>BSBM01000127.1:23932500-25268750 GCA_027924585.1 Larix kaempferi | reverse complement strand
TGGAAGGTCATGAACTTACGATCTCTGAAGCTATTCAAATCATTTTAAGCCCTTGTTTTGACTTTTCAAAAAACAAACAAGATTGCCGAGTTCGCTTATTCTCTTTAGACTTGTTAAAGGAATTGAAGGAACATCCGCTTAAGTATAAGTTTAACCCTTTTCCGGACTTTTGTGGATTACTTACGAAAAAGGAATACTCTAGTCATCCGTGGATAGAAGAGTTCTTCTCTCATCGTTTTACACTTTTTCGGGGGAGGAGACTAACTGTACGAAAAAAGAATTTTGGAGCCTTCTTTAGGGTTTTCAGGCTCTCGAAACATGAAAACACCAAGCGAGCATTCACCTACTCGGGCTCGATGTGAAATCCACGAGAGGGTTTACAGAGGATTGCTTAAGTTTTTCAGACTCTATAAACAAGAAAACACCGGCAAGCATATACCAACCCGGGCTCGATACTAAAATCCACGGGTAGGTGTATGGAGTTATTGTTTAAGTTTTTCAGACTCCTTAAAATTGAAAACACCGGCGAGCAAGAACAGATCTCGGCTCGATATTAAAATCCAGAGATCAGTATTATAGAGTATTCTTCTATCTCTTCTTCGAACTTTGTAAACAGAAGAAGGTCCTGAGTCTTCCTCCCATGGGCTCGTTAAATTTTTACATGGTTGGGATTATTGAGTTTTCTTTCTTGGACTCATTAAAACAACAAGAAGGACATTCTTTTACCAAAAAGAATAAGGGAAGAGAAGGGTATGTCTACATATTTTCAGTTCCAAAGGCAATTAAGTCAGTCATGTCCTTGAACACAGCACCTATTTGAGTCCATCATTCAGTTGGGTTTAGTTTTTGACCTTAGGGTGAACCTGATCTCTGAGTTTTTACTCCTCCGGTTGGTTATTCTTCCAATCATATGGAGATTCTGTTAATGTCTCCTACATTGCAAACTTATATCACTTCCCCCTCATGTTGAAAACTACCTAAGTCACTTTCGTGTCGTGCTCACTGTTCAAGGATACAGCCTGTGTTGGGAATTCTGCAGTTTACCTTGACTTCATGTTTCGGCCATCCTGGTGTCAGTTTGTTTCATCTTGTGTTTGTCCTACTCCAAATCAGCTCAAACTTGTGAGTGTTCCTTGTGTTGGATGATGGAGGATGCATTAAGGCCTCCCTTCCAGCAGACTTCTTTCCATCAACTTCAACTCATTATGATCTAGGAATGAAGTTTAGAGTTTCGGTTAGTACCTTGGGGATTGCAGTCATCAGTGGCAGTTTCCCTCCCTGTTGAATAACGGGAATACATCAATGTCTCTTATTCGACAGGTTCCTCAGGTGTTCAACTTCAAGTCCACTTATTCATACTTGTTGGAACGTACTAGGTACCTTGGACCCCATTATCATTATCGATGGAATTCCTCGTGTTTGTTAACGGTAGACATCAATGACCGGTAATCAAACGATACCCCCCATGTTAAACTCCAACTCATTTATTCACATGGTTAGGGTTTGTACCTTGGGTTGTTTGGATGAAGACCTTGGGACTCTGATAGTATCACCATATTTATGTTATCACCCAAGCTGTGCAAGACTGAGCCTCACTCATTTTGGCTCTTCATGAGACATAGATCCAACTTGTTTTTATGGCTATGATATCTTATCTATGTCATGGATCCACGCTTGTATTTCAGTGTCCATGCTATATATACATCTCCCAGTTATGTATTGGAGATCATGTTGTATCACACCGAACATCTATATGATGTCAAGATTGTAATTGCTCGCTGACCTTGATCGTTGTTTTCAGGTACTTTTGTGACTTGGTTCTACGGTTTCTTGCTCCTCCTCTGACTTGGAATTATAATGTATTTCGTCCATCGTTTCCCTCTGACCTCACATATTAGGGGGCATCTGTTATAGGTCAAATCTGCACTTCTTCATCCGTGATCACATTGCTCTGCCGATCACACAAAAGGACACTATGGATGGAAGAGCTAGGTTGACCCTGGATGAGTTATTGTTGAGACCACACTCTTCAGCTGAAAAAAAAATATTTTTTCTACAGTTTTCATGACATGTGCGCTACTATTGCCACAGTTATCCTGTGTTCTGAATGTTGGTCTTATTGAAGACAACCTACGCACATCCTCTAAAATGTTGCAAACGCTGGTTGTCAAGTGCAAAAGTTGCATACTGTGCGCTAGTCTGGTTGTATGATACCTGCGCATATATTAAGATGAAATGAAAAAATATATTAATATTATGAGTTGGGATTAGTTGAAGTTGGTTTTGCAACTTCCCCAACCTCCCAATTCAACCACCTCTCGAATTCAACTGCCTACCTTGTCCCATAAATACAAGGAGGAGCCATGAGAGAGGAACCTAGAAAAAATGCTTTAACTGTTGTTACGCTGGAGGAGTTCCCAAGTTATTGTGAAGAGTAGGAGCCCAAGACTCAGTTGCAGGAGTGTCTGGATAGATCAGGTATATCTGTACTTATCTACATTTCTTTGACAATAAAAGGTGGAAATACCCTTCCCGTCCCAAATTGAATGTCTATTTGATTGAATGTTTATTTGGTTAAATATCTGATTATAGTTGATGTTAATTTATTTATAGTTTCATCATATTTATTACAGTCAAGATACGCTGAGGAAGGTTAACTTTGTTTTGTAGGTTCATCATCACGGAAGATTAAGCAAAATCTAGGACTAGCCATCATTAAAAAGGTACAACTTTCGGAATCTTAACCTCTTTCCATGTGTAGTAACTAATGCAAGACAATGAATGTATTTACCTGTCACCCCACTCAAGTTGGTTGTGTCGTCTCCCCACTATACGGTATTTTCCTGCACAACAACTGGTAATAGCATTCTTTGTTGCATATTGCATATCAAACCTCATTTTGCTTCTACATTCACAGGATTTATGCCCAAATTTATTGCATCTATAGCATTCAATGTAATAATTCAAAGGGCCAAAAGGATTGTAATTTCTGTCAACATCCCTGTGCATATTTATGAATTCATTATTCACATAATAATCCTTGGAAGCCTTATAGTTATTTCTATTTTGCATATAATCATCTCTTGCATAAGCTCTGCAATTTATTGCTTTGTGCCCAAAATTATTACATGAAAAATAGTAACCTAGAAAGAGAATTTGATACCTGGTGGTGAAGAGTCTTCTTGATGACACAAATTATTTGTTTGATTTGTTCTTATGGAGGAAGTCGGGTTTTTGCTTGTTATCATCCCTTTTGTTGATGTTGTTTTCATTATTGGAAGAGCTCTTGAGGGCAGCTGCATAGTTCTTGATTCTTCCAGCATCAATGAACTTGAGCCTTTGTTTTTTTATCATAGTCGAGTCCAGTTTTGTCAAATGATGATCTTTGACTTTTTAGAATATCATATAGTACATTTGTGATTTTTCCAAACCTCGGCTGATAGTTCAATTAAGTAGTTGTTTTATGTAGCTCCTTTCTCAGAGAAACAATTTTGGCTTCCAAACTTTCACAATTTTCTTCCTTGACTCTTAAATGCGTTCTTAAAATATCTTCAAATCATTTTGCTTTCTTCCAGATGAACCCTTAAGTCAATAATAAATTTTTCTATTGCTTCATTGTTCTATGATTTATTTTCTTTGGATTTTTTAATCTTCCTCCCTATACCTTTGCAATTGCTCTTTTAGTAGCATATTTTTTTCTCGACTTTCCTTAAATCACTTAAAGCACTAATAAGTTCTCCTTCAAGATTTACTTCCCCTTCTATTTCAGAGCTCTCTCCATCATCAAGAATTTATTTTGAATATTTAATGCCATGAAAATAACTACTTATGTATCACTATCATTGTCCTCATCTTCAGCAGATGAGCTACTATCTTCTTTGGAGTAGAAACTTTTCTTTTGCTTGTAGAATATTTTCTTATTTTTAGCATTGCCCTTTTTGTTTCTATTCCCATTTTTTGTTGTTGTGGTCCTCGTCATCATCACTAACCTCACTTTTTCCATATGGACACCTTGAAGCATAATGGACCTATTCTACCACAACTAAACCATTTAAAGGTAACTTACCTACGAATTTTCCAATTCCCTTTTTGAGTTTCTTCACGAAGTTTGCTTCTTCTTCACCTGAATTATCAAAGGAGCTTTTAGTTGACTTGTGGTTTCCATCCTTTGTATCCTTTAAAGTTTTGAAGGTTGCTTCCCTTCTTGACAGTCTCTCATCTTTTGTCCACATTTCATATGTTGTAAGGACTCAATGCATCTCATCCATTGTTAATTTGTCCAGCTCCCTCATTTCCTCTAATGCATAAACCTTAGCATTAAATATTGAGGGAAGTATTCTTAGCACCCTTTGTACAATTATAGGATCTTCAATCTTCTCACCCAAACCTTTGATAGTACATACAATTTCATCTACTCTAAGAGAGTAGGATGCAATGTCCTCTTCTTCTTTCATATTCAAGCTTTCAAATTAGCATCTATGTGTTTGAAGTTTAGCTTGCTTGAATTTGTTATCTCCCTCATATATTTTTTGGAGTTTATCCTAGATTTCATTTGTTGATTTATAGTACATTACTTTGACAAGCCCTTTTTTTGCTAGACCACTTAAAATAGCATTCATAGCTTTTGCATTGTTATTGTATGTCTTATTCCCATCAATATTAGTTAGTGGAGTTGTAGGGGATGTGTAACCAGATACAACTAAGTGCTAGAAATCAAATCCTAGTGACATCATATAGGTTTGCATTCTTATGCTCCATAAGGCATAGTTATTTCCACTAAATAGTGGTGCTCCATTCTTGGAGAAACTTTCCTATATGTACATGTCTACTACAAAGATCTTTCTTCCAGTGGTCAAACTATCTAAGGAACTTACTCTGATACCAATTGTTGGAATATTCACCAATACTGAGAGAGGGGGGTGAATTAGTATTGGACATATTTAAACAATAATTACTTTCTCAACTTTAAACAATCATCACATAATTAATCATATCAGCAGAAATTAACACAAAAGCATAATACACAGATATCTTACATGGAAACCCAATAAGGGAGAAAACCATGGAAATTTTTTCTTATATTGAACAATAATTACATTCTTTATAGACTTCAATCTATGAGGAACACCAATCCATACAGTAAGCACCTACTTATAACTTTTCAAGCACCAAATTGACAGACACCAACCTATTGAGCTATTGAGGACACCGATCCTCTTTATTTTCAAGCACCAACTTGAAAGAGGCACCAACCCCCCAAATTTACTAGCACCAACTAGAAGGAAGCACCAACTCCCTGTCAATATGGTGAGGAAACCAATCCTCTTGTGTAATCACCTACTTACAGTTTGCAGGCATGAGCCTGCCAGGAACCAACCTGTTAAGAAGATGAGTGCACCAATCCTCTGTTTTTGTAGCTTGATTTAAAAATTTGTTCATATAGTTAACTTTAATTCTTGTAACAATTCCTTTACTGCACTTCCTGTAATAACACTTCTATGTACTTCCTGTAATAATGCTTCACTACACTTCCCGTAATAACACTTCACTGTACTTCTCGTAATAACACTTCATTGCACTCCCTGTAATATCATGTTCACTATATTTCCAACAGTTCTTGTAACCACCTGCAATTCTTGTAATATGGCCTTTGCAGTTCCTGTAATAACTCGTTCACTATATTTTCAGCAGTTCATGTAACCAATGAAGAATATACCCTTGAAATCTTAGAGTTTTACAAAAAGAGCACCTCTGCAATCCTAGTCTCGGATATGGTTCCTGTAGTGCATGTTTTGTGATTCCAGTAATAGCCATGTTCCTACTGTGATCACGATCATTCTTAGCCACCTCTTCTCATTTTCCTTAGAATCAATTTACAAGTTTTATAGAAAATAAAAATTCTTGTAAATTGAGATCCTTTGAAGGCTTGCAGGAAGACGAATGGTAAACTTCCACTTAGAGCAAGATCCTTACAAGCTAAGCTTGCTTGTATTTCTTGTTCTATGTATATCATTCTTCAACTCCAATTTCTTGGAGACAAACATACACTGCTTCAGGGACTCTTTTGATAGCCATACATCAATCAATCATTGATATCAACAACATCTCATCATCACAGCCACATTAGCAATCACTTTGACATCAATGATAACACTTTTTCAATAGCTTCCTCACTTCCTTTTTTAATAAAAAAACCTTCAATTGGAATGATGTTGTAGAACAATATTTTTAGGATTTAAAAGAATCTAGGTGTACTACCCTTGTCCTAGCCATGACTAACATTAATAAGACTTTTTAGTTGGAATGTGATGCATCCAATAAAGTTACTAGGGAAGTGATAATGCAATAGGGAAACCCTTTAGCCTTCACCAATAAATAATTGTTTGATAAAAAAACTTGGGAAATCAACATATGAAAAATAAATGATGGTTATTCTTCATGTGATTGATATATGGTGTACCAAGATGATGGGGTGTTGTTTATGGATTAATACAAACTATCATAGTTTTAAGTGTTTCTTAAAATAGAGGTTGTCCTTGTAGAGTAACACAAGTGTGTCACTAAAATGTTTGTCTATTATTGTGATATTATTTACAAGAAGGGAAAGAAATGCATGGCAGCCAATGCTCTATTATTATGAGATTATTTAGAAGAGGGGCAAGGATAACATGATAGTCAATGCTCTATCTAAGACGTATGAGTAGGCAAGCTCCCTATTTGAATTTATCTTAAATACTAGTGCCTAATTGACTAGAAGAGGTACGTCAAGAATGGTTAGTGGATGTTAAGGTAATGAAAATCCTCCACCAAATACAAGTTGATCCCCTTGCCCTTCTAGGATAAAATTAGCATAATGATGCATTATGTTATAAAGGGCATATCTTTTTGGTTCCAAAATCAACATTTAAAACTAGAGTGTCATTTGAATTAAATTCCTCTCCCTCAGTGGGTCACTCAAGGTTTTAGAAAACTTATGACCAAATTAAGCATTCATTATTTTGGGAAGGCATGAAGACGCCTACCATGATATCTGCACCTTTGTGGTAGAATGTAATACATGCCATTGACACAAGGTGGAGATGGTGAATCCTAAAGGAGTATTACAACCTTTACTAATTTTTACCATATTTTGGACTAGCATTTCCATGGATTTCATTGTGGAGTTACCTAAAGTGGAAAACAAATCCATCATCATGGTAGTTGTCAATTGTTTTTGTAAATATTCCTTACAACACCCCTTCAAGGCCTCCACAACAACACAAGCATTCATGAACAATTTTTTTAAACACCATGTCATGCCTAATTAAATTACGATCAATTGTGATCCTACATTCACTAGAAATTTCTAGTAATTGTTTCAACTTCAAGGTACCCAACTGAAAATCGGCATGGTAAATCATTCCCAAACAGGTGGTCATATGGAAGCAATTAACAAGTGTCTGGAAACTAATTTATGTTGATTTTCCATGGAAAAAATACCCCATTAGTGATCGGATACTTACTAGGACAATTATTTGTACACTCAAGGACAATTTGGTGCTACTCCATAATAATATGAAACAATAGGATGATCAAATCAGTCTAAGCACCACTTTGAAGAAGTGGATCAAGTCTTTGTTCATATCCAACCCTATAAGAAAACACCATACAATAAGAAGAGACACCAAAAGTTAGCACCTAATTTTAAAAACCCTATACCATACTCAAATGCATTTTCCATGTTTCTTATGAGTTGGCTCTTCGAACCAACTCTATGATCCACCCAATATTTCATGTTTCATGCTTGAATAAAGTGGTCATGTTGAATTGCAAAGTTCAAAACATCCTCCTAGAATTGGATGATGATAGTTCCATTTGGTTACAACCAAACGCTATTTTAGACAAAAGAGAGTGTCATCTCCAACAATTCCCTATCCAGGTAGTGTTGATCCAATGGAAGGATGCATAGCCAAAATATGCCACGTGTGCACTAGTTATTATCCTAAAACAATTTCCTTATCTCCTACGTCGAGGACAATGTTGCTTTGTAAGGGGGAGGGCATATTAGGGCCCCACCCTAACTCCCATAGTTAAAGGGATAGGTTGTTACTTAATATATTATGTCTATTAAATAAGGTCAAGTAGGTAGTTCAAGTGTGTAATATATAATAAGGTGACCTCATTAAAGAAGGTCCACTAGTTAGTTGCTGTATCCTCATTAATGAATGCCCACTAGGTGGTTGGGATTTTTGTCAATTAGTAACTATTTATAGTAGTAGAAAATATTTAATCAATTACAAAAGGTATTTGATAGTGTATTGAAGCTCTATTGAAGTGGAGGTTTCCCCTCAAAGAGGAAAGTAAACATTTCTCTCTATTCATAATATTAATAAAGGGTTGGAAATGGTTGTTGTTCCAATACTGTGGTTTTGTTTTATTTTCTTATGCATATATATTTGTGTCTCTATTAATCTTAAGTATTATATTTAATATTCCAAACAACACTACATCTTTTAAGATCGTCATTTCACCATACCTAGGTTTTCATCTAGTATCAAATGTGAATTTGCTTCAACCCTATTTTCCACCACTTCTTGAATATACTCACTTGCAACGTGAAAAACCATATGAACCTAGATGTTCAAGATCCAATTGCAATACACACCATTGTTGGATGGAAAGAATGGTCATTCAAGGATGTATACAATACCCTTATTTTAGGTTTCCAATGGAAGACAACTCCTAGCAGATGGTAAGTAGCATTCAATCACTTAATTGGAGAGAAATTTTCCTCATCTACATGAGTAGGCAATGGGGTCCATTAATAGTTACAGGGAAATATCTAATCTTCCCTAAGAATCAATTAGAAGCAATTGGTTAGTAATATTCCTTAATTAAATTCCTGGTCGGACCTCAGTTGCTAGATCAATCAATCCTCAACCAACTTGACTTAGTGGATTTCCCTTAGATTTTAGTCAACCATCAACTTAGTCAACTCACAGATCTTTCAGCATGTTAGACGTAATTCGATGACTTGGGATACATCTCAGGCAACATTTTGAATGATCGATAGACACCCAACCAATAAGCATCAACATGGAAACATGTGTCTCTTCACCTTTTCACAGATCTTTCCCCTTTGGGTTTCTCTATTATCAATTCATGGATTACATTTTCATGTGATTGGTATTTTTATTTGCTTTCAGGGGATTCTACTTGGTTGTTGGATGTATTTGGTTTTTATAAACCCCAATATTTGGCATGCTTCCTCCATAACAAATATTGATTATTAGAGTCAAATCTTGTGTCCTATGTCCTCACATAGGTGACATAAATCACATATGGTTCTTGCACTTATGATACTTGCACCACTTTTCATGATTTCTAGAGACATATTGCACTAGGAAGAGAATGGAAACTAGTCCCCCTTAACATAATAAGACTTTCCTTCATGATATATAAGTAACTCACCCTTCAATGTGCATAGGATAATCATCATGGGATCAATCTAGGGTTGTTCAAGAAGGGGGATATACTCGAGGTCACAGTTGAGGACTGGGAAGAGAGAAGACCCCTACTTTGGATTAGGAGTGATGTCAATATTTAATAAGGCACATGAATCATATTTTGATTAAGAAAACCTAAACAAGTGATACAAGTAGGAGAAAAACTAGTGAAGTTTATTTCACAACTAAATTTAATAGATATTATATTAATGGAAGATCCAAGGTTAACAAATACATGTTTAATCCTAGAATTTCCACATTGAACATGGATATAAAAAGGGGAGGCTAGGTTTACCTCACTTAGTAAAGTATACAATGGAAATTTAGGGATATCAAAGGATAATGTGAGCCTCTTAGGAAGGGGATTAAACAATCTAAAATATTCCTTCATTACAAAGAATTAGAGAGAAGAGCAATAGATCCTTCACTTTAAAAAGAGAAGGGTTGACAAGAACTCCCCATTGGAGTTACTAAAATGTAGCAATATGGTTGGATTGTGGTAGCATGCTACCACAAAGAGGGAGGCTGGTAGTGGAGTTGTCGCTCAATTTTGGGGTGAAAATGAGAAACCGAAAAGGGGAAGAAAGGAAGAGAAGAGATAAAGAGAGGGCCACCAAATTGATTAAGGTTTTAGAGTAGATTGGGTTATTTAGAGTTGTATTTTAATTATGGTAATTCAATTAGGTTTTTGTAGAAAGTAAGGAATAACAATAAATTAACAAAGGTAAACAAACTAACTAGGTTTAATTTATCAGTTCCATTTGCTAAGCTAATTAACCTAATTATTGTACATGAAAGAGATGGGTAAAGGAAGGAACAAACCTAGAAAGCAATATTGTTGAGGTTGTTTCGGATAAAGATGGGAGATGTGAAAAAACTCCAAGAATGTTATATTCCTAATGCTAAGAAGGAGTAAGTGGGTTATGAATAATTGACATGCGACACTCAACCCTTTATCATTATCTAGTAGTTTCTCATGGGTGGTGAATAATTAACATGTTGCACTTAACCCTTTAAAATTATATAGTAGATTCTTTTATTAATATTTTATGTAGGTCAACTTAATTAGGGTTTATGGGGTTTTCCAACTTAATTATGTTCATAAATAGAGAATAGGCATCCATTCTTAGAATCATGTGTGGAACTATCATCTCTTGGATATTTGTAAAATGAGGATGGACTTTGGAAGAGGCTTGGGTTTCATATTAAGAACATGGGTATTTTGGCTTCATTCAATATTTGGTTATATTCATTTTGTTTTTATTACTTGGATTCCCTTGATTTTTATGATATTGGTTTGAAATTACTTATAAATATCATGGCAAGTATCAAAGTGACAATTTGTGAAAGTGGGAGAAGATTTCTTTACAAATTTAGAGCCATTTTAAGGGTCAAATATTTGCAACTAAATATATTTTGATTGGTGTGGTTAATTATAGTTGTCCCTATACCATCATAAGTATAAAGGGTTCACAATAGTAACTCTGAAAAATAGGAGCCAATCACAACCAGTTTAAGTTATAGCCTCAAAATTTTAGTGAAAAATGGGAGCTTTAGTCACTATAAGATTCTTAGTTTCCTAAACCATGTCTCTCTTACTTAAATTAAAATATCTAGTCATTATACATTATGATACTTTCATTTAGAACCCTACAAATCACAATGGTTTCCACCTTAAACTAGTTGGCTACAATGGATAATAAAGGGTAAGACCAAAAAACACCAAGCAAGCATACAAACACTAAGGATACTTCAAAAATTTGGAAATTAAGTGCAATCAATAATAAATAACATCAAACGAAGGTTTGAAAATGAGATATAGGAATTAAAGAAAGAGGTCATGGAAAATAACAAGCAGATTGCCATAGACAAGGATGCAATATTGCAAATATATACAAGAATTATATCACAATATTTAGTTCATCACCTAGTAGTGGGTATAGTGTAAGTGCATTCAAGATCCGACAACATGAACTATGGTTTAGTGGTTTACTTTGCCAAAAATCGAACTTAGACAGTTTGACAGCAATGATGTACCATCACGGGTTAGCCAAATGGAGCAATAATTTCATATTTACCAAGTTTCTCAAGATTTTTGGGTGACTTGTGTTTTACTCTATGTAGATACAAACTCCTTTCAATGGTACATGGGTGGTCAAAAGAAGACTTCAAGGAAGGAAATACTCTTGGGCTGAATTTGTTAGCGAGTTAAAGGCTCAATACCAAAATATATGGACCAAGGACTATTTCAGTCAATTGAAAAGTTGCATTAGGTGAATTTTATTATGGAATACAATATGCAACACCATCGGCTAGCCATACAAGTCACTAAGTTGGATGAGAAGCAATTGCTATAATTTTATAATGGAGGCTTGCATGATGTTATTAAGCAAGATGTCAAAATTCAAGCACTTAAAAGCATGGCGGAAGCCATCCAAATGAATAAAGGCATTGAAGGAAAACTATTTTCTAGCTATAAATTATTTCAAGGAACTTCATGAGCTCAATGAACTAGAGGCACATCTATCACTACCACATCAACACAAATTACTTACCTCACCCCGGTGAGATGACAAGCCAAGGGACTATGCTACTTGTGTGATAGTAAGTGGTCCAAGGATCACAACTATGGGTAATAGTGTCTTGCGATTATTGTAACAGTGTCATTAGTGTATTATTAGATGAATTACATGGTGCAATTAATTTTACAAAGATTAATATTTGCTCATGTTGTCATTAGATTTCTCTTGAAAAAGGAGATGTGCCTAAAATAACTTTTAGAACTCAAGAAGGTCAATATGAATTCACGGTGATGCCATTTGGAATTACTAATGCTCCATCTACATTCCAAAGCCTCATGAATCAAATTTTCAATCCTTTCCTTAGAGAAATTATTTTTGTTTTATTTGATGACATTCTAATTTATAATGAAAGATAGGAAGATCATATGGTCCAAGTGTATACACGTGATTGAAGATGACTAGATTTATGTCAAGAAATCAAAGTGTTCTTTTAGGGTACAAGAAATAGAGTGCTAAGTTTATATTGTATCATGTGAAAGAGTCAAGGTAAATCCACAAAAGATAAAAGAAGTAGTGGATTGGTTGATTCCAAAAAACATCAAGGACCTATGTAGTTCCCTTGGCATGTTAGGGTACTATTTTCACTTTGTCAATTATGTTCGTATTGCATAACCTTTGAAAAACCTATAAAAGAAGATCTTATTTGCATGGTCAAATGTGGCAAACCAAGCATTCCAACAACTCAATGAGGTTCTAACTTCTACTCTAATTCTAGCCACCAAAATTTAATAATGTATTCATAATGGAATGCCATGCATAGAAAATGGCAGTGGAATAGTTTTTATGCAAGAAGGTCACCCATTAGCATTCGAAAGTAGGTAATTAAAATGAAAGAATATATAGCTCACCTGATATATGAAAAAGAAATGTTGTCCATCCTTCATGCGATTACAAAATGGTGATAATATATGATGGGAAAACATTTTGAAGTAACAATAGAACATGGAATCCTTAAGTGTTTGTTGCACAATGATTGTCCTTGGAGGAACAATAGAAATGGGTCACAAATATGTTAGGATATGATTATGAGATCATATAGAAGAAAGGAAAAGAGAATGTAGGAGCAAATGCACTTTCAAGAAAAGAATATGTTAAGGATTTTATTTATGTAATATTTATGTTGTAGTTGACTCGATGGAAGCAACTTGTTGAGAATGGTAACAAGGTCCTTGGACCCAAAAATGTATCCAACAATTACAACAAGATCCCAATGCACCACCTATTTTTTCTTATATAAATGAATCACTATGATATAAGGACCATGTATACCTATATCAAAACTCACAGCTGAAACATAATATCTTAGCATAAATGCATGCATCTTCAATTGGTGGACACTCTAGATTCCTCAAGACTTATCACAAGTTAAAGCACAAATTCTTCTAGTAGGGGTTGAAGGGATATGCCCAAAAATTTGTTTCTAAATGCTTCGTAGTTCAACAACATAAGGGACAAACAATAAAGTCACCAGGACTATGGAAACCCTTATATATGCAAAAAATCACTAAATATGCTCATTTTGTTCTCTAGTTCATGCATTTTTCAGCAAGCACAATGGCATAAGCCTTTATGGAGAATATTCAAAATCTTCTTGGCAATCCTAAAATCATAATAAGTGACATAGAGCCTATTTTCACCAACACATTTTGGAAGAAACTATTTTCTACTCTAGGTACTAAATTAGCTCACAAGTCTTCATATCAACCTCAATCAAATGGTCAAACAAGGTCATAATTTTTTTAAGGATATATTTGATGCTTCACTTATGAGAAACAATCCTAATGGCTCAAACTTCCCTTAACATAATGGTGGTATAACACTACATTCCTTACATCCACTCATATAACACAATTTGAGGCCCTTTATGGATGTCCATCTCCATCAATTACTTTAGATATGTTTAGGTGTCAAAGATGAAGGGCTACGTAGTTGAAGAGCATGGAGTAGAAGAGATAGATCAATATTTAATGCTAATGTAGAGATGTTCCTATGAGATGCCAAGAATAAGATAAATAATTGAAGATGATTTACAAAGAGGAGGAGAGTGATATAAATAAGCCAGGAGATGACCTCATGACATAAGTGAACATTAACTTAGCCATTAGACAAAGTATTTCCTTTGTTGGAATTGTACTATGAGTTTTGATTGTGAACTGTGGGTTCGAGAACCACGGGTTTTGATTGTGAACTGTGGCAATTTCCTTCGAAAAACACACTATATTCTATAGGTAGCAACTTACATTCATTATACAACCTATGAAAGTCATGGTTCATTTAGTGCCAAGAAATGAGGAAGAGGCAAGGAAGGCTTGACCTAGTGTACAACTGTTAATTATGCTTGAATAAATTTTTGTTATTAATTTGGACTCAAAATGAAGTACTCCTACTAATTGTGGGATAGATTAATAATGACATGAAGCTTGAGAAAAATTACAACCAATGAGAGAGTTTCCCCAAAGGGTCTATATAGTCAAAACAATGACAAGCGATCAGAGACAAGAGGAAGGGAAAGGAGACCCTACCTAAGCAATAGACATCACATGGATCGTCACACGTCTATGCTAGGGCAAGGTGATTCAAGGGAGAGTGCTCTAGCACAAAAAAGCCTTCATATGAAGAATGTGAGATATCGATGTCATTAGTAAGCAAGTCATTCGTGGTGAAATTATAGAGCTAAGTCAGCTAAGTCACACATTGATACATCGAAGTAAGCACCTAGGTTCATGTGAGTAATAAAGTGTGGAATTCATACACTACACACACACATATTGTCAATTGGGTGTAACGTAAGAAACTGAGAGGAAAAGTTGTTTCCTCCCTCACCTAGGTTTAAATCCCACTTTGTGATATGTTTACTCTTGATGAGCCGATTATTGTTTAGATGTTGACTAGACCTTGAGCCCTAAAGAATATAAATTTTTACCCTAGGTATCGTCCTCACAATGTAAGAAAGTGCTCGATCAATTTCCCCAAAAATATACATTACACAAAAGAAGAAAATAAATACACATATATACATGGTAAAAAAACCAATCATTTATACCAACTTTAAAAATATGCTATAAAAATATTTGGATTCCCAAATCATAAATAATTTCACAAAGCAAATGGACAAAGACATGTTTCTTCTTTGAAGTTCAAATTAGATTTGTTATATTCATGCAATCTATTCGTATCACTTAATGTTTCCATGAAGGGTAAAGATATAATAAATGGTAATGGTTAGAAGCTCACATGCCATGGCCCATTTCCACAAAGCAAGAAAATGGACAATGAAATATTTCTAGATATTTCTCAAATCATAATTGTAATGTAATGTATTCATCATACCACTTTATGGTTCTATGAGGGGAAATATGGATAAATGGTAATGGTTAGGCCACTGAAGTTCACACACACTGATTATATAAACCCAATATTCAACCTATAGTTCACACACGGTGATTATATAAACCCAATATTCAACCTATAGGCCACGTGTCTCCTTAGACAAATATGACACCAACATCAATTCCATGATTGATGGAACCCACTAACCAAGAATATATCCCTTTGTTGAAAAACATAGGTCTAGTATTTGGATTAAAATCCTATATCCAACCTGACATGACAGGGGAATATATGAGCAAAAGATTTTTCCATATTTGTTTGTTAAAGAGGATCAAAATACAATTGGAAGAGGATTTATGTGGTTGTAAAAGGGCCCCCTAGAGGATTTATGTAGTTGTAAAAGGGCCCCCTATTCCTTCTTGAAGCTTCCCCCACCTAATACCTATATATAGATTAACATGGCTTCATGATTAGATACATGTCAATATGATGACCAAAACTCAAACTAGAAGTTGCATGACCTACATAAACCAACTTTAAACCATTATTTTGGTAGGCCCAACCCTACTTTTCTTCAAATTATAAACTATTACTTTGGTAGGCGCTCGACTTACCTTTCTTGAATGGTTCTTGAAACCATTGTTGTTTTTTAGGCGCTCAGCGTTTGCCGGCCTTCCACCAACAACAATTCCAACTCTATCTCCTAGCTCCTCCTAGTGAGAACAAGTGGCCTACTAAGAATACTATGTTTTTTTTAATATATTTATTATCTTTACATAGTGTCAACAAAAATTCTTTGCTTTTTCACATTCATAGTGTCAACAAAAATTCTCTGCTTTGTACATTCACCTTTGCATTCAATGATTTGATCGTAGTGAAATGATTCTATGTCATTTCATTGAAAAATAAAAATAATTAATTTCTCATATATTGTTAGATTGCATGATGGATACCTTTTCGACTTAAGGTTTAGGGTTTTGGGGTTTTTCCTTGTTCTTTGTAATTGGTTACAAGAGTATATGTTATTTCCTAACTTTCCTGCTTTACTTTTATAATTGGTTAAAGTCACCTTATAATTAGTTAAAGTCACCGAAAGCATAAAGGTCATTATTTAAAAGAGATAATGTGTATAATGACATATATTTTTAAGATTTTTTTTTGTGTTTTTCTATGTTAATTTTGTTTATAATGTATTGTGTTTTCTAATTGTCGAAAGTACATTACTTAAAAGAGAGAGCTTTTATAAAATTGAAAATGATTTTTTTAGATTTTTTAAATTGATTTTTTTTGTTTTTTAATATTTTTTTGTGTTTTATTTTTTTTTTCCCCCAAAAAAAGTGTAATTTTATTTCATCCATGGAGTACGAAATTACAATGGTTAGCTCACTCATATAGAGTGGAGTATAGAACTGCTGTGACAATCACCCTGTAATGTGCCCAAAAATAGCTTCGATGTTCTCACTATGTGAGCAATAACATCGTTTACAATACGCGAATATAACCTTCTATAATATCTTTACAAAACTAGTATTGACTATTACAAAAATAATTCTAATTTTATAAACAAAGCTGCATATGCAAAACAGTTTGTAGTTTTTTCTGTCTCTTCAAAAATATAATCCTGTATCAGTAACCGGTACCAAAAGACCCATAAACTCGATCATTCTATGAACGGTCTGTGGAAGAAGGCACGCTCATTCCCATTCAGAAATTCATATCTTTTCCAAGTGTCGTCCCCCAAATTGAGTCCTTCCTTTGAGGCCTTGTCCGCCTCAGCATTGTTCTCACGAAAAATGTGCCTGCAAGTAAAAGTTTCCAAAGTGAGAGTGACGTTCTGAATTTGTTCCAAAACAGAAGCAATCCTCCGATTGCTGCAGATGTATGTGCCATTAACCCAATTAACCACATTCAAAGAATCTCCAAAAATGTTAAGTTTCTGGATAGATAGTTCCACAGCATAGGAAATCAACAGTTTGAGACTTAGTATCTCCGCCCAATTGTTTGTTCCCCTCCCAAGACCAAAAGCCATCACATAGTAGTGTACAGGAGAAATAAAAAGAACAGCCCCTCCCCCACATAGTTCATTTTGGCAGGCCCCATCAAAAAAACCCCATGGCTGGGATCTATCAATTTCCACAGGTTGAATAACACGGGGACTAGGTGCCAGACGAGCCCGCTTAAGAGCAAGGAATATCCCACAACTGTTAATTGCCACTTGAGCCGGAGTTCCCAGTTTGTCTTTGAACAAACCACTGTTACGCATGAGCCATATACCCCAGATCACCACCGGGGGAAGAGCTTTATAACCTTTCAGTGCCACATTGTTTGTCCACCTTCTCCAAGCATCTTCAATCGTGTTTCCATCCCATGGCAGAGGTGTTTTTAATATTCTGGATAAAATGCTCCAAACCTCCTTTGTGAAGCGGCACTGCAGTAACAGGTGTGGAATAGTTTCCCCAAAAAGTTTGCACAGGTAACATCTGCTAGGCCCGTGAAGGCTGCGTTTCTGCAAATTATCCCACGTCGGAATCCGATTTGCCAAAGTATACCATAGGAATAGTCTGGTTTTGGGTGGGCAGTGAAGTTTCCAAACCGTTTTCCACCACCATACCAGATCTCTTTGCTCATTGTTGGCTCGGTTTTGCAACCAAGCTTAGTGCTATGGGCACCTGCTAACTAGTAGCAGCAGTTTCAATAGAAATAAAAACAATAAACTAAATAAACAAGATTATTCATGGATCTAAGCAAGGATCTAAGCAAATAATGTAAACATTTCAAAATCAAGAACAAGAAACATAATAAATAATTTTTTGTATTGAAAAGTGGGGGGCAAGCAAGTGCTTGCGATATTACCTTCAATGGTGAAGGTTGATGTTGAGCAACTCCCAAGATAAGTATCTCCAAACTCCAATAGGTCTCTTTCTCCAAGGTTGCTTCAATGGCTAAAAGTGCTCAGGGGAGATTTCAGCAGCATAAGGATGAGATAATGGAAGGATGTGAAATGAGGAGCCCCTACCACCTTTTTATAGGTTTTGGTGGTGAGGAATACCATTTGTGGTTTTGTGGAAACCAATGGTATTGACCAACATAGTTTAGGTATTTTTCCCTCCTTTTTCCTTTTTTGAATAAAAATAATATTTTAATTCCCTTTTTAATATTTTTGGGAATTTGGACCCTTTTTGAGGGTTTTTTTGTGATTTTCTTGGAAAAATAATCTTTTTTAATGGAAAAAGGGGTGTACTAAGGTCTTTTGGTGACCTTTTGTTGGTTTCAGAGGCTCAGATGGTGGAAAAGTGGACAAATGGGTCATGTGAGTAAGGGAATGAGCTAGTGAGCACTTTTTAGGTGTTAACAGATTGCCCCCTGATGTGTGAGGGCAGGAGCTCATCGTATGGCCGATAGACATCATAGTTCTTTTGTCCTTTTTCTGGGTTTTAGGGGAGAGAAGAGACCGGTTGGAGACTGGAGCCACGGCCCTTGGAAGCTGCAAAAACAAAAAATATTACATTGCCTCAATATGAATGAGGTATAATTTCTGATAAAGGACGAGGCGGGCATTCCCATGCTCGTATCAAGACATATACAAAACAATTAGTCCCAAGAAGGGGGATCTAATACGTAAAGAGATATACTGGTACATCATAATGGTCCAGAGGGGACATGATTGTGGGATATTCTCATGATCATGGCTGATCTCAATAACTGATACACTGGAATAACTGTTGAACTGCTGAAACTGAAGGTGTCCAACATCTGTATGGACTCAATGACTGTGAGCCATCTCTAGGCAGTATTGTAACTGTATACTCAAGGGAGTATGGAACCTGGGTAAATTTGAATACTGTCGCCATGCGCAGCCCGGATATCTATAGAAAAAGTGTAACTGGTGTTATCCATAGGAAGACTCTCAAATGTGGAGGAGTCAGGAGGTATCCGGGGTCTTCGATTAATAACTGAACGGACCAATACCCTGTGCGAGTCTCAACGATGCGATCAAGGTGTTGAAGTCGAGCATGTGAGAAACAACCATTGGGAGAGGTACTGAGGATTTCTCTCGAAATGATTCATAGGCACTCATCATAAATGGTAATGAGTCCAAGACACAGGGGCCTCTAGGTCTATCCTCTGGAATCAATGTGGTTGTCGTCGACAGAGGGAGACCAGCAACTAACAAGGCAATGATGTTTCCTTGCTGGGAGCGCGAGGTGTAAACTGAAGTGATGTAGTACTGCTGGTAGGACTGACATACTTGTGGGGATGGGAAATAACTGGGTCAAAAAAAATGGGTAGACTCAAACTTCCTTGGTTCAGAGCATGATGACATGGTTGACCTGGCAGCGTAGGGAACTGACTTGTAGGTGTGGGGATCATCTTTTAGGGACTGAAGGGTATGTACTGACTCTGGGGGGGTGAAGCTGATGGTAGCTGTCGAGGGAGTTTCCGGGTGACATACTGCAGAATACTCTGAACAAAGGCGACCAGAATGGGGAAGCTGCTATGTGAGTAGATATGATCTGTCGTGGCGCCAAGAGGTACCATTGATTCCTTCTTCGTAGTTTTAATGAGCTCCAAGAAGGGATAAAAGTGTGCTCTGAAATGGTACGGTCCTGTGGGTTGTGTGAGCCCAAGACGGCTCATGCTCATGGTTGTTTTCATGTTTAGAGAGTCTGAAAACGGTAAGTGGACACTGTTGGTGTTTCTTTTTCGTGGTTTAGTCTCCAAGGCCCAAAAAAGCATAAAATGATGCGGATGGAGAACTCTTCTAGCCGATGTGACTAGAGTATACCTTTTTCGTAATTAGTCTACGAGGTCCGGAAAAGGGGTAAACTTATACCAGGTAGACGCCCTTTCAGATACGTTTAGCGAGCATGAAAGGAAGCAAGATTGCTCGGCGATCTTTTCATTGTTTTAGGAGTCAGAAAAGAGCTTAACAGAAACTCCCTAAGTGCCTTTTTCGTAAGAGGGGTTGCTCGGCCCGAAAAAGGGATAAAATTATACCGAACAAAAATGGATTGATGAGGGAGAGAAAAGGTCTCAAGCATCGTCATCTGTTTGGAAAACTGGATCCGGTGACATAAGGATTGTCGAAAACGGAGAACGGCCGATGTGGCACGCAAACCGAGGTGACGAGGGGGCGTGGAAAAAATGCCCAGAAAATCTAAAGGTGAGGGCGAGAAATGATCTCTAGCATCATCAAGAGCGCGGAAAACTGAATCCGGCGATATAAGACACATCGAAAACGGTGAACGGCCGATGTGGCACGCAAATCGAGGCCACGAGGGGCTAAAAAATGGTCAAAAAATGACCCCGTTAAAAAGGGGAAACGGAAGGAACCTTTATGAAGTTCTTGCTGTGCTGATCCCAACGGTACCAACGGTTTGAGAAATGGACTTCGTATGACACCGTAATGGTTGTTTGAAATTTGTGGAATTTCTATAAATAGGACGTGGGGCCCAAAATGACTTGTCATTGTCACGTGCGAGTTTGATAGAGCAGTCAGAGCTATTTCTCAATTTCTGGGAGATTTCACCGTTGGTTTTCGATTTAGCGAGTTGCAGGTAACTCTATTCACCTTAACCTAGTCAATTATGTCTTTTTTATTTGGCGGTGGGCCCCCGAAGGCCGCGAAACTCCACGTTGACTCTCCAACGTGGAACCGCGCGGGTTTCGGGGCGGAACCCGCGATGAACCGCGCGGGTTTCAGGATCACAGTCGCGATGATCATCGCGACTGTGAGGTCGGAACCCGCGATGTTCATCGCGTGTTCATGGGTGACAGTCGCGATGTTCATCGCGACTGTCTGGACGAAACTCGCGATGTTCATCGCGAGTTTTTTCATGGAACCCGCGATGGTCATCGCGGCTTTTGTGGAAAAGCCGCGATGGTCATCGCGGCTTTTTGTGAAAAAGCCGCGATGGGATTTTTTTTCTAAAATTTTTATGCTGGGGCTAAAATTTTCTGTGTTTTCTTGGCAGGATGTTGCGGAGGGCTCAGTCCGTATGGCGGGAGAGAGATATTGATGCCGAGATTGTGGCGAGGATCGAGAATGATGGGGGGGTGAGACAGACCCTAGCCATGAGCGGACTCTTGAAGTTCGCTCAGATACCTTATATCCGTTCAGTGAGGAGACTCCTGAACAAGCTCGTGCAGTGGTGGGTGCCGGCAGAGGGTGCCTTTATTATTGGTGGTGAGAGGTTGGAGATTACTCTCACTGATGTATATTTTTTGACCGGTTTGCCTCGCTTGGGTGAGGTGGGTGATATCTCTCCTAGGTTGCCTCCAGGCGTGGATATGGAGGACCTTTTACAGACCTTTTGTGGGGATGACGCTGCTTTGGTAAACAGCTCTATCAGTCTGAAGTTCCTACGTGAGTGGGATATGCGGGCCGTTGGTGCCTGTGTTCTGAGGGTTTTGGGTGCTGCTGCACCACATCGTATGTCTGGGGGGCAGACGGTGATGGTGGACTCCGTTCTACGGGGTACTTACTATGCTTGGGCTCAGATGTTCTTGGCCGGTGTCCGGAGAGATCTGGACAAGGCCGTGAGAGAGGGAGGTGAGTTCTGTTACGCCTCTTTTTTATGTTGTTTTTTCTTTGAGCGGGTGCCGACCTTACGGCCACACGTACCCGTTCGTGCTGGTCTTCCTAGCGAGCCTCGTATGATGAGGTGGGGGCAGATGATGCCCCGTGCTGGCGGTGGTATCCGTGGCTTCTTCACAGAGGATTTTTTCCAGCAGTGGGAGCAGATGCCATTGGTGATCGAGGACTATCCATACGCCGGCATGGACTACCGGGGAGACCCAGAGATGCCACGTGCCCCAGGACAGGCCTGGAGCTTAGACGGTATGTTTTTGTGTCTTATGTGATGTTTATATTATATGTATTATGATTGATCATGATGATATCTGTTGTATAGTATCTGATGGTTCTACTTGCTTTGTGCAGATATTGGTCCGGTACCACCACCTGACTATGTGGCTCGGCAGGGGCGGGCGATGGTGGTTGCGCGTCCCCCAGTACCTGTACGTCCTCCTCGTGGTGGAGGATATGGAGCCCGTGGGCGAGGGGTTGGCCCTCAGGACGATGCTATAGATGGTGTTCGACGGACTTTAGCCCGGATCGTAGCTAGACTTCCGGAGGATGGCTGGAGGGACCTTGATCGGGACATTTTGCAGGGATGTCTCGGTGCACCGCCTGAGTGGCAGTCACTGTTGTTGAGGGAAGCGGTGCTTGCTGCGAGACACGGGGGTGGTGGAGGAGATGCTCCGGCAGAGCCGGCACCGGGGAGGATACGTCTGAGGGACGACCCAGCAGGGCCAGCCGAGCGGCGAGTTCGGGGTCGTCCTGACCCGGCTGGGCCAGCGGAGGTGGAGTCGGAGGAGGAGCCGGAGGAGGAGCATGAGGATCCTGATGATTAGACGTCATTGTACTTGCCCCCAAATGCTCATGAGCATATGGGGAAGCATTTTTTGTATGACAGATGTATTTTGTGTATATCGAGTGCTGAGGGCACTTATGACATGTAGACTATTTGGTTCGTATATATATGTGGATATATATTTTGGATATTTTGTTGTGTATGCACGTGGATGCACTTTGTCTTTTGTATATGCCCATGGAGGCACATGTTATGCACGTGGATGCAGTGTGTTTGTAGATTTATATATATGCCCGTGGAGGCACATGCTATGCACATGGATGCATTATTTTGGTTTGTTTGTTTTTATGCCCGTGGAGGCACATGTTATGCACGTGGATGCAATATTGGTTTTTTGTATATGCCCGTGGAGGCACATGTTTTGCACCTGGATGCATGTTTGTTTATGGATATGACATGATGTGATTGGTGTGCCAGTCGAGGACACTGTTGGCCATATTATCTGCTACACTATTGAGGTGTCTTGGGACATGTGTGAATGTAATGGATTCAAACTGTCTAACCATTTGTTTAGTGCGCAGGAATTTTCTGAACAGACAGGGATCGCGTACCTGGTAATCATTGTTGAGCTGGGAAACTAGGAGCTGTGAGTCCAAGAAAACGTTGAGGTGACGTATGCTCATCTGGAGAGCCGCGGCCAGGAGACCGGTCACGGCATCGTATTCAGCTTGATTATTGGTGGCGGCACCTAAACATACTCCATCAATGTGAATTAAATCATGTGAAGGGGAGTATATTACCCAAGCTGCGGAGGCGAGATTGGGAGACCAACGGCTTGCACCATCAGCGAAACCGATATGGCAGAGTGGAAGAGGCTCCATCTGTGGTCATGCAGGGAAAACAAATATTTAGGTTTTTTGAAAATTTTTTGTGAACGAAAAAAAAACGTGTGCTTATACTAAAAAATGGACGATGGTGTCCATGAGATTTTCTATGGGTAAAATCTTTTAAGGTACAACCCGTTGCGTGGGTTGCGTAAGGTGTTGCCTTCTGAATCGGTCAGAATGTATGCCCCCTGCCCGAGGCAGGTGTGTATGATGTAGGGGCCTTGCCACATAGACACGAACTTTCCTTTGCCGGTTTTATCATGAGCTTGATCGTAAGCGAGGACAAGGTCTCCCTCCGAAAAGGTTCTTGGGTGGACGCGTTTGTCGTAACTTAGTTTCGATCGTTGTTTAGCAGCTTCCATGTTTTGAATGGCTGTGCGCCGATCTTCATCGGCCTGCTCTAGGAGCAGTAAACGTTGCTCGATCGGGGAAGTATCCGGTAGGAGCTCAACGGCGATGTGTAAAGCTGGGATCTGGCACTCAATAGGGAGGACAGATTCGACACCGTGAACTAAATGGAAAGGGGTAAAGCCGGTGGCGGTTTTGGTTGATGTGCGGTAAGCCCAGAGTGCTGGGAAAAGCATGTGATGCCAATTGGATTTGTGCTTGTCTACAGTGCGTTGGAGAATGGTCTTCAAGATTTTATTGATCGCTTCGACTTGGCCGTTTCCTTGGGGGTAGTAAGCGGAAGAGAAATGGTGTTCGAATTTCAACATGGTTGATAATTCCTTCCAGACGGCATCTTCGAAGTGAGAGCCGTGGTCAGAGACTAACTGTTGTGGTACTCCGAAACGAGCGATGACGTGGTTGAAGAAAAACCGCGCTGCAGTGTCGGCTTTGCAGTTATAGGTCGGCATGGCTTCTGCCCACTTGGTGAAATAATCTACGGCCACGATTATATGTTTGTGACCGCCGGCTGACAAGGGGTTGCAGTCGAGGAAATCTATGGCCCATTTGCAGAATGGTCCAACAGTGATAACTGGATGAAGGGGGGCAGGGGGGGTTCTTGCTTTGGGGGCAAAGAGCTGGCAGTTTTGGCAATGCTTGACTGCGGTGATGCAATCAGTAAACAACGATGGCCAAAAATAACCTGCCCGAATGATTTTCTGGGCGGTAGCCATGCCGGAGAAATGGCCTCCACAGGCACCGCTATGACAATCATTGAGGACTTGTTCTGCCTCACTATGGGATAGGCAGCGGCGTAAGATAGTATCAACGCCGCGTCGGTAAAGTACATCTCCAATAAGTAGGTATCGGGGTGCGTGGTGTCGTATGCGACGGCGTCCATCACGATCGATGTGTGGTCGGAATTTTTGCGTACGAAGGTAAGTCAAAATGTCTCCGTACCAAGGGTCGTCCGACGAAATGACGAAGATCTGCTCGTCAATCAGGTCCGTATGGATAACGGGTGATGTCGAAGAGGACGGGAGATCTGTAATTAGGTGAGCAAGCGCGAGGGCTTTGGTGCTTTTGGGAGTCTTGAAAGTGAGGTCATATTCCTGGAGGATAATGACCCATTTAGCGACACGACCCTGCAGGAGCCTCCTGGTGAGGAGGTAGACCATGGGGTTGGAGTCGGCCACGACCGTGGTATGACTAAGCAAAATGTAGTGTCGTAGTTTTTGTACGGAAAAGACTACAGCTAGGGCTAATCTTTCCTCGTATGGGTAACGTAGCGGTGGGCCAGACAAGGTCTGGCTGACGTAATAAATTACATGCTCTTTGTGGGAAGCATCTTCTTGGACCAAAACTCCGGATACGGCATATTCAGATGCCGAGACGTAAAGGGTGAAGTCTTGGGAGAAATCCGGTGGGGATATCAAGGGGGCTTGTGTGAGAGCCTTCTTGAGGGCTTCAAATGCCGTGTCTGCTTGTTCGTCCCAAACAAAGGGTATGTGGGTACGAAGCAAGCGTAAGAACCCGTGGACTTTGGTGGCATAATCAGGGACAAAGCGCCTAAGAAAATTGGACCGCCCTTGCAAGCTCTGAAGCTGTCGAAGCGTGCGAGGAGGGGGGAGTTCTAAGATGGCTTTGACCTTCAGGGGGTCGACAGTGATCCCATCTTGGGAAACAATGAAACCCAACAACCGGCCCGCTGGGACGCAAAAGACACACTTGTGTGGGTTCAAGCGGATTTTATATTTGCGACAACGCAGGAAAACTTGCCGGAGGTCGCTAAGGTGGTCTGATCGTTTTCGGGAACGCGCTGTGAGGTCGTCAAGATAGACTCGCAGGATATGGACTAAGTCGTGAAAGCAATAGGTCATGGCTCGCTGGAAAGTGGCACCAGCATTTTTAAGGCCAAATGGCATGACGCGATAGGCAAAGGTGCCCCATGGGGTGGTAAAGGCAGTCTTGTACTGATCCTCCTTGCGGATGTGGATCTGGTTATATCCGAAAAAACCGTCCATGAAGGATAGGACCTCATGGCCCGCACACTCATCAATGAGTTGGTCAATGAATGGCGTGGGGAAATTGTCTTTTGGACAAGCGTGGTTTAGATCGCGGAAATCAGTGCATACTCTAAGGGTGCCTTGTTTTTTGTTGACAGGAACGGGGTTCGACACCCATGTGGTGTACGGGATAGGGTAGATGAAACCTGCTTTTCGAAGTTTTTCGACTTCAGCCTTAACAGCGGGGAGCTTGGCAGGGTGAATAGGTCGCTGTTTCTGACGAACAGGGGGTACTTCGGGCCATGTATCGATGTGGTGTTCAATAATGGCGGGGTCGAGACCAGGCATCTCGGTATAGGACCAGGCGAAGACATCGCGGAACTCCTGAAAGAGCTTTCTGTACGCCTGAGTTTCTGCTTGAGTGCAAGATGCGCCCAGCGAGATGAGCTCAGGTTTCCCTGGTGTTGTGGAAATGTCTATCTGGATAGTGGGGGAAATGTTGGACATGTTCCCTTCTTCAAAGGCATCTGGTGCTGGGATGGGGTCCTTTAACCAATCGACCTTAGCAGGTATGAAGTCTTTCGACTCGACTGATAGCTGGTCGGATGCGGTGGAGGTAGATGTCTCCGGTAGGAAGTACGAGCGATGATGCATGTCATCCCAAGGGTAGTCGGGTGCAGTGAGTGTCTCCAAAATCTGCTCGTCAGTACTGAAGTAATCAGACCATAAATCGAGGGGTTCTGGTTTGAAGGTTGTCGAAATCATATATATCGTATTGACTTCTTCTGACGAGGATGATGGTGGAGGGTGAATCTCCTCGATAAGGGGAGGAGAGATCTCTAAGTCGGCATTGTTTAACTCGTACAACGCTGCTCTATAGTCAGGTAGATCAGGGCAATGGTGAGAGTAGTGGCCGTAAACACTGCATATAGCACAAGGATGGTTAGTGCGCAGTGATTTGTCGCGAGGCTGTAGAGGTGGCTCTAATTTGACTACTGGGATTCCTATGTCATCGTCCAACATATTCATATGTTCTTGGAGTGCCGGTAAATGTGGGCATTGGTGAGTTGGATGGCCAATTTCATCGCATAATGAACATTTGGGGGGAGCTCGAAACACCGGTGGGGGTTTGGCTGCCTTAGGAGGTGGTATGGCAGTGTAGGGTTGTGGACCTCTGCCCCCAGTGGGCTTAGGCAGGAGAGGGGGATCGTTTGACGCCGAAGCAATCGTGAGACCGGGAGGAGGTTTCATTGACGACGAAGGAATATTGAGGTTAGGAGGGGGTGTCGTTGCCGACGAAGGGATCACGACGCCAGGAGGAGGCTGATTTGTGGTAACAATAGGTTGTACCGGTTGGAGGATGACGTCTGGTGTCGGTAATCGAACGGGAGGCGGAATATACCACACGGGTAATCCCAATGTTAGCCCGGGTAGGCTAAGGGTAGCCATAACCGGGGCGCTTACTACACCCGAAGGAGGAAATAGGAAGGGGATGGTGTGGATGGGTGTAACACCAATGTGACTGGGGATCAATGGTGGTTGACCGCCGGATGTTTGCGTATTCTGCGAAACAGTACAGAGATTTGCGACCTGGGTCTCCGGTGACGGTGGTGGGATGGCCTGGAATGTAGAGGTCATTGGTGTATCCGAATACAGTCCGGGTGCCACAGAAGACACAAAGGAGGTAACTGCACTAGAAGCGGGTTGTTCAATCATGGGGAGAACATTCTCCGGTGCTGCAGGGGCGTTGGGGTCATAGTAGGTGAGTTGGTCAATTTTGACCACGCGGCCCTCATGGGGGAACATCATGGTGCGGAAGACGGAGGAGGCGACCGCTTTCATGGCATACATGTAACTGCGGCCAAGTAAAAGGTTATAGTCCAGCTGGGCGTTAATGACCTCTATGTCGATGAGCACAGTCTTCCCACCTAATTGGACGGGTACCTTGGGTAACAAACCTTGAGGTTGAGCTGACCGGCCGTCGTAGGCCCGCAATGCAGTGGTGGATTGCTGGAGAGCAGGGGAGCCCAACTTTTGCCAAACAAAAGTGGACATGACGCATGTGGAGGCACCCTCGTTGATGATACATCGATGGATGACAAGATTCCGAATAGAAACGGAAACTTGGACTGCTATGGTAGAAGGCAGCCGTGGTTCAGATTGGTCTAAATCAAAGGTCATCAAGTTCGAATCATTTGGGTCAATCGCCCCAATGGCGGAAAGTAAAGTCTTGCGCTGAGTAGGACAGGTTTTTAAGACTTCTAACGCAGACATGGCTGCGGGGGATTGAGCTAAGTCATCTACGATGTTATAATTGGACGCAGCCCGTGCATTGGGGTTGTTGTTGATTCGGCGAAGGGGAAAGCGAGGTGCTTTAGAAGCGCCATCGAGTGGAAGCTGAGGTATACGCAATGTCTGATCAGTGGGATGAGCATTAGTATCCTTTTCAGCGGGGGGGGCTTCAGTAGTCGGTCCGTATTGATTTCGACGGGTTTGGATATTGACGTCAGCGGTGGACATCATCAATAAGTGGTGGGTGCCTGAATCAAACATGTGTTGATCAGGAGCTGTGTAAGTTATTTGTTGTGGTTGCACGTTGCCCTGTTGGGGGGCTAACGGCTGGGTGTTTACCACTCCCTGTGTTGGAAAGGGGTTTTGGAGAACCAGAGGTTGTTGTGGAGGTGGTGGGGGGTTGGGTGGTGGCTGAGGAGCCGCCTGCCCTTGACGATGGGCGTCATTTGTCCATAGTTGTCGAGCTCGCTCGAGATGTGGGCAAGCGTGGGTATAGTGGCCATAGACACCGCAAATGGAACAAGGATGGTTTGTCCGTAAATTAGCATTTTTAGGTTGCTTAGGTGGCCGATCAGGATTCTGATGAGCGGGCGCCGCGTTATTGTTTTGCGGGGGCTGGGTAGGCTGTGGAGCTTGGTTGCGGTTTTGATTGTTTCCACGGTTGCGTCCTCTTCCGCGGTTGGGTTGTCCACCCTGGTTGCGTTGGTTATTTTGATATTGGGGCTGCTGTTGTTGTGCGTACACATGCCCTTGAGCATTGGGGGGATTCTGAGGAGCCGCAGGTGCGGGAGCAGGTTGCGGTGGATAGTATGCAGGTGGAGCTGGAGGTGGTCCAGTTGCCTGTTGGGGTTGTTGGTACCCCTGAGCTGGTGGAGGTGTGAGGTTAGCCGGTGCAACCGGTTGTGGGTAATGCATGGGCTGTTGTGGAAACTGCATGGGGTTTTGTACCGTAGGTTGAGCATAGTATGTAGGAGGTACATATGCTGATGGCGCTTGGCCATAACAATGTTGTGGACAAGAGGGTCCATGAACATGATGGGTCTGGTTTGTTGGAGCATAAGAAGTTGTCGCTCCGGAACTGGATGTAGCCCTAGAAAGGTCTGGGGCGGGCATGGTGCTCACCATACTGAAAGGTTTTGCTTGCGGTGTAATTTGGCCAATAATGCCATCAGCGGCATGGGATGCCCCCGGTGTGTCACCGCGTGCAGAGTCACCTCGTGGGGCGTCAGGTATGATGGTGTATAGGTAACCTGACTGGGCATAGATAAGGTCAAACTGTTGGGCCTTAAGGATGGCCTCCTCTTCAGACTGGGGTCTTTCGGATGCTACATCCTTCGCAATGAGAGGAAGGAGGGATTTAAGGAACCAGTCTAAAAAGATTCGGTCGTCTAATTTGATCTTGCATAGGCTTCGGCGCCGACGCCAATCATGGATATGGTCAGTGATGTGCGTGGCCGTGTTCTGTCTGCAAGACAGTAGGATTTCGACGCCCGCATCATAGCGGACCGGTAGCTGAAAGAACTGCAGGAAGGTCGAGGCAAGGGAGGTAAATGTGGAATGCGTCCCATGGGGTTGCTCGATATACCATTTGGCTGCAGAGCCAGTGAAGGTGCGCTGTAATAAACGGAGGCGGACAGAGTCGTCCACTATGGAGTTGGAGGAACACCATAAGTGGAAAGACATGATGTGGTTCTGGGGGTCTTCTCCGGCCTTTCCCTCAAACTTAGGGATGTCAGAGGGAAGCTTAGTTGGAATATGGGGCCAAGCAGGGTCATGCCTGATGGGGTCATTTGTGAGCCTAGCTAAATCTGGCAGGTTGAGACTTGCCATGTATGGTAGACTAGCGGATGTGGTGACCGGAACCGGGACCTGCCTAGCCATTGTGGTATGGTGTAGGGGTCCAGTAGCGCCTATAGGTATGCTAGGTATGGAGGGTATGTGCCCTCCAAAAGGTGTGGCCTGATATGGGTTAGCACTCCCAAGTGCAACTTGGGTTACACTTGGGTTAGGAATCGCACTAGGGATTCCTGGTATAGCACTACCGAGTGCAATATGGGTTACACTTGGGTTAGGAATCGCACTAGGGATTCCTGGGATAGCACTACCGAGTGCAATATGGGTTACACTTGGGTTAGGAATCGCACTAGGGATTCCTGGGATAGGGTTTGTGGAACTCGAAGGGGGTATGACCCCCATGTTGGGCATGCCCATGACAGGTGGTGGTCCTGTGTTGGGCATTCCTGAATGTGGAGTGGTACCCATATTGGGCATACCCAAGGGGGTGGATGTTGTCATGGATGGTATTCCCGCAGAAAGGTCTGCTGATGTCTGACCTATTGTTAATGTAAATTGTGGATCATCTGGTGTTCCAGACATAATTGTGGTTGGTGGTAACTCTGTGGGGTTTTCGGATTCTACCTCCAAATCAAAGGTGAAGTGGGGTATGTCAGAATCGGATGACCGTCTAGATGATCGACGATGTGTCGAATCAAGGGATAATGCTCTTCGTCCGTGACGTGGAGAGCCAAGTGGACTAAACTCTGGGAGTTCGCCCTGTAGACGACGAGAACGTCTAGAATTCTCAATGGTGAGGAAATGTTTTTTATGTAAAAATTTGTTTTAAGTATCAGGTGGTGATATATATGTAAAAGACTCAAAACCCTAATGCAACCAAGGGTGCAAAAAGGGGAGTGAAAAAAGAAGGCTCACAGGCCAAAAAATCAATCCTCAAAAAATGCACTTATTCTAGCAGCTGTGCTACAATAAGTGGAGGAATGCAACAACCGGTCAGAATACCAACATGCAAGCGGCTCCTAGAAAAAATAGGTGTAACTAGACTCAAAAGGTGGTAAAGATCATGCAAACACCTAATCTAAAAGTATTGTGACTCAAACAGATGATATCCCCTGCAAGGTGATGAAATCCAAGTCAGACAATATGAATGTAGAGACAACGGCTAGATATCCCCCTACCGGGAGGGACACCGGGTAATCAATCCTAAAAAGACAGGCTACTAGGATACTCCGTTCATGACGCGTCGAGAAAAGGTAAATCTGCCGTTTGGTCCTTTGATCGCAATATCCCAATACAGGGATATCCCGAGAACTGCGAATGGTAGCCCTTCGGTTACTGAATGGGTTTCGGTATCCCACTCAGGCTTCCGGAACCATCCTCGCGACTTCAACCCTCCTAGGGGAGAGGCCTTCCCACAAACCGGTTGTGACCGCGCCAAAAAGTACTAAGAGATTTTAGCTCCCTAATTGGACAACTTCTATGTCTCAGATGTATGAACTGAGGGGTGTTATTGGAACACCTATCCCCCCAATACTACCTAGCTACAAGAATTCTTTTCGTGTTCCCCAAGTGGGGTTAAGAGTGTGTTCAAATTAGGGTAAGTTTTAAGTCTTAGTTCAATTAAGTGATCGTGTGAGTGCACGTGAGGTGTTGTAAACTGAACTTGAAAAAATTAAATGCTTTAAGGGAAATTTTCAAAAAATAAAGGACTTTTCGAAAATACAAAGCAAATATTTAAGACTTTTTTTCACTAAAAGGAATTAATGTGCTTTTCAAAAAATAACTCAAAAAAATAAAGGATTTCTTGGATTTATGAAAGCAAATAATAAACTCCTTTTTTAAAAGAAATAAATGGATTTCTTCGTTTCAATAAAAAATTGCTAAGGGCAAGATTCTAAAGAAGTAAACAAGAAAAAATTTGAATCTAGATAAAGAATGCAAAATGAGTCTTTCTTTCACTTTCTTGAAAATTTTTAAAAAGATTTCTAGGTATGCACTTTTAAATAGTAAATTTTTTTTTAAATCTGTAAACTATGCAGAATTTAGTACTGTAAAAAATGTGCTATGGGCAGAAAGTACAGTAAAAAATATTTTTCAAAATCGGGATGGCCGAATGAAAAAATTCAGCCGCGCGGGTTTTGGACGAACAGCCGCGATGGGCCGCGCGGGTTTTGGCCGAACAGTCGCGATGGACCGCGCGGGTTTTGGACGCGCAGTCGCGATGGACCGCGCAGGTTTTGGGCGCACAGTCGCGATGGACCGCGCAGGTTTTGGGCGCACAGTCGCGATGGACCGCGCAGGTTTTGGGCGCACAGTCGCGATGGACAGCGCGGAAAAAGGCCGCGAAGCAGCGGTGTGCAGCGCGGAAAAACACAGAAAAGTCGCGATGGACCGCGCGACTGTCTGGAAAAAGGTCGCGATGGACCGCGCGGAAAACTGCAGAAAAGTCGCGATGGACCGCGCGACTGTCTGGCAAAAAGCCGCGAGGCGGAAGCCGTGCACGGAAACCGAGAAACGACCGCGAAAATTTAAAATTTAGGGCTGTTTTTTGGGGCCAAATCTCAGAACAGCAATGGATCTGCTGTCTAAGATGGCAGATCTATGGATCTAATGGTTAAAAACTCATAAAAACTAAGATTTAATGGCAAAGCTAGAGATCTAAAGTTCAAACCAAAGCGGAGTCGCCAAAAACTGTTGGCTCGGTTTTGCAACCAAGCTTAGTGCTATGGGCACCTGCTAACTAGTAGCAGCAGTTTCAATAGAAATAAAAACAATAAACTAAATAAACAAGATTATTCATGGATCTAAGCAAGGATCTAAGCAAATAATGTAAACATTTCAAAATCAAGAACAAGAAACATAATAAATAATTTTTTGTATTGAAAAGTGGGGGGCAAGCAAGTGCTTGCGATATTACCTTCAATGGTGAAGGTTGATGTTGAGCAACTCCCAAGATAAGTAGCTCCAAACTCCAATAGGTCTCTTTCTCCAAGGTTGCTTCAATGGCTAAAAGTGCTCAGGGGAGATTTCAGCAGCATAAGGATGAGATAATGGAAGGATGTGAAATGAGGAGCCCCTACCACCTTTTTATAGGTTTTGGTGGTGAGGAATACCATTTGTGGTTTTGTGGAAACCAATGGTATTGACCAACATAGTTTAGGTATTTTTCCCTCCTTTTTCCTTTTTTGAATAAAAATAATATTTTAATTCCCTTTTTAATATTTTTGGGAATTTGGACCCTTTTTGAGGGTTTTTTTTGTGATTTTCTTGGAAAAATAATCTTTTTTAATGGAAAAAGGGGTGTACTAAGGTCTTTTGGTGACCTTTTGTTGGTTTCAGAGGCTCAGATGGTGGAAAAGTGGACAAATGGGTCATGTGAGTAAGGGAATGAGCTAGTGAGCACTTTTTAGGTGTTAACACTCATAGTTCTCACTAATCCACTGATATCCTCTTCTAGGTGTGTAATTTCCAGTTGTATCCCCATCCCAGATAAGAGTGTCATCTTCATCGGTCAAGAAAATCTGATCCCTGCAAAGTGCTCTTAAGTATTGTCTTAATTCATCCACCAGCTCCCCTCTTAAGCCGAATGAATCAGCCCTTCTCCAAACAGGTCTTCCCATCCATACATTATCCACATCCACTAACTGACTGAGAAGAAAAATTCCTTGTTGCCTCAGCGCCTCCATCAAACCTTCAGACAGTATGTGTTGAGCTTCACATCCTACCCAGGGGTTGCGTCCGATCCGCACCCTATGTCCGTTGCCAACATCCCAGGCAAGGTTGCTCTCAATGACATCAAAAGAGGTCACCAAGGCTTTCCAGATGACCGAACCACCACAATGTCTCTTGTGAGGAGATCTAATCCAATCTTACACAGTGTCAGGCTCAACGTATTTCTGCAACATAACCCTAGCCCAGAAGCCATCAGACTTAATTAAATGCCATCCACACTTAGCAGCCAAAGCCTTAGAGAAATGAAAAATATTCTTTAGACCCCACCCCCCCAAGGCTTTTGGAGCTGCGATTCTGTCCCATCTCACCCATGGGGTAACATGAACATCATCCTTTCCATTCCACAGAAAATTAAAGCATATCTTCCTTGCTGCTTCTAAAGTCCCTTTAGGAATCCAAGCAAGTGACATCCAATATACCGGTATGGCTTCCAACACCGTCTTAACAAGAACAAGCCTCCCTGCACGCGAGAGCCACCGAAAACTCCAGCACTTCAACCTCTTTTCCAGCTTTTCCAACAACCAGGTCCAGTCCTTCTTTAAGTAGTCATTAGGTTTCAAATTGAATCCCAGGTATTTTAACCCATCCGTTAGATTGAGAATCATGAAAGGAAATGAAGTAGTATATAGAATGTATTCCTCCTCCCTCAAATGAGAGACAGTAAGAGTTGATTTCCCCTCATTAATCTCCATTCCAGTTGCAGTTGAGAAGAGTTTTAGTATCTCTTTGAGCCTAACAGCGTCCAATCTAGAGCCAGAGCAAAAGATCAAAATATCATCCACAAAGAGTAGGTGAGTAAGAGAAAGGCCCGGCGCCACCAAAATCCCTTCGAATTCTTCGTCCCGTTTAGCTTCCTTGATAGCTCTACTCAGACTCTCGGCCACCAGCAAAAATAATAAAGGAGAGAGGGGACATCCCTGTCGAAGACCACATCCAGAATGAAAGAACTGGGTCGCTGCTCCATTCATTAAGACAGAGAAAGATACAGTAGTAATGTAGCTCATTATCCAACGTACAAAGCCAATCTCAAAACCTAAATGGGTAAGCATGAGACGAATATACAACCAGCTCACCTTATCAAATGCTTTGGACAAGTCAATTTTGAGAATAGCTCCTTTTAGTTTTTTTGTCTTAATGCTATGCAACCCTTCCTGAGCAATGCCAATCGCCTCATGAATCTGCCGACCTTCCAAAAACCCAAACTGCTCTTCTGAGATGTGAGAAGATAGAATAGGTTTAATCCTACTAGCAATTACTTTAGTGACTATCTTGTACACACAGTTACACAGAGAGATAGGCCGGAAGTCATTTAAGGAAGAAGGAGTATCCACCTTAGGGATAAGTGCTATGAAAGTGGAATTAATGCTGGCTGGCACCCTGCCATTTCTCCTCGAGTCCTCAACAAGTTCAAGTAGATCATTTCCGATGATATCAAAGAGGGCAATAAAAAATTCAATAGTCCACCCGTCAGGCCCAGGGCTCTTATCCTTCTGAAAGCTTCCCAAAACCTCCTTTAATTCCTCCCCTGTAATGGGGGCCATCAATTTCCTGTTATCCTCCGCTTCCACAAACCTTGGGAATAGCTGGGCTACCCGAATCACCTCTTCAATATTCACTCTCTCACTGGCTTTGAAAAGATCCCTGAAATGAGTAACCCCCACAGAAGCCAGCCCTTCGAAGGTAGACATAGAATTGCCTTCTACATCCTCAAGACTCCAAATGGTATTGGATGACCTCTTTCCTTTTGCATAAGCATGGAAGAATTTGGAATTTTCATCCCCACTTTCCAACCAGATGGCCCGGCTTTTCAATATCCAAGTCTCCTCATTCTGAAGAAGTATTATGTTCCTCTGATTTTTCAAAAGAGCTAAGTGGTCCTTAGACATCTGAGAGCTGTAACCACCACCCACTTCTTCAGAAATAGAGGCAATTTCTCCTTCAAGAGCTTTAAGGACCCTATCATCCCTCCTCCTCTTCTCAGCAGCCCAAGATTTTATGGGTTCCTTAAGTGTTCTGAGATTCTCCGCAAAATGGAAAGCGGCTGAGTGGATCGATTCAGTATGATAAGGTAACCAATGCTGCTGTATCAGCTCCAAGAAGGTCGAATCTTCCAGCCAGACTTTGTTGAATTTAATAGGAGCAGGAGGTTTATTTGGACCGTCCTTCATCTCCAAATAAATTGGATCATGGTCTGAGTTACCCCCCGATCCAATCCATTGTCGTACAAAGAAGGTTGCCTCCACTAGATGCTCAGAAAGGAGAAAATGATCCAACCTCTTTGCCACAATGTCCAGTCCAATTCTCTTATTCCTCCAGGTTGGCTTCAATAGTACAGGTTCCACGTCAATCCAGTTGCCTTCAACTAACTTCCGAACAAAAAAGTTTGTGAGGGGATCAACATTTGAGTGCGGCCCCCAAACCTCAGCATGACCCAAAGAGAAATTTAGATCACCCCCCAATACCACAGAATCCCCGCTGAGCAGGTTTCTTCCCAGTAGAGAGGTCCAAAACTTTTCCCTCTCACAGTAAGGTCCATATATATTAACAATAGTAAAAATACGTTCAAAATCCAAGAATTTGCATGAAATTCCCAAAACCGACTGCATCCCCCACCGGGAGGATACACAAACCTTAGCCTCGTTCCAGCCAATCACCAAACCTCCGGAACGACCCCTAACATCCAAGGCTTCAAAACACCACCCAGGAAACCATGCCTTAAGCCTATCAATAGCTTCATCACCACCACACATAGTTTCTTGTAAAAGCAGAACATCAAGATGCTCAAGGAGCAGCATCCGTCGTAAGGCTGGTCTTTTGGAGGGACCAGCAAGACCTCAACAGTTAAAAGACATAATCTTCATCACAACCCATCCTTATGGGCAGTCGATGCTCTAAGTGCCCTTTCGATTGAAAGTTGTGTTCCATTCCGGAGATCCGAGCGCACTCTAGTCTTGGCATGTGAGATGAAAGACTTCCTTCCTCTCGTTTTAGGTTGTTTAGGTTTTTCCTTCCCTAAACCTCCTCTCGTGGCTTTATTCATGGATCTTAAGAAATAACCCGACTCCGAAGAGCCGGTGGGTGAAGAGGTCTCAGTCATCACTTGAACAATTATAGGGGAATCATCAATAGGAACAGGGGAAGGACAATCAATCCATATGGTTTCCAACACAGGGGCAGAGCCAACATCACCCTGAAGAGAAGGTAGAAGAGCCAACGACTGTGCAGAAATATGTAAATTCCTAAAACCATCCACCCAATCGAAACCAGGAAGAGATAAGTTTTTAATAAAAAAACTGAAGGAAGGGTTTATAAAGGGAGCAGAAGGAGTACCAGCCACAGTGTCTGAATCTCAAGACAGAGAAAGCAGGGAAACCTCCGATGTCTTGTCCAATGGCATAAATCGATCTATCTCTGTTGTGCCCGAATAATCATTCTGCTCAGGGACAAAGCCATCCTCTACCAGAATGTTCGCAGCTTCCACTACTTCAGTGTGAAACTCCTCAGAAGGACGGTCCTTGTCCTGCTCTCCCAGCGCTTCTTCTCCCCTTATTTCCCCTGCCTCCTTCTCCACAGACCGCCTCTTCAAATTCCTGCCAATCTTCATACGAACCGGTAAAGAGCAATCAACGGCCGGGTGCCCATATTCATGACATCTTTTGCAATGATACGACACATTTTCATAGTCTAATGTTTGTGTGAAACAGTAAGGTCCCCATTTCAGATCCATGCACTCAAATAAACCCTCCCTTACATTGATGCTTACCAGAATCCTGGCCACCTTCTGGACTGCCGTTGTTTGGAATGAGAAATCGGCTTCCAAATAACTTTCCAAAAGATTACCAATGCTTCTAAAATGATCCTTAGCCTAATACTGTAAGGGTATCCCAGGTAGCCTTACCCAAAGAGGTATAGTATCCATTCTCTCCCAGCTCGCGTCAAACATCGGATTCCACGGCTTGAGAAGTAGTGGAGCCTTGAAGATCGACCAGTTTAGGCTAAGCGCCCAAACAGCATGTGCTTCAGAGTTAAAGTGGAATGCAAACCATCCTACCGAGAGGCCCACAATCCGCGGTACATACCCACAATGTCCCAGCCAAACACCGGTAGTCCACTGAATCATCGATTTAATGCTCACCGCCCTGCCATATACCCTGCCCACCAGCACAGATTTAACCATTTCAACTATCTGTTGGAAGCCGATGTCCTCTCCTAGGGCATAGTTTGGTGCTTTGCCTATGTTCTTGATCCACCTCCTTCGCGTCTTCGCCCGGGGACTCTTGGAACCCTCAGAACCTGCACCACAACCTACAGTCTTCCTTGCCGAGTCTCCAGCTGGGCTAGAAAAGCCCCATTGTTCCGCCCAGTCCAGAGCTGTTACACAGTTACCTCCCTGCGTGGCACCACTACCATACACCCTCGAAAAATCCTCCCGTGTGATCGACACCCCGCTTAAATCCCGCACCGGTGATTCATGTGAGCCATCCGAGGAAAGCAAGAAATCAGGAAGGTCTCCTAATCCTGCACTTACAGGTTCCGGAGAAAGTGAAAACGGGACCTTAACACCCCAAATTGAATCAACCCTTCCCACCGTTGCCAAACCCTCACCATTCCTGTCCCAGAGTGGTGAAGCCAACAGGGAAGGCGTCGAATAATAGACCGGAGAATCCCGCACAGCAGGAGGAAACAAACCCTTGTTCAGATGGAAATCCGTTATACTGCCTCCACCAAAACCACCAGCGTCGCTCATAAACCGAGAATCGCCAGGTGGCGAGCTCCAAATGTCACTATGCCGCAGCGTGTCGCTGCCATAGTCCACTTCATCCAACTGCTCCATACCAAGAAATTCGAGAAGCTACCGAAGGGGAAATAGGGGTAGAAAAAAAACAGTAAAAAATAGCTTACCACCGTATCTCCAGCTAAACTTAACCTTGAAACCAATGCAAATGCTGCCTAGGGATCCGTGCCATCTCCTGACGCCGCTGACGGCCTGCTGCCGTCTGCAGTGGGCATGGCTGGTGCCACAGTCACTGTTCAAACCCTCGCCGCCATCCCATCAAACACTCATGCAGGGATTCATATCTACGGCCTTTGAATTACATTCAAAGACATTTGAATAATGAGTTATCACCTTTTTGTGTTTTATATTATGGCGTTTATAATAAATATAATATATGAGTTAGTGAAATATTAATGATTATATACTTTTTTCATGATTATGTAATGTATATGAATATATTATCTGGAGGCTCATTGTAATGAAGAAGGCTAAACATTCTATGTTTTTTTTAATTTTTGGATTTTTTATTACTGAAATCCAGTTAGGTAATTTTTTGACAAAATTGCAATTGGATTGATGAAATTGTTGTTTTTAATGCATAAATGGATTCAACACATCTTATTACAACTAGTTGTGCAATGTTAACATCTTATATATGTAATTCCATCAATCCAAAATGATTCTAGATGGATTCTAAGCCAACAATGTCAATTTCCCTTCTTGTTATTTTGACTGGCCGAAAAAAAAAGGCAATTTGTAGCATGTTTAGTACCTCATTGTGTTGATTCATATCCTTTATATTAGTCAATATTCTATTATATATTTGTAGATTTGATATATCAATCTCATAATAAACAATAATTATCTATTCCATTTGGTATTAAAACCATTGATTTGGACAATTCATGTGCTAATTCCAGAAAACATACCTTATCTAAACTATACACATTACCACAGTTGTTAGTACAATTTCTATACATAGTTGCCACTATTGCTTGTCGTGCTTTGTCCCATACACAACCGCTATTGTTGTTTGTCATACTCTATCTTAGTAATTTGAGCTACCACACCTTTTCACGCAACTATATTGTTGTGTGTTGTTGCTGCCACCTGCAACTACATATGTTCAATTCTTCCATTCCAATGTTTTAACCCAAGTTGACTCAATTCAAACAACTATCTTTTTTATAATCCCTTACATTTGTACACATTTTCGAAAATATCGTGCCCCTTCAAGATCATCACCGTACTTTAATTTTTTTACTTTGAATATATATATTGATTTCATAACTATAAAAGTTTATATGCATAGTATATAAAGTAACTTGTTAAACATGAATCCCACAAGGAAAAGAAACCAACACCATAATGGTTAATAGTGATGAATTGCAAGTAGATGTTACTCATTGTAGAGATGAAGTCAATATCATAAGGCACCATCTCAGTAACATTCAGAAGCGACAAAAAAATTAGGGGAAAAGATCAACAAATTAATAAAAGATACACATAAATTATTGGTGGACAAAATGGACAAGCAAATAGAAGATCCTGAAAAATGATGGCTAGATCTAATAAGAATAAGAAACAATGACAAGGACGAAGCATCAAAGATACTTAGTTATCATAGAGAAATGATTAACCAACCGAATGAAAGGGTAGAACCATTATCACCACAACCTTGAATCCATTGAAGAGCCACCAAGCCCAAACTCATCAAACATAAGTTACCAACAATATCAAGATAGCATGTGCTATATAAATAAAATCAAAATCAATGTACCTAAATATGATGGACAAGATGATAGAAACATTATCATATGGGTTAACAAAATCGAGGGTATTTTGCTATGAACCCATTTGCTAACAAATTACAAAAAAAAAATAGATGATATCCTTACGCTTAGAATAATGGTTATCATTGGTTCACATGGTGACCAAAGAAAACAAGTGGTTTCTTAGTTAAATGGAAAATATTCATAGAGATCTTCTTAAGAGATTTCATGGCAATGAAGAAGATGAAACCTTCACCAAGTTTTCCCATTTACATCAAATGAGGACAATAAATGAACTAACCCATGAATGAGAAGTCCTAGTGACTATATCTCAATCTTATAGACAATGAACTACTAAAAATGTATAGTGCATGATTAAAACGCATTATGCGTGGTGAGCTAAGGCTATCAAGTCCTATGAATTTATCTTGTGCTTTTCATGCCAATTCATGTTATGGTAAAAAAACATAATAATAATAAATAATATAATAAATGGGTTAATGAAACATCAAAGACCACATACTTCTTCATTGCATAATCAATCATGTATATTTATTCACCATGATGAGGCTCAATGTAATGGAGAAGGCTAAACATTCTATGTTTTTTTACCTTCTTTGGTTTGTCATCACCATAATCCAACAAGGCAATATTTGTCAAATGGCATTTTCGGATTGATGAAATTGTTGTTTTTAATGCATAAACTGATTCAACTCCCTCAAATAATCCTATTGTAGATGAATTGTGCAATGTTAACATTTGATATTTGTAATTTCATCAATCCAAAATCATTCTTGTCAGATTTCAAGTCAAGAATGTCATTTTTTCCCTTCCCATTATCTTGACTAGCCTAAAAAGGGCCAATTTGTAGCACATTTAGACTATGGCCTAATTGTATTTATTCATATCATTCATATTCAATATTCTACTATATATAGTTGTAGATTTATTATATTAATCTCATAATAAACATGAACTATTTATTGTTTGGTATTATATCCATTGATTTGCCAATTCTTATGCTATTTCTATAAAGCATACCTTGTCCCAATTGTAAATACCACCACAATTGTCCATACAATTAATTTACTCAAAAAATCAATCTATATGCAAGTGCCACTACTGCTCGTCATATTCTATCCCATACACAACCATCATTGTTGTCTGTCCTATGATGTCTTCATAAATTGAGTTGGCACATCTTTACACCCATTATATCGCCATACACTATTGTTGCTACTTGCAATTACATACATTCATTACCTCCATTCCAGTGTATTGCCTGCCCTCAAGTTGTGCCCCTTGAAAAATTTGATCATCGTACTTTAATATATTTACTTTGAATAGATATATAGATAAATATACTAGCTTTAAAAAAAACATAATTATAAAACTTTATGTACATAGTGTATAAAGTAAAGTTAAACATGGATTCCTCGGGGGGGAAATACAACACCAAAATGGTTCACAATGGTGAGTTACAAGTAGATGCTACTTGTTGTAGAGATAAAGTTAACAACATAAGGCACTGTCTCCATAACATTGATAAGGGACAAAAGAATTAGGGGAAAAATTGACAACTTAATAGAAGATACACATAAAGGATTGGGGGAAGGAATTGGAAAGCTAATATAAGATCCTAAAAAACGATGGTTGGATCTAATGAAAATGAAAAATGACAACAAGGATGAAGCATCAATGATAATTAATGATCATAGAGAAATGATTGACCATCTAACTGAAAGGGTATATGTGTTATCAACACAACCCTTAATCCATTAAAGGACCACCAAGCCTAAACTCATCAAATACAAGTTACCAAAGATATCAAGATGACATGGGTTATCTAAATAAAATCAAAATCAGGATACCTAAATACGATGAAGAATATGATAGAAAGGCTATCATATGGGTTAGTAAAAGTGATGGGATTTTCACTATGGACCCACCTACCAGCGAATTAGAAAACATATTAATGATGTCATTACACCTAGAAGGTGATGATTATAACTAGTTCACATGGTGGTCAAAGAAAATTATTGACTTCTTAGTTGACTAGCAAATGTTTATAGAAGATCTTCTTAAATGATTTTATGATCATGAAAAATATGACACTTTTACTAGGTTCACCCATTTATTTCAAACGAAGACAGTTAACAAGCTAACCCATGAGTGGGTAGTCTTAGTGACTATATTTTTCAATCTTACGAATAATCAATAGCTAAAAATAGATATTAAAGGATGAAAGTCCATTATACATGGTGAATGAAGACTATTAATACCTATGAATTTGGTTGAATCTAGAAGCATATCAAAGATGATAAAAAAGAAGCTCATTAGTCAATAATGGGTAGCTTTTGAACCACCAAATAAGACAACTAGTTACGGTCAACCAAGCCATTACAAAGATACTAAATATTACTACTTACAAATGGACAAAAATGAGGAAAACAATTGTCAAAGATGTACACGATACTAAATATCACTACTAAAAAAAGGACAAAAAGAAGGAAAACAATTGTCATGGATGTGGTAAGACATGGATTCCAAGACATTGATGTGCGTAAAAGTCACTACATTATTAGTGGATGGAAAGAAAGTATAATTGTGGACCAGAAAAGGAAATCACTATTGGGTACTATTTAGAACCCAAAAATGACATAACAATGCCAAAAGTATCATTATCACCAATCTCATGCGATGAACTAAATGCGATGAAGAATATGATAGAAAGGCTATCACACGGGTTAGTAAAAGTGATGGGATTTTTACTATGGACCCACCTACTAATGAATTAGAAAAAATATCAATGATGTCATTACACCTGTGAAGAACCTGCAATAATTAATTAATGCAAATACACGAGATATCAGAAATAACAGAACTCAGAATCACTTTTATATTGATCACGGGCCACTTCGAGGGGGCAACCTCCTTTGAGCAAGCTCAATACAATTAGCTTCACGGTGCCTTCATAGGCCTCAACACACACTTATATACTAAGTCTAGGTGCCAATACCATGGGTCAATACCATGTGTCAATACAAACCATGGGCCAATACAAAATATATATCAACAATTATTACGGGTCAAAACCATGGGCCAATACAAACTATGGATCAACAAAACTATGGGCGACTTACAAAGCATATGCGCCAACAACAATAACACAAACTATGGATCAAAAAATACTATGGGACGACTTACAAAGCATATGTGTCCAACAACAATATACTAACAAAGTAAAGACATGGGTTCCTAACAACACCTAGAAGGTGATGATTATAACTAGTTCACATGGTGGTCAAAGAAAATCATTGACTTCTTAGTTGACTGGAAAATGTTTATAGAAGATCTTCTTAAGTGATTTCATGATCATGAAAAATATGACACCTTTACTAGGTTCACCCATTTATGTCAAACGAAGATAGTTAACAAGCTAACCCATGAGTGGGAAGTCTTAGTGACTAGATTTTTCAATCTTACGAATAATCAATAGCTAAAAATAGATATTAAAGGATGAAATTCCATTATACATGGTGAACGAAGGCTATTAATACCTATGAATTTGGTTGAAGCTAGAAGCATATCAAAGATGATAAAAAAGAAGCTCCTTAGTCAATAATGCGTAGCTTTTGAACCACCAAATAAGATATCTAGTTATGGTCAACCAAGCCATTACAAAGATACTAAATATTACTACTTACAAAGGGACAAAAATGAGGAAAACAATTGCCAAATATGTACACGATACTAAATATCACTAGTAGAAAAAAGGAAAAAAATAAGGAAAACAAATGTCGTGGATGTGTTAAGACATGGATTCCAAGACATTGATGTGCATACAGGTCACCACATTATTAGTGGATGGAAAGAAAGTAGAATCGTGGACTAGAAAAGGAAATCACTATTGGGTACTATTTAGAACCCAAAAATGACGTAACAATGCCAAAAGTATCATTATTACCAATCTCATGCACCCAAGAAAATAAGAATGAAGAAAAAGTATCCCAAAAGGAAATTAATTCTCAAAAAGAACAAACACAAGAACGATCTGAAAAGTATATCCCACTTCATCTAAGTAAGGTTGACAAGAACTAAGAAAATAGAAAAGCAAACCTATAGTTCCAATTGCAACTATAACATTAATCATAAAAAATGGAAATGTAATGATACTTGTAGATTATGACAGTACTCATAGCTCTATATAGACATCAATTTCACTTAGCAACTAAAACGTTGTGTATACCCCATCAACAACCTCATAGTTACAATTGTTGTGTTTTCCCTATTATCTCCCCTCATATGGGGGTGGGGAGAGATAATAGGGAAAACATATAATATGTTTTTCCTATTATATTCCCTCGTATGAGGGGCGATTATAGGGAAAACACATTATATGTTTTCCCTATTATCTCCCCCCACATGGGGAGATAATAGGGAAAACACATTATATGAGGGGAGATTATAGGGAAAACATATAATCTTGCCATATGAGGGGAGATAATAGGGAAAACACTCTTCCCTATTATAATATGTTTTCCCTATTATCTCCCCACATATGGGGAGATAATTGGGAAAACACTCTTCCCTATTATCTCCCCACATATGGGGAGATAATAGGAAAAACATATTATATGTTTTCCCTGTTATACCCTCCATATAGGGAGACAATAAGGAAAACACATTATATGTTTTCCTTATAATAGAGAAAACACGTTATATGTTTTCTTTATAATAGGGAAAACATATAATGTGTTTTCCATATTATCTACACATATAGGGAAAACATATAATGTGTTTCCTATGTATTTCCTATTATAGGGAAAACATGAGGTGGCTAAAATAACAATGAAACATGATAAATAAAAAGCTATATAAATGGTGACCATCTCCCCACATATGGGAAGATAATAGGAAAAACATATTATATGTTTTCCCTGTTATACCCCCATATAGGGAGACAATAAGGAAAACACGTTATATGTTTTCCTTATAATAGGGAAAACACGTTATATGTTTTCCTTATAATAGGGAAAACATATAATGTGTTTTCCATATTATCTACACATATAGGGAAAACATATAATGTGTTTCCTATGTGTTTCCTATATATTTCCTATTATAGGGAAAACATGAGGTGGCTAAAATAACAATAAAACATGATAAATAAAAGCTATATAAATGGTGACCATGTTAATCTATTTACCTTACTAAAACATAAGGTGGCTAAAATAACAATGAAACATGATAAATAAAAAGCTATATAAATAGTGACCATGTTAATCTACTTACCTTACTTTTCTCTTTGTAATTAGTAGATATTTTTTTTAAATGATTATGAAATTTGTTTTACATTATTATAAAAACTTTTATTTTCACTAATTATATATCATTCACATACTTTTATTAAAAAATACAATTTATATTTCTATATATTATTATTAAAAAATATTTATATGTAAATTTATTTAAAACATATTTCAATGCTAATTAAAAAAATCTTAAAATCTTAATGTTATTTTTTCCCTGAAAAAAAGATTATAACGTTTATTTAAAAACAAAGGTTACATTATGAAAATGCTGACTAACCTGTAGCCACATTAAAATCAAGAAAAGTTCATAAAGGTGAATATGATATACTATCCTCTAAGTAAGACAAAAACAAACGCAAGGCATGCAAGCCTGCTTAGCTTCTTTTTTATTTTCAAAACAAAACTACAACACTGCCAAACTCTTTAAATACAAAACTCAAACACTGCCAATCACGAAACTTCATTCATGATCAAAACACATCCTGTGTTCCAAATGTTGCACCCATTGTCGAAACAAGAAACCAAACCCCTGGGTTCTTTCCCTCGGAGTCTTGTATAACAAGAAGAACGGAAACTAGGTGTCAAGATCCCACAGAGAAACCTGTTGGCTATCAGAAACTCTTCCGTCGCTCACCTTTTGGATGGTCCATTGACCGCTTCTCAGGTCCAAACCAACTTTGGAAAGAAAATCAACTTCTGCATTCATTTCCCGAGAGATATGAGAAAATGAGATCTTTTCCATGTTTGCTTTGAGAATCATTATCTCGGCTAAAAGAGGACTTAACCCCAGATTGATGAACTCCTTTCGAGCGTTTTCCCAGTCGATGAAAAACAACGAGTCTCCAAAGACTTGCAGGCACTTAACTTCTTCCTTTTTTGCTAGAGTGAGCAGTAGAAGTAACCCATGAAGCTCGGAGTAGTTGTTCGTGCCCTACCCTAAACCTACCAGAAACTTGAAAGATAACTTTTGATTGATATAAAGAAGGCCCCCTACCCCGACTCTGTTCTGATTCGAGGCGCCATCGAAAAAGGACCAGGGTTCCTCTAAGTTTAACACGAGCAACGTTGGTGAGCTGAGTATCTTTATCTTTCCTCCTTGAGCAAAATGAGAGAAGGTGGCAGCGACCGTTCTGGCTAAGCGAGAAGGGCCTGGGTTCACATCATCAAAAATAGAGGAATTTCGAGCTAACCAACACTGCCACAAGACTAATAGAGGCAAACTTTTGAAGAGATCATTTCTTTGATCGGAAAGCCATTTCTGTAAACAAGCATGCAAAGAAGAGCCCTCCCAAACAAACCTGTGCTTGAGAACCACTTCTAATTCCTTCCACACTTGAATCAGAAACGAGCAGGAAATAGAGAGATGGCTATTAGTTTCTTCATCCATTCTGCAAAGCACGCACATTCCTGGTCCTTCCCAACCTCGACGCTGTAACTGATCCCATGTCAAAGCTTTACCATTGAGCAAGAACCAAGAGAACAATTTTGTCTTTGGCAGACAATTAAGCTTCCAAAGAGGTCGCCACCACCAACAAATTTATATACCCCCTGCTCAACCAAACTAAACTATCAAAACCTCTGTTGAGAAAATATTTACTAGACAGATCAAAGCCCAAAACCAGCTGGTTTGCCTCATCCCTTAAATGGATGTATATATATAAAACTAACATTAATATGATCTCACAAAAAATCGATGGAAATGAAAGCTAACTGCCCTGAATATCATAAAATACTCCTTAGTATCGTGAATCCAATTTGATTCATATTGAAAGAAGAAAATTATATAAAATTCGCTACAAAGTAGTTGCCATTTGAAAAAATCAACGTCTTGAGTCCTTCAAGTACATGAAATGTTGATTATAACTTTGAGAATATATTATTTGCGAGACATTAATGAAACATGTTACCGACTTCATATTTTTTCTCTCCCAAATTATTTATATCATATTAATAATCATATTAGTCCTTTTAAATTGAAGTTCTTCCATGGTCATGGAGTTATAACGTTCTTAAAGTGATTAAAATACAAATATTAAAATTTAAAATATGTTTAACATTTATGGCAGTTATATGGAAGAGATTTTGTCTTATTTATATATATATAATTGTATAGAGAAGAGTGACATTATATAATATAACAAATATAATATAATAAACTTACTTGAATGGATGTGGAAATATATTACAATTATAGAGTATAGTGACATTATATAATATAATAAATGCACTGGAATGGACGTGGAAAAATATTAAATAAATTAACATAAATTTATCTCAAATTTCTGAATTTATTAAATACAAATTACACTTAAAAATTTATCGAGTATACACTTTAAAAGTTTGATTCGAGATGGATTTAAAATGAATCTTACTCATTTTTTAAATATTATACGCATACGAATATAATTGAAATACTAAAATAAAAAAATATTTACAGAGGCGTATAGTTCATTCATGTAATGTGCAATACTAATATTTTTTTCAGAACTTTGATTGATTCTTCGTGGGTGACACCATGATTAGTCAGTCGTGCATTTGAATAGTTAAAAAGCCATGTTGTCAATTATAGGGTTACCATGAAGAAAGGAATAAAATATTTATCTGGATTTTGAAGAAATGAATTTATTCTTTTTTTTATGTTGTCGCGAGCGCCACGTGGACAGGGATCATCGTCTGGGCATTTGCACTTGTCTGTGGACAGATTATATTCATTGGATTAGAATTGCGAAATTTTGTCGATTTGCTGTGGGTTAATCATAAAATTATGGGTAATTAATTACTCTCCAGTCAATGGAATTGGGGAGGTTTTCACACAAATTATATGTCAATGAAGTGGTTTTCAGGATTAATGATTAATCAGTGAAGTGGTATTAATTGGGCAAATCAGTGAAGTGGTATTAATTGGGCAGATCTTTGACCTGAGACGTTAATGGAGATTCTGACGGCAGTTTTATGGGGGCGTGGGTGTGCGTTGGATGCACGAATACCGGTATTCTATCTAGATCTATCCATATACATATATACCCGTATATATATATAGATAGATGGGTGGCTGCTTCTGCCTCTGACTCGACATCTATATTGACATGTCTGTGGCTTGTTTCAGCGAGAACTCCCACGTCGTTTTCTTGGTATCGTTGTATGCTGTGCAATAGAAGGCGACCTGTCAGTAAAGATCAAGAACGAAGAGAAGATATTGGACAGACTTTAACTTATTTTTCTTCTTCACAATTCCCAACCGGGACCTGCCAGTAAAGATCAAGAAAGAGGAGAGGATATTGGACAACTTTCTTCTACCCAATCCCTCATACGGGACAGAACTAAGTTTGGCAGAGGGAATCTCCATATACAGTGCTGTAAATTAAGAAGCTATAATGGAGATTGGGCAGGGAAGCTGCCAGCTCTGAGCCAAGATATCCACCGGAGTGAGGTGAGAAAATAGCCGAAGGAAATAAGTGTTTCGAAGATGCCGGAGCTGCATAATCAAATGATAAACTACGAGCAAGTAATCAATGACTTTGAGGCGATCACTAGGGATGCCGAGATTGTTCAGAGGGAAATACTGAAGGAGATCCTAGAGCGTAACAGCGGGACTGAATATTTGCAAAAGCATAATCTGAACGGAAGAATCGATGATCCCCAACACTTCAAAGCATGCGTTCCTCTGGTAACGCATGACCAGCTAGAGCCTTACATCCAGAGAATTGCAGATGGGGATACTTCGCCTATTCTTACCACTGATCCCATCTCTGTCCTCTCCTTAAGGTGAAGGATCTCAGATACCCATTTCCACTGTTCTACTGCCTGTTGACTGTCTCCATTTATTTCCCACAATTTCCATTAGCAGTAATTTCTAGAGAATCTTGTTTACAAATCCATTGAAACCAACCGTTTCTGCAAAATATATTGCACTGTGTAAGCTCACCGGTCAATTCTCATTGTGTGAGAATATCGCACTATGTAAGCTCACAGGCAGTTGTGTGAGAATCATTCATTGTAGGGCAGTAGCCCATAACCTGAATTTCATTTCCTTTGCTTTGCTAACCAGTAACCTGGCTTTAGGGTGCAAATCCCCTTGTTGATGTGATAGCGTCCTCCTTGGCTCAGGTATTCATATGCATAGTGGGTTGGCTTTGACGGCTAGCATTATCCACCATTGGGTTGTACTAACTGCCCAGAACCATGATGGGCAGGGGTGGAACCATGTAAAAAATGTTTTCCCATCATCTTCTTTGGCAGCTAGCATTATCCACCCCAAAAAAACATCACTGGCTTGTATGAACTCCCCAGAACCATGATGGGCAGAGGTGGAACCATGAAGCCCCTTATGGTTCTTTGGAGGCTAGCATTATCCACCCCAAAAAAGCCATCACTGGCTTGTATGAACTGCCCAGAACAATGATGGGCAGGGGTGGAAGTTGGAACCATGAAATCGATTATACAGAGTGTTTGCATTTCACTGTTCCACCAATTATGGATAGTCTGGTTTCTGGGGTTGGTTGGTGTCTTTGGCTTGTGGTTCTTATCTTTGTGATGTTGCAAGTTATCTTGTTACTGTAGCATATACCTACCTTGGGGTTTCATTCCACATCAATACTTCCCTATTCTCCTTCTAACAATCATAACCAGTGATTTGCATTGACATCTAAACATCATAACCAGTGATCATAACCAGTGATTTGCATTGACATCGCCCCTTTATCAAGGGTGGGCAATCTTAAACATCATAATCAGTGATTTGCATTGACATCGCGCCTTTATCAAAGGATGGCAATTCTAAACATCATAATCAGTTATTTGCATTGACATCGCCCCTTTATCAAGGGATGGCAATTCTAAACGTCATAACCAGTAATTTGCATTGACATCTCTCCTTTATCAAGGAATGGCGATTCAGAATAAGTCGAGGAATCCTCTTATTTGGTTTCAGATAATCAGCTTTGAATAATATCTTAGTTTTCTGATAGTTGTCCCATAACAATTTGTGAAATCACCACTTCTTTAGGAAGCAGAAATCACATGTGATGAAAATCACACATTTCAGTCAAAGAGGCAAATGTGAAATAACTTTTTTATTTCAAATTAATTTACTTTGTATTTCCTATAAATGGTATTTGGTGAGAATGGTCCATTTTTTACCAAATCAGGAACTTGGCCTTGACCTTTTTCTCAATGATGTCTTCTTTCCAGCTCGGGAACAACAAGTGGTCAACCAAAACTGGTGCCCTTCCATGACAAATTGCTTGAATCAACATTCCAGATCTATTGTATTTCAGGCGCTTATAGAGCTCGGTATGCTATCCTCAATCTTTCTTACTATTTCTGGATACGTTAAATTAAAATATTAGCTTCTTGGCTGCTTTTGTTATAGTTTCACTGCCCCAAATAGGAAAATCTGATTATATGACATTGGTTTTTTTTTTACTACTAGACTTTTATTCCCCAAATTCTTAAGTCTGAATTTACAGTGATATATAGAGCTTCAAAAAGCCCAGTGGGTTAGCTCGAGTACTTGAGGGCTGTAATTGCAAGGAGAAGGTCTTGGGGTCAAATCCCCAGGTGGCTATACATATGAATGTAAAAGGGCCTCACTCGATGTCCCCACCGGGTTAGACTCCGTAATCAGAGCTGACAGTTTACCCTGTCTACCATCCATAAAATATGGGGAAGTATTCTGAGGGTTTCCCATGAGTTATTCCTTGGAAAAAAATATATTGAACTTCAAAAGTTGTCTTACACTTCTTTTAGTTGGTCCACCTGCTTAGTTTTCTAAACAACACTATCCTCTAAATTTAGTTAGTTTTACAAAATAACAGATGAGTCAAGTAATGTACAGGTTGGAAGAGGGAAAAAATAGCTTCTCGTAATGTTCCTAATTACAGAATTGTGTTACAATCATGCCAAGGCCAGACAATACACTATTAGCAGTGTTAGTTAATCCAAACAGATAGCCAGTACAAACCATTCCCTGTAGGAGGTCTAGTCCTCCAAACATCTCTGTACTCAAAGTATATTCAAACGATGTTCTTCTTTCTAGAATGATTCAAGCAACTGTAGCATCTTCGTTTGAGACCATCTTTCAATCAAGAATATTGAGACCTCAATGTTCCTCAATCACTTTTCACTTCTACTGATCGTCCTATATGTGGCAGCTCTGCTACTGGAAATATATACTTCCAAGTTGCTCCTTAAGCATGGATATACTGGGTTTGCATTTTGCATTGGAGAAATCTGGACGGTTGTTGGTAGGGTTGGAGAGGTACATGCAATGTGCATCAACCTATCAACCTAGAAGTCCTTTTGGTTTCATTGATTTAAGTTTTTTGCAGCTCGTTTAATCTGATTCTGTTGTCAAGCCTATTAATTACTAGCTATGATGAGGCCTTATCTTTGGTTCACTAAATCCTAAGCTGCCATAATCTTCGACATGAATAGAGCCAAGGGATTTGCCAAAGTATTCCATAAACTGGATGATGTAAATAGGGACATACTGTTATGAATCTAATGTATAATATGATTTGTAACTGGAAATCTGATATGAATCTGGTATCAATTGTGGTATCAATTGGAGCTCTGATACCACTGTTAAGAGCCAAAACTCAAAATCCGTTTTTTTTAAAACTCTGAAAGCTGAAAGGTGCTAACAGCAGCAAACTACAGTAATAATTGTAAAAAACAGCAACAACAGATTCAACAATGACATCAAAAGTTCCAGCATTCTCCAGCAGTAGATTTGATAGCAGATTCTATAGCACTAACAGCAGAAGAAAAACCAACAGTAGCTACTAGTTACAACACATGAATGGTCAAATTCCTCAGCACATAAAGTCTGAAACATTCCAGTGAAGGAATAGATGCCAACCGAGGCCAAATCCATGGCAGTATGGATGCTGTTCTTGGCCCAAATAGTCTCTTCCAGAGTACTTGCAATAGCACACTTCACCAAAACCCCTGCTCTCATGCCTAAGAGCCTTTTTAATAGCCAATTTACTAGAGGAATTCAAGAAAAGAGGAGTTACCATCCTTGATGATGTCAGATGGACACTCATGATGAGTGGGAGTTACTAAACACTAAATATAGGTGAATTTACAGGGATCTCATGAGTGAGAGGGACATGTAAGTATGCATAACAAACTTTACTGGGAGCATGCATAACAGTATTCATCAGTGCGAGCATGCATTAGTAACTCTATAAGAAAAGAACAAAAAGAGATGTGCTTCTCCTATGCTGGAAACACTAAACAGGACATATTCTGAGGTACTATAACAGTGCCCCCTCCTCAAATTGCTTTGCCCCAAAGCAACTTTAGCGATGGCTGGCACAAACAACAAGGAAAACAATTATCCAGATAAAGGTATGACAGTCTGCCCATATTTTTTATTGTCATGGCAAGAAACCAATAAGGAAGCATGGTCCCATCACTTGAACCAATCTTCTATGATTGAAACACTAAAACAGTACGGCTCCCTGCCTAGCTTCGTGTCCCACTGGCCGCTCTGCGGCCCGCCTAGTTTCGTGGCCCACCTAGCTTCATGGCCCACTGGCCGCTCCGTGGCCCCATATTCTGAGGTACTATAACAGTGCCCCCTCCTCAAATTGCTTTGCCCCAAAGAAACTGTAGCGATGGCTGGCACAAACAACAAGGAAAACACTTATCCAGATAAGGTATGACAATCTGCCCATAATTTTTATTGTCATGGCAAGAAACCAGTAAGTAAGCATAGCTTCATTACTTGAACTAAAAACCACTTTTGAGTTGAACCACCTTTAGTTGAGAACATTGCTCTTAGGAATTATGTTCACTGGAAAGAATGGCAGCACTATTCCAATCCAAGGTAGTATGAACATTGATCTTGGCCCAAAGAGTCTCTTCTAGACTACCTGCATAACACACTTAACCGAAGCCCCTGGTCTCATGTCTAAGAGCCCTTTTTGCACCGAGAGTAGTGAGGTGCTCTACAGCCCAGTATGGGGGAGATGTTGTCACGTTACGTTACGTAACATGACGTTTCCAAAAATAAAAAAGTAATAATTAAAAAACTTCATGTTGGCTCATAACTTGTCAAAAAAAGAAAAAAGTAATTAAAAAATTCATGTCCACTCATAAAATAATTGTAGCAACATCTTCAACAATTTAAGAGTACCTACTACTAACAACAAAGACATGAATTGCTGATGGGGATGCACCTATGTTTTTCTTTCAGCAGTTAAAGTAAAACAGAGGACAAGTTAGTAGTCCAACATATACTCCATGAGCACTTTCAAAAGAACTTCACTTAGGTTGGGTCTGACCCTTTGCGGGATGCTTCATGGAGTTGGTTATGCAGGTAAAGGTTGTTCCTTGTGAAAGGATGTTTCTCTCTAGGGTGCTTAAGTTAGATAAAATGGAGGCAACTATACAGCAACTTAAAAATGAGAAATCTCCAATCCCCGATTGTCTTTTAGTTGAATTCTACAAGGTAATGTGGCATGTGCTGGCCTTGCATATTTGAAAATGTTAGGAAGTTCCTATTGGCCTTATCAAACTTAAAGGGATTTGGTAGGAGGGTGGCATCCAGTTACGTTCTTAATGTCTCTTACAAAATTCTAGCCAAAGCTTTGGCAAGGAGGATATGGCTTTTGGTTGCCTAGATAGTTTGCAAGGAGCATTGGTTTTATGAAGGGTATATTTATTCTTGATGATCTCATAACTCCATGGGATGCGTTAAAAATTAAAATGAGTGTGGGCCCTATTACCCCCCATTTTGCATGGGTGTCCACATGCGATTTTTATCACATTTCCAGCAGGGATTTACATGTTGATGGAGATTTGGATGGCCTAGTATTGATGCTTGTGGAGGCCTTTTCTTGTGGAGCGTTCTTGATCCTTGGCACATAGGTGGCATCATAGCACTTTTGTTTATCAACTTTGGTTGAGTGCCCTCCTTGTTTCTCTCTTGTGGCATGTGTGGTGGCATTCTAGTGGTTCATAGAAGGGGCCATCCCCTTTCTCATGGGTTGGTTATTTATTGTGGACACTTGTTCTTGAGTTGGATGCTCCTATTTTTGATTGATGGTCTCCTTGGTTCATGGATTGATGAGTTGGCATGGAGGTTGGGGTTTGGTTGTTATGTGGACATTCATTGCACATATGTTGAGGTTGTTCCCCACTTGATGGAGTATTGCACATAGATATATTTGTTGGTAGAGGGTTTGACCTCTTGATGTATGGAAGCAACCTCTTGCACTTGTTTACTTGTTCTACAGTCATTGGTTTTCCCTTGATGAGCACCCACCCTTTGGAGGGTTGTTTACACACTCATCTAAGCAATTTTTGATGGGACATTTTTGGAGGGGTGTTCTAGATTTGAGAGCAGTTATCTTTTGACAGAGTGCCCATAATGATACCATCCCAACGCCATTAGATGTAGAGTGGCTGTGGGATTTCCAAAAAGTGGTTATAATAGAAAGTCCAATAAATAGTGAGGAAGTTAGCGAATCCAGGACCGATGTTTAAAGAGTTGCACCGTATTTTCGTTGCTTATGCCTTTGGAGCCTTTTCATGGAGAGTGTTACCGCTCGAAATAGCACCCACGATAAAGTTGCGAACAGTGCGATGAGTGGCAAGCACGGGAGAAGCTAGAGCCCAATGTCACCTCATCCTAGCTTCTTGAACGCTTCAGGTCAACTCCTAAGACCAAGGGGGAGTCCCTAGAACTTGGTGAACAATTTGCAATTCCCTAGACTACACACAAACATATTTCCCAAGAAACCTCTCTGCAAAAGATTAGTGTATTATGGAGTCAAAACAATGAAGCATAATAATCATTGAAAGAGAGGGAGGAGTTAAAGAGCTTTATCATGGATCCCGAGAAATATAACATCCAATAGCCACAACTATTATAGGATTGCAGTAGTGTATATATCTCAGAAAATTTGACAAAAATCAGTCACAACAATGTCGCCATTACCATATGAAATGTACCTTTTATAGTAGGGTAGGGGGGATGAGCAATAGGGTGCATAAGAGGCCTCAAAACAGTTATGAAAGTAGGATATCAGATCTGATATGAGCCTTATAACAACCCTCAAATAGAGTGTAGTCCTGCTTAACATGTCCTCCAATGAACCTCCAACCCCTCGAGGGTCAATATAGGCCTAGAAACCACTTTTAGGCCTTCAAACTTAACAAAAGTCCTTGATATACCTATTGTACCTGCAATAACAGATCTGCAATACAAAACCCTAGCCAACACAAATATCAAAATATCACGTAAATCAACCACATGATCAAAATGCTCTTCAAGATCCACCATTAATGCAACTAGGGCGCTTCTTTTTGTGGGAACATAATTTCTAATTTTCAAGTATTTTTTAAGATATGTATTTTTCTAATTTTTAGGGTTTTTCCGATATTATATTTTTGGGGGGATTTTTGTAATAAATGTATAAGATAGCCCGACTATCTATGAACTGCTCTGCAATCATGGTAGCTCGGCTACTATGGATGTGATAATAGGTATCTTACAGCTCTATCATGTATTAGTGAGAGATAAGAGATTTATATAAGACATTTGGTACATGACATGTTATCATTTCATGCTAATCCTCATTGCTCCCCGTAGAATGCATATTTTGATATGATGATGGATTATGTAAGTTGTTATTACTAATGTTGAATTATGGCCGCTTGTCATGAAATATTAATAAGAAGCTTAGCGAATTTATGAAAGTATCATAACCAGTTATTTTATAATGATAGCACAGAGCCTCTTAATGTGTTAGATGTTTAACTTGGCATGTGTCTTATCATGATAAGAGCTTATGATGTAATTTAATGCAATATGAATTGGTGACCAGACATTCTTATTAGCACATGATTCAAGGTTGATTTCATGATATCTTATTATCTTGAGAAATGGATACTAATCATTATTCATTATGGTAAGTGCAAGTTGTTCCAGGTAAGCGACTCAAATAAGCCCGATGAGGATAATCATTATGTGATTTTGTGGTAGCCCATAACCACGAATGAGAATGGCTACTATAAATATATTATGGAATGGGGGACAAGCCCAACAATTAACTCTATGCCAGCAGCTCTTGACTTCTTCCAGAAGTCCACGGTTAGAGGCACACTCACCGGGAGGGAGGTTTATGTAGAAGGACTTCTGATGCCTGGGGCTAGTGCCTTGAGGGTGTAGGTGGGGGATGTTTAGGCTAGCCTTTCGAGATGCCTGGGGTATAATGATCCTGATATCAGGATTGGGGTACCGGGAACCAGATGCCGGATAGAACCGATGAGGCCTAGATTCCGGTTAAATTCCTATGAGGCTGTACTATTACCAGAAGTTGGGAAGGTGGCAATGCCGCGGTAACTTCCCAGGGAACTTTTGATGCCTATTGTATGATTTGCGGACAAGTTACAGTAGAGGGCCCGTGCCATGGCGAGCGGGACCATCCGGAGTTGGAGAGGAGGTTTATGGAGGTGGCGGATGGTATGATTCTCAGGGAGAGGGTGAGTAAGGAGAGAGGAAGTATACAAATACACACTTATTATTAATTAAATGTCTAATGTTTCCGTGTGTATGATGCATAATTGTTACTATGGTTGCATACTAGACATAGGGAAATAATTAAGAGCATGCTGTAACTTAGGGTGTTTGATTGTATTAGTGTAGGTTGGAGATTTCTATGTGATGGCCACACATATAAATCTCTTATCTTCACAATAGTACTAACTACCTATATTGTTTATTATTTACTTGATTGATTGAATAAACATGGTATTTATTGCTTGAGGATTATAACTTCGGGACGAAGTTTCATGAAGGGGGGGAGTATGTAACAACCCCATAAATGAATATAGAAGTTTCAATATAATATGATATAAGTAACATAATAATAAAATTTAAACAAGTAACATAAGGGAAGAGAAATTTCATAATGATATAAGTCACATAACGGAAGAGAAATTTCATTATGATAAAAAAGAAGAAGAGAAATTTAAACAAGAAATTAAGAAAATGGAGAGAAAGGGGAAATAAAAGGACAGGAAGAAGAAGAGAAAGGGGCTCTTTTGCATTAGCTTGGAAGCTGAGAGAGAGAGAGAGAGAAGAAGGGCAGGAGGAGGCTGTCAGAAAGAGGAAGAAAGGATTCAAGCACTGGCATAGGGTTAATTGTTGGGGGCTCGAGGGCCTCAGCCATTGGCTGGGGGTTGGTTGGGTGGAGAGTCGCCCCCCACCTTCAGTTGCAGACCGAAGAGCTACCAAGCATCCAAGTAAGTAGGGTTCCTCTCTGAGATCCCAATTATTGTTCTCTATTTCCTTGGATTTGTTTTACAGGTTTTATTTAATATTTGTTTTGCTATTCTTTGGTTTTTGAGGTTCTACAAATTTAATTTTAGGGTTTGTCACCCACAAGTCGGGGACTAAACCACAAAAGACTAGAAATAATGATAAAATAGTACAATTGGCTCATCCGAATGAAGTGATGAGCCAGGGGAGGACGTCATGCCCCAACTAATCCCAACAATGTATAAGATCCCTCAATGCTATCCTTGTTAGAAAGGTAAAGCTCTCTTAAAGAAGAAGACATCATGATGATGTGAGCACATATAGACCAAGAGGAGGGGTCATACAATAGAAAATAAGGTCCAAGTGGGTATCAAGGAGGTGTGCTAAATTGGGTATGACAACCCTTACATGCGCAATCGCCTCATACATAGCAGAAAATAAGTGTGGCTAGGATCCCTGAGCCATGTGTCCTAATGGACCCATCCCAAGAAGCATTGGACACCAACCCAGGGCCCAAATGGCTCAACAAGATGGGGGACTTCCACCCATCAAGAGGCAATCAACAATGCCACTATAACACATCCTGGAATGAAAACCGAGAGGACCTGCCATGACCAGACCATGGGTCTTAAACCCCGCTAGACCACCACTTTTACATAAACAAGCCCAGACTTGGCCTTTTACAATGGAAAAAGACCCCTTCACTCTGGTATATCTTGGAAAGCATGCTACAGACACTCTGGGTTGTAACAAAGAGAATTCACCTTTATTTAAGGAAGCACTCTACCTTTTGAGACCTTCTTCTTGGAGTGCTACCTTTGGAGAGTCTTTGGAGGTTTAATTTCTTCTTATCATCATTCACCCCATTTGATGGATGCACCCCCTTCTTGGGCCTTTCTTCTCTTGGATATTGTACTTATGTCTTTGATCACCATATTTCATGGATGTTGTTAGAGTTTGTTAGGGTTTGTTGGAGTATTTTGATTTGTTTACTCCTCCCTAGGATAGATCTGGGGTTTTGGTAGATCGATTCTTATTTTATTGTAAAAGAAGTTGAGCTCATCTCCTATATAAGAGAGCCTCTTCCTCATTTGTTTCTCATGTTTGGATTGGGCGAGGAATCCCACTAGACTTAATGAAATTTCTCTTGGTTTTTATGGATGGTCAAGGATAACGCTCCATTGAAGACTTCTTATATTTTTATGTTTTGTTGATGGATGGATCTTCAAATTGTCAATGGCTTTGGGGTAATAAATAATAGGTTCTCTATCATTTCAGTGGTTGCTATCAATTGAAAGTAGTTTAGGTGCCCTTTTTCTGCTCTAGATCATGTGTTTCCCAATGCCTTCCATGATGGTTTTCCTCCTTAATGTTTATTTGAAATTTCTTCCCTAGAACTTTCCCTTTGTTTGATCTTGAAGTCAGCCTGGCCATTAGAGAGCAACTAGGTTTGTGCATTACAACCCTATCCCTTTCTAATGTTTCATAAGAAACCCTCATGCGATCCTTGGTTGACCCCATTCGCCCATTAGATAAGACACCAGTGTCCAATCCCTTCATCACCCTTATATTTTCCTTTACATAAAAACACATTGTTTTGCTAGAGCTACTCTTCAAATTCACCTTGTGCTTCATTATTGAACTCTAGTAATCCTATCCTAGGGACTCTTAGTCTTCCCTTCAGCCAGAGAAGAGCTAGCCTAAAGAGCAAAAGAGGGTTAGGTGTGGTGACATTGGCCTCCCTCGTGTTTATCCATAAGCCATCATTGATGTTAGGGATTAATATCAAGATGTTGGTTTGTGTGATAACAGGTCCAATCAGAAGTTGCTATTTTTGAAAATTGACTTTTATAAAGTATATGATATAATTGAATGGGGTTTCATCCTTAACATGTTCGACTAGTTGGGGTTTGGCTCTTTTTATCCACATGCAATGGTGTGTCTTTTTTTGCAAGCATTGTCTAGAGTTAGTGTGAATGATGTGTTGTTTGTCTCTATTTAGTTGCAATGCGCTATTAAACAAGGATTCCCCCTTACCCCTTATTTGTATGTAATAATTAATTGCAGCAGATATCCTTGATTATTTGTTAGGGGTTGCTAGAATACATGGAGAAGACAAAGGCATTTCTTGTGGGTTGTTATGTGGTACCAGTACCAGCGCACCTGCAGATGTGCCCCAGGGAGAGAGGGTCATTTTTTTCCCTGACCAGGAGGGGTGTTATCCAGCTTTTTCTGAGTGGGGGTTATGGCCAGACCCTTTGGTTTCTCCCTTGGGAGTACTATGGCTTAGTGGCATTGCTAACTGCCTCGTGAAAGGGCTTGAAGCCCTGAGGTTGGTGTTTGGGGCTTCCAGGGGTGGGTCACTGGGTCACATGACCCCCACCTTGTTTTATCATTCCGGTGGCGCGTCTTTCAACACTGAGGCTTATGTCTCCCCTCCAGGTCACCTTCCACACCCTCTTGGTCCTCTAGTTCAACAATGCCCTCTCTCTTTGGGCTCCTTTTGATGATGACGTCATCCTCCATGCCAGGATGCATTGCTTGATTAGGGGGTGCGTTGAGGGATTTTCACTACTGTTGGGGTTAGAAGGGGCATGACAACCCCCCCCGCCACTCCAGCCTTCAGTTCGGAGTGTTTTGCTCATTTTGAGCTATTTTAGTCATTTTTGGGTAAACTCTGGGGAAAATGCCCCAAGTTACCAACTGACTTGATTATTTTATATTATTTTTGTTATAATTTTAAGTTGACATTTTAAAAGGCATGTCGGCCTGGATATTTTGTAAAAGTGAGTGTGAGAGACTATAAATAAACTCTCCTCACTTCATTTAAAAAAAAAACTTATGGGATAAAACACTATGCTACTTTTTTACCCTTCTTAGGGCTCTTGGAGTGATGCGCACCTCTTGAGGATGGATGTCCTTTCTAGTTTAGAGGCAATCTTTTAAAGTATCTTTTGTTCTTGCTCTTTGCTAAGGTGATGTTAGAGTTGTTTGCTTAACACATGCACAAGGAGGCATCTAAAATCTTTTCTTGATTTTCTCTTTGTTAAATGTTGAATGATGATGCTTGTTCTTGGTTGAATGGTAGCCTAAGTTGCATGATACGGGGAAACGAAAACGTGTATCCGATACGGAAACGCATTGGAAACGTGACCCCCCAAAAATTAGGAAACGGGGAAACGCGATATATATATATATATATATATATATATATATATATATATATGTTTATATAATATTATATAATAATAAATTATAATATATATTATTTAAATTTTAAATTTTAAAATTAGGAAGGACATTAGTAAATTAAATGAGAAATTAAAAGTTAAAGTTAAAAATTAAAATGTTAGTTAAAAATTAAAAGTTAAAAGTTAAAAATTTAAATGTTTAGCATAATGCCAAATCAATTCGATTTAGTATCATGTTAAACCACCAAATATTACTTCCCATTGGGACATAATTAAACTTAAAAATTAAAACTTTAAATAATGCTAAAATTCAAATCAATTCGATTTAGCATCATCCAAAATGCTAAATCGATTCCGATTTAGCCACGGCCCACAGTACCTACAATGCGAAATGAACCTGAAACACAGCAAAAAAAAATTAAAGGTTAGAAAAATTAGAAATTAAAAATTAAAATGTTTAAAATTTCAAAACGATTGCTTTTAGCAGCTAATAGCAAATCGCGACTGCAAAACAATTAAAAACTGAAAACGATTGCTGTAGCAAATCGTGACTGCAAAAGGAACTTCATCAAATGAGAAAACGTGACACTGCCAACAAATCGTGTTTCACAGTGACCACCATAGACGACTGTGCCTCACGGTGACAGCAAATCGTGACATGCAACCCGGCTTGCCTTCTCGTCGCCTTCCCGAAGTAGCCTCAACGTGACAGCCGTGCACTTGCTCGCGAAACTAGCCGGCAGTCGCTAAACATCCAAGGCCCAAAATCGGACGGTGTGGAGAGAACGAAGAAAAGTCTTCAATTTATTAAAAAAATTAGTTCAACAAGGTTCTAGAAACCCTAATCAACTGCTTAAACCCCAGCTTTATTTTTTTAAATCGCGATTAAGAGTTATGGTTTCTTATGGGCTGTTTTAATTTTTGAAACGCGTTGGGCTGAGGGTGATACGCGACTGAAACGCGTTTCAGTCCGTACAGCACGCGTTTCACACACTTGGAACGCCGCTGTACGGACTGAAACGTGTTTCAATCGCGTTTGATACTCGTTTCCCGCGTTTCAGAGCAGAAACGAGGGTGGTACGGGGGGTCCCTAGCCGTTTCCTGCAACATAGATGGTAGCCATTAATGCTGCATTTTGTCTAAGCTAGATCATTTTCAGCCTTTAGTCACCTAGTATTGCAAGGGGCATCCTCTAGAAGGAGTCCTTTTTGAAGCTTGAGCTTTAGGTCTCCAAGTTTTTCCCTAACTAGGCCTCATTTAACCAACTCTTGTGGTTGTTGGAGAAGGCCCTAGTTTTCCAAACTTTGCAAGTACCATCTCAAGAGGAAGGCCCTAGGGTAAACCCTTTAAAACCCTAGGTTGGCATCTTCTTCTACTCTTTTCCATAACCTAATTTGCGAGTTTGTAAATTTGTACATATTATGTTAGCTTAGATTTTTGGTTTTTGTAATTTAGGTTTGTTTCTTTACATTAGTTTGTATGTAAATTTTCATAAAATAAAACCTAAAAAAAACCTGATTTTTTGTTCCTAAACCCTAACTGCAGATCTCTTTATTGCCTAGCGGCATCCTCATCTTACCCTTCTTGCCTTCGCTCTCCTCTCCCTTGTACTCGCTCCCCTTCTCTCCATCTCCTCCTATCTTCGCACCCCCTCTTCTCCTCCTCGCTCCCCTTTCTTTTCTCCTCCTTCCCTTCGCTGCTTCTCTTTTCCACCTCATTCCCTTTCCTCCTTTTTCTTTTCCTTTCCTCCATCCACTCCCATCTCCTTCGCTGCATCCTTTCTTCTTCTCCCCTCTTCTCCACTCCTTTCTCCTCTATCCTTTCCTCTTTACTTTTTCTCCTTCTCCTATCCCCTTCTTCCCTTTCCCCTATTCGCCATCCTTTTGTTACCCTCCTATCCTCCATACCAAATCCCCTTACTTCTCTTCCCTATCTTTTCTCCAAGCCCTAGGTCTCTCCCCAAGGAGAGGCTTGATCTTCCCTTTGGAAGGCTCGACCCCTTCTCATAGGCTGCCCCTTTCCTTGGCCTACCATTCAAACTCCTTTTCCAAGGCTAAAACTGCCTCTTATCAGACTTTATCTTTGTTGCCATAAGTCTGCTAGGGCAGCAAACTGTGCTCCTTTTGCAGACCTTATCCTTTACCCTAACACCTGCACATTCAAGACAACAAGAAGGGCTAGTAATTGATATAAATGTGTTGTCATTTAAGGCTGATATATTGCATAAGAAGGTCTGAATTTGCATCCTAAAGAGGTCTGAAACCTTTCTTTTACAGTCTGCATTTTGGTTTACGTATATGAATAAATTGGCTAAAGTTTAGATATTACCTTGCATGCATCCTTTATGATCAATGTTATCACACTTTGATATCAAAAGGGAGGTATCCTACTGTTGTTAATACTACTGAGATTACATACAGTCTGAAGTTTGACAGTCGTAGAATTGTTAAGGCTGGTTGAAAGTTCTATCGTCTATTTATTGCAAACTCTACCTCATTGGATAACATTAATGATACTTCAAATTGCTATTCAAAGGACTGTCATACAAGGTCTGAAATTACAGTTCATTAGTGTACATACAGTCATGAAATAATTGTTTTATTCATAAACATTAGGCGTCGTTCATTGCAAAGAGTGGTGATAAAGAAAGTTGATATATCGTGATCCCAATAAGTGCTTAAAATATATTTATTTTGTTACATGAATGCTGCATTGAATGCCATAACTCTGCCATATTCATATCAGTCCCATTCATATTTGCCACTTGGAAGTGGTTGGTTGGTTATACGCCCTTATTATTACACTTACATGAGTTGATCTATGCTTATGCTTGTAATTGATAAATGATCTCTCTTAATCGCTTGCATCAGTGGGCTAAATATTTGCATTAATACGTTGAATTGCCACATCTTTACCTAGCTTCTACAAGCACTTGTCTAAAGTAGTATGTCTACTTCATTCATAAAACCATATTGATCGAAGGCACTAGTCTCTAACTTGGTCTCCTAGAAGACATAGTTGTTTTTGTCATAAGTGTTTGCAGGTCATTGAAGGGCTCTCCCCTTGGAGGTTCTGACTCTCCGAAGCAGTTGGAGGAGTGGCTAAGGTGACAGTGGTCACTTCCTCCTTACATTTGTTCATCGGATACTAGCCCTGCTAGTTCATCCGGTAACATGGGTCAACGTGAAGCCCTCATTGGTTGCATAAGTGGAAATTTATTAAACTTGGTGAGATCATTTTATACTTGGTAATCCCCTTTGGTTTGTAGATTGCAGAATAGTGGAGGTGGATCGTGGCCAATTTTGAAAAGAAACTTCAAACTTGGAATCACCTTGATCTTCCTCTTGCAGGGAAGCTAACACTTGTTGACAAGATTTTGGCAGCTGGGCACATCTATTATCCCTCTTGTCTATTCCCTTGCCAAGTAGCATATATCTGGTTGGAGCACATTCTCGAAAGTTTTCTTTATGGAGGGGGGAAAAGGGGGTCCCCTTGGTGGCATGCAGTGTTTTTCACATTACCAAGGGACCTGTTATCACATATATAGTAGCCGGGCTACCATACATTATTTTTCTCATTCCAGTACACTATTCAGCCAGTTCCCTTGCATTTGAGATGCCGAGATGAGCATTTATATTGGATCACTATCAGATTGTGGACAGCAGTTATATTCCCCATGCCATGACTGAGTTTCGGGACACTCAGAAAGATGCCCGATATAGCCATTATGCCATTGGTACAGAGCAGACAGTAGCGCCCAGAGTTACAGCAGCAGTCTCAGAGGACAGATGATGGTACAGGTCGATGAGCTTTCAGGTATATGACTCAGCAGGTATATTATTGTGTTATGGTTAGATTGCTTTTATACTTATTCTTATAGCATGTCTTAGCACTTAGTGTCATGATCTGGCGATCATATAGATACATGGACCTGGTTGACCTATTATTTATACTATACTGTCCCTACTCAGACTTAGAAGTTCACTATTCATACTCATTGGTACATACCCTCCTTAGGGAGAATAGAGGTGATCATTACACCATACTATGGCTTGCTAGTGTTGGCTTCATCTTTTCATTGTCTTCATCCATCCGTGGCCTACCTTTTAGATTATTACCCTGATTTGCTACTTGACTAGTGACATGGAGGACCTTTCCCCACTGTAGCCTCTGTATTGGATGAGCTTCCCTGTTTATTGTGTCTCGGCTCTGAGTTGGTGACAAAACTTACCTATGGTGAGTTGGAGTTCCTTGAGAATTCCCCATAGTCACTAAAGTTGTGTTGGCTAAACCTGAAACTTTTAGTGCTGCCATCAATACAAAATCTGGAAAAATCAAATGCTATATCTTGTGTATGAAAGAAATGCCAAATGAAAATGGCCATGAAAAATAAAATGTTATATCCTTTGGAAAAATAAATACCTAGGTAAACAAGCTGTCCATGACACACCTAGAAGTGCTCAGGTAAACAAGTGCCTTAAAAACACACCTGCAGCAGAAAGCCTAAAAATAAATGTAAATCTATGCAATGTGTTTGTAAACACACATAGATCAAGGCTATGGAAAACTCAGGCCCAAAAAGCAATGGAACTTAAATGTTATATCTAAACAATTGCTGGCCTTGCTTGTATTATGGATTGTGCGCATCTGTGAAGGTGAATAAACCCTCTTTAAACAACTCATCCATTTGTGAGACACCGCCATTCCCTGTGTTATTGCTCATTCAGTATATACTATGGTGTGTATTCCCTTTCCCTTGCCAAAGTGTCACAAAGTCAAGTTAGTCAAGTCATCCCTTAGCCTAGCCATTTATTTCAGCCTTCACCCTTCACTAGCAAATTGATCACAACTATGAAGTGAGTATGATCCTGAAAGTCTAGTCTGAGTAATAATAATAACTAACGACACTATATATTTGGATTTAGATCGCCAGTCATGATTACTCTGTGTTATAGAAGCTATTTGAATAAATTGTAAAGCATGTATTAACCTTGACACCTTGCAGCAGCTATGGATGATAGTCTGAGTTGTATTTGGTCTTGGTTAGATCTAGTTTGACCATGGAGGACCATGGGACATGAGATGTTGGACCTTATGATGATATGGATAGATGATATATGGTCCATGTACACATACAGGATGATTCTATGCAGCAGCTACAGGGTTATGATGATGATTCTTGGGATACAGCAGTGTTTGGTCATTTACAGATCATTATTATTGGCCTTGTTCCGGTACATTGGATATTTATCTTGATCATGCAGAGATTCATATGGTGTATGAGTACACATCTTGGATGGATTTGGACCTTCTGAGTCCAATGGGACAGTTTGTTTTCAGTTCAGGGCACTTACAGTGATGATTTAGCCTCAGTAGGCTGTCCTAGTGCAGTTTTGGTCTATTGGAGGCCCTGTCGGAGCAGAGATGACTTTTATCCGGATGACCTAGGGCGCTGATGATGGAGGGGGTGGTCCAGCCACTTGTTTTTACCATATTACCCCCCTCCCGGACACATTGGCACCCTCACCTTGACAGCGCCATCACTCCAGGAGGCAGTTTGGGCAGTTTCACGCTTCCCGAGGCATTTCAGGATTGGTAGAAATGGCTATTGAGGAAATCGATTTGGGCTACTGAGGCAAAGTTATGGCATGGGATGATCAGTGATGATAGATCGGGACCTTCCACACCTCCTCCTGCAGTTTCAGCTTCATCGGGGCCCGCATCCATCACTTATGGCACTTTCTGTGGATTTTTTGGGTCTTTTGAGGACCACAACTTCACCTTGGAGGACCACGACTTCACCTTGGAGGCACGATTTGGTACTTTCATGATTATTTATTGGTTATTGTGCCATGGGGATTGACCAAGGAGGGATAAAATTACCCCTTGGACCCACCATGAGCCTCTTATGATATTTTGTCATCATGATTTGGTGGGATTCCCCTCTCCTAGGGCGACTTTGTCCACTTATGTTATATTTTATGTGTAATCCATGTATTATGTTGTTGAGCTCATCTCAACCATTGATTAGACATTTGTATCTTTTAATCTTAGCCACTCATTCAAAAAGTGGTTAGGGTTTTGGTGCCTCTCCTTCCTATTTAAAGGAGAGAGCCTCTCATTGTAAAGGGTCTTTGGCTCTTGGATTATTGGTATAGAAAAATATTCTTGTGGAAATTCTTGTGGTCTCCTTTGCATCTGGTGTTCTTAGATGGTGATTGGAAAGTCTATTGCAACCTAGCATTTGGAAATTGTGGTAAGATCTATCTTTGTTTGGAAATCATTGTTTGTCTACAGGAGGGCGACTTCAACAAGGGCGATTTTGCAAGGCTTCTTCAAATCGACTTTCTTGGCATTCGCTTGTATCAGGGGGTTATCATTAGTATCATTGTGATCTATGCTATCTTTCTGTTACTTCTTTTGTGGCATTAGTCTTATCTCTTGATGCATCAAATCTGATATTGTTGACGTTTGTTGTGCAGGAGAGAGGGCGCATTGGCTTCTTGGACTAAATCGATTTGCATAGAGACTACCTCAAAGCTTCCAAATTGATCGGGATTGCATAGATCATCATCATCAAGGCATCTACAAGGTTATCCAGGTAAGATCCACAGGTTTGTTTCTCTTTCCTTTATCCAATCCATTGACATAATTCATAAATTGTTAAAACCCTAAATACTTCAAAACCCCTATTTTACATTTTGTCAGATCTACCAAGATCTAGTGGGTTGTTGGGCATGATATTGAAAACCCACCTCTATAGCATCCACGGCATCCCGGATCTATAGTTTGGTGTGGATTGGCTCCCGTTTGATCCTTCTCCCAAGCCAACCTAGCTTCTCCCAAGGAAGGCGCACTTCACCATTTGAGCAGGTTGACCTAGATCTAAGCGATGGGTGTTTGAGATTTCACTTGTTTTGACATCTACACATCAAATAACATACACCCAGGTTGTCCCTTTCTTGAAAATCACCTTGTGGGCCCCATTCCACATTTCAAGGGATTTAATCCCCTTTTTGGACCACTTGGAACACTTAAACTCAGATCTACATAGATCTAACCGGTGGATTGCCACGAAATTATAGATCCATATCCCTACTTGACTGATCTACCCTGATCTAAAGTTTGGATGCCATCCGACATGATTTGACCCACCTAAACCCCGTTTGAAGCCCCCTTAGGGAAAGTCGCACCACCTTGGAGAAGTGAGTTCACTCACTTCGAGGAACTGGGTACTTGAGATTTTTGCAGATCCGGAATCAGAATAATTCAAAACCTAGGTCTAGACTGTCACTTTGCCAAATCTTGCCTTGGGGACTGCATTCCTTGTTTTAAGGGATTGTGGTCCACTTGGGTCAAACCTAGATCTAGACACATTTAATCATCAAGGCCTATACTGTCCACTTATCTCATGTTGTAGGAGTCTTAAACCATAAAGTCAACCCTACTTTGACTCCACTTCCCAATTCCCAAGGCACTGGTTTATCTCCAAGTCAACCCACTCTCCTAGATTGTTGGATTGACTTGTGGTTTGACTTTTGCATGGTGAACTATACCTTTGAAGACATCATGGACTATGGTCAAGATTGTCTCATGTACTAGTTAGCCCCAGTCTGACCCCTAAACAACCCTGCATTGGACACGGTTCCCAAGGCAGTGAATCTTTTGACATTGACCTAGTACACTAGCCCTAGATCTCACTTTAAACATTATAAGTCACTCTTACATTCAATTATGAACCAAAGCTATACCTATTAAACCCCTCACTTGGCTTGTGACTTCATCCTTAGGTCTAGGATAAACCATACACCTAACTTCACCTAGAAATACCCTGATTTGGTGTCTTGGTTTTGATCTCTCCTGTCGGGAGTAGATCGGGTCTCCCCCTTTGTTGTCTGGGCTAGATAACATAAAGTGAAGGTTGCCTCGACTGGCGTGACAACCATATATTGGAGGTCGAGGTGATCGTGGTTGCACCTTCTGAGTTGCCCTTCCCTATTGCCATCCATGACTGGATCTATCCATAGGGGTAACTACATCTTAGGTGACACCATTTTGGCGCCGTTGCCGGGGAGGCAATAGCTTGCCCTAGTCCTTCCCGCATATACAAACGACACATATCTCGGTAGAAGAGTTAAATCTACCTGGCGACTCCCAATCGTGACTCCGCTGAGGAGCGAGCTCATTTACATCCTTAAAACACTCAAAACTATGCCTTGTGTTACCAATTCAGAGAACGATATGATTTTGAAAATGATGACCGAAATGAGTGGTTTAATCCGAAACCTAAACGGGGTAGTTCTTAGAAAACAAAGAGAAAATATTGAAAGATATAAACCTTTTACCAGAAACTCTGAGGGTGTGTATACAAATGAATGTCATCAAACTAAACCTACTTCTGATGGCAGAGTAGTAACTAGGTCCCAGGCAAAGAATAACACGAAAGACATAGATAAGAACAAAACCAGTTTGAAAGAAAATTCACTGGACCAAAGAAATACCACTCGCAGGGTTCCCACTCAAGCTCCAAACATTTCTCCTAAAGGAATTTTAAAGAAAAATGATCAACCCAGAAGGTTATCCCCTCAGGTCACCAAGAAGGTAATAAGTTCAAATCCTACTAAACCCAATGCTAGGGATCTAATACAAAGAAAACAAGAGAGTATTCCTAACAAAGAGATATCTCCTATAACACAAGAAAAGCTAAATTCAAACATATTGGGAAAACTCTCGGGATCTTCCGTCATGGTGTCCTTAAAGGATTTGGTAGTTATTCCTTCCGTTAGAACACAGGTAATGCATTTATTGGGTTTAAAAATGAATACCAAGGACAAAGAAAAGACTTGCAACTTAAAGATTGATCTGAGCAATTTCGTATCCAAACCGAATATCCCCGTGCCCTTGGAAGAACTTTTGAAAATCCCTTCATACTTCAATCAAGCAACTAAATTCTTGGGAATTGAGCCTAAAGTCAAGAGTCCTGTGAAATTGACGGTTGAGGATGATCCCCCCATCATGATTCAAAGTGTGATTGATAAAGGTAGGGGTCACCCCCCCTTTTACATTGCTTTAGAGATAAATCAATTGATATTGCACAACTGTATGTTAGACTCAGGAGCAGAAGTAAACATTATGCCTCTTAAGGTCATGGAACAATTGGAGTTAAAACCATCCAGAGAATATAGAAACGTGTGCGGGATGGATTCCAGGCCTGTTAAGTCAAAAGGTATGATTGAAAACCTCAAAATGAAACTAGCTGCTTACCCTGCAATTGAAATAAGTATGAATGTCCTAGTTCTAGACATTCCTGACGCATGGGGAATGTTGCTATCAAGGGAATGGGCTGCCAAATTAGGAGGAAGTATCCAAATGGATTTATCTTACGCAACCATCCCTATAGGAGAAAAGGCCACTTATAGATTGATGAATGAAAAGCCTATGACGGAACACGTAGAAACACCCGACTACTTGTTTGAGGATGCTATGCGTCCCACTGAGGAGGTTGGAAATTATATGGTAATGGCCAACTATTGGGAAGAACCCCGACAGCATCCTTTCCCTCCTAGTCAAGTTTGGAAAATGCATTTTGATGGGGCAAAGTCTAGACATGGTGCTGGAGCTGGGATAGTCCTCACATCTCCTTCTGGTGAAGAAAAATTGTTTGCGTACCGTCTGGAATTTGATTGTACAAACAATGTAGCTGAGTATGAGGCATTGCTTTTAGGTCTAGAAATCTGTCGTGAACAAAAGATCAAATGTCTAAACGTAACTGGAGATTCTGATTTGATTGTATCCCAAGTAAAGAACCAGTTTGCAGCCAAGAACAATAGGCTTAGGGATTATCGAAATGCTGTTTGGGACACTATAGAAATGTTTGATGCCTTTGCAATACGAGCAGTCCCAAGAGAAGAAAACACCCTGGCTGATGCATTATCGGTAATAGCTTGCACCTTTGAAACTCCTGATTATCTTAAAAATAAAGAGTGTAAAGTTGAAGTAATATTTAGACCTTCCGTTCCTGATAATGAAGATCATTGGCAAGTATTTGATTCTGATGCACAAATCATTGCTTTCTTACAAAACCATGAAAGTTTTCAAAATTACAATGTGAATTTAGAAGACAATTCAAACGGTTCCTCCATTCAAGATCTTGATATTAGGAAGCTAGCAATACCTCTGGAGAAAAATTTCAATAGGCATGATGAATACAAGGGTAAGAGAGCTGAACCAGTAGACGAGGTTATAGAGATAAATATTGGAACTTCGGTTTCTCCCAGAATGATCAGGATAGGAAAGAATGCTTCCCCAGAAGAAAGAAAGGCTATTGTAAACTTGATTAGGAAGTATCGAGATATTTTCGCTTGGGCTTATGACGAGCTCAGAACTTATGACCCTGAAATTATCGAGCATACTATCCCTTTGCATGAAGGTGCTAAACCTTATAGGCAAAAGTTAAGAAATGTCAATCCAAAACTTGCTCCCTTAATCAAGAAAGAACTTGAGAAGATGCTAGCAGCCGGAATTATCCAACCCGTTCGACACACTACTTGGGTTTCTAACCCGGTTATTGTAAGAAAGAAAAGTGGTGAAATCAGGATATGCATTGATTTCAGAAACCTAAACCAAGCATCCCTCAAGGACAATTACCCTTTGCCAAATATGGAAAATCTGTTGCAAAGTGTTACTGGGGCAGGCATGTTGTCAATGTTGGATGGTTTTTCGGGATATAATCAGGTACGTATTAGAAAGGAAGACAGAAATAAAACAACATTTACTACTCCATGGGGAACTTTCCAATATATAAGAATGCCATTCGGATTATTAAACGCCGGTTCCACTTTTCAAAGAGCTATGGATCAAGCATTTAGTGATTTGATTGGGAAAATCATTGCCATTTATCAGGATGACCTAACAGTGTTTTCAAAAGAACGAGGAGACCATATTGAACATTTAAGAAGAGTTTTTGAACGTTGCAGAAAATTTGGTATATCATTAAATCCCAAGAAATCGACGTTTGGAGTAGATGAAGGCAAGCTTTTAGGACACATTGTATCAAAAGAAGGTATCAGAATCGACCCAGAACGTGTCCAAGCCATCAACGCTATTGCAGCACCCCACAATGTGGCCACCTTGCAATCTTTCTTTGGTAAAATAAACTTCGTTCGAAGATTCATCCCAAACCTAGCAGAGTTAGCCAAACCATTGAATGCCCTTCTCAAAAAGGACGTCAAGTTTGTTTGGGATAAAGAATGTGAATCATCTTTCACCAAACTCAAGAAGGCCATTTCAACCTCCCCGGTACTAGCCTGTCCTGATTACAATAAAGAGTTCATGATTTACTCATATGCTTCGGAAGATACTATTGCTGGTGTGTTATTACAAAAGAACAACGAAAACCATGAACAACCTATAGCCTTTATGAGTAAAAACTTGAGAGATGCCGAGCTGAAATATACCACAACTGAAAAACAAGCTTATGCCTTAGTTAAAGCCTTGAAACATTTCAGAACCTATGTGGGGTATTCCAAAATTAAAGCATATGTGCCTTATCAAGCAGTAAAGGACGTTTTATCACAAGCAGATGGCATAGGTGTAAGAGGAAATTGGATTTCACGTATACAAGAATATGATCTAGAGATTAAGCCAATCAAGATTGTGAAAGGACAAGGGCTAGCTCAACTTTTAACTGAAAAGGGAGGAAATGTGGTAAATATGGTAAGTGAAAGGGATCCCTTTATTTTAAACATTGACGAAGAGCATGAATGGTACAAAGATATTGTATATTTCTTGAGGAACCTGTCATGCCCTGATCACCTGGTGGATCATCAAAGAAGGGCATTAAGGCTAAAAGCTGAAAAGTATGTGTTGACCCAGGATGGTTTAGGATGGAGAAATCCTGATGGGATAATCTTGAAATGTGTCAACCTAGAAGAATCACAAACCATTATGAAAGAAATGCACTCTGGATTATGTGGTGGGCATTATGCTCCGAGAACAACCGCTGCAAAAATCATGAGGGCGGGTTATTACTGGCCAACACTTTTCAAGGATGTGCACTCTTATGTTAGAGTTTGTCAAGAATGCCAACTTTTTTCAGGAAAACCAAGATTGCCCGCACTACCTCTAAATCCTGTAGTAGTAGAAGCTCCTTTTCAGCAATGGGGTATGGATTTTGTTGGACCTTTCAGTGAAAACTCAAGCAATGGATATAAGTACATGCTGACCTGTACGGATTATTTTACTCGATGGGTAGAGGCAATCCCAACTAAAAAGGCTACAGCCGAAGTAGTTGTGAAGTTTTTGGAAGAAAACATCGTAGCCAGATATGGTTGTCCTTTAAAAATAACAACGGATAACGCTCCAGCTTTCAGTAAAATAGAAATGTCAACCTTTTGCATGAATCATGGAATCACTCTTTCGCATTCATCAAATTACTATCCTCAAGGAAACGGTCTCGCTGAGTCTAGCAATAAGAATTTGATAAGGTTACTAAAAAGAATGGTTGGCACTAATAAAAGAAGTTGGGATACAAAGTTGAAATATGCCTTATGGGCTGACAGGACAACGGTTAAAAGGATTACCGGAAAATCACCTTTTGAGTTGGTATATGGGCAAGATTGTAGACTCCCAATAAATTTGCAAATTCCTGTATACGAATTGTTACAGCAATGTACTTCTGATGAAGAAGCTTTCCAAGCGAGAATTGATAAACTAGTAGAACTTGATGAAATGAGAAGAATGGCATTCAACAAAACCGTCATTGAACAAGAAAGAGTTAAAGGAACTTTCGACCAAAGAACAAGGAATGTGAAATTCAGTATAGGAGACATAGTCTTGCTATGGGATAAAAACAAGGCAAAACCTGGAAACCATGGAAAATTTGAAAAAATTTGGATGGGTCCGTATCGAGTATCAAGGATAGCTGGTAAGGGGTCAGTGTTTCTAGAAACTCTAGATGGGGATGAACTGGAACTCCCTGTAAACGGGCTTTTGTTAAAGCATTACTTCCCACCCATTGAATAAACTGTGCACTGCATTGCCTGGTAGAGTAGGGTAGGTAGGAAAACAAATAAGCCTACTTAGGCAGTAGTTAGTCTTTTTCAGCCATTAAGTCTGGCACCTTTTTAGTCTCTAAGCTCCTTTGTAAGCTCCTAGTTTAACTGAGTACCTGTCACTTTTTCTTTTCCTGCACAATAAAACTCAAATTTTGCAAATTATGTTAATTTACTTTCTGCATTTATATTTTATGCATTTATATTTCTGACATAGAGTAGATTTTATTTCAGTTGATTTTATTATTTTTCCCACACATGCGGCATGAGGTATTTTGTTTAGATGTTTGTGAATGCAGAAAATAGGTTGCAAGAATAAAAGCTGGAAATAAAATGGTAGAGTGCTGGATCATGGATTCGAGTAGCAGAGTTCGAGGACCAGAGATTCTGAGGTTCTCAAGCGCTCACTTCAGCTGAGCACTTGTCCCAGCCGGAGCCAGATGTTATCACATATATAGTAGCCGGGCTACCATACATTATTTTTCTCATTCCAGTACACTATTCAGCCAGTTCCCTTGCATTTGAGATGCCGAGATGAGCATTTATATTGGATCACTATCAGATTGTGGACAGCAGTTATATTCCCCATGCCATGACTGAGTTTCGGGACACTCAGAAAGATGCCCGATATAGCCATTATGCCATTGGTACAGAGCAGACAGTAGCGCCCAGAGTTACAGCAGCAGTCTCAGAGGACAGATGATGGTACAGGTCGATGAGCTTTCAGGTATATGACTCAGCAGGTATATTATTGTGTTATGGTTAGATTGCTTTTATACTTATTCTTATAGCATGTCTTAGCACTTAGTGTCATGATCTGGCGATCATATAGATACATGGACCTGGTTGACCTATTATTTATACTATACTGTCCCTACTCAGACTTAGAAGTTCACTATTCATACTCATTGGTACATACCCTCCTTAGGGAGAATAGAGGTGATCATTACACCATACTATGGCTTGCTAGTGTTGGCTTCATCTTTTCATTGTCTTCATCCATCCGTGGCCTACCTTTTAGATTATTACCCTGATTTGCTACTTGACTAGTGACATGGAGGACCTTTCCCCACTGTAGCCTCTGTATTGGATGAGCTTCCCTGTTTATTGTGTCTCGGCTCTGAGTTGGTGACAAAACTTACCTATGGTGAGTTGGAGTTCCTTGAGAATTCCCCATAGTCACTAAAGTTGTGTTGGCTAAACCTGAAACTTTTAGTGCTGCCATCAATACAAAATCTGGAAAAATCAAATGCTATATCTTGTGTATGAAAGAAATGCCAAATGAAAATGGCCATGAAAAATAAAATGTTATATCCTTTGGAAAAATAAATACCTAGGTAAACAAGCTGTCCATGACACACCTAGAAGTGCTCAGGTAAACAAGTGCCTTAAAAACACACCTGCAGCAGAAAGCCTAAAAATAAATGTAAATCTATGCAATGTGTTTGTAAACACACATAGATCAAGGCTATGGAAAACTCAGGCCCAAAAAGCAATGGAACTTAAATGTTATATCTAAACAATTGCTGGCCTTGCTTGTATTATGGATTGTGCGCATCTGTGAAGGTGAATAAACCCTCTTTAAACAACTCATCCATTTGTGAGACACCGCCATTCCCTGTGTTATTGCTCATTCAGTATATACTATGGTGTGTATTCCCTTTCCCTTGCCAAAGTGTCACAAAGTCAAGTTAGTCAAGTCATCCCTTAGCCTAGCCATTTATTTCAGCCTTCACCCTTCACTAGCAAATTGATCACAACTATGAAGTGAGTATGATCCTGAAAGTCTAGTCTGAGTAATAATAATAACTAACGACACTATATATTTGGATTTAGATCGCCAGTCATGATTACTCTGTGTTATAGAAGCTATTTGAATAAATTGTAAAGCATGTATTAACCTTGACACCTTGCAGCAGCTATGGATGATAGTCTGAGTTGTATTTGGTCTTGGTTAGATCTAGTTTGACCATGGAGGACCATGGGACATGAGATGTTGGACCTTATGATGATATGGATAGATGATATATGGTCCATGTACACATACAGGATGATTCTATGCAGCAGCTACAGGGTTATGATGATGATTCTTGGGATACAGCAGTGTTTGGTCATTTACAGATCATTATTATTGGCCTTGTTCCGGTACATTGGATATTTATCTTGATCATGCAGAGATTCATATGGTGTATGAGTACACATCTTGGATGGATTTGGACCTTCTGAGTCCAATGGGACAGTTTGTTTTCAGTTCAGGGCACTTACAGTGATGATTTAGCCTCAGTAGGCTGTCCTAGTGCAGTTTTGGTCTATTGGAGGCCCTGTCGGAGCAGAGATGACTTTTATCCGGATGACCTAGGGCGCTGATGATGGAGGGGGTGGTCCAGCCACTTGTTTTTACCATATTACCCCCCTCCCGGACACATTGGCACCCTCACCTTGACAGCGCCATCACTCCAGGAGGCAGTTTGGGCAGTTTCACGCTTCCCGAGGCATTTCAGGATTGGTAGAAATGGCTATTGAGGAAATCGATTTGGGCTACTGAGGCAAAGTTATGGCATGGGATGATCAGTGATGATAGATCGGGACCTTCCACACCTCCTCCTGCAGTTTCAGCTTCATCGGGGCCCGCATCCATCACTTATGGCACTTTCTGTGGATTTTTTGGGTCTTTTGAGGACCACGACTTCACCTTGGAGGACCACGACTTCACCTTGGAGGCACGATTTGGTACTTTCATGATTATTTATTGGTTATTGTGCCATGGGGATTGACCAAGGAGGGATAAAATTACCCCTTGGACCCACCATGAGCCTCTTATGATATTTTGTCATCATGATTTGGTGGGATTCCCCTCTCCTAGGGCGACTTTGTCCACTTATGTTATATTTTATGTGTGATCCATGTATTATGTTGTTGAGCTCATCTCAACCATTGATTAGACATTTGTATCTTTTAATCTTAGCCACTCATTCAAAAAGTGGTTAGGGTTTTGGTGCCTCTCCTTCCTATTTAAAGGAGAGAGCCTCTCATTGTAAAGGGTCTTTGGCTCTTGGATTATTGGTATAGAAAAATATTCTTGTGGAAATTCTTGTGGTCTCCTTTGCATCTGGTGTTCTTAGATGGTGATTGGAAAGTCTATTGCAACCTAGCATTTGGAAATTGTGGTAAGATCTATCTTTGTTTGGAAATCATTGTTTGTCTACAGGAGGGCGACTTCAACAAGGGCGATTTTGCAAGGCTTCTTCAAATCGACTTTCTTGGCATTCGCTTGTATCAGGGGGTTATCATTAGTATCATTGTGATCTATGCTATCTTTCTGTTACTTCTTTTGTGGCATTAGTCTTATCTCTTGATGCATCAAATCTGATATTGTTGACGTTTGTTGTGCAGGAGAGAGGGCGCATTGGCTTCTTGGACTAAATCGATTTGCATAGAGACTACCTCAAAGCTTCCAAATTGATCGGGATTGCATAGATCATCATCATCAAGGCATCTACAAGGTTATCCAGGTAAGATCCACAGGTTTGTTTCTCTTTCCTTTATCCAATCCATTGACATAATTCATAAATTGTTAAAACCCTAAATACTTCAAAACCCCTATTTTACATTTTGTCAGATCTACCAAGATCTAGTGGGTTGTTGGGCATGATATTGAAAACCCACCTCTATAGCATCCACGGCATCCCGGATCTATAGTTTGGTGTGGATTGGCTCCCGTTTGATCCTTCTCCCAAGCCAACCTAGCTTCTCCCAAGGAAGGCGCACTTCACCATTTGAGCAGGTTGACCTAGATCTAAGCGATGGGTGTTTGAGATTTCACTTGTTTTGACATCTACACATCAAATAACATACACCCAGGTTGTCCCTTTCTTGAAAATCACCTTGTGGGCCCCATTCCACATTTCAAGGGATTTAATCCCCTTTTTGGACCACTTGGAACACTTAAACTCAGATCTACATAGATCTAACCGGTGGATTGCCACGAAATTATAGATCCATATCCCTACTTGACTGATCTACCCTGATCTAAAGTTTGGATGCCATCCGACATGATTTGACCCACCTAAACCCCGTTTGAAGCCCCCTTAGGGAAAGTCGCACCACCTTGGAGAAGTGAGTTCACTCACTTCGAGGAACTGGGTACTTGAGATTTTTGCAGATCCGGAATCAGAATAATTCAAAACCTAGGTCTAGACTGTCACTTTGCCAAATCTTGCCTTGGGGACTGCATTCCTTGTTTTAAGGGATTGTGGTCCACTTGGGTCAAACCTAGATCTAGACACATTTAATCATCAAGGCCTATACTGTCCACTTATCTCATGTTGTAGGAGTCTTAAACCATAAAGTCAACCCTACTTTGACTCCACTTCCCAATTCCCAAGGCACTGGTTTATCTCCAAGTCAACCCACTCTCCTAGATTGTTGGATTGACTTGTGGTTTGACTTTTGCATGGTGAACTATACCTTTGAAGACATCATGGACTATGGTCAAGATTGTCTCATGTACTAGTTAGCCCCAGTCTGACCCCTAAACAACCCTGCATTGGACACGGTTCCCAAGGCAGTGAATCTTTTGACATTGACCTAGTACACTAGCCCTAGATCTCACTTTAAACATTATAAGTCACTCTTACATTCAATTATGAACCAAAGCTATACCTATTAAACCCCTCACTTGGCTTGTGACTTCATCCTTAGGTCTAGGATAAACCATACACCTAACTTCACCTAGAAATACCCTGATTTGGTGTCTTGGTTTTGATCTCTCCTGTCGGGAGTAGATCGGGTCTCCCCCTTTGTTGTCTGGGCTAGATAACATAAAGTGAAGGTTGCCTCGACTGGCGTGACAACCATATATTGGAGGTCGAGGTGATCGTGGTTGCACCTTCTGAGTTGCCCTTCCCTATTGCCATCCATGACTGGATCTATCCATAGGGGTAACTACATCTTAGGTGACACCAGGACCAAAGGGGTCTAGGGATTCTGAACATAAGAGTGCAAGGGGTGAGTTTGGTAGGAAAATGGGTGGTGCACATGTGGAGGGGGATGCTCCTTGGAAAATCTTAGTTTGGCATTGGATTATTTAGGCTCAACACATTCATGGTATTAAAGGCTTTTTTTAGTTATGTGGCATAATTGGGAATGAACAAGCCTTCATTATTTCAATTATGCCTCCTATAAGAGGGTGTAGGAAGCTTGGTAGGTTTTGTCTAGTTTTTCTTCTTGGCAATTTGAAAGGACTTAGGATGCTTGCCATTTGGCATCACAATTGATTTGGACATTCTGGTCCCTCAACGAACAAGTCATTCTTTCCTCTAGGTTTGTTGGCATTAGATTGGCAAAGAAAGGTCACTTCTTTCGGAAAAAATTTGGGATGCATAACATCATTATGGATATACCTAGTGTGCCCTTAATAGGGCCCAAAAGCTAACTGGTTTAGACAAATTTGCATAAGAGTGGTGATCTGCACTTGTGATAGTTTGTTGATTTGTTTTATTTTTAATTGATATGTTAGTTGAGGTGTATTTAGAAGCTGCATGTATGACTAGTCTTGTTATTGGAGAGTGTGACCTATTAGAGGACACTTCCAACTTTACACCTTGGAAGTGCAGGTTGACGATGTTGGAGGAGGTTGAAATTTGGAGTTTTATTGAGGGGAAGGCTACGGTCCCAACCAATCTCACATAGTTGTTCGAACACAACAAGAAGGCCACCATCCTTGATTTTGTGAAGGACCATTTGATCCCTCACATCATGAAGAAGAAGTTGGCTAAGGTTATTTATGATGCTTTGATAAGTTTGCATCAAAGTGTGATATTTCTGGCAAGATGCTTTTGAAGAACAAGCTTACTAGTATGCACATGAGTGACAAACACAATGTCTAGCTACTTGATGAAGATCATTGAGCTGAGAAATCAACTTGCTACTATTGGGATGAAGGTCACAGATGAGAAGTTAGTGCCCATAGCACTAAATGGGTTCTCTTCACCTTGGGGACACTTTGTGCAAGGTGCTTATGCTTGTCAGGAAGTGCCCACTTTTGAGAATCTTTGGGATGATTTCATCCAAGAGGAAACAAGGCTAGCGATGGTTTCAACTAGAGTGGTGGAGATCTAGAACCTCACCCTCAATGGGAAGGTGAGGAGAGGAGGTAAGAAAAGAGGACCTAGGAGGGGTTAGAAGGGAAAGGAAGAAGAATCATAGTCTTCAAATCAAGGTAAAAAAGACTTGAGTCATGTGAAATGCTTGAGTGCCACAAGATGGGTCACTACACATCTCAATGTCTTGAGAAGAAGAAAGACAAGTAGCAACAAAAGTAGTTTGTATGTAGTGTAGAAGCTTTCGTTGGAGCAGATAAATTAGCAGTTAGACTTGAGACAACATGCTCCATGGTATCTTTCTGCAAGCTTCAAGAATGATATGATGGCATGCAAGCGGAGTTGGGAAATGGTGCCACTTATCCATTCATCGAAGTGGGCTCTATCACTTTTCGCGTTCCTTCAAGTGATGTTCTCGAGTTGAATGATTTCTTGAATGTTATTGGTTTGACTAAATGTCTTCTTTTAGTTTCTTGCATGATAAATCTACAGTGTGTTACTGAGTTTGATGATCAACAAGTGATCATTAGAAAACGAAATTGTGATCTTGGTCAAGTTTTGTCCAAATGGTGTGTGAAGGTGGCCTTTATAGGCTACTAGTAGATCCAAGGAAGCATGGTGCTTTAGTGCATGGCAATAACAATCTCTACGAGTTCTGGCATGAGCAATTGGGTCACTTGCCTTATGGATCATTGCAACTCTTAAAAGGACATGGTGCAGGGATTGTCAAACAAGAGTGTGCAAGGGTTGTGCACTCAACAAGAATACCAAGTAAACCTTGTCACTTTTCGTGTTCCTTCAAGTGATGTTCTTGAGTTGAATGATTTCTTGAATGTTATTGGTTTGACTAAATGCCTTCTTTCAGTTTCTTGCATGACAAATCTATAGTGTGTCACTGAGTTTGATGATCAACAAGTGATCATTAGAAAACGGAATTGTGATCTTGGTCAAGTTTTGTCCAAAGGTTGTGTGAAGGTGTCCTTTATAGGCTACTAGTAGATCCAAGGAAGCATGGTGCTTTAGTGCATGACAATAACAATCTCTATGAGTTTTGGCATGAGCAATTGGGTCACCTGCCTTATGGAGCATTGCAACTCTTAAAAGGAGATGGTGCAGGGATTGTCAAACAGGAGTGTGCAAGGGTTGTGCACTCAACAAGAATACGAAGACTTCTCCAAACAATAAGCACATAATCAAGAGAGATTCTTGATTTGATTCATACAAATGTGCGTGGACTAGTGTCTTCATATTCATTGATGGGTAGTTTGTGCTATTTATTTTTTATTGATGAAGACTTGATTTTATTGTATGAAGATTAAGGACGGAGTTTTAAGTGAGTTTGCAAAATTCAAAGCCTTGGTTGAGAGTCAAATAAGTTGGAACGTAAAGGTGCTAATCTTTGACAATGGAGGAGAGTACACCTCCAAGGACTTTGATGCCTTTTCCAAGGAAGCATGGACCAAGAGGGAGATGATAGTACCCTACAACTTGCAACAAAATTCTATTATAGAGAGGGATAATTGGACCATCATAGAGATAACCAAAGCTATAATTCATGACATGCATTTGCCCATGTGTCTTTGGGAAAAGGCATGCAATACAACTATCAACATTCTAGAATCCAAACAGATGTCCTTAGAACATATTGAAGGGAAAGACTCCAGATGAAGCCTTCACTAGTGAGAAACCTCAGGGATCGCACTTTCATGCATTTGGTTGTCTTTCTTATATCTATGTTCCTGACGATGAGAGGACTAAGTTTGAAACATTGACCATCAAGGGTATATTTGTTGGTTACGGTGAAACCTCCAAGGTTTACCGAATCTATATTCCAACACACTGGAAGTCAATGGTAAGTCAAGATGTTAAATTTGATGAGGATGGATGGTTTTCTAAGTTTGAAGACTCAAGAGCCACCAACAGAGGTTGAGGAGGGAGATAAGTTTGTTGTCCCAATGGCTGATCAGAAAGAAGAAGAGAAACCGGATTTAGATCAACAGCTTTTGAATCTTTTGGTGTAGGAACACATGCTTCAATACCTTCTAGTTCAATTAGGAATCCGCGATGGCTTACCCAAACATTGGAGGAGGCACAGAAACAAGTGAGAGCACCTAAAACTACATTTTTGGGTGAGTACTCCTAAGAAGTTTTGAACTCGTGTTGCATTAATGACTTTTGTTCATATGATAGAACCTTCTAGTTGTAAGGAAACAACTGAAGAGCAAGGATGGTGGGATGCCATGACAAAGGAGTTGGATGTCAGGGAGGTAGTCCCAAAATCCACTGTGGAATCGATGAATTATTCTAAGCATTTAGTCGTTGATTAAGTCTGAGAGATGAAGAGGGAGTAACTTATTTTGGTGGAGAACACCTTCCTTGCAAAGAGGGAGAGTTATTTTCACCAGGTTGCTTTGAGTTGGTTCTCTTGCAGCAGGTAGGTAGACTTGCATATCTGTACAACAGTCATGTTTTGAGTATGAGGCACATTCGTAGAGATAGGTATCACATGGTTTCTAGATGATGGTAGCAACATTGGGGCATGTGATTGGTTGGTTGTTGATACAAAAGTCTCGTTTTGAGTATGAAAGAACAATAATTATTAAGTAGACTGTGATTAGGGAACATGCATGCCTCAAGCACTCATGTGCCATCTTTATTAGGTTTTGCTAAGTTTAGAGGTGCTTTTTTAGTTTTAGGAAAAGCATTGCCTTGTCTTAAGATAGGATTTTTTTTTCATTCTAAGTATAGGCACTTTATCTTCTTGAGTATATTGTTGTTCTAAAGTTAGAGAAAAATAGCGATCTTCAGTTGGTTTCCAGATTGAGACTAGGGTGCATATTTCAAGAAAGAATGTGCTCTATTCTAGGCAACTCTCTCTTGCAGATTAGGTGTGTTACGATGGTACCAACACCAGCGTACATGCAGAGGTGCCTGTTATCACACCATAATAGCAGGGCTACTATTCTTGCTTAGCAGATATCTGCACATTCCAGAGCTTACATTATTCAGAGCTTGGCTATGATGACTTTATATTTTGTGATCACTCATGATCAGAGCAGTGTATTATTCAGACTTATGTTAGACCTTGTGTCAAGGCTGAGCCTTGAGAGTTCAGATTTGATGACCGATGTGACCCTTTATTCCATATAGTTTCAGTTCAGTGCCTAGAGATGTATTGCAGTAGTGTTTCAGATGATATATGATGACTATTCTTATGATGATGTTGTATGACCTATGGATTTATGATCATTGACTGTGGATTATTATCTTGTTGTTTTAGTCATGTTCACAACATTAGCTTGGTATATAATTCATGATGTGGCAAACTTTATAAAATGGACTATCTTGATAATAATTTAAAATGGACTTTTTACTTGCACATTTAGGTTGTTTGACAAAACTCCCTGGTTTATCACCTTACATAGATATGGTTTTCCTTGACATTTCCTGTCTGCTAGCTTAGGCCCCACCTTCACTTGATTCCATACATTCATGACTTTCCTTATTTGGCTTTAACCCTTGACTTGTCTTACTTGACTTTCTGATATTGAGGACTTCCCCTTTTTCTACCTCTGTGTTTGGACTGCATCCCTGTATGTTTAGTGTCTCGGCTCTGAGTTGGTGACAAAACTTGCCTTTGGTAAGTTGGATTGTAGGCCTAAATCATTCTGGTCGGTTGTCCCGATGTTTGGCACTGGCTCGAACTCCCCCTAGTCACTTGAAATGTTGTTGGCTAAAACTGAAAGCTCATGTACTACTTATGGAAACTTATATAGATTCGCCCATGGAAACTAAAAAGGGCAAGAGCGATGAACTGCTAAAAATACTCCTCGAAGAGTATAAGAAAGGTCCAAAAAGCAATGGTTCTTAAATGCTATATCTAAACAATTGCTGACCTTATATGTATATGTAAACATGCCCTGTATGCAAGCTGCAATTAGTTGTGCTTATCAGCACACCTGAGATTCGAAGGGTTATGTAGGCCAAAAAGGCCATGAAACGAAATCAATGGATCCTAATGAAATTTGATCATCTTTTATAAAAGTAGACATGATGCCCAAGTTGAATAAACACTCTCAAAACAACTTACCTATTTGTGAGGCACAGCCATCCCCCGTGTTTATTTTGTTCAGCACAGAGTTTGTAGCTTCCCCTTTTCTCCTAGTCCAAAGTATCTTTTAGTTGAGTTTAGACAAGTCACCCCCTTTGCCCAACTTTGTTCCTAGTCTTCATCCTTAGCTAGCAGTTAGACCATGTCCAATGGGTGAGTTTGTCATTTAAGCTATTGTGCAAGTAATTATAAATAACAACGGAATATGCTAACATGATTAATGCCACTGAATGATGCTATACTTTAAGTTAAGCTGTGAGTATGATTAGAGGAACATGTCTTAGGCTACTGATATGATTTATCCTTGGTTGTATGATGACCTAGTCAAACCCAGTTTGACTATGGTCATTTATTGGGATCCGTGATGATGTGGGCCATGCATGCTTATGGATGATGATTGATGGTCCCACATACTCTTGATGATGATACTATATGATGGACATATGATTCAGTTGGTGATTGATGCAGTTCAGCAGGTTTTATTATTTCAGATCATCAAATTATGCACTGTCCATATATGGTGGACCCTACAGTTAGCCCACTAGGGCAACCCATGGTGTATGAGTACACATTATTAGTAGATTTGGGTCTTCTGGATCCAATGAGACACTTATCTTTCAGTTCCGGGCACTTCTGACAGTGATAGATGCAGTTTTACACTTGTTGACCAGATTTGGGGCTGATTTCCCAGCCTGAGCAGCAGGGGCCATGAGAGGCCAGTTCACCTAGGGCGCTGTATGAGGAGGGGGTGGTCCAGCCACTTTTTATTACCATTTATCCTCCCTTCTGGAAAGCCTAGTGGGCTCAGTTTGACAACGCAGGTGCCCTAGGAGGCAGTTTCAACACTTTCACAGTTACCGAGGCAGTACAGAAATGGGATAAAAGGGTCACTGAGGAATTCGATTTGGGCAATTGAGGCAAGGTTTTGGCACTTGGTTTTCACAGAGGTCTTCCAGGGTGAACCCCCTATCTTCGAGCCAGTTTTCATCAGTCAAGGGGGTCCACAGAGGCCACAGTAGGCCTTTTACTGCATGTCTCTCACATATTTTGAGGACAGATTTGATCATTTGTATTTATTTTGGACATATTTTATTATTTTATTGTGCCATGGGGATGAGCTAGCAAGGATTGATGCCTCCTAGCCCCACCATGTGCTCCATATGTCATGTCCTAGTCATATGAGGTGGGCCCATGTACTTTTTCCCCCTCTAGTGGATGACGTCACCCTCCATGAGTATCTTTTAGCTATGATGTCATCATTATTTGAGTGATCCATGTGTTATATTGTTATGTTTCATCTTAGCCATTGATCATGTATTGAGATCTTTTAATCTCAACCACTCATTTTATAAAGTGGTTTTGAGATCTAGGGTTTTGGTCTTTATTATCCTATATAAGGAGGGGAGACCCCCTCATTGTAAAATCATCTAGAGAATTTGGCTCTTGACTCTTGGAATAAAATTTCTATCTTTTGGAGTACATGCTTGAATCTTGGAGTGGATGTTGGTTGCTTTGATTGTAAATGCTTTTGTCCATTGCACTGGAGGATCTCTTGTAGCTATCTTGCATACTTTGCCATACCTTTTTTTACAGGTTGAGAAGGCGTTTTTGGACAAGTGCGAATTGGTGGGGAGGCCTACCCTTCAAGCTTGGAGGAGGACGTTTTGGTTAAACAGGGAGTGGTTTTGTCTTTGTACCAACTATTCTTTGCTTATCTCTTTCTTGCTTGTATCTACCTTCAACATGTTAAACTGATTGATGCTTTGCTCCTTGGTTTTGACAGGTTAGAGGGACACACATGTGGCTTGGAGAAAATCGATTTGGCAAGAGGGCTTCAAAATTCTTCATTTGATCTTTGGCAAAAGTAATTCTCATCTCAACTAGCATTCATCTCTTCATCCAGGTATACTCCAAAGGTATGGTCTTCTTCTTCCTTGGCTTATCCATAAATTCTAAATCATAAAACCCTAATTGATTAAAACCCTCATTCTAGATCTAGCTTGGCTTTTAAAAAAATATTGAAAACCCACCTCTATAGTATCCACGGCGATTCGGATCTATAGTTTGGTGTGGATTGGGCTACATTTGACACACTTTTCAAGGCATTTAACCTTCCTTGGGTAAAGTTGCCCTCCTTAGGTGGTTGAGTTAAGCTAGATCTAGTACATGGGTAGGTGAGATCCCACTTGATTCATGATCCTCACATTTGATAACCTACCCCTAGTGCTTCACTTCATTGATTTTCACCTCATGGGCCCCATTCCTCATTTTGAGGGTTGTGCCCCACTTAGGTCAATTTGGTGATGCATGTTCAATCTCAGATCTATGGAGATCTAGCCATTGGATGCCCTTGATTTTCAAGATCCATATTAACAATTGCTTAAACTACCCGGATCTAAAATTTGGTGGCCTTTGGACTTGATTTGACACACTTTTCCCTGCTTTTAGCCCTCCTTGGGCAAAGTCGCACTTCTAGGGGGTTTGAGTTGACCCACTTTGAGAAACTGGGTGTTTGAGATCCCACTTGTTTTGGAAAGAGCACACCTTGAAACCTACATCTAGTGTATCACTTTGTGAAGTTCTGCCTTGGGAGTATCATTCCTCATTTTGGGGATTGTTGTCCACTTGGGTCACTTAGTGAAACATTAGATCTAGTAAGATCCAACCATCACACCCACTTGATCTTGAAGAGTCTCTTTGGTTTGCACCTTAGGTGTCCCGATCTACATTTTGACACCCTTTTGACTCCATTTGCCCATCCATTTCAAGGCACTAGTCCACCTAAGGCAAATCGCACTTCTTGGGATTTGTGTCAATTCCTAGATCCCATATGTGGGTATTTCTAATTGCATCATAGATCCATAGATCTATCCTTTGTATACCCCTTGGTACCATTTGCATCCTTAACTTCACCTTGTGGGCCCCATTTGAACCATCTCCATATCCCAAGGCAGTGGGCCCCACTTGTGTATTTCATGGTACTAGATCTTGTTGTTTGATCTTATCTTGTGGCCTAAATCATTCAATGGTTGAAACATAAGTCATCCCTCAAAGCCTCTTTCAACCATACTTAAACTTCTAGGTCCACCTAACGTTGCATTGGTTTCCGTAACTCATCTTTCACACTTCCCTAGAAACCATTGTTTGGGTCCAATCTCCTTTGATTGGCTATAGGGTCTCCCCCTTGGTCTTGATTCATCTTGATCTAAAGTGAAGAGTGCCTTGGTTGACGTGACTCCCAGCTTGCATTGGGAACCATGGCATCTCTTGGGTCACCTCTTTAGTTGTCCATCTCCTCTACCGTCCCGGATGGGATACCTTTAGGGACAACTACAAGTTGTGTGATAATAGTGCCCCAGGGAGAGGGTGTCTTTTTTCTGACCAGGGAGAGGGTGTCCAAGTGGGGCCCACCCTTAAAATATGGAAAATGGTCAAAATGGGGCCCACAAGGTGAAATCAAGATGAAAAGGCACTAGAAGGGTTGCTACTCAATGGATCTATGGATTTGATGAGGAACAAGCAACACCCAAGTCACAGATCTAGAAAAATCCCACCTACCCACAAGTGCGACCTTCCTTAGAGAGGCTCAGTGCCTTAGATCAGGGGGTAAATGGAGTTAGATTCCCACCAAATTTGATATCCAATGTTCATTAATTATTATTAAGGTGGGTTTTAATTATTAATCCCATGCAATCACCAGATATTAGCAGATCTAAAATCTAGGGCTTAAGATGAGGGTTTGAAGTGACCAATGGGTAAAAAGCATGAAACAAGATACGTACCTTGTAGATTTTACCTCTAAATCTTGCGGCTACCTTGCAAATTGATAATTCTTCCTAAGTGACGGAATCAAGAGTGAGATCCAGCCCATCCAAGTGAAATCGCTATCCCTGCAAAGTGACAAGTACGCCCTCCTCCTGCAAGAAAAGATCTATGTAAGAATCAATCTAGCAAAAGAATGACTATAATGATGAAAAGATGAAAAAGAAAGCATCAACTATGTCACGAAGATACAATAATGATACTCCCTGAGACAAAAAGAAGATCCAAAGGTAAGATATGGGGTTTCCCCACAATAGCGTCCCCCTAGAGCGTCCTCCTCTTCACCCACACGGCCTTCCTGCAGAGAAAACGTTTGGACAAGCGAGATCCACAATGATAACACAGAGAAAAGATTGTATATTCAACTTGCAAGATAACCCATCAAAGCCAAAGAAGCAGATCTACAAAAACAATATTTTTATTCCAAGTTTTCCAGAGCCAAAAGGTGCCTTTACAATAGGGGGGCCTCTTCCTTAAATAGGAGGAGAGAGACCAAAACCCTAACCACTTTATGAACGAGTGGTTGAGATCAAAAGATAAATACAATACAATCAACGGCTAAGATGAGTCGGTACAATATAACATGGATCCACTCACATGAGGGGGTGCGCACTCACTAAAAGAAGCCCTAGGGGGGTGCGCACCACATAAAAGAGACTACAACAAGTGTGTACCACATAAGATGACAATGACAAGTGACTAGGAGCACATGGTGGGGCTAGGAGGCTTTACTATCCTTCACTAGCATCACCCCATGGCACAATGATATAACCTATGACTCAAAAACATGTCCAAGTGACTAAATGATCAAATCGTGCCCCCCTCAACTGAGAGAAGAATGCATCAAATCACAACTCGGAGAGTGTGTGGACCCCACTGAATGTTGCAAGCTGATCTGGAAGGAGTGGGATACATCACATATGACGTATGAACAAACCTCATGCCAAAACCTTGCCTCAATAGCCCAAATCGATTTCCTCAATGACCTTTTTATCCCATTTTTATCCCACCTGAAAACCACCATAATGCCTGTAACTCACTGTCTGGTGCCTGGGTACAAAATCTGACTATACCATCATGTCTGGAGAGGGGGTAATATGGTAATAACAAGTGGCTGGACCACCCCTCTCCTCTGTAGCGCCATAGGAAAACATGCAAGCTCAAAGCAACTGCTGGACAGGCCATTTCTACATGGCAAAACTGGCCAAAAGTGAAAATAAGCCTCTAACATCACTGGGAGTGCCTGAAACCGATAACTGAGTCTCTCAATGGACTCAGAAGGTCCAAATCTACTAAGATGAGTACCCAAACCCCCTGTGGAAACCTGTAAGATCATCTATAGCCTCAGCCATACCCGAAGAATAATAAAATAAATGATCTGAGAATAATAATAACCATAGAAAAGTGTATCAATCATCATTTGAAACCTGTGTCCACTGTATGGAGTCATCAAAAGTGCATCAAAGGACCATAAATCATCATCATTGGTCCAACTCATCACGGATCCCAAGGTTGACCTGGTCAAACTGGGTTTGACTAGGTCAAGACTGATCAAAATATGACCCATGCTAGAAAATTCTGCTGCTACAAGTGCAAATGGTTAAGACATGCTTTTTAATCATTCTCATAGCAATACTTAAAGTATTAAGCATCATTTCACCGGCAGTTAATAGATAATAGCATAAAGTATAAGTTCAAATAATCATTTACTTACAAAAGAACCTCAAGGATATACTCATTCTATAGACATGATCAATTTGCTAGCAAAGGGTGAAGGTGGAGAATGCAAGGCTAGGACAAGGGGATGACTAAAATGACTCAACACTGTGATATTTTGGATAAGGGAAACGAAATACACACTTAAGCATATGTTGGATAATAAACACACAGGGAATGGCAGTGTCTCACAAATGAAATAAGTTGTTTAGAGGAGTCCTTATTCAACCTTGGCAAATGTCTACAACTCACATCATTTTATTTCATTTCCTTGGCCAGCAATCTTTGGATTTAGCATATATTTAACCACTGCTTTCTTTAGGCCTATATGACCCTTTTGGGGATTTTGCATGTGCTTAGAAGCACAACTACTAAAGCTTTCATCTAGGGTGCTTTTAGTTTCCAATTTATTTCATTTCATAACCCTTGTGGGGATTTTGCATGTGCTTAGAAGCACAACTACTAAAGCTTTCATCCAGGGTGCTTTTAGTTTCCAATTTATTTCATTTCATAACCCTTTTGGGGATTTTGCATGTGCTTAGAAGCACAACTATTAAAGCTTTCATCCAAGGTGATTTTAGTTTCCAATTCATTTCATTTCATAACCCTTTTGGGGATTTTGCATTTGCTTAGAAGCACAACTACTCAAGCTTTCATTCAGGGTGTTATTCATTTAAGTTTCCATATGTAATGATGGTAGTACAATTTTCTTCGGGTTTTAGCCAACACAACTCAAGCAACTAGGGGGACTCTCTACAATCAAGACCAAACATCGGGGCAACCGACTAGAGTTATCAAGGTATCAAATCCAACTCACCAAAGGGTAAGTTCTGTTTCCAACTCAGAGCCCAAACATAAACTAACAGGGATGCTATCCAACACAGAGGAAAAAGTGGGGAAGTCCTCCATATCACAGGCTGAGGTGTAAGTCAGGGTAAAAACCAAAAGTGGGAAAGATAATGGATGGATGGGGAAAGTGAAAGTGATGCCTAAGCTAGCAAGCCATAAAAGGTGGGAATGATCATGTCCACACTCCTAAGAGGGTAAAACCAACAAGTATAAAACAAGAGCTTCTAGATGTAAGTAATACAACCATTTAGATAATCAATAACAACCATATTCATTTTATATAGATATATTGCTAGATCATGATTACTAGATATTAAGTCAAGCTATCAAAATGACCAAAAAAACAAGATAATAAAACTAATGCACATCATATACCTGCTCGGCCATATACCTGTATATGCTAGCTGGATCACCTGTAACCATTGAAACACTGTTGCTGATACTCTAGGCACTGCATTGCTATGTATGTATGTATGGGATAAAAGGTCATCTCGGTCATCAAATTTGAGGTCAAGAGGCTCAGTCATGGCATAAGGTCTATTGCATGTCTGATCTGGGGTTGCTCTAATGTGTGAGTGATCATAAGTAATACTGCTCATCATAACTGATCTCACTAAAATTGTGTAAAGGAAAAACTCAAAAATATATACTGAACTGCTCTACAATCATGGTAGCCCGGCTACTATGGATGTGATAACATCTGGCTCCAGCTGGGACAAGTGCTCTAAGGGAGAGAGTGCTTGAGAACCTCAGAATCTCTGGTCCCCAACACTAACTGCATCAATCTTCAATCCAACACCTAACTGTTTTGCTTCATTTTTTAATTATACCTATTCCTACACACATGGAAGCAAACTACCACGAGCAGCATGTATGGAATAAAATAAAATAAAATACTGAAATGAAATTCTAATCTAAAACAAAATATTAAATGCAAGACAAAAAGATACTAATCAAATCAACTAACATGCTTCATTGTTTTATTATTATATATATATATATATATATTTTTTTATGCAGGAAACAAAGAAAGCTTAGAAAGAAGCAGACTCAACTAACTCAGGGAAACTCAAGAAAAACTCAGCAGAAACTCAACACTCAGGAAAAAGAAAAAGCACTCAAAACCTACTGCTCAAGCGAGCTTAGATATACTGCCAGATCATGATTACTAGATACTAAGTCAAGCTATCAAAATGACCAAAAAAGCAAGATAATAAAACCAATGCACATCATATACCTGCTGGGCCATATACCTGTATATGCTATCTGGATCACCTGTAACCACAGAAACACTGTTGTTGATACTCTGGGAACTGCACTGCTATGTATGGGATAAAAGGTCATCTCGGTCATCAAATCTGAGGTCAAGAGGCTCAGTCATGGCATAAGGTCTACTGCATGTCTGATCTGGGGCTGCTCCGATGTGTGAGTGATCATAAGTAATACTGCTCATCATAGCTGATCTCACTAAAACTGTGTAAAGGCAAAGCTCAAAAATATATACTGAACTGCTCTGTAATCATGGTAGCCCGGATACTATGGATGTGATAACACTACCAACTAATAATAGTCCTTCGAAGGCCTTGATCATCCACAAATGCATCAAATAATTAAGTTACGCTACAGTTACCTCATAAACCATTGACATTTGCATCCTCACACATAGAGCACTACACCACAGATTTGCCTCCAAATCCTTTATTATTCCAAAAGATATTACAAAATACAGTACAAGAATTAGCAGCCTTTCGGTCCTCTCTGACCATGAGAGAATGAGATCCCAATGCCTTCTTAAATAGAAAAATGGAGGAGAGGGGCGCATTAAGGTAAGAGATAGCAAGAGGGGCGCATTTCTCAAATTGAGGAGATGAATGGGCCATAACATAAGCCTTGATTCAAGGCTTATTTGATTGAGATATTTATGGGGTGTGATTTCCCACTCAACTCCTTCTTTAGTGGGATCAAATTCCCCTAATTTAGGAATTTGATTTTCCTCATATCTTTATTATTTTTCTATTTTTTCACTCACTTTTTGACTTTTTTGAGCAACAGTAATTTAAGTGAAAAATAAATCACTTAAACACTTAGGAAAGTGGGTCTAGGCCCTAGGGGTAAAGTGGGTGCTCTGAGTTAGAAAACGAGCACCCCCATGGCCAAATTGGCCTCCTAACCACACTTTTATTACATTTTTGGGTTTTTTAATTAAAATATTAAAAAAAGCTTGTTTTACGGGAAAAAATTATTTTCTCAGAATTGACCAAAAATCCTAGGGACCTAGTGCATGTCCATAATGACTCAATTTGATGTCTAGCATGCTCATAAATATTGACACTTGAGCTTTAATAACCTTCTAAGGCCTAAGCACCAAGACGACATTCCAGCTTTGGAGGAGCGGGTGAAAAACTCGTCAATTATACATCCCTTATTCAATAGTGCATAATTGACAAGGGAAAAAACACCATGGAATGTTTACATTTGATGTCTAAGTCCTAGGAAGCCAAACTCTTTACATAGACCGTCATGCTAGCACATTTTTACAAAATCCCCGGAGGGGGTATGAAGTTATGAACATGCAATTATTAAAAAAGGGGCCAAAACTTGGCCTGATGGATCTCGAAACACTGATGAAGAAAAATTAGATTGTTCAAGTCTTTGATGGTTCACTCGGAATCCACTAAGTGCAATTTAGTGGATAACATCTGGCTCCAACACTGGGACGTGTGCTCGATCTGGTCTTCAAGCAAGGAGAGGATGCGAGAACACCAGAATCTTTGGTTTATTCAACCTGTAAAAACATCTCAACTTGACAAGAAAAACCTTCAGCAGCACAAGTTTTATGAAGAAGCCAATGAATCACAAATTGCATTTATTAATAAAAATAAAACTAACTAAGGAAAAAGGTTATTATTCCTAAGTACTAGAAAGAAATGCGTAAAGTAAATGCTCTCTTTGAGGAGCTTATTTTCCTACTCTAAGCATGATATAAAGCAAAATGTTAAGTGTAATGATAAATCCAATGTAACCACCTTAACATTTCATCAATATAACAGATTTTTGCCTTGTCTTTGGTTACCAGCCAAAGTAAGGATACGTTTATCAGAAAGTGCAAACTTGTGTGGATATTCTGGATGGGAGGGATGGATGGGAAATCATAAGCATGTAATAGATCTTTGACGTGCTTCCCCAATTAGTAAGTCCTCTTGCAGGCCTCTTCTATCTATGATTGGATAGGACTGAGAAAAAACTCTGAATGATGAGGCAGATCCACTACCTCATCATACTGATATGAAGGGCTCTTCTGAAGATAATTTTCTGTGAAAGCATAAGCCCCAAGCTGCTCCAAATCATAAGGAACCACTGTATATGAAGATGATTGTTGAGGCTGCTCTTCAATTAGTTGCATCTGATCTGAACCTTCATTGTACTACTTCTTCCAGTCTTCCTTGCTAATGCTCATGCATGGCTCATACTGATCATATAAAAAGTTAGCATGTTCCTCTTCCATAACAAGGCTTTCCCAAGTCTCGAGATCAACACTCCCTTCTCTAGATGAATCATAAATTGGTCTTCCATAAATTTATGTATAGATACTCCCCTTGTTGGACATATCATAAATGGGATTCTCAATAAGATTTTCACAAGTCTCATAGGTTGGATTTTCAATGAAATTCCAATAGTCATCACCCCCATCTATGTCAGATATGAGAGAGTCTTCATCACTTACATCATGCTCCAGGCTATACTTGTCCTCCTCATGTTCATAATTATCATCTTTGGAAGGGTTGGTTTCAAAAATATCAAAAGTGAATGCATTTACCAATCCTTTATCACCATGTGGAGCACATGAAGGAGTATCATCATACACATCCCAAATTATATCATGGATTCCTTCATGATCTTCTATAATAGTTTCTTCTTGAGGTAGATCTGGCATACACATGTGATCATCTTCATAATCCTAAGATAGCTCCAGATCTTTAATATTTTCTATTACAGCCACACAAGGAGGAGCTTCAATAATATCTCTTTGATCTTCAGGGTGCTTTTCTTGAATCTCTTCTTTAGTTTCTGATATAGCTTTTGATTTAGGAAGGATGGCAAGGGAATTTTCTATAATTTCTTTCATATCAATCTCATCATCATGCCACCGTTCAAGAAACTTCTCAAAGAAACGTGAAATGGAGGTAATGCATTTGTCAGGAAGGTCATAGAACCAATTCACCGCATCCCCCACCAAGGAGAAAGCAAAAATGGTCATCAGATCATCCTCATGAATAACATTGAAGTCAACCACCAATTTGAGAAAGGAAGCAATATGATCATGGCTAAATCACCACTATTTCCACAGAACTCTGGAGCCACACTATATAGCCCATGATGATCATAGCAATCATTAGGAAACCCATGGATATTTGATAAATCTATTGAGGGGCATGCCTCGAACAAGTGAGCACAAAGCCCTTCTTTATTACTATCCATATCATAACAAATCAATAATCTCAGCTACTGAAAAAGCAGAGTTGTCCAACAATGAGCTTTTAAAATTTTCTGTATTGTATGGGCTCATCTACACACAATAAGTCTCAACAATTTTATGAGATATAAGGGTTTTATCCCTTCAATGGAGTCTCCGTGTGAGAATAAAAATATGCATTTAAAATACTCACAAAAAATTCTATTTTTTGCTTTTCTTTGAAATTTTATATAAAAAGGAAAAAACAGTTAATGGAGTCGCCAAATTAAAAGAAAAAGATCTACTCTAAACATTCATCAAACAAAGCAAAAACAAAAAAGAGAACAAAAGTCGTACTCCAGGAATAAAAAGATTTATCCCCGGCAACGGCGCCAAAAATGTTGTCGTCGGATACGCACCTCGGCGAAAAGGGGGTTAGCGTGGAATAAATATTCAAGCCACTGGGTGCGTCCTTGGGGGCAAGTCTCGAGTCAGGGCTGTCACCTGATCCTAACTCCTCCGTTTAGGCTAACTCCTAACGAAGCCAAGGGGGGTAGTCCCTATGAAAGAGTTTCTAAGGCTCTTCAATTATTTATTAGTTGTGGATGTGAAGTTATTTAGGAGTTTCGAAATGGATTACTGAAACAAGCTACTGCAAATGTGGAATTTGTATTCAACAACATAAAAAGATATTTATAACATATTTGACTAAAAGCAAATAATGATAATAAAATTGTACCAATGCCAATGGAGTCAAAATAACATGCTGCTGAAAAATAGTAAATGTTTGCAGTGTACTTGGTCAGTTTTAATTTATTAAGATGATGAGTGGATTAAGGGGAAGGAAATTCCCGATATACCATAAGGTACTGGGAATATGTCCGGATTATAACAAAGGTGGTTCCACACTTGGAAATGTGGGCTGGATCGGAGTCTCTGGGAGGTGTTCAACACTACACCAATCGAGGGTGCAGTCTAACGATATCCCGAGGTCACTATCTAGTGGTTCCCGCTTCCTTTGAAGAATTTTCCCACACAATATCAAAGACTGATACGCCGGATTTTCGTAATGTATTGGGGAAGTTGTTTTTATTAAGGTGAGTTGTTTATTACATGTGGAAAGTTAAAAAGTGCACACTTCCGTTTTTTGTTATCCCAAAGATCAGGGCGGTCCTGCGATGGGAAAGAGCATACATGGAAGGGCGGATTGTTTATTCCAATTGAGATTGAATTGCAAAAAGGAAAATGTGAGACTAATTACTACGACAAAGAGTATCTTTTCCCCAATCGAGCAAGCTCTCTTGGGTAGTTCGGTAGAGCAATGTCGGGTTAGTGTTGTTAGTTTTTCATCATTTAATTCAATAGCTCTAGGATCTTAACTGAAAGAAAAAACATGTACAGCATATCAAGCATATCAAGCATAAGAGACAAGAGACACAAAACATTTCACCAGGGAAAACCAAGAAGGTGAAAAACCCCACAACTTCCTCAGAGATAGAATAAGCATCAATACAAGGATCACCATGATCAAACCCAAGAGATAGATATCTTCAGCAGCATGGTCCTCCTCCACTTGTGCGCACCCTCCTCTTCTCTCACTAATGCGAAGTGAGTGAATAATAGAATTGTAAAATGAGAGAGACACACTCTCTATTTATACACTAACTTTCACTTGACCTTTACTCAACTAGGTCGGCCCCAACATAACCACTTAACATAATGCTGACTGGGCCGACCCCTCTAGGGTGGTCTAATAACCCTTTGACCCACATGACTCATACAGGGCCGACTCCATCAAGGTGGTCTAATAACCCATCAAGTATAAGTTATGACACTTACAATATAACTTGCGACACATGCAAGTATAGCTGACGACACTTCCAATCAGAGGAATAATACATCTCCGTTGGGGATACAATAAAGTACAAATACAATATACAAGTGAATATCTTCCGAAGTTACAAATACATCAACAAGTGTTTGTTACTTTACAAAAACCATGCAAGAAAAATTTAACTAACCAAAACAAGAAAAATGAGACTAATCTAAAGCAAAAAAAATAATGATACAGAAAAGCAAACCATCAAGGAGGCGACACGAATCCCCCCAGGGGGGATGGGGTGTGGGCACTTGGAAATTCCACTCGCTCTTCTTATTATTATTATATTACAAGTGAAAAAGGTGGTTGCCTTTGGTCCTTACAAATCTGGATCCAAAGGCTTACAGGTTTTTAGAAATGAAGAAGAAAGAAGAGTGTTGCTCCGGGAATCCTTGGATGGCTTTAGATCTTTGATTTTCCGGCAACATCTACTCTTGTAATGGCGATAAAAATGTAAAACCAGCCACCTGAAATGCACCAAATGTGCCCAAATGAACGTTAAAAGCATAAAAAAATTAAGTACTAAAGATGGGAAATAAGTGCAAGTACTTAAAAATAAACTAGATTTACAAATGTAAGCATTTAAAACTTAGATCTAGCAACGTACTCAAATAAAATCAGCCTTTAGATATTCTTTTAAATCAAACTAAATTTACTTAATCACGCAAGTAACCGTAACCAGAAAAGTTTAAATTTAAAATGTTGATAAAAAGCCCTAACAAATCAGCAAAATGCACTATAAAAGCACCATTCAACTAAGCTAGGAGCATAACTTACCAACATTTAACAAGACTGTGCATGAGTTCTTCCAACTAGTCTAGCATCAACGATTTTCATGTGTAAAAAGAAGCCCTAAAACATCATTCATCCACCTTCAAGCAAGAAAGAGCATCCCAAGAGAAGTGTGCATCACATCAATAACTCATAGAGTAGGAGAAAAAGAGAAAAGAACATATTTGAACCCTTGTCTTATGATTTTACAATGAAGAGAGGATGTCTATTTATACCTTTATCCAATGTTCCCCCAAGTTTCTGGGACGGAGGGACACGGGAGCAGGGAAACGCACATTCGGGATGCGTGGAGACCACCCCCAAATTTTAGAGAAATTTTGAGGGGACGGGGGGACGTTTCTAAAATTATAAAAATAAAATAAAATACGAAAAATAATAATCCATTTGATGTATATTTATGATTGTGCAATGTAAATACTAAATATATTGATTTATTTTCTAAGTAGTACCAAGTAGGGATTGTAAAAAGTGAAAATAATGGAAAAAACATAAAAAAAATATTCAGGGCATGGAGGGGGGGAAACGTTTCGCCAAGTGTCCCCAAGTCCCCGAGACGCAGGAAACGCGGGAAATGTGTCCCTGACCCTGCGGGACGCGTCCCCATGGAACACTGTTTATCCTCAACTTTTTAATTTTGAGCTTACAAGTCTAATAATAAAATAAAAATAATAATATTTTTAGGATAAATTCCTCACAACTTAAGGATTTAGCCCTAAAATAGACAAACATAGAAAAATTAGACTAAAGTAAGGCTTCACTTAATGAAGTAGTGAACCAAAGGGGTATGTCATGTCCCAACTATCCCCAAAATGATGATTGTCCCTCAACGCCCCCCTTTCCAACTTGTAGGCTCATCTGGTGGAAGGATGACGTCATAGGCTAGACACACTAGAGGAGGGGTTTCTGAGTGTTGAAAATATATCCAAGTGGGTGAAAGAGGTGTGCTAGATAGGGGATAACAGCCCCTTACAAAACACAATCACCTCTGCATAACAAAAACCAAGGTGGTCATGTGCCCTAGTGGGTCACCCCTAGAAGCCCCGGAAACCAACCCATGGGCCTAAAGCCCTGCATGAAGTGAAACCAAGGGAGCTTGCAATGACCAATCCAAGGGAACAACAGCCCATAATCCAAATATAACCCACTTTGGCCTTTACATTAAAATTTTTTGGCCTGATGCTCTAGGTCTATCCCTGCTGGTACACTTCTGCAGCTCTGATGCGTAACACGCCCCAAACAATTAAGTCCCTATCATATATATTTTAGCTGGAAATTTTTGCATGAAAAAGGAACTTTATAAATGCATAAATGCTTGGAATAAAACTGTAATGTTGTAACCAAAGAGTTGTTCCAAATGCTTCACAAATTCTGCAATGTCTATTTCTACACATGTCTGGAAAATACTACTGAAAATTTCTGCAAAATATTCCACCTTATGTGGCTGTCCAAGAAGCCTAAAATCTACAATGTTATCATCCTTCTTGGCTTCCTTCTTCATGTGGAACTGCAATAAAATCTCCAATAAACTCATTCAATTCATTTACAAATGCTTCTTTCTTATCCTTTATGTTATCCAAGAGAGGCTTTGAAGGTCCCTCTCATATTCAATCATCATGTGATCCAACTTTTGTTTTTTTCTCTTTACAAATTTCAGCCTATAGAAATGCATCATTTACTCCTTGTGATCTTCTACATCAATCCAAGGTTCTTGAAAAACTATGAGGAAATGACAAAATGAAAATATCTCCTTAGATTACAATACCATTCCCTTGCATCCCTTTTCATAGAAAGTGCAAACATTTTCATAATCACATCTTCATGAACATGATCATATTTTTCAATGAAATCCATGAAATATACAAAAAAAGTAGAGAATGATTATGATTTCCATAGAATCTTGGAGCATGTTTCTTCCATAGTTGGTAATGGAATTCATGTGGATATTCATGGATGCATGAGAGATCCAAAGGGATAGATCCTAGACCCTTTGTCATAGATGTATTGGGATGGTGCCATGTTCCTTTACTTCATTTTTCAACTTGAAATGCAAAATATAGGGCTACAACTAAATCTAAAATATACCTCATGTGGAGTCGTCAAGATGAAGTTCAAAAAGTGACCTTCAAACTTGTTGGATGTGCTTACCTTTACACCCAACAAGGTCTTAAAATATGCAATAGGGCAAGGACTTTTGTCCCTCATGGAGTCGCCATAATGATGTATTGATCTTCAAAAATTTGCACTCATAATATCAATGTAGCAAGACTACAAATTTCGGAAAATGGACCTTTATCTCCAGCAATGGCGCCAAAATGTTACCTCTTCAGCCCGCATCTAAGCGGAAAAAGTCCCAATCCATAGATGCAACCCAAGGGTAATTAAGAAGGGCTACCCACTGTCACCTCAATAACTCCCTCTCTATACTTTAGGTTGGCTCTCCTCCAATTCAAGCGAGTATCCCTACATAAGAGTGCTAAGGCTATGCCATTGAGGCTCAAGGTGATGCAAGAAGAGTAAGCCTGAACAAAATGAATATAGAATATAAAAGTGATGGAAGAATCAAGAGATTAGTGTCTATAACAACAAGGGAAAATGGAGTCAATAGGCCAATCCAAGAGGGAAAGTTCATGAATGGTTAAGACAACAAGGGCCACTAAAGCATGCCACAAGAAGCCATAACATGCTGAAAAATGATTGTAGAAAATAGACTAGGAGAGCCCAAAAGGTGCCACATCCAAACTCTAGAAGATGATAGGAGCAAGCTAATACACTCATGCATAAGACATCAAAGCGAAATAGAAGGAGAAACTCCACACATAAAACTCTTCCAACATGGTAGATATACCCTTTTATATGGCCCAACAAAAGCAAGTTCTAGTAATCCCACACATTACTAACAACATTTATAAATAGTAACAAAAGCCTCACATTAATAGGATATAAACCCTTACACTTCACATATGCTCCAAGAAAATATATCTATTAAGCTCCTAGGAGAGGAAAACTCTAGCAATCCAACCATGAAAATAATTGAGGAAGGGCTACTCTTTAATAAAGAGTGTATCTCAACTTCCTTTACAATAAAATAATAATAATTTTTCTTAGATCCACGATTCTTTCAATAAAACTTCGAATAATAGCATAAGTGGTTAGATCGACTTGTTACAAGTAACTAATTCCATTAGAAAGTTTCAACAATGAATAAACAATGGAATTAGTTATTAACTACCTCCAAAATGTTTCCAAGAAAGAGGGTGCACCCATCCAAGAAAAGTGAAATAAGCCATGCGAAAATCCTCAAAAGCTAGGGCGTTCTCACCATGAGCATTTATTAATAATATTCTCTCAAAATAATCAAAGTGCTCAACCATCTAAGGTGCAATGTTCCTCAAATCGAGTGGTCAAACTGCGACTACGGCTTCAAGGTGATAGTCTTGAAATTGTCAACTTCCTCACTATTTATTGAATTTTCTATTATAACCAGTTTTTGAAAATCCCACGACCACTTTGCAGCTAATGTTGTTGAGCTAGAAAATTTTTGGGCACTCTATCAAAAGATAGTTGCTTCCAAAGTAAGGATGCCTCTCCAAAAGTGTAACAACTTTCCATTTGTGAGTGGATTGAGAAACATCCATCAAATGTCTCCATTAAAGGTTAATGCTCTACAAGGCTTTGATATTTGTCATTATAAAGATCCTTATGTGTCAAGTGTCTTCAAATCCCCTAGGGCGTTCCATCTAGGAGCGCCCCTCATCCTTAATAATCTTCAATTGATATGTATGAGAGACCGTTTTGCCTAGCGCCCCACTCTTTAAATGATTTTAAAATTAATCTTAAGTATAAACCTTAGGTATTTTGGTTAATTAGTGTGATTAGTTCCATTTTTTCATTGACTTTAATTAATCAGACTAAAACCTTAGAAAACCCAAGGTTAAACACTTTAATTAATCCATTACTTAAAGTAAAATTATTAACACTTCAACACTTAGGGAGACCCTAAGTTGTTGGGTTCTCATTCCATAAAATACTTTTTTTTTGTAATAGGGGAATTGACAACTGGGGCGAGGCTCATACTCGCATGACATGAGGTCAATTCTCATTCTCTACCACTACCCCTAGGTGCACCCACACAGCCCACCAACATGGAGCATGGGTTCTCTGGGGCTATGTTGTTGGGAGCAAGAAGCGGGAGCAAGGAGCGGGAGCAGAGTGAAAAGCGAAATTTTCAAAAGCTCCCGTTTTGGGAGTGTTCCATGAGCGTTTTTTATATAGTATATATTTTGATGGATTTATATTTAAAAAAACGTGTAGGATGTTGAATTAGCTATAGAAAACATGGATTAAACCATATAACATCAATCATCTAGTAGTTATAAGTTATAACATTATCATCAAATGATCAACCATAACTACTTTTATATGAGCTTGGCAATGAAGGGAGGTGCCATAACATTGCCATCAAATGATCAACCTAGTATAGGATCTTTTAGTATAGGAGAGGTAGGGAGCACCTCGGGAGCGCCTTGGGAGCGTGCTCCCAAAACTGGGAGCATTTTGGGAGCGAGCTTTCGAAGGAAGCGAGCTTCGGGAGCGGGAGCGAGGGGGGTGGGGGGCGCTCCCATGCAGCAGAGCTCCGGGGTTTAAATCTGTGACCTCTTTAAAATGTGTCATATCATTTCACTCCTTTTCCAGTCGGTCTACACCCCTATGAGCCCATTCCATAAAATACTTAAGTGTTAATTAATTGCCTTATTAACTTAGTCAAGTATCTTTTACGGTTTTACCTTAGTCAACTATCATTTAATTTATCAATTAGAGGGAGTGCATCATCTTATGAGCATTGTTTTTCTTTTTAGGCACATGACACCTTCACCAATAATCACCATGAAGACATCACACCAAACCTCCTAGCCAATCACCATGGTCGCCACTCAACCATGAAGAAGCACCATCTCTGAGTCAAGAACACAAGTGTACAAGCTCGAAATATCTACCCATGAAGAACTACAAGCTCGATCCTTATGAAAAATTTCACGGGTAATGTGATGAACATTGAAAATCACGTGTGATCCTCATGCAATATGAGGGGTTACAAGGGGTAAACTTAAAAATCCTCTTGTATTGTCACAAAATATGTTGTGTAGTGTAAAAAACAGGAGGCACTCAACTTTGGATCAAGGGTCAAGTTTTATAGCTCTCGTTTGAGGGGGGATGCTGATTGAATACCGTGTGTATTCTTAACAGCATAGGTTAGGTGATATAATCCACTTATGCTATTCTCAAGGGGTTGAAATAAGTGTAATCAGATTTCTGAGTTGATCCTCACACTATGTATGTTTTATTGCAATATTTGTGGCCCTCCCTTAACAAACTTAGATCTTTGTGTTCAGATTCCATTAGGACGATCAAATCTAGGGTTCCTATTTTTTATATAACAGATTAATTAATTAATGGGCAGCTGGAAGTGCTAAGTATCATGTGCTATTTTGGTGCTAACTATCGATTGAGATATTCATAATACATATACAATCTGGCAAGTGACAACATATTCATTTTCCATAAACAGGGGAAGTTGGTCAATAGCAATTCATACAAAACCATTTTTAACAAAGAGGGCAAATTGTAAAATGGCTGTCAAATCTCAAGGAGCATCCAAAACTTTAAACAAAGTTGTCAGATCCTGAGAGCTGGACTCAATGCACTAAAATATGTCATGGCATTACAGAAGTTACATGCTTTTGTCATATGCTTCATGTTATAGCTTGATTTAGCACCTAAGTGACAAAGTCCCAATCCACCAGTGCTATCAAGTGCAACTTCGGAAGAAAAACACCACCGTCACGGTAGTGCTTGACTTCCCTCCTTTAGGCCAGCTCTCAAGGCCAAGGGAAGCTTCCCTATAGTTTGATTAGATCTAAAGTTTGAGGAGAGCTGGGGGGAAGGAGATCAACTTGTTTAAGTGTGAAATGTGAAATTATTAAGTTACTTTCCCAAATAAGTATTCAATCACTTAAGATTTACAATGATGAGCAGGTTAAATACTTAGAAGATAGCTTAATGATGCACAATAAGATAAACCATGGATATTTGCAATACTTAGTGAAAAGATAACAATGGATCATAAAACTTGAAAAGTAAGATGCATTAGATAAATAATTCCACTACCATGAGACGAGATAAACCATCCACCAAGTGAAATTATCCACCAAGTGAAATTAGCAATGTAGAGCAAATTCTTATTATTAGCGATTCTTGAGTTAGGCGTTGAATGAGGCCTTGCTTAAGAGGAATTCTCTAAAACAAGGTGTCATCCAAGTTTAATTAAAATCAGACTTTCAGAAGCGATTAGGATCACTTTGCTGAGTGTCGTAGTGTGGTCTTAGTTTCAATTAGTGTGCCAGTTATTTCAAGCTACTTAAATATATAACATTTGCTCATTAGTCCGTGATCCAAGAAAGTAATATAAGCATCAAGAGCATGTGCATTGAAAGATTAATGGAAGTGAATTTTGCACAATTAAAATTCCAGAATTTCTTAAGTGATGATTATATGAAATATGACATTAGAATTTTAACCACAAACCAAGAGAACTTTCAGAATTAGAAAGTGTCACTATTTAGCCAATATGTCCAATATAGATGCAATGTCAAATCAGCATTTAACCAAACCAGAACACTAACTTATCTTACTGTGTGAACTCAGAAAATTTCCAGCACTTAGAAAAATCACTTTGGCTAACAATTTGATGTGTTTAAACAAGTTAAGACTTATTATTAACCAGAGTGAAAATTCCAGAATTAAAAGCTTGTTGTCTTAGTGTATTTCCAGCCAAGAAACAAGCAAGATACTAGGAGAATTTTCAGAATTTCAACCCAAAATTAATTTGCAGAAATTTATAGTTCAAAAAATCTAAAAAATTAAATGCTAGGGAGGCCAAAGAAATTTCCAGAATTAATGTTACTGTTCTAAAAAATTTCCAGAATTCTTTAGAAGTGTTATTAACTTCTTTATGAGTGCTACATTATTTTCAGTAACAAACCACTGCCACCAAATAGGCTGCAATTTTCATACACAGGCTGATGAAAACGTGCCCAGATTTGTTGGAGCTAAGTTCAAGGCCTGGAATGACTTTCAGAATTGATCCTGGGCAGTTTTCTCATCATTTGGAGCATGCGGCTGGTTCATTTATTACATTGAAGGGTCCATGCATAAGCTGGAGGGTTTTTGAATCTGCAAGCCCAGAAACATTATGCTGCTTTCACTTTCAAAACATTGATACTACAGCTCCAATCCACATGCTATTCCTACCTTGCAAGACAAGTCTGAGCAATCAAAGGAAAAATGTAGGAGGATAATTCAGCAATACATCATCTCTTTCAATTTTCGGAGTGTACACCCTCTAGAATCTCATCAGAAAATACTGTAGGTGGGCATCCTACAGCACTTTACTAGAAACCTACTTCTTGTATTGAACTTCAAACCAGAACCTAAGAGATATGCATCGATCCACTGATATGCCATTTAGGAACCTTAGCCCCTGCTGAGACTCTGGCAAAAATGCAAGTAGACATCCATGCAAGTAAGGGGGTAATACTTCCTATCTATATTTATTGTTTCTTATAACACTATTTGGAAGTTCTACACAATCTTATCAAAATTAATATATAAATCTTTTATAATAATATCCTTGAGAATAGTATCTTGTGGCAGGCTAAACGCATTTAGCTGTTAGATTTCTGCATGTCTTTTGACTGCCAGCTGCTTCAAAATTTAATTTGAGCGAATAGTGTTTAATACTGTGGTCAATGCTAGTATTTAGCCATATCTTGAATATTCCAAGGACTACACTAGACTGTTTAAGCCTCTGCAGGTATCAAATGACTACTTCTTGCTTTCTTATATGTAATCTTAATGGGGAGATATTTCACACTGCATTATGTTCTCCAGGGCTTGCATTAATTTCAGCTATAGATTACTGAAATCTCACTGGTCAAATGCTTGAATGTTGTGTGAGGCTCAACATTATTTGCTAGTTTTTTCTGTAATATTTCTCTATATTCTGAAAAGCAACTAGTGTTTGGCACTCTAAAATAATTAATACACCTAATTTTTTTACTGTAGCTAAATATTCCAAGTGCTAAAAATTCTCAGTGTATCAATGTGCAGGTTATTTCCAATCAAGCCTGGCGGAAGAGTCCTTGAGTTTGTCTATGGTAGCAGAGAATCTTACACCAAAGGGGGCTTACTAGCTTGTACTGCAACTACAAGTATATATCGTAGCAAATCTTTTAAAATATATAAGGAGAACATCCAGATCTTGGGATGCAGCCCACATGAGGTTATATTTGGGTCTGATTCTCGGCAATCCATGTACTGCCATCTTTTGTGTGGGCTTCTCTATTCAAATGAGGTACAATTTATGTCATCGACTTTTTCGTACAGTATTGTAGAAGCTTTTCGGACCTTTGAGCAAGTCTGGCAACAGCTTTGTCATGATATTAGGGAAGGAAAACTCAGTGAGCAAATCACAGTGCCCTCTATGAGGACATCTGTTTCTGAACTGCTTAAGCCTGATCCAGATTTGGCAGATGCGATTTATGAAAAGTGTAAGAATATTGGGAATTGGTACGGAGTTATTCCACAACTTTGGCCAAATGCTAAGTATATCATTTCTATCATGACAGGGGCCATGGAGACTTATCTGAGGAAACTGAGACATTATGCAGGCAATTTACCATTGTTGAATTCAGAGTATGGTGCTACTGAGAGTTGGATTGCTGCCAATATAGATCCCACATCCGCACCAGAAAATACAATTTACACAGTGGTTCCCAATATTGCATACTTTGAATTCATTCCTCTTCATATGCATATCGAAGACCGGATATTAGATCAGAGTGTAGCTACTGCTCATTTTATAGAATCTGAGCCTGTGGGTATGACAGAAGTGAAGGTTGGGCAGCAATATGAGGTGGTTTTGACAACATTTGCTGGTGCGTTGAGTTGCTCTTTTCATCTCTAGATATGCATTTATAATCTGTATTCTGTCTATTGTTTGTTTTTGAAATCTTGGATATATTTACTAAAAAGCGGCATGTTAAATAGGCAAAAATGGCAAATCAAAGAGAAAAAAACCTCAAAGAAAACAGTGTGAACTTATGGAATACATTCGAAGCATCAATGGTCTGATTCTGCCTTTTGTTTCTAGAATGGACAATATACTTTTGATTCCTTGGCTTCTTGAATTTTGAGTTCCATAGAAGAAATCATTTCAAGAAATAGATGCCTATGAATCTACAGCATCGACAATAGATGTAAGTAGCAAAAGGCAATAGGTGTGTTGATTTGTGAAATTTTGGATACTTTTTTTTGGGAAAATACTTCTTATATTAAACAAAGCATATTTACCTAGAGCAGGACTATGTACAAGAAGAGTATGTACAAGGGGCTGAAAAAAATAAATCCTCTTCTCAGACCTACTGGAACTGAAATCCGATCTAAATAAGCAGAGGCATCAACATTATTGGCATCTCTAATCAAGAGACAACCCTTGGCATGGAGCTGGGTACATACCTCTTCCCAGAAAATCCTTCAGAATGAAGAAACATAGCTAACCTCATTGCCAAAAATACACTTACATCTTAGTTTTCAAATAGAGAACAAAGCAATAACATTGAGGCAGTTCCAAAGGCCCACAAAAACTGAGAGAATTAGTTGTTCAAAGTGACCCAAGAGTGCATCCCTTCAATGGATAACCCCTTGAAAAATAGCAGGAACTTGCATTTGAACCTGCTATCAACAACTTTTGGCTGGCTGAAAGTCTCACAAAATGTGCTTTAGAGACTCCATTTTACCACAAAAATGGACATCAGTCATCTGCGAAGCCATTTTTCGCTAGATGAGATTTTTTTTGTAGTCCATGATAAATGACCAACAAAGCAAAAAATTGTAATTTATAGATAAGGAATAGTATGTGAATTGTGGACAATTGAGACATATGACTTACGATAGAACAGTAACACTCTTCAACAGGCTTTAGGAGCAAGAGGGAGGTTTGAGTGTGGAGTTGGGTTATGGTGCTACTTATCTTGTAAGAGGATTGGGCTCCATTTCCTTCTAGATGCCATCAAGTGATGTTCATGAGTTTAATGATGTTCTATTTGTTCCTAGGTTGAGGGAAAATCTTCTTTCAATTTCTTGTTTGGCAAAGCTTTAGCTTCAAGTTGCATTTGAAGGATAGTTTTGCACTATTAGTGGTTGTAGTCTAGCTAGTCCGAGGACTTTGGCTAAAGGTGTGCTAGATGGTGGCCTTCACAAATTACAGGTTGCTTGTTAGTCCTATTGCACTTGTACATTCCAATAAGAAGTTGGACGACCCTTCTAGCTTTGATGAGGCACATGTAGATCATGCATGGTAGGATGCCATGGAGAAATGTTTAGAACCTGTTGCTGCCTCTTACGCACCTGGGGTTAACGTAGCAGAAATCTTCAAGCTGCTAGGTGCGTCCTTGGGGGCAAGTCTGAGTCAAGTACTGTCACTTGATCTTGACTCCTCCTTTTAGGCTTAACTCCTAATGAAGCCAAGGGGGTAGACCCTATTAATGTTACTAATGCTTTAGGTACTTAGTTCTTTTGGATGAAAAATGTTATTTAGGAGGTTTTTGGAATTAAAATATTTGATCAAGACTATTGCAAGATGAAAATAACTATACAACACATATGAATATAAATATCACGACAAGATATAACTAAAATCAAATAACAAATATCAAAGACCAGTGCCGTGGAGTCAAATTAAATGCTGTTGTAAAAGTAAAGGTTTTGCAATTGTGCTCTTAGTCAATTTTAGGAATTATTAAGACATGAGTTAATTAAAGGGAAAATGGGAGCTCCCGATATACCGTGAGGTACAAGGAGTAATGTCTAGAAATTATTCAAAGGTGGCTCCTCACAAAGACGTGTGAACTGGAGCGGAGTCTCGAGGGCATGTTCAACACTACACCAACAAGGATGTAGTCTAACGGTACCCTGAGGTCACTCTCCAGTGGTTCCCGCTTCTTTTGAGAAATTTCCCCACGCGTTACTTAATATTCGAGTGCCGGATTTTCACTATGTTGAGGGTTCTTAATTTTATTAATGTGAGTTATTATTAGGTGTTTGAGAATTAATGAGTTGCTGCGCTCTTTTTTTATTTCCCCAAGACCAGGCCAGTGCCCGCAAAGGGAAAGAGCATACTTCGAGAAACAACAAAATATTCGTTCAAATTGGAGTGCTTGAGGTATATGAAATTAAACAACAATAACTTTTAAAAAAGAAAGAAATAGACAACTTGCCGAACCTATGTGTCAGTTTCTGATCAACCTCCACTAATCGGCAATGCCTTTGTGTGGTGGTGAGAGCATACTTCGTGGCAACGAGATTGGCTTTATTTGATTACTTGCAAAATGAAAAGAAAACAAAATTTAACTACTTAATCAACGTATACACCCTACACACAGTGTTAGAAAAATTCACTCCACGAAAAAAAAAACGTGAATCCCCCCAGGGGGGATGGGATGTGGGCGTTGTGTAGCCCACTTGCTCTCGTTTAATAAATTTTACAATGCTTGATTAAAGAAGTGCCTCTTAGTCCTTTTAAACTTGGATCTAAGGGCTTACAATTTCAGAAAATGAAATATTGGTAAAAGAGGGTCCTCAAAATGTATTTTTGGTACTTTCTGGCGAAAATCAGCCAGAGATTCCTTCTCTTTTTTCTTGGACCTGCTAAAAACCAACAAGCTTAAAACACACAAATTAGTGGGTTATTCAAATAAAATACAAAAAAATTTACAGATTCTATACTTGGAAAATTTTCATTAAAAATGACTACTTCAAGTATAAAGAATTATGCATCTAGATCTAGTTTAAAAGTAGACTTTGAAAGCAATTTAGATCTAGTATATGTGTGCTTAATAAAAGAAAGCTATTGATATGCAACTGCATATCTAACTTTCACTAAGCAAAGGGTAGCTAAGTGACCAAGAACGTTTATTTATTTATTTAATAGTGTAGAAGAAGCAAAAAACCCCGCTTCGGTCTTGAAAGATTAAGGAACCAAAGATGCCTGCAGCTCAACAATAATTAGACCAAGACAACCAACACCGAAGGTGGATGAGGATGCAACTAGGCTCAACCTCCTCCCTCAGATTTTTATCCCGCACTGTCACAAACACTTGCAAAAAAGAGATTAAATCTAGAATACGTAATTAACAGAGATTAGAAGGGCATTAGTACAACTGAAAACACTTGTTGCTTCACTATCTCTAATTAACCAGGCATTTATAAGCAAATCAAATACAATGAATGCTTATACTATGGTCACATAGGCCATCTAAGCTAGATAACCAAAAATTGCAAAATGACAAGTGATTAGCGAGATATCACCTCAGAACATCAACCAAACATACATCCAATGGGACAGCTGCACAACATATGGCCTCCAAAGCCTTTCAACTTTATTCCGAAGAGAATCACAAACAAATTACAAGAGCAGAGGTTCAATGCTATCCTTCATATGCAAATGAGAAGCTAAGAGCTTGCGAGAGTTAGAGGGGGGGGCGCACTTGCCAAGAGAGGGGTGCACTTGGTGAGTTGGAGACTGGTTGGCATGAGGTGTAATGAGTTGGAAAAGGCTGAAAATCAGCTCTTTCCACTTTCCAACTCCACTTCATCGCTTTATCTTACACTTTCCTACTTCCTTCTTGGGATTCGCGTCCTCTCCATAGAGAAACATCCTCTAGCCTCTATTTGCTAAGAAAAACTCTCACAAGTGTTTTAGAAACCTTAGGAATATTTCCATTTTGCTTTGCCAACTCAGAAATTTCACTTTTGGCATGTTTTTTGAGTTTTGGAAATTTCCGGTTTCTTTATTTTCTCCATTTTTTTGGTCTTTTTTACTATATTCGAGTAATATTCATTTTTTCGAGATAAATAATTACTTGAAAACTTAGGAAAGTGGGTTTAGGGGTTAAGTGGGTGCGCTGAGTTAGAAAACGAGCACCCCCATGTTTAATTCTTCCTCCTAACCACACTTTTTTAATAATTTTAATTTTTCCAATTAAACTATTAAAAAATAGCCTAAGTTTACGGAAAAATTAATTTTTGTCGGAATTGACTCAAACTCCTAGGGGACCTAGTACATATCCATACGACTCATTATTGATGGCTAGCATGTAAAAAATACATAGACACATAGGCTTTAATAACTTCCTAAGGTTCGACCACCATGGTAAATACTCCAGCTTTGGAGGTATGAGTGAAAAACTTAGGAATTATACGTCACTGAAGCGCAACGCATAATTCCTAAGGAAAAAACACTCTAGAGTATTCTCTTGATAGATAAACCCAAGGCAATCCAAGCCTGTTACAAAAGTACCATGCTTAGACCAACTTATTACAATTTCCCCCAGGGGGTCTGGACATGTAAATTTACAAAAGGGTCTTGACATGTAAATTTACAAAAGGGCCTAAAAAAGGCCTGGTGAACTTCTGAACATATGTGATGAACAATTGAATTGTTCAAGTCTTTGACTGCTCACTGGAAATCCACCTAAGTGCAACTTAGTGGATAACAAAACCGATTGTGGAATCAAGGATTGATTCCAAGATTGCAACTATTGGGAGTGTTGTAGAGTACAGGGACATGGTTGTTGTATTCTCTTAGGTAGAGAGAGTTGACCATGTTGAGCTTATTGCTTCAATTGTCAAATGTTTTGAGATACATGAGCAAGATATCCATGATCATTGGTTGTTGACAATTTTGGTCTATGATGCTAAGTTGAGGGATGATGGAGTAAGGTAGGTGGCTTATGATCCAAAGTTATGTTCTTTCATATTCACAAGTTGTTAGTGTTCTTTGGAGATTCGAGATGTTGTGATGGCATCTTGTATTGTTGAATATAGTGATACTTCTACAGCTTATAGGATTGATATTCTAGCATGGCAGAGGATTGTGGTGAGAAGAGATCTGAAGTTTGATGACTATATGAGATCTTCTAGTTCAGAGGATTCTCCTTCAGTGATTAAGGGGAGAGGAGGTTGTTGTTTTAAAGGTTTATTTAGAGGTTAGAGAAAAATTAGATCTAGGAGTAGATGAGGTGAGATTGGGGATGGATATGCCCTCACCTACTACTCCAACGTACAGGAAGCCAAGATGACTTACCCAGGCATCACAGGATGCACAAGAGCATGTAGGAGAGCCCAGATTTTCTATGAGGGTGAGTTTACCTTTTAGGAGATATGCAACTCATATTGCATTGGCTTCTTCCATTTGTGACCCTTCTAATAGTCATGAGGAGGTGAGATGCAATGCTTTGATGGAGAAGTGTGATGGTGGTGATTATTCCTTTCTAGGAGCAAATGGTTGATTATGCAATTGCAAAAAGTACAGATTTATAAATGGCGGGTTTGGGTGAATTTCAGAGGGAACAAACTAGTGTTTGTTAAAACACTTTCCTTGAGAGAGGAAGCGATAGCTTTTGGGTTACTCCTAAAGTGTTCACGCCATCCTTGAGGGTGCTTCATGTGATGTGGAGTGCATGGTGTATGGATGACCCTTGCTTGTTCTGTGATGGACATGGGCATGTGGAGGTGGATTATGCTTGGATTGCTAGACCTTGTATGGATTCTTATGTGGCTTTCAAGTCCTTCCTTGAAGCATTTGAGACCTTTAAACTACTCGGTGATATTCTTCATATTGGCCACATGGAGGTTGCTTGCTTGCTTGTGAGGAAGACTTGCTTTGGAGGAGGAGCACTTGCAATTCTTTTGGATAGCATTGAACACTAGATGGCATGGGCACACTCAGATCGTTTGTATGGAGGCTTGTACTTGACTTGAGGATGCTTGGGTTGAGGGAGTGGTCATGTAGGTTTGGTGGACCCAGAGGAGCACATTGTTTTGGAGATGTGTTGGAGCCTTGGAGTCCTTGGAGGATGAGCATTGGACCTTACTTGAGGAGCACTTGTGCCTTGGAGGATGAGCATTGGACCTTACTTGAGGAGCACTTGTGCCTTGGAGCCATCATTGTTGATGGCATCACCTTGGAGCTTGACATTTGACCTTTTGGATTTGAGCGCTTCACATGTGAGGACCTACTTGTCAAAGATAAGTTGCTTGTGAGGGTTTAGGCCCACTTTATATTGTTTGCCTTCCTTACCTCTCATGTAAATAGGGGAAGTAGAGAGTCCTTTCATGATACATTGATTCATCATCGTGAGTTAGAGATGTGAGTGGAGCGCACCTCTTTCTCTCTTCTTGTACTCTTCTTTAGTGTAGTTTCTGTCTTTGTCTTGGAGTGCTAGAGTTCTGGGAGGATTCAAGTGAAATTATAGGGTTAGGGTTTTCACCCTAAGGAGGCAAAGAAGACTAGGGTTTTCTAAAACCCTAAGGTGGGAAGAAGCATTGTTGAGGAGGACAAGAGAAGGAGGTGCCTTCCACTTGTGGGAGACGAGTATTGAAGCCAATGAGGACTTGCTTGCTTGTTGCCGTGTTGGAGATCTTTGGCGGTGGCTAGGGTTTTGGAGAGCTTGAAAATTGTACCAGATACTCTTACATCTTAGTTTCTAGATAGAGTACAAAACAAGAATCTGAAGAAATTCCAGAGATACGTGAAAATTGAAAGAATCAACTGTTTAGAGTCACCCAACAGAGCAACCCTCCAATGAATACTCCCCTAGAAGATAGAAGGAATATGAGTATTAACCTGCTGCCAACAACCTTTGGCTACCTGGCATTCCTGCAAAATGGGCTTAAATGACTCTGTATTGCCACATATCAGACATTGGTCATCCGTAAAGCTACTTTTTGCTAAATGAGATTTTGCTTGGCTTAAGAGACTCTGTTTTACCACATACCGGACTCCTAGATACATAACCAGCTAAGAAAAATATCGCAATTTATATGATAAGTGAAAAGGCAATACATTATGGAGCCTCTGTATCCATCTAATTTCCTGGCCCAAGGAGAGGGTTGTTCCCAGTGGAATCTTTTGATGCAACAAGGAATACAATTTCTTTGAATCATAATTCTGGATTGGCTCACCAAAAGACCATCACCAGCCCCTTCAAATTGCACCTTGCATCGGGATGTTCATCTTGAACATCTCCTCCTAAGGGACAAGTCTTTGAATCTCCCAAATAGACAGCATGTCCAAAAGTAAGAAGGCCTTCTGATGAGATAACACTTTTCATTCCAACAATGATCTGGTATTAGAATCCTACAAGTCTTTCCAAAAGAAGATGCCTTTCCTGCTTAATCGAAGAATTTGATAACAAGGGATTTTAGAAACACATCGATCTCAAGTCCTCCAACTCTAGATAAGGTGTAGAGCTAGGTCCAAACTACATCTACTGCCATAGAAGTTCCAATTCACAAACTTGGCCACAAAACTCCATGTGGTCCAAATGCATTAGAATCCTACAAGTCTTTCCAAAAGAAGATGCCTTTCCTGCTTAATCAAAGAATTTGATAACAAGGGACTTTAGAAACACATCGATCTCAAGTCCTCCAACTCTAGATAAGGTGTAGAGCTAGGTCCAAACTACATCTACTGCCATAGAAGTTCCAATTCACAAACTTGGCCACAAAACTCCATGTGGTCCAAATTCTCTTTAAAATAAAAGAGCCTTGGAATCTGAACAACTAAGAAGAGGAAATAATATAACATAAGCTAAACGAACCAGAGATCCTGAGATTATGTTGTGCTTGTGAAGTCTTGTACCTCAATAAAACTTGCCAAGAAACCAAGCCCTCCAAGCATCTCACAATCCACTTAGCTGCTGAGGTTTTTCTTTGAGAAGCCATATCAATCAAGCCTAATCCATCTTTATCCTTGGTTAGAATGCATACATCCCATGGTACCATAGGCAAGGACTTCTCACCACTATACTTCTGCCAAGAAGCCAAGCCCTCCAAGCACCTCACAATCTGCTTAGCTGCTAAGATTATGCCCTGATAAGCCACATCAATCAAGCCCAATCCGCCTTCCTCCTTGGTTGGAATGCATACATCCCATGGGACCGTAGGCAAGGCCTTCTCACCACCATACTTAGCCCACAAAAACTTATGGCACTAATGTTGAGCTAGGGCCTCATGCCTTGTTGGGTTTTCACCTATGTTTTTTCCTAGACTATGTTTTTCTTTTTCTATCATTTCCATTTGTATCTCTTTTATTCTGATACTACTTTTGCATCTAGGAGTTTACTAAACACTCACAATTTAGTGGTTTAGTGGCCACTATTGTACTCTGTAGTCCCATTGACCTATTTCTTCGTAATTTGTGAACATTAATAAAATTATCTTATCTCAGTAATCCACTTTACCTGCTGTCATCAAAATGATTGTGTCTCAGTCTGGACATGATGTGATAGTCAAGATAAAGATAGTGATTATAATGGTTTCATATGGTCACAGTTAAGAGGGAGTTATGTGAGAACATGTCACCTGAAGGCTGAAACACGGATTGCCATGATTTACTTAGCTCTCTTTTGGTACATTGGTTGATAATAAAGTTTGGGAAATCTTTAGGCAGCCCGAATTTTAATTTTGAAACTTGGTATAGGGAGCTAAATCACAATTTGATTAGGGATTAGCTGTTGAATTCTGATTAGGAAGCTGATATGAGGATTTAATCAGTTTTCATTTTCGTTATGTTGAAAAATGCTGATATATGAAATTTCTCCTCGATTAATGGCAGATTTTTGAATTAAAATATGCTAGTTTTAAACTTTTGTTAGAGTTTGGGGATGGTAATTGTGGTGCCTATATTCTTTGCTTTTGTCAGCAGATTTTTGTGATCTCAAACATCCTTTAATTCCTTTTTCGCATACAGGACTCTATAGATACAGACTTGGTGATGTTGTGAAAGTTACCGGCTTTTATAATTCTAGTCCACAGCTGTCATACATTTGCCGAAAGAACCTCCTCCTTACAATCAATATTGACAAGACCACTGAGAAAGATCTACAAATATCCGTTGATAAGGCCACAGAGCTCTTAAAGGAAGAAAATGTGGATTTGGTTGATTTCACAAGCTATGCAGATCTCTCAACTGACCCAGGGCACTATGTAATATTTTGGGAGCTTAGTGACAGATTAAATGAAGGGATTCTGAAGAGATGTTGTTCAATAATGGACGAGACTTTTATTGATCCAGGGTATGTTGGTTCCAGAAAAGCACGTACTATTGGGCCTCTCGAACTTCGTATTCTCGAAAAGGGTACATTCCGAAAAATTATAGATTACTACATGGGTCGTGGAGGAGCAATGAATCAGTTCAAAACCCCCAGATGCATCTCCTCTAACCAGATGCTGCTTGACATCCTCAACAAGAATATAATCCAAACTTATTTCAGCACACTTTTCTCATGATTTAGGTGATCATATGGCACGAACAGCGTGCAGAAGTTTTGTGACTAGCTTTCTCAGTGTGAGAATAGTTGTGTGTTGAAGAAAACTTCAGACTGCTGACTGTACAGCTTGCAATAATTCTGCTCAAGCCCAAGCGGCAGATCTCTGTATTTTGAGTTAAAAAGCTTATTGTTTAGTTCTGTGCGCTGGATTTCTAACTACTGTCCCATCTGTGCTATGTATTCAAGTATGGAAAGGGACAAAGCAAATGTTTGAGTTGGGGTCCATGAAATTGTCAAAGCAATGAAGCTAACTTTCTTGGTTGTGTTTTGTATTATGTTTCACAAGAGCTGATGTTGGAAATTCAACGCCATTTGGATTCAATTACGTGGAGGTTGTATGCTACTTAGATCTGGACCTTCTCTTTATCGATTAGATTAATTCTCACACCTATTATGCATGACAGTATTACAAAACTCCGGTGGGTTTTTGCTGTCCCAATTCAGTAACCTAAGGAACTTGACCGAATTTGACCCTGTGACGGATGGCCTCCCCATCAGCAACATGCCAGTAGATTGAACTAACCCTGAAGCTTTTATATATATGTGCCAATAAGATGTTAGTTAATTTGTGAGAGTAGCCTAGTTCCAGGCTTTCCATTCCAGTTGTAGGTTGCTCCACTTGATTGACATAAGATTAGAAGGCACTACCCTTAAGAGTTACCACAATAGTTACCCTTGAGAGTTGGCTTCTAAGTTAAAGGCTATACTATGCTGTACAGCCCTTCTGGGTGCGTTTCTTGAAGCTTCCAACATACACATTGTACGTTGCAGCCCTGCTCAATAAGATATTATACACAATAAACAGAAATCCAATAAAATTGATACCCGTCATAGTCTTGGTATTTACTTGTGTATTTATGTATAAAATTGAAATGCATATGGATTTATGTATAGTGAGAATTGTATTATGGTATTTATTTTCTTTATAAATATAATTTATTTATTTTCATGCATAAAAAGTTAATACTTTCTTTTGACTCTGATATATGTGTGTGTAGATTTATGTATAGTGAGAATTGTATTATGGTATTTATTTTTTTATAAATATAATTTATTTATTTTCATGTATAAAAAAGTTTATAGTTTCTTCTGACTTTGATGTATTGCAATATATAGTGTGTGTGCGTTTGTCAACGCCTCTATAAGTTTCGAGTGACCCTTTCAATTTTGAGTGAACATTTGTAAAGTTCAATGTTCAAGAACGTTTTGAGAGCTTGTAAGTGATCCTCTCAATTTTGAGTGAACTTTTGTAAATTTCAATGTTCAAGAGCATTTTGAGAGCTTGTAGGAATTATTTTAAATCTTAATGTTCAAGAAAGTTTTGAGAGCTTGCAAGTGACCCTCCCAATTTTGAGTGAACTTTTGTAAATTTCAATGTTCAAGAGCATTTTGAGAGCTTGTAGGAATTATTTTAAATGTTATATTACCTTAAAAGTAATGTTATCATAAAGGTGCTATGATGTTTAATCAATTGTCTAGTTAAGTATTTATTTTTCAAGAAAGCAATCATATTAAAAGTAAGTGTAAGTAGATAATTCTCTTTTTTTTCTATGATTGTGGTATTCTAATTTTCCTTTTCAATCATTGAAATTGTGAACATCAAGTGATTTCCCTTTTAACAATATTTTTAACAATATTCATAAAACGAATAACAGTATTCATAAAACGAATAGTTTATTTGAAAATGATAATTTATTAAACAAAGAACAAGACTTTTTTTAGCAAAGAAAGAAGCCTATATTGTTTGGCCCAAGGTGGGCTATTTTTACATATATAAAAAAACATTTGGGATCTACTAAGGTGGGCTATTTTTACATATATAAAAAAAACTTTTGGGATCTACCTAGTAGATGATGGATTACCGACTCACTAGTTTGAGAGTTCCTTCCCATTGAAAAGATTTAAGAGTTATTCTCTCATTTTAAATGAAACATAGAAATCAAGTTATGTCTAATGCTAGGTTATTGATAAACCAAGCACTAAAGTAAGTATAAAAAGAAACAAGAAAATTAGGCATTAAAGTAAGCATGAAAAGGGATAAACAAATTGGGCACTAAACTAAAAGCATAAAAAGAAACAAACATAGATATTTCTTCACTCTCTAGTAGGTGCAAAGAGCTTCAAAAAATTGTTGTGCATTTGGCCTACTCAAAGGAGGGTTGATGCTATCGTTTTCTATGTAAATACGTTTGTAGACTCTCTCTACAGTAGCATGTATGTTTTCCCTTCATGGTGATTGATGACTTCCCCAATTTCCCTATATGCCCTTTCACAATATAATATTGCAAGGTCTAGTGCACTAAGATTATGATCCCCATAGCTTCAATATTGTTTTCTAGGAAGCCTAGACTCTCCTTGTTTTTTCTCTCTTGTTCTTTAGTCTAATGCCCCATTTGGTCAAAGATTGGTGGACTTCCTACTTCATTGCATTAGTCAACACATAAATGCTCCTTTAGGGACTCAAATATTTTGAGTCTTCCAAATGGATGCTTGTCAAATTCCTAAAACATTGCATTTCTAGCCTCACATATCCTCCTTTAGTAGACTCCTATGCTAATGTTAATCTCCCTATTGAAACCCAAAGGCCTCAATTCCTCCAAGATTATAATCGAGTGACCCCTGTTTTTCTCTTCCTGCCTCCACTTCCCTCCTTTAGTTACCCTTTTTTTCCCATGACATGGTTGTAGAGAATCCATCACTGAAACAAAATACTAGAATTCCATATCTATCTATTGCTCAAATAATAACTAGCTTTTTACAAGATGCAACAATCACAATCTTTTGCAAGGGTTATCTCCAATCTCATTTAGGATGTTTGCATCTCTTGCTTATTGACCTAGGTGTGGGAGTTCATTACCAACATGTCATTCTCCTTTAAAACAATAATGTGTTTGAATGTCCCACCTCCTCTTCTTGTAACCGTGAGTCCTAGCCATTAAGCCCATAACCCTTCATGCTCATAACGAAATCTTGATTAGAGTGTTAATCTAATCCACCTCGAGGTTGTTATAAGGGAATAAAGATTAGATGGGGCATTTTAATCATTTCCTCCTTATCATAATTATTCCTAAGAAATTCCTTTAACCAAGACATCCATTCCCCTTATTCTCTAGAATTTGAGGGAACTAAGTGAATCTACCAAAGGGATTCCCTCTAAATGACCATTTTTCCATTAGGTACACCACTTGGAGTGACCTTTTCTCACATTGTGGAACTCGATTCCTTTTAGGATTTTGATGGTCTCAAAATTCCAATATTTGTATCCTTCCATAATCCCACACTTTATCTGTAGTATTATTACATAAAAAATAAAGAACAAACATGGAGTCCCCTTTGAATAATGATTTTCAAAGTTTTAATTGAAGACAAAGCCCCAATCCAACCTTGATCCCTTCTAAGTCTACTTAATTGTTTGCTATTGTTCCAAGAAATTTCATGAAGATTGTTATACATTGTATGTTCTTTGCCCTTACATCTCACCTTACACCAACCTTTTTGAAGATCTCGTTTCAGAGCCATGTTGTAATGTTGACCTCATAATCTAATGCATTTGCCTCCTAACTCATTTGATGTAGAAAGGAGGAAAGTTGGTGTAATCAATATTGCAACACCATATGATAGAGCAAGTGCATCACTCTCGCTATTGCACTGAAACTCGTTCGACTAATCAATTTCACACCAATCTTTAAATGGTTTTCATAGGTCCCTAAAGATTTTACAAGTATTGTCTGGGAACATTTGTAACGACTTCAATCTCTCATCCAAGCTCATCACCAAGGGATTTACTATGGTGGTCTCAAACCCCTTCTACAACAATGCAAAGTGAAAGAATTTTTTCCATTGTACTTATTATGAGGTTGATAATTTATTGTACACTTTGTTGAGATTCATTTTGACTAACTTATAAGGTGACTTGGAAAATTTGAGGAAATAAGTGATAAGAGCACCCATAGTGGGATCGTGTGTGGAGGTTGAGCAACAATCACCTTAATAGCCTACATGAGAAAGAAGTGAAAATATTTATTTGAAATTTATGTCAAAAAATGATGGAGATTCCAATAAGATGAGGAAACCTTCTAATGATATTTTGTTGTGCACCTAACCATGACATGTAAACTATGCTAACGCACAAACTAGTAGCCCTAACACACCAAGTTTGCATGGACCAAGGGGCTAGTTACATTAAGTGGGGAGGTCTTAGGTCCAATGTCACCACAACCTAACTCCTTAACTTCTTTAGGTAACTCCTAAACCTAAGGGAGAGTCCCTAATGGAGGAAGAACACCTGCAAATGTTGACACACCTGCAAATACCCTTCTACAAGCATCGTGGCTAAGATCAATGCCTTGTACGGAGTCAACAGTGGATAATAAAGATGCATACGTCATATTTAGGAGTTAATTCAATCTACCAATCAATGTCAATGAATATCATTACTCCAATATACTTCATAATTCCCAAGGCAGGGTAACACTTCCAAAGGAAATACCTCAGAAAAGTGCACTCTAAAGGGGAGATAATCAAGTGGCCTAGGCGAACTTGATGGCCCAATTAGAACTGCAAAAACCCTACATAAACTCTAATTTGGGCAATTTCACGTCTCACAATGCACCAAGGAAAAAGGGGACGCCCTCAGAGATCTATGGATAAATCCACTAGGGCAAATTTGATGGGTGGACTAGAATTATCAAATTGCAAATATTTTTGGGTTTTTGAAATTATTTAGATTTTAGGGTTTTTCCAACAATATTATTTTTTAGGGTTTTTCAATATATAAAGATGCATGTGAATTGATAAAAGAGAGATAGATTTGTTGAAAAGATAGGTCATATGATTCTTGTCTCAATCCCTAGGGCATTGAGAGATCGATACGAATGTCCCTCTTATAATGGATTTCAATACTTGCAATTAGGGCATCAACTAACAACCACAAGAGTTAGGTAGAAGAGCCTAATTAAGGCAAGCAAAGAAATCCAAGGCCCAATTAACAATGCAGAGCTCCTTTGGTAGGATGGTCTCCTTAGACAAAGTTGACAAAATGCCTAGCAAGAAACCCTAACTTAGCCCAAAGCACTTCAAGAATGACGTTAAACTAGGGTTAGGAGATAAACTTACCAACATTAACCAACAAATGAGCAAGGAGATGCACCTTAGGGCACTCTTAAGCACAATTTATCACAACTATTCTTAGCATCAACCATAGCATGTGCACAATTAAGCCCTAGAAACACCTCCATTCACCTTTCAAGCAAAAAAGATCATCCAAAGAGAGGTGTACATAGCATCAAGAACTACAATAGAGTAGAAGAAAGGGAAAAGAACCCATAATGAACCCATTTCTTGTTGTGTTTTTACAATGAGAGGGAGACACTATTTAGATAAGACTAGCCTCACCTAATTTTAAGTTATGAGCCTACAAGATAATGTGAAAATATAACATTTGGCTTGCTCACCCACAACTTGGGGGATAAACCACTCATAATAACAATAAAATATCTCTAAATTACATAAAATAATAATAATAATGCAATTAAGCTACACCAAGTGCTAGGTGTGCCAAAGGGAAGACGCCATTCCCCAACTAACCCCAACAGATGTGTTCCCTCAACATCCTCGTTCATTATCCGTGTAGGCTTCTTCACTAAGGAAGTACAATTTGCGGGTAACATAGTCCAGGGGAGCGGTTTTTATATCACAAAGTAGGTCCAAGTGAGAAAATAAGGTGTGCTAGATATGGTACACAACCCTTTACAAAGCATTATCACCTTTTACATGGCAAATAAATGAGTGTGGTCATGCATCCAAGTGATTAGCCCCCCAAGGGCACTAGCCCCTATAGGGCGAGCACCTCCTGGAATTGGAAATCAAGAGGACCATCCATGACATGATTAGGGGTATTTAGCACCAAATCAACACTATACATACAAAAATGATAAAAAAAATTGGTCTTTACATAGAAAAAAATGACCCCTCACTCTAGTAGATTTGTAGGGAACGTTGCAGATACTCTTAGGCGTAACATACTCTATTTTGTTGAAATAGACCCAGTCGACAGGGGTTCCACACGCTGTCAACACCAACCCACTGCGATCTCGTTGAGCACCGGCCCAAACAGGTTTTACCCTGTCCAGCAACACCTGCGGAGCAGATGAGGTCTCACCCAAGATGTTCAAGGGAGAGTTGACGGAACCATGTTTCCGCCGAATGAAGGAGAATGTTGTGCATCAATTACTTAACTTATCGCAACATTTGGAAGGAGAACTAAGCATTTAACTCAGGCATTAAGCATAATTGCGATATTATTCAACAGATCTTAACATTCACAAAACCATTATTGCAACAGATATAATAGTAAAGCATTAATCGCAAAAAAGAAACATTGCATCATTCATAAAGTCATACCACATAATGCATTTACCACAGAAAGATGGAAACGACACAAAGGTTTTGCTCAAAAACTCTGTCACATCATATTATCTCTGCAAAAACCCAGGTACAACAAAATACTCAGTCTTCCGCTTTGGATCAAGATCAAGATTTAACATTCACGTGCTTCACCAAGATGATGCTATCACTTACAAACCTACATCTATTTATAGGCTTACGCCTTTACATTTGTGGTCCACTTAGGAAACAGCCTAACTACTTCTTAACAAACTTCTACAACAACTAACCCAAAATCCCACATAATGCAGTCAAATGACCCAAAACCCACATAATATGGTCCAAATGACCCATAAACTACAAAAAAATACTTGTCGCCTTTCGCACTGCTCTCCTTCTTTCGCGGTATCGTGGCATTCACGATGCTGCGATGATGACTCATCAAACCGCCTGCCAACAGGCCCCCAACACAATCTTGTGGCTCTCCCTCGAGCCACGTCAGGGGGACATGGTGTACTTAGGCTTGTCTGTCGCTGGACTGTATCTCTCCAACTGTTCTTGCTCTCTGGATCTCGCTGTGATGTACGGCTCCCTCTTCTGTGATGATCGTCGGCTTGCTGTTATGTACTTATCACCTGAAAATGGTCATCCTTCGACTTGCTGTCATGTACCTCGCAAACTCATCCTCCAGTCTCTAGGAACCTGGTGCCGACTGAGGAGAAGTTTACGAACAACACCGAGGTGTGAAACAGGCCAATGACTCTGGCACATCTGTTTCGCATCGGAAAATACGTACTACCGGGACCAGGGGGCTGCCACACCCATCATCTTTATGGTCGCAGGGACCACAAGGCTTCGAACTACCACCATATGCCTAGACATCTCGGATGAGACTTCATCTCTATGACACCCGAGTGTCCACGACGCTTCCTGCTCAAGGCGCTCATGCACACTTGTCGTTTGAACCCTCAGCACACCTGGTGCGCTCCCATGCGAAATGAAATGGATCATTTCCACAGCCTCCTTGGAATTCCTAACCTAACTAGAAACTTGACCCTCTCGCAGCATGAATTCTTCTTCTTTGATGAATACCACATTGTTCGGCTAGCCCGTATTACCTGTATTTATGCAGTGCCCCTGTCCGGACGTCTTCCCCAAAAATCATTCGTAAACCTGTTCACGTAAGGTGCCCATCATGCCATCCTACTGGCTCCTGCATGTGAATACTAGACTGCTGACGGGCGGAATGGTGACCATACTCCTTACAGCTGTCATACATGCCACATCGTGTGAACCATCATCCTTGGTACTTGTGGCCATACTTCCACGGCGTGCTCCATGTGCCAATTGTGCGTTATTCCAGCGCCATTCTGGTCCAGCTAACGATCATACCAACCAAACTGAAAAAGTCCCTTCACTCATGATTCAGAATGATTACTGATTTGACGTGGTCGCGACCCTGCTGTTGTCGCGATCTTGCTCCCAAACTGCGACGCACACACTTCTGCTTGCGCATTCTGTCCCTACTGGTGCGCCATCCTGCCATTGATCATCTGCATTTTTTTTTCCGATGTGACTCAGGCATCGCGCTTCTCCAAGCCTGTCTTGTAGGGCTTCAACCTGCTACCATTAATCAACTTTGGGACCATCGCTCCATCTAACTGTTGCAACTGTGCTGCTCCTCCTGAAGCTATGCGACTGATGCAATATGGACCAAGCCAATGCATCTGCAATTTCCCTGGGTGCTTCATAAACTTATTGTCATACAACAGCACCAAGTCACCTTGCTAAAACTATTTTTTTTTATATGGCGATTATGCCAAGCCTTCTGTCGATCCTTCTCCACACTCTGGTGGAAGCCTGCGATAAAGCGGTCTTCCTCAAGCTGCATTAGCTGCGCCAAACGTTCTCCTAACGTCGCTGCATCGTCCATCCCTGTTGCTCACGTGATACGCAGACTCGGAACGATGTACTCCATAGGCATAATTGCTTCTTGCTCATATACCAACTTGAATGGTGTCTGTCCTGTCAACCTTTTAAAAGTGGTGCGATACGCCCACAAAACGGCTGAAATTTTTAGGTCCCAGTCATCGCAGTTCACATTATAAACTTTGGTCAGCGCGTGCTCCAAGACCTTGTTGAAATCTTCTACTGTTCCATTTTCTTGCAGATGATATGGCATGCTCTTCTTATGCTGTATTTGCAGCTCCATTATCAATGCACTGACGGTGCGAATGATAAAATGACTGCCCTGATCGCTCATCAACACCTTCGGGCAGCCAAACCAAGTGACGATGTTGTCAAATAAGAAGCGCGTTGTTGTTGCAGTGGTACAATCTATGACTGGTGCAGCCTCCACCCATCTTGTCAAATAATCTGTCGCAATGACGATGTATCTTGCACCAGTGCGCTTCCCCGGTGGGTTAATAGGGACCACGAAATCCACTACCCATTTATCAAATGGCTGCAGTGTAACTTGAGGCTTTAATGGCATCTCATCCCTCCTAGAGGGTTTCCCAGTTCTTTGAAAAACATCACAGGTCCGCGCATAATCTGTTGCATCATTGTGAAGCGTCGGCCACCAAAGTCCTGCGCGAAGCACCTTTCTGGCAGTCGCACGACCGCCGTAGTGCCCACCCGCTACTCCTGCATGTGCTTTTGACAATATCTTCCCTTGCTCATGAGACAAGACACGGCACCTCAATATCTCATTCGATCCCAGTTTGTATAGTTCGCCTGCAATCAGCGGGAAGTCTGCAGCCTTGACCACCAAATGCTTCTTCTGACTGGTAGTAAACCCCTTCGGTGCGGTACCTGTCTCTAGGAATTGAATGATTTCTTCATAGTACCCATCAACTACTTCAACCTTAAACAGTTGCGCATCTGGAAACCCGTTGATCCGGAATTATGCAGGAATGAAATAAAAGATAGCATATACAGAGATATATTGCAATAACACAGTGATACAGTAAACACATATTATATTAAATAGAGAAATAGAATAGACTGTAAAATACAATAGCTAAAATGGTGGTAGCTATCTCTGAGAAGAGATGTGGCCGCTATGCTCATTCGTGCCAAGATGATTACAAAGAGAGGCCGAAAGGGCCTATTTATCCTAAGCATGAGGGAAGGAATCCAAAAAACCTAACCCTAGAAGATGAAGCGCCAAAAGTCATGTGGGCCCCGTTTGGGTAAGTTAGTACATCAACTTCCCGAGGTCGTAACTCTCGCATGCGATCTCTGTTTGGGGCGTACAATAGCTCGTTGGAAAGATTTATTCAATGACTAAAAATAGATATCGCAAATCTTGATTTCAGCACGCGAGAAATGTCAGGCGCGCAGTACTTGTATTTGCCCGAGAATTCGACGTCGAAAAAACGTCGTTTAGGGCCTCAAAATGGCTCCGGAAGTTCAGGACCCGAAAAACTGCTAAAAATAGTAAATTCGCAAAATTGCCAGAAGACTGTTTTGAGCCAATCGGAAGAGGTGGGTCGCCACCGATATCCACCTGGATCAATCCTCCATCCTTAGGAAGCAATGGTCTCCATTGCATCAAATACCTTATCATATGTCGCACTATGTGCTGAGTTGAGCTCCTGGTGCGGCGTTTGCAGAAGTGAAAAGGCTACCTTACTTTGACATCTGCAGAGGGTTGTAATTGTTGTAGGCGCTGGAACTGTTCAACAGTTTTGGTTTCCGTGGTATCGTTGGTCGACACCGATGTGGATGGTTTCTTTTTGGAGGAGCACCTTGAATGCGTGGCCTTGCATTGTAGAGGTACCCAAATAGGCGATGCTGCACTGACTTTGTGTTTTTCCTGTTTCTGCTGAGTAGAGGGATAATGTGCATAGGTTGTGGATGTCTCTGCGATCTGATGTTCACCTCTAGTAGAAATTGTGAATAGGGAAAATTTCCCAGTGTGGGAGATTATCTTCCTGCCCCGCTGAGTTGGGGTAGGTGCAACTATCTCTGGTATCCGATAGAGTTTTCCTCCCAAAGTGACAATGACACTGTGAGGTCGTGATTCATATACATCATGACGCTTCCACTTATATGGTTGTCCTAAAAGAACATCGCATACTTCAAGTGGGGCCACATCACACAATACCTCATCTTTCAAGGGCTTGATGCCGTATGGTAGGAGACATTGGTGACTGACGTGGATCCCTCATCCTTGGCTCAGCCATCCAATGGTGTATGGTTGTGGGTGTGGTGTTATTGGTAGCTCCAATTTATTGATGACTTCTGCTGAGATCAGGTTCTTCTGGTTGTCACTGTCCACAACAAAATGTAGGGGAATTCCCTTCACCCACATCTGTGAATGGAAAAGGCGCTCCTTTGCCTCTGATTCTTCAGGTTCCTCTGGTTGAATTTGTGAGGTGGAAACAACGGCACTGGGTTCTGCATCAATGATCTGCTTCCCTTTTCGCGCGGCTGTGAAATTAGGTTATGAGTCAGAATTGGAACTGGGATCTGATTCCGAAGCTTTGATCTCAACCACCAATGATTGTTTTGAGCGACATTCATCAGTGTTGTGCCAGGGGCTTTTGTGGAACTCACACCACTTCTCGGTGTCCTTCTTTGTCTTTTCGCTACCCTTCTTCGCTTATGGTTGGGACTGGTTGTCCTTTCCCTGCCCCGTGTTCCGCGAGCCAGAGTTTCCCTTGCCCTGCTTCTGCGCAGGTCCGAAGTCACACTTGTTCTTTTGCTGAAATTTCTGCTCAATTTTGACAGCATATCGATAGGCGGATCTGAGTGAAGAGATTTCCAGGAACTCCATCTCTGTTCGTATGTACCGATGTAGGCCACTACGATATTTCAGTACCAGGTGTCGCTCGGAGTCCTTGATACCTAGCTTTGTGCGCAAGGTATGAAATTTGTTGGTGTGCTCCGACATCGTTTGGTCCCTCTCTTGGTGCAGAATGGCCCGTTTTGTGTACTGGTCATCATAGTTTCCAACAGGGTAATATTGTTCCTTGACGTGATCTATAAAAGAGGCCCAAGTGGGATTGGTATATTCAAACAATCCAGACTCGTCTGATGCATTTTTCTCACAATAAGTTTCCCACCAATGTTTGACATGGGGGACGGCCTTGAGGAGCGCAAAGATGATCTTTTCCTTGTCGGAAAATTTGTGGACAGAGAAATACTCTTCCAGTAGATTCAACCATTTATCTAGGGAATCGACATCGATCTGGACTTCAAATAAAGGGATATCAAAATTAACTTGTACCTTGAAAGGAGTCGCATCTCTGAAACCACTGCTCGTTGAAGGTGTATCCGTCGGCATGCGTCGAAGGATTTGGGAGAAATTATCCATCATCTCGTTCCTCTCTTGCACGAGAGCTTCCTCGAGCAACAACTTGATAGGATCCACTACTCCGTCATCTCTCTTTTCTTCCGCCATCGGAGGCCGTTTGGGGCGGCGAGAGTGGTCTTCCCCAAGTGAAACTAGTTCGAGGCCCAACTCTCTGTATCCTAACCTCGTCGGGGACATGCACCGAGAAACAATCAAAGAGCAGACCTCTCTGATACCACTGATCCGGATTTATGCGGGAGCGAAACAAAAGATAGCATATACAAATATATATTGCAATAACACAATGATACAGTAAACACATTCTATTAAATAGCGGAAATAGAATAGACTGTAAAATACAATAGCTAGAATGGTGGTAGCTATCTCTGAGAAGAGATGTGGCCGCTATGCTCATTCTTGCCAAGATGATTACAAAGAGAGGCCGAAAGGGCCTATTTATCATAAGCATGAGGGAAGGAATCCCAAAAACCTAACCCTAGAAGATGAAGCACCAAAAGTCATGTGGGCCCCGTTTGGGTAAGTTAGTACATCAACTTCCCGGGGTCGTAACTCTCACATGTGATCTCTGTTTGGGGCGTACAATAGCTCATTGGAAAGATTTATTCAATGACTACAATAAGATATTGCAAATCTAGGTTCTGGCACGCGTTAACCGATAGGTGCGCAATACTTATTTTTTTCGGAGAATTCGACGCCGAAAAAACGTCGTTTAGGGCCTCAAAATGGCTCCGGAAGTTCAGGACCCGAAAAACTGCTAAAAATAGTAAATTCCCAAGATTGCTAGAAGACTGTTTTGAGCCAGTCGGAAGAGGTGGGTCGCCATCGATATCCACCTGGTTCAATCCTCCATCCTTAGGAAGCAATGGTCTCCATTGCGTCAAATCCCTTATCATATGTCGCACTGTGTGCTGAGTTGAGCTCCTGGTGCAGCGTTTGCAGAAGTGAAAAGGCTGCCTTACTTTGACATCTGCAGAGGGTTGTAATTGTTGGAGGCGCTAGAACTGTTCAACAGTTTTTGTTTCCATGGTATCGTTGGTCGACATCGATGTGGATGGTTTCTTTTTGGAGGAGCACCTTGAATGCGTGGCCTTGCACTTTAGAGGTACCCAAATAGGCGATGCTGCACTGACTTTGTGTTTTTCCTGTTTCTACTAAGTAGAGGGATAATGTGCAAAGGTTGTGGATGTCTCTGCGATCTGATGTTCACCTCTAGTGGAAATTATGAATAGGGAAAATTTCTCAGTGTGGGAGATTATCTTCCTGCCCCGCTGGGTTGGGGTAGGTGCAACTATCTCTGGTACCCGATAGAGTTTTCCTCCCAAAGTGACAATGAAACTGGGAGGTCGTGATTCATATACAGCATGACGCTTCCACATATATGGCTATCCTAAAAGAGCATCGCATACTTCAAGTGGGGCCACATCACACAATACCTCATCTTTGAAGGGCTTGATGTCGTATGGTAGGCGACATTGGTGACTGACGCGGATCCCTCGTACTTGGCTCAACCATCCAATGGTGTATGGTTGTGGGTGTGGTGTTATTGGTAGCTCCAATTTCTTGATGACTTCTGCTGAGATTAGGTTCTTCTGGTTGCCGCTGTCCACAACAAAATGTAGGGGAATTCCCTTCACCCACATATGTGAGTGGAAAAGGCGCTCCTCTGCCTCCGACTCTTCAGGTTCCTCTGGTTGAATCTGTGTGGTGGCAACAACGGCACTGGGTTCTGCATCAATGATCTGCTTCCCTTTCCGCGCAGCTGTGAAATTAGGTTCTGAGTCAGAATCGGAACTGGGATCTGATTCCGAAGCTTTGGTCTCAGCCACCAATGACCGTTTTGAGCGACATTCATCAGTGTTGTGTCGGGGGCTTTTGTGGAACTCGCACCACTTTTCGGTGTCCTTTTTTGTCTTTTCGCCACCCTTCTTGCTTGTGGTTGGGACTGGTTTTCCTTTCCCTGCCCCGTGTTCTGCGAGCCAAAGTTTCCCTTGCCCTTCTTCTGTGCAGTTCCGAAGTCATGCTTGTTCTTTTGCTGAAATTTCTGCTCAATTTTGACAGCATATCGATAGGCGGATCCGAGTGAAGAGATTTCCAGGTAATCCATCTCTCTTCGTATGTACTAGTGTAGGCCACTGCGATATTTCAGTACCAAGTGTCGCTTGGAGTCCTTGATACCTAGCTTTGTGCGCAAGGTATGAAATTTGTTGGTGTGCTCCAACACCATTTGGTCCCTCTCTTGGTGCAGAATGGTCCATTTTGTGTATTGGTCATCACAGTTTCCAACAGGGTAATATTGTTCCTTGACGTCATCTATAAAAGAGGCCCAAGTGGGATTGGTATATTCAAACAATCCAGACTCGTTTGATGCGTTTTGCTCACAATAAGTTTCCCACCAATGTTTGACATGGGGGACGGCCTTGAGGAGCGCAAAGCCGATCTTTTCCCTTTCAGAAAATTTTTGGACAGGGAAATACCCTTCCAGTAGATTCAACCATTTATCGAGGGCATCGACATCGATTTGGCCTTCAAATAAAGGGATATCAAAATTAACTTGTACCTTGAAAGGAGTTGCATCTCCGAAAAGACTGCTCGTTGAAGGTGTATCCGTCAACATGCATCGAAGGATTTGGGCGAAATTATCCATCATCTCGTTCCTTTGTAGCACGAGAGCTTCCTCGAGCAACAACTTGATATGATCCATTGCTCCGTCGTCTCTCTTTTCTTCCACCATGGGAGGCCATTTGGTGCGGCGAGAGTGGTCTTCCCCAAGTGAAACTAGTTCGAGACCCAACTCTCTATATCCTGACCTCGTCGAGGACGTGCACCGAGAAACAATCAAAGAGCAGACCGCTCTGATACCACTTATCCAGATTTATGCGGGAACAAAAAAAACGATAGCATATACAGAGATATATTGCAATAACACAGTGATACAGTAAACACATATTCTATTAAATAGCGGAAATAGAACAGACTGTAAAATACAATAGCTAGAATGGTGGTAGCCATCTCTGAGAAGAGATGTGACCACTATGCTCATTCGTGCCAACATGATTACAAAGAGAGGCCGAAAGGGCCTATTTATCATAAGCATGAGGGAAGGAATCCCAAAAACCTAACCCTAGGAGATGAAGCACCAAAAGTCATGTGGGCCCCGTTTGGGTAAGTTAGTACATCAACTTCCCGGGGTCGTAACTCTCGCATGCGATCTCCGTTTGGGGCGTACAATAGCTCGTTGGAAAGATTTATTCAATGACTACAAAAATATATCTCAAATCTTGGTTCCAACATGCGAGAAAAGGCAGGCGCGCGATATTTGTATTTGCCCAAGAATTTGACGCCGAAAAAACGTCGTTTAGGGCCTCAAAATGGCTCCGGAAGTTCAGGACCCGAAAAACTGCTAAAAATAGTAAATTCTCAAAATTGCCAGAAGACTGTTTTGATCCAGTCGGAAGAGGTGGGTCACCACCGATATCCACCTGGATCAATCCTCCATCCTTAGGAAGCAATGGTCTCCATTGCGTCAAATCCCTTATCATATGTCGCACTCTGTGCTGAGTTGAGCTCCTGGTGCGGCGTTTGCAGAAGTGAAAAGGCTACCTTACTTTGACATCTGCAGAGGGTTGTTCCTTGACGGCATCTATAAAAGAGGCCCAAGTGGGATTGGTATATTCAAACAATCTAGACTCGTCTGATGAGTTTTGCTCACAATAAGTTTCCCACCAATGTTTGACATGGGGGACGGCCTTGAGGAGCGCAAAGATGATATTTTCCCTGTCGGAAAATTTATGGACAGGGAAATACCCTTCCAGTAGATTCAACCATTTATCTAGGGCATCGGCATCGATCTGGCCTTCAAATAAAGGGATATCAAAATTAACTTGTACCTTGAAAGGAATCGCATCTCCGAAACCACTGCTTGTTGAAGGTGTATCCGTCGGCATGCGTCGAAGGATTTGGACGAAATTATCCATCATCTACTTCCTCTGTTGCATGAGAGATTCCTCGAGCAACAACTTGATAGGATCCACTGCTCCGTCGTCTCTCTTTTCTTCCACCATGGGAGGCCGTTTGGGGCGGCGAGAGTGGTCTTCCCCAAGTGAAACAAGTTCGAGGTCCAACTCTCTGTATCCTGACCTCGTCGGGGACATGCACCAAGAAACAATCAAAGAGCAGACCGCTCTGATACCACTGATCCGGATTTATGCGGGAACGAAACAAAAGATAGCATATACAAAGATATATTGCAATAAGACAGTGATACAGTAAACACATATTCTATTAAATAGCGATAATAGAACAGACTGTAAAATACAATAGCTAGAATGGTGGTAGCCATCTCTAAGAAGAGATGTGGCCGCTATGCTCATTTGTTCCAAGATGATTACAAAGAGAGGCCGAAAGGGCCTATTTATCATAAGCATGAGGGAAGGAATCCCAAAAAACTAACCCTAGAAGATGAAGCGCCAAAAGTCATGTGGGCCCCGTTTGGGTAAGTTAGTACATCAAGTTCCCAGGGTCGTAACTCTCGTATGCGATATCCGTTTGGGGCGTACAATAGCTCATTGGAAAGATTTATTCAATGACTACAAAAATATATCGCAAATCTCGGTTCCGGCACGCGCAAAATGACAGTTGTTAGCACTTAGATTTTATCCCGGTTGTAAAAGAATAACACCTAAGGTAACTTATTTCAAACCAAACTTTAGGTAGAAAACTTAGCCATTTTTTCCACTAGAGAGGGCTCTCTCACAAGATATATGTAAAGGCTAAAAATATATAGAAATACGCTCAAAATTTCTCAAAAGGATTTACTTGGTTGAAAAGGAAACAAGAAACATTGGGCATGGAGTCAACTTTCAAATATTTAACATGCCAGCAAGAGATTTATACCAAACATATTTCCACAGAGGCAAGATAGCAACCATATCACAGTCAATTTGATTTTGCAGGTGGTATAGAAAGAAATAATGACAGTCCATCAACAACGGGCATCTAACAAGGATGAATCCATTGTCAACTTTGGAGAAATAGTGGATACTTAAATTCGATAAAACGAGGCATAACCAGTATGAATTCCGATTTATTTCAAACGTTCATTTAAGTATAGAAGAAGAACATAATGGAATATATAACAAAGAAAGTAGACATGCACATATAAAGATAAGGGAAAAAACAGACTGTAAAACTGGTCAACACATGAATCTTTGGTCTCAAAAGATAGGTATTTCCACTATAGGGCCTTTTATTTATAAAAAATTTGACTTCAAAACATATCGTCTCTCAAAGAGTTTTCCAACCCTTTCAAAAATGACTCTCATTGTCTTTTATACAAAATTCGGAAGAAGCTTGACATAACTGCTTCTTTTAACTAGTAACTGAAAATGTCTTAACTCGAAAGATAACTGTCTTTAAACAATAGATAACTATCTTCAAACAATATTACAAATTTAAAATAAAAGCATCATTTTTCCACTTGGCAAAAATTCTGAATGTATCTATGAATGGACAGAATATCTTGTCCTTCCATATTTGTCCACATAGTTCCATTGGTCGGCCGTGGGTAAATCATAACTGGTCATTTCCTTCACCAGGACTCGCATTTCAAGGTGACCTGCATAAGAAGCAAGAGGAAGATTCTCACAAGTTGAGATCAACATATTTAAAATTTCAAAGTCTTCCACAATTTTTTCCATTAAAATCTTTCCTGTAAGCATATGATCCAAATGCTGAAACTTTTTGTGATCCATTCTTATGTCAAACAATAACCTCTTATATTCATTGGGAGGAATCAATTCATTCTTTTCATCCCAAAAAGTAGGGAATCCTTTGTTTATTAATTTTTCAAATCGCTTCTTAAACTTTATCACTTCCTCTCGTATATCTCCAGCTTTAGCTTCAATCTTTTCAACATGTGAATATCTTTCCAAGATTCTTCTGGCCCATGTAATGACTGAAATTCTATTCATTGTATTCATTGCTGTCAAGTCTGCTTCAGTTAAACTGTTTAAGAAAGTTATTGCCCTCTGTGCTATTTCTTTTGGCTTCTTGTTTAAATTCTCTCTGACTGCTCTGCAACTCTCAAAGGTGTCTTTGGCTACTTTTTCTTTGATTCTCATATAATCAAGATAAGGTCTTAATTTTTCAACTTCCTTTATAATTTGATCCCATACCATATGTTTGCAACCTTGCATTGCAGCCTGTCCTGTCACATGAGCTGCCAAACCTTTATTATTATCAGTTAATTCCTGATTTCTTATTTGCAAAGTTTTAATTTCCTTATCTTTAGTCTCATTTTCTTCTTTGAGCTTCTGTATTCCCATTTTCAATTCTTTAATTTCAACATCTTTCAAACTTACCTGGGACATGGCTTGTAAGAGACCATCTAATCCAGTTTTATCTTCATCTGTATCTGCATGTACCTGTTGCTGACCTAATTCTGCTAACTTTTTCTTTATTTCCTCCAATTGCTCTTCCAAACCGATTTTCTCTTTTTCCCAATGAAATTTTTCCTCGGTGAGCTTCAACATTTTTGCAGTAATATCCTTTATTTCATTTGACAACTCTTCTTTTTCTTTTTCCAGTACTGTTAGTTCGGCTCCTTGGATAAGCAAAGTGTCTGGGATTTTCAGCTTTCGCCTTAACATTAGAATTGTATCATCATTTTCTTTGAGTAATTTTGATGCTGCATCTCCCTCTTTGTTTATCAAATCTATTTGTAATCTTTTTATTTGTTGTTGTCGAGACTTATTTTCTGCTTTCTCTTGTCTCAACTGGTTATTCAATTTATCCACTAAATTTTTTCAATTTGTCTGCCTTTAATATCGCTCCCAAATAATCTGAATATATAACCTCTCATGTTTGTCTGTGCAATAAAATTTTATCTGGGGCATTGATTTTTGTCAGATCTACCTTCATCTCTGAGATCTTATCTTAGTAACAACTGAAAATTTTAAAGAATTTTCTTTGACATTTCTGCTAGTAAACAAATTGACTTCAGTGTTGGATATATTTCTAACCCTTGGAAATAACTGACTGGTTTGTCGAGAGGATTCCTGTTTATTTTGACTGTGTTCATTAAATACATCCATCAGACTGTGTGGTTTATTTACATCATCTTCCACCGGGGATTCTTTAATACTATACTCCTTTACTATGACTTCTGGTATTTTGACTTTAGTTCTTCCTTCCTCTTCTGAAACTACCATTAACTCTTGTTGCTCATCCATTTTCAATTTTTTCCCTTTTTCTGCTCCTTCACTTTCAATGTTCACTACATCTTGAATGGGTCTTTTAAACCCTACCATTGCAATATTCATCGTGCTTTCTGCCTCTACTGTTGCATCTGTCAATATCATTTCTTTATCATGTGAATCTGGAATTATATCTTCCTTGTACTCCAGCCAATTGGCTCTGTCAGACATTCCCTCAGTCATCTGTTGATTCAACGCTTTGATGCGATGATCCGTTCTCCGTTTTGATATTATGTTTAACGGATCATATTCAATAGCCATGTCTGTCTCAAAACCCATATATTTTAATAATTTTTCTATATAAATAGCAGCGTTTTTATTCTTCACTATGAATGGGCCAAGTGTGAACGGATACTTGATATCTATTGCTTGTTTGAAAAGCAAGAAATTATTATCCTCAACAATTAAATTCTGTCTCAGGAACTCCAAAGCGAAAAATCTTAAGGTAAGAAATGCTGGTAAAACATAGGGTTTTTGTTTGAAACCATATAACTTGATCACTGTACTGTCCTTTGACAAGAACCAATCTCCCACAGCGTATTCTACACTTAATTGCATACATGCTTGCATTTCTGGTAATACTCTAGGCAATTTTTCACCAAAAATCATTCTGTAAATCTCAGAGAGCATATAATTTATGTAATTAAACATTTTATTTTCTAATAGCTTTGTGAAAATGATCTCAGGGAATTGTAACTCTTCATGACTGGGCACTATGATCATTTTCATCAAAAAAGACTGAAATCTGAAATGCCTCAAAGTTGGGAAATTGACCATCTGGTCATGAATCTTCTTAGTCAAGAATTCTTCAAAATTAAGTCGAGGAATTTGATTTTCATCAATCCCTGACTAAATTGTACTCATTTTATACAAAAGGCTTAACTGAAACTCAATTACATACATGTCTGTATCGAACCCTAGGATTAAAGCCAACAATATCAGAACCAGCTGGGTATTTTCATCAAATAAAGTGATATCTATAGGGTACGGGATATCTAAAATGTTGGTTTCTGGTTTAAGACATGTAGACAAAAACATTTCTCTATCATATTTAAGGGTTTGATGATAATATTCAATAATAGAAGTTTCAGAAAAATTCTCAGACTCGAGGGTTTGGGAAAATTCTATTTCTAGAGCTTTAATTATGACGACAGGCTCTATTTTGCAAACGACTCGGGTTTTTCGACTATCTAAAACAGTTCTTTCTTCTCTGGAATAATTCTCAGCACACCACGACATAAATTCTGGAAAAGATGGGATTTGGTCTGGGCAGAAGGCTAACAAGGATGACTGGTGGACTCTGTGTATGTCTATACCTTCTTCTAATAACTTAGACAACTTAAGTTTAACTTCAGCGACTGGTAACCTGATTAGGGTATCATGAATGTCCCCATCTCTATCTTCTAGGGCTTCTCTAGCTTTAAAAACATCTATATCATGTACAGTTTCCATTTAAATTGTTTCTACAAACAAATTTCTGTTAAAAATGTGGGCCAGGTCACCAGACCCTACCTGTATAGACACGTCCTTATCCTTCTGTCGCAATTGCTGATCTCCACCAGTATTCAAAGCTTCCAGGAACAACGACACATAGACAAAATGTTGTTATTTGAAAACCCTTTTGTTTTATATAAGCCCTTTTTCTTAACTTTCTGGTAGCTTTCCAAATGTACTTTATATCCAACCGTTGATCACAGGCCTTTTGATTTGAGCCGTTAGATCTTGCGCCCCTTTATTTCCCATGGTGGTATCCGTGATCCCAATAATGGTTTTCTTCTCTGGTTTTCACTGTGTGCGGATCAACCATTTTCTGACACCTGTTAGAGTGGTTTAATTACCACAACCACTCTTTCCTCTATTGAGAGTGCATTTCCCATGATGCGGATGAATCTTGGTCGTAGATTTTGTGCCAATGTATATCATCCCTCCGATTTATGTCAACATGTGGCGTATTCCCTTGCGCCTTCTGCATCTGCCACATGCTATGGCCCACCCCGTATTATCCTTTGGTGGTTCCGCACAGTGTTGTAGTGGTTTGTGATACCACTATCGCGTTGATGCAGATCAATAAGAATATGACACGTACCCGGCGGTACTATGTCCGCAACCACTCACCAACGTTTGCAAACGATATTTTGGGCGGTGTGGGAAACCATGATAGCCGTTGATCTTTATTATTGTCATCTCCGCCGTTAAAACTTCACTAAGACTTAACCTCTTCAATAATTACTTTCGGACTATTGCACATGTGGGTTTTTTCTTTGTTGATTTTGTATTATGACCCTTTATTTCAATCCATCCGTATTAAATTCACTTCTTTTGGATATTTTTGACAAATCTTTTAGGTTTTGAGTTACAAGTATAGTGTCAACAACAGGCGTGCAGCACTTGTATTTGCCCGAGAATTCGACGCCGAAAAAACGTCGTTTAGGGCCTCAAAATGGCTCCGGAAGTTCAGGACCCGAAAAACTGCTAAAAATAGTAAATTGCCAAAATTGCCAAAAGACTGTTTTGAGCCAGTCAGAAGAGGTGGGTCGCCACCAATATCCACCTGGATCACCCGTCTTCTATGTTGGTGGGTTCCTCTCCTGTCTCAATTCGTGACAGATGATCTGGTCCTGCGTTCAAGCGTCCTAGCTTCACGATCACCTCAAAATCAAATTCCTAAAAAGAATTAGCCAACGACATATCTTCCCCCCCAACACAGGCTTATTGACCATATATTTTAATGCAGAGTGGTCTATGAACATCTTAAAGTGACTGCCTAATAGGTAATGCCTGAACTTCTGCAGCGCATATACCATCGCCATACCTTCCCTTTCTGTGGTCGTATAGTTTCTCTCTACAGACGACAACTTCTGACTTGCAAAAGCAATGGGGTGATCTAGATCCCCTTCCCCTGGTTGCGCAAGCACTACTCCCAGCGCTATCGATGAGGCATCGACTTGGACATGGAATTCCTTGCTCCAGTTTGTAAATACCAGTATTGGAGCTGAATCCATCTTAGCCTTCAATGTTTCAAAACTAACTTGACATTCAGGAATCCACTGAAATACCGCATCTTTCTTCAGCAACTTCTCCATAGGGGCCGTGATCGCGGCATAACCCCGGATGAACTTGCGATAATACCCAGTGTGTCCCAACGTGGCTCTCAACTGTTTAACATTCGTCGGTGGTGTTAAGCTTAGAATGAGTGCAATCTTTGCTGGGTTGAACAACAATCGCTGCTTGCACACAATGTGACCCAGTAATATCCCAAATGGTGCATAGAAGATGCACTTCTTCAATTTCAACGATATATGATGTAGTCGATAGCGATCCAACATCAATCGCAGATTTTCTAGATGATCGTTGATCGTCGTAGACTGTCCAGCCATCCATGTACACCTGCAAAAACTTATGAATGAAATCCCTGAAGGCAGTAACAACTACCCGAGAGAATATTGCCGGTACATTCTTCAACCCAAACGGCATCACTGCATACTGAAAACAACCCCATTCTGTCACAAAGGTTTTCTTGTGACGGTCTTCTTTCACAATTCTGATCTGATGATATCCAGAGAACCCATCCATGAAAGAATACATCTCCATCCGTGAAAGAATACATCTCTTGGCCACCCACGCCTTCAAGCACTTCATCAGTAAACGGGGTCGAAAAGGGATCATGTAAGCAGGCGTCATTCAACTTCCACAAATCGACACAAATGCTCACTTCACCGGTCTTCTTGTCCTGCACCACCATAGGACTGATCCAATCTGACTCCTCAACTGGTTCAATAACGCAAGCATCCAACATGCGATCAAGTTCGACTTTGACCCTCTCCTTATGGCGCGGATTCAGTCGATAAGGTTGTTGCCTGATTGGTTTGGCATCCAGTTTCAACAAGATCTTCATCTCCCCCATATCGCCTAAGAGTGCCTTCATTTTAGAAAACTTAGTGGGGAACAAGTCTTGGAATTCATGCAACAAGTCTGTGACCTTCCCCATCATCTCATCATCCCAATAGTCCCCAAAAATTGTGAACTTTGGACTGTCCTCTATCCCAATGTTGACCTTCCGGAGCTTCAGCGGTTGACTGATCAGATCAATTGGTGCATCAGGTGCTACAACATCGCAACTTTCTTCGGATTCCAAAATATTGACATTATGCGGATCATCACCATCTTCTGGCCCACCAGTGATATTATAACATTCCATCATGGACTGCATATTGCAGTGCGTATGCGAATCCGCAGGATATGCCACTGGAACAACCTTCAGAACTACGTTGCGGATGAGCTGCAAAGCGTTATGGACATCCGGGTTGGCATCCGCAAAGATGAACGTATGAGTAAAACAAACTGTCAACTCTAACCAGGTGGAAATTTCCCCGTGCAATTCGGCTACAGTATACCACGATCGCAGCATCTCGTCCAAAGTATGGACAAAAGCATGGACCCACTCATCTCTTGGTCACGATGCCCACAACATCTGACATTCCATCAAATGACTGCCAAGGTCATTCCGACCATCATATTACCCTATGGGGTAAACTTCGGTATCGCCAAAGCGAACCGCCATCAATCTCCGTCACTACGGCCACCCTGTGATTGACTTCTTATGTGTCGCCCACCAACGTGCTGGAGCAGGCTTCAGTGCTTCCTCCAATGCCAACAATCATTTTGGTTCTGAAACGTTTTCTTCGAATGCCATAAGAAAATCAGACAAGCCGGGCAGCCCTTCATATACTAGTAGTGTAACAGTTTCAGTCGCAACGTGACATAATGAATGTGTGACTAATCCACACTTGCGGAGTGACACCTCATGCAAGCGATTTTGCCAATTCTCTAACGAGTCATCAGAGTCAGAAGACGCAGAGTAGAAGCTGCACCATCCAAGCTCACCGTCGACAGTCAGATGAATATAATCTTCAGAAATATTGTATGCATGGTCCCATCCGCTGGAATATTCGTCTTTTACTGGTTCAATATACCTGTGTCCCTCAGCCGGATCCAACGGGGCAATGACTCTGAGATCGCGGTTTTCAAAAGTCATCATCTGCTTCTTAAAATTGATTACAATTGCACTGTCGTTATCCCATCCAATCCCCAACAACGCGGGATAGGAGCTTCCCCCTTCAACTACTTCGATGACATTGAAGTCGGTGTATGTCTTCATTCCCTCGATGTCCACGACCAGACGTGGAACTCTCCCAATCGGTGTCACCTTGGCCTGATTAGCCAGTCGGAGCTGTACGGGAGACCAGCTCAGTGTGGGACTCCCCATTCTCTACCAAGCCTGCTTGGTTAAGATGTTGACATCCAAACCAAGATCCAGAATAACTGAATCAACTTCATAATCTCCAATTTGAATGTTCATATGCATCTCCTTACCTGTCTTCCACCTCTGTAAGGAATTTACTGCGGACTCTTGTCGTCCTCTAGCTGGTCACTGCAACAGCCCTTCGAGCTCGGCAATAGCATTTAGATCTCTGGACAGCGATAAATAACTCTCAAAAAATATATGCAAGGCCCCAGACTGTCGCAATGGACCTGCCTCTGAAGTGGCATCAAAAACAGGAGGCATATCACAAATAATGGCCTTACTGTGATCTTTGTCCATCGCACGACGTGCCTGAAAGAATGCATCACACTCGGAATCAATGTCAAACGACACCTTCTTCTATCCTGCTAACCGGATGAGTGTATGTGGGCTATCCTCTCTTGTTGTTGTACCTCCCCTAGTGATAACTGCAACAGCAGCATCATGCGTTCTTGGTTCCGCATAAATTGTCGCAATAGTCGCACCTTGAGTCTGATTCAGTGGCGAATTCCCAGGTTGGTTCACATTTTGGTTGGCATTCTGATTCGAACGTTGGTTCTGCGCCGGTTGCTGCACTTGATTCTGCACTGGTTGTTGTACTTAATTATGGTTCTGTAGTTGCGGAACATTCCCCGCTTGCCATCGCGCAATCAACTGCGGACGGTTTTCCACAGTGTGATCCGTAACAAAACAAAATGTACACTGTGTCTGCAATTGTGGGAAATCTAGCTGGTAATGTCCCCACACACCACAATTATAACACTGGATAGGTCCTCGTCCTCCTCCGCGACCAAATCCTCTTCCATGTCCTCCCCAAAATCCTCTACAAAATCCTCCCTGCTACTGGTACTGTGGTTGATTGAACTGTTGCTGCATAGTATTTGGTTGCATGCATTGCCCTTGCTGCATATACTGTGGTTGTTGAACGTATTGTTGCTGCTATGGAACCATTTGCATCGGAGCATATTGCGGCATAAACTGTTGTGGTTGTTGCTACGGTACAAACTACACCTGCGGTTGAGGTAGCGGCTGGGATACTTGTGGCTGCGGTTGCGGTTATTGTATGGCACGTTGGTCGTCCTTCACATAAAATGCATCGTATGTTCTCTCCTGAAGCAACCCATATGCACGGAAATCTTTGTCTTCATGTCCCACTGATTTGCAAAATGTACAATACAGATTCATCGGTTTTGTGACCATCTTTTGCATATATTGAAATTCCTCATGGCGGTGCCCATATACCTGACAGATGCGATACCATGGCATACCGCCATCATTCAATGGATTCGGTGCTCCTGAAACCAAATAATTGTGGAAGTCTAGGCAATTATCCTTAGTATGCCCCTCTCCATGACATCGCGTACACCACACTTCCTCACGCTATTCTTTACCCTTCTTTAGGTCTTGCAACTGTATGGTCAAGTTAGCTAACTGGGTCTGGATCTGCGACATACCAGCTGCGTTCTCACCAATCGGCAAAGATTCCAACCGCATCGCAATTTCTAGGGCTTCACTCGGCATCGTAATGTTCTGTTGCATCAGCAGTAGTCGAGTGTGCAGGAGCAATGCCACGATGAACCATTCTTTGTGTTAGACAGTGCTCATGTCGAAGCTGACCCTCGCCATCAGTGTTTTGAATCGCTGGTCAAAATCCCACATAGTTTCATTGGGATATTACTTAATCTCTTTTACTTTTGTAATATACTGCGCTTCAGATTTGGGTTTTTTGAACTTCGCAATCAATCCAGCTCGAACTTCATCCAGTGTCTTTTCTGGAGCGCCGACAGGAACCTGCACAAACTTCATGAACCAGTCTAATGCGCGACCCCGAAGAGTTGTCGCCAATTGTCCTTTCTTAGCATTATCATCAGTAATTTGCTTTACCGTCCATACTGCTTCACATAAAAACCAGTACTGCTCAACATTATCTGTTCCATTTCTGTGGAACAACGCTAACTTTGTATCCTCGCCCGCCATCCTGGGCTTCCTTCCTCCAGTCGCTGAGCTATTAGTAATCAACTTCTGTGGACCTGATGAACACGGTGGTGTCAAAGTGGTATTTATCACTGGTTGAGAGATAGTGAGCGGAGGCATGGGTACATTGCTGCTGGGATTTGGTCCTGCCTCTATCCTGGGCGTAGCCTAGTTGTCCTTGTCCGAACTGTGAGGTTGCTTCATCCCGTGTGGTCTTCCTTCGCGGCCTTGCATTTCGATCGCAGTAGGACCTTCTCCTGTCCTCTGCCTCTTTTCCTGTCGAAACCTTGCTCCTCCCCTTGTAAGACCACTCTCTTCCTCGACTTCCTTCACAATCTCATCATGACCTGCACCCATCTTCCCCTTATCATTCCATGTACCACCCCCCCTGCTGTCACGGTATCCACGGCCTCCACCCACCAGGGTTCTTACTGATCTCGGTCCATCTTTAGTATGCCCTTCTCTCAAATGAGCATTTTAATGGACAACTGTAGAGACAACAAAAACCTTCCCCACAAATTCAATGATATACCCTTCCAGTATGCTGTCGACCCAAACCTCGATAGCCCGCGACGCTTTGTTGTCGACTTCCTGCAGCTCCTGGATCAGTTCTGGGGTCCAGGCTATCGGCTCACCACCTTGAAAGTTCCTCTTCTGGAAGGTCAATTTTTCCAACCACTCATATAGGATGATTGGGAACTCGTAGAAAAAATATTCGTGCGGACCGTCGTGAATGTATTTCGCCAACCACCAATCTGTCGACAACCCAGGGTTCTTGTTTTCTTTTCCAGCGAACTCTCACAACTTTAGATCGAACCAATCTTGGATCTCCGGTCTTGTCGGATGCCACAACATATCCTCCTTTCACTTCTCACTACAGTCCCAGCAACGAAACCATTTGTTGACACAGACCCAGTCAACAGGGGTTCCACATGTTGTCGACACCAACCCACCGCGATCTCCCTGAGCACCATCCCAGACAGGTTTTACCCTATCCAGCAACACCTGCGGAGAAGATGAGGTCTCACCCGAGAGGTTCAAGGGAGAGTTGACGGAACCATGTTTCCGTTGAATGAAGGAGGATGTTGTGCATCAATTACTTAACTTATCGCAACATTTGGAAGGAGAACTAAGCATTTAACTCGAGCATTAAGCATAATTGTGATACTATTCAACAGATCTCAACATTCACAGAATCATTATTGCAACAGACATAATAGTAAAGCATTAATCGCAGCAAGGAAACATCGCATCATTCATAAAGTCATACCGCATAATGCATTTACCACAGAAAGATGGAAACGACACAAAGGTTCTGCTCAAAAACTCTGTCACATCATATTATCTTCGCAAAAACCCAGGTACAACAAAATACTCAGTCTTCCACTTCGGATCAAGATCAAGATTTCACATTCATGTGCTTCACCAAGATTATGCTATCACTTACAAACCTACGTCTATTTATAGGCTTATGCCTTTACATTTGTGGTCCACTTAGGAAACCGCCTAACTACTTCTTAACAAACTTCTACAACAACTAACCCAAAATCCCACATAATGTGGTCAAATGACCCAAAACCCACATAATATGGTCCAAATGACCCAAAAACTACATGACGCGGTCCAAATGACCCATAAACTACAAAAAAATACTTGTCGCCTTTCACACTGCTTTCCTTCTTTCGCGGTATCGCAGCATTCACGATGCTGCGATGATGACTCATCAAACCGCCTGCCAACACATTTACATGAGGTGTTTTGTTTATATGTTCATGATTTTTCCATAAAGTTATATATGTAAAAGCTCACTTTATGTAATAAGGTCCCATTGACTTTTTTAGCGTCTTTAAGTTAGGGTTTATTAAAGTCTTTGCTACTCTAATGTTATAAATTGGCATTTCCCCTTCTTATGTATGTCATGTCATTTTTATCAATGCAAACATTGTCTCTTGGTGTTTATTAGAGACATCTTCCTCCATTATTTGGGATTTGTAGGTGCAATCCACTGATGGGTGTGTGGTTGCTCCATTATTTTCTATGCATTTTCTCTTATTATTGTTCTTTTTCTATTTTATGTTGTAGTGGTAATTCCATTTGGCTATAGGATCAATGCAAGTTGGTGTAAAAGATTCAATAAATCTTTTGCGCTCACTACATCTTTCATTTTTTTCTACCACAAGATGGAAAAATACAAAAAGAAGAACAATGCCAAAGGGATAATCTAAATATGTGCCCATGCATAGTTAATGAAGAGCTTTAATATTTTTGTAGAGAAAATCATGGGGATTATACAACTATAAATCCTATGCAAAAATCCCATGGATCATGGTAGAGTCTTCATTCCATAATCATAGGGTATTTAAAGAGGAAGAAGAGGAGCTAAACCCTCTTAGAATGAAATGTAATACATCTCTGAGCTTGTTTTTGTTGCAATACCATCAAAGAACAAATGTTAATCTTCAGATGAAGATCCCATAGTTTGACTTTGGCAAAGAAGTGAAAGTGCATACATGGCTAAGCAAGTTCAAGCTCTGATTTAAGGTGCAATACATGTATGACCAAGAAGAGAAGATGAATGTGGCACTGCAACATTTATATGGGGAGTGCATACATGGAGAGAAAGGCATATTGCTAAAATTCCTAGAGGGGATTAAGATATATTTCAAATGCATTAACTTAGAGAGCATATTGTCATTGGGATTAGTCTTTTGATATTCATCTCATGCAATTTTTCGAAAAGGAATTAAATATTGAGAAGTATACTAAGAAGTTCAAAGTCCTCAAGGCCAAGGATAAACTCTTTGCATATCAAGTTTGGGACATCTATGTTTCAAATCTATTACAAGAAATATGGGATGAGGTAAAAATGTTTGAACTTGACTTTTGTTAAATGGCCATTATTTGTTGTAGCTAGAAGCACTAAAACTCATTTCGGGGCTATTGAGAGAAAAATACTTGTTTCTAGGAATCATAGTTATACATATGATAAGAGGGCTAATGCAAGGGAAAATTTTGAGATTCCACAAATCAAATTCCCTACCCATCATCACAACCAAAACCCTAATCCACCTAGTTTGAATGCTTGCCATTAATGCTCTAAGCCCAAGGGTAAGGATCATATATGCAATAACCAAAAACATTTTACAGTTGAAGATCTAAACCAATCTAACTCAAAATATGACCTTATAAAGGATTTCCTTCTTGAAGAACCTAATAACGACTCCAGTGCACAAGACAATCTCCCCCCACCATAAAAAAAAAGAGAAAGCTTGAGCTCCCTTGTTGCAATGACTAGGTTGGGTAGACTGGATACCTTCAAGTTTTATGCCCATATTAAAATAAGGGTCCTTGTTATGATTGATCCCAGTATTGCATTGAATATTCTTGATGAGAAATGTGTTAATATTTGGGCCTCCATCTAGATACATTTGAATGATTTCCTGTTATTATTCCACGCCATAAGCACATTTGGTGTGAAGGTGTGGCGTGCAAGGTGGAACTTGCAGTGGAGGACTATAGTGTCAACGATGACTTCTATGCCATAGATTTTTGTGGGGGTATTCAATAGATTATTTCCATAGGGACCTACTCCATAAACCATCGAGATAATTTCCTCTCTTTCCATCAACATGGTCATGGAGTCACTCTGAAAGCATTAGAACCTAAAAACATTCATATTATGTGACCCAAAACACCTAAAATTTTGAAAATTTCCACTATGACTTAATGCCTAACTTATATTATATGGAGACAACAACTTCTCAAAAACCTTATGCTCCAGTCTTCTACCGTATTTCATAAGTATAAGATGGATTACAAGAGATTCCTACAAAACATCCACCTGACTAGAACATTGAACATATTATTGAGTTGGACCCAACCAAAGTTCCCATAGTGGTGCACCCTTATCAATATGAACATTTTTAGAAGTCTAAGATTGAAAGGCTAGTGGCAGAAATTTTAGAAGATATGATCATAACTCCTAGTAAGATCCCTTATGATTTTACCCTAGTTGTTTGGCGAGGAAACATGATGGCTCTTATCTTCTTTGAATTGATTATATAGTAGTTAATCAATTCATTATCAAGAATAAGTTTCCCATGTCTTGCGTAATATAGATGATATGATGGATGGATGACCTACATGGTCTTAAGATACTTCCGAGTTTTAACTCGATTTAGGACACTACCAAATACCCATCCAACTCTAGGATCAAAAGAAGACTTCATGAAAAACTCACCAAGGCCACTTCCATTTTTTGGTGATGCCATTCAACCTATGCAATACTTATGATACATTTCAATCTTTAATGAACAAGGTTTTTGGTAAGTATTTCCACAAGTTAATTATGGTCGTCTTTATGATATGCTTAGATATAACACAACATTCATAGAGCATCTATAGCATTTGGATCTTGTATTGAATACTTTAGAAAATCATAATCTCTATGCAGAGGAATCCATGTGTGAATTTTCCACTACTTTCGTGGAATTGTTTGGCCATATTATCTCCACAGAGGGTTTTCATATTGATCATGCCAGTGGCCAATATATTCAAGAGTGGCTAGTGCTTATGACCTTCAAGAATCTTTGAGAATTTACAGGCTTACCAAGCTTCTATCATAGATTTGTATAAAAATTCTTCTTATTGCTTTCCCTCTAACTAACTTATCCAAAAAGGATGTGTTTCATTGGTCCACTACATCACAACAAGATTTGAGAGATTAAAATAAGCCATTTCTTCAACATCAATGCTTACTAGCTCTAAAGCCACTCAACCCTCCACTATAGAGTGTTATTCTTCATAATTTGGTCTTGGTGTAGTAATATTACATTATGGTAGACTGCTTTCCTTTGAAAGCCACCAGTGGAATGATAGAGAGTGGTGCATGTCTACATACAACAAAGACATGTTGGGCATACTTCATGAATGGCTAAGTGGCATCAATTCTTCTTGGGTATAAAGTTCTTAATTAAATTTGATCATTTCAACCCGAAGCACTTAGACACATGGTACTCTAACAAAGAAGTAAAATAAGTGGATTGCTTCAATCCAAGCCTGTGACTTTGAGATCATCTATAAAAAGGGTGATGGGGATATTATTGTTGATGTCTTATCTTAGTGAAATCAACCACCCACATTTAGCTCCATCTTAGGTATCTAACCTACTTGGGTATATCAACTCACATGCTACATAATATATCCTCCCAAAATTCAACTTCAACAAACATTGTTGATGGAAAGAAAGACCAACCTTGGACTATCGATAATGGTGTAATCCTCTTTAAAAATTGCATATATTTTATCTTAGATCTACTCTTATTACAAATGGTATTCAACATCAATGCATCTCCCTCAATCGGTCATTTGGGTTTCTAACAAACTTATATTATTGTCTCCTCCAACTTTTATAGGCAAAAAATGAAGTTTGATAACTTACTAATTTGTGGAAACATATGACATTTTCTAGTGTAACAAGGAAGATACCATTCTTTATCCTTGTCTTCACAAACCAAATGTCATCCCAACAAGAAGTGGAAAGACAAATCTATTCATTTTATCACTTTTCTACCCCTTTTCGAATTTATGGATGTTATCTTTATCATAGTTGATTGCTTAACTGACTATGATCATTTCAATCCTTTTACTACCATAATCAATAGCTACGGGGTTATTGGTATATTATTTAAGCATGTATATGAGCCCCATAGACTTTCCCATCACATCATTTATGATAGAGATCCATTGTTTATTCATCACTTTTGGCAAGATATTTTCAAATTAGCAGGGGTCACCTTTAATATGAATATACATTTAGCAAATTAAGGTAGTTAACAAGTGCCCATAGTAATTAATACCTTCAGATGTACACTAGGGATAATGAAGGTAAATCGGCAAGGTGGTTGCATCTTATGGAATACTAGTATAATACTATCTATCACTCTTCTACTAAAATGAACCGCTTTAAGGCATTATAAGGCTATGAACCCCCATCACCTAAGGAATGGGTCATTCAAATTGTTAGAGTCCATGTTGTTGCTAATACTTTATAGGAGATTTAAAATACCATTATCATCCTCAAGAACAACTTTCTCAATGTAGTGAATTGCATGAAGCAAGAGTGTTGCAAGACATTGATCAACACTACTCAAAGTGATAATTTGAAGTTGGAGATATGGTGGTTTTCCAACCACAACCACATGACCAAACCACTCTATGGATACAAGGTAAGAACAAGCTCCATTCTAGGTTAAATGGGCCATATAAAGTGTACAAAAAAATTGGAGAGGTTTCTTATGCACTATACATTCCCAACATGGGATATTGATACATTGTTACCTTTCGAACCTGCACCTCAAATGTGTAAAAGTCCCAAGCAGGGTATTTTTTAAGGATTATAAAAGTATACTTAAGTATAGTATTCTAAGCGATTATTTTGGATTGAAAAAAACATAAATATAGATTGGTAGGCGAATATTAAATATGAAACATACAATTTACTACTAAAACTTTTAAATTTTGGCGAATATTATGATAAAAAACACATTTTATGTAAATATATGCGATATTAGAGACTAAAAATGACCAAATAGCGAATTATTTTTTGAAAAAAGGCCCCAAAAATCGCCAATTGGCGAAATTTCGCCTCTAAAAATTTCCCTAGTCCCAAGCACAAAAAGCAAACCTAAGGGTAACTCAGAGGGGGTAGCACTGTCACCTCAATATTCCCTCTCCAACATTAGGTTGGATCTTCTCCAACGCAAGGTGGGTATCCCTAAAGATAAGATTGCTAAGACTATTGTATTGGAGAAAACTCACTATGGCTTGGGAATACCACAACAGACAGATGACTACCAGAAATCTACTCAATTCTCAAAACAATGCTATTATAAATGACAATGTTAAAACAATGGAGAAATGTAACCAACCTCGATCCAACGTTTGATGTAGATCCCCGTTGGAGCTTTCAACCCGCGCACATCCAAGCACTTGTAATCTGCAAATTAGTCTTGACAACCAATATCTAACAAGTACATGTGATATATAAATACCATTAACATTATCAATAACAATGGTCCACAATATCATAAGCAAATGCAACCCAATGTATAATAAATGACATTCACACCATGAATGGACGAGAATATGAGTATTTCTATTAATGAACAAGAAGAAGTACAAAGTGATATGACCTCTTGCCGGCAACCAATCTGAACCAAGATCTAGATCAATCCACTTGTGCATCCACCACTTCAATCCTCCATGAATGGCAAACTCAAACTAGAAAGGAGTTTGGAAGGTGAACATAAATGGTTCACAACTACAAGGATCAATAAGTGCAGACTCAAGATAGGGCAAAAATCCACTAGAGTGCCTTTACTTTTCTCCTCTTCCCCCTGTCCATAAGCCATATGTGATCAATATATAGTCCTCTCAAAGGTAGGTGAAAGGACTCATCGAGACGTTACTTGGGAAGATGGAGATCCAAAGGTCACCCAATGACCGCTTTTGGGGAGTAAAAAGTAATAAAATAGTGGTTTTTACCATTTTACTTGATACCCGCAGGCTATAGGGATGCAACTCGCAGGTACGCATGCTATAGTGATGCAACATGCGGGTAGGAACAAAAATAGGATAAACTGGTATCACTGAAGGATGAAAATGGATCTGAGTCACTGAAATGGATCCTACAGGCCAAAGAATGTCGATGCTCACAGGGTGGAAGATTTATGTGTAACAGATGCCCCCTAATGTGTGAGGTCAGAGACTGAAATGTGCTACGATGGCCGAAATACATTATAAAACTCAGAAGTGGAGTGATGGATACACAAGTGGAAAGAACGGCTCACTCGTCATAATACAATAGTATCTCTGAATACATGTCAGTATAGTACAACAATCTAATACAATGGCCATGAATAGGCAGTACATAAGTAGGTACATGTCATAAGTGATCATAGCCATGATCCCTCTACAGTAAGATATGGTCTGCTGCTGAAAAGAAGACAACTGGTACAAACTGGAGGTACAAATTGCTGAAATATAAGAGGTGATATCTCAGATGTAAATTCAAAGTCATATGTAGCATACTGAATGCCACAATCGCCTGGGGTCTTCTACACAAGTCTTCGACTGTGCAAGTCCCATCAAGTGAATAAAGGAGTTGGGGTCGAACCTTATGAGACATCGTCTGATTACCGGTCATTGATGTATACTGTTAATAGACGCAAGATGACCCACCAATAATGAAAATGGGCATCAAGGCACAAAGCACAATCATCAGAGTGTGAATAAATGGGTTAAAGTCGAACACTAGGATGAATCCATCGATCAGGGGACATTGATGTATTCCCAAAACTATCGATGGCGAGAGAACCTGCCACTAATGACTGCAAGCCTCAAGGTACTCAACCGAACTCTAAGCCTCAAGTCCCGGAATAAATGAGTTGAAGTCGAGGGAACGAGACTCGCTGGAAGGAGGGCATTAAGGCATCCCCCATCAACCAGCACGAGGTACCAGCAATGCTGAAAGATTTGGAAGATCTCAGGTGAAACGGACTGACTCAATAAGGATGGCCGACATGCAATAGTCAAGATATTTGAGGAGTGGCCGACATTGGTTTCAGGACTTCCTTTGAACAAGAGCATGAGCAGATGGATAGACTCAGGCAGCATAGACTTGACATAAATTGTGCAATGCAGGAAGCATTACAAAGGGCTCCATAATGACTGGAAGCTTAACCAATCGGTGGAGAAAACTGAGAAACAAGTACAGCTCCTAAGGCCCAACTATAGTCCCAACTCACAATGTACAGAGTGGAATGAATGCTCTATTCAAAGGCGACACAACAACTACCAACAAGAAATAGTGACCATAATCTCGTCCGGCTTTTTGGAATATTTGATTTTTTTTGTCTTTTTCATATTTGGGAAAAGATTGAAAAAGAATAAAATTGCTTATAGTACAACAAGTGAGGGAACGAGTGTCAAATAGCTAGCAGACTAGTCCCAAGTAGTGGAACATACCTATTCTCAATGCAAGGAAGTGCGTGCAGGATGTGGACACTCGAGGGTGTGTTCCCTCAGGGTCAAAGGGTCATCAAATTGTGAAGGGAAAATATATAAGCTCTGTAGGGCTCAACGGGGAAAGTGCTAAGGCACCAGGCTAACAATTGAGTAAGCGGGAGCTGGCACAAGGCTCAAGCGGCAAGCAAGATGATGCAATGCAATCACAACATAATATAACTGAGGGGATTCCTTAAGGGAGATGGCCAGCATAAGACAAAGTAGAGTATGAGTCTTCATCGCAACGTCATGGCGTGACTACAAAGGACTCCCAATCCTGAGGAAAAATAGCGGCATGGGCACCAAAAGCATAATGGGGTTCTAACTAGGGTACCCATGTTCGGGAAAGCCCTACTGCCACATGACGACACTTCTATAACAGTGTGAAGGTTCCGTGTCAGTCACGAAGCGGGGTCGCACCTAGGGTTTATGAAAAATGGTCAAAGGTCAAATGCATAATGCATGTGAAAATGGCATCTAACCTATATGACAAGTGTGAAACGTACCTGTCGTAGGTGTGAAATGGATTAGAATAACTCTCGCCGAGGAAATCTATTGAAAAAACACTACTCCATGACACGATATTAGTTCATAACGGCCCAAAATGGGAAAAACTATAGAAAAGTGGGTCCAGAAAATTATAAATAGTAATAAAATTTAATAATTTTCAATTCATTTGCACTATTCACCATTTTGGAGTTGAGTGGTAAGTTTGCACCTGAAACTTCAAGCGCCGATCGTGGGAGCTACGAGCAACCGTTCAGTGAACCGTCCAGAGCAGGTTAGTGGTCACTGCCATACCTTTCATTTAAGTGTTTTTATTTCAAATTTGGTCGGTGGGATATTTTGTTTAGCCAAGCCCTAAATGGCTTCGGCACTACCCGCGGGCTGTAAGTGTGTGGGTCACGGGTAGGGCATCAAACGCGCAGTAAAAAAAATGACTGCCCACGTCTACCCGCACCTGTCTACAATATAGCCCGCGAGTACAGCCGTGAAGAAGTTTTTAAGCATGAAACTGACTAAAAATCTCTTGATTTGCACTTCAGGATGGTTCTAGAGTGGAGGGAGAGAGAGCATGACGAGGTAGATGAGGTCGTGTGCAACAATTTGCAAGCACAAAAAGCATTGCAGGCATGTGGCTTATATAAATACTGGAGTCTCGGGGGCTTAAGGGCCCAAAACCTACTACTCCGTCATTTGATCAACTACTGGGATGTGGATGCTCAACACTTCATCCTCAACGGGAAAACACTAACACTGGAAGTGGAGGATATCTACTTCATTACCGGTTTGTCTCGTAGAGGGGAAGTGGCTAGTCTTCGATCACGGACCGTGGGTGGTGGGATCACTGTGCAAGATTACATAGTACGGTATTGTCCCACCAACACACGACCAGTGGGAAGTCAAGTGCCGGTCAATCTCATAGTGGACTTGAGCACAAAGATCATTGTGGCAACTCTGGTGAGGATCACGGGATCCAAAGCACTACATCAGGCATCCAGACCGGTGATGTTCTATGCATCACAATGCTTGCAGCCTATTATATTCGACTGGTGTACTACTCTGCTAGGTCTATGAAGACACAACTGATGGAATGCAAAGAGGGGAAGGCCAAAAACTTTGGGTATGGTAGCATCCTCTACAGTTTCTTCTTTGAGAGGGTTTCGGGACTTAGCCCGAGGGTGGATTTCCCTCCTCACAGTCTCCGAGATCCAACCCTAACTCGGTGGGCTGAGATACTGACACGACAGGGTGGTGGCCGTCTGGCGTCACCATATACTGAGGAGTTCTTCCGCTGGTGGAACCGGTAGGTGATTGCTATCGAGGACTACCCCTATGCGGGGATAGACTTCAGACAGGACCGTGACATGCCGCTCCCATCAGGTGCAGCTTTCGGAGACATCGGTGAGTACTCTTTTGGTTTTGTGTTTTTTAAATTTTTATGGATTTTTTTATTATAGTTGAAATGCAAAAAATCTTTTTGGTGGTAATGTCATGTGCTAATGGGTGACTGTTTGCTCGCAGACAAAGGCCCAGTGAGACCCGAGGGCTTCCCGAGACATGGTCGTCGGGGTAGAGATGAGGTGGCAGCAGATGCTGCAGCAGGGAGCACACTCCAGACGTTGCGGCGCAACATATCACGGATGGTTTCCCGAGTACCACTAATAGAGGTAGCTCGACTACCTGAGGCTATGCAGCACCAGGTAGTGGGTGTTCCTGGTGAGTGGGTGCGGCTAATGCAGCGGATGGCCAACGCAGTACAGTACTACTATGAGACACATCCCGTCGAGGCGGCAGTTAGACCTCCTCGGAGGGAGTAGATATCCCAGGGTCTCATCATTTTTGTATCGATATGTATATTTTTTAGGGCTACGGGCTCCAATCTTGTATGACACTACCATTTTTGGACATATTTATATCTATATACAACTTTGGTTCTCGGTTCTACTATATGTTTGTATGGTACAAATGTATGAATGTCTTTGTATTTATGTGCTTGATGATGAATGTGACAAATGCCAATCTAATACATAGTTAGCGTATGCATCAGATATATAATTATGACTTCTCGGAATGTGAATATATGTAATGGAAACAAAATGTCTCTCCAAGAGTCGTACCTTAAGGAATATCCGTAGTAATGTAGGGTCTCGTACACGGTACTGCCCATTCAGCTGAGACATAACTAGTTGTGAATCCAGGCAGACTTCTAAAGACTGGACACCATGTGAAATGGTATCCCAAAGTAGCTCAACAACGATACTATACTTAGCCACATTGTTAGATGTAGGACCGAGACAAGCACCTCATGAGGACACAACTAGATGGTCAGGTGAAAAGATAACCCAGGCAGCAGAAGCAAGCTGCTGCGTATGTCGGCTAGCACCATCCACGAAACCTAAGAACGTGGGACATCCCGCCAACATCTATCAATCAAACAGAGGCTAATCAGCAGACCCGACAACCAAAAATGCAACCTAGACTATGTACAGAAAAACTATACAATAGTATACAAAAGTATCAGCCCAAACCAAAGGTTCAAGCGTAATACCGCTTGAGGTAGAGCCCATTTCTAGGCTCCTTCAAGACAACTCCCTCGTAATCTTCTAACTCATAAGCTCCTTTTTCAAGGACATGCCTCACAATATAAGGACCGTGCCACATGGGATTGAACTTGCCTGCCCCCAGGGGTTCTTTAGCTTGGTCATACAAGAGTACCAAGTCACCTTCAGCATATTGTCGGGGACGGACAGACCTATCATATTGAACCTTGACACGACGCTTGTTAACATCAATGGCCACAGCGGCATCTCGACGGTGTTCGTCAAGTTGCTCGAGGTTTACTAAACGTTGCTCAATCTCCGTCGTATCAGGGAGGAGCTCTATGGCTAGCTTGAGCGAAGGGATCTCGCATTCAATCGGTAAAAGTGACTCCACACCATGAACTAACTAGAACGGTGAGCAATCGGTGGCAGTCTTAACTACGGTTCAATAAGCCTACAAAGCAGGATATAACATGATATGCCAATTGGTCTTGCTTTGTTGGATGGTACGTTGGAGAATGGTCTTCAAAGACTTATTTACTGCTTCAACCTGACCATTCGCTTGAGGATAGTAGGAAGACAAGTGTTCCTGACAAAACCCAAGCTTGAGAGATAAATCCTCCATCATCTTATTTTGAAAGTGACTGCCATGGTTAGTGACAATCTCTTTCGAGATACCGAATCGAGTGATAATCTGGTTGAACACGAAATGTGCTGCAGTAGCACCATCGGCTTTAACGGTAGGCATGGCCTCAACCCATTTGGAAAAATAATCCACGGCCGCAATAATATGGTGATGCCCCCTAGCCGAAGCTGGTTTGCAATCCATGAAATCTACCCCCCACTTGGTGAAGGGACCGACAGTGACGACCGGATGGAGGGGCGCTGGATGCGAGTGTATGTTCCGAGAAAACACCTAGCAAGGGTGACATCTCTTCACAGCGTTAATACAATCTTTAAAGATAGTAGGCCAAAAATAACCCACTCGCATAATATGTTGGGTTGTAGCAAGCCCGGATAAGTGACCGCCACACGCCCCCGCATGGAAATCATTAAGTACTCGTTCCGCTTCTTCGTGAGTCAAGCAATGACAGAGAATGGAATCCTTTCCTCGGCGATACAAAGTGTCACCGACGATAGTATAATATTTGGCGTGATGTCTCACACACCATCGCTCGTCTCGTGAATAATGCGGAGGAAACTTCAAAGTTTGGAGATATCTAATGACATCCCCATACCAAGGGTCCTCGGTCGAGATAAGGAATATGTGTTCATCCACAAAGGAATCTTCATGAATGACATCCTCATCAAGCCGTGGAAGGTCCGACATAAGCTCAACAAACACTAATGATTTCACCGATTTTGCAGAAGCAAACTTGAGATCAAATTCCTGAAGGATCACAATCCATTTAATATACTTACCCCCGATAAGGCGTCATGAAAGCACGAACTAAAACGAATTGATATGAGCCACAACAGTGGTTGTTCGAAGCAAAATGTAATGTCGTAACCACTGGATTGCGTGAACAGTCACAAGTGCCAACTTTTCTACGTGGGTGTACCTTAGTTCAGCGTCTACTAAATTTCGACTAAGATAATAGATAACATGCTCGACGAGCGCATCATCTACCTGAACCAAGACCATGCCAATAGTCTCTTGAGACGCGGCCACATAAAGAATGAAATCTCGTGTAAAGTCTGGTGGACTAAGCACAGGGGCCGATACCAAAGCTTTCTTAAGGGTGTCGAAATACTGTTGGGCTCGCTCATCTCAGATAAAAGGTGTGTCTTTCTTCAATAGGCAACTGAAGTATTGCCTCAACTTTGAGAGGATTGACTCTAATACCCTCTTTCGAAACTATGAATCCTAGAAGGCGGCCAGTCCTAACAGTGAAGATGCATTTGTTCGTATTCAATCAAATTTTGTAGTGGATACATCGTTCGAGAATCATATGGAGGTGCTTGGGGTGGTCCACTCTCTTGCGAGAATGGTCAGCAAGATCATCCAAGAAAAATTCCATAATATTCTTAAGATCGTGAAAGGCATAGGTCATGGCTCGCTGAAAAGTGGCTCCGGCGTTCTTGAGGCCGAAGGGCATTTTTCGGTACGCAAAAGTTCCCCATGGATAAATAAATGCCATTTTATGTTGGTCCGTGGGTTTGATTTGAATCTGATTATAGCCCGAGAATCCGTCCATGAATGAAAAAATCTCACTTCCCGCACAAGCATCCAATATTTGATCAATGAATGGCGTGGGGAAGTTGTCTTTTGGACATGCATAGTTCAAATCTCTGAAATCAATGCATACACAGATCGTTCCCTGCTTCTTATCCACAGGAACGGGGTAGATGAAACCAGCTTTGAGCAGTTTCTCCACCTCTGCCTTAATAGCAGCTGCCTTCCTAGGGTTCACATCACGTAAGCGTTGTCGAACCAATTTAGCATCAGGATACGTTCTAATCTCGTGTTCAACAATGCGGGGGTCTATTCCTGGAATCTCCTCATATGACCAGGCGAAAGCTTCTCGGAGTTCAGTAAACAAATCAGTGTAAATAGCAATCTCTTCAGGAGTGCAATCGGCACCGACGTAAACATTCTCAATCTTTCCGGGAGTACGGGAGATGTTGATCAAAGTGGTTGGGGAAATATTGGCCATATTCCCCTCCAAGAAAACATCATGCGACTGCAAAAGAGCCACAGGGTGACCAACCATCTCAGCTAGAGTCATCCAAAACTCCTCCTGCTCAATGAGCTCAAGGTTGGGAAGGAAATAAGATCAATGGTGCATATCTTCCCAAGGCATCTCACTACCACACATGGTTTCGAGGATAGCTTCATCAGATGGCAAAGTATCATCGAGGCAATCGTGAGAGAAAGATGAGTTGGCTGCCCAAACTGGCAGCGTAACGGGATCTTCTTCAATTGTCTGGGAAGAAGAGAGATCCGGATTTGCAATGGTTTGTTGGATGTGATCATAAGTGAGCTCCGCTACAGATAAAGGCATAGACATCCTAACGTGCGCAATGTCTCCAGACATAGAATCCGTGGATGGTAAAATCCATGGATCACCACAATAGGAAGTCCGGAATGGTAGACTATTCGAAGGAGGAGGCGCATTGTCAGAAATGGTTCCAATAAAATTCACAGGTGCAGAATGGTTAAAAGTTCCCATCAACGAGGGGTACATTCCAACACCTATGTTCCCAGTTGCCGACTGAGAATCAGAAACTTGCGGGACTACTGATCCCGTAGATGTTGTGGAAGGAGTGCCAACATAATCCAACTGATCGATCGTCACAATCTTGCCTTCATGGGGAAAGCAAATAACTCGAAATACAGTAGACGCGATAGCCTTCATAGGGTACATCCAGTTCCGACCCAGTAAAAGGTTGTAGTCGATGGGCGCATCAACCACTTCGACTTCAATAGGCACGGACTTACCTCCCAAGGAGACAACAAGGGAAGGGATAATTCCATGCGGCATAAAATATCTACCATTGAATGCAGTGAGTGTAGTTCTAGACGCGAGTAGAGGAGGAGAGCCAAGAGATTTCCAACAAGTTAACGACATTACCGACGTGGAAGCACCTTCATCAACCATAGTACGTTTGACGAAGCTCTTAAGGAAAACCACATGGATTTGAAAAGCCACATGGTAAGGCAAGCGACGTTGGACATCAGTAGTATCGAACTTGATAACACTACGACTTCCCCCATCCTGAACTCCTAACACACTCAAAAGGGCATGCCTCTGAGAAGGACAAGCTTGCAAAACTTCAAGAGCAGACATGGCACATGGAGTTTGGCCCAAATCTTCTACGATGGAGTAGTTCTGGGCGACTCGAGCATTAGGATTATGAATGGAGCGCTTGAGAACACCTTTCAGTATCCACAGCATAATAGAAGGCTTCTCGATATGCAAGGAATTATCAGGAGGAGGGGGAGGCTCATTCCCCAAATTTGGTTGTGGTGCACCATAATCACGTTGACAAGTAGCAACACAAACCTCCGACTGAACCATATTCACACATCCATAACCATTAGTATTGGAAGAATACGTTGTCATTTCATTAGTACCATAACTAGTGGTGGGAGCATGCGAAGCCATATTTTGATGATGAGGAAGGGGATCCTTCAGCACAGTTGGGCTCTGTGCCAAATGCTTCAATGCTTCTTCAATACGAGGACATAAGTGAGTAAGATGATCCTCCCCACAAAGCTTTCAAGGGAATTTCACCTTACGCCTAGGTTTACGATCCTCGTCAGCATTACCACCTTCCCGAGGAGGGTTGGCATTCTCTTTACGAGGAGTATTACGATTGCTATTGTTGTTACTTCCATTGTTTCCACCCCTACGATTATTTCTCCCCTTTTTCTTACCACCAGGTTGTTGGTTACCCAACGGTTTCGTTGATTGCACATTGTGTACATCAAACGACGGAGTGGAAGTGGACAAGGTGTGAACCTGTCCGGGAGCAGACTAGTTTAGCGACAAATTTTGCATTTGATTAGCTACCAAGTCTACAGGGCGAGTGCATGCGGACCCCATGATGCCATCGGTATGTGGTCCAGGAACTGACGTGGGCTCATGTCTTGTTCTCGATGCATCAGGAATAATGTCATACAAAATTCTAGACTGAGAATAAAGTAGATATAACTGTTGGACTTTCAAGATAGCTTGTTCCTCAGTCACAATGCCGGACATCGAAACATCCTTAGAAATGTATGGGAGTAAAGACTTAAGGAACCATTCCAACAGGAACTCTGGAGGAATGTTGTCTTTCACTAATCTCTTCCGCCGACGCCACTCTTGAACGTGGTCAGAAATATGTGTGGCCTTATTCTGACAGAAGGTGGAAAACAACTCAGTACCAGTATCATAACGAACCAGCAACTGCAAATGGTCTAAGAAAACCAAAGCAATCTCGTTGAATCCCCTATAGGTATTTTCGAGCAACACCACAGACCACTTCACGGCTGCCCCTGTGAGGCTGCGTTGAAATAGGCGTAATCGAATGGAATCATGATTCAAAGAGTTGGAGGAGCACCAAAGGTGAAATATCGTGACATGATCTCCTGGGTCCTCACCACCTTTCCCTTCAAACTTCGGAATGTCTGAAGGGAGCTTGGTGGGGACCGGGGGCCAAGTAGGGTCGTGACACATCGGATCATTCGTGAGCTTCGAAAGATCCGGGAGATTCAAGCGTGCAAGGAACGGGAGCTACGGCCGGAAAGCTTGATTATAAGCTCCCATAAAAGGTTGGTTGAATGGAACTGTGTTATACGATGGACCAAAAGCTTGACCATGAGGATTAAACTGCTGATACTGAGGACCTGACGGCCCATAAGCTTTCCCATGGCCATAAGATGGATAACCTCCCCCCACCTGACCCATTTGAGAGTAAGCAGGTATATGTGCGGTTTGAGCACCATATTGGGGTGGTGGGTGATACTGGTGGCCAGCACCGACTGTGTTGTAGTAAGGGTTGCCACCATGGGTATGGGGCATGTATGTACTATTCATAGTGGGAACCGTGTTGTATTGACCATACTAGTATGGTATGTTCCCACCCCCAATATTAGGATTAGCTTGAGCAGTCGTGTGATGACCATAAGCATGAGAAGTATTCCCAGGCCCAATATGGGTGTGACCAGTAGCAGGGTTGGTGGTGTGATGTCCATGTGGATAGGAAATATTCCCACCCCCTACATTACTATTACTGGCAGCGGCGATGGACACAAAAGTATGCGGTATGTGTCCACCCCCGTGATTGGGAGGAACGGTGTCATGTCCAAAAGTAGTCCTGGGTTGACGAGTAGCGACATGTGTATTAGGTGGTGGATGGCGAGTCGTTTTTCGAGCAGCATTCCGACTAGGTTGGGTATTCCTAGGAGGTGGTCGCGTTCCAACATTAGCATGGTTAGGAAGCTGACCATTCCCCATACTATGTGAGTGGGTGGACAACGTAGTGCCCCCAGTGGGTATAGTATGGCTAACACTAGTTCCAGCATGAGTACCAACCATAGTGGAAGGTTCGACAGTATTGTGACTAGGCATACCAAAAGAGAGTGCGGTGGGGTTGACCATAGGGCCGGAATCATCATGAGTCTCAGGCCTCCTATATATAGAATCGCGTGGAAACGAAGGAATGAAAGGCTCGTCCTGTTCTTCCTCCTCAAGTAAGTCGGGCATCCCGTAAAGATAATTATCCAGATTCGAAGGATCAAACGGATCTCGGTCAAGTGGATTAGGCCAAATAGAACCAGGTTGAGTCACAGGTGGATCACCTCCCCAATCCTCACGAGGAGTCTGGGGATCGAAAGTATGTTCAACTCTACCCGAAGGAGTAAAAAGGTCTTGCCCGATATCAGGATGTGTAGCCATGTAGTCCTCAACGTAAGTCACTTAAGAATCTGAAGACTCAGAGGGATCCCTCCGGTGTCCTCTATTAATACGTTGTGTAACCAAAGCTGGATTTAAACCAGCCAAACGACGGGACCAATGGAGAGTAGGGCTCTGCGCCATGTTCTCTCCGGAGAGAGACATAGTGTCTCCTAAAGGCCAACTATCAATCAAAAAATAGTAAATCAAAAGCACACACCTAGAGAAACTACAGCTAAGAGCAGACAAACAGAGTGGCTAAATGAGCTCCCGACACTAGAGCCGGTATGTCACGCCTAGGAGAGGCTTGAGACTCCCAAACTATAGCCGGAGGTAACAGAATCAGTTATAGAGACACCCAGGCTTCACTGTGTCAACAGGGTCAAGTCCACTGCACGAACACAACTGTGTTGTCCAATCCCTATCTGACTCAGGACACAAACAGCATAACCACTGCAAGTACCCTGTGCGGTACCTAGGTAAGGAAACTATGTCTACTGCAATATAACCAATGCTCAGGGGGACAGTTGCAGGTGGGACCCGTCGTATGGGCAGGGTAGCTAAGCCCGAAGCACAAGAGGACGAACCTCCGGTACCCCCAGATACGAACAAATCCTGGATATATCTCCCACGTTCAGCCGGTATCAGAGGGATATCTCCTCAACCAACCTCCCATGACCTCGTGCTTAACTCTGGTTTGAGTAGAGCTTTCCTGAGAACACCGATCTATACCATGGATTCCTCCACTCCCTGGTCAGAAACCTAATGTTTCATTCAGTATTCTTGGATTGTTAACTCACAATGATCTATTCCAAGACTCTAAACCTATGCTAGTTGGTGTACCCTATAAATAAAATAAGTCTAATCAATTTTATGATTAAGCGTTAATTTTAGTGGCTGTGATTACTCAAGGGATATGGTCGTGAAACTAGTGATGTGTAGACTCAATAGTATGCAACATCGTCCAATCCTAGACTCATCTATCCAATAAAACAATGTCACTAATATGCAAAATCAACCAACAATTCCGAAATAAATATGCAAACTTTTATCTTTTCAATGCACAAGCAGAACCTAAAATGAAGGCAACAAGCACTCAATGCAAAATGCAGTACATGGAAATAAAATATTTTTGTATTTTCTCTTATAAACAGAAAGGAAAATGCAAAAACTAAATGAATATTTTTGTATTTTTTCAATATATATGGAATGAAAAAATGCAAGCAAAATCCTACTATTCAGTCACTTAAATGCCGAGAAGATCACTAAGACAACCCAGCAGATCCTAAACAGCAAGAGTTAGCCAAAAGGAAGAGCTCAAAAGGAAGAAACCAAAGGGCTAAAACCAAAGATTGGCAAAAAAACAAGAAGGCTCAACCAAGAGAAACGAAGAGATCTGGTCACAACCAAGGCATGAAACAGTCAAGAAAGAGGCCAACAAAGACTCGGGAATCAACCAAACTCACCCAGCAACAACCAATAGCCATAAACCAACAAAAGCCGGAGTTACACGCTATTGTTGAAGGAAATCCTATGGGTACCCGCGAGCAGTAGAGTAAACAAAGGCGGGTATACGCGGGCAGAACTAAGCTAGCCCACGGGTGAGGAAAAGCAAATGGTCAAATAAAGAGTCCAGGGGCTCAGAAAAAATAAAGTTTTCTACTGTGTATCTTAACGGCCAATCAGTGACACAGATCTTCGATAAACAGCAACTCTAATTATGGACTAATGCTCAAAAAATTTCCCAAAAATGGATGTTTTCCCCAGCGGAGTCGCCATTTCTGTATTGGAGAAAACTCACTATGGCTTGGGAATACCACAACAGACAGATGACTACCAGAAATCTACTCAATTCTAAAAAAAATGCTATTATAAATGACAATGTTAAAACTATGGAGAAATGTAACCAACCTCGATCCAACGTTTGATGTAGATCCCCGTTGGAGCTTTCAATCCGCGCACATCCAAGCACTTGTAATCTGCAAATTAGTCTTGACAACCAATATCTAACAAGTACATGTTATATATAAATAACATTAACATTATCAATAACAATGGTCCACAATATCATAAGCAAATGCAACCCAATGTATAATAAATGACATTCACACCATGAATGGACGAGAATATGAGTATTTCTATTAATGAACAAGAAGAAGTACAAAGTGATACGACCTCTTGCCGGCAACCAATATGAACCAAGATCTAGATCAATCCACTTGTGCCTCCACCACTTTAATCCTCCATGAATGGAAAACTCAAACTAGAAAGGAGTTTGGAAGGTGAACATAAATGGTTCACAACTAAAAGGATCAATAAGTGCAGACTCAAGATAGAGCAAAAATCCACTAGAGTGCCTTTACTCTTCTCCTCTTCCCCCCGTCCATAAGCCATATGTGCTCAATCTATAGTCCTCTCAAAGGTAGGTGAAAGGACTCATCGAGACGTTACTTGGGAAGATGGAGAGCCAAAGGTCACCCAATGACCACTTTTTGGGAGTAAAAAGTAATAAAATAGTGGTTTTTACCATTTTACTTGATACCCGCGGGCTATAGGGATGCAACTCGCGGGTACGCATGCTATAGTGATGCAACATGTGGGTAGGAACAAAAATAGGATAAACTGGTATCATTGAAGGATGAAAATGGATCTGAGTCATTGAAATGGATCCTACAGGCCAAAGAATGTTGATGCTCACAGGGTGGAAGATTTCTGTGTAACAACTATGGAAAGGAAAGTTGAAGGTGATGTGAAGAGATTAGCTTAGCAAAACGTGGTTGTTTTGTAGTATAGAAAATAGAATGATGGAAGATAAGGGACTAGTTCCTATCCAATATAGGGAAAATAGAGTCAAAGGGATACACCAAGAGAACAATTTGTAAATGATTAAGACACAAGAGATACACCAAAATATGCCTTAATGTGTTATTAAACGATGAAGAAATAACTTGGAGGGGCCCTAAAGGTGCCACGCTCAACTAATGTTATGATTGTGTGTCTTACAATGAAGTGTTTAACCCAACAACAACTCTTAAAATGAGTATAGATGAAAGGTAACATATTTATCAATAAGGAATCAAAGGGAGAAAAGAGGGAGAAACCCTTACATAAACCACTTCCAAGATGGTAAATAAGCCCCTAAAATTTGGCCTCTCAAGCATGTTCTTTGCAAGTGTTCCCTAAAATACATCAATAATCATTAAAGATGACAAATATTAGTTTCAAAGATAAAAGCGATAACCCAAAGAAGTTATCCACAAGCCTTCCATTAGATATTCAACAAAGCCCCAATAGGAGAGAAATCCTCACAAATCCAACCATGAAATGAATGAGGAAGGGCTACTCTCTATATAGAGTATAACTCAACTTCCTTTAAAATGAAATAATAGCTTCCTCTCCTAGATCCATAAGTCACTCAACAAACTGTCCAAGAATAACATTAATTGGTTTAGATACATTTTTCTCTCTGAGCAAAACAAATAAATAATGCTAGATCAGTAACAAACTCATGTTGCGAAGGAAATAATGAATAAAATAAGACAATGGTTATGTTATGTGTATTCTCCAAGGTGGATTCCTTCTTCTTCAAGTGAATGAAACAGATACATCTTCAAGTTGGGTCGCGTGCTTCTCCAAGTGAAACATCTCCTCAAAAAAGGGTCTGAACCAAGTCAAAATATGTTCCAAGGTAGTACATGTGGCTCCTTCATGATGAGACGTCCCTTCAATAAACATGAATATGTATGCAATGAAACCCCAATAGAGTGGACACCCTCCTTATTTGAATTATTCTAGTGACATATCCTCAGAACATGTGCAATAAAACTATCCATCTAAGGATTGACCCACTAAATAATAGAACAAGTGATGTCCACATGCCAACCATAGTCCTTCATGCTAGGATTGCCACCTCTAGATGGCTCAATATCCCAAGTTCCAACTGATAAAATAATGTGCAAATTATAAATTCATGGAATATGGAGTCCACCACTCAATATAGTGACATTAAATCAAGTGCAAGGTCCCCAGAATAGTTAACTAACCTCATGAAGGAAGGGGATGGCCCCTTCTTCAATACATGACGTATGCATCAAAATGTGTGTCAAGAAGATGGAATCAAGGGTGCTCTACTAGGAATGAAAACCAATAGTTCCAATATATCATCCATGTGTTGTGTCTCCATACAAGCAGGGGCGTTCAAGCAATTAGTGCAAGAATAGTGTTCCCTAGAGACATGTGCACAACTATTTTAAATAACAAAATGTGTGTATGCCTTAAGATATGTGCTAGAAGAGAGGGTGCTCCAATAAAGAACAAATTTTATCTTGCAATTACCACCTTCCAAGTGTGAAACAACTCCAAATAACTAGTGTGCTCTGTCAATTAAGATCCCATGTGGTCAAATAGAGTCACACCAAGGACAAATATCCCCCAAATTATCTCCAACATCTATATACAAGATTAGCACTCCATTAAGTGGTGATCAATGTGTCATGAGAAGGTGGCATGCATGTGGATCACCCCTATTTCTCCTAGGGTGTTCTTGCTAGGAGATGTCAAACCCATATAATTATTCCAATAATCTTTTCAAAATCATGTACGACACCCTCCAAGTGAGTATGTCAAACATCCCATAGAAACACTTCATCAAGGAATAATTATTAACACTTTAAAACTTAGGGAGACTCTAAGTTGATGGGTCACCCACTCGATAAATGCACAAAATGTTAACTAATTGTGTCAACGCTAAGAAAAAATAAGCCATTCATGCCAATATTACCAAGAAGGAGAGCATATCATCAGCAATATATCATTAAAACACCATGAAGAGATCTCATCCAATAGCTACTAGCAGCAATCCAACATGGAATCAATCAAAGGAAAGCAACAACTCTAAGCCAAATCTCAAATGTACCCCATTCCATCCAATGAATCATCTTGCAAGTTTGATCTTTGTGATTAAAATAACAAGTGCATCCCTCATCCAATATAAGGGGTGACACTTGGATCTAGATTGGGGACATGTACTCTTTGAAGAAGAGTGCATGAGAACCTTAGAATCTCCAGGTTGTACTCATAAAAAAAAATATCAAGAAAGCAAGAGAACCATGCAATGGTGGGATGGATACATATCACATCCCTAAACACCGCATACAACATTCATATAGTCCATTACATCAAAATAGACCAGAATTGGCTTTACAAGATAAGGCATAAGCCAACAATGCCAAAGAGAGCATGGAATGAAATCTAATTCTTATGATGTTGAGTTTATTCTTCCTATTCTAATGCTCTCAAGAGCTTACTCATCCTACCTTACTCTACTATATGAAGAAAAAATGATGCTAAGTGAAATCATATACCCAATGCAACCACTTGATGAGCTCATCAAGACCATGAATCTTTTCCTTGTGCTTTGTCATAAACCAAAACACGGATACATCCATCATCAAGACAATATAGGGTAGAATCTCCATTGCTTCAAGGCTAGAATTTGAAGTAGGGTTTGTTGATGTATATGTAACTTCGGAATGTATTTCACATATATGTATATTGTATTCCTATAGAGATGTTATTATTCCTCTATACGGAAGTGTCGTCATTTATATTGTAAGTGTCGTAACTTATACTTGATGGGTTATTAGACCACCTTGTTGGGGTCGGCCCTGTATAAGTCATGTGGGTCAAAGGGTTATTAGACCACCCTATTGGGAGTCGGCCATGTGGGTCAAGGGGTTATTAGACCACCCTAGTGGGGGTCGGCCCAGTCAGCATTATGTTAAGTGGTTAAGTTGAGGCCGACCTAGTTGAGTAAAGGTCAAGTCAAGTTAGTGTATAAATAGAGAGTGTGTCTCTCTCATTTTACACATTCTATTCTCTCACTCACACTTTGGAGAGTGGCGCTCTTGTAGAGGAGGAGGCTCTGCTGCTAGGAGAAGACTATCTCTTGTATTCTGGTTGTATCATTGCTCTATCTATCTCTGAGGAAGTTATTGGGGTTTTTCACCTTTATAGTTTTCCCCAAGTAAACTCTGTGTCTCTTGTGTGCTTGCATTATTGTGTCCATGATTGATATGCTGTAGATTTGTTGTACATGTTGTTCTCTCAGTTAAGATCCTAGATTAGATTGAAGTAAATTCTGAAAATTTAACATGGTATTAGAGCTAGCCTGAAAGAAGGCATGATATGGCATGTATGACACTTGTTGCACTTACGATGCTAGGGATTGATATAGCAAAAACCAGTCATCCTAGAAATTTCGCTATAAATCCATTTTGGCGAAGTTTTCGGATCTGAAACTTTTACAGTTTGAATATCAAATCCCCGTGTACCTTGTGTCCAAAGGACAACTTCTAATTCGTTGTACTTTGTGATTTATGATCTGTACAATATAGGGTTTCTGCCTCTTCCAGATCTCAGTCATAAACAGGTGACCTTGGAGAAAAGGTCATAACTTAGGATAGGAAGCTCCAAATGAAATTTCATAAAAAGAGATGGGAATTACATAGACTGTACTATCTCAGGAAACTTTTTCAGAGTCCTAAGTTGAACCAGTGACATGTGGCACGCCGTACAATCTCGCTCTCATGTTTTATCCCATAAATAGTTCACGTTGCGACACTTGGAATAACTCTCTCTCAGAGAATCCAATTGAGGTCAGACCTGTCGGGATGGAAAGATGACAGGTCGGGCTATCTCAGGAAAAAATTTCAGACTCTATGGATCAAAAAGTTCATAGTTACACTAGAAACAATCAGGTACATATTTATGTCATAACAAAATTATTTTTGAGCACCTTCATTCATGGCTTCTGGAATTTAGGGTTTCGGATAAAGTTGGAATTTTTGTAATCAGAGACCACGGCTAAATGCTACTCATCAAAATAAAAATTTAGAGACCAAGATCAGAATTTTTGGTTGGCCAGAAGGCCGGGCTTGATCAGACCCTAGTTTGGGACTTTGATCAGAAAAGTGGAAAATTAGGGCTTCTGCAAAAATGGGAATTTTTGAAATCTGTGACCACGGCTGGAAGCTCCTCGTAAAAATAGAAGCTTAGAGCTTTGGATCAAAACTTTTGATTGGGCATAAGAGTGGGCTTCATCAAACCCCAGTTCGGGGTCACGTCTAGTGAATCCGAAAGTTTCAAAGGAAAAATTGAGGAGTGAAACTTTGCAGTTTTCAAATTTTGAATATACCAGCTTGATTAGCTCATCAAGGCACATATTTCTATCCTTTCAGAAGTTTGAAATTCAAAGTTTCAATTTTTGGGGTTTCTCTGACAAACCCTATTACAGCTCCAAATCCAGTTCCTACAAATCAAGTGGATTGGGTTAATCCTAGAAGAGGATGGATTGGTCACCTGCATAAGTGAAGAAGTTCTTGTTTCAGAGGGAGATGAGGCTAAGGCCTTCCATAAGAAGATTACAAGCAATCTTGACAGGTATGGATTACAGGTATGTTTCGAATTCTGTTCATGGTTAAGTTTATGATATGTTTGTCTTCATATCATTACAGTACAATCTTGATTAATTACTAGACTTGTCGTATTACCTTAATAGAAGATATTCATTGATTAAGGTTTTGACACTTATGATTGTACTAATGCATTGTGATGTTGTATGAGGTTTATGTTGTTCGCTAACATAAAAGGTACACCAAGAAAGACAAATCATGTTCTACTTCAAGAACATATGATCATGGTGACATGAAGACAAAGATTCATCCATTGTCATGGATCAAATAGAAGATCTACTTACGAGGTATGTATAACTTGGTTCTACAATGGTTAACTTATGAGACATCCAGGTTACTAGCACAAGTCACTGAAGAGAACCAAAAGACATTATGCGGGTATGTTAGACATAACTAGTTAGCATGCTAATCTAGGTATGTTTTCCTATATCAAGCTAGAATCCTACCTTGTGTTAGGATCTTATACTGTTGTGTTGTTGATAGTGATTATTCATGAAGTCGTAGGTTTGAATAGTCATGGTTGTATGCATATTATATTTCTTACCATAATTGATGATATGATTAAACAGAAGAATCATGAAGGTATAGGTTTGAGTAATCACGGGTTTATGCATTTATGATTTAACTAATCAGAAGAGACCTATGATCAAATAAGAATATGCATGAGTAAAAGAAGACTTCCCTGAAACCTTGAATACTAATGTTTATTATCTGTGAATGATCATGACTATATATGTTTAAGATTATTGTGTTTTGATAGTATTAAGATTATACTAATAAATGTGTGATTATGTATGAGTCCTCAAGGATAATACAATGATGATACTAATAAGCATGCATAGTGATTAAGGATGGATATAAGTTCAAGGACAGGTAATCTGGAAAGCAAAGATCAAGAGGGAGCACACTCCAGTTGTTCCTGTAAGAAAGCAAAGGAGCACACTTCAGTAGTTTCTGCAAGGATGCAGATATTCAGAGGGAGTTGACCACTTCTCACAATCCACATCAGAATGGAGTTGCAAAGATTCAGAGGGTGTCCACCCAGCAACCAAACAAAGATAAGTATTTGAATTGTCATTTCTTACATAATTTTATTCAATGATGTATATGCTTATGTTCCTAGAATTAGGTTGTGTATTATGCATATTAGAATAGTTGCATTGATGAACAGTCTACTACTAATATACATGGGAAGTGACCTATGGCACTGTACAACATTCCATTGCTACTTATCTAGAATTAAACCTCTTTGCTGACATGTTAGGAGTTGTGCACACTCTTAACAATGTTCTGGTAGAGATTGGAAGGCATCTAGAAAGTTACGGAATATGGATAAATGTTGTATTGAAGCATTGGCTAAGATAATTGCATGATTGTATGACATATTTCTTTATGTGTAAGAATTTGTTCTGAAAACTATGAGATGTTTTCTAATCATGCAATTTAACTTGTTGTGTAGGAAATATCGTATACCATCACCTACAAAAGAAGGACTACAACATTTGTTCAGCAACAAAGTTATCTATTGAAAATATTGAAGATATTAAAGTTCCCAGGATCTGGGAAGAATGCCATGATCAAGGAGTACCAGTCGATCATGAAGATGTTTGGGATGCAGTCCCAAGACCTGAAGGGGAGTTTGTAGTGACTTCCAAGTGGATCTACAAGATCAAGCATGCTACAGGTGGTAGCATAGAGACTTTTGCTCCTGTAGCCAGATACACTTCCATTAGATCAGTACTTGCTCTGGCTGCAGTGATGAAGTGGAAGATACACCAGATGGATTTCAAGACAGCTTTCTTGAATGGTGTAGTTGAAAAAGAAGTGTATGTGGAGTAGCCACTTGGTTCTGAGACCCATGACAGGGAGTCATATATGTGCAGAACTTGGTATGGTAGGATAGACAGCTTTCTATCCAGTTTGAGCTTTACCAAGAGTAAAACAGATTCCAACCTTTACTACAAGGTTGAGGAAGGCAATACAGTGATACTACTATTGTATGTGGATGACCTGTTTGTAACAGGTGAGGATAGATTGATTGCCGACATGCAGCGGAAGCTTGATGCCGAGTTCGAGATGAAGAACTTGGGGATGATGCACTATTTGTTTTTGGCATGGAGGTGTGGTAGACTGCAGATGGAATCTTCCTTAGACAAGGGAAGTATGCAGTAGAGATCCTAAAGAGGTTCGGGATGATGGACTGCAAGGCTATGGCCACACCTATGGCATCGAACCTGAAGCGTCTGTGTGATGCTCCATCTAATCCAGTTGATGTCACAGATGAACACGAGAACAAATATTTGCTTTGCGGTGAACACATTGAGCCAGTTCCTGACGGATCCGAGGAGTGTTCACCTGGTTGTTGTAAATCATATTCTGAGGTACCTAAAGGGTACCGTTGACTATGGGCTCAAGTATGATGTGAATCAAAAGTTTGCGATCAGGTGTGATCTCTTGGTTTAGCAGGAAGCAGTCCTATGTAGCACTGAGTACAGCCGAAGCAGAGTATGTTGCGACGGATGAGCAGGATGCAGATGTATTGACCAAGCCATTGGCCAGAGTACAGTTTGAGTACTTCAAAGAGAGGCTTGGTGCACTTCAAATCGAGGTTCCTTCCAAAAGGAAGTGATGAGTCCGGAAGATGCAGATGCACATGAGCTTTTCTGACATGGTTGATGTGCTCTCCCATGGTCGTGATGTAATTGCTGAGCCATTCTCACATGGTGGTAGATGTGTTCTCCCATGGTGTAGATGTAAGGGCTAAATCCATTTTTCACATGGTGGTAGATGTGTTCTCCCATGGTGAAAAGGTAAGGGCTGGAGCCTTCCCCCAATGGTGGTAGATGTGTTCTCCCATGTTGATGGTGTAAGTGTTGGATGATGTGCATCTGGGTTGTGCTTCATGGATGATGAGCATCAGGACGATGCTCCAGTTACTGCTCTATATATGCATCAGGATGATGCTGGATATGATCAGTTGGATCATTTATATGTATATGTATGTACGCATCACGTTGGATGTTGGATATGATCAGTTGGATCATTTGTATGTATTTTGTATATGCATCATGTTGGATGCTTGGACCATGTATCTGTATATGTATTAGGTGGATACATTGTATGATCAGGAAGATATGTATGTTGATATGTATCAGGTATGATCAGGTGGATCATGTATTTGTATTTGTATCAGGTGGATACACTGTATGATCAGGTGGATCATGTATTTGTATTTGTATCAGGTGAATACACTATATGATTAGGTGGATCATGTATGATGATATGTATCAGGTAGATTCTTGGTATGCATCAGGTGGATGCATTGTATGATCAGGATGATCATGATGATGAGCTTCAGGATGTTGCTCCAGATGATATGTATCAGGATGGTACAGTGATGATGATCAGTGTGATCATGAGCATCAGGATGATGCTTTGTGCGATGATGATCCGTTGGATCATGAGTATCAGGTTGATACTTGGAGGTCAGAGATGATATGTGGCAAGTTGTGCAAATAGCATGTAATCAGTCCTGGGAGATCTTGCCGGTCGTGCTACGGCACATAAATGTTCCTGGGATACTCTTTTCGATATTGCTATGTAGTATGTAATCAGTCCTCAGATATCTGATAGGTTGAGCTGTGTGCTCGTAATCAGTACTGGGATGAGGTATTACTATAGAGACATGTAATCAGTCCTGGAGATCCGAGAGGTTGAGCTGTGTGCTCGTAATTAGTCTTGGGATGATCCTTAGAGATCTTGCCGATTGTGTTGCGGCACATAAATGTTCCTAGGATGCTCTTTAAAGGTTTTGTCTATCCACATGTAATCAGTCCTGGAGATCCGAGAGGTTGAGTTGTGTGCTCGTAATAAGTCCTAGGATGCTCTTTAGAGATCTTGTCGGTCGTGCTACGGCACATAAATGCTCCTGGGATGCTGTTTAAAGGTATTGTGGAGGAGATGCATGTAATCAGTCCTGGGAGATCTTGCCAGTCATGCTTAGGCACATAAATGTTCCTGTGATACTCTTTCCGGTATTGCATCAGCACATAAAATTAGTCCTGAGAGGACACCTCTATCAGATCATTCGCACAGATGATGAAGACCTGTAGGTGGTGGGCCTACATCCAGTATGAAAAAGGACTGGCTCTGTAGAACTTCCTATGACGAGTAGATTCAGAGATTGATTGAGATAGCAGCAGCAGTGACGATGATGATGACTCAATGACGATTATCCAATGACGATGATCCAGAGAAGATGACTTGTGCTAGAAGACCTGTGTCGAGAAATACCTTCCTAGTTAAGAGGGAGTGTTGATGTATATGTAAATTCGGAATGTATTTCACATATATGTATATTGTATTCCTATAGAGATGTTATTATTCCTCTATACAGAAGTGTCGTCATTTATATTGTAAGTGTCGTAACTTATACTTGATGGGTTATTAGACCACCTTGTTGGGGTCGGCCCTGTATAAGTCATGTGGGTCAAAGGGTTATTAGACCACCCTATTGGGGGTCGGCCATGTGGGTCAAAGGGTTATTAGACCACCCTAGTGGGGGTCGGCCTAGTCAGCATTATGTTAAGTGGTTAAGTTGAGGCCGACCTAGTTGAGTAAAGGTCAATTCAAGTTAGTGTATAAATAGAGAGTGTGTCTCTCTCATTTTACACATTCTATTCTCTCACTCACACTTTGGAGAGTGGCGCTCTTGTGGAGGAGGAGGCTTTGCTGCTAGGAGAAGACTATCTCTTGTATTCTGGTTGTATAATTGCTCTATCTATCTCTAAGGAAGTTATTAGGGTTTTTCACCTTTATGGTTTTCCCCAAGTAAACTCTGTGTCTCTTGTGTGCTTGCATTATTGTGTCCATGATTGATACGTTGTATATTTGCTGTACATGTTGTTCTCTCAGTTAAGATCCTAGATCAGATTGAAGTAAATTCTGAAAATTTAACAGGGTCACACATATAAGAGAGAAGAACAAAATCATGCCAAGGATAGCATGTGTCATTACGACAAGCTTCTTCTATCCAACAATGGATGGGGCTGATGTACACACCACCATGGTATAAAACATCACAAGTTAACCCTTCATCAACCCTTACAACTTCATCATTACTCCCCTCAAGCAAAAGGACTTAGGTGGCTCTATAAAGCTACTCAAAACATCATGGCTATACTCCAAATAAAATGTGCATGAGACATCAAATAGCATTCCATACTTAGCCCCAACTTTAGGGCTTGAAACCCTTCATGTTGGCTGAAACTTTCTACAATATATGCTTCCTATATTGTTCCAGCATTAAAAACACGATTTCTAGCTAAAAGTACATCCAAAAGATGAGAGAAATTTGACGAAATAGATAGTTGGAAATTTATGTAAGTATCCCCTACTTGCCTCATAAAATTTCCATCCATAAAAACAAAATTTTAATTGAGAATACCCAAGAAAATGCACCAAATTTTGAGGGTACTATTAGGTTAAAAAACATCATTAGAAACAAATTCCACTATCTGAAAAATTTCTAACTTTTTGTATGAATAACATGGCTAAAAATTAGGCACATAAATATATGAAGATTATGTTGTGAAACATGGTTATCCTACGCAATTTTCAACAAATGTTCACACACAAATTCAGCAAAAATTGGAGTTTGTGGTTGGAATTTTTTTGTGTTTTTACCATTACAAATATGATCTAAATGCTTAGTAAAATCTGCATCATACCAGGTAGATATGGTTGGAAATTACCCTAAAAACTCTTCCCCAAATATGAGAATACATGGTTGAAACAAGTATTCATACATATCTTCACCATACTGTCCAAAATATGCATCATAAATAGGAACATGTGACTGGAAAACAACTTGCATTTTTTTTAATTTACCTCCTCTATGTTAGGTTGTCCATGGACCTCAAAATATGCATTATCTTCGTTAGAAACATCTCTACAATTATCATAAATAAGGATCCCAATTTTTTTTCAATAATCCAATTTCTTATCATAGTAAAAAAATGAAAAGCAATGTCCCTAGCTGCATATCCTTGGTTGCCTTTATCTTCATCAAATGGAGAGACAAATACATTTGCAAACTCTTCACCCTTCAATGTTTTTTCTCTGTGATATTGAATTCGACCAATTATGTGAAGTTTCCATATCGAAATCATACATAAAATGTGGAATCAAGTATTTGTGCCTAATTCCTTGAGATTTAGAAAAAAAATGGAGGATCTGTTTCTAGTTTGAGGATATGGATCCAACATTAAGGGAATCAGTTCTGAGTTAAGGAGACCACTTTAGGGTTGTAGGAATTGGTTCCAATGGAAGGAACCGATTCCTAAAATTTGAGAATTGGTTCCTTCAATATTTGGAACTAGTTGCAATATAATTTAATGAAACACAAAAAAAACAATAAAAAAAAGCTCATGACAAATATGCAGGAAGAGTTTCTAGAGGGCCTACACGATGCCAAAAACCATGAGAGTATCTAATTAGCAAGCCAAAATTTTGTCACTAAGATGATTAGGTGATTGGATTTTACTATGTAGCCTTCAGGCAAGGTTTTAGTGTGTAATTAGTGAGCAGAATTTTGGAGTAGTGATCGCTTGGGTTTCAAGTCTAGTCAATTGAGGTCAGTTCATTTCCATTTGCAATGTTTAAAGTTGAATTTTGGAGGTTCTCCTGGTAGTGTTGTGTGTGCTCCTTAGCATACATAGAAAACAAATTTTGTTTGTTGTGTATGCTAACAAGCATAGATGGTATTGTTGGGATTGTCATGGTTCAAATATGTATGTTTGTTAGCATACACATGTTTCTTGTATATGCTAACAAGCACACGTAGACTTGTTAGCTACTAACAAGCTTATGTGTGCTAACAAGCATACACAGTTTTCCTGCGTATGCTAATAAGCACACACAAGTGCATGATAGTTGTAGCATGTAACTATAATAAATTATAATTAACAAATATAAAATTGAAATATGATAATTCAAAGTTTCAAATGTGTGAAGGGTCCTCATAAAACAATGAATTTGTCATTGTGCTAGAAGGTTTGACTATTTTCTAGTTTTAAGTGTTTTACTAAACAATAGAAATGGCCTCACATCAAATGGCTTAGTTTAGGAATGGAGTTCGTGGTGATCACGGGAGACAAAGAAATGATTGTCTAGGGAATTAACAACAACAAGTACAACAAACATACCCTATTGATTCTCCTCTATGGAAGTGTGTGACCAAGATTGGGAAGAAAGAGAAGAAGAATGGTGGCAACTTGAGAGTATTGGAATTGTAGCAAGTGGGAAAAAAAATCGCATGCTCATACATGAGGGTTATGGCCCAGTTTATCTGGCTTGAAGGTGATAATGGAGTTCATCATTGAAAACATATTAGTTGAAAGGATGTGGATAGTTTTCAAGTAGATAAAGATGCCACAATTTAGCTAAGGAAAAAAGGAGGAGTTGTAGGTAGCAACCAATCTCAAATAGGATAAATGAAGTTCCCTTAATTGTTGAAGAAGCACATAAGAGACAAAGCCTTGGAACCTTGGCCAAAATGTTTGACACAGGAGGGAGGGATGAGACATGCAATAGGGTTGCAAGAGCCATATTTTCACATGGAATACCCTTCAATGTAGTGTAGTATCATTATTGGCAAGACATTCTTAGGGCAGTTAATGAGTCCCCTAGAGGTTACAAGGGGCCAAAATTTAGAAATTCCACACTACCCTTCTATGGAAGGATACATTTTATTGTGGAGAAAGTGTTAGAACTAGTTCATTCCAATTGGAGTGGGAATGGTGTCTCTATTATCTCTGATGGTTGGACTGATATGGCCAATAAACCATTGATAAACATTATTGTAATGTCTCCTTCATGCCCATACTTCTTGAGGGCAATAGATGCTTCAGGGGCAAACAAGAACACTAAATGTATTGTTGAAAAAAATTCAAAATAAATTGAGATCTCGGGCCCTTCAAAAGTTGTGCAAGTCATCACAAATAATGTATGTTCATGTAAAGAAGCTAGGGCAATTATTGAGGGACTATATGACCATATTTTTTGGACACCTTGCATGGTGCATAATTTAAATCTCACTTTTAAATACATCGTTTCTGAAGTTGAATGGATGAAAAACTATGTGAAGAAGCAAGATAAGTTCATATTTTTATCACTAATGACCAACATGCACAAGCTACATATAAGGAATTTTCTAAACTCCAACTTTTGAAGGTTTGAGAAACTAGATTTGCATCACATTATATAATGATAAGGTAGTTAGTAGACATGAGGGAATATTTGTCCTACATGGCTATTAATCCATGGTGGAAAACATGGAAACAAAGCAACACTAAAAAATGAGTGTGGTTTAGAGGTACCATTCTTGATGAGGCTTGGTGGATTCAAGCTGAGCTTTTTGTTTCCATAATGGAGCCACTTGTTGATTTGTTGAAATTTTATGATTGAGATGTGCCTATGTTGGGTGACATACATGAGGGAACTAACCATATGTTGGAAAGGATTTGGCTACTTCTTGAAGAGAAGGAATCTCTTTTTTTGGCACCGCAAAGGACATAATCATTACATGTGGAACAATTACAATACCCCTCTACATGCTTTACAATGCCTTAAATCCAAAGTACTATGATGAGTCGTACTTGGATAAATTTTGGGGTAGGAGGAAGGTCCCAAACATAGGTATTTAGGTGGACAATGGATTGAGAACAACAATTTCAAATATTTGCTTCGATATGATATTGGAACTCATGGGGCTACATAACCAATTTACTTCATTCATCACAAGGAGTAGTGCATTTGGAAATTTAAATGCACTAGCTGACAAGGGAATTATGAGACCTATTTCATGGTGGGTATAGTATGATGCCCAAACCTTCACATATAGAGTTTTTCCATAGGTTTGTATCTCTTCAGTGACAAAGATAAATTGGAGCACTTATGGGTTCATCCATTCAGTCAAGAGAAATAGACTTCAGTCAACAAAGGCAAAATATCTTGTGTACATTCACTCAAATATTCACCTCAACTCTCGATCAAAGCCATATTATAATGAGGGTCCTTCTAAGCCATGGCATGTAAATTGTGAGGATACAGACTTGGATATCCATGACCATTTGAAGGATAACCTCTCTTTGTTTATTTCTTCTATATATCCTTTCAGTGTTGGGGATTAAAATGAGGCATTCCTGCCTAGGTCTATCTTGGTTGTGGAAGGTTCTTATGCCGTTATTGTTGGTGGGAAAAGTGGTAGCTTTATTGCATATTATGCATGTGCTACTTCATACCATTATTCCATGGAATTAGGTGTTGTTCCTTTGGAGGATGTGGAGGGAGATGACTATCTATCGAACTAGTCTATCTCACTCCAGATTTTTGTACTTCCACTTTTTCATTTCAGACTTGTGAAGCTTTCCAAATAAGCTCATTTTTTGTTATTTTGAAGAAATTTAGTTTTACTACTTAAGTATTGAGTCTTGATTATTTAATATTTATCATTGCGATGTTGACACATGCATACCAATATATATTATTATGAATTTATGCTAATTGAACTAGAATTTCTATTTGAATCGTTGATGTTATGAATCGTGTTGTATGATTGTATGATGTTACATGTATGTATGATGTATCCGATATTCATATTTGATATCACTATGATCATTGATGTTATGAATCATTTGACAATGAGCATTGAAAAATTAGAATTCATGATGTTATATGAATATATTATTAATGATGAATCATTTCAATTTGAGAATTTTTCATTATAAAATAAAAAATTTAAATATATATTTATAAAATAATTAGGGTTAGGGTTTTGAATGCCCGATTCCTATTTTTTGGATGAGTGCCACTCCTGAACTGGATCCTTCAACTCATTCCAGTCGAACCCATGTTTTTTTATAACCTTGGTTTTTCTTCTATATTATCCTTCTCAAAATCATCAACAATAGGACCGTGAAATTCGGAATTTTGAGAGGACAACAAGCTTACCAAATCTTTGTCTTCATGGGAGGGTCACATGGAAACTTGAATTCTCTTATCAACAAAATCTTCTTCCATGTGACCCTCTCTTAATTCTAGATTTGAAATATGATGCATAGGTGGCTCGTGGGATGAAAAAAATTGTCCATCAAGGATTCTTCATACTCAGGATCCCATTTATTGAGGAAAACCTTGATAAAACATGCAAATGAAGATATTTTCCCTTTTCACAAATCCTCAATCCATCATTTCATGGCATCATCATCAAAAGTAGATACAAGAAATTTCAGCACTACATATTCATGGTTAAGACCCATATCGAACACTACTTTTATGATGTAACATGTGTTATTGTGGAATCATCACGTCCAAGGAAATTCAAGCCATAGTCATCAAATTTTTCAAAAATAATAACAACATTCTCTTGTGGATATCTTGGGATATTTGAAAAATCAAATAAAAGATACAAATATGGATACAAATCTGCCATATTTGGTTAAATGTAAATAGCTAAAATATGAAAATGGATGTGTATGATGTACCTCATACCAAACCAAAGATGCGGAGACACCAAGGTGAACCTTCAAGTGCCTTTAAAGTGTTGAATGCTTCACTTATACAAGTCTTCAAAATATGCAAGGAAAAGGACTTCTTCCCTTCATGGAGTCACGAGATGAGGATGAGTTCTTCAAAGCAAAACCTGCATTTATTGTCTTGAAGCATAACTCTTCAAATTGATGGGAAATAGACTTTATCCCTAGCAATGGCACAAAAATGTCACCTCTCAAACCTTGATGGGGTCCTACCCAAACCCCCCTACTTTATTGATGTGCAAGGCCATAAGGCCCACTAGATAGTTAGTGGATAGTGGCTCAATGTAAAAGGGCCCCCTTTATTAAATAAAGGCCCCTAGGTGGTTGAACCTCATTAATAGTGGGACCACAATTAATTATGAATTTGACTATTGAAGAACTATATAGAGAGTAGTAAGATATTAATGTTTAGTCAAGAATTGTCATTATATTTAGAACTTTGCTCTTGGAGGTTGCCTCCTTGAAGAGGCAAATGAACATAGATATCTATTTTATATATTCTCTCTTCTTGTTTTGTATCTTTTCTCTAAATTTCAAGGTTTACAAGTAGTATCAGAGTTCTTTCTTGGGACAAAAGGAAATAATTTTTAAAACTAGGATTTGGTTATTTCAAACAAGTCTTCTTCAAATTTTCGCTCCATTTTTTTTCTTTTTTTCTGTGAAATTTCAAGGTCTGAAATTCGTAGGGTATAGAAAGGACATACATAAGTAACTTGTTTCCAAATTTCAACATCTGGGTCACTATAATTTCAGAGATACACTCTTTGTAAGTTCAGGTTTGTCACTAATCCAAAAAGCTCCTTCAAATGAGTGATTTTGGCATTTTCGCTCCATATTTTTTTATGCGAAGTTTTAGGTTTTGAAATTTGCAGATTATAGAGAGGACACATGGAAGTAAAATGTTCAAACTTTCAGCTTCTCCGTTGCTACACATTTAGAGATACACTCTATGTAAATTAGGCATTTTGAATGGCTCAAAAACTAGGCTTAAACATGTGTTCTAGGTAAAACTATTGTATTTGAAGTTTTACAAATCCAAACTGGGTGCCATTGGTTGTATTGGAAAGAAGACAGACCAAAGTTGTTCTTGTAACAATTTCATATTTGGACCTGAAAAATTGGATGCATGGCAGGCTATACACGTTCATCCTTCCGAGAAGGCCAAAATCAACAAGTTTTGGAAAAATTACCCTATTATTTTCTTGGCACATCATAATTTAGTAAAACATGTGGCATTACAAAGTAGACTTATCATACTACTACAAAACAAAATTCTAGACTCACAGGTATGGAAATTTCAGAGTTACAAAAGTCTCTAGATCATCTCCAAATTAGTGTTTACAAGAAGTTGTACTTATTTTTAAATTTTGGCCTCAAACCCAACCTTGAAAAGTAAGTTATTTTCCAATAATTGTATAGCTATTTTTGGGATTAGCGAGATCAATTTTATTTTTATTCTTTTTAGAGATGTATTATGGCATCTTTAAATAACACATAGATCTGTCATTCAGCAAGTACACCTGCAATTGGGAAAACATACATGCAAAAAATACAAGCTTGCATTAGAGAAATATTGAGGTCTAAAATGTGTCTCCTAAGGAAAATAATAAAATAAGAGTAATTATTTTTTCAAGGAAAGGGAAAAAAAATCTATCGTATTTTCAAATTATTTCCTTATAGGTTTACTCATATTATGAGTGTGATCTCTCGTTGGATGTAGAATTAAATTCCACTTCCAATAAGTACCCACTCAACATACTTAAGACCCCTCTATAAGAAAAAACTCGAAATACATTTAGAAAGGTATTTCCTTCAACAAAATACATTTTTTTAATATATTTAAATTTTTTTCCTATGGGAGACCTATCCAAAGTATGTTGGGTGGGTAATTGTTGTATGTGGAATTTAATTATGCATTCAACAAGAGATCACACTTGAAATTTGAGTAAAACCTACAAGGGGATAAGTTGAAAATGATAAGTCAAGACCTGCAATGTTCTCTCCTCAACCTGCAAGGCTTTGTGATCATGTGCCAACTCCGCCCTCTCTCTCCTAGCTTCTGAGAGGAGGTCTTCCAGAGTGCTAATCCTTTTCTTGGCATGCTTGAGGTCCTGGGATATTTATGTATGTTGTCTTGACTGGCCATGGCAGCAGTACATTTACGAAAGCTATGAATTTTGGCACTTGATCAATGACTTTAAATACCGAAACTTCCTGGGTGGTGACAATCTCCAGTTGCAACAAAATCTTGAGTCTCTTCTTTGTTTTTTTGATAATTTGCTTCCTTTTAGGATCGAATATTATAGTATCCAGTCAAACTACAGCATTCTCCCTGTAAGGGGTGTATTGAGTGATGCCTAGTTCTCAATGTCCATGTCTTGGGGGCTACTACCTGGGCCTCCTCGATCTATTTGTCACTACTTTGCTACACTCTTCTAGGCTTCCTGTTCTTTCTTCTTTTGGATCTCCTCCTGCAAAATTTGCTCTTCTCTTTTTCGAGCTTCTTCTTGTTCTCTAAGCAACTCTACATGCCTGCATTTTTCTTCTTCATCTCTCTTTTCTTGCTCTTCTTCCTACAACCTTCTGTCTATTTAGACCAATAAAGCTTCTAATTCAGCATTTTCCCAGGCTATTTCTTTCAGTAGTCTATGTTGTACTTCCTCGGGTGTTTCTTTAGCTTGCTTGTTGCTACCAATCTCTTTGGTTCATTTCCCGTGCTTTCTCCTCTTGTCCAGTTCATTGAAATTGTGCACCCTTCGATAAAATTCCTCCTATGCACAAAAATGATCAGCGTAGGCATAATAAAACATGACCAAAACACAATGGTTAGATACCTTTCTGTGGTTGTCATTTCTATAAAATGTCCTTTCCCCAAAGTGAAAGGCCTCAAAATTCTTGACCAATTCTGAGGACTCCTTTACTTTGGACATCTTCTAAGCCTCAACAACTATTGGTAGGAGTGGCCATGACGCTTTCTTGTTGTTGTTCAAAGCATGTCCTATCCCGCCAATGAATGTTTGCTTCGCAATCTCTTTGAGTACCATGTAGTCCATGACATACTTAGGACAAATGTATGGAGCCTTAGACCCAACACAAATGCGTAGATAAGTCCCCTCGTCCTTTAGGTACCAGTATCCTAATTGGGTTATCGTTTTAATAGCGTCATCGGACATGCAATTAGGTGTCTTCCCATAGATGATTTTGTACAAAGGCATGATGAATTCTTCACAAACTTGCTGTTAAATTTTCAGAATTTACTTCAATCTGATCTAGGATCTTAACTGAAAGAACAACATGTACAACAAATCTACAGCATATCAATCATGGACACAATAATGCAAGCACACAAGAGACACATAGTGTACTTGGGGAAAACCATAAAGGTGAAAAACCCCAATAACTTCCTCGGAGATAGATAGAGCAATGATACAACCAGAATACAAGAGATAGTCTTCTCCTAGTAGCAGATCCTCCTTCTCCACAAGTGCGCCACTCGCAGATCCTCCTTCTCCACAAGTGCGCCACTCTCCCAAGTGTGAGTGAGAGAATAGAATGATAAAATAGAGATCTCCTGATCTCTATTTATACTAGACTTGACTTGCCTCATAACCTTTACTAGGTCGACCTTAACTTAACCACATAACACAATGCTGACTGGGCCGACACCCAATAGGGTGGTCTAATAACCCTTTGACCCACATGGCCGACCCCCACTAGGGTGGTCTAATAACCCTTCGACCCACATGACTTATACAGGGCCGACCCCAACAAGGTGGTCTAACAACCCATCAAGTATAAGTTACGACACTTACAATATAAATGACGACACTTCCGTATAGAGGAATAATAACATCTCTATAGGAATACAATATACGTATATGTGAAATACATTCCGAAGTTACATAAACATCAACACTCCCTCTTAACTAAGAAGGTATTTCTCGACACAGGTCTTCTAGCACAAGTCATCTTCTCTGGATCATCGTCATTGGATAATCGTCATCGAGTCATCATCATCGTCACTGCTGCTGCTATCTCAATCAATCTCTGAATCTACTCGTCATAGGAAGTTCTACAGAGCCAATCCTTTTTCATACTGGATGTAGGCCCACCACCTGCAGGTCTTCGTCATCACTGGCCATACTGTGGAATCCTCAGGACTTATTACATGCATCACAAAACCTTGAAAGAGCATCCCAGGTTGTTACAAGCACATGTCTCTACCTATAGGATCTCCCAGGGCCATATTATATGTGACCTCACCACAAAACCTTGCAAGAGCATCCCAGGATGTTACGAGCACACAACTCTACCTATAGGATCTCCCAGGGAAAGATTATATGTGGTCACCACAAAACCTCGCAAGAGCATCCCAGGCTGTTATGAGCACACAGCTCTACCTATAGGATCTCCTAGGGACAGATTATATGTGGTCATGGAAAAACCTCGCAAGAGCATCCCAGGACTTATTACGGGCACACAGCCCAACCTATTGGATCTCCCAGGGACATATTATATGCCATAGGACAAAACCTCAAAAGAGCATCTGCCAGATATCCCAGGGCCAGATTATATGCCATAGGAAAAACCTCGAAAGACTATCTGCAGATCTCCCAGGGCCAAATTATATGTCCTCCCAGAGCAAAACCTCAAAAGAGCATTTGCCATATATCCCAGGGCCAAATTATATGCCATAGGCAAAACCTCAAAAGACTATCTGCAAATCTCCCAGGGCCAAATTATATGCTCATCTGCACAACCTGATCCACGGCCATAGAGTATCAACCTGATACTCACCATACATCATCCTAATGTATACATGATCATCCTGATCATCATCACTGCAACATCCTGCTGCAAGTCATCTGGAGCAACATCCTGAAGCTCGTCATCCATGATCATCCTGATCATATCATGCATCTACCTGATCATATCATGCATCTACCTGATGCATACCAAGTATCTACCTGATACATATCATCATACATGATGCACCTGATCATACAATGTATCCACCTGATACAAATACAAATACATGATACATATCAACATACATGATCTACCTGATCATACAATGTATCCACCTTATACATATACAGATACATGATCCACCTGATCATACATGATACATATCAACATACATGATCTACCTGATCATACAATGTATCCACCTTATACATATACAGATACATGATCCACCTGATCATACATGATACATATCAACATACATGATCTACCTGATCATACAATGTATCCACCTGATCATACATGATACATATCAACATACATGATCTACCTGATCATACAATGTATCCACCTGATACATATACAGATACATGGTCCAGGCATCCAACATGATGCATATACAAAATACATACAAATGATCCAACCGATCATATCCAGCATCCAACATGATGCGTACATACATAAATGATCCAACTGATCATATCCAGCATCATCCTGATGCATATACAGAGCAGTAGCTGGAGCATCATCCAGCGCTTACATCCACAACCATGTGAAGGATCCTCCTTCGAACATGCTTGGAATGGCCTCTGCAAATGTGTCCATCACTTCTTCCTCTAAGTGTCATCAATCCTAAGAACACCAAGCCTCTCTCTGAAGTACTCGAACTTCACTCTGGCTAGTGGTTTCGTCAGCACATCTGCAATCTGCTCGTCCGTCGCAATGTACAGGATCTTCACAGCTCCTCTCTGCACCATATCCCTGATATAGTGATATTTGATCTCTATGTGTTTCGACCTTTCATGAAACACTGGGTTCTCGGACAGCTTCACACAACTCTGGTTATCACAAAAGATACCAATAGCATCCAATGGGAGATCAAATAACTCAGACAGTAGCTTTCGTAGCCATACTGCCTCACAACTAGCTGAACAGGCTGCAACATACTCTGCCTCAACTGTACTCAGTGCTACGCAGGATTGCTTCCTGCTGAACCAAGAGATCACACTTGATCCCATACTGAAGCAACACCCAGATGTGCTCTTCCTATCTGCAGCACTGCCAGCCCAATCTGAATCAACATAACCCTGCAGGTTAAACTTTTGATTTGCTTCATACTTGAGCCCATAATCCACTGTACCCTTCAGGTACCTCAGAACATGCTTTACAACAACCAGGTGAACACTCCTCGGATCCATCAGGAACTGGCTCAATGTGTTCACTGCAAAGCAAATATATGGTCTCATGTTCGTCAGGTACATCAAGGACCCAATCATATGATGATACATAGAGACATCAACCGACTCAGATGAAGCATCACAAAGAAGCTTCAGATTCGATGCCATAGGTGTGGTCATGGCCTTGCAATCCATCATCCCGAACCTCTTCAGGATCTCTACTGCATACTTCCCTTGTCCAAGGAAGATTCCATCTGCACTCTGCCACACCTCCATGCCAAAAATAAATAGTGCATCATCCCCAAGTTCTTCATCTCGAACTCGGCAGCAAGCTTCCGCTGCGTGTCGGCAATCAATCTATCTTCACCTGTAACAAACAGGTTATCCACATACAAAAGTAGTATCACTGGATTGCCTTCCTCAACCTTGTAGTAAAGGTTGGAATCCGCTTTACTCTTGGTAAATCCCAAACTGGATAGAAAGTTGTCTATCCTACCAAGTTCTGCACACATATATGACTACACCATTCAAGAAGGTTGTCTTGAAATCCATCTGGTGTATCTTCTATTTCATCACTTTTATATTTCTCTATGCTTCCATCTGCAGCATGCTTGATCTGATAGTTCCATTTGGAAGTCACAACAGACTTCCCTTCAGCTCTTGGGACCGCATCCCAAACATCGTTCTTCATGATCGACGAATCATGGCATTCTTCCCGTATCCTGGGAACTTCAATATCTTGAATAGATAATTTTGTTGCTTGAACAAATGTTGTAGTCCTTCTTTTGTAGGTGAAGGTATACGGTCTTTTCTACAAAACAAGTTAAATTGCATGATTAGAAACATCTCATAATTTTCAGACAAATTCTTACACATAAATAAATATGTCATACAGTCATGCAATTATCTTAGCCAATGCTTCAATACAACATTTATCCATGTCCCACAACTTTCTAGTTGCCTTCCAGTCTCTACCAGAACATGTTGAGCCCAGAATTGGCCCTTTTTGACCATCATTTATCATCTTCCCTTCCCTTGTCTTATACCAATTACCTTGGCAATTCAACTTATTGTCCTTATCTATTCCCCAAATTACCAAGGTATGGCCGATTATTGTTTTATTATGTTAATACTTATGATTGTGATGATTAAAGTTGTGCATCTTTTAATCTGTGCTAACATGATGCGAATTATGAAGGTAGTAAGACAATAGACTGCAGGAAGATCGGAGCTGAACAAGTCATGAAGGAACGTTCATCGCTTGTGGAAGGTTCCTTGAGGCTCAAGTCGTCAATCAAGGCAGAGTCGTGGCCGGGCAGCTGTAACAGAAGAACTATATTAAGTATGTCGCTGCTCAAATCCAGCTGTGAGCTGGAAGGACCGTCCCTCTTGGGACAATTTATACTTCTCTCATATTTCAGTTCTGCCACGCATTGTAACAGCTAGATTATTTAGGGCGCCTGAAGATTAGAGATCTTCATGGCTGCCCAATTATAGGTTTAGATGTTGCAATTGTATGTATAAGTATGGGGAATTGCCTCGACTGAGGGGTTGGACAACAATTAAGTAATTTCTCTTGTATTAGCAGTCGAGCCAAAACTGTGTACTCATCCTTCTGTTAATATACTGAGTTGCTTCTGAGTTAAAGGGAGTGTTGTTCAACCAGCGTCTCTGTGTGAAGACTGGGCCCGTCTTCCACAGAGATTGTTGTGTTAATTTAGGATTTCATCTTTCTTGTTGTGTGATGCTTTGTTCTTCCTTTTGTACGCAGCAGCAATATTTATCGTGTGAATTTTCAGTATAGTTAAGGATCATATTTCTGTGAGTTTGGTAGATGGTGTAGAAATAACAGTCGACTGAGTAAGATTGCTTTATATACATTTCAATTACAGATCATACACACTTGTGTTCATCTTACAGCTGAGTTGCGATCCCCTGAGTTCTTACAATTTATCGTTCTGATTGTGTGTTGCTTGATTTCCATTCTGTAATTTAATATTCTTAGAACAGTTAACTCAATTATTTCGCAATTGGATTTCTAGATTACTGCTCAGTTTTTGCTTTACGATTTCCAGGTTGATTAGATCAGGCAAGTGATCGTTCTAGGATATAAAGGAGATTCCTTCCTATTGTTCATTAGATTTGATGTTAATTCTTAGTTGATGCATGATAGAGAGGATTTGAATTATAGTAGTGAGAAGGCTTTGGATTGCATAAGATTCTGGGGATGAACATGAATGATAGAGTATAGAAGTATTTATTGCTAATGGTTTAGTGTTTAAGCATATATTGTGCACTTGTCCTTTGAAATAAAAAGACTTTCTCGGGTTGACAATAAATTTCATACGCTCTGTGTGTTGATATTTAATTATCTGCAATTAGAGTGCTTGACATTTTGGCGCCGTTGCCGGGGAAGGATGAAAACTAAACACTAGTCATTAGTCGATCTGATAATTGTTTAGTCAGTCTTTTGGTTGATTTTGAAATTATCTGCTTCGCATGAATACGAGGGGGGTAAAACGCGATCACCTCCCGACCCCCAAAACCCCACAAATTACTAACAATACAGGTGGTTCGGGTCGTGGTCGAGGTCCACCGCTGGGCAGAAGAACATTCATTGACGACCTTGTTGACAAAACTGATTCAGCTGTCAGATCTCGTCAACAGGGGACTCCTATCAAAAGAGGCCCTGCTGATCCTGGAGCGTTAGCATCAGGATCTACAGTGGAAGATACAGGAGCAGCTGTGATTCCTGCATATACTCCTGCTAAAGAAGTAACAGCTGATTCAGCTGTTGCAACCGAAGAATACACAGCTGTTGCAACCGAAGAATACGCAGCTGTTACAACCGAAGAATACGCAGCTGTTACAACTGAGGTAAAGAACAAAGGAACAAACGAAGGAGAAGATACAGAAGAAAAGATGAGTAATAGACATGAGAACGAAGAGGAAGAAGCAGTGGTACAATACCATCATGAAGATAATTCCCCGCCATAAACTATGGCTACATTGCAATTCCCAATACAGCAGCTAGAGGGGACAGCTCCTATGAAAAACATTTCACCGTCGGTGTTACCCCGCTTCCATGGCAGGGCGGCAGAGGATCCAGACGAATTCCTGTTTGAATTCGATATCCTCTGTCGCAGCTATGATTATATCACAAATGCTCAAAAGTTAAAGCTTTTTCCTGCCACCCTGAAGGACAATGCATTACGATGGTTCATGAGCCTTGGGGGAGGGACTGTTGCTAATTGGAATAAGATGAAGCAAGTATTCCTGGAAAAATATCAAGAATATTGTAACACCAGGGACAAAAGGGAGGAGTTATTCAAGATGGTACAGAAGGAGGATGAAAGTTTGGAGGATTTTGTGGAGAGGTTGCTGTACAATGTGCAGAGAGCTGGCCAGACGAACATGGGACTAGATGTGCTGAAAATAATCTTGCTTCGAGGAATCAGGGACGATTGTTTAGACATGCTAAATTTATTAGGAAAGGGGGATATCTCTAAAGAATCTTTTGAGACAATTGTGGAATTATGTAAGAGATATTCCAGGGGATCTTCTAGGCATAATAAGCAGCATAAACGAAATAACCTGGAACGTGATGTCTTCGACAGAACTCAGAAGTCATCCAATGGGGGAGCTACACGTGCAGAGATAGGCAACCTTCTTGAAAACTTTAAAACAGAAATGATGAGCTCTATCTCTTCAGAGATTGACGTCTTGAAGGCCAAGCAAAGACAGGCAGTGGAGGATCTCACACTAGGGGTGTTTTGTCCCCGATGTAGAAAGACTCATCCACTGAAGGAATGCCCTCTTGACAAAGTACAAGTGTGTCAGCTGTGCGAGCTGAATCATGATATGAAGGACTGCCCCACGTTGCCCCAAGTGAAGGCTGTTCTGCAAGCATCAACTCCAGAGGCGGATTCAGCCTACTTCATTGCACAAAAGAAACCCTGGCAACCCCGGAATCAAGGTATGTCTCCCGATTCATTTCCATTTTTGAATAATTTGAATAATTGGAATACTAATATGCAAAATGTGAATACACAATTCCCTTCAAATTATGCTCAGTGGAATTCCCCTCAACCTGCGATGCAAGGATACAATTCATAGAGTCCTTGGACACAGCCTCCACACCAACCTACTTCATGGTCTCCTGGATGGAGGAACTTCCATCCTGGGAACCAGTTTCCTCAACCACCTCCACCTCAACAGTTACAGTATCCTCCATATCCTCAATTTCATCAATATCCTCAATACCCACCTCAGCAGTCGCAGCTGCAGCTGCAAAATAATCCTGTGCCTAACATACCAATACGGCCTCAGCTGCCTGCCCAACCTAACCCTAACCCAAACAATAAAACAGTCCAGCAATTGGAAGCTCTCAATATGCCAGCCTACTCTCTCTCCCCTGTACCTTGTAATGATATTCACTTACGGTCTGGAAAGATAGTAGAACGTGGAACTGCAGAAAATATTCCACCAACTGTGTATGACAAAGGAGAGAGTTCCCAGCATCCTTTTAATCCGGTTCCTATCATTGAAGATGCTGAGCATCCCTCAGATGGGAGGGCTGAAACATTAAACGATGAAGTGGATAACACGCAGCCTACCCAGTTGGTAAGGCAACCACCTTACCCTGAGAGATTGATGCTGCCACAAAGAGGGGGGCAACCTCAGTTCAATCTCTTAGGAGAATTGAAGAACCTTTATGTTAAGATTCCCCTTTTACAAGCTCTTCAAGATGTACCTATCTACGCTAGAACTGTTCGGGACCTGTGCACTAAAAGACCGGGAAGGAAACCCAGAGATCCTCCTACTGTTCATGTTATAGGGAATTTATCCGCTTTAATGACTGGAAAAACCCCTATAACCAAGTATGAGGATCCCGGCAATCCTACTGTCACTGTACACATAGGGCAAACACAGATACCCAACGTACTAGTAGATTTAGGAGCTGCGATCAATGTTATAACAATGGAGACTGTAAAGAAGCTCGGATTCACCAATATTAGACCGACCCCTACTATCTTAGAATTGGCAGACAGATCCACTATCAGACCCGAAGGGATTTTGGACGACCTTGTTATTTCAGTAGACTCATGGGAATACCCTGCCGATTTTCTGGTATTACAACCAAAATCACAGCTGGGGGGACATCCATTGATTTTGGGGAGGCCCTGGTTGGCTACAGCCGATGCTTGTATCAGCTGCCGATCAGGATCTATGACTATATCTGATGGCATGGAAACCAAAAACCTCACCCTGTACCCTCCAGCACGGCCGAGTCTAGAAACTGAAACCTCCCTTTGGATAGAACAGGAAGAAGAGGAAGATGTTCAGCCATTACTAACAATAGGGAAGGCACTAACCTTCAAAAACGAAACAGAAGACGATGCCATTAATAATTTCATTAGCGAACCTGCTTCAGTAGACAAGGAAGTTTATCAACTCCTGCACAGTACTCTCGGTAAAGAAGAAAAAGAACAGCTTACGGAGGAAGCACTAGCAAATGACACAAACATAATCCCAGTATTGAAAAACTCGAAAAGCATTCCTATTGAGGTAGAGCCTGGGAGAACTTTGAACATCAATCCTGGTCTCTCCTCAGAAGAACAAAAGCGCCTAACCAATCTCTTGAAGGAACGTAAGGGGGCATTCGCCTGGGAGTATACAGACATGAAGGGTATTCCCTCTAGTCTGTGCACTCATCATATTTATATTAAAAACGACTCCCGGCCTGTATGTCAACCCCAACGACGCATGAACCCCAATCTGAGGGATATAGTGAAGGAAGAAATCCAGAAACTCTTGGAAGCAGGATTCATCTATCCTATCTCAGACAGTGAGTGGGTTTCCCCACTTGTAATTGTACCCAAGAAGAATGGTAAATGGAGAGTCTGTGTCGATTATAGGGAGCTGAACAAGGCTACACAGAAGGATCACTTTCCTCTGCCCTTTATTGACCAGGTACTTGATAACCTATCTGGGAAGAAGTTCTTCTCCTTCCTGGATGGGTTCAGTGGGTACAATCAAATTCAGATTGCTCCAGAGGATCAGGATAAGACCACCTTCACCTGCCCCTGGGGAACGTTCGCCTACAGGGTGCTTCCCTTTGGATTGTGCAATGCACCTGCAACGTTTCAAAGAGCTGTGATTGGCATATTTTCTGAATTGGTTAATGATAGCATGGAAGTTTTTATGGATGATTTTACTCCTTATGGCAGGGATTTTGAGGAAGCACTGGAAAATTTGAAGAAAGTTTTAATTCGCTGTGAACAGGCTCGCCTCTCACTAAGCACTGAAAAATGCCACATGATGATGAGTGAGGGAGTGGTATTAGGACATTTCATCTCTACTGATGGTATTCAAGTGGATCCTTCAAAAATTAAGGTGATAAAGAATATACCAACCCCTTCAACTCAGAAAGAGGTGCGAAGTTTTCTGGGACATGCTGGGTATTACAGGAGATTCATAGAAAACTTCTCCAAACTTGCTTCTCCTTTGTTTTCATTGTTAATGAAGGACGCACAATTTGCATGGAGTACAGCATGCCAGAGAGCATTTGATGAGCTTAAAGAGAAACTGTCCACAGCCCCTATTTTAAGGGGACCTAATTGGACCATACCTTTCCACATTTCTTCAGATGCTTCTGATACCGCCATTGGAGCAGTACTAGGACAGCAGGATGGTCAAGTACCTTATGCTATTTATTATGTTAGTAAAAACTTAGCCCCTGCTGAACTAAATTATACTGTTACTGAAAAAGAATTCCTTGCTATTGTTTATTCCATTAATAAGTTTCGGCATTACATTACTGGGTATCCTACATTTGTGCATACTGATCACTCTGCTATTAAGTATTTAATGAATAAACCTGTCACTAATGCCAGAGTAACCAGGTGGCTTTTATTATTACAGGAATTTGATATTACTATTATAGATAAACCTGGAAAAGAAAATGTTGTTGCTGATTTTTTATCACGATTTACTAACAGTGATGACAGTTCACCTGTTGAGGATGCTTTCCCGGATGAACATTTATTCGCACTCTCAGCTCATTCACCCTGGTATGCAGACGTTGCTAATTATTTGGCTGCAGGGAAGCTTCCGCCACATATGTCTAAACGAGAGAAAAGAAAAATTATTCAGCAAAGTGCCAGGTATTGTTGGCTCAAAGGCCATCTCTTTTACACAGGACCTGATCTTGAAATTAGAAGATGTGTAAGGGAAGATGAGATCTTTCATATACTGAAGGCCTGTCACGATGAACCTTGTGGAGGACACTTTGCAGATAAAAGAACAGGACATAAGGCGTTGCGGATGGGCTATTATTGGCCGACACTGTTCAGAGATGCTAAAAAATATGTTCAGTCCTGTGACAGCTGCCAAAGGATGGGCCAACCTAATAAGACAGATCAGATGCCTTTACAGCCCCAAGTGGTACTGGAACCGTTTGATAGATGGGCATTGGAATTTGTTGGTCCTATCAACCCTCCTTCCAAACAGAAGGTTTACATCTTGGTGTGTACATATTACATGACTAAGTGGGTAGAAGCTGTAGCTTTGGCTAAGGCAAATGACCAGGCGGTGATTGATTTCCTGTACAGTGAAGTTTTTACCCGTTTTGGCGTACCAAAGGAAGTAGTCACCGATGGGGGACCACAATTTATTTCACACCAATTTGAATCCTTGCTCCGGAAGTATCATGTGCAGCATAAGATAGCTTCACCTTATCATCCCCAGGCCAATGGTCAGGTGGAAAGCACTAATAAAGTTATCGAAGCAATCCTTACTAAAACAGTTAAAAGCCATCGAAGGGATTGGGCTGACAGACTTCCAGAAGCACTGTGGGCATATCGCACGACTTGGCGCAACACCACGGGCTTTTCTCCCTATGATCTGGTGTATGGTAAGAGTGCCATCTTTCCAATTGAATTCGAGATCAAGACCCTGAAAACAGCCATTGAAATGAACCTGGATGTAACAGAAGCCCAGAAAAGAAGATTGAATCAATTAAATGAATTGGATGAGAAACGGTTAGCTGCGGTAGACCAGACTGTGCTGCTTCAGCAACAGAGATCTAATTGGCATGACCGATTCATCAAAAAGAAAATCTTCCGTGAAGGAGACTGGGCACTATTATACGATTCCAGATTCAAGAAAGATTTCAAAGGGAAATTACGCACAAGATGGCTGGGTCCATATTTGGTTCACAGGGTATTTGACAACGGCAGTGTTCGCCTGGTCACCATTGATGAAAATCGTATGCCATTACTTGCTAATGGCCACAGACTGCGACTGTATCGGAAGCCCATTTCGAAAGATGCATTCATTTCACAGATTGCTGCTGATCCAAACTACCAATTGGCACCAGAGCAGGAACATTTTTCTACCTTTGCCAAATCTTAAAATGAAAATTATATTTGCTGTACATAAATAATTTCTTGCTGTAGCGTATAGTTGTCGTTTTCTTTCTCTTTGCTTGCTGTTGTCTTTTAAGAAAAATTTTGCAGGGAAGCGCCAGGAGAACGATCAGTTTGGGGCCCATAATGAAAATCTCTCTGTGCTGTCCTTGTGTTAAAAAAAAAAAAAAAAAAAAAAAAATTTAGCTGCAACATATTTTTCGGCAGCTGCAACATATTTTCCGGCAGCTGCAACATATTTTCCGGCAGCCGTATATCCTTTTTCCGGCAACCATATTCTCCATTTCCCGGTAGCCATAATGCCCTTTCCGTCAGCCGTCAATCTTTTGCGACTGCAACATTTGCGGCTGCAACATTTGCGGCTGCAACATCGGTGGCTGCAACATCGGTGGCTGCAACATTTGCGGCTGCAACATCGGCGGCTGCAACTCCAAGTTTCCGCGGCTGCCACTTCATCGTCCCCATGGTTGCCACCTCATTCACCAGCTATGGCCACCTCATCTCCCACGACTGCCATCTCATTTTCCGCAGCTGCCACTCCACTTACCAGCCACGGCCATTTCACTTCCCGGTAGCCGTAATGTTTTTTTTTTCCGCCTGCCGTCAAATCTTTTTCGGCAGCTGCAACTCCGGCAGCTGCAATTCCGGCAGCTGCAACTCCGGCAGCTGCAACATTTGCGGCTGCAACATCTTTTTCCCGAAGCCGTCACATCATTTTCCAGCTGCCACCTTATTTCTCCACGGCTGCCACTTCACTGACCAAGTCACCTCCACATCATTTCCACATAGCTGCCATTTCTTTACAGCGGCTGCGATATATTTCCTATAGTCGTAAAATCTTTTCCCGCCAGCTGTAAGCTTTTTCCTGCCGCCGTGAAATTTTCCCGTGACAGCCGTAATTTTCCCTGATATCGTAAATCTTTTTCCGGTTGCCGCCAATTCCCTTCCGGTGGCTGTAACTTCTTTTCCTGCCAGCTGCAACAAGCTTTTTCATCGGCTGTGTGATCATTTCTTTGGCAACTTGCAGTGGTAACTCCCGTGTTAACAGAAGGATTGTTCAATCTACTAATTATGATGCTGATTCACCCCAGTCCTGCCGGCGAACTCATCATTTTAACCCGGAGGATGCGAAACCTTGTGTTTTACCGGCGGAGGAAATTCGTGCCTTATCCGAGTCATCATGATCCCACGGCTGACTATGCACGCGTTCGGCTCCGTGACGTCACCAACTCCATGCTCCACCAGTTTCCGCAGCCTTCCGACGCACAGTTCTATGAGGTATGGCTTTCATTTATCACGTGATTAAGTATTGATATCATTTAAACGAGATTGGCCGTACCTTCACTCGTACCACCATTTATACCTGATTGAACCTTTCCCTCGAACGACGTAATACTAATAACTGCCACCTTCTCCAATTCGGCATGCAAAGTTTAAACTCTTCTCTGCGCTTAACTTTTCGAATTAGTTCATTCGCTCAACGTCTCCGCTCAACAATTCGTGCATTTCCTGTGCTGCAACTTCCATTCTGGGATTTTGTACTCTGTCGAACAGTAGTTTCATCTTGCAGCCAGGACCATGGGCATTCCAGTTCGCCATGAACCTTTCAATACTCGGGAACTTAGACGGAATTTGCAGGTTCTAGCCATTTTTCAAGCTGCTGGCTGGGTCGAGTTCTTTGAACGATTGGACGGATTCGATCGGGACGCAGCCCTGCAATTCGCATTGAATCTTACTAAAACACACTCCACGGTGTGGGGGCTGTGTGTAGATGTTTCGGAGGTCATTATATCCGAGGTTACAGCTATCCCGTTGGTGGGAAAACCTTGGTTTAACCGTCGAGTTCCTGCAACAGTTGCACGGGAAGAATTTTTACTTCCAGGGGAGCAAGTTGAAGCATCTAGGCGAGGGATTGCATTGAAGTCACTGCCGCAACCATGGGACCAGGTTGCTATCTTCCTCAAGAAATACATAACCTGCGAAGGTAGATACCAAACTGTGTACAACTCTGAACTTCCTCTGCTTTCTCATCTCCGTCATGGCATTCTGTTAAATATTCCATTTTATCTATTGCATGATTTGCGCCATATGGCAACATTTGTTCAATCTGCAAAGCACCCATTATCCTCCCTCACTCACCATGGCCTTATTAAGTTAATTATTAAAAGAACCCTGGCCCAACATGATATAACATGGGAGCAATTCATTACCCGACCACAACAACCTGTTCCCTTGAGGGTCATTCCATTACAGCAAATACCGGTTCCGCCACAACAGGAGGACCGGAGTTCCTCCAGTGAAGTTGGGGGGAGGGATGAAACGGAAGAAGAACAACAGGGGGCACAGGCAGGACCATCCGGGAGGGATGAAACGGAAAGAGAACAACAAGGGGCACAGGAAGGACCATCCGGGGTGGATAAAACCACAGAGGAAGAACAAACAGGGGCACAGGCAGAGCCATTTGAAGTATATGAATCCCCAGCACAAGCAGAACCAGTGGGGGATGACACTGCATTCGAAGGAGAGCGAGGGGAAGCTCAAACAGAGCTGTCGGGCGACAATGTAGATGAAACCCTCGCAGAAAACCTAGATAACAGGGCAGCTCCGACAGCAGAAGGTGAAATTGGAGCAGCATCAAATGCTGTGACAATGGAACCTGAAGATGACGGAGCCAGAGCAATAGAAGAAGATATTGAGCTGGTCACAATCGAGTCTTCACCGGAATGGGCAGGAGGAGCAGCTGTGATTGAAGAAGAACAGCATGGGGGGCAGGGAAATATTCCTTTAACTTCAGTTTTGCCTCCCTATGTTCCAGCTCCACGAGAAGAAACACTACAAAAAGGAAAGTCACAAAAGAAAACGCCACAGAAAAGGAAGAGGGCCATCAATGAGTTTGATTTAGTGGCACCAATCAGAAGGAAACGAACTCGGTCAATCACAGCAGCAGAGGTAGCTAGAACAAAATGGGCAACCTTAGAGACACAGGTTGAACCCCCAATCCTTACACCAAAACCGAGGGATGCTCCACAAAGGCCAGTGGAGGAAGAACCTGGAGTTGAGGGACTCCTGTATGAAAATGCAATGCTGAAAGAGGACCTCCAAGCACTTAGAAGGGAGCTGGAAACATGGAAGGAAGTCTGCAGAAAGCAGGGTGGAAGAAAAATGTATACATTAATAGAGGCTGCAGACCAAGTGGAGGAATCAGCTTCTGCTGGAGCTGGAGAAAAGGATGAGCGAATACTCTGTCCCACCTGTGGGGAGATCTTTGAGGAATAAGGCCATAAAATTTTACTTAGCACCTATTCAGCACAACAGCCTGTAGCCACAGAAGGGAAAGCAGTGGAGAAAGAGGATGCTGCAACACAAGAACCAGCACCTCTAAACATCCTTGCTGCAGCTGCTACTTCCCATGATGCAGAAGTTATAAAAGCAGTGGAGAAAGAGGATGCTGCAACACAAGAACCAGCACCTCTAAACATCCTTGCTGCAGCTGTTACTTCCCATGATGCAGAAGTTATAGAACAGATGGGAGAAGAACAGGGAGTGGAGGGTGCCCTGGAAATTTATGAGGAATGTATGGCAATCCCAAATTGCTCCCACAACATAGAAATCATAGAACAGATGGGAGAAGAACAGGAAATGAAGGACGCTCTGGAGCTTATAAAAGAATATGGTGAGACTCCAGAATGTTCCCTGGATACAGAGATCATGGAGACAAAGGATACCCTGGAGGAAAGTGAAGAATTTTGTGCTGTAACCCCAGAACGTTCCCAGGACACAATAATTTTAGAAGAAGAAACGGAAATGCAGGACAGTGATAAGATGGAACAGGATGCTGCAACACAAGAACCAGCAATCCTGAATTTGACCGTCCAACCAACTGAGCAGACAGGAGAAGAAGCTGGGACAGAGGATATTCTGGCATTCAACGATGAACTCTGGGTGGTGACCCCAGAAAGCTCTCATGATACAGAACTCATAGAAGAGGAGCTGCAGCAAAAGAAGGATGAAGAGGTAAGCCAGGATGTTGTCACACAAGAACCAACATCCTTGGATACTGCAGCAAGAACTCCTGAATTGCAGTTGGGAGATAATCCAGGAGTAGATGTCATTCCTGATATACCATGGAGTGATGATGAACAGGTACAGACACCCTGCTCAGGTGACACTGAAATCTTGGAGGAAGAGCTGCAAATTGAAGAGGATATCCAATCTCAGCAGCCAAGTGACAAAGAAGACACTGTTACACAAGAACCAGTGTCTCCAAAAGCAATAAAGGCAGCTGCTGAAGAAGGTTTAAGGGACGTTTCTGTTACACAAGAACCAGCAACTCCCTTGTTAAGAGCAGATGCGCTGGAAGACACTGTCCCACAAGAACCAGTGCTTCCACCTCCTACAGGTGTCATTGAATTGGATTCAGATTGAGTGTGTCTTTTCAACTTCCCCAGGCATAGCATAAGAGAACTGCAGAAGGGTCCCCACCACATCAAGTGCATTCGCAGATATTAGTAAGTAGCAGTGGAAGGGGAACAGTGAAGATGGAAGATGTCGGGCTGCTCACAGAAACTTTCCAAAAGGATAGAAGGGATGCCTGATTTATCTACATTCTTTCCTCTTGCCTGGGCAAGTTCAGTGCAATATTCAGATGCAGGTTGTTGCATGAGGACATGCAACAGGATAGTTGGGGGGAGATGTTGAGCCCAGAATTGGCCCTTTTTGACCATCATTTATCATCTTCCCTTCCCTTGTCTTATACCAATTACCTTGGCAATTCAACTTATTGTCCTTATCTATTCCCCAAATTACCAAGGTATGGCCGATTATTGTTTTATTATGTTAATACTTATGATTGTGATGATTAAAGCTGTGCATCTTTTAATCTGTGCTAACATGATGCGAATTATGAAGGTAGTAAGACAATAGACTGCAGGAAGATCGGAGCTGAACAAGTCATGAAGGAATGTTCATCGCTTGTGGAAGGTTCCTTGAGGCTCAAGTCGTCAATCAAGGCAGAGTCGTGGCCGGGCAGCTGTAACAGAAGAACTATATTAAGTATGTCGCTGCTCAAATCCAGCTGTGAGCTGGAAGGACCGTCCCTCTTGGGACAATTTATACTTCTCTCATATTTCAGTTCTGCCACGCATTGTAACAGCTAGATTATTTAGGGCGCCTGAAGATCAGAGATCTTCATGGCTCCCCAATTATAGGTTTAGATGTTGCAATTGTATGTATAAGTATGGGGAATTGCCTCGACTGAGGGGTTGGACAACAATTAAGTAATTTCTCTTGTATTAGCAGTCGAGCCAAAACTGTGTACTCATCCTTCTGTTAATATACTGAGTTGCTTCTGAGTTAAAGGGAGTGTTGTTCAACCAGCGTCTCTGTGTGAAGACTGGGCCCGTCTTCCACAGAGATTGCTGTGTTAATTTAGGATTTCATCTTTCTTGTTGTGTGATGCTTTGTTCTTCCTTTTGTACGCAGCAGCAATATTTATCGTGTGAATTTTCAGTATAGTTAAGGATCATATTTCTGTGAGTTTGGTAGATGGTGTAGAAATAACAGTCGACTGAGTAAGATTGCTTTATATACATTTCAATTACAGATCATACACACTTGTGTTCATCTTACAGCTGAGTTGCGATCCCCTGAGTTCTTACAATTTATCGTTCTGATTGTGTGTTGCTTGATTTCCATTCTGCAATTTAATATTCTTAGAACAGTTAACTCAATTATTTCGCAATTGGATTTCTAGATTACTGCTCAGTTTTTGCTTTACGATTTCCAGGTTGATTAGATCAGGCAAGTGATCGTTCTAGGATATAAAGGAGATTCCTTCCTATTGTTCATTAGATTTGATGTTAATTCTTAGTTGATGCATGATAGAGAGGATTTGAATTATAGTAGTGAGAAGGCTTTGGATTGCATAAGATTCTGGGGATGAACATGAATGATAGAGTATAGAAGTATTTATTGCTAATGGTTTAGTGTTTAAGCATATATTGTGCACTTGTCCTTTGAAATAAAAAGACTTTCTCGGGTTGACAATAAATTTCATACGCTCTGTGTGTTGATATTTAATTATCTGCAATTAGAGTGCTTGACAGAACATTGTTAAGAGTTTGCACTACTCCCAACATGTCAGCAAAGAGGTTTCATTCTAGATAAGTAGCACTGGAATGTTGTATAGTGCCATAGGCCACTTACCCATCACATGCATATTAGTAGTATACTGTTCATTAATGCAATCATTCTAATATGCACAATACATATCCTAAATCTAGGAACATGAGCATATACATCATTGAACAATTTTATTTAAACAAACAAATATGCAAGAAATGATAATTAAAAATACTTATCTTTGTTTGGTTGTTGGGTGGACTCCCTCTGGGTCTTTGCTTCCTTGCAGGAGCTGCTGAAGTAGCTTCTTCTACACCTTTCTGTTGTGGAATGTAGAAAAATGGTCAACTCCCTCTGAATATCTGCATCATTGCAGAAACTACTGAAGTGTGTTCCTTTGCTTTCTTGCAGGAACAACTGGAGTGTGCTCCCTCTTGATATTTGCTTCCTGGATTACCTATCCTTGAACTTACATCCATCCTTAATCACTATGCATGCTTATTAGTATCATCATTGTGTTATCCTTGAGGTCTCATACATAATCACACATTTATTAGTATAATCTCATTACTATCAAAACACAATAATCTTAAACATGTATAGTCATGATCATTCACAGATAATAAACATTAGTATTCAAGGTTTCAGGGAAGTCTTCTTTTACTCATGCATATTCTTATTTGATCATAGGACTCTTCTGATTAGTTAAATCATCAATGCATAAACCCGTGATTACTCAAACCTATACCTTCATGATTCTTCTGGTTAGTCATATCATCAATTATGGTAAGAAACATAATATGCATACATCCATGACTATTCAAACCTATGACTTTATGAATAATCATTATCAACAACACAACAGTATAAGATCCTAACACAAGGTAGGATTCTAGCTTGATATAGGAAAAACATACATGGATTAGCATGCTAGCTAGTTATGTCTAACATACCCGCATAATGTCTTCTGGTTCTCTTCAGTGACTTGTGCTAGTAACCTGCATGTCTCATAGGTTAACCATTGTAGGACCAAGTTATCCATACCTCGAAAGTAGATCTTCTATGTGATCCATGACAATGGATGAATCTTTGTCTTCATGTCACCATGATCATATGTTCTTGAAGTAGAACATGATTTGTCTTTCTTGGTGTACCTTTTATGTTAGCGAACAACATAAACCTCATACAACATCACAATGCATTAGTACATTCATAAGTGTCAAAACCTTAATCAATGAATATCTTCTATTAAGGTGATACGACAAGTCTAGTAATTAATCAAGATTGTACTGTAATGATATGAAGACAAACATATGATAAAATTAACCATGAAACATACCTGTAAGCCATACATGTCAAGATTGCTTGTAATCTTCTTATGGAAGGCCTTAGCCTCATTTCCCTCTGAGACAGGAACTTCTGCAGGTGACCAATCCATCTTCTTCTAGGATTAACCCAATCCACTTGATTTGCAAGAACTAGACCTAGAGCTTGATTAGGGTTTGTCAAAGAAACCCCAAAAATTCAAACTTTGAATTTCAAACTTCCGAAAGGATAGAAATATGTGCCTTGATGAGCTGATCAAGTTGGTATATTCAGAATTTGAAAACTGCAAAGTTTCAACCCTCGAAATTGCCTTTTAGATTTCCAAATTCACTAGGGAGGACCCTGAATTAGGGTTTGAGTTTCTCGGAGCTTCACCCAACCAAAAGATTTGATTCAAAGCTCTAAGCTTCGATTTTTCTAAGGAGCTTCCAGTCGTGGTCACAGATTTCCAAAATTTCAAGTTTTGTAGAAGCCCTAATTTTTCATCTTTTCGATCAAAGTCCCGAACTTGGGTTTGATTAAGCCCGGCCTTCTTCCCAACCAAAAAATCTGATCTTGGTCTCTAAATTTTGATTTTGATGAGTAGCATCCAGCCGTGGTCTCCGATTACAAAAATTCCAACTTTCTCCAAATCCCTAAATTCCGGAAGCCATGAATGAAGGTGCTAAAAAATAATTCTGTTTTGACAGAACTATGTACTTGATTGTTTCTGGTGTAACTCTGAACTTTTTGATCCACAGGGTCTGATAAATTTTCCTGAGATATCCCAACCTATTATCTTTCCATCCCGATAGGTATGACCTCAATTGGATTCTTTGAGAGAGAGTTATGCCGAGTGTCGCAACGTGACCTGTTTATGGGATAATACAGGAGAGCGAACTTGTACGGCGTGCCATGTGTCACTAGTTCAACTTCTGCCTCTGAAAACTTTTCATGAGATAGCCCAACCTGTTATCTTTCCATCCCGACAGGTCTGAGATCAATTGAATTCTCTGAGAGAGAGAGTTATGCCAAGTGTCGCAACGTGACCTTTTTATGGGATAATACAAGAGATCAAAATTGTACGGCGTGCCATGTGTCACTGGTTCATCTTCGGCCTCTGAAAAATTTTCCTAAGAAAGTACAGTCTGTGTACTACCTGTCACTTTTTACGAAATTTCATTTGGAGCTTCCTAGCCCAAGTTATGACCTTTTTCCCAAGGTCACCTGATTTTGACTCGGATCTGGAAGAGGGAGAAACCCTATATTGTACAGATCATAAATCACAAAGTACAATGAATTAGAGGTTTTCCTTTGGACACAAGGTACATGGGGATCTGATATTCGACCTGTAAAAGTTTCAGATTCGAAAACTTCACCAAAATGGATTTATAGCGAAAGTGCTACGATGACTGGTTTTTTCTATATCAAGCCCTAGCATCGTAAGTGCAACAAGTGTCATACATGCCATATCATGCCTTCTTTCAGGCTAGCTCTGATACCATGTTAAATTTTCAGAATTTACTTCAATCTGATCTAGGATTTTAACTAAGAGAACAACATGTACAGCAAATCTACAGCATATCAATCATGGACACAATAATGCAAGCACACAAGAGACAGAGTTTACTTGGGGAAAACCATAAAGGTGAAAAACCCCAATAACTTCCTCAGAGATAGATAGAGCAATGATACAACCAGAATACAAGAGATAGTCTTCTCCTGGCAGTAGAGCCTCCTCCTCCACAAGTGCGCCACTCTCCCAAGTGTGAGTGAGAGAATAGAATGATAAAATAGAGATCTCCTTATCTCTATTTATACTAGACTTGACTTGCCTCATAACCTTTACTAGGTCGGCCTTAACTTAACCACATAACACAATGCTGACTGGGCCGACACCCAATAGGGTGGTCTAATAACCCTTTGACCCACATGGCTGACCCCCACTAGGGTGGTCTAATAACCCTTCGACCCACATGACTTATACAAGGCCGACCCCAACAAGGTGGTCTAATAACCCATCAAGTATAAGTTATGACACTTACAAGATAAATGATGACACTTCCGTATAGAGGAATAATAACATCTCTATAGGAATAAAATATACATATATGTGAAATACATTCCGAAGTTACATATACATCAACACTTGCTTGTAGTAGTTGGCATGCCTTTGCGACCATAATGCTTGGCAGCACACATGTATGGGTGTTTCGTCTGAGCTCCATTTCCATCCCATGCCTAGGAAGTTGTGGAAGATGCATATGGTATCCAACATGTATGAAGACATATGGAACTCTGATTTATTTGCAAGAATACCATCTCGTGCCCTTTTAATCACATCTTTCAAGTTTGTAGAAATAACAATTGCCCAGTTAAACCTTGTGGAGCACACTATGACATAGTATAGCAGCGTAGTCCAATGGAGCTTGAAGTGTGATGCACTAGCCATCCCATATAGTCTACATAGGAGAGTTTCGGCTACCCGATAAGGCTGCTTTAATATCTTGGTGTCATAATCCTCGTTTTCCCTTTGGCGAAACGGTTTCTCGGGCATCCATACTTGCTTCATGAAATCAATGTAATCAAGCTTCATAATTTCAACCCACTCAACTGTCATGCTAACTTTTGCCACTAGAAGCTTGTTAGCCTTCTCTGAATGGGTCGGATGAAAGGAAGCGATACCTTTTCCCGGGGCATCCTTCAATATGTGAGCTATGGCATCAATGTGGGGTACAATCCAACTTATTACTTCTGCGTAGGGGAAGATCTCGGCTCTTGCTGCTACTTTATGGAGTCCTAACCGCTTGATATTCTGGTATATCATGGCTTCTTCTAAGCTGGTGGTTTGATATTCTTCATTCCTAAAAAAATTGATATATTTTTCTCCCCATCTATACTCTTGCTCAACTCCACTAGTGTTCTAAGTATCATTGTATTGGATTTGGAGAGGGACCTATTTAGCTTGATCATCATCTGATGGTATCTCCTGCATAGATTTGGAGTGTTGTCTAGTGTTTCGTCGTGACATAGTAGACTCCTAAAATCCATTAACAACAACATCATTTTCCATGGGATACAAATTAATAGTATATGCAAAGAAAACAGACTAAGATTAACAATGCAAACAAAACCAAAACAACATCAGCTTAAAGATCCCTTCATGTTTGAGGTCTTATTAATGATGCTTCCCAAGTATCTCAAATCCCAAAAATAGGTTTCTTCAGCTGTGAGATCCAAAGAGCAGTTACATTCTCAAACTTTAGCCGCTACTACATTTTGAGGTATAAAATCCAAGTTTTCCCATTATGAATCACACTTTTATAAACAGAAGGAACCCTCCATTGTAACAAAGTTCATGGATGTTGAGGGGCTAGGAGACCCAAGAAAATACAATCGATTAAGTTGAGGAGCTATCATGGGATACTTAGGATTGCGACTAATGGTTTAAAATCTGAAACTAAAATCTCTGGTTAATGGTGGGCGTGGAGAGCGGGGCTAGGGAAATGGGTATTGGGAAAACTCAGGGTCAAAACCATTCACTTGAGTGGGTCAAGGAGAGACAAAAAATTGCATCTTTTACTATGGAACCCTTGTGTGGTTTGGTTTGGTTCAAGTAGGGAGAGGGAAAGAAGATGGTCATCATCGAAGGCTTCGTCTTCATATTTGAGTTAACCATAACTACGACGTAAAACAAGACAGTACCCTAGGGGTCGTACATCTCCCAAATATTGTCCATGGATTCAAATAAGGAAAATCACTTGCTCAGAAACCAACAAACCAAACACCAATTAGGGGCTTAAACCCCTAATACAAGTCACCTATTACCATACAACATTTGGGATAAAGACAAATCCAAGAGGGTCAGTGTACTTACTTGGCACAGTCAATGACAGATGTAGGGCAATGAATGGTAGATGGTGCTTAGAGTTTGTCCTTTTCTCGCTTCTTCCAAGTGCCTTCGAGCGCAAGGTTGAGACCATAATGGAAATAGTATAACGGTGTTGTCGAAGGAGAGGAGGGGAAACGCTATTTATAGGAAAATAACCCTTCTATTTTTACCTTTGGGTGACCACAGGGTTAGAACGACAATTTAGAATAGGTTTGACAATTAAAAAAAAGGTTTTTCGATGGTTTAGATATAGTTTTTTTTTAACCATGGGAACAGCAAGCCATATATACTAGAAACTTGTGATGGTTTAGATATAGTTACGTTGGAGCATTGTGGCGACTCAGAGGGAGTCTCGCTGCAACATATCAGAGGTTTTGATTGATTCCATCCCACGTTTTGGAAAAAGTTCTCAAGTTTTGCCTCTAATTGTCACAATCCTCAACTCCTCACAAGTGTGGTGTTTTTAACTGAGATATGCCACAACATTTCGGAAAAACTTGGGAAGTCATGTCACAATGTTGCAGTGAAATTATTCAAGTATCGTCAGTGTGATTAAATCTTCACACTTTCCCATAGTTGCGTCTAGTTTACCCGAGTCCGTCGATGCAATCGGAATGTTAAGGTTAGAAACTTGTTGTTGCACTGACTTGGAGCGAGAAGCCTGACAAAACAAGAAACATTTATGAGGCGGGCGATGTTGAGGTGAGTTGGATCGAGTCTGTCGAAAAAACGACGAACAAGTGAAGGAAAACTCGTCGTTGCAGCAGATTGGGAGAAGTTCACTGGCGTTGTGTCAGACAAAGACCAATGCGTCGAAACATAAAAACTCAAAAAAGGCATTGAAACTCAAAAGGAATTGGAAAATTTTAAGTCTTTCTTTCTTGGTGGGATCAAGTCTTGAGACAATGCTAGCTAAGCTTAAGGGGAAAACCAAAGTTTGCTCAAGGTAAGAAAATTCATGGAGGGGCCCCATCATTTCCCATATGGAATAATGGGGAATGTAGTTGCAGCTGCAACAGGACCCTATAAACCTAACTCACCCCCAACTGTCACATTGTGGACGATCCTCCTCATTATAGACCACCTTGCAAGACCTCGTACAACATGAAAAATCGCTCTAATATCATGAATCTTGACACCTAATTGAACAATACAAGAAACTTCGGGCCAAAATCTAGGAAAATGATGACCAACATATGGGAGATATTCAGAAACTTCGAGAGGAAGTAAGCAACCTAGACCAAATGTTGGATTAGAAGTTGGAAGTTATATGGAATACTAGCTCGATTGTCACCTCATGATGAAATCCCTTGGAATATACAATAGATTGAGACACACTAGAAGAAACGTCTCGCTCAGGACTATTTAGACATCAACAAAAACCTATGGATACTCACATCCATAAACCACCTTCCGTGGATAATAACACCTGGAACCATTTTCCTAAAGTTGACTTGAAAAAAATTTGATGGTTCTAACCCCTCAAGACGGGTCACCCAAATGGAACATTACTTCACCCTTCATGGCATTACTGATGACATGATCAAACTTAAGGTGGGGCGCTTGTATCTATATCCAAAACAATGGAAATGATAGGAGTGGCATAAAAATCCTATGGGAAATTAATCACTTGGAGTCTATTTGTTAAATTTCTCCATGTTTGTTATGGGTGAGATACTCACTATTTGGGGTAGCTCACCAAGTTACACCAAGCAACCTCAATTGCAAACGTTATCTCAACCTTTGAGCAATTAGCCATCTATATAGAGAACTTAACATATTCTTTCTATAAAGAATGTTTCATTAGTGGCCTCATGGAGGCAATTAAAGCACAAGGCATAATGCAACACCTTGCTACCTAGTTGGAGGCATCACAAAAGGATCTAGAAGCAGAGATGATGATCAATGCACAAACCAACAAACCCTCCCTCTTTCATTCCCCACTCATTCCTTACATAGATCAATTACTCAAGCACAATTCCTTCTCTTCCCTTGAAAGTACAGAGGTTGTCTTCATAAAAAATGGTAGACTAACAAAGACGAGGAAATTAATATAATTGTGATGAAAAGTATGCTCCAAGTAATAAATGTAAAGAACAAAAGCTATTTCAAATTGATGTGACAACTCCTACCCATTTTGAAGACATCATTATGGAAGATACCCCTAAGTTTGAGGCTACTGACCAAACTCATCCCATGCAAGAAAAAGTGGATCCCTGAGTCCATCAAGTAGAACCACTCATCTCTCGTCATGCTTTATCTTGTATTTTATCCTATTGGGTTGGGTAAAGTTTTGTGCAGTTTTCATGTGAACAAGGTTAAGGCGAAGTGGTCCGATGAAGAAGGTTCAAATCTGATGTAACGACCGAGAATCAAGGAAGATAGGCATTTTGAATATGTAAAGGGCGGAGCTGGGTAAGTTAGTTAGGATTTTTTGTCCACATACATTTATGAGTGAAGTAGTGGAGTAGTGGGGTAGTGGGAGTAGGGCAAGTTGTGTGCACACTATAAAAATGTAATAGGTTGGGATTTTTGAGGCTGTTAGTTCGTTGAGTAGTCGATACTCAGTCTTTTGGTTAGCCCAGTTTTTTGTCCGTATGTCGAAGACATTGTATCTGTGATAAAAGAGTCGCGTGATCTGCAGGTTGTGTGTGCAAATCCTTTGTAAAGAAAGATATATATGTAAGTCGTTGTTGCAAACATGAAGTGCATATTTTACTGCGACTCATGAATAAAGAAATTGCTTCCGTGGTTTTCTCCCGTTTGGGTTTCCACATTAAATCTAGTGTTCAATGTGTATGAATGATGTGATGATATGTCATGTATTTTGTTGCATTCTGAATATTGGTGAATGAGTATTTATCGATGTGGATGTATGAATGATATGGATTTTTCCTAGTCAATGAACATATGTCACAGTTAGTTAAATGATTTGTATGAATTCTTGCGAACTGTTTAAGTGTTGTGTTCTGTCGAATTCTGGAATGTCATGGCTGGTAGTTCCCTGTCACACCCATTCACTACTGCAGAAATTTGGTTCCTGCAGTTCCGATAGGTACCTTGGGTCAAAATTCGCATGCTTCGCAGGTGATGCTGAAAGGGCCAGTGTCTTGGGGGTTTGTTAGTGTTTAGTTTAGTGAACCCTGGTAGAAGTAGATCTCTGCCAACAAATGGTTTCGTTTCCAGGACCGGAACTATGTCGAAGGGGGATGTGGCATCCATCTAACCCCGAAATTCAGGATTGGATCGATAAAAAGCAGAGAGAGTTTGTTGAAAGTCGAAACAGAGATCCACGCATTGATGCAGAAACATAGTAAGGTAAGTATGTTTTCTCAGACATCCATGAAGTGTTCTTTGGATAATTTCCTATTATATTGACTGAATGGTTAGCAAGGTTAACCCTGCAAAAGAGGTGCTTTCAAGGGGGTGAGCCTACGATTTGGACACCTGATCTAGTCCGGGCCCTCAAAAGTGTTAATAATACAATATCTCTTGCTATCGATTACTGGTTAGATAGTATATTGGAGTGATATATTACGGAGTATGCTGTAGACACCATAAAATCCTAGAGTATTGTTGAATGGGAGATCTTTCAAGGACCGCAAGGTAAGTACCTGAATCCTTGAAACTGTGGATTAAAATGTTGCTCTGTGAAAAAAGGGTTATGAGGATGGAATATGACGAGTAAGACATTTGTGCGCGGTGGTTCGAGATGTCAGTAGGAGATGGTATGGGACTATGTTGTAAGAAGTAAGCTGACATGAAAAGGGAGGGAGACATTGAAACAGATGAAGAGTGTGGTATACTGCGAAGTGGGAGAATATTTCGGTCAAGTAAGAGAAGGAGAATTGCGACAAAAGGAAAGGGTTGCAGTGTGACTAAAGGAAGGTACTACAAACCAATACCACAGATTGAAGAAGAATCTTATGATAGAGAAGAGGACGAAGAAGAATACCATACCACTTTTGAATAAAATCTTGTTGAACCAGATCAGACCAGACACTACGACATACCTATGACCCTGTGTGCATATCCAAAAAATGAGGTAAGAAATACTAGTCCGTCGTAGTTTATACAAGCAAAAAATAGTAGTGGTATTCAGAACAGTACTTCGACGAATAAATCCACTATAAGTGTCAGTCCTATAATACAAAATCATCCAATACCCCCGAGAAATAGAATGGTTGGGAATGATATGAAACTACAATTTTTTCATGGGAATGGGTCAGAGGGCCTAGAACAACATTGGTTTTTATGTGATGATGTTGGGACTATCAAGCAAGCACAGGATGATAATGTAAAAAGAGCGTAACTAATTACAACTTTTAGAGGTCACGCTTTGGATTGGTTCATGAAGTTTTCAAAGGTACCTGGTGGACAACAATAGAAGACCTTAGAAGAGATTAGAGATTCCTTAAAAGATGAATTTAAGAAGCCAAAATTTGAATCACAATGTATTACTGAACTCAAAGAGATCAAGCAGTCGACAAATGAATCTGTTTTGGATTTCGACCAGAGATTCAAGACATTGATGGCCCGTGTAAGCTTCTAGATGACTGATGTTCAACATAAAGAATGGTTTATAGCCGCTTTGCTCCCACATATCAGAGTTCCTCTGGTGCAGAAAAATATTGTGCCGTAGACCGAGGCTCTTGAACTGGCTATGAAATTAGAAGCATCACATGTTGGAGAAACTGGGGAAGGTATGGCTCAAATCCAGTTGCCGCAAGAAAATCTAACATTACATATTTAAGACATCAAGAAGGGAAAATATAAGAGAGAATAATTTTGGTGTACTAGGTGTAAGGAGGAGGGTCATTCTAAATACCAATGCATCAGGGATGATTTTAGGGGCGAAATTTAGCCCAATGGCGAATTTAGAAGGTTTCCAATTTTTTTTAGGGTGAATTTTTATGTAAAAGAGGTTTTTGAGAATAAATTTTAATAGCCCACTATTTATTGTTTTGTAAATATTCAAAAACTATATAGCCAAAATCGTATTTAGCAGGAATTTATAGGAGAAACCAGTCGCCCGCGATTTTTGTGGAAGAAATAAGGGAAAATTGATTTTCGCCAGTTTATTTTCCTTGATTTTTCCTTGGATGCACCAGTCGCCCCCAATTTTTAGGGATGTTGTTTCCTGTAAATTCATTCGCCCGTGATTTCTGGCATGGCAGTTTTTGGAGCTATTGTTCGCCCTCAATTTCTAGCATGGGTTTTTTTGGAGCTATGGTTCGCCCTCAATTTCTGGCATGGGTTTTTTTGGAGCTATGGTTCGCCCTCAATTTGAAGAAATAGCGGTTTTGGAGTCCAATTTGCCCGCGATTTGGCTGCTAGAGTGCCAATAAAACCCCTAGCATCGCCCATGCTGAATCAAGGCTGAATCACGTTGGTAAAATTCTTGATTTTCACCCATACGAGGCTCATTTTTACTGTTTGTTTCAAAGAATCGTGTTACCAGTTTGTAGTGTGTATCTGGAGGTTTGCAAACTGCTTTGGCTGTACATTTCAGAAGGGTTTCGAGCATTCAAAGGTATGTGACAATGTGAAATCTCTACAATTCAATTTTAGTTGCCATCTTAGACCCTGCATGTTTCATTTCGATCCATGATTACACTGTGAGTTTAATCCCCAAATTCTTAATCCTGTCAGACTTCAAAATCTTTTATTATAACTCGCCCTTCTCAATCACTGCGTATCCATCTTTTATTTAATAGCTTTTGCATATACACTCCATTAAGACATTAGTCCATATTATTTTCAGTTGCAGGAATACCTTAAGTTTTTTTTCTTGTAGATGTATTTCAATAGCATCAACAGTAAAAGAAGGGAATGGGAAAGAAGAAATCTCAAAGATATGCTACAACTTTTCTATTGCACTCACAGTAAAACATTGCTTTGTTTTTTCAAGCTAAAGAAGTTACTTTTTAGGTAAGATTCCATTCTTACAGATGTACATTAATAGCATCAATAGCCTATAGAGCAAACAAAGGCATGTTCTGTGATAAGCCATAAAAAATGTATACCTTGTGATAACTTGTAGAATCCTGCAATCTTTGGTTGCTAGCAGCTCATCCTATTTCAACTTCTCCATATTCTAATCATTTGTGTATAGCAAGTATTTAAATTCTCAGTGTAACAAGCTCCACTCAGTATCTGACCTTTTCCTCGGGAAAGTCATAGCTTCACAATTTTAGGAACTAGTTTCAACTAAGTTGCTATTTTCACATTTTGAGAGACCCCTCAAAGTTGTAACTACACATAATAGTAACCTGCAATAATGCCATAATGTCACCCATCTGTCCAATATTTATTCATAAATTAGAGTCACATATATAATGTCCCAGAAAGAAGAGCAAAGATTTCATTCATTCTAACAGAATTTTCAGATAGTTCTATGACAATACACCCTATAGTGAACAACAATGTTCTGACTCTCAACCTGTTGTCATCTCCTTCTACGAATCCTTGCAGTAGATCTCAGAGTCTAGACAAACCCATTCCATGTTTAAAGGTATATGCTTCATGACAAACAAATCAGAAGCGATATTGATTTTAGCACATGGCATTTTCTAACTGTGATTGCATGTCCAGTCCCTAAGGTGTCATGAGATGCAGAGTCAACATAAAGCTTCGATGCCAAGCATACACTGAATCTGAGTAAGAGGAACAGTGCTTCCAATTCCCAAAAGAGTTCAATGACTAATCATCATGACTTCCGCCTGCAAGTGCCATGAACTGTGGTCTATGGAGTTTTATCTCATCATTAATCACTGCAAAAAACAGCCCGTCATAGAAACAACCAATAGTTTGGGATTCTTTAAGACATCATTTGTCCAAGAGTCATTGAAAGGAATCAGTGAGGGATTTCCATCCTGGAAACAAATTCAAAGACTTCAATGCCCTTAAATTGTCATTTTAGCATCTTAGATGCAACATAAATATATTGCCGAGCCAAACTAAAAAAGTTTATTGTCAAAAAAATGGGAACGGCTCTAAGAGTTTCTCACTTTATAATCTGCTTGAATAATTTTGGCAATATTTTTAAGGGGAAGAATTTCTCTTATCCAAAAGCCAAATTATGTCCAAAAGAGCCATTCCATTGATGGAAGCTCTGTCTTTATATGATTCATCTCTAGTCCCACTTAGACAAAGGTTTGCCATGAATTTATTGGAAACATCATAAAACCAACAACAGTAGTTAGCTTTCAGTGGATATGGGATAACAGTGCATCCATTCCTCCACATCATGCAGAAGAAAGTTTGTGTCAGGAATGTAGCCTGCTTCCTTCATCCATCCAATTAACCTATGAAGGTCTGCATAGATCATCTCTGTTTCTAGGTGTTATCTGTCTGCTACAACAAATGAGTGCCACTTGTTCTTTAACTCAATCCAACTACGTCCTGGTTCTTTTCTCACCCCCCTGTCTTTCATCATATTTCTCATCTTTGTTACATCATCCCACTTTCCAGCTACAGCGTAAATGTTTGATAGCAGCACATAAGTTGCTGGATACAATGGGTCCAACTCAAGAACCCATTCTGCCACATGTTTCCCTAGATCCATATTCCCATGGATTCTACAAGCACCTAGCAAGGTCCTCCACACCAAGGCAGGTGGTTCAAAGGGCATTTTGCTGATGAATTCCTCTGCCTCATGAAGGTTCCCAGCACGGCCAAGGAGGTCAACCATGCAAGCATAGTGCTCCAATTTTGGTGTCATGCCATGATCTCGACTAATGGAATCAAAGTAGCGATGCCCCATGTCCACAAGGCCTGCATGGCTGCATGCAGACAAAACACCTACAAAAGTGATGATATCTGGCTTCATACCTACCAATTGCATTTGTTCAAAAAGTTGGAGAGCCTCCTCTACTTGTCCATGCTGGGAATATCCCGCAATCATTGTAGTCCACGAGACCAGATTTCTTGTAGTCATTCTATCGAAAATATTGCGTGAATCCTTTATGCTTCCACATTTGGAATACATATCAACAAGAGCGCTTTGAACAAAGACATCCAAGCCAAAGCCTGTTTTTATGATGTGGGCATGAACTGCCTTGCCTTGTTCCAAAGTTGCTAGGCTGGCACATGCTGCAAGACTACTGGAAAAGGTAAACTGATCTCCTTTCATAGCTAGCCTTTTCATTTGGCAAAAGAGTTTCAAAGCCTCCACACCATGTCCATGCTGGCTATATCCAGTGATCATTGCACTCCATGAGACCATATCCCATTCAGATAATTTGTAAAAGACTTGCTCTGCACCCTCTATGTTCCCACTTTTTGCATACATGTCAACTAGGGCACTTCCCACAAACACATCTGACTCAATTTTCACAATTTTCACACATACAACATTGACCGTGGCATATACAAGATGGGTTCCAACATCCAATATATTTGCCTATAACAATCCAGCTAATGGGCAAGCATGTGTTGCATCTACGACTCCATGCACCACATTGGAGGGTCCAACCTCCTCTATAGCATTTCGTATAATCTCAAATTGGAAAGCTCAATCCTTCCAAAACAATCAACAACCTTAAGAAACACTGGATCTGTTGAAGATGTAATAATAATGTTAATGACTAGTCATCGATTAATATCAGTCCACCCATCCATAGCAATAAAGCACCCTGCCCTCACCTAAGTCTATTTCATCTTCTCCATCTGCAGGGTAATGCCAGACACTTGTTTTTCCGGTAAGTGATGTCCTAAGAATGTGAGGTTTATCACTGAGGAACCATATTCTAATTTTAGATATCAAGGAAGCAAAGAGAGTATGATATTTCTCCAATTGCTTAAATCATCCTTAGCAAAAGGATTTAACTGCGCAATACCTCCAAGACCATTATTATTCAAATAAGAGAGGTAACTGCCTTTGAAAGTTACTAAGCGAATTGGCCAAAAATAGTGTTGAATCTGTTTTTAAATTTAGGGTAGAAGGCAGTGGAGATTATGTGTAAGAAGATAAGTCAAGGGGACAGAGGAAAGGTCCTTTGGAAGAAGAAGCACGGGATTAACAACTCTGCTATATCTTAGAAATCTATGTTATAAATCTGTGTGATTGGATCCTCAATATCACATTTACCATCCGAATATATGGCAACAAGAGTAGGTTGAAATAGATGGCAGTTAGGAATGAAGGAGCTTTTGATTAGCAAGCAGGTTGCAAACAGCTGATACCTAGATGTCATCTTTAAAATATCAATTTTGGTTGTGTTTGCAAGAAGGGACATACTACTACACTATATAGCTCCGGAAAGACATGAGCTGCCAATTGTAGTTCTGAAATAGAATAACGGATTGGAGAAAGAAGTTGTTAGTTGGGAGAAAGGGTTTGAGCAAAATGCAGATCCAGACAAGTACAAAAAATAGCCCCGGGAATATTGAAAATCTGGAAATATCCAAAATGTTGATCTGTTGAATATTGCATCCCTTCAAATCTGGAAGTGGATGAAAATGTGTATCATGAGATATCCCCTGCACTCTTTTCTCATCTTATGAGACTTTCCACTAAAATATTTGATGCCCAAAATTTCACAGGTGTCAAAAAAATGGTTTGAAAATCCCTAAAAGTAGAGATGCGAGTTGGAACAGAGTAGCACTGCTTCAAACCTTATCATAAATTATATAAGCACCTGCGTTGTCTCCTTTGTGGCCTTCTGCTTCTTTACTTTCGTTTTATCTTCATCAATTGCAAATATACCATTATCTTTTTCTAGAGAAACTTCACCACAATTGGAAATATTACTAGAACAATAGGTATGCCTCAATCTGCAGTAGGTAACCGCTCAACATCTAATTCCTCTACTACTTTTCCAAATACCACATGCTTGCATATCCATAAATACCCTGAGAATTCCTTTATTTCTTCATTTTCTGTGTCTTCATGGGTGCCTTTGCAAACAATAGGTTCTGCAAACCAACTTCTTGATGCAACATTTCCACAAAAGTAACAATTTATGTTAACTTATCCAAAGGTTAACATAGCACCGCCTTAATAATTTCCACCATTGCTATCAGCAGATATGTCTTTAATATTACTGAGTTCTCTGGAGAAGCTAGAACTTTAAATTATCTTACAAAAATTTCAATACTGATAGAATCGGAGCTCCTTGAAGAACTGAACCTGCTCTTCCTGTAAGAGCATCATAAAATATTATCATATATACATCAATGAAAAAATATTCCATTGGAAAATGAAACTACTCTTCCACAGACATCCACCAGATCTAAGCATACTATTGATTGATTGTCATCATTGCAAGACAATGAACAATAGTCACTATTATTTTAATACATTTCTTGGACCATAATTTATGAAATGATCTCAAAACCAACACCTATGGTGTTAATTTTTTGCAATTCGCACAACCCTCTAAATTTTTGCTTGCTGGTATTGACTGGTGTATCATGGCTATTATTTTATTGACATCTGCTCCGTGGTATATTTTGAGCATTTGGCACCGCTAGTTTCAAGAGATAAGCACAACTTTGTTTTGTTTGGTAGTGGGACATATCCCACCTCCATGGAGGAAAAATATTTTCTTATGTTTATATGAACAAGCATTTCAAAACCTATTCGACGCGTAGCGCAATGGTTTGGGTTGTGGGATCCCATGGTGCTCTTGTGGATGGTCTTGAAACTTGACTTGATTCTTGGCTTAACATATAGAGTGGCATGCTTGATTCGACTTGTGGAGACATAACTAAACTGTGAAGGATGTTGTCGAAGCCATATATTTTTGGTTTGCCATACCTTTGTTTGACTCATAAATTTATACTTTGGATTTTAGGTTTGGTTAAAGAACCCCACTCACTTGTTTTTATATTAAATATAAAATCATAATAATAGTCTTTCAAAAGATATTTTATATTTAAAATAAAATAATATTTATTTTAATTTAAGTAATATTAGGTAAGGCTTAACAAGGGCAACTTTTGATATTTCAAATGGAGAGAGGGAAAAATAAGCCATATTTTCTTTTATGAAAGACATAGACATCATGAGACTTGCCATGGTAACCTTTGGCAGTGATGGGATTTGACAAACTTTGACACAAATATTTGAGGCTTGGAAAAGAAAATTAGCGACATTGATGCAAACCTGATGAAAGGTTCAAAATTTTGACCTAGACAATTTCAGTGCTAACATTGGCTCCAATTTGGGATGGAGTCCTCTCTGCAAGGAGCTAAGAATCGTAGACCTAGTGCCTTCATCCAACTTTTCTTTGAAGCCTGTAACTTACAAATATGCTCTGGTCACTAAAAACAAACCACTCTCTTCAAACTGAAAACCAAACTGATATGCAAGCTAAAGATAAACTACAACAGTGGCTTCTCCATTAGGATATGGATTCTCATTAGCAATCTATTGCAAACCAAACCAAGTGAAAAAAAATGCTAGAGCATCGAGATTATTTATGTACATTCCTACTTCAACCATTTAAAATTTTCTTTATCAAACATAACTCCATTTCCAATGCAATCATACAAAAAAATTGACTGATAGAATGATTGTCTTGAATGCAGCCTCTAAAAGTACATAATATTTGTAGCAAAAATTTCATTGTCAATTCATACTTACAATGGAAAATTGATTGCATGCCAAAAGCTGCAACATTAGGAACCCCTTGAAAAATTGTCTCCATCCACAAATCCATTGGATCATGAAACTCATAACTGAAGTTCAAGTGAGATTTTGGTAAGGCTGCACAAGACCCATAGCTTGTGCATAATTTTTTTTGAGAATTCATATTTTCCAAAGCTTGCTCAACATGTGCACTGGTAGGGACTCTGTTGAAATGGGTGTGTAAGTAGTAGCATGACCGTAGCAATGCCGATAGGTAGCACTATGATTGGCAGAAAAACGACATCATAAACAATAGAAGAACGATATATTTTCTAAAGCTTGGTCGATAGGTGCACTAGTAGGGACTATCTTGAAACGTGTGTGTAAGTAGAAACATGACCGTAGCAGTGCCGATAGGTAGCATTATCATTGGCAGAAAAACGACAACATAGACAATAGAAGAACAACAAGCAGTATAGCAAGGATTCTTCTGCAATCAAGCAGGTCTTGTGATAGCTAGCTGGGACTCCATCATTATGGTTTCGAAACTCATTATGATTTCATTGATTCATTGGTTAATCTTTCATGGAAGTCATACAATAACACTGGAAAGAAGATTTCTATGGCCACTTTGAGAATTCATGGAGATAGAGTTGCCAAAATGCCTTCCATTGGCATCCGTGTGAAGTATCTTTGTGAAGGTAGCACATTCTCATCAAGGAATTTGAGTAGTTGAAAAGCTAACTATGCTAGCAGTATCGGAGCTTGCTCCCTTTAGAGTAGTAGTTAACAAATTTTTGTACAAATCTATCCTCTGATGGTTCAATTGTGCCATAGAAAGAACATTCTTGCTTTAGTAAATTGTTTGCCTTAATCCATACATATATTTTGTATCTTGGTTTGATCCTAGCCTCAAGATGATAAAAGAAATAGTGTGGAAATGTTGGAAGAACCTACAGTGGGTCAAATGTAGTACTACAAATAAAATCAAATTTCTTTTGGATCAAATCTGTACTTTTATTCATTAATCTTGGTTCTCTCCTCACCATGTGACAAACAACATTGAAGGGAAAACCAAGCCTTAAAAGACATTATTGCTTCCACAACAAATCTCTCTGTCAAATTTGATCATCTATTCAGGGTAGTTTAATAAGTCTAATTTCAACAAAAAAGTTTATCTTGTGCCTCTAAATTGGCTCTTGTAAAATTCCACTGATACTTATTTCTTAGGTGCCTGATGCATGCTTGAGCTTAGAATCACCGACAACTAGATCATCTCTTCTATGGACAAGTTCTGATTGTGCAGAAAGGATATTCTGATTTTTTCTGAAGAAGCTTAGTCATGGGCATTGTACTTTTTAGAAGTTCTCTGATAAACACAAAAACTCTATGCATCTCAAGCCCACTGCAATTTACATCTTCAATCAATTTGATCAAGTTCTCACATGCAAATAGTGAGGCTGACCCAAATCCATCTCTATCATCTCCTTTTGATCCAAACCAACACCAGTAAGATTTAGAGTGGCTGCCATGGATTTGCTTGGGTCCCATCTAAGAATCTTAGGATAATGTAAAATAATGTTGCCTATATTTTCAATTCTTAGTCTCGTTTGACATCACATCTACTATAGAATACAGTGCTTTCTTTGAAGTGTAGATAAAAAGTTGAGGGTTTGTATGGCATAGTATGCTTATATTAGGGGCTAAATTAGCAAGCCGATAGCAAAATGCAGATCCAGACAAGTACAAAAAATAGCCCCGGCAATTACTGGAAGGTGAAAATTTACCTGTCACCCAAAATCCAGGGCCACAACAATCAGACCTTCTCATAGCATCCATGCACGTTGTTAGAGAAAGAATACTTATTCTAATTACAGAAATTTGTAATAATGTGAAGCTTGATCATAGCATCTAAAATTGATATAATATGTAATCAATTATTATGCAGATAAAATCACGCTGTAGTTTGCTCTTTCTTTAGACCCAATAAAAGATGAAGATTAATTGTATATCTAGTGGGAGATAGGAGTCCTCTGTCAACAAGATTGGCTTCTGCCATATTTCAATATTCCTATCTTGATTTGAGTGTATTTTACATATTTTTCGACAAGTGTAATTGAGCTATCCAGATTTTCTGATTCCTGTGATGGTGACACTTGTTTAAAGATTTCTTATTAAATTTATTGTTTCCCTTAAAGTCAGATAGATGCAGAAAAGCATGACCTAATTGAGTCTGTTAGTAAGGAAATAATTGGGTGATCAATGGCAGCTAATTTGGCTTCACCTATGAGCACCGATTAACAAACGATTAAACTGTCATTTGTCATTTAAGTGATATATCCAAATAGTGTAGCCTCACTAACAGGAGCCTCTATAACTATCATATAAGATTGGGCATACTATAGAATCCCCACGAGAACGCAAACTGTTTTATAGAGATATCTTTGTAAATTTTCCAGCAAAATGGGACCCTATTTCACAGTAGTCTACCTTTGACTAGAAAGACAGCTAGCATGGTTATAGAAGAGAAATATTAATATTCCTACTAAATATTTAGCTTCCTGGTTCTCATTTGCCACTTGCACATGCCAAATGAATATGAAAATATACGCTAGCGAAAAACTTATAAATGCATGAACTTGTTCATGGGCATAAAAGCCTCTTTTCTTAAGAGTCTTTATTAACATGCACAGCTTACTTCATCCTCTGCATCAAATACAAAATTGTTGGGTTTTGTCTTCATCAAACCCTCACCGCAACTAGGTGTTTAGGCTCAGCATAAATTTTGGTTAGAACTTACTTTACAAGTAAGCAAAGTTTGAATCAAGAGTAAATCCCTCGTTAACAGAATGATAATACAGAAGAGAGTCCTTTTGAATTGGAAGTCTCAACTTCTGACTACATTATGTCTTGTCTTTGGTGAATATGCAAAACCATAATTGCTACTGGTACTTTAAACAATGCCCATAATTGCTCAAAGTGTGCCGAGAAAGATTGTATGCAACCCCAAGTGAAAATCATAAGTTGTATCGGTGAAGTGCTTAAGACATTTCACATATCATTATTGTATCATTAAGTTGTAGTTGTCTAGTTGGGCAGTGATGCCATTATGGATCAAGGAAAGTATTTCTCCCAATTCAGTTAGAAAATCCTGGAAATTTTCTGGCATTTATGAGGCCACTATGTAGACATTTTTCTTTGTCTCAAAGTTTTCTATTTTAGAGAGTTTCAGTTTTTATTCATTGTGTCAGAAGAAGATTGATCTTCTCCATTGTTAGCCCCCTGGCCTCAGCAGTGCTGTGAGTTCTTCATCCCATGACAGTAAATTCATCTAGGATGAGGGGTTATTTTATATTGTTCCACCAAAGGCTCATATTTTCTCCCATATGATACTTTGAGATCCTCGACCTTTGGCTTTGCCATTGCAGAGAAGTCTTTGAGATTAGAATGAAGCAGATGAAACAGCAAGACAGGGCAGTGCACAAAGTGTTCTTTACAATTCCTTACCTTCACTGCAAATTGGTTTGTCATGCCTTTTTGAGTTGAATCCTTTCTTTTCAAATATTAAAGAGAGTTGGTGGCACACAGACAATAGATTCTCCAATTTCAATTATTGAGTAAGTCTTTGTCCTTGACCCAAGTGGAGATTTTCTAAGATTTTGATTTATTCAAAGCAAGATTAATTGCAACATTGGCCAGCAGTCATATTATTCTTAAGATTTTGATATTGTTGCTGGCCTGAAATTTTGATATTGTTTTTTTGAAACCTGTACCATTTCCAGGAAGTCATTTTTCCATTGAGGTAACATAGCTGCTATTCATTGTTTGGTCATCATGATATGCTTTGTTTTTAGAACTTTCAAAAGTTCTTTTCAAATCAATCTACTTTCTTTTGCTTGTGGGTGCAACCATAAAAAAACTGAAATCTGAAATCAGAATAATCTCTTTTGGTTTTGTATCATAATGTCTTGTCTCCCATTCTCAAATCCATGCAGCCTGCTGTTGGTGCAATTTTAGGCTTCATTGGCTGCAAAATGGTTGCAGATTACTTTGGTGAGTGTCACATCATTGGCAGCTAACTTGGAGAATCATCCATTTTTTGATATGCAACTTCTAGTGGTTTTGCATCCCTGCATATTAAATTTTATATTGATGTAAACTTTTAAGTGTGGACATAGTTTTCATATAACCTTAATATGAACCTAGTGGAGAATTCAGTGCATCAGAATAATGTGTTTTTATGTTATGCTCTTTTCAGAAGTATCACTAACTATTTTTGGATAATTTTGTTGTCTCTGATTTCCTTAGGTTATCATACACCGATGGAGATTTCCTTGCGATTTGTAGCCACGATACTTGGTACAGGAGTTCTGTTAAGCTTCATGACAAAACCAGAAGACAAGAGATAGTTGTTGGTTGGCAGTAGTACATCTAATACTTTTCATTTTGTATCTTGAATAGGAGGTGCAATTTTGTAGGCATTGTATATGTGGATTGATTAAAATTGTCGAACATTTTATCCCTTGTGATCATGTTCTTGTGGGCCAAGGAAAATGTGTTTTTATGACAAGTCTTCTATAGTCATCAAGAGATCTTTAATGAGAGAAATTACTATGCAAGTTGGGATCTCAGAAATTGAGCTTTTTTTTTTCATTTTGTCAAAGATCTTTTCAAAGAGATGAATAAAGTATCCCAATATCTTTGTATAATCTCCTTGTGCCGGACTATATTCATGTGGAGGAGTATATTCATGGGTAGGACCTGTTGCTGTATGTTGTTATTTTGGACAAGGATGCAATGTCTTTTGCCAAAAGTCAACTAGCAACTTTATAAACTTTTGCAATTAAGCCTGAAACTTTATGGATATGCCAGAGATTTTTCTTGCTCTAATAGGTTATTATTGCCATTTAAAACTACAGGGAAATTTTGGAATTCGATTTCATACACCGATGGAGATTTCCTTGGGATTTGTAGCCACGATACTTGGTACAGGAGTTCTGTTAAGCTTCATGACAAAACCAGAAGACAAGAGATAGTTGTTGGTCAGTAGTAGTACATCTAATACTTTTCATTTTGTACATTGAATAGGAGGTGCAATTTTGTAGGCATTGTATATGTGGATTGATTAAAATTATCGAACATTTTCATCCCTTGTGATCATGTTCTTGTGGGCCAAGGAAAATGTGTTTTTATGACAATTCTTCTATAGTCATTAAGAGATCTTTAATGAGAGAAATTACTATGCAATTTGGGATCTCAGAAATTGAGCTATTTTTTTTTCATTTTGTCAAAGATCTTTTCAAAGAGATGAATAAAGTATCCCAATATCTTTGTATATTCTCCTTGTGCCGGACTATATTAATGTGGAGGAGTATATTCATGGGTAGGACCTGTTGATGTATGTTGTTATTTTGGACAAGGATGCAATGTCTTTTGCCAAAAATCAACTAGCAACTTTATAAACTTTTGCAATTAAGCCTGGAACTCTATGGATATGCCAGAGATTTTTCTTGCTCTAATAGGTTATTATTGCCATTTAAAACTGCAGGGAAATTTTGGAATTCGATTTCTGGCATCAATGATAAATAGTGTCTTTGCAATTTATTTAAATAACCAATAGTTCCTAACATATTTTAATCGATGTTGTTGTGATGTTTAGAGTTGATGTTATTATAGATGCTAGTAAATGTGTCTAGATACATGGAAATCAACCATATTACCTAGGAACTGAAATTCAGGTTGTTACTTCGTAAAATATTGATAATAATATTCACAGTTTTCTAAACCCTGTCAACTATACATATAGACAGTTATTTTATCAGCATTCAATGCTAGGGATACTGTCCCTCTCATTTGATCAAAAAAATCATCTTAGAAAATGATGCCGGAAAGCAAGATTAATTGCAACATTGACCAGCAGTCCTGTCATTTCTTGTATGTGATAGGAAATTACGCTGGAATTTGAGAAAGCTAGGCCTAGGAGCTATCTCTTCACATAGATAGTGTCTTAGCAATAAAGGATAAATAACTAATTTGACTATACTTTCGCTAAGCAAGAATGAGCTCATTCAAGTACATGAAATCATGTTGGTGTGTATCTCAAATATTTTGTGCAAATTTTTATGGTTTGTTTATTGCTTTTATTTGAAGCATTTTGTCGATTTGTGGAGTTTTCATGTATTTTGGTTAATTATTGTGTTAGACCTTTGAATGCTTCTAGTTCTCATTTGATGGTTGATTTAACCCTTTGTTGTAGCTTGAATCAATATTAGATTTAGTTGATTTCCATTGATTTAGGGTTTGAGAAAATAAGTTTTTATTACCTTTTATTTGCATGAATTAATTGTCTTCACTTTTTCGATTCTTTTATGCTGATTGTATATTTTCTTTGTAAATACTTATCATTATTCAAAAAAATAAATGAGCTCTACATAGCTAAGCGAATACAAAAATGGTCTATGCACTAGGTTCCTATGCATTGATCGTAGGAGACCTATTGGCACGAGACCAACATTCCTCTAGTGAATGACAATCTCCACTCGAAGAACCCCTCTGATAATGTTCCTCCCTGCCATGTCCATGTTGAGCACATCCTGAAAGCATTGCATTCAATGAGGTTGTATTTCGCTTTGGCACTTGGCCAAACACTTTATGTGCATCCTCCAAACACCCACCTTTAGAATACATGTCTCCAAGATCTACTCGGCTTTGCTTGGATATGAAGGCTTCATTAAGGCCACCACCATTTGGTATTGAGACCAAAACTTGAAATAAAGCAATTGAACTCAACATTTGAACAAGCCTTGAACTCATAATTAACAAGCAGAGTGCCATTCAATGTGTTTTATAGATCAATGAAAGATTCGCCAAATTTTTACAATATTTTATAATTCAGTGAAAGATTCGCCAAATTTTTACAATATTTTATAATTCAGTGAAATATTCGCCAAATTTTTACAATATCTTATAATTCAGTGAAATATTCGCCAAGATTTTACAATATCTTATAATTTAGTGAAAGATTCGCCAAGATTTTACAATATCATATAATAAAATGAAATATTCGCCAAAAAATTATATATACATATTATATTATTGATAAAATCGCTTTCAAATTTTCCTATATATTGGGGAGATTCGCCAATTTTTTATACATATAAATTTGGGGGGGGTTCTTAAAATCATCCCTGCAATGCATAGAGTTTTAGGACTATATAGTTGTCAGAGCTCCTAACGCACTGAACCATGGAGTTGGAGTATGGTGTAGTATCTGTCAAACCAGGGGACATCGACCAAAAGAATGCTAAGTATTGTAGAAAATTATAAGTACCACACAAAACTTGTTCTGAAAGTTTTGTAGATCAGTTGGTCGTGATGAGAAGGACCATCGAGCATACTAATTTCTCACAGAATGAACTGCAAACGCTTACCAAATGAAAGGTGAGGAGAAAGGTGAAGGGAGTAACGCGCAGTTTAATCAACTAAGGGGTGGCTTATTTGGACAAGGATGAGGAAGACTTGGTCTAGGTAGAGGTAAAATAATATGTTACAACTGTGGTCAACCAGGACATTTTTCCAGGGACTGTCCAAACCCATGTTCAACATGCACATACTATCGAACATTGGACCACACTATTGAAGACTGTCCACAACTCCTACCTGTTTTTTGGTTTTGCAACCAAGCATGTGCTAAAGGTGCACCTGCTAACTTGTAGCAGCAGTCTCGATGTAAAAGTAAAAACAAATGTAAATAACAGTAAATCTGATCTAACATGTGCAAAGAAATAAAAACTAGATTTAAGAACAATAGACAATGAGATCCATAAGAGAAACAAGAAATAAAGAATTTGAAATTTTTCTATTAATGGGCAAGCAATGGCTTGCAAAAATATACCTCAATGGTGAGGATTGTTGAATTGGGGCAGCTGCAATGTTGAGATGCTCCAATCTTCCAATGGTCTCTTCTTCTCCAATGCTCTAATGGGGATCTTCAAACTTGAAAAGGGAGGCAAGGGCTCTCAAAGGGAATTTGGCAGCATAAGGATAGGATGAAATGTGGATGAATAGTGAGGAGCCCCTATCACTTTTTTATAGTTTTTTGGTGATGGCGAATACTATTATGCTTTGAGGAAACCAATGTAATGGACCAAAATGGTTTAGGTTTCTTTTTCCCTCTTTTTCCTTTTTTGAATATATTTTATATTTTTATTCCCTTTTAATATTTTTGGGAATTTTGGACCCCTTTTGAGGGTTTTTTGTATTTTTTGAGGAAAATTACATATTTTGAGTGGAAAAAGATGGGTTTTGGTCTTTTTGGTGACCTTTTGAAGGTTTTAGAGGCTCAAATGGTGGAAAAAGTGGACAAATGGGTCATGTGAATAGGGAAATGAGCTAGTGAGTGCTTTTTGGGTGTTAACAGATTGCTCCCTGATGTGTGAGGGCAGGAGCTCATCGTATGGTCGATAAACATCATATTTCTGTTGTCTTTTTCCTGGGGTTTGGAGGAGAGAAGAGACCGATTGGAGACTGGAACAACGGTCCCTTGCAAGCTGCAAAAACTGAAAAATACATGGCCTTAAAAATGAATGAGGAATCATCTCTGATAATGGACAAGGCGGGCATACCCATGCTCGTATTAAGACATAAAAATAATGAGGCCCCGAAAAAAGGGGGACCTGATCAATACATAGAACCTGTTGTGTACATAAAAATGGTCCAGAGGGGACACAATGCTCAGACATACTCATGGTCATACCATGACTGATCTGAAGAACTGATACACTGGACAAGAGCAACAACCATTCTGAATAAGGTGTCAGAAGGGTTGAGGAACTGTTGAATCTGAAGGTATCCAACAACTGTAGGGACTCAATAACTATGAGTCGACTTCTGAAAAGTATATGGAACTGTATACTCGAGGGAGTATAAAACTGGGGTAATTCCAAATACTATCGCCAAGCGCAGCCCAGATATCTATAGGAACATGTAACTAGTTGTTTCCTCAATTGGACTCACAAATGTGGTAGAGTCAGGTGATATCTGGGGTCTTCAACAAATAACTGAAAGGACCGATACCCTGTACGAGTCTCAACGATGCGATCAAGGTGTTGACGTCGAGAATGTGAGAAACAATCATTTGGAGAGGCACTGAGGACTCCTTTCAAAATGATCCGTATGCACTCATCACTAATGGTGATGAGTCCAAGGCACAGGGACCTCTGGGTCTATCCTCTCGAATAGATTTGGTTGGCGTCGACAGAGGGAGACCGACAACTACCAAGGCAATGATGTTTCCTTGATAGGAGCGCGAGGTGTACAACTGAAGTGTGATAGTACTAATCGTAGGACTGACATACTATGGGGATGGGGAATAATTGGGGTCATAGAGTGGGTGGACTCAAACTTCCTTTGTTCAGAGCATGATGACATGGTTGACCTGGAAGCATATGAAACTGGCTTTTAGGTGTGGGGATTATAGCTTAAGGAATCAGGGGTATGTATTGCAGATTGGAGTGACTCTGGGGGACAAGCTGATGGATGTTATTGGGAGACTCTCAGGGTGACATACTGCAGAATACTCTGAACAAAGGCGACCATAATAGGGAGGCTTCCATATGAGGAGACATGATCTGTTGTGGCGCCGAAAAGCACCGTTGGTGCCTTCTTCGTGATTTCAATGAGCTCCAAGAAGGGATAAAAGTGTGCTCAAAAAATGGTACTGTCCTGTGGATTTATGCGAGCCCAGGATTGTTCATGCTCGTGAGTGCTTTCATTTTTAAGGAGTCTGAAAATGATAAGAAGACTCTGAATTGGTGGAGGAGCACCGTCCTATGGATTTATACGATCCCAAGACGGTGATTGCTCGTATTTGCTTTCAATTTTAAAGAGTCTGAAAGCTGTAAGTAAACTCCACTAGTGTTCTTTTTCGTATGTTAGTCTCCAAGGCCCGAAGAAGCATAAAATGATGCAAATGGAGAACTCTTCTCGCCGATGTGACTAGAGTATTCCTTTTTTGTAATTAGTCTATAAGGTCCGAAAAAGGGGTAAACTTATACTAGGTAGATGCCCTTTCAGATACTTTTAGCGAGCATGAAAGGAAGCAAGATTGCTCGGCGATCTTTTCATTGTTTTAGGAGTGAGAAAAGAGCTTAACAAAAACTCCCTAAGTGCCTTTTTCGTAAAAGAATTGCTCGGCCCGAAAAAGGGATAAAATTATACTGAACAAAAAGGTATTTGTGAGAGCGAGAAATGATCTCAAGCATCGTCATGAGCGCGGCAAACTGAATCCAACGATATGAAAAATGTTTAAAACGGGTCACGACCGATGTGGCACGCAAATCGAGGCAATGAGGGGCATGGAAAAAATACCTTGAAAATATGGTAGTGAGAGCGAGAAATGATCTCAAGCATCATCACGGGCACGGATATCTGAATCCGACGGTGCAAATGGTGTGAAAAACGGAGGTCATAATGACTCCGGAATGGACAAAGGAAAAAACTAGGTTAAAAAATGGCTACAAATAAAGGTGAGCCCACCAAGCCAAGGATGCAATGGTGGGGAGAAATGATGACCCGTGGGGGAGGAATACTAGGTGTATTAAATCAAATCAAATATGCAAGTGACGAGTGACCTAAAAAATGGTTGAGATCGCGAATGTGAAAAAGTGAGCAGGGTTAATGACCTGCCCCTGTGCTATGTGCATGGGGTTTATGATTGTGGATCACATATGTGTTGGTTTGAACGATGGGCTCACTGAAGTGCTGAGATAGATGTGATGGGGTAGGGTCAAAATGATTGATCATGCCCCCTATCCCAGGTTAGAGGTAATATATTATGCCCCTGAACTCAGAGGTGTCAATGCGGTGCATATGTTGTCTTAGAGAGGGATCAACAGGGCATTGACCAACTACTGGAGGGAGGGTGTACAATGAGTCTGTGGGCCGTGGTGGCATACTGAAGTGATGATATGATGATGGGGGATTCCCCTTGTAGGTTGGATTCCCCCAGTATCATCGATGAGAATGACGATGATGATGAGTAGGCGAGGTTTCGAGCCTACCCCCATGCTGTGGACATGTAGTTTCCTCTTTGATTTGAAAAGGTTGAAAATGTGGGTCAGAGGGATCAATGGAAGGGGTCGACCGGATAGAGGGGTCTCCATTGGAAACCATGTAAATTGTGTTAATATCTTCCGAGGAGGAAGATAGTGGGGGATGAATTTCCTCGATAAGGGGAGTGGATATCTCTAGGTCGGCATTATTCAATTCATATAAAGTTGCTCTATAATCTTGGAGATCGGGGCAGTGATGTGAATAATGCCCATAAATGCCACATATCGCACAAGGGTGGTTGGTACGCAACGATTTATCGCGAGGCTGAGGGGGTAGTTGAAGTTTAACAACTGGAATATTCGTGTCGTCATCCAACATTTGCATGTGTTCTTGAAGTGCCGGTAATTGTGGACATTGATGGGTAGCATGGCCTATATCATCGCACAAAGAGCACTTGGGGGGAGCACGGATTGTTGGGGGATTCTTCGCTAACTTGGGAGTTGGTGGGGCGGTGCGGGTTATGGGTCCAGTGGTGTAGGTTTGTGGGCCTCTGCCCCCATTATAGCGGAGTTGAGGGGGAGCGCTACTAGATGTTGATGCAGTGGCCCCTGTTGGGGGTGGTCCAGGGGGTGGACGGTTAGAAGTATTAATGGGTTGTACCGGTTGTAAAACGACATTCAGTTTCGGGGGAGGGGTTGGGACAGGTAGGTACCACACATGTAGTCCTAACGTTAACCCTGGAAGATTGTGCGTAGCCATTACTGGTGTGCTGATGACTCCTGAAGGAGGAAATAAGAGCGGGATAGTGTGGATTGGTGTGGCTCCAACATGACTGGGCACTAAGGGTGGTTGCGGCAGTAAAGGGGGTTGTTGGTTAGGTGCATGCCTATTGTGCGAGATGGTGCACAAATCAGATATTTTGGTTGTCCGCACAGGGGGTGGAATGGATTGGAACGTGGAAGTCATGGGTGTATCCAAGTATATCCCGGGTCCGACTGTGGAGACGAACGACGTAGGTGCGTTCTGAACTGGTTGTTCAATCATAGGGAGAACATTTTCAGGTGCAACGGGGGTGTATCGGTTTCGATGCATTTGGAGATTCATGTCGGTCGATGACATCATAAGGAGATGATGAGTACCTGAATCCATCGGTTGGTTTGTGTGTGCAGCGTATGTGATTTGTTGTTGTGTTGTTGTGGTTCCTTGAGGAGGATCCAACGGACGAGTGTTCACCACTCCTTGTGTGGGAAAAGGATTCTGCAGCACCATGGGTTGCGGTTGAGGAGGTGGCACTGGTTATGCCGCATGCCCTTGGCGTTGGGCGTCATCAGTCCACAATTGGCGAGCTCGCTCCAAATGGGGGCAAGTGTGTGTGTAATGGTTGTATACCTCGCATATGGAACATGGATGGTTTGTTCATAAATTTGGGTTCTTACCTTATTTCGGTGGTTGATCAGGGTTTTGGTTGGTGGGGGCAGCGCTGTTGTTGTTTGGAGGATAAGTCTGAGCGATTGGAGGTTGTGGTGCAGCAAGCGCTGCCTGTGGTGGGTAATAAGCCGCTTGGGATTGTGGGTGAACCGGAGTCTGATTGGCCTGCTGGTTATAATATGGAGGTGGTGCATAAGTTAATGGTGCTTTCCCATAACACTGTGGTGGACATGAGGGTCCATGAGTGTGGTGGATGTGCGTCATTGGAGCATACAAAGTTGTAGCTCTAGAATGAGATGTGGCCCGCGAAAGATCGGGGCTGGTATTATTGCGCATAATGGAAAAGGGTTGGTTGTGGGATGCAACTTATCCAATGATCCCGTCGGCGGCGTGGGATTCCTCCGGCGCATCAGTCCGGGAGGAATCACTGTGGGGAGCGTCAGGTAAAATGGTATACAAGTAGCCACACTGGGCGTAAATCAGATCGAATTGTTGTGCTTTTAGAATGGCTTCTTCTTCCGACTAGGGTCGTTCAGAAGCTACATCCTTGGCTATAAGTGGAAGGAGGGATTTCAGGAACCAATCCAGGAAGATACGATCGTCTAGCTTGATATTGCATAGACTACGGCGCTTACGCCACTCATGGATATGATCTATGATATTGGTGGTCGTATTATGTCTACAAGACAGTAGGATTTCTACTCCTGCATCATAGCGAACGGGTAGTTGAAAGAACTATAGGAAAGTTGAGTCAAGGGATGTAAATGTAGGGTGTGTCCCATGGGGCTGCTCAATATACCATTTGGCTGCCGAGCCAGTGAAAGTTCTTTGTAAAAGTCGGAGTCGAATAGAATCATCGACTATGGAGTTTGAGGAACACCATAGGTGAAAGGACATAACATGATTTTGTGGGTCTTCTCCAGCCTTCCCTTCAAACTTTGGGATGTTTGAGGGGAGTTTGTGGGCATGGGGGACCAAGTAGGGTCATGTCTAATTGGGTCATTTTTTAACCTTGCTAGGTCTGGTAGGTTAAGACTAGCCATGAATGGCAGACTGACAGAGGGGTGTGACATGGTTGTTGAGGCATAAGTGCTAGTGGTAGCATTATGGATCGAGCCACTGCCCCCAAGGGGAATATTAGCTGTAAAGGGGATGTGCCCTCCACCTAAAGATGTGTGAGAGGTGCCAGTGCCGCCAAGTGAAACATGAGTTACAGATGGGTTTGGAATGGTTCCAGTAATTACTGGGATCTGAGTAGTGGCGGTGATGATAGGGGTGGGTCCCATATTGGGCATACCTAAGGTGGGTGTGGGTCCCATGTTGGGCATACCAAAGGGAGGTGTAGTAATTGTGGATACTGTGGTGGTCATTGTAGTGGCGGGGGTGGTTGATGTTCCACCAACAGTCCCTCCAAAAAAGGGGTCTAAAGTTGTACCATCCATGTGGCTAGTGGGTGCGGTGTAGATGGGATTTTCGGATTCTTCCTCAGAGTTAGATGTGAAATGAGGTGCGTCAGAATCGGATGACGGGGCTCTATGTCGATGACTTGTGGAGTCAAGTGACAATGCTCTTCGTCTATGACAAGTGGTGTCAAGTGAACCGTATTGTGGAGGTTCACCCCGGAAACGCCGAGAACGTCTCGAGGACTCAATGGTGATAGTTTTCTATTAAAATTAAAGGGTGGTGGTGAGTGGAAAGCTCGAAAGTCCTAATGCAACCGTGTGTGCAAGAGGGGAGCGTAAAAAACAATGGCACTCAGGCCAACAACCAAACTCAAAACACTTATTATAACAGCTGTGCTATAGTAATTGGAGTAATAAAAAAATGTGGTCAAAAAACCAACATGCAAACGACTCCTAAAAATAGAAAATGGTGGACTCACTGACCAAGGGGAGGTAATAGAGCATGCAACCACCCAACTAAAAATTATTATGATTAAACGAGACATATCCTCTGCAAGGTGATGAAATCCAAGTTAGACAATATGAATTGTAGAACCAAAGGCTAGATATCCCCCTACCGGGAGGGACACCGGGTAGACAATCCTAGAAGATAGGCCACTAAGATACCCCGTTCATGACACGTCCAGAAAGGTGAATCTGCAGCTCTTGTTCTATCACCATTGTACTCCCACAAGGGTGGTACAACGAGAACAACGAGTAGGTATCCTTTGGTGACTGAATGGATTGCAGTATTCCACTCAGGCCTCCAGAACCAGTCTGGCTACTTCGACCCTCCTAAGGGAGAGGCCTTTCCGACGAATTAGTTTTAAACCGTGCCAATAAATACTAAGGGATTTTGGTACTCTAAATGTCAACCACTATGTCTCGAAATGAAAGTGAGTGAGGGGTGTTATTTGGATACTTATCCCCCCAGTCCTACCTAACTACAATATTCTTTTGGTGTTCCCCAAATGGGGTTAGAATGTTGGTTGAGTTAAGAGAATTTTTAAGGCTCACTTGGATTTATTGTGACAGATTGTGTGATGGTGTGGTTATGTACTTAAACAAAGATGCCTCGCTTGGGCGAAAAATTCACAAATGAAAATAAGGATTTCAACTTGCAAAGTAGACTACAATGTAAATATAGGAAACGATTTAAATGTAAATGCTTTTAAAAACTTTTCAAAAAATACGTGAAATTCTTTAAAAAATTATGGTAAAGCAAATAGCATAAAAATGAACTCGCTTGGGAGAAATATAAAACAAATTAAAATTATGGTTCTAATTTGTAAAATATGAAATTTCTAACTGAAAAATGCTTCACTCTTTTTCTTTCACTAAAATGAAATTTTTTAAAAATGATGTAGCAAAGCAAAAAACAAGAAATAAATATGAATTTTTAATGCTGCAAAAAATAAAACAGTGGGCTGTCAAAAAAATGCAGGGAAGATGGCTGGAAAAAATGGGTTGAAATGAGAAAAACTCAGAAAAATGGGCCGGACGAAACAAGCGATATTGTGGCTGTCTGTGGCAAAACCGCGATGCGGATCGCGTCTTTCGGGCTAAAAGCCGTGATGTGAATCGTGGCGATATAGGAATAACCTGAGCGGCGGATCATGGTTATCGGGATAAAACTCACGGAAACGAGGCTAAAAGCCGCGATGTGGAGCGTAGAAAACAGGCTGTAAGCCGCGATGTGAATCACAGTTGTTGGTGCCGAAAGCTGCGATGCGATGAACGGAAAACGTCACCGAAAAACAAACCCAAAAATTGAAATTTTGGGTTGTTTTAGGCTGCATAACAGGCTAATGGCTAGGGCAGCAAGCAAGGGGTTGACTAATATGGCAGATCTACAACATTAAAGGGAAAAAACAACTAAAATATAGATCTAAATCAAAGATTCAAAGTTCGAAAACCAGCGGAGTCGCCAAAAACTGTTGCTTGGTTTTGCAACCAAGCATGTGCTAAAGGTGCACCTGCTAACTTGTAGCAGCAGTCTCGATGTAAAAGTAAAAACAAATGTAAATAACAGTAAATCTGATCTAACATGTGCAAAGAAATAAAAACTAGATTTAAGAACAATAAACAATGAGATCCATAAGAGAAACAAGAAATAAAGAATTTGAAATTTTTCTATTAATGGGCAAGCAATGGCTTGCAAAAATATACCTCAATGGTGAGGATTGTTGAATTGGGGCAGCTGCAATGTTGAGATGCTCCAATCTTCCAATGGTCTCTTCTTCTCCAATGCTCTAATGGGGATCTTCAAACTTGAAAAGGGAGGCAAGGGCTCTCAAAGGGAATTTGGCAGCATAAGGATAGGATGAAATGTGGATGAATAGTGAGGAGCCCCTATCACTTTTTTATAGTTTTTTGGTGATGGCGAATACTATTATGCTTTGAGGAAACCAATGGTATTGACCAAAATGGTTTAGGTTTCTTTTTCCCTCTTTTTCCTTTTTTGAATATATTTTATATTTTTATTCCCTTTTAATATTTTTGGGAATTTTGGACCCCTTTTGAGGGTTTTTTGTATTTTTTGAGGAAAATTACATATTTTGAGTGGAAAAAGATGGGTTTTGGTCTTTTTGGTGACCTTTTGAAGGTTTTAGAGGCTCAAATGGTGGAAAAAGTGGACAAATGGGTCATGTGAATAGGGAAATGAGCTAGTGAGCACTTTTTGGGTGTTAACAATACCAAAGTGGCAAGCTAAGGGAAATCAAAATCAAAATCAGAACTAAAACCAGAATGTCCAAAAGATCTCAACAGAATCGAGACAAGAGCATCCAACTATCGTTGTTATTGCAGGAAGAGGTGTTGCAACATGAGATGATAGAGAAATATGTCTTGATCTACATGCCCCTAGAATCAGTCCAGCCACGCAGCGAACAGTACCATTTGATGTTCAAAAAGAAAAACAAACATTTGTGGTCACAAGGAAATAATTTTCTACAACTCAGAGGGGACCCTCGACATCTGCAAATCCTGTCTTCGACGAAGTTCTTGTATATGATATGCCAATCTGATTCAACCGATCATCTCCAAAGAGAAGCTCAGGAAAGATAAGTACACTAAAGAACTTTCTAAAAATTTGTCTAGACTTAGTAAAAGATGAAACTGCTTTAAGGGAATTGCAGTGCTTAATTGATGAATCGAAAAAATAAATTCCTTAGGAAAACGCTTTAAATAATTTGCAAAAGAGGGTAAGAATAGGAAGGGAACTACGAATTAATGGGCAGATTGCGAACTTCGACATGGATTTTATTATTCTAGATCTAGGGTCAGATGTGAATGTTATTACTAAACAGACATGGGAAGCTATGGGAAAACCTAAGTTGGTATGGTCACCAGTTCAATTAAGATTAGATAATCAACAGAAAATAATACCATTTGGAAGAATGATGGGTGTCCCTGTTGACATATATGGACTACAAAGCTATGTTGATTTCCAAGTTATAGATATAGTCGACGACACCAATCCATATCCAACATTGCTTGGTATCGATTGGGCAATTGAAAACAATACAATCATAAATCTGAAGAAAAGGTTGTTGACATTTGAAAGAGGGGATGTCAGAGTTGTTGTACCTTTGGATCCTTTGGAGGGTCTGAGGTATGCCGAACCTATCCGAGAGGAATGCAATGTTGAAGACTTAGAGAATATTTACAAAGTCACTTCAAGAATGGATGATTATGTCAATCTAACAACAGATTGTACAATGAGCTGGTGAAGCATCATGTTCTTCATACTCAGGGGAAGCACTGGAGAATTGGCAGGACAGGCTACATGAAGTATCTACAATAAGGTGTGCTTGTGTTAAAAAATCACTTCGCTGGGTTGGAAAAGAGGTATGTGATCTACCTACTTATGAGGGGTTTCTTAATTTAGATGTTTTCATTTTTTATTTTGAAATAAAGCTACCTGAACAACAAAGAATATTAGCTTTCGATATAGTATTGAAATATTCTTCGTCGAGATGGTGGGCTACCCATAAGAAAAATATACAGGCTTGGGCGTAGTGCAAAAAGCTGTTAGAAGTCAGATTTGGGGAAGGAATATACTATAACCAAGAAAAGTATAATGGGTTAACTAGTCCCATAGATCACTTACCATCATGTACAAAATAATGGGAACATGTAACTAAACAAGAGTGGGTCCATATGTTCATCCATACCTTGGATACTATATCGCGGAGCTAGTATACAGCTTTGGAACTGTGACAAGGCACAAAAAAATGGGATGATATGGCCATCAGTTTCAGGAGAAAATTCAGTTATGAAGATGAGAACCTATCAGTAGATGTATCTTTATATATAATTAAGGCCAAAATTTATGAAGAAGTGCCCGTGCAACTATCTAATCTACCGCAGTGGACTGTGACACCTGAGCAAGCAATGGGATGTTACAATATTACTGGCGACCTAGATGACGATCCAAGAGATTTGCATATTTCATAAACAAAAGGAAGCTAAGATATGGAGGGTCCTGAAGTCACATCTGATAAATTCTTGCAGCCATTGAAGACAAAGAAGGTAAATATCGGTTCAAGTGAAAATCCTAAATTTGCTAGCATTGGGGATTATTGGGATGATGAAACTGTAGGAAATCTTACTGACCTACTACATGAATATCAAGATCTATGTCCAACTAAGTTTTCATAGATGAAAGATATTGTTGGTGATCTCAAAGAGATGAAAATCCCACTCAAGCCTGATGCGAAACCTATCAAACGGTGGCCATATTGACTGAACCCAAAATATAAGGAAAAAGTAAGAGCAAAGCTTAACAAAATGCTAGACACAAGAATTATTGAGCCTATCGATGAGTCTGAATAGATTAGTTTGATGGTGGTCCAAGATAAAAAAATACTGGTAAAATACACATTTGTGTAGATCTCTAGAAGTTGAATGATGCTTGTCTGCATGATCCGTTCCCAACACCTTTTACAGATGAAGTATTAGAGAATGTGGGTGTCTAGGAAGATTACTCATTCACGGATGGGTTTTCAGTGTATCATCAAATGAAAATCACTAAGGAGGATTGACATAAGACCACGCTCATGACTGAATGGGGTTGCTATCAGTATACAGTGATGCCCTTTGGTCTAAAGAATGTGCCATCTATTTTTTCTCGGGTCGTGGTCGCATACTTTAAGGAGTTCATACATAAATTTCTAGAGGTATACTTCTATTATTGGACAGTCTATAGACCGTTGAAGAACCATATTGAGAAACTTAGGGTGATGTTGGACCACTGTAGACAGTATCATATATCATTATATTTGAAGAAGTGTATTTTTTGGGCTCCATTTGGTATATTGTTGGGTCATGTGGTTTGTAATCAAGGCCTGCTGGTGGACCCTGCAAAAGTTGCCATTATAGTAGATTTTCCACCACCAACATCAGTTCGACAATTGAGAACAACTTTGGGCCATACATGGTACTATAGAAAGTTTATTAAAGGATATGTGTAGATCACAACACTGATGAAGAAGATACTGAAGAAGGACACTAAATTTCAATGGAATGAGGAATGCCAGCAAAGCCTCAACACATTGAAATAAAAGATGGTAACTACACCTATTTTAGTGTTTCTTGACTAGCGGAAAGAATTTCATGTTCATGTTGATGCTTCATCCATCGCATTGGGTGCAATTTTGGCTCATCCAGGAGAGGGATCTATTGATCATCCCATTGCATTTGCTAGCATGAAATTATCCACTACAGAAAGAAATTACACTACGACAGAAAAAGAAGGGTTAGCTATGGTTTATGCATTACAGAATTTCAGGCATTATCTGTTAGGGGTCACTTTAAAATGTTTACATATCATTATGCTTTGAGATACCTAGTTAACAAGCCAGTGTTGGGGGGGAGAATCTGCAGATGGCTCTTATTTTTTCAGGAGTATGATTTTGAAATTATAGTTAAACCTCGAAAGATGAATGCGGGACCTAACCATTTGTCGAGGTTAGAAACAGGGGAAGATCCGGTTAACTTGGATAATAACCTCCTAGATGCGCAATTGTTTTCGGTCAGCATGGTGGATGAATTTTTTGAAGACATTATTACCTTTTTGGAAACATGAATGACATCAGTAGGGTTGTTTGTTAATCAAAAGAAACACTTGGTTGTGAAAGAATTAGATTATCAACTAATAGCAGGTCAATTAAATAAGTTGGGACCAAATGAAGTATTAAGATGCTATGTTATGAAGCATGAGCGACCAATGATTATGGTCGAATCTCATGAAGGTGTTGCAGGAGGAAACTATGCAGGAAAGGCTACAACTCAAAAGATATTGTGAGTAGGGATCTGGTGGCCCACACTCCATAAAGATGCTAAGGAATATTGGAAATCTTGTGATGTTTGTCAGAGAATCGGGAAACCATCCAAGAGGGATGAGATGTCGTTAGTGCCACAGGTAACTTTGCAGGCTTTTGAGAAATGGGTTGTTGACTTTGTGAGGCCAATCAATCCACCTACAAAGATATCAGGAGCACCTTACATTATTACTGCGACAAAATACTTGACCAGGTGGGATGAAGCTGAACCAATAAAATATTGTACTGCTACGACTGTTGCAAAGTTCTTATTTCAAAATGTAGTTACACGATTTGGTTTCCCGTGAGTTTTGTTGAGTGATCAACGATCTCACTTTGTCAATAAGATTATTGACGAACTCACTCAAGAATTCCAAATTTATCATCCAAAAAGCAACCCATATCATCCAAAAGCTAATGGGACTGTCGAATACTTCAACAAAATACTTGAACATGCCTTGAAATAAGTCTGTAATGTGAATCACGACGATTGGGATGTGAGGATTCCTGCAGTCGTGTGGGCGTATAAGACAACGTGCAAGAAGTTAACGCGGCAGACACCCTTCAAGTTGGTCTGTGTTCAAGAATCTATTATGCCAATGGAGTACATTGTGCCAAGTTTGAGGGTTTTTGCATCCACAGGTATGTCAGGTATTGGTGCCGTGGAAGAGAGGTTGTCGCAGCTACTAAAGTTGGAAGAGCATTGATTCATCGCAGGATTTCAACAACCAGTCCAAAAAGATAGAGAGAAGGAATGGCATGATCGCAACATCACAAGGAAGTAGTTTCGGAGAGGATATCTAGTATTCCTATATGATAGTAAGTTCTTTAAACATCCAAGTAAGCTAAGAATGCACTGGTTAGGACCCTATGTGATTAATTATGTTACAGAAGGAGGTGTTGTACAACTGCAGAATTTGAACGGAGAGATCCTAAAGGGGTTGGTAAATGGAAGCCGACTGAAACCTTACAGGGATAGCCGTGCCTTCCTACACTAAACATGCTTTTATATATTGAAAAAAAAATTTGGAAACCCCAAGTTATTTTTGTGTCGCGGTTTAGTTAGTGTCGAAGTTAGCTCAGTTTGGAGTCTAGTAGGTGTCACAGTTTATTTTGTCACAATAGATATTTGTACATAAGTTACATTATTGTCGAAGTAAAGGTTGTGTCACAGTCGCCCGAATGTTCATTAAATGCTATATTTATGGCACATAAAGTGGCGACGTTAGTGGAGCATCTCGTATTAAATGACGAATAAACATGCTTGTGTGAAAAAAATTACCACCGAAAAGGGTCATCATTGCAAAGGATTTGGTATGATTCACCAAATCTTGGAAAAAGCACTGACAAGACAGATTGAAGGTGGGATTTAAAATCCTATTGGGATGATGAGTTGGTCCATTATTCCCAAAGCGATTAAGTGCATTGTGAGAGAAGAGAGCTCAGAGCGTTCGAGTGCAGAAGAAATCGCAAAACCTGTGAATATTGTGAGGAATCCAAACGCAAAACCTGTGAAGATTGCGAGGAATGCTAAGTACTCAGTGGTACTTCCCACGATACTGAAAGGAGTTATCACTCAAGGAGATATAATGGGAAAGATTACGAAGTTGTCCTTTATAGATCATGACCTCGGTAATTTCCCAGAGTTCAACCCTATGAAGTATATGCAGCCGATTTTAGAGGCGAGAACTCAAACTACTTTTCTGGAGCCTATGTCGTGGGCCCTAGGATTGCAGCGATCAGGTGTTCCGCCGCTGCTCGACATATCGCACTTTGTGAGATCAGCGGCAGCTAATGCATGGGTCAAGCAGTTGTTGCTTTGTGTACACAAAGGATTCTTATGGCTTGACAAGAAGATTTCTATTCATTCGGACCTAATTGCGCAAATCATGGGTTTGTCGAAGGCGAGCCTCGACCCTGCTACATTTTTTGTGGGGAAAGAGAAAGATAGGGAGCTTGCAAACTGGATGAAGGAAAAGTACAATATGACAAAATATAATAGGGGCTATGATATAGCCTCAATCAATGATCAAGGAGTGCGCTTTGCAGCAAAGGTTCTAGCAAGCAAAGTGATCTGGAAGTGTCGACCGAATGATCCGGATTTATGCAGGAACGCAACAAACTACACAAATACCCATAAAAACACAGATGCAGTGGAAATAACACTTCGTTTCATTAATCAAAGAACTGAAACTTGTTTACATACTGGATGGAAATAAACTGGCTAGAGTGCTGGTAGCTTATCTCTGAGAAGAGATGTGGCGGCTACGTGCCTCTGTCTGCCTTACAATGAGGCTTGAAGGCCTATATATTATTGAGAAACAATGGAAACCCTACACATCCAAAAAACCTAACCCTAGGAGGTGAAACGCCAGACTATGGGCCCCGTTGGGTAACTTGGTACATCAATTTCCCGGGGTCGTAACTTTGGCATACTACCTCCATTTGACACACATGACACCTCGTTAGAAAGATCTATTCGAGGACTACAAAAAGTGTCAGCAAATCTTGATTTTGACATGCATAGAGGTTAGGCGCACAGTACTCATATTTGCCCGACCATTCAATGCCAAAAAAACGTCGTTTAGGGCCTCAAAATGGCTCCGGAAGTTTAGGACCTAAAAACTGCTAAAAATAGGAAATTGTGCTACTGTTAAGGAAACTAAAAAACTGAAAGAAACACTAGTGGGGGTCCAAGTGGAATAGGCAGGTGGCCACCAATATCCTCTTGGATCACCGAACCAGGTACCTGCGACAATGATTGTAGTCGCGGAGTAGTGTGTACAACGGGTGCAGATGAACTGGGCCACCTTCCTATTGAATGAATTCCTTAGCGACTACTAGGATGCATTGGATAAAGGTAACCCATTTCACTATTCTTGGCTCATTATTTTAATTTCATTTATTGCTTGGGTGGAACCTGAATAATATCATGTAATGGATTGTCACCTTGGTCAATGTTTGGTCGTGCGGTATGCTAACCTATGGTTCAACGATGAGTCAAAGAGGAAAATCGACAACAATGTGCAATTTTGCATGCACAAGGAAGCACTCCAACATTATGTACCAATGATTCCGTGCATAGAAGCATCGGTGGTTACCAAATTAAGAGTAGTTATACAATTTAAGGCCAGAACTCACCACATGTATGTCCAAGTGAGACATGATCCACGTAAGCAATGGTTGGTGACTAGATACAGTCTATCGGAGCAAGATATCCTCGCCATTACTGTTGAATGGACATTATAGTGGAAAGTCCCCATTGAGGCTGAGCAGATCTCTATTGATGTGTCGCAGCAAGATCAAGAACAGGGTGGGACTTCTACACAAAATGGAAACAATGGTGATGATAGAGATTCCCATCCTGTAGGGAGTACTGAGGGGAACAGTCAAAATCAAGAAAAGTCGCAGGAAGAAGGTCGAGATTCAAGTGCGATAGAGACAAATCCCGAGCCTTACATGTCCCTGCAAACGTTGGAACTTCTAGGTTGAATAATGCATCACAAAGTGGTAGTCTTGGTTGACAATGGAAGCACCCACAACTTTATTCACTGGATATTGCTTGAAGAACTCCATTGTAATGTCCACCCTATTCCCAACTTTCAAATAATGATAGCTGATGGTAGGATGATGAAATGTGGGGGGCGTTGTGAAAATGTGAAACTCCAATTGGGTCATTATCATGTCAAAACTCATATGTTGGTCGTAGATATGGGTGGTTGTGATATAGTTTTAGGGGCAAAATTGCTACACATATTGGGTCCAGTTACCATTGACTTCAAGGAATTATACTTCAACACTCTCATACTCACACCCTCAAAGGGATCCAGGTAAGCTCCCCTTTTACGCCCATCTAGAGGAGAGCATGATCATAGTATTCGCTTGATTCGGGAAGTCAACCACCAAATGTATGGTCATATAGGAACCCATTTTCATAAAAGAATGAAAATGAAAAGATCATTTAGGAGCTACTAGAGGTAGGAGTCATTCTTCCTAACACTATCCCATATTCATCTCCAGTGGTCATGGTTTTAAAGAAATAAGGAACTTGGGGCATGCGTTCATATTCTTGTTCCCTCAATAGGTGTCACATCCCCTCCCATTGATCCAATGCAAGGAAGGGGACATGACTAAAGATCTTGGGTTTTTACCAAAACTCAGCCCGATTCATTAGATTCATACAAATAAAACAAATGTGTGCAGATGCAAATAAAAATAACATGCACAACGGAATTAAACTGTCCACACACATTTCTCTTGCATACATTCAGTAAAATCAAAACAATCAATACATTGCAAAATTGAATACACAGATATATAATACTTATCTTCAATGTGAAATTGTCCCAAGCAACTAGCTATGTCGCTGCAACGTTCCACCCAACCATAGGCCAACTGTGCTCATTAATGTCTCAGCATAGTTTCCACCCCCAAGCTGGGCATGATTTCTACAAGGAAAAGGGGAATCTCAAGCTCAACACAGCCCAAGCAAACATCACATCCAAGCCAAGCCAGTCCACAGCTAGGTTTATCAGGCTAAATCTCAACCCTCTTCATTTCTGGATACTTGCACTCAAGTTCAAGCCAAACCAATGGATACCCATAACCCATACCCCAACATACTCTTTCTACACACAACAAACACAATCACTGGTCATGGATACACATTTTCAACAAAGGGATTTACAAAATAGGGTCCATGGGTTTTCCCCAAATCGTGGGCACACCAAAAACGGAATGTGAGAGGGAAAATCGACCACAAGGTAGAAAATGATTTCTCCCACGGATATATGAGCATTAAGTTGGCCAAAACAACCTCTATGGACCCCAAATCGATCTCCCCTTCCTTCCCACATTTCTGCAACATAAAAACGACATCCCAGTGGTGGAAAAATGAGGGAAAATGGGGAAAAACGTGAAGGAAAACGCCCAGGAAGCTCAGACTGCATGAGGGAGGAAAGGCAATGGTGAATAATGGCTTGGGGAGCAATTTCGTGGCTCCTTTCTTGCCAAGGAATTCAAACCCATTTTTCCAAAAACTGATGGCTTTCCCATACCCGAATTTGGACATCCATACCTCTTCTTTCCCTAAGGGATTAACTACCTCAACCAACTCTTTCAAGAAATAAATGATTGGGTACAAAATTCAACATGGGTAGTTGAGGGTTTATGGGTTCTCTCATTGACACTTGGCTTGACTTGATTGGTTCCAAGGGTTTGAATATTTCCCTCCCAATTCCTTGTAAAAATCATGCTCCCATCTCTTGTTGCATTGCATTGCATAGCTAGTTGTGGGTATTTTATTAAAATGCATATTTACATGGTATTTACGGTTTCTATTATGCCTGGCTAGCACACAAATCCTATGCATAAATTTTAACACTAAATCGATGGTAGGGCCTTGGCCTTGAGCTCCTCATGACGATTTTATAACGATATTACATCATTTACATTTTAATGCAATGGGGTCAAAATCAGGATATTACAATAGGTTGACCATCAAAGTTAAATTTCCCATCCCAGTCATTAATGATCTTTTGGATGAGCTCCATGGGGCTAAATTTCTCACCAAATTTGACCTTCATTCAGGCTACCACCAAATGAGGATGGAAGAGGTCGACATTCCAAACACAACTTTTAGGACACATGAAACCCATTATGAGTTTTTGTTAATGCCCTTTGGACTTTGTAATGCCCCCTCTACTTTTCAGAGCCTCACTATTAAAATTTTGAGGCCATGTTTTCATGATTTTATGATGGTTTTCTTTGATGACATTTTGATTTTCAGTCAAACTTGGGGTTCTCATGTACAACATGTTGATAAAGCCTCGCAACTCCTTTGGGACCATCAATTGTTCATCTAATGCTTGAAATGTTCTTTTGGGGTCTTGGAGATTGAATAATTGGGTCACATTGTTAGATAAGATGGGGTGAGAGTGGACCACAAGAAGGTTGCGACATTCAAAGAATGGCCCCACCCTAAAACCTTGAAGAGATTATGTGGATATTTAGGACTTACAAGCAACTATAGGAAGCTTGTGAAGAACTAATAGTAAAATTGCATCCCCATTGGAAATCCTCCTCAAGAAAAATGCCTTTGAATTGAACCAAGTGGCATAGAAATCATTCTCAGTTTTAAAGCAAGCCGTGTGCACCACACCAGTCTCTGTTGTGCCTAATTTTACTAACCGTTGTGTGTGGTTTTGTCACACACTTGTGCAAAAGGAACCTACCAAAGGGTTGTGTAATCCTTGGTAGCATATTAGAGATGGAAATAGACATAAAACTAAACTAAACCAAGGTTTACACTTTTAAACATGCATGCAAACATAAATCAGAGAACAAGACATGAAAAGAGAGTAGACAATGTAGAAGAATGTCTTTTTATTATGATTAACCAAAGAATACAGTGAGATACACACCTTAGTACAATTTGTAAAGGATAGCGAGCCTCTGTAGTCGATCCAAGGGAAGGTTACTTGGTCTCCCCTGTGACCTCCAATATCCATCCATGCGTCCTATGTAGATCCTCTTTATGGAGAAAGTGAAAAGTGTAATATGGTATCCTTATATTTCTAATGAGAATCCAATAACATAGCGATGTTGTTTGTGAGACAATTAGAATTTTTAAATGGTTATCCTAAGGGATTATTTTATAGGCACGAGAGTGGTTAAAAAGAAGGATCTAGATCCAATGTGGATGCTCTCCATTCCCTTGATTGCTTAGTGGAGAGGTTAGGGTTTTGGAAGTTAGATCCATTGTTGATTTTGACCATGTTAAGATATGTGTTCGCTTTTAGCCACTACTTCCTTGGGGAAATGCGAAATGATGAATGATAACCAAATTTCCACTTTTGGGGATTTTCAATTTTTGGGACTAGGTCATGAATTTTTGGGCAATATGTGCGATTGAGATTGCGCCATTCGAAGGAAAAGGCACAACCCTCTAGATATGGTCAATTTTTGAGTTTGACTTTTAGTTTTTGGACATTTTGATCACTTTCTAAAGTCATATGGATAATGTAAGATGGGAAATGGTGCTAATGCTGCTAATTATGATTTATAATGGTGATGCAATTGATGATGAGGTAGGTAAGAAAATTTTGGTTGTTAACACTAAGACTTTTGTATTGGAATGTGATGCCTCTCAAAAAGGATTGGGCCCAGTTTTAATGCAAAGGAAGACCCTTAGCATTCACAAGTAAGACGTTGTGTGACAATAATTTGGGAAAGTCTACCTATGAGAAAGAAATGATGTCCATCCTACAGGTAGTTGAAACATGGAAGCCATATCTCATAGTGTGATGCTTCCATATCAAGACAGATCACCACAACCAAAAGTATTTTTTGTAACAATGTTTTTCCTCCCCATAGTAGCATAAATGGGTCACCAAATTGAGTGGCTTTGATTATGAGATAATCTACAAAAAGGGAAAAGATAAGGTTGTGGCATATGCCTTGTTAAGGAAACACAAGGAAGAGGTACCACACTTTTCCTTACCCTCTCTGATACCTAAATGGTTAGAGGAAGCACAACAAGAATGGATAACCAATGCTACTACATCTCAACTTATCAAGTGCCTCCATGAGGGTCCCAACCCTCCCCAAGGTCAAACTTGGTAGCAAGGTACTCTGTGATATAAGGTCATCTTTTTCTAGTACCTAAATATGATTTAAGGTAGACAATATTATCAAAGTTGCATTCATCTCCTATCATAGGTCACTCAGAATTTTAGAAAACTTTTGCATGCTCTAGTTGATCCTTATTATGAGAAGGCATTACAAGGATATCCTTAATTTTGTAGGATAATGTGACGCTTGCTAAAGGAACAAGGGTGAGACATTAAAGACTCCTAGGGATTTCCAACCATTTCCAATCCCAACCACTATTTGGATCGACATTTCCATGGATTTTGTTGTTGGTCTTCTGAAAGCAGGTAACAAGAGTCAATCATCATGGTGTTAGTTGATCAACTTTCCAAATATGCTCAATTTTTTGCTCTCGAGTCCTTAGTACCCATTTATCCCATCAACATTTGAGCAATTTTTTTAAGACCTTATTTTTAAACTCCATGGCATGCCTACCTCCATTTTATTAGATTGAAATCCCACATTCACCATCAAATTTTGGCAAGAACTATTTAGACTCCAGGGCACCTAGTTGAAAATGAGCATCTCTTATCATCCTCAAACATACGCCCATATCGAAGTAGTCAATAAGTGTCTTGAAGCCTATATGAGATTTTTTGTATCCAAAAAGTAGCACTAGTGGTCACAATGGTTACCTTTGACAGACTTGTGGTATAATACCACTTATCATGAGGCTACAAAAATGACACCATATGAAGTAGTCTATGGCCAACAACCACCCTCTATGGTTACTTATATAGTAGGTACTTCCAAAGTACATTGAATCGATAGTTTGCTTCATAATCATGTTGTAACTCTTTGCAAACTTAAGGAAAATTTGACAAAGGCTCAAAAACACATGAAGCAATAGTCATACCAGCACCACTCGGAGCATTCATTTGTAGAAGGCGATCATGTGTTCCTTCATCTCTAGCCTTATAAGTAGACCTCTCTCAAAGTTAAAGTAAATTAGAAGCTTGAACCAAATTTTTGTTAAGTGTACATCATCAAGAGACATTCTCCAAACCAATCTTGTGCAACCAAGATTGATCCTCCCGTATAGAGGTGAGCACTTTGATTGCCTTCCGTGTAAAGGTTATTCCTCCTGTATAGAGGTAATTGATCAAAGTAATGATGTTGTAAAGTCTTGTTAGACAAGGCTCCGGACTTGTGTGTCAAGTCATGATTCTCATGTGAACCTTATGTATAAAGGCATCCATGGGATGGACCTCCCGTATAGAGGTGGACCTTCCGTATAAATGTCATGCTTTACTTGTTAAAAGCATTTAATGTTGTGTGATGTACTATTAACCATGATCACTAGATTGCTATTAAGTCTCCTTTAGATATTGATCACCTCTAAAGTGAATTACTTTAGCATATGATCATTTGGTCCACAATAATATACTATGATCACATCATCCGATAATTCTTCTTAGTATAATGTAATGGGATGGATAATTAAAGTTAGCACATATTGACCATGCAGTAAAAGATAAGGAGATAAAGATAAATGCATAGAGAAAAAGAGAATTAAAATTGATCGGGAGATGACCAAGTGAAATCGAATTTTCAAGCTTCAGTTAAAGCCACAATGTATGCCTCAGTTAACTAAAGAACTCGCAGTGGTCACTATAAGTAAATCAATTAGCATGATTTTAGTTAACTAAGTGTTAAATAAGAAGGACTAGTTAACTAAAGTGTTTTCACTTTAGTTAAACTAAAAGACGACACTTCAGTAAATCAAGGAGAACTCGAATTGATCACTACAGTGATGTTATCAAGAAAGAATCAGTTAAAGAGAGTTAACTAAGTGACAACAAAGAAGATCTAGTGAACTAAGTGTTATTGCATGACGACACTTATGTTAAACTAAAAGACGACACTTGAGTTGTGACACTTGCATGATGACACTTAAGTTAGCCACCTAACTAAGTGAGAAATATTTCAGTGAAGAGGCAAGTTCATCCTATGAGATAGCTCAGTGAGATAAAGCACTGCATGAGAAGTGGGGCGCACTTGTTCATGCAAGATTGATACATCCAGTCTAAGGGCGAGTTCATCTTGAAGTTAGAAGAAGTCGATGCATGAGAAGAATGTATAAATATGTTATACGGGATTGATGAATTAAATGTGAAGCGAATTCTCTTCTCCATTGAAGGAAAGGCGCTTCTCTTTGTGCAAGTTATTGTTCTTGCTTGTTATTGATGTGTTGGTCACATTGGAAAACACATTTGATTGATCTCTCTTCTCTATTGCTTATGCATCTTCACCAAGAGTGTTTTGGTGATATCTTATCTTCCAAAAGCAATCTACTATGTTGTAAAAGAAAGCACTCTACTATCCATTATATTATACTGAGAAGAATTGCTGGGGGTTTTGTTCTCATAGTTTTGAGGTTTTTCCCCAGGGTATATCTCATGTTATGGATGTATGAATTTCATGTGATTGAATTGTCTCATTGTTTCAAGTTTCAGCATATAAAAGAATTAAAGATCAAAGCTCAACCAAATATTAACAATTTTTATGGCCCATATCATATTGTTCAATGTATTGGTTAGGTGGCCTACAAATTAACACTCCTAGCACACTCCAAGAACCACCCAGTATTTCATGTGTCATGTTTGAAGAAGATAATGGGTCAAAAAAATTTGAGTTCAAAATACATTACCATAACTAGATGAATAAGGCTCCATTTGGATCCAACCAGAAGCAGTTTTGGAAAATTAGGAGCATCAACTATGTCAACACACTATCCATAAAGTTTTGATTCAGTGGAAGGATACCTCACCAAAAGATGCTAGTTGGGAACCATCATCCATTTTGTAGTAGTTTCCTCATCTCCATCCTTGAAGACAATGTTTATTTTTTTGGGGGGGGGCATGTTAGAGTCCTACCCTAACCACGCTACATTATCAATGTACAAGGCCATAAAATCCATAAGACAATTAGTGGATAGTAAATCAATGTAAAAGATCCCTCTTTCTAAAATAAAGGTCCATAGGTGGTTGACCCTCAATAATAGCGGGACCAAAAGTAGTTAGAACTTTGGTTATTGAAGCACTATGTATAGAGAAGTAAGATTGTTGAGGGGAAAATAGCCACAAGGGTGAATAGTCTTCCCTTCTTAAGGAAATACTTGAGGTTGCAACAAGGACCTAGTATTATGAATTGTAATTTAGTATCCTAAATCTGAATGGAAAATCAATCTCTAAACAAGAAATAAAACAGAAACTAACATGAAATAAAAGGGATAAGTGCTAAGCAAAACAAAATAGCAAGAGTATGCCAAACCAAATGTTGATTTCCCAATAGTCTAGCCAAATACAATGGCGTTGCCTAGGAGGTGAGGGATTCAATGGGAAGCCAATGATCTCCCATAGGGAGGTCCTTTTTGTCTACACAATTGCAAGATAACTAACATAGAACAATGGAGAAACACTTGCTTCTTAGAGGAAGAAAGCAAGGGATCTTTTGCACGCCAACTTGAGGTAAGTAGTAAATTGAAAGGTAATCTCTCAATGCAATTCTTGCAGCATAAATTTTTTCCGATGTTGTCCTATAGGATACATGCCCATAGCTTCTTTTTTTATATGAAAAATGGAGGCCAAAAACATCTAGATCCAAATGTGAACATTGTTGCTATTTAACTAGTTCTTCATGTAAATGAAGGGGGCTATTGAATGCTCCCAAGCATGTGAGAAATCGAGTTCAAATTTTGGAGCCAAGGGAGCCATTATGATCCTTTAATGCACAATGAAAATAAGCAGTCCCACCGTTTTGACAGTCATGCGATTTTCAAAGAAAAATCCATGCGGGTATGTAAGGGTCGATGAATAGATAATCACGCTAGTAGCGTGGGAGTTCAGTGCAAGTAGCGTGATTTTCTATACTGACTTCCTTTGTCATTCTAGGGATCAATTTCTCTTTTGGATACGATGAAGATGTATTCGATGAGCTGCATGATGTATGTTGATGATGCCTTTCTGCAAGATTAGCCAAAATGTCGCATGTGTGCGAAATTCAAGTGTTAACAAATGCCCCCTAATGTATGAGGTTATGAGGGTACTATAGGGACAAAATGCATCATCATTTATTTATCTCTGTGTTCTAAAAAAATATCAATCATTTGTAGGTAAAAAGACTTGTCCATGGGGGAAGGTTGTTGGTAATGACTATTGAAGTTGTAAATAATGAATGGTGTTTTATACAAATGAGACAAGCATACCTATGCACGTAAAAATCTATCATAATATATTACAATAAGAGGAGACTGAGGGGTTGGCTCTTGATATTGTTTCTCCAATGATGAAGGCAACTTTGATCCTTGTGTGAATAAATGAATCCCGGAAGTGATGTTACTGGTGTTGAAGAAGTGGATCTCCTGATGACCATGAACATCCTACTAGGGCAGGGGACCTGAATGATAGTGAAGTTGTTTGGATGGAGAACTTCACTGTATCAAATGTGTTGCTTCCATGAATCATAAATGTGAACATTGCTACCATCAGAATGCACAACTCCCCCTAATGCAATAGACTTCTTGGTATCGAGCATAGGGGAGACCACTAAGTTAGGGGCACTAATGTCTCTCCCTACTTAGTTTGAGGTGATCCCTTATATTGATGAGAATGGACCTCAAGCTACAACTTGTAACTACTGCAGGTCTCAGAATGCAGTGATCTCATGTCGTTGAGAGCTGAAGCAACTGATAAGGAAAGGGTCTTATCTCAAGAACTAAGATCATTTTGTAACGAATTGGGATACTGACAGACCTGACACTAGACTAGTTGATAAGCATGGGGATCATGAATTCCCTTTATCGATGTTAAAGGGGTGAGTTTCCGGTGACAACATTCTTCAAATGGTGATACAAGGAGTAATAAAGGGAGATAAACTACAGCTGAAGGGATTTATCATAGACACAATACAAAAGGGGTAAGGTGAATGAAAAAATAGACAATGTTGGGGTTTGGTGAACTCAAGTACATCAATCAAGGGCGATCAGGGGGTGCTGCCAAAAGAATAATGTAATGGGGTTCCCCTAGTTTTGGGTAAATCTGGGAACAATTTAGACATAAAGAATTATGGATGTAGTTGCCACAGTTTTGAGTGAGTTGGGGAATCATTTTGATGACGATGAAATGGTTTTGTGCAAATGAGAAGATGGGTTCCCTGTGAACAAATGCCATGTAGAATGTTCCCGTAGGAATAACTAAATGGGATTGGTGACTTCAGACGGTGGGGCCCCATTTTTGTCTTCTCGAGGGTTGATGATACAAAGAGGAATGCAGATTGTATATTGCTCATGGGGGAATGAAAGGTTATCTATGAATCGTAATCGCAACATATTCCAGGGAACCTAAGGGATGAGATGAGCATAATGCAAGGTGATGATATATGGTTTCAACTTTAACAAATTGGTTGAGTTATCAGGTTCCTCAGAATTGGGATGGTTTGACATCATGGGTGCCAAAATTTGAATGGGTTGTAATGGTGCGCAAACCCATGGGGAAACATGCTCTTCTCGATAATGACATTGATGGTGTGCCTTGATCGAGAATTACAAACCTATAGTTATTAGCTGGAATACTGGGTAAATGCAATGTAAATAGAGGGAATACATTACCTACATGCCAGGTTGAGATGATATACCTATCAGCGAAGTCTGTCCACCGTTGTTGTATGATGGGAGGTTGTTTCTTAACTATAATCATGCAAACATTACATAAGTACCCAAGTGTAATACTGATTATGACAAGAGTACTATCCATGCAAAAAAAATAACAAGAAACATAGCAGACCTAGGGTAAACCAAGTGTTGTGGAAAGAATCTCTTCAAATACAACCCGTTGACAGGCCTGTTTAGAAGAACTCCTTTAGGATCACTCAGGACATATGATCCCTTTAGTAAGCATTGTTTATCTATGTAGGGTCCAATCCACCTGGACACAAACTTACCAGGTCTAGGTTTTATTATCTTTGTTAGCATTAAAAACAAGGAAAAAATCGCCTTCATTGAAAGTGAGAGGGTGGATGTGACATTCATAATGTGCTTTGGAGCAAAGTTTCATGGCTTCATTTTTTTGTAATGAGTCACGACATTCTTCATCGAGGTGCCCTAAGGTGAATATTCGTTGCTCTTTTTCCAGGGTGTCGGGAAAACGATTGAATGTAGTGTATGGATTTGGCATTCAATAGGTAGGACTACTTCCACCCCACGAACAAGATGAAAAGGAGTAAATCTAGTGGCGGTTTTAATTAATGTTCGGTATGCCCATAGGGTGGGAAACAAAATGTGATGCCAATTGGATTTGTTTTTATTGATAGTCCTTTGTAGCATGGTTTTAATGATTTTTTTTATGACTTCAACTTGCCTATTTGCTTGAGGATAGTAAGAGGTAGAGAATTCATGTTTGAATCCTAACAAAGCTGAAAACTACTCAAAAGTACCTTCCACTGAGTCGTTACCGTCATCCCCGTTACAACCGTCCCCTCATTCCATGCTGAGAAAAGAAGAATCGTGTTGATGTCATTGTACCAAATATCCTGACTCCTAGTTTTACAGTCAATAGCAAGTTGAGGGAGCCAAAAAAGAAGAAGCGGTTTTGAGAATAAGTAAAACATGAAGGTATCAAGAAACAAAAAACAGTATCAAGAAAAGAGTCCCTTCTATAAAAGGCAACTCGAATCTCATTAGAAAACATCAAGCAATTTTGGGAGAAATACAACTTTCAAGAGGGTGAGAACGTAGAACAATATGGAGGGCATCATGGATAGATATTAAGACAGACCATATACTCCAAGAGATTCCACCTCTCATTTTGTATTGAGAAGTAAATTTCTCTTATGTAATCCCATCTCTATTCTGGATTGTAAATCCCTTCTTGATTATGAATAAAAGCCTCAATCAACTAGTTATTTCATCATGTTCATAGTATATGTGTGATGTATATATTTGAATGGAATTGATTTCAATTTACATGACCAAATTTATTTGAATGAATGTTTAATGTATTGAATAGTACTTAAAGTATTCGTGTTGTTTAATATGTTATGATTCTAGTTGTCTGTTGTCATGGGCTTCACAAGATTAGATTCACATCTTCAATGAATTGTTGAATTCATAATTGCTTAACAAGTTCTTCTTGACACCTTTGTCAAAATTCCGAATTCTTAATTGCTTTGCAGGTTCATCTCTTCACCTCTATTAAATCATTGAATTCTTAATTACTCAACACGTTCGTCTCCCCATAGAGATTACAAGATTTATCCATGTATATACCTTGTACATTTCTGATTGTTTCCATACATGCTTCCATCCATTCTTTCTAAACCAAGGCACCTGAAATATAAAATGGGAAAATGCCTCTGGAGTTGAAAGTCTTACCTCATCCTACCCTTTTGTCTAGATTGTCTACAAAAAAAATAAAAGCAAATATGAAAGTTATGTTTCATATTTGAAAAGATTGAGCTCTAAATCTAAATCTAAATATATTGAGTTGTATCATGCCCCTGCATAGTTCCAATAATAGCATGGAACATCTTAGGGGATAGCAGATGGTACGGTGTGGATGTTTTGTGCCATATTTAATATTATTGGGTGATGGTTGGATGAGCTCGGAAGTGAATTGTGTACCTTGGTCGATGGAAATTTCTATTAGTACCAAATGAGACGAATATCTCCTCGAATAAGAAATCTACCACTACTATCTTAATTGCTTTAGGAAGAGCCTTAGCCTCAACCCATTTAGTCACATAATCAATGCACACTAAAATGTACACCTTTTGCCCCAATGGTGGATCGATGGGTCCAATAAATTAAAGGGCCCATGACATGATCTGACCCAGTTTGGAAGAGGTGGCCTTGGACCCAATAATACATTGCACTCTAATGGATTACCTTCTACTTTTGTCTCAACGAAAGATGGTGTGGAAGTTTTTATGCGCCTAAGTAGTTAGCAATATTTGCAAACTACCTTGTGTTAATAGATAGTGCAAATAAATGCTCGTCATGAAGAACATCATCTACCGGATTTGTATCTTCTCCATTAGTTAATCATGATAGAAAATTTGCAACAGCATTCTCTTTCCTTGGTTTATCACAAATGGTAATATCAAATTAGTGAAGTAAGGGAAACCACCTAGTCACTCTTCCATTCGTATTTTGTTTGTTTATAAGATAAAGAATGGCAACGTGATCAGTGTGCACAAACATAGGGTAACTGGAAATACAATGTTAGAATTTATTAATTGCATGGGAAACAACAATAAATTGTTTTTCAGTTACTATATAATTGAATTCCGTTGGAGCAAGATTCTTGTTGACATAGTAAATGGCATACGACTTTTGTTCCTCTCGTTACCCAAGCACCGCTACAATAGTAGTATTTTAAGCATCCATTTAGATATATTGGAATGGAAAGGACCAATCTGGTCCTTGTAAAATTGGTGCAACAGATAATTTCTCTCTTTAAGGTTCATTTTGACGGAGATTAATTCAACAAAATTTAGCATCTGTTGACAGTAACATGAATAAGGGTTATGCAATCTCTGTAAAATTTTCTATGAAACAATGATAATATCTTGCATGGCCTAAGAAACTCCTTGCTTCCTTTTGATTTGTTGGAATTGGAAGTTCAGAAATTACTTTAATATTTGTTGTATTAGCCCTAATGCCCTTGGGATATATATGGTGCCCTAACAAAACCCCTTCTATGAGCAACATGTAGCATTTTTCTTGGCTAAGGGATAAACTTGTTTCCTTGCACCTACCCAAGACTTTATCAAGATTGTCCATGGCTTTGTCAAAAGTATTTATGTACACAGTGAAATCATCCATATATACTTCAATGCAATCATGCATCAAGTCAGAAAAAAACTTGAGGATGGCCCTTTGAAAAGTGGTAGGAGCATTGCAAAGCCCAAAGGGTAGTACTTGATAAGCATATGTTCCCCATGGATATGTAAAAGTAGTATTTTATTAATCCTCATGGGCAAGTTGGATCTAGCTATAACCATTGAATCCATCAAGAAAAGAGAACAAATTATTACTTGCCAAGGTGTCCAAAACTTGACAAATGAATGGAAAAGGAAAGTGATCCTTTAAATTGTCTTTATTCAATTCTCGGTAATCAATACACACTTGCCAATTCCCATTCTTTTACAAGACAATTACCAACATAGAAACTCATTCACTATCAGATATTAGATAGATGAAGCTGACATTAAGTAATTTTTGCAACTCATATTTTACCATTTTACTAAGGGCCGGGTCCATTCATCTCCAGGGCTACCTCATAGGTCAAGAATCTTCTTTGATGTAAATATGGAGAGTTCAGGGATATTACAGATTTCCCTTCATGTTTGTGTATTCCTAAGAAAATGCATTGGGGTGTTTTTGCAGCAAAGGATTCAAGGTTGGATTTGGCATTCAAGGCTTTACCATAGCATATTTCTACTAGTGCACTATGGATTTATGAAATGGCATTAAAGGAGGAGATGCTTGAAATAGATTGCAAAGAGGGAGTCAACTTCTCAAATTGTTGTGTGAGTAGGTGGCTATAAGTTGGATGGATTGATTCATGATATGAACAAGGATGTGCTATAAGATTACAAAGGAAGTCATCTTTAGTATCCATTTTAAAATTCAAATCTTGCTAGAGGGTTAAAACTAGTTGAATGATTCCATCGCCATTTTCCTCAATCCAGGAAGGAATATCCATCTCAGTAAAGGGTTTAGCTAGTGGATAAAGGGTTGGATGATTTGTGGAATTCCCATAAGTGATGGCCATATTGCCTAACCAACATCCAATATGTGTATTAGTGGTAGATAACCAAGGTCAACCTATACTAAATGGATACCCTCCTAGATTAGATTTCGGCTGTAAAACCATGAAATGTGTTGGATATTCCCAATATTTAATAGAGAGTATTGCATATTCCAAGGTTCCTTCTAGTTGTATAGTAGATATATAGGCTAACTGAAGCACCGTAGGGGTAGATCTTATGCCATACATTTGAATTTGTTACATGGTTTCCTTTGTCATAACATTAATAGCAACCCCTAAATCAAATAAAGTGTTTGGAATGGGAATTCTATTAATATGAACATGAATATCAAGCTTCATGGATCTAAGTATTTGGTCATAAAATTCCTTCCTAGCATCGAATTAGCCAAATTTCCAATTACATGGATAGTTGGGGGATCCTTCTTTTCTCTCCTCGGTTTTCTTAGGCATAGTTCTTGAACAACCTTGGAATCGATTATAACATCTTTGATGACTTGGAATAGGGGGAATCTTAACGCTTAGATTTCATAATTCTACCATAAAATGAAACTCTGACTATATAAGGGGTTTGTCCATACTTAATTACTTGGGATAAGTACGAGTCAAGAGTAGATCGAATGCATGAGAATGCATGAGATTGGTTGGCCTTTTCTAGGGAAACTTTGTGTGTGATTTGTGTTACTAGTTTATCATTTTGATTAGCTTGATTATTTTTTGTAACAAAACTTCCTCGTCATCTTGTTCTTGAATAATCAGGGAAGTTCTATTTATTGTTTTCCCTGATCATAAACGTATATCCTGACAATCAACAAGGGAAATGTTATATGTTGGAAAATTAGGAAACCTTGGGAAACCTGGTATCTCATTATTTAAAACGGGTTGAGCTACTTTATTGTTGTGGTTAGGTACATATTAGGCAGGAATTTATGGAGGCCTTCGAGGAGGTTGATTGGTTGGTAATTGGATTTGTTGTTGGAATGACTATTATTGTTGTGGGGCATATTCTTGTGATTGTTGACGCATGTTTCCATATGGAAATGACCCTCACCAACCCTACTGCCAGAGTGAGTTTTCGGTCGAAGGAGCTCATTGTTGTCGTGGTATTCGTGGATACCAACCTTATGGTGGATACTGTATATTGAAGTACTATACAAGGATTGCTGCGATATCTTGTGATGCACCTTGTTGACAAGGGGGGGTGGTAATTTATGGAAAACAAAACAAACTTGCTCAGTCCCTTGACTAGTCCCTTCATAAACAAATTTAATCTCAGGTAGTGAAGGGCAATTACTAGTTGCATGGCTTTGTTCCCAAATAACACATGTTTCTATAACATTGAGTGGACATTCTCGCAAAGGGTATTTTTTCGATATTTTGAGCAAGTCTTCCTCATATTGCTTCTTATTTATTTTCGTGGTATCTAATTGGGAACTGAGAGAACTAAGGATATTAGTTTTAAATTTGTCTAACAAATTCCCTATCTCAACTCTAGTAACACTATCTCCTAAAGATTTAGTAGTGCGTGAAAAATTGTCTCTAACACTTTTGGCATGTTCAACACTTGCTTGGGAATATTGTTAGTGCAACTCACAAATATGTTCATATGATGATTGAGAAACATCCCCCGCACCCATCAAATTCAACACATCTAAACATTTGTCTCGAATACCTTTGAGGAAGATGGTACGGAGTTTTCTTACTTTTAAATGGTGTTGTTTAGATATGTAGAGGTTATATTGGAATCTCTCCACATACTATTCCAAACTTTCATCTTCTTTTTGAGTCATTTTACAAATATATTCACATAAGTCCCTTGCCTTACAGTAGTCTTGATATTTCTTTGAGAAGGCTTGTTTGATCTCCTCCCAAGTTCAAATAGAGTTTCCACCAAGCCCCATGAATTAGTGGAGAGTTAATTTCTTGAGGGTGCTGGAAACAATTTAAATTTTTGGGCATTAGAGTAATCACAACCCTAGCAAATGACATCAAACTAAAAAATGAATGTTTCTAGATCTTCACTAGTTAGTTCTTCACTAGTTAAACAATGGAAGTTAGGTAGGGCATATGGTGGAATGTTTTTCATCTAGACAGTTCCATATGATTCCTAGATAGGAAATTCAGATGTAACGAATTCTTGGCGGGTGGAATCCTCGATTTCTTCCTCAGCCATATTATAGAGAGGATTCTTCCAAAACTTTAGAGGCCCTTCAAATGATACTAATTGCTCCGAAGGGAGTGAATGAACAAATGATGCAGAGTTGGATTTGGGTCTATTTTGATATTCGTGTATATCTTGTCCACTAAGAAACTCTTACGCTTGAGCAAATTCGATAGCATAAAGATTTCTATCAACATGAACAATAAATACTACCTCAAGGTTTGATGCTACTTCTTCGACTTGGGGTTGTTGTCTAGAGGTACTCCCTTATTGGCCATTATTTCCTAACAAGTGGTTGGCAAATTGGGTGGCTACCAATGAACCATAGTATTGTCCCTTAGAATCCCTTGGTCTATTCATGCACCCTAGTATGCTTCTATCCTACATATGCAAGACACTTGGACAAATTTCGCTAGAGGGTTTTGTCGATTGGATTTTACCATGTGTCAATTTCCTAATCAATGTAAACCAAGGAATATTCTCCTTAGTATCTCCCTAGAAATGACACCAAAAATGATAGTATGTTTATATGTCTCTCCTAAGTCCCAGAGGATAACTATTTTGCTTGGGCATTTAATTATCAATCATAGGGTTCATTATGAACTTATGAGATACCAATGCTATTTGCATGGAGTAAACCCTTGAGCTTAACTCGTTGCTAACTTGGTTTGCTAATAATTCTATTATAATATGTATACAAAGATTATATACTATGTTTTGTAAAAGAACTGAAAGTGCTTGTTCAAATAAACTTGTAGACTGTGGGTCCTAGTTGTACAGATAGCAATGCATTAGTGGAGATTGTAGGAGGTTAAATCTCATCCATGTTTAGTTTACTTTATCTTAGTTTATACAACTATCTAACTCATTCACTAAACTACCATTTTGTGCATATACAAAAGTAAGTAAAATACAAAGTACATCTAACTAAAAACAACAATTCAAAAATGAACTAATATAAATGGTTATAGGAATGTGCAACAATTCAATATATAAGAGGCATAAATACAAATCCAATAATGATAAACTCAAAGCATATAAAAATTTTTATACACAAGCCACATCCACATACCTCTTAGAGCGGGCCCTGTCTCTAAATTTTTGGGCTATGGGACACTAGTACGCTACAGGAACAATAATCGTATGAAAACTTAAACAAATTATATTATTTGCAATCTAGACTGTTACAATGAATGTGTGCTACCAATTATATACAACGTTCGATTGGTATAAATGCATTATAACTTTTAAAAAAGGAATTATTATGTCCCCAACATATATTTTTCGCGTCGGGGCATTAATCCTATTCAAATTTTTGCATCGAACCAAGTTTTCGTATAGTTTGAAATGTTTTTTATTTTTGTGTATTTTTTAAAAATGATTTTCCTGTGTTGCTATTGGTTCCGTACTACGTGACATCACCTTCGGTTTCTGGGTCCCTGGCCTCAGCGGCCGGCTGACGTCAAGCAGTTTAGTGAAGGTTGCGTGCAGTTTGAGCCAAGGGTCTGGGCAACAACGACTAGTTCCTGCTGGTGTGGGTTGTGTGCTCTGGAGAGTTTTCAACTTACCCCAGCATTGAGAGTAGAGCTATCGTAACCTTCCCATTTGTCCAGATCGTACGTAGTGAAGTGCTTGCAACACACGGAAAGCATTAACCTACTAAGCTCCCGCCGCCTGCGTATGGGCTACAATATCTTCCCCCTGAAATCCTCATACATATGCAATAACATATCTACCAGCCATGAAAGATCTTCCCCAGGAGTTTCGTGCCCACGACCCCAACAAGGACCTCTGAATATATTTATATTGGGAGCCAAATGGTAAGGTCGACCTGACCAGCGTTGTACATTGCTCGAGATTCAGTGGCCACAGCCCTTGCAATGAGAGTCCACAATGTTTCATTGAATGAAGTCACGGTTAGAATGACTTGAGGAAAGCTTGTAGCTGTGTTTATGATACCGTTGAAGCGAATCCCCGGTCCATTGGTTGCAATGCCGTGCAGGGACTCCGACCACCATTCGTAGCTAGGTATTCCCAATCTCTCTATTTCTTCTGCTGTCGTGGATAGCTGCCCCACTTTCTCGCGCAACGTTAGGCGTTTTATTATGTCTTGGACGCGGATGGTACTGGAAGGGAAGTGCTACATAAAGCATGGGATCTAGTGAAATTATCGCAAGCGAAACTCAGTTTGTTGGACTTGGGAACTAATTTTTCTTCGGACAACGCAATTGACTGTAAGTTTAAGCTTGTGTGCACAACTATGACTGTGACGAGTTCAAAGATTATTAATATGACAAATGGAAATGGAAATCGATTAAAGCCCAGAGAGATTTTCTTAATTACAGGATTGGATTGAGCAAAATTTGCTAAACTCCTCATGGCACACCAATAGGTGGATGTTGTTTTCTTAATCAAGTTCAGCTGAAGAGTTGTGGAGTCTCCTGACTCATGGGGATGGGATCATTTATGAGTAGTGCGTAGGGCAGCTACCAGTGGGCATGGCACGCACTTCGTTTGATGCTTTTGCTGGCCACTACCACTCGCTGCTCATTTTATATTTATTGTTGCTCATTTTATATAGCAAAGCTCCTTCATTCAACAACACTCTGCCAGACTTTTTTGAATAGCTAGGGTTCCTGCTCCTGCGCGGCTAGGGCTTTGGCCCGTTTGCCTCGCGGCCTCCCTCTGGCTGCTCGGCCTCGTGGCTCCCTCCCGGCGTCCTGCTCCTGTGTCCCCCTGATGGCGATCCCTGAGTGCTTCGTTTTGGGTGGCGTCCCTTATGCTGCTTCGCGCGCTCCTCCTGATTCAGGCGTCCTTGCTTCCTCTGCTTCGCTTGGTTCCCCTTCGGTTCCCCCTTCAGCTGGCGTCCGTTCGGATGGAGGTGCCATGGCGGCCGAGCTTGGTTGCAGCTCTGATTCAGCTCCTGCGCGGGCTTCCCCTGCTCGACCTCCTCCTGGGGTTTCTTCCAGCGCCGCCCCTCCTCCTTCCTTCTCCAAGGTCGTGGCCTCTCTTCGGAGGGACTGCCCTTCTTTCAAAGATGTGGCCTCTCTACGGGGGAAGCCCTCTGCCATGCCTGCTGCGATCCCAGAATCCCCAGCGATCTCCATCCAGATGCCGGAGGTCGTCCTGGAGTTTGCTGATGTGTTAAGAAATTCTGCCTTGGTGTGCAGATTCAATGGCCTCTGGCCAACCCTGGCAGATCTCCACTCCTGTATCTCCTCGTCTTGGTCCCCTCTGCTTGATGGTGAGGTTGTAGCTTGCCCTTGTGCCAAGGGTTTCTTCGTGGCTATTTTTGAATCCTCTGAAGACAGATTCAAGGTCTCTAGCTCAGGGCCGTGGTTCTGGGGCAGAGCAGGGCTGTCTATGAAACCATGGACCCCTGACTTTGACCCATCCACGACTTCCATCTCCTCCGCTCCGGTCTGGGTAAGGCTCCCGTCTCTCCCTCTGCATTTCTGGGGGGCCAAATCTCTGGAAGCTATAGGTAATGGTCTCGGGAAATATCTCAGCACTAGTCCAGATCAAAGCTTAGACCGAACCACGTTTGCAAGGATCTGTGTAGAAATGGACTTCAAAAAGGGGTTCCCTGCAGAAATCTCTCTCTGTGGCAAGGGCTACTCTTGGACCCAGAGGATCGACTATGAGAATCTCTGCTTCAGATGCAGGATATGCCATGAAACAGGACATATTGCCCGGAACTGCGAGAAATCAGCCGAAAAAAGAAGATCGCACCGAAGCCAAAGGCCCACCTGGTGGAAGGATGCACCTCCGGAGAAGCAAGCTGAAGGGAAGATCCCGGCATCAGTCCCGAAAGAGGAAGCCGACTCTGACTCCAAAGAACTTATTCTAGAAACAGAACCAGCAGAAAGACCACTGCCCACATCGCCAAAGACAATCCAACGAGCCTCAAGCTGGGCGGATATGGCCGATGCTGAAGAAGCACGAGGTCAGCGGGAAACCCACGATCAAGACCAAAGTAGCGAATGGCAGACCGTTACCAAAAGGAAAAAAAAATCTACCTAGTCCCGGACAGATGTAATGAGACGCAGCCGAACAGGCTCGCTGAAATAGCTATCTCCAAGTAGCCTTTACATATTGAAGCAAGTCTGCTAGGTTTTTTGAATCACTGAGTTATAGAAACTCTTTTTCGATGTAATGAACCCAGTGGCTTGCCACTGTTTTTTAATTCAAATCTTCCCAATGTTATGGTCAAAAAAACAACACTCTGCCAGATCAATAGCTTCTTCTTCCAAGTATTCACAGTGTTATGCTCATTCAAGTATGGAAATCATCTCAAGCAAAATTTCTTCGTCCAAATATATTCCCTTTTATTTTCCCTTTCTTCGATTTAATTGTTATAACATCAAACACTTGGGCTTTGCTTTCCTACAAATAGTTAAATTCAGCTGCGTTCGCCAAAAAATTTGTAAATTGCTCACCTAACACGCTTCTTTAATTTAATATATTCTTATAAACCAGCTTCATGTTGTTTAGATTCCTCTCTACCTTTGAAGTGCTTCCAAACTCCTTTCATTTCAACACTTCACTTCCCAGGGCTACTGTTGAACAGATATTAAATCAAAGATCTTACTGCTATTACAGTCTGCTAGGCTCCGTTCCTAATACACCTTTAATAAGTTAAAAATTGAAATAAACATTTGTGGCATAAGGTAGAGCAACTACATACCTGTGAGTGGCGATCACTTTCATGTAAAGGGAAATGGATTTGCTTTAGACACAAGCACTATATGTTAAAATATAACCAGAGAGTAGAGAGAGAAGTAATTTCTCTAAAGGGTGAGGTTGAGATCCCTGTCTATATTTTGGCTGAGCCGATTTTGGATTTGCCCATTTTGGTTATATATATATATAAAACATACCCACTCAACTTTAATTGCAGATATAGGTCGATTGATGGGTATTTGGTATCGGATCTTTTCAAAGGATGTCGCTCCCCTCATTCAGTAGGATATATAATCAACCATTAATAGCAGATATGAATAGAGATGAATAAAATGCATATATATCAAAACCACTCCCTTTATACACATACATAACGAGATATAAATGGTCATTATATGAAGACACGACTTGGTGGAGAGATGGTCTTCTTTCAACATATGACCATGTTGGGTCAGGTTTCAATAATAGACCACCATTAGGACAAAATCAGGCTTGGGCACTTCCACACAGCTCATGCTTAAGCTTAGATAAATAAACGCATAAATGATAAGTCTAATTCCCTTTCTTTGTTTTTTTTGCAATAACTAGGTCTGCAGAATGCCATCAATTTCAACCTCGTTCCTATATCTTTTTTCTTTGTCTACTATCCTCCGATTCACTGAAAAAGCTGGTTGCACAGGTCTCATGAAACATCAATGGCATCGCATAGATTTTCGTGTCCAGATTGTGGGAAACCTTTGTGCCCATCCTAGTTTTTGGTTCTAGTTTTTAGCAAGCAGAATTTATGTCCCTATTAAGGAACTAATTATGTGGTCTCTATCCATGTCAACATTCTCAATAATCCTTTTTTTTCTTCAGCTTCAGATGGAATTAGAATCTTAAAATTCTAGAATCAGGGGTCAATTGCAGTTTTCAATTACTTCCCGATGTTTGAAAACTACTTCTACTCAACACTTTTCCCTTCTTCATCTTGCCAGCCATCCAAATTTTAAACAAACAATGGTTCTTCAACAGAAACAATGTACGGTGTATTTTCACCTTCGTTTTCTGTTGACTATTATGGACCCCAATATAAGACATCAATCTGGGTTTCATTCTATAGTTACCAACAAACCGCCGCAGACTTCTGAACACTATAGCCATCCAAATTCCAAATACTGTCTCTTGCAATTGAATATCAATGTCCTCTTTGCACCTTCAATTTTCTATTTGTTCTTTTGCATCCACTTGCTTTGATTTTGAACAAGCAGCAAAAGCAATGCGCTAACATCACAATTTTCTTTGCGTTGATAGATTGCCTATATTGCATTTTTTATATGTTCCACATTTTCTCCTTGTGGACTCATTTTTTTTAGGCACATGAAAAAGCTGGTCTGATTTATTGCACAATTGTTTCATTTTTAGTGTATGGAATTCGGCTAATTTGTACTTGTTCTGTGTTCTCTGCCAAAACACCCATAACACTAATTTTTTTTCCAACGACATTAGCCTCACATGCGATAGAAAAGCTATATAGCATCGTGTGCTATGCATCTATTTTGATAGACCAAAAATCAATATTGATATGTTAAGTGTCTGTTGTCCGTACAATTAAAAAAACTCATGCATGGAAGCTAGCTTGTTTCTGTAGAGACAAAGGACCTTGAAATTGCTATCTAATTGGTTATGATACTACAAAAAAATTATACTCTCCTATCAAAAGGAAAATTATCATTTTTGTATTCTTCCTACTTGGCCTAACAGGGTGTTGTCTTTACTAATTAGCCACACCCACACCAAGATTCTTTAAAATTGAAATCAGTTATATTTATTTATGTCCTTTATAGTGTTTTTGGTTTATAAATTTTTTTTAGCCATTGCCTTGTGCTTGTTTTCTGATTGTGTATATGAAGACCATTCAATACGGTGCTATTGGCTACCAACTTCTGCAATAATTTCAAAATGTGGCTGGAAAACATAGAATTTTTATATGGGACCAAATGACATCAAACATACCAGGAAAAAAACTTTGCAACTATGGTATCGTTACCTGATTTACAAGGAAATTGTAACTATCTTGCTCAACATTGTGCATTGACAATACATCGAGAACTAGCTCTGTTCTAAGTTACATGTTCATTGATCTTCCCACTTGCCACAAAGTCTCCTTTTCTTTCCCAGCACTGATTGTTTTTCTTCAATTTACATATGTTGTTCAAAACAACTACTGAGTTGATATTTGATTATCTTCTACAAACAAATTAGTCACCATCAATATAATTCTCTTTTATATCCAAAATAGAAATCTAAAACAACTGCTTTTGCATTCAATACATTTACATATTTGTTGCACTAGATTTTGTTCATAGATCTGACAATAATTTGTTTCCATCCACAGGAGCAAATGGTCACAAAAAAAATTGTTGGAATGGGGTGACTTCTTGCAGGATTTGTTTTTTGGTTGAGACAAAATACAAAACTTTTTTTGTTACTATTCACACAGCTTTTGCTTCCACGTATTGCACAACTTCATGAGCAATTTTTTTGGAACTTATCCACTGATCTTTTGATACCATATACATATCAAATATAGTTTTTTTCCATTTGTATCAATGCTTTCAAACAATGTTTTCACAACAAATATATCTGCAGCTGATGACACAGACAAAGCAAATAAAATTTTTCCTTTATATCTATTATCATTACCGCCATGAAATTATTTTCCTAGTTGCAATGCCTTCATGTCAATGTCATGATGGAATGCACTTCCCTTTTTTTAACATCATGTTCCTTGCTCACATCATGGATAAAGCTCATTTGCTTTTACTGTCCTATGCGTTGTTGTTTTCATGTGCAGCACATTCACATAGTTCATGTGTGCATATTTACTCTGTTATATCAAACTGCTGATTGCATCGTATCAATGTTATATAGTCCAAATTCTAGAATCAGAAAAACATCCAAATCTAGACTAAACCTGCTTTGCTTTTAATATTTTATCTTGGACATGTTGATTAGATTTAGTTCATGTATATATATATATATATATATATATATATATATATATATATATATATATTTACTCTCTTATATCAAATTGTTCTTTGCATCATATCAATGTTATATAGTCCAAATTCTAGTGTGAGAAAAACATCCAAATCTAGACTAAACCTGCTTTGCTTTTGCATTAGTTTTGATTGATTTGTTTTGGTTTATTTTCCAAATATGATCATAGCCTTCATTCAATAACTCGAGCTGAAAATTTCTAAAATGGATGCCATGAAAATATTAGCAGTCATACCATGCATAGGATCGAGAGTTTGTATTGATAACATGGAGAGTTTGTATCAATAATATTGAGCATTTTTTTAATGTTGGAGGATTTTGCAACTGTAATATGAATTAGGTAACCCTGTTATTCAACCAATGACAACAAGCTAACCAGCTAAACTTTTCAAAGTCTAAATAAAAATCAAGTTTTCAAACGTTTTTTGCGCAAAATTTCTTCCTTTGTCTTTTGAAAAATTGTGATATGTTCCTGAACAATCTTCCACATCCAATGATAATGGTTCCAAAGATTCATGGACAAACATAACGCTTATGCATGCAAGCGTAGTTAAAAATGCTTGACTTAATCATTTGCAGCAATGGATGAATGCCCTAGTCATCATGCAATACAGTATTCAGTTGACATGCAATCAACTCATAAAGAATCATGCAGAATCAACTGATGATGCTTTCAGATTCTACTCATCTCTTTTGCCAAATGAATTAGATGTTTTTAGTTAAATATCAATCTTGAGCATAATTAGCTAATATCAAATCCCATTTGCTATCTACAATTCCTAAAACACTTAAACTTGGCCCAGGTGGCAAAGTCGAGGACATTGCCACCTCGTGGCTCTTGTTATATAGATAAACAAGAAATCCTTATATTCAAGGTGGGAAAGATGTCACATGTGATTATGATGATATTGTCTTTTAAAGCGTTTAGATCTACTTGGCTTGTAAGACCTAGACAAGAGATAGTAAATAAAGAAAACTAACCAATAAAGTCTCAAAATTACTCATTTGTTAATTGTTTCGATGTGAATTAAAATTCACAATAAAATATCCTATTTGGTTGTCTTGGTTTAGAATTTTATGAATCAAATTGTAATTGCAAATATCAATATACGCACAATTAATGTTATTGTATAAATTACATTCTATAAGGACATGAACTTTGTTCTCAATCTCCTATAGGTTGTATAAGTTACATAATATTTTTTCCCAAAGAGTTTTCAAAGGAGTTCATCTATCGATTTTGTTACGCAACACATGTGAGTTAGTTCTTAGTTTAGCAATCATCATTTTTTTCTTTATGCTTTCAAACTTATTAGGGTGGGAAGGATCATCAAGCTTAGGATTGATGATGTCTTTATAGTAACCATTTATTTATTTAGTTTTTAATTTTTAATTTTTTCAGCACTCCATATAAATTTAAACGCTTTAATTCTATACATGCTATATCAATAAAATAAAATAAATGTGATGTAAAACAAGAATCAACACTCTAAAAAAAATAATTTGAAAAAATTCACTTGCAAAAAATAATCTAAACCTCAAATCTTTTGACCAACATAAATTTGGAATACACTAATCTTATGACCTTTTTCCTATGATTTTCATCGAAAATCCAATATAAATTTTGGAACCACCATTTCAATTGCATAAAGTATAGTTTTACTCTGTAGAGATGGAAATGAGGATTGAAAAGTTCATTTGCAATGCCAAAATTATGAAATTGCAAAATTTTGACAAGATTGAGGGGAAGACGGGGTAGCCTTACCCACACTAGGACAATGGATGGGGTCTTTTCTTCTATAGCACAATCCAATGACCAGTTGTTTATATAAAACCCACTAGATCCCATAAAGTAGAGTCCCTATGGAAGTCTACACATTTGTCGTTCTTAATTGAAAATGAGATCCAAAATATCCCTTAACCCATATTCAAACACCATGGATGACATGTTTATGTAATAAAATCAAGAAAATGATGTAATTATTTGTTAATGCAACATACATTTCATAATTCTTTATGTAAAAAATAACATTTGCAAATACAAAATAAACAACAAAGGATAATTGTGTATACATGTCCTCCATGGGCTTTGAATATATGGTGCTTAGAAGAGAGCGCATGTTGTAACTCATTGTTAATACAACTAACTATCTTTAAAAAACAAAAAATATTCACAAAGTAAAAAAACCGACAACTTATATAAACATTATAAATTATAAAATGAATTATTATTGTGGCGACATGTGCATTCTACAACCCGACTGGGTGATATATGTGATGTTTGTGATGCATGTTAATTAAAAATATATATATATATATATAAATATATGATGTAGATTTATAATTAAAAGTAAAACAATTATATGTATTAAATTTGTCAAACATAAGTACAACCACGAAATAGATCCATATTAAATTTCACAGTTCAATATTAAAGAGAGTGTAATATCTGTCTCCATAAATGGTCCACTATAATATTTTACAAAACTAAAATAAAGTAATAATAATAAGAGTGCTAAAAAATAACAATGCTTGAATTTCATTGTACTTTTCTTCATCATTTGTCTTTGTTGTTTGTAGTCAATGAACGCATAGGATAAAAGACAACCAAAACACCCCGCTTTTCCGGCGATTTTGGGACAAAAACCGGTTAAAATTTTCGATGGAAATTGTTATTTTTGCATTTTTTTAATTTCTGCAATAGGGATTTGCTGTCCTAAACTAATTGCACAATTTTAAAACTACCCAGATCGCCGAAATTGCGATTTGAGCACTCCAAATTGTGATTTTGGCAAAAATTACTCTGCTTGATTCCAACGAATAGGGCGTTTTTGTTAGCCCTTATACAGCTCCGTTAATGAATTTGTAATAATTGGGTGTATCTACAACTATATGTTGAGAGACTAATTAGATGCATATATAGCCACATGTTCTCACTGTAAAGTCAAAAAATTTAATCGAAAAAAAAGTCTCACTAAAAACATTTTTTTAAGAAGTAAAATTGATGCAGAGATTTTCCACTAAGCCTCTCAGCTACTGTCAAATGGCTTTTGACTCAGCTATTGTCAAATGGCTTTCGACATCAGGTCCGCATTGTGGTTGGTTGGCTCTCTGGTTAGGGTTTGGATGGTAGAGGTCTCGGGTGACTGCCGGCAGGGCTTGCGAACTCTGGTAGGCGTGATTTCCCCTTGAATAATCATCAACTTGGAGTCAAGATGGTTCAGTATGAACCATCCCAGTACCAGGCAAGGTTAAAAAAAGTGGGAAGTATGGTTTTCGATGGTTATTCTTGGATTGTCCATCTCTACTAGTTGTTTTCAGTCTGTGCTACTATTATTTTCATTTTTTGCTATTTTAGCTCTAACTGTTGGCCTCACTAGTTTGGCTAGGGTCATAGTTTGGTCGATGTGACAGTATTGGAATATATGTATTAGATGACAGCTGAACTGCACTTACTTGTTAAACGGGTTTGGACCATTGTACCAGTGGTGGGTGGTATCGACAGGTGCCAGTTATAGATGGTTCTGGAAGGTTTTAGACCAGATGGGTGTGGGTTATACTCACCGGTGGCTGGAGGAAAGAGACTTTTTTCACATGACGATGAGGGTCGTGGAGGGTTTGATCCGTTGGGAGCTAATGGGGAGGGATTTGGGGGTTTAAAGTCTTACTCTGGTGTAGGCATTTTTTATTCCGGTAAGGGCTGGAAGCACCATTTTACGGGTCTTAAAGATCGTAAGAGGCAACAAGCAAGGGCTCTTAAGGTGCGCGAGGGACTTGAACGTTTTGTTATTCCACAGGAGTCGAACCTTGACCATATTGAGATGCTATCTACTAGGGCTATAGTGGGATGGCTTGAATTTACCTCAGGGATTCAGAAAGAAATGGTGGATTAGGTTCGGCGGCAATGGATGCCGATTACTGGAGATATTCCTAGGGTTATGCAGTTGATAAATGGGTGGATCATGTTCATATTTACAAAACCGGAGCATGTTGGTAAAATTTTGAAGAGGTTTTGGTGCTTTAAGGATGGGTCGCTCTATTTGAAGAAATGGTATCTAGCATTTAACCCTTTGAGGGAAGTTCAGAGTGTTCGCCACCTTTGGCTACTCATTTCAGGGCTGCCAATCGAGTTATGGACGGAGAATATACTGATGGGTATCGCGAATGCAGTGGGGAAATTTGTCTGGCTGGACAATCGTTCATTATGCGGTTTTGATAGGAGGTCGACGAAAGTTATGGTCTCTTTTGAGATGGCTATGGGACTTCCGGAGGAAATTGAACTTGTTTGGGGTTATAAGACTTGGCGTTATCATTTAGATTACCTCCAGGTTCCATTCCGTTGTTACCATTGTCAAAAGACAGGACACATTAGGGCACATTGTTCGGATGTAGCTTCACATATGCCTGGTGTGAGGACTCGGGGACGTTCAAAAGTTCAGGCTCAACCTTCGATGCCACTTTCTGTTGGGATTTTGGATGGACAAGTTGATTTGGGTAAGTCATTTGTTTCTCCCAAACCTTCTATTCCTGAGTTTTCTGATGCGGAGATCAATGAAATTTTTTATTCTAATATCTCCCATAAATTTAAAGTTCCTATAAACTTGGAGGTTATGAACCCTAATCCTGGGGAGGAAGTTCAGTTGGCTAAAGCTTCGGCTTGTCGAGAATTATTTGGGGTTAATTCCAGTCTGGGGGGGGATATTCCTGTTAGGGTTGAGGAAGTTTTAGATGTCATTCCTTCCTCTGATATGGTACTGGGTACCAATTTTTTGGATAACACAGATGACGAGGGGGAATTGTCAAGGTCTAAGACGAAAAATCTTGGTGAGATATCTCCTTCGAATATTGGGGTCTTGGGAGAAGTTGGTTCTGGCGAGTCTGGAGGGGAGAGCACATTTATCCCACTCTCTATTTATTCTAAAAACCCTAGCCCTAATCCTCTTGTACAGTCTGTACACTCAGAGAGATTTCAGAACGTCACTATTCAGAAATCTCGAAGAAAAGGGGGAACTGGTGGGGATAAGGCTTGTGACTCCATACAGGGTCATATTCCTGTCTCGGAGAGAATTGATTTGTTGGATAAAGTTGAGGATACAACTATACATTTGTGGGGTCTTAGAGAAAAATCCCCGGTGAGGAGGGTTACCTAATGTCTATTTGCTCCTTAAATATTTGGGGATTGGGGGGGGTTGTCCGAGTTAGGGCCCTCGTTGATCTTATTCCTACTGCTTGGCCTAGCATATTATTATTACAGGAAACTATGTGTTCAAATTTGGTTGCCATTTCAAAGTTTGTTGGATTACAGGGGGGATGGGAGGTTACGACATGTAGCTCGAATGGCATGTATGGTGGACTGCTTGTGGCTTGGGATCCTCGGGCATATTCATTCTGGGTTTTTAAATCATATTGGGGTATTTTGATGGAAGGGAGTCGCAGAGCTGATGATTTTCCGCTATCTATATTGAATTGTTATGCTCCATATAAAAACCGTGAATTATTTTGGAATGGGTTACAAGCTACTAGTTTGTTGGAAAGAGAAAATATCATTGTGGCGGGTGACCTAAATTTTACTAGGTTATCCCAGGAGATTTGGGGAACATCTGCTAAAATGGATGTTTTGGCTGACCCTTTTTTTTTTTTTTTTTTTTTTTTTTTTTTTTTTTTTTTTTTTTTTTTTTTTTTTTTTTTTTTTTTTTTTTTTTTTTTTTTTTTTTCTGAATATTTGATAACTAATTATATGATTGATGTGTGCACAGGTGTCTACTCTCCTACCTGGTCTAATGGCAGAGGGGGACCTTTTTTTTTTTTTTTTTTTTTTTTTTTTTTCTGAATATTTGATAACTAATTATATGATTGATGTGTGCACAGGTGTCTACTCTCCTACCTGGTCTAATGGCAGAGGGGGACACGACTCCATTATGAAACGATTGGATAAATTTCTCATTAAGAGATCTCTTCTAGAGTCCTCTGGTAGGTACCGTACATGGGTTGGAAAGACTAAGATCTCCGACCACTGGCCTATATTTCTGCAGTTGGATGATTGTTTTCAGCACCGATGTTTCCCATTTAAATTTGATTGCTCTTGGAATGAAAATTCTGAGTTTGTTAGCTTTATTTCAAATGTTTGGCAACACATTAATCCGGAGGAGGATTTGAATCCTGTGGATCGTCTGTGTTACAAACTAAGGGTGCTAAAAAGCAAAGTCTCGGCTTGGATACATGATAGGAAAAAAGTGGTTAAGCAGAAATTGTTAGTGATTGAATCTCAGCTACAGGCATTATTTGCACAGTCACTGGAAGCACCTTTGGATGACTCTAAATTTACCATTTTGAAAAATTTGGAGAAGGAAAGGGAAAGCTTTTATTTAATGGAGGAAAAAGAGTGGTGACTGAAAAGCCGTGCACTATGGGTAAAATCTGGTGATAGGAACACTCGTTTTTTTCATACTTATGCTTCGGCCAGGAGGAATTGTAATACCATCTGGAAAATGGCTGATGAAGCTAGTAATGAGGTGGTTGCTGCTCAGGATCTACAGGGGTTGGCAAACAAATATTTTAGCACTATTTATTCGAATGATTATGGGTGTGGCCTAATGTCCCAGTTGAGGGTGGCCAGATTACATCCGAAATTCTTTGATGATAGGGAAGCTGTTGATCTTTGCAAAGAAGTTACATTGAAGGAGGTGGAAAGTACATTGAAATCATTTGCTAAGGAGAAGAGTCCTGGGCCAGATGGCTGGACGGTGGAGTTCTTTTTACAATTTTTTGACATTATGGGTGTGGAGATAATGCAGATGGTGGAGTTTACCAGGACACAGGGATATGTCTCTGGAGCTTTAAATGCCACATTTATTACTCTTATTCCGAAGGTTAATGACCCAAAAGCATTTGGTGAATTTCGGCCTATAGCCTTATGCAATCTTATCTACAAGACTGTCTCGAAGATTATTGCAGGTCGACTGAAGCCGGTCTTTTCTAGATACATCTCACAGGAGCAATTTGGTTTTTTACAGGATAGACAGATACATGATGTTGTTGGTATAACACGGGAGCTAATACATACTATCAAGTGTAAAAAGCTAAAGGCCATTATCCTTAAAATGGATTTGGAAAGGCTTATGACCGTGTTAGTTGGGATTTTCTCAGATTAGTACTGATACATATTGGGGTTCCGGCTCTTGCTATAAGGTGGATTATGGCTTGTGTTAATACCATGAATATTGCTATTCTTGTAAATGGTGCTCCAACTTCTTTTTTTAGCTACTCTAGGGGGCTGCGACAAGGATGTTCATTGTCTCCTTTGTTATTTCTATTGGTGATTGATGGACTTAGTTGGTTGATAAAAGAAGCTGTTGAGGAAGGAAAAATTAAAGGTCTAAAAATATCAAAGACCTTATCGGTGTCCCATGCATTATTTGTGGATGATGTATTGTTAGCTGGCAATGATTCTGTGGAGGAATGGAGGGCATATCAGAGGATTATTGATCTTTTTTGTTGTGCTTCTGGGATGAAAGTCAATCTTAAAAAATCCTGTATATATGAGAATCTGGTATGTATAGACAAATTGAGACTTTTGAAAATCTTTATGCCTTATAATTGCTCTAAGATTGGAGATGGTTTTACATATCTTAGATTTCAGCTGAAGCCAAATGGTTACTTGGTTAAGGATTGGCAGTGGCTCATTAAAAAATTTGAATCCAGGATCACTCATTGGACTTATCGTCTTCTTTCTATTGGAGGTAAACTTACCTTGGTAAGGTCGGTTTTGATTGGGACACCGGTCTATTGGTTTTCGCTACTCCCAGTGCCATGCTCTGTTATTAATAATTTGAGAAAATTGATATTTCAGTTTTTATGGTCTGGAGGGTTGAAGAAATCTTATCTGTCTATGATAGGATGGGATAAAATTTTGATTCCGGTTTCTGATGGAGGTTGGGGGATAAAAGACCTTACTATATTTAGTGTTTCTCTTAGGTTGAAAAGCTTCTGGAGGGCTTTATTTGGCAAGACTCTCTAGACACAAGTGATACACCAGAAGTATATTAAAACTAAATTCTCCCACTGGTCGAGGAAGCTGAAGAAAGTATTAAGGGGTGTTTCGCCCATTTGGAATGGGTTCATGAAAGTTTATTGTTGGATGGCTGATGGACTATGCTGGAAGGTTGGTAATGGTGTTGAAGTAGCGGTTGGTGTGGATCCGATTGTTGGATTGAATGAATATCTAACATTATCTCCGAAACTGCTACATTTATTAAGGGATAAAGGATATGTCACTCTCAATACTTTTGTTAAAAAGGAAGCACAGGGATACTGGTTGGGAGCGTCTGACCTACAGCTGCCGCGGCAGGTTGCTATGGAATGGGAACAACACATTAGATTTCTTAATGTTGCTGGTATCCGATGTATTGAAGGGGTGGATGAAATTGGATGGGCTGGCAATATGTCTTCAGGTAATATTACAGCTCGCACTGCATATGATTACATTATTAAGCATAGATGTTTATTCCCTTCACATTGGTGGTATAAAGTGATATGGTAGTGGTATCTTCCGTTGAAGTTGCAATGCTTCATATGGTTTGTTTTAATGAATAGACTGAAAACGTGGGACAAATTGGCATTGTTGGGGTGGATTGGGCCAAGCCAATGTGTATTCTGTAGGCTGGAGTCTGAAACAACAAATCATCTATTTATGGACTGTGTTTTTTCTAATAGTGTATGGGAAAAGTTTACAAGAAATCTGGCTCTATCTCACAAATGGGCTGGGAATAATGTGGAGAAAAGTTTGCATGATTGGGTGAAGTTTGGCAAAATCCATAGTACTCTGCCAGTTTTTATCTGTTGGGCGATTTGGCGAGCACGGAATAAAGCCATCTTTGAGAATATCAATCCAAATGCTAAAATTGTTTATTGTGATGCATTTAGCCACTATCTTAAATATCAGAAGGAGGATATAAAACCTGTGGAAAGGAATATTGGACGGTTTCAGTTTACTGTTGATGACCCAGTACTTGTTTTTGATGGGGCGGCATCTTTGGGAAAATGTGGTATTGGGGGAGTTATTTTTCTTAACTTTGATCATTTTTTCACACTTCGCATGCCTGGTGGTTATGGGACTAATATGAAAGCTGAGCTATTAGCTCTCTGGTGCGTTGTCAGGGTTGCACTGTGCTTTGGATTGACCAAGGTGAAAATATTTGGTGACTCTAGAGTCACCATCAAATGGGCTCGTGGTCAGTATGATTTACAGGTTCTGAATCTTGTCTATTGGTGTAATCGCATTTAGTAGGATTTGAGTTCTTTCAATACTTTTTCACTGGAACATATTTATCGCGAGTTTAACTCACAAGCTGACAAGTTATCAAAGTTGGTGATTGAAGGTGATGAAGGCATTTTATTCTAGGAGGATGTCTGTGAAGATGTGGTGGTGGAATCCGGTTCTCTTTATTTCCTCTACTAAGCTATTCATGGAAATATGTATGACAGTTTATAATCCATGGATATCAGTCCATTTTGTATAATTTTGATTTCTGAAATGTAAGAAAGAACCTTTCTACATGGTCTTTCTAATAGGTATTGTAATATCTTTTGATGAACATTTGTACTACTTGATTCAGATTAATTGAATAGCAGTAGTATGCTTTTTTTCGCGGGAAAAAAAAAAAAACCAAAATAAATCCATCTTAACTCCACTTTTATCAAGTGTCATGAGGGATCAATTTCCTTGAGGTGCAAACACTTTTTAGAGTGTAAAATTTGAGGAAATGTTTGCACCTCACGGGATTTGATCCCTTTCGGTGCTTGGAAGATCCAGAGTTACGATGGATTTATGGACCATACAAATGAATTGTTATATAGATAAACATGAAGTCCTTATATTCAAGGTGGGAAAGATGCCAAATTGCCTATAAGTATATTCTCTTCCAAATAAATAAGTTAAAGTTTATTTTCTCCACAAAGCTTATATTTTGTGTCCAATAATTAACTAAGGCTAGCTAGAAAAATGTTCTATTTGGTATCAAAACTAACCCAACTCTTGTACATGTCAACAGGTACAACATGGACATTTAAATTGTAGTAGTCCAAGAATCTATCTTCCAGATTCTTTAAGTTCAAAAAGGACCTTTATAGATGTTGTTACTTCTATGATGAGTCTTGCATTAGTTTTGGGTGTTACCAGCCAAATTTGGATAAATTATATAACTGGAGGAAAAAGTTTACTTGTAAATTCTACAAGGCTACATTTCTTCTTTCTTTCTCCATGTATTAATTAGTTGTAAACATATCTGATCTGCAGAGACTTGGACCTACGTTCATTTGTGTGAGATTATTTCTGATTTCTGATTTCTGGATTAATATAAATAAGAGGTCCTATTGCTCTTTTTTGTATTATCTCAATCATCACGTGAGATATCTCATCTTTGGTGCAAGGAAGAGAAAGAAGACATGTGCTACGGTTTATGCTCTTATTTTGGTGAATTATGTATTTGGGATCTACCTCTATTGATGCTAGCTCATGGATATGTCATGAGATTAGTGCTTTTTATCATACATATGTATTAGGGTTTCTTCATGCTATTGAAACCCTTGTAGATTAGGGTTTGTTCATGGTCTGATTGTACTTGTTTTTCTGAACATAATTATTTTAATAAAAGTTGGCTAGGTTTTTGCTGAGTTGGGGTTTTCTCAGGATAAATCTCTTGTGTCTATTGTGTATGGCTATCTTTATATGATTTCTTTATTCCACTGCAATTATGGTTGAGTTTTCGTTGTGTAAAATTATTCAATGATAAACTATGATTAATATATCATAGCTAATACTTATCAGCTCTGAACTTATAGCTAAATAATCATTGAATATGGCTGATATACATTGAATATGCATGTTTTTTCCTTTTGATATTCATAAGTAGATTCAGATTGGAGATGCTTTAGGCATTCCTTATTTGGAAATGATAAGTGCATATGTAATTCCATTTTTCATTGGCTTGAATGATCTGAATATAGTCTCTGGATTCCTTCATTATTCATGCATTGATAGAGGCATTGTGAAATGTATTGAAAGCTGCACGGACATTCATAAACCTCCCTATAAATCTTCATAATAAAATGATGAAAAATATTGGTTATATCTTTAGAACATGGTAAATTTCAATGTCATATGAACAACTTTGTTACATGCTTATGTTAGAAATAAACAACTTTAGATACTCTGTAAATTGTAAATTCTCCCAAAAGATGATCTTCACCATATCATTGAAGGATTTTGAAGTTATCAATGCAACGCCATTTCTGGTGATGATTCCTTGCATTTTGTCCGAAAGTTTGTCACAATCCTCTTCTATTAGTTGATGTTTTGATGATTGTGATAGTGTAAGGGTAAAAAATCTGGAAACTATTGAATGCTGGAATTTGTAAAATGTAATTCCTTAATTGCTTGCACCTTAATACTATTTATTTTTTAGAATCGATACATATACTTAGCTTCTGGATCCTTCAGGCTATGATATGGTGGTTGCGACTGGGCATTGCCACGATAATGTTCCAGGTTCAAACTTCTAATAGTTGTCCCCCTTCTGATATGCCAAGATAATGTTCCTAAAACAAAGAGGAGCAACACATATAAAAGTTGTCACAGACTCTTCTACCATTATCCATTCTTTGGTGTATCTATTACCACTAACTCTCTTTTTTTGTTTACATCACCTCAATTGGGGGATTATTAGATTGATGAAACATTTTTCTTAGTTTCTTGTTACCATGTATTGAGGAAACTAAATATCGAATCCTATCTACAAGCCAACATTGGATCCACTCTAAACAAATCCTTATATGAGATTAAATTGGGGTACTTCATTTAAAACCTCCTTCCTTAATAGTAATTGATGCTTTATATGAAGATACAAATGGTTACCATTAGGCACATTTCAGTGCCTTAATAAGATTGTGATTACTTTATCTACCACTCCCATTACTCTACTCCAAATCAATGGCATGCGGGCTTATCAAATATTAGATGGATGGGAAGTACCTTGTGTGTAGGTTAAATTCAAAGGTGGTGCTGGAAGGTTTCATGGTCTTATTCTTTATAATTTAATTTGGTTTCTACAGTTTTGATGTGGGGAGATACATTTCGTCTATAGTATGAACTTGGATGGGTATCGAAGGTCTGATGTGGGGAGATACATTTCGTCTATAGTATGAATTTGGATGGGTATCGAAGGTCTCCTCGACATTGATAGATTTATCTCTTTGGTTTTGGGTTTTATCTTCTAGCTCTATTGTGTATGTAGGATTTGGATCTATGCATTGGAATCGTAGAGTATCTTCTTGTGGCTTGATATTTGTTGGCTGGTTCTCTTACTACTAATGGGGGTTTTTGTGCTTGTTGGTGTTTGCAATATGGCAGTGGCAGAGGGTGTAGATTGTCATTGATGGCAATCAGATGACAGAGAAGCACAATGAAGAGAAAGGGAAATAAAATGTCTACTTGTCCAATGCATTATGAAGAAAGGGAAATGAATAATATGGCAGGCTGGTCATGGTAATCAATTGAGACAGATCAGCAATGAATCTCTGAGTAGAGGCAGCTTCATGGATGGGTCAAGTGTAGGAAGTTTGTTTTAAATATGGATGAGGAAGTCAACAAAACAACAGATGGCTAAAAGGCTGTCCCAAGTTGCAGAGTTGGAAGGTCTTAAAATTGATGGAGGCAGTGTGAGCATGAATATTCCAATTAGTCTGATTTTCTGAGCAATATTGTCATGTTTGAGGCAGTGTAGAAATTTGGTAACATTACAGCTTTAATAGTGAAACCCTCTATCAACCATTTGCACAACATTTCAGTAACAATTACATGATGCTGGACTGGATGTTAGAAACTTAGAACTATTTTTGTTCAGTTTGTGATATGGCAAACTATAAATACAAGGGTGAAATATAACATGTTGGCATGAGTGGAAAGCAGGGTTATTGGTTATGATTGGATGAGTGGTAATTATTTTCAATTTGTTGTTGTAATTGAAGCTATAAGAACGAGAGGTGGTATGAAATGTATTTGACTAGAGGTGGTTGAACCGTTTGCTTCTCATGCTCGGACCCCTTTTCAAAGTAAATATTTTGTACTGGAAGGGAAGGCAAATTGCTTATATTCAGGGGCAGTGAATCCTAGTCTTGGACCTTTCTTTGGGTTATGATTCTGATAAAAGGAATCTCGGTTCTAATCTTCTTTCACTACAAATTGTCACAACAGGTTGATTCCTTTCAGAAGTGCACGTCGAGCAGTTCAGGTTCATGGAAGTATTCTTAAGAATTCATTACTGCAACATTTACTAGAAAAATATCGGTTGATCAAGCTCGTAAGCATTCTTCAGAAAAGGATATTACGAAAAGTTATGATGCGTTCAGGCATGAAGGATCTAAGAAAAGCTCATGAAGCCCGCAGCTTTAACAACGATGAAAATCGCAGGAGGCATGAGAGAAATTCATGGAGCTTCGGGCTGAGGAAGAGGAAACAAAGGAAAAAGACTTAGGGACCGTCCGATCACTTCGATCGACGGCAATCACTCAATCAACTTTATTGTATTGTATTGAGTTAGTCTAAGCAATCACTCAATCAACTTTATTGTATTGTATTGAAGACATGGTTGACCAGTCTCCTACAATTTTGTATTACAGATATATTTCTTAAAATAAAGAGTGTACACATATGTGTAAAGTTTTGACAATTTCATCTAATAGTTGCATATTTTCTCTCTTATGTTATCATATATTTTCATGGTTGGTATTGTGTTAATCGCATTTGGTGTTAGAGATCACATCGATTGGTATTATAAATGAACGATCACACCCTCTAGATCTAGTCACCTCTAAGGTTTCCATCTCTTACCCTTACTACATTTGAAACCATTATGTACGGTTCACGATCAAGGCCTTAGATCTAGTATCCTTGGGGTTTTTAATTCCTACTACTATGGTTGATTACAGTTAAACAATAGCCAATCATATGAAAAAAGTTTGCTCCATTTCCAATGTGGGTCATAATAGCAATTCTATGCAATATTACAATTATTATGCCCTCGAGAAGTTGAACCTCTTGTATTTTTCACAACCCTATCTTATGAATCCATCTTCTCTTTGAATATGAGTCATATTGAATTCACACTACCACCTTTGGAAGTAGATTTTTAAAACCATTTTCGAATTCAGGTCATACTTGTGATTCTAAATAGTGTTGAGGAAGTTACAACAAGTTTAAGTTGTAGTTTTGTATTTTAGCCTCACTATTCCTGACAAACCTCACATGTAAGAAAACTTACTTGTAACAGGATAACTATGGCACAGTTTGAATATGGAGCACTAATCTGCACATGATGTGGCCTACTTAGACAAGCGCCTGCAATTTTTAGTGGAGATAAAACACACTTTCCACATTCCACACTATAAATGATGCCAATGTTATTGGAGCATCACACATGACGTGTCTATGTCTGTGCTCACAAGAATTTCACGTCTTTATTTTGTGTCCAAACATGTGTGGCTTTTGAAACTTTTACCAATGACAACAATATTGCAAATAGCATTCATTTTGCGGGTTTTTATTTTGTGCATAATATTGGTTGCTTTTAGAACTTTCACCAATGAAGTTAATTACTTAATGACACTAATATTGTTAATAGTATTCATTGTGCATGTACTTCTACTAGTTTTCCTTAATGGCGGTGATATTGTCAATAGCATTCATCGTGCATGTACTTTAACTAGTTTTCCTTCTGAGCATAGTATTCTTAACTCAGTAGAACAAATGACTTCCATTCTAGTATTTCAAGTTGAGAAATATTTTGAGCAGATGAGCTAGATGGACTTGTGAATGAGATTTGGGCGAGTTCAATGCATTGAACTATATCATGTTCAAAGAGTATTGTAGCTTGTTGATACAAAAGGTTTGGGTAGGATTGGTAAAGATAATTTTTTAATTGAAACATAATTAGTAAATTGTGGTAATTGATACAAGAAATCTACCCTTTACCACCAAAAATTTGAATAGTAACAAAATTTGCATCAACTTTCATGCTCAATTTCCACTGCATGCAAGCTTCTAACACTTCCTTGATAGACAGGAAATTACTCCATACTTTCATTTTCATTTTCTAGAAAACAAATAGTCTCCAAAGTTGCTGAAACAGGAGGACCCATCTTCACAAGTTTTGAAACAGAAGACTTCGCATTTTCTGGAACAATGGGATTTGACTCCCAATTTTTTGGAACATTACAGGTCAACTCTATTTCTTCTGGCATAATCAGGGTCAACTTTTGTTTTTCTAGGATAGCAGAGATCAACTTTGCTTTTCCCTGAAACACTAGAGATCAATTTTTCGCTTTCTAGAATAGAAAGATTCAACTCCATGTTGCTTGGAACATTAGAAGTGAACTCTGTTTTATTCTGGAACAACAAGGTTTGGCTCTTATTTTACTAGAATAATCAGAGTTGAATCCACATTTTCTAAACCAATGGGAATCAACTCCAGTTCCTTTTTCCCCTTATTTGCTTCCCTAAAGTCAACATAGAAATGGATAACCACAAGCACCAGCATCTCAATTTCAAGTGATTAAATAAATAACCAAAAGGTTAATGGATCCCTTACTTTGCAACTTTGGTCAAGCTATTGATCTGTGTCATGGCTTTGTTCATAGAATGGAGAATGATCTTTAATGTCAGTTAACCCAATTCATGGCAGCCTTAAAAAAAGGTCCTAGAAATTTGATGGTGTCCAAAAAAAGTGCAAAAAACCCTACTTTCAGATCAAAAACAACATTGGATAGGGAAGGAAGAGTCATACTGGCTCTGATACCGTGTTGATGTCATAGATCTAGGGTGACAACTTCAACAAACCATATTCCAACCAAGTAAAACACTTCAGATTCATAACAACACTGATCAAGAATAGAAGAGGAAATGAAACAAGAAACAAGTTCAAATTGAGAAATAGGGGGTCTAATGTTTCAAGGATAATAAATGTTCTAGGATTTTTTATGCATATGCAAGAATAATTCAATGTTTCCTATCATTATGAAAAAAATTTCAAATCATTCAAATTTATACAAGTACATAGATATTCATATAACATATCCAGTCACAGCAAAAATTGGGCAATTCTATATCATATTCATAATAAATTTACAACATGCAAAAAATTCATTGTTTGGTTCATAAATCAGTTCTTAAATCTACAAGCCTACAAATAAATCTTCATGCATCTCATCTACGAGTTGGTTACACTGTTAGGGAATAGCTTAGCTAGACACTTAGTTATCCTTCCTTACTTTCTGCTTTTTGTTGTTTCAACATTGATCTAGGAGTTTCTTTCACACTACCACACTTTTGTATTCGCACTTGGTGGACGTTCTAGTACCATTGACCTATTTTTGTGATCATTTGTTGGACATTAACAGTTTCTTATTTTATCTTATCTTATTTTATACTAGCTGCAAACTATATTGCCAAATCAGGTTTAAACATGGTGATTATGAAAGAAGATTTATACGAGATATGTGGATCAATTACTATAAGCATTGTTTAATGCTTATGAGAAGTATCTCTGATTTCCATGAGATTATCATCTAATGCTTAACATAACAAGCATATTCAGAAAGGTACTCAATAGCTAAGGATGCCCCATGTCAAAAGACTTCTTATGGTCAAAATTGAATGAGTTCTCTGCTTGGTTTTTGGGTTATTGGAATAATTTTGTTATTGAGATAATGTTATGTTATTATACCATTTTTTGGATATGTTCTGATCAAATGTTGAATAATCTCTTTTCTTAAGTATATCACATTGTTAAAGGTTAATATGATGGCTTGCACACTAAGGTCCTAAATACAAAGAAAGAAAGAATATTAATGACTAAAACAGGTCAATGGAATTGAGATGTACATTAGGCAATAATGAGAAAGTGGGAGTGCCTAAATCATCTCCTGAAAGAAGAAAGCACTACGTTATTACAAGCAATATTCTAACCATGCTCCACAGGCACTATCCTTACATCCTTTAACAATGAAAAGTTTCTTGCAAGTAATGAAATTTCATTACTTGCAATGAAAAACCATGCACACTATAATGCAGAATTACTTATTGGACCAACTGTTGAGGGTAGGAATTCTCATATTATGGTTACAGTTGGTAGTGAAGCTATTGACAATGAGGAATTTACTTACAATCTAGTCCTTTTCTCATAGTGAAGATTTGTTTGGAATTCCAGGTCCTACTCTTCATGTGATGTTTTAACAGTCTTCCTGGACAGCCATAAGCTTCTTTTGACATTTGAAATCTGGTTTTGAAAACTTTTAACAACTGAATGTGTTCATGTCCATTATCAAAGTCCTCTTCACATTCAAACATTGACCTGACATGTAAAAATGCCCAACGCTTGCTGTCTGGATACCAACCCATTGAACCAGCAGCTTTCCATCACCATCGACATATCACCGTCGACCTCCCAAGGCCAAGTCATGATAAAAATACTCAATAACTGAAGGCTTACCTTGATGCTCGATGGGTTGAATTTGAGATTGGTCCTCGGGTTTTAAATATTGAAAATGTAGCTCTCGGTACTAACAATAGGGTTAGAGTGAGTAGGTGTAAGCATCCCAATTGCTGGAGAATTATGATTATGAGCCTCTTCAAGATTAGATGACAGGATACAATGTGCAAAAATATTGATCCCCTTCGTGGGATCCTTCAAATAGTCAACCAGTTCCTAGTCCTTAGGTTCTTCCACTAGGGCTTTCATCCTCTCCTCCAAATGATTCTTATTAGGATTTTAAAACTCTATCTTGTCATTGAACTCTTAGAATTCTGATGATATCAAATAGAGGCCCTAAAATACCCGTACTACAATAGTTTGTGCAACATATTTTTTACATGAAAGAATATGAAATCCCATTTAACATAAAACAAAATTCCATTCCACGTATGCTCCATAGATTGTATTTGGTTTCCAAACAAGATCATATTATCATAAAAATACTCAAGTAAAACCATCCCCAACAACAACAAAATGTGAGCCCTGTAAAGGCATTCACTCACTAAAGCCTCAAACAATTCACATCTTTCAAAATAGTCCCATAAACACAAAATACATAGTCCCGGTAGCACAATATAAATTAAATCTGAAGTAACCAACACTTTTGATGTCAACTACACATAATTTATATCACCATATAACATCAAATGGACTGTCAAAAATCTCATAAAATGCCTTCACATGAAAATAGAAACATGACACATTTACCAAGGTACCCACTGCAATTGGTAGAAATCCTACCCATGGAGTTGTATGTAAAGTTGTCACAATGCACAGATGCCATGAGTGTTGGAAATCAAGCCAACTAATTGTGGATATTGATATGGGTTCTTTACCAAAATGCCAGAACAAGGCACTCAAGAAGGTAACCACCATTTTTAGAAATTCTACCCATGGAGCTCTATGTAGAATTGCCAAAATGCACAGGCACCACACAAGGATGAATTAAAGACCAACTATCTGTGAATATGGATATGGACCATGTGCCATATTTAGTCCCTTGCCAAAATGGCAGACCACGGCCATCACTAGTCCCTTGCCAAAATGCCAGGGCAAGATGGAAGGATTCCAAAGGATCTTTACATAATATTTTATAAAAATCCATGGTCAATATAAGCCCCTACAAAATCATATAGCAGTATAACCTAAGTCACTTGACACGTGTCACGTCCCCTCCCATCCTACCAGCTAGATGGAGAGGATCGTGAGGTTAAACCAGGCATCTAGCCCCACACTTAGAAATAAACGTTCAATTAAATAAGGAGATGAACATATGCGATTTCATAAACACTTGAAAACACAGCGGAAGTAAAATCATTTAACACATCCACACACATTCCAATATTTATCAAATGATAATTACGAATTTACACAAGAGAATACTTATCTTAATGAAGTAGTGCCAAGCAACCAGCTACGCTTCTGCAACGTTCCACCCAACCGTAGGCCAGTGTGCTCCTTAATCTCTCAGCACCACTGCCACCCCCCGAGCTGGGCATGATCTCCGCAAGGAAAAAGGGAAAACAGGCTCTCACATAGCCAAAGATATGCCAGAATCAGCCAAGCCAACCAGCAGTTGGGTTTCTCAGGCTGCTAAGAGATTGGCAGAGGTGAATTACCAAGCTAGTGGCTCAACCATGGAGCTATGGATACTCCATTGGGCTCATCAAGCCAAATCTGTCCTCTTCCACTCTTGAGTCTCTTGCTCACAGGTTCATGTCCAAAACGGGGTGCATTTAACAACAAAACCACAATTACAGGACATGAGGAAAACGCTGTCCACAGTGGGATGCATGAGATGGGGTTTCAACTCACTCAGAAAAACGTGGGAACACACAAAAACGAAATGGGAAGATGGGAAACAACCCTAGGAAGCCAATCCGTTTTTCGAAAAACGTCCTTGGACATTCGGGGGCAAAAACGACCTCCATACAATCCCCAAATCGTGGCCCTTTTCTCCCAAGCTACTGTCTATGCAAAAAACGAACTCCCAGGCATGGAAAAATGCAGGATTTGGATGCAAAACGTGCAGGGAAAGGCCCAGCTAATTCCTACTGCGTGAGTGAGTGAAGACTGACTGTTCAGAATGGCTTTGGGCACCATTTTGTGGGTGTTTTCTTGCCCCACAAGCAAAAACACGATTTTCCAAGTAGATGGCTTGCCCATGCACGAAATTGGCTGCCATACTCTTTCATTCCCAAGGCATTAACTGCCCCAACCAATTTATGGGAGAATTAAATGATTGGTCCATAACCCAAAATGGGTAGTTGAGAGTTCATTGGGCTTTCTCATGGAAACATGGATTAAACCATTGGCTCAAGGGTTGGGTTATTTTCCCTCCCTCTTCCTTGTAAAGATCATGCCCCCATCTCTTTCGTTGCATTGCGTAGCTAGTTGTGGGTTTTTCATTAAAATTGCATATTTACATGATGTCCGATTTTACATTGTGCACCGCTAGCACAAGAACCATATGCATCTATCCTAATTGCCGATACATAAAACGATAAATCAGTGGTGGGGCCTTGGCCTTGAGCTCCTCACCATGACTAAATGACAATATTTACATCATTTACAATATTAATGCAATAGGGTCAAGCTGGGGACGTTACAACACGAGGACATGAGACACGAGTGACACCAAAATACGAGTGTTCCCATGGGACACGGTGACCCCTGGAATCAGGACATGTAGGACACGTTTTATATACATACATATATATATATATATATATATATATATATATATATTTAAATATTTTAAAAATTAAAAAATATAGACATATCAGGTTGGTTAATTGTGTCACATATATGGTATTTTGGTGTTCTCTAAAATTTGTTATAATCGATATCTGCATGATGCCAACGTCCCCTTGCGATATATGGAGATTCTATGGCATTATTATGGAGATTCATTTTCCGGTTTGCAAGCTTGTTTTATTCTGTGCTTTCTTCATATAAAGTGATGCTTTAGTACCATGCAACCCTTAGATATCCTGTAACAGTTGAATAAGAAAATGCTATTTCTGTCTAGCTTTTGAGGAAAGGTGAAGCTTAGTAGCACCTTCGGGCTGTTGATAAATCTCTCAAGATGTCTCACCTTCACTTCAATCAAGGTCCAAAAAAGAAAACCAAATAAATTCCTAGACTTAGAAGTATCTCTGGATAAACTTTTGTAATCATTTTGCACTTAATGTCAAAATCAACACTCAATTTTTGTCAGAGGACATCTGTCTTGCATCGTTTGATGTTGCAGTGGAATACTGAAATAACTTTAATTGTCTATATTTTAAGGATTAGTTTGTTCTTTTGTGACCTTCTGCCCAAACTTATACCATAGTGAAATATATCCTGAATTCATTTGTGTATAGGTTATTGTTATACTAAAATTGAATAGCAACCAGACACTGGGGCTTTACCTCTGGCTGCCATAGAACATAAAATATAATGGTGGAAAACATCCATGAGAGTACATCAACCATGCCTTTTTTCTTTACTATATTGTAAGAAAATATCTGGTTTTAAATATCAAGTTGGTTAATTGTGTCATATATATGGTATTTTTGTGTTCTCTGAAATTTGTTATAATCGATATCTGCATGATGCCAACGTCCCCTTGCGATTTTCGTGTCCTGGAATTGGGACACGGTGTGCAGAATTCCCCCACGCGTGTCCCGAAATCGGGACACGACTTTTAACGTGTCACGACTTTTAACGTGTCCCCCATGTGGGGCTATCGTGTCCGCGCCCAAATGTGGCCCACGTGACATCAGGGCCCACGAGGATATGTCTGGTTTCTTAGAGTATAACTTTAATTATTAGCAACATAAACAAAATAGGATAACTGAAAGATAACCATGCATAGAAACGAAGAGACACAAAGAGCTCTGATGACATTTATCAAGCTGCTTAGTTTGCAAGAATCATCCATTTACAAAACATTGTACATATGCAACTAATGGGAAACATTTAGATAGGTTGGAGCAGATTCACATGTTTTTTTCATTGGGGAAAACCATAATTTTATTCATGTTAAGATAAAAAGTACATTTCGTATATGCATTTAAGCATTTATGTCATGTTCAAAAACATAGAGGGAAATAAAAACCTTTTTTTTGGCATTTGCTTGATAGCCTAGAACATTACAAATGTTGGCTTCCACAAGGGAGTAAAAATATTATCTCTGAACAAGACTCATCTTTCTAAACTGAGATTTCTCAAAAAGGTTTTACCAATTTTCCATCTAGATAATCAAAATAAACCAGTAACCCTCCTAAATCTTTGATACATCAACATCACTTGATACTCCTCCATCCATAATAAAGTCATAACAAAATGGGATGAAAATATTCAGAGTGTTGGCTATCCTTGAGCTCTTGAATATGCCACAGTCCATTCTCTAGTTGTATACCAGCCTTTGAAAATCCATCGGATTCTTTATTTATTTCCCTATACATGTTGTGAAAAGAGATTGAGTTAAAATGCTTGAATTTCATCAAATATCAGCCTAGAAATGTAGTAATAAATATGAGTAATACAAATTATGTGAAAAAAGATCAGTGAACAAAAACATACATTCTATTGACAAAAGAAATAAGTAGGAAATTTCAAAATTAGTTATAATATAGAGATTACAACTAATATCAAAAGAGTTTCGTAACATATGGTTGGAGAGGATTCACCTTGTATCGTGTTCCTCGAATTTCTAATGTATGAGGATGAGCACAACTTTTGCACATGATGCTCTTCTCTCGTCTTTTACCAATCTATCCAAAGGAAATCATTAATATGTAAGTAAGAAATTGTGGTTATAAAATGAAGAAACATACATAAACTATAAAATTCTCACCCTTTTTCCATTGTGAATAAAATAGAAGTCTTCCTCATGGGTTGATTCCTCTTCGAATTCAAGGTGTCTTCTAACTTCAAACAAATTCCAGTTTTCTTCCATGGAAATTGTTTTGAAATGTGCACCATCCTTAAAAATATCAATGGATATCAGAGGAGAATGGGTGCCATCGTCATTGTCTTGCTCTATTGGAATCCAAATCCAATCCATGTTATCCTTTATCTGCCTAAAATGTCAAAACTTAAAAGAAACATAGAGAGTTTGTCTCGGTATTGAATATCTACAGGTTGAAGAGAACAAAAATATAGTTATAAAGTGATGTCAAATATTGTGAAAATCAATGAAAAGGAAAAATCAAAATTGTAAAACATTACCTAAAACGAAGTGACTCTACACTCAACACACATTTTAATTGCTCTCCATTCACAAGATGTAATCTTGTATTCCATGTAGAGTAAAATAAGTTACGTAATAAGATGTCAGAGGGGTTTGTGCAAGAATAAGTCTTCTTAGTCTTTCGAATAGAGTCCTCTTCCTTAAACACTTCAGCAAAAACCATAAATGGTATGTGCATACCAAAATGATCACATGTACCACCCTTCTCCCGCATACCAGATTGAATTTCAAGAACCAGTTTTGAACGTATGCAATCAATCAATGTTGGATTAGAATTTGGTAATCCAATTTCACGAAGTGTGGGTAACTTGGCTTCTTCAATTCTTCCAACCCTTTTACTACTAGGAATAAAGTAATCATACTTATAAAACCATACCCCTTCTTCCCTCAATGACATGGAATTCTTTCCCTCATAGAGTATCTCTCCTATTTGCGAATGGAAAACACGTAAAGTACTGGTAATACTCTCCATGGGCTGCCATTCTTCAAAATCAGAAATGCACAAACCTACACATAAAAACATACACTACACATTAAGTATCCATCTAAGCTAGGGCATTCATATTTTAATACTCATATACAAAATTTAATGAAAAAACTTCAATGTTTATAAAATGACAAGCCCTTACAATTTAGACCAATTTGAGGAAAATTTTCTTGTTTGGCAACAAACTCTTTGAGGATGTCCTTGCGCTCATACACATGAGCTATGAGCACCTTCTCCACCTTTTCATCATGCTGGCTTTGCTTAAATGCCCTTACTACACCTTTCCAATGGGATTTTAAATCATCTAGTCTTCTTTTTTTTGCCCAAATTCGATTCCTTGATGGTTGGAAAGTAACCCAAGATCCAATGGACACCTGTAACGCGATCCACTTACCCATTTCATCCTTTGCATTCTCAACTATAATAGTTTCCAACTTTCCTGAAGATCTTCGAGTGCCCATTTCACTGCAAGAAAGATACAAAGGATCAATAAGAAAAAGTTAACAAGAAATTCAATTTAACAACATTGCAAAGTAACTAAAATGGAATTCATATATTGCCCTTTATGGGATTGTTGTATGAGAATTAAATAAAATTGTAAGCAACTGAATTAAACAAGAGTATAACAATGCTAAACTAAACAACAATGTAAACGACATAATTGAATACAAAGGATAGATTTTTAAACCTACATATTTGCAAACTTTGTACTATGAATATTTCACATCTAAATACACTCCCACCCCCATTCACACCACTATTCTCTTCATGTAACCACCCATACTATGCTTTACTCCATTTTACAATTACTCTCTTTCCAAGATCGATAATCCATAACAAACTCTACCAAACCCATAATCTAATAGCATAGTGAGCATCATGGGGTTGAAATTCCACGATCCATACCCTTACTTAACTACTAGTATAACTGCAAGTATGAAGAACAATTATCTACCACATAAAAGTATACCAACAGTACTATAGGAAAGTAGACCTACGGTACTACATGAAATCAATCTAAGCAGCACAGATCGTTTCAAAATACACAATGCACTAGAAATACATCAACACACCAGCCACATCCACAATGGTCTAATCATGTTAATCATGGATTAAGTGGCAAGGCAACATCCAATCCCTTGCCATTTTATTTCATAATTGTAATCATGACAGAATGCTACAACTCAAAAATCTACAATTCAATGTGGTCATCAAAACTTAAGTTGGGGGGATATTGTATATTGTATTTCATGTTTTACATTGAAAGAAATGCCACCCAAGTCGTTAAAACATAGGTAGACATACATGTGGGACATCATTTAAAAACAAGGTATGGCATCTTACACCAAGTCAACAATCCAGATCAGTCAATGCAATGATTGTAAAATTTAAAATTGGGTTATTTGAATCAAGGTTTAAGGGTGAGAGTAAGAAGAACAGTAAAGGAGCAATCATAGGGACTGTGAAGGGGGGGATTAGTAGTTGAGAAACTATCAGTTAAAACACTGAGACAAAGACACCAGTTGGCATTTTAACCGAGTAATAATAGCTTCTTCTCTTAAGTTTTCTCCTTTCCTGAATATTTTATTTTTAACTACAAGGTAGACTAATTGAAGGCATATAAAAATTGGGGAATAGGAGCAGCGGGGATATAGGAAGGGTTTTGAAGAATCGTTAAAATTGATAGCAGGATTTATTCTCATGGAACCTTCAAAATATTCAAAATTGCACTAAAACCCTGAGGTGTTTGAGATATTTCAAAGAGCGGGTTAGACTAACTTCTTTTTAAAACTTGATGGATATAACGATGATGTTGCACTGGAGTTCACAATAAATCTCCAAGATACAAGGAGACAAGGCATGGTTACTCAAGTCAGGGGATTGCATATCACCTTGAATGAGGACACTATGAGCAAGATTATAGGTATCCCATTGGGAACATCATGGAGTAAATAGGATAGAGGACCAATTAATATGGCAAAGAAAAGTTTCTTCGAGTCCCATGAAAAATACAAAGAAAACAGGAATGGTGTAGAAAGGGAAAGCATTCCCAGTCCTTGGGAACATGTGGCTTGTTTCAATCTTAAATGTATTACCTATGAGGGAAGAACGAGCTTGTTGAATGCTTGCCACTTTAGATGCCTTCACCAATTAAGGAATCCCAGGCACCAAAATCTTCAACAAAACATTTTCATACCACATTTTTATTGGAATCATTAAAGAAGATGAGCTTAGAAGTCCAAAAAGGTAAGAATGAGGTTGTAGCTCATCAATACATAATTAAATTAATTATATGTGAATCCCTACATACCTCACTACCTCAACTACCATGGGTATACTTCACACATATGACAAAGAAATATGTCTAGGATCTACAAAGAGAGCAGGAAAAGAAGACACATCTACTCCATTGATGAATAAGAAGAAGAAGGTTGTTAAGGGGGGATCCTCTACGAAGCCAAAGGCTAAGAAAAGGACTAGGCTAGAAGATGAAGAAGAAGAAATATCCAACACCCTAATGGATCTAAGGACACTTGAGACCAATCCCATAAATATTCAATGAGGTATGAGTGCCTCTGTACCACCGTTCAAAACCTTAAGAAAGATCAGGACAAGGTTCTAGAGCTCAAGGAAACCAAAAGTATTCACTTCCACACCTCCTACAGGGATAACAAAAGTACCTATGATTCAGATAAGAAGGAAGAACTCTAAGAAAATGAAGCACAATTGCAAGACATGATGCTAGAGATGGAGAGTGTAAAAGAAGAAATGCAAAAACGGAAGGTAGTGGCTAAGGCTAAATCAACCACGCAAGGTACAAGCAATTATCCAATTTCTCTCCAACATAAACAAGATATAAACCTTCTTCAGGAAGAATTCCAAATCATGATAATGCAACAAATAGATGATAACAGACAGTTGGAGGAAGAAAAGGTCGAATTAAGGGATGAATTACAAAAATGTCAGAGTGAGATGATTGTAAGTGCTCACAAATTGAGGAGTTGGGAACCATAATTGGGAAAATGTATGACATATCTAGTAAGGTTTTAACCTGTAGATTTTCTTCTAGAGTCTACACTACATTTATAAAGGAGAGGTGGTATAGGTTTCAAATGAATTGGCTAAGAGACAAGTTGCCTTATGAACTCAACGCCCCTAAGGAATTTTTCTATGCCAACAAAGTACAGAGGATGAGAAAGATATACTGAGTGAGTTATATGTGCACAACTATGCTCTTCCAAACCCCCACAGATGGTCCCCAAACCCATATGTAGGGGATGTATGGTTAAGAGCACTTTGCTCGTGGATACAATAAGAAGACAAGAGGTCAGGTTTCTCTGACTACCTTGGCTACATCATATGCTATAGAAAATGATATTTGGCTCCCTAACATTCTATTCCTTCATCAGAAGCTTCAAAATTTGATACTACAATTGTTCAGGGTTCAAAGTTTCAAATACCACAACTCCTTCTATAGTGCAATGTAGCTTCTCTTTGCTTGACAATCTCAAAAACAACTTGTTTTCAATGTTTGGTTAAAGTTGTTCTTCCATTACAGATATCTTGAGCATATTGTCTATTGTGTCTTTTGGTTAATTTTGAAGTTATATCAAATTGTCATCGAGAAACAATGTGTATGCTCATTCGGAAATTGCATTATTGTTCTAACTTGAAGTTTGTGTCAGTTATTTTCCTCCAGTATTTATTTGTGGTTATCCCCATGTATTTTTGATCCCCATGAGGACGCATTACTACAGTAGGAGCAACACACGAGTTGAGGACATTACTTTCCTTCACGTGATGCATATTATCACTTCTGGGCGTGATCCTTTACAGTGAGATCTGGTCTTATATCTAAGCTTCTACAGCCATCCATTATTCAACTGTCCAATATGAATAAAGCTTGCATATTATAGTTGATATCGTCCTAGGCCAATCTAGGTGCATTCTAAAGGAGTATCATCATCAAGACTATTTCCAGATCAATACTGTCCAAATCCAATCAACCACATAAACCTGAGACTGGAAGCACATACAAAAAGGTGATTCCCATCAATTGGGATATTACAGTGGTATGAGTCAAATTCAACTAGCAGCTACAGAAATAGAAAGGAAAAGACACATACAGTAGATAATTCCTATTAGGAAAGGCTTACAGTACAAAGAAGTCAGAATTGCACAACCAGTGAAGTGGAAATTTTATATTAGATCTAAGTTGGAATCTTACATAACCCAAAAAACAACAGAAGAAGACCAAGAGAATACCTCATTGCAATTAAATGGGACTAATTTGCTTACATAATACTATAATTTCAGTTGAGTTGTTGCATTTTCACCTCTTGTGGTAAGAAATTTCCAAGAATTTTTGTATAAAAACTTGGCAAACTGCCTTTAAACGAGAGGACTGTGTATACTCTACTGAAAGTATGTGTCTATCGCCTAGGGTTATATCTCAAAAAATGCAGACAAATAAGGATGCCATTAAATGCCAATAAGTTTCTATTTGTAGACATTGACGAGAAGTTTTTTACAATTGGTGCTAATAGATCCCCACTACTTGACTAGAAAGCTAATGAAAGACCTTCGTGAAAAACACAATTCTCATCAAAATACACAAGATATAAGTAATGCCTTTTATGGTCACTTCTGGATGATTTGAAAGTTGTAGCAACCATCAATCAACAGTAATCAACTGTATTTAGCATTTCTAGATATAATTTCTGGGCATCCTGTGGTTATCTCCTATGGCATTGGGTGGATCTACTTCAACAGTAAGCAAAAAACCCTTGTTTCAACAGTAAGCAAAGTATGAGAGCTATTGATCTCTTACCTTGATGGAAAGAATATAGGCTAGAATTTGTTGTATTTTTGGGCCTATGCTTTCTTGGAATGTCCATCTTTTGGAAGTTATGAGTGCATGCTTCAAGGATATATGGCAGTATTAAGCATGAAAAGAGGAATTCGTGCTTATGCTACAAATACCCTGTTTTGCCCTAATTTTTAACAAAATATCATTGAGTATCGAGTGTTACCTAAGAATGATATCTATCAGTTGAGCACTAAATAGAATGACCACCACTTCACTGGATGTGCGCAGATGGATAGAGCGTTTGCTGGGGTTGTTTTGGTAATGCTACTCTTAATGCTGCTCCTGCTCTGGTTGAATTTTATTTTAAAGCTGGCTCTCTATTCGTCCTCCCACAACTCGGATGTCCTATTGCGCGATTATATCACATTGAACTCTGGATCTTTAATTTGAACTAGACTTTGTCCCTTTCCTCTCCTCTTCCACTGAATTTCCACCCGAGTAACTATTTGCTTTTGCTTTGCACGACTCCGGGTATTTTGAAAAACATATGCTAAAATGTAAACAATGCCAGTATGCAAACGAGACTGGGGAACCTCTGGGCCACGAGTAGACTTCCTTATCAATTGCAACTCGATGAGGTAAAACTGCCAGACACTTACAAATTATTAATCTAGAAGTAAACCGCGTTGAATATCACCCATGAAGATGTCCAATCAAATGGTAACCCCAAAATTCCATATGTGCAAACCATTCACGGATTGGGGGCAGTCAACTCTGTATTTGCAGATTCCTGGTCCGTTTGTGCGGAAGTGAAGGAGAGATTTTTTAAATTGGCCGAACAAGAATATGAATATTCTATTATATATATCATTATATATTTTATATATGGTGGATATTAAGGTAATAAACCCACAAATCCATGGTTGAAGAAAACACTCCACCAAATTACCCAAAAAAAACGCTCATCTAATTACCCAAAAAAACATTTAATCTAAATAATGTTGGTCAACAAAAGTGTTTTCGTGCATTAATATCTCTCCACTATACTCATTTAATAGAATTAGTGGATTAATATCTCTCCATTATCCCCATTTAATAGAATTAGTGGAGAATTGGTTATCATAATAATTTCATTTCGATATCCAAGAAAAAATGGGGCAGCCCGGGCAGAGATTATTTCAATATCCAAGAAAATTTAGGGTGGGGTAGAGAAATTATATTATTAAAATACTCCATTATTTTGAAATTATATAATAAAAAATTGTTTAATACATGCACCTTTTTTGAATTTTAAAGCATTTTGATTGGCTAATGCATGATGACATGGAATTTGAATTAGGGTTGAAAGGCCCATTTTAAGTTGAAATTTCCTCTAGTGGATAAATCAAATCAAAATATGAAGTAGAATCTCTCAACTTCTTCCAATTTGCATCCATCGGGGTAGCCATGGACTTGCAATCCAACATCTCGAATTTCTTCAACATATCGATGGTGTATTTTCCCTGTCCTAGGAAAATCTTTTTCTGCCTGCCATACTTCTAATCTCAAGAAGTAGTGCATCAATCCAAGATCCTTCATTTCAAACCCAGAGGCGAGATTCTTCTTACACCATACAATGAGTTTCTCATTTCCTGTGAGAAACAAGTCATCAACATATAATACCAAAATCAGTGGCTCATCATCTATAAACCTTGTAGTAAAGGTTGGGGTCTACATCATTCTGATGCACCTTCCATCTCATAGCTGAAGCAATAACAATGATCGATCTAATGGAAGTATATCGAACCACGGAAGTAAATGTCTCATCATAGTCGACTCCCTCTTTCTAAGAGAACCCTCTGCATTTTGCAAAGTCTGTTGTGCCCATCTACGTCTTTTTTGACCTACAACATTTCTGGGGATATCAATTGGATCAATGGAATCGATAGGTTCATCCTCTTCTGCTAGCTCCCTCCTGAACTGGAGAGGGAGATGATCTCATCTCCTTTGATTCTAGCATCAATCTCCATGTATGATCCTTTGCCTTTCCTGACAACCATCTCTTCTTCAAAGGTCACATCCCTACTGACTTCAGACTGTCTGGATTCTGGGATGTAGATTCTATATGCCTTTGAAGACTCACTGTATTCCAGGAAAGTTTCCTTCTTGCTTAAAGGTTCTAACTTCGTCCTTTTCTTCTTGGGCACATGTATGTAGACTGGACAACCAAATATCTGAAGGTGACCCACTTCTGGTTTTACTTCTGTGAGAGCTTCCTCCGAGGTCATCCTTCTAGGCTGAGAGTCGTATTCCTGGAAGCTTCCTTTTGAACATCAACGGGATTCATGTGTCCATCGAAACAAGTCTTCTCTTGTAGGCCAAATCACATGGTCTTTTCCCTACAAGTCAAATCCCGACTGATGATCAATGACATTGCATAATCAAATTTAATGGCAATAGTTTACACAGACATCTTTAGCAATGCTTTACCCATATTCAAACCCCATGGATGACATGTTTACGTAATAAAATCAAGAAAATGATGTAATTCTTTGTTATCGCAACATACATTTCATAATTATTTATGTAAAAAATAACATTTGCAAAGACAAAATAAACAACAATGGATTATTGTGTATGCATGTCCTCCATGGGCTTTGAATATATGGCGCTTAGAAGAGAGCGCATGTTGTAACTCATTGTTAATACAACTAACTATCTTTAAAAAACAAAAAACATACACAAAGTCAAAAAATCGATAACTTACATACACATTATAAATTATAAAATGAATTATTATTGTGGCGAGAGGTGCATTCTACAACCCGACTAGGTGATATAAGTGATGTTTGTAATGCATGTCAATTAAAAAAAATAAATATAAAAATATATGATGTAGATTTATAATTAAAATTAAAACAATTATATGTATTAAATTTGTCAAACATAAGTACAACCACGAAATAGATCCATATTAAATTTCACACCTCAATATTAAAGAGAGTGTAATATCTATCTCCATAAATGGTCCACTATATTATTTTACAAAACTAAAATAAAGTAATAATAATAACAATGCTAAAAAATAACAATGTTTGAATTTCATTGTACTTTTCTTCATCGTTTGTCTTTGTTGTTTGTAGTCAATGAATTTGTAAGAATTATGTGTATCTACAACTATATGTTGAGAGAATAATTAGATGCATATATAGCCACATGTTATCACTGTAAAGTCAAAAAATTTAATCGAAAAAAAGTCTCACTAAAAACATTTTTTTAAGAAATAAAATTGGGCAATCACTATAATAAAATAGACCAAAATAAATCCATCTTAACTCCACTTTTATCAAGTGTCGTGAGGGATCAATTTCCTTGAGGTGCAAACGTTTTTTAGAGTGTAAAATTTGAGGAAATGTTTGCACCTCAAGGGATTTGATCCCTTTCGGTGCTTGGAAGATCCAGAGTTATGATGGATCTATGGACCATACAAATGAATTGTTATATAGATAAACATGAAGTCCTTATATTCAAGGTGGGAAAGATGCCATATATGATGATGATGATATTGTCTTTTAATGCCTTTATATAAAATTGGCTTATAAAACCTATACAAGAGATAATAATTGAAGAAAACTAAAAATTAAGTCCTAAAATTACTCATTTTGATAGGTGTTTCGATGTGAGTTAAAATTCACAATAAAATCTCTTAAGTTTTTTTTTTTTCCAAGAAAAAAACGTAATTTAATTAATAGAAATCAAATTACATATTGTAGAAAGCATTTGAATGCCTTTCTGAAAGAGTATCCAGCAATATAGCTCTATCAAAAATGTGCAGCTCTTTTGAGCCATCATTTAAAGTGGCAAAAAAGAAAAGAAAGATTAAATCTTTCTAGATACAAAAGTAAAATAAACTAAATATAATATCAAACATGAATCACCACTCAAATCCCTCTAGATGCAAACTTTTCCACACATTTTTAGATGAAATAAAAATTGAAAAAATAATATATATCGATGTTATCATAGATAATTTAATAATAATAATAATAACTTTATCCGCAGGTCAACCAAAAAAGGAGCTCGTGGGTTCGAAGAGATGGATTCTTTGACCATTACATTTCCAATCCAAGTCATCAAATCTACTCTCGAATCGATTTGATTTACAAAATACCATTTGAAAATCCGCGTACTTTCCTAATCCACTGAGTCTTTCAGCCTCATGCTCTCCAGCCAACAATGAAAATATTACATGGTTAATATAAATAACTAAAACAGTAATTAGTAGTTTAACGTCTTAACACAGAAGACAAACCCCATCCCATTTTATGAGAGTAGAAGACTAAGCGCGTTTGAAGTGGGGATGAAGAGGAGCAGACACTGCCGGTGAGGCCTCCAGCGCCTTCGTTGGCCCTCTCTTTTCCTCGATCCGCCAGATGATCAGTCAAGTTCTGCTAAATTCGTCATCAACGGCCTGCGTTTCATATTTCTTCACCGACTTAAAACTCTGAATTTTGGCATATGTTGGGGGTTTTCTGATCATTTTAGCAGATTCGTTGGGCTGTCTCTTCGCAGTGCAGGGAAAAGAGCCTCGATTCGTACAGATTGTAAAGACTGAGTGGGGGGGTTTTAGTTGCGGTATTGCATTTATCGTCAACATGGTTACCATCCCTTATTTCACAGCTCTTACGACGTATTTCAGTTATGGATTGCTTTTTGTGTTTGGGCATATGCGGGATTTCTTTAGAAGCTTCTTCAAGTCGGATCAGTCCACGCCAGAGGTACTCTTCTTGCTGTTCGTTTTCATGTTTTTTTAAGGCCTAGCGAGGACGACTGTTCAATATCTGTTTTATCATTTTTTTAAAATAGAAATGGATAAAAGTTTTATATTTGAAAGGCTATAAAAACAGCTGTGTAATTACAAAAAACTCCACCCATTATATTAGAAAGGCTGGAAAAACAGCCGTGTAATTACAAAATAATCCACCCAGCAACTGTGGGGAGAATTATAATTGTCTTTAAAAACCAAATTTCCCCTGCTGCTAGCCTAAATATTAAAATTCCTCTAGCACTTACATGTGATCTAGTGCTATATAGACGAACATACTGACCTAACAGAAGTATGCAGCAAAAAAACATAGCATATAAGCGAGAAGATTCGATATCAAAAGTAAAACAAACACATCCTTAATCATACCTGGAAGATTCCAAGTTTGCAGGTTCAATAACAGGCTGGTGAAACCAGTGAAACCACGGGAGGCAAATTCTGTGTCCACCGCGTCCCCTGACAGAAATAACGACAGCAACGGCCGGGGAGTTTCCACCCACAACAGAAGGCAGAAACCCGGCCAAGCCCAAGACCGAGATAGACATAAATGTCCGCACCCTCTGAGACGATTCTCGAGAATCCTGAGAAAGAGTCACAAACCCAGCTTCTTGAGGAAAGGGCTACCCTTCTGAAATTCCCCTCCACCAGGCCAGCACCAACACTCTCTTCCATCAGCCGTGCTTCAGTCCTAGCCAAGTCAGAGCTCAGGGCGAGCAGCAGACGGGCTTCGGAACAGGAATCCCACAGATATCTCAAGGAGCAATAATCATCACCATAATACCACAGGTGCAAGCTGGAGAAAATATGTGGGGGCTGAAAGCATAGCATGGGGAAGCATTTAAGGGAGGACAAGACATGGTACAGGTCGGAGGCCAAGCGCCCTATTCCATAGTTAAATCCGCCACCTTGTGTTGATACGTGTAGGCAGCTCATATCCAACATTATAACGCTAAGGGATACACCTCCTAAAAGGCTGAACCCCCCGTTTGAACACATAAGCCCTTATCCATCGTGGCACCTAGATTGGCCATGCTGTCCACGAGCTCATTGTTACACCTCCTCACATGAATGAGGCTCAAACCTTTGATTTCTTTGAGAAAACAAATAGTTCGCAGCTGCAACTGCCCTTGAATGGTTTCCTCACGAGCAAGGCTTTTCTGAGCAGACCGAATGACAAGCAGAGAGTCTCCTAAATTAATTGCTTCGGTCAAATCAAGGGTAGCTAGATGTTCCACCCCCTGCAACACTGCGTGCCATTCGGCTTGATTGTTCGACATGAATCCTAATCCCCTTGCGAAAGTTGTCACTATTGTTCCTTCAGGGTCCAATAAGACCCCCCCAACACCTGCCATCCCTGTTTTATCATTGCTGCAAAGGCTTCAATTTCTTATTTTTTGGGGGTAATTTCGCTGTCCCTGAAAAATATGCTGCATGCCATCACAGCAATAAAAAGAAGAGAAAACCTTCCCATACCACAGTCTGAAATCCTCTTTTAAGAAAAATGTAATGGAGAAATTTTGCCCCACATCATTGTTAAATTTCATACATTCATAGCATAATAACATAAATGCATAACCAAGATCACTAGAAGAAAGACAAAGCACAAAACAGTGACACAGAGTTTATCCTGGGAAACCCAATTGGGAAAAACCCAGCAACCTTCGTATAGATATGATAACCCCGAGATCAGAGTACAAATAATAGAAGAGAAAATGTGAAAATGTCTTCCACAAGTAGAAACCCCAAAACAGCTTCCTCCTCTAGCTTGTGCGAATTCTGCTCTCTCCCAAGTGATGCGCAAATGTCAAGTGTGAGAATGTGAATAATGAGGTGCACTAGCCTCTTATTTATACAAGTGCAAATATGAAAAATACCCTAACTGGGCCGACTTCACCTGGGGGCAATAAATAATTTATTTAAAATATTTTTCTTTTTCTTCTTTGCACCCCGAGGTTTACATTGGTTCTTTCATGTGTTTACATAAGTAAGTACATCAGGTACATCTACCTTAGGAGGCACTATCAAGTCTAATGAAAGTACAATAAAATACAATGAATAATATCTTCCGAAGTTGCACAAAATCCAACACTCCCTCTCAACGAGGAAGGTATTCTTCGGTCTTCCTCTGCATCACGATCATCTGGGTTTCATCTTGTACATCCATTCTGTCTCCATCATCTCTATGTTAAATTTCATACAATCATAGCATAAAACATAAATGCATAACCAAGATCACTAGAAGCAAGACAAAGCACAAAACAACAACACAAAGTTTGACCTAGGAAACCCAAATGGGAGAAAACCCAGCAACCTTCGCAGAGAGATGATAATTCCGAGATCAGATTACAAATAAGAAAAGAGAAAGAATGTGAAAGTGTCTTTCACAAGTAGATGCCCCAAATAAACTTCCTCCTTCAAGTGATGCAAAATCAGCCTTCTTTAAGTGATGCGCACTTGCTAAGTGTGAGAATGAGATAATGAGGTGCACTAGCCTCCTATTTATACAAGTGCAAACCTGGAAAATTCCCTAACTGGGCCGACTTCACCTGGGGGCAATAAATAATTTAAATTTAATATTTTTATTTGTTTCTTTTGCACCCTAAGGCTTACATTGATTCTTTCATGTGTTTACATAATTGATTACATAAAGTTCTTCTCCCTTAGGAGGTATAAATAAGTTCAATGAAGGTACACTAAAATATAATGAATAATATCTTCCGAAGTTATACAAAATCCAACACTCCCTCTCAACGAGGAAGGTATTCTTTTGTCTTCATCTGCATCACGATCATCTGGGTTTCATCTTGTACATCCATTCTGTCTCCATCATCTCTATGCATACTGAAGGTTGTCCACACAGTCTCTGTGCATCATCATTACCAGTCCTTCGGTGAGTCCAGGAGAATCACTCAATCCTGGATCCAGGAGAATCACTCAATCCTGGATATCTGAGAATATCAGCTGTACCATCTCTGCTATACAATTTGCTACCTGTTTGTCTTATCTGCCAATGGGGTCCTCCCATACTTGGCTAAGATCTTAGACGAGCAAAAGGGCACGGCCATCTACTGATTGTCCGACTCTTCTGCCTATGGGATTTCTCCCATATCTGGCTGAGTACCTGGACTATAGAGACACCTGTGCAACCACACGACCAACTGCTGACTGTCCTATTCATATGCCTATGGGATTTCTCCCATATTTGGCTGAGTAACTGGACTGCAGAGGCACCTGTGTGAACCTGACCAACTGCTGACTGTCCTACTCATCTGCCCATGGGATTTCTCCCATATCTGCCTGAGTAACTGGACTGCAGAAGGTACCTGGGTGAGCCCGACCAATTGTTGATTGTCCTACTCATCTGCCTATGGGATTTCTCCCATATCTGGCTGAGTAACTGGACTGCAGAAGGCACCAGGGCAAGCATCTCAATGTCATCTTTCCCTCTCAAGGAGGGATACGTTCTCTTCGACTCCAAGTCTTCCGCGAAAGTATTCGACATGTGCTGTAACTCGATCGCACCTTTCCGCACCATATCACGAATGAAGTGATATCGAATCTCGATATGCTTCGACCTGTCGTGAAATACAGGATTCACTAACATCTGCACACAGCTCTGGTTATCACAGTGAATCACGGTCGACTCTGGAATCTGGTCGAACAATCCTGCTAAGAGTTTACGAAGCCAAACTGCTTCTTGAGCTGCTGTGCTAGCAGCTATGTACTCGGCCTCTGCAGTACTGAGTGCTACCGAGTTTTGCTTCCCGCTGCACCAAGAAATAACTGCAGAACCCAAACTGAAGCAACATCCAGAAGTACTCTTCTGATCTGCAACACATCCGGCCCAATCTGAGTCTGTAAACCCCTGCAATATCAGGTCACCATCTGAAGCATACTTCAATCCATATCCCACAGTGCCACGTAAGTATCTGAGCACATGTTTTGTAGCAATCCAGTGAATCTGCCTCGGTTCGCACATGAACTAACTGAGGGCATTCACATCAAAACATATATCTGGTCTGGTGTTGGTCAGATACATCAATGACCCAATCAACTGGCGATAAATGGTGGGATCAAACAAATCAGAATCTGAAGTAGAATCTCTCAACTTCTTCCAATTCGCATCCATCGGAGTAGCCATGGATTTGCAGTCCAACATTCTAAATCTCTTCAATATATCAATGGTGTATTTTCCTTGTCCTAGGAAAATCTCTTTCTGTCTCTGCCATACTTCTAATCCCAAGAAGTAATGCATCAATCCAAGATCTTTCATTTCAAACTTAGAGGCGAGATTCTTCTTATACCATTCAATGGGTTTCTCATTTCCTGTGAGAAACAAGTCATCAACATATAATACCAAAATCAATGGCTCATCATCTACAACCTTGTAGTAAAGGTTGGGGTCTGCATCACTCTTGGAAAATCCCAAGATCACCAGGAATCCGTCTATTCATCCATACCAAGCACGGGGTGCTTGCTTGAGGCCACACAATGCCTTTTTCAGTTTGCATACATAAGACTCCTTTCCTTGGACAATAAACCCATCTGGCTGTTCGATGTAAACTTTTTCCTCAATAACACCATTGAGAAGGGCTGTCTTCACATCCATCTGATGCAACTTCCATCCCATAGTTGAAGCAATCGTGATAATGGATTTGATGGAAGTATATCGAGCCACAGGAGCAAAAGTCTCATTATAATTGACTCCCTCTTTGTGAGAGAATGCTCTAGCTACAAGCCTGGCCTTGTATTTCTCAACACTGCCATCTGCTCCATGCTTGATGTTGTATAGCCATTTAGAAGTCACTACCGACTTCTCCTCAGGTCTCGACACAACTTCCCACACATCATTCTTCATGATGGATTGATATTCTTCCATCATGGCATCGTTCCAAACTTGATGTTTGGATGCTTCTTCGTAAGTGGTGGGTTCTGAATCAATAATGTTGCTCATCAGTGCCACATAGCTAGAGAACCTCTGAGGTCTTTTGCTTTCCCTGAAAGTGCCTTGTGGAGCTTCATGCCCCTCTGCGTCCTGCAATGTCTGTTGTGCCCATCTAGGTCTTTTCTGACTTGCAACATCTCTGGGGATATCAACTGGATCTATGGGATCGATAGGTTCATCCTTTTCTGCTGTCTCCCTCTGAACTGGAGGGGGAGATGATCTCATCTCCTTAGGTTCTAGCATTTCTTCATCATCGATCTCCATATCTGATCCCCTGCCTTTCCTAACAGCCATTTCTTCTTCAAAGGTCACATCCCTACTGACTTCAATCTGTTTGGATTTTGGAATGTAAATTCTGTAAGCCTTTGAAGACTCACTGTATCCCACAAAGGTACCCTCCTTGCCTGAAGGTTCTAACTTTGATCTTTTTCTCTTTGGGCACATGTATGTAGACTGGACAGCCAAAAATCCAGAGATGGTCCACTTTTGGTTTCATACCTGTGAACGCTTCTTCCGTAGTCATGTTCTTCAATATCTTATGCGGACATCTATTTTGTACATATACAGTGGTTCTGGATGCTTCTGCCCATAAGAACATTTGAAGACTCTGGTCATGTATCATAGCTTTGGCTGCCTCCACAATTGTACGATTCTTTCTTTCTGTAATCCCATTTTGTTGAGGGTTGTAGGGAACTGTGAGCTCCCTCTTAATTCCTGCTTCCTTGCAGAAATCATTGAATTCTATAGAGGTATATTTTCCACCATTATCGGATCTCAAAATCTTGATCCTCTTTCCCGGCAGATTCTCAACTTGTGCTTTAAACTCTTTGAACTTGTTGAGCACTTCCTCGGATTCTTTTGACTTGAGAAAGTATATCCAAGTCTTCCGTGAGTAATCATCAATAAAGGTGATATAGTAATGGTAACCACCTAATGACACAACTGTTATGGGCCCGCACAAGTTAGAGTGTACTAGATCCTAAATCCCTTTGGATCTACTCTTGCTATCTGGAAAGGACTTCTTGGCATTCTTGCCAAGTGCACATCCTCTACGAGTTCCATCATTGTCAACCTGGAGCCCTGGCAAACCTGTTACAATATTCTTCAGAACTGGGAGAGCTCGATAGTTCAGATGAGCTAACCTTCTATGCCATAGCTCACCCATACTTGCAGCATCATGTATTAGGGCTTGGACTGGAGAAGTGTTTAGTCTATACAAGCTTTCTTCTCTTATGCCGATAACTTTGGCTGTGCTCATGCTTGAGTTCTTGTGCCAAGCAAGAAATTTCCCTTTTGAGAAAGCTACTTTGGCCTCCAATGCTGAGATGGAGACAAGATTTATTTTCATACCAGGTACATAGAGTACATCACTTAGGTGTAATGTATCATTTGATTCTAATTGAAGGGTGGTGGCTCCAGACCCCTTCATAGTGTAATTTGCAACATCTCCAAGTACAACATGGAGATGTGAATCTTTCTCAATTAATTCTGAAAGATTCTCTCTATAACCTGTCATGTGTCTAGATGCACCACTATCTATGGGCCAAGTGTCACTAGTGGTAGGAATAGTACCTGATAGTGCTGATATGAATATAAATTCTGTGTGATCTTCATTCTTTTGCTTCTTGTGATGATGATCTTCTTCTACATCAGGAGTGGATGCTTCATGCTTCCTTTTGATTTGACTTCGACAGCTACTGGCGTAATGTCCATACTTCCTGCACCTATAGCATTGAACTTGAGATACATCCTTCTTCTTCTTTTGTTCTTAGCTGGGACTTGATCTCCTTTCTTGGTGCTTGTGTCTATGGAACTTTTTTCCTTTTTCCTTACCATTTTTGGCATGGGAAACAAATGCTTGAGTCTCTTCAGGTTGGTTTCCATGGAGTCTTTAATGTGCTGTGATCCTTGTCTCCTCCCTAGAGCAATCTGCCCAAAGCTTGTCAAACTTTGGTAGTTTGGATCTACCACTTATGCTTTGGATAAAGGACTCCCATGATGGTGGAAGACCATTTAAAGTGTGGACGACAAGCTCCTTATCGCCTATAGGATATCCACTGGTGCTGAGCTTGTCTCTGAGTTCTGTGATCCTCATAAAGTATGAGGCAATGGATTTTGACTTTGCTATCTTCATATTTGAGAGCTGGTTTCTCAAAGTCATGGATACATTTAGGCTAGTGTGTTCAAACAGCTTCATAATGGTCTTGAACATTTTCCTAGCATTCTTCTTTCATGAGATTTGAGGAACCAAATGGTCTCTCACTGAATCCACAAGAATCCTTCTTGCTTTATCATCATTCTTCCTCCATCGAGATTTATCCTCTTTGGCTACTAGTTCGGGGACCTTCTCATTTACATATAGTAAGAGATCATTTTCTTCTAGGAGTAGAAGAACCCTAGACTTCCAGGAGATAAAGTTGGAGGCTCCTTCCAAACAATCTTCAACCTTCATCCCAATCATCTTGATTGCAGATCTGGTTCAGAAACCCTAGTAGGAGCTAGGTAAAAAATGAAAGTTCTCGGAATTGAATTCCGTCTTCACCAATGGATTTGTCTTGCCAAAAACGAAATTCCTATGGCTCTTTTTCTTCAAAATGGTGGGAGAAGACTTCACAAGATGAAACCCTAATTTCGGTAGGGTTCCGACAATGCTTCGGCAATGGCTTCTTCTAGAACGACTCTGACTCCATGTTAAATTTTATACAATCATAGCATAAAACATAAATGCATAACCAAGATCACTAGAAGCAAGACAAAGCACAAAACAACAACACAGAGTTTGACCTGGTAAACCCAAATGGGAGAAAACCCAACAACCTTCGCAGAGAGATGATAATTCCGAGATCAGAGTACAAATAAGAAAAGAGAAAGAATGTGAAAGTGTCTTTCACAAGTAGATGCCCCAAATAAGCTTCCTCCTTCAAGTGATGCGAAATCAACCTCCTCCAAGTGATGCACACTTGCGAAGTGTGAGAACGAGATAATGAGGTGCACTAGCTTCCTATTTATACAAGTGCAAACCTGGAAAATTCCCTAACTGGGCCGACTTCACTTGGGGGCAATAAATAATTTAAATTTAATATTTTTATTTGTTTCTTTTGCACCTCAAGGCTTACATTGATTCTTTCATGTGTTTACATAATTGATTACATAAAGTTCTTCTCCCTTAGGAGGTATAAATAAGTACAATGAAGGTACAATAAAATATAATGAATAATATCTTCCGAAGTTGTACAAAATCCAACACTCTATACATACGGAAGGTTGTCCACACAGTCTCAGTCCATCGAGAAGTGTGGTCATGCATCATCTTCACCAGTCCTTCGGTGGGTCCAGGAGAATCACTCAATCCTGGATTCAGGAGAATCTCTCAATCCTGAATATCTGATACATCTTCACCAGTCCTTCGAGATTCCAGGAGAATCACTCAATCCTGGATTCAGGAGAATCTCTCAATCCTGAATATCTGATATATCTTCACCAGTCCTTCGGTGAGTCCAGAAGAATCACTCGATCCTGGATTCAGGAGAATCACTCAATCCTGAATATCTGATACATCGTCACCAGTCCTTCGGTGATTCCAGGAGAATCACTCAATCCTGGATTCAGGAGAATCTCTCAATCCTGAATATCTGACCAAGAGAATCACTCAATCCTGGATTCAGGAGAATCTCTCAATCCTGAATATCTGATATCTTCACCAGTCCTTCGGTGAGTCTAGGAGAATCACTTGATCCTGGATCTAGGAGAATCACTCAGTCCTGGATATCTGAGATTATCAGCTGTGCCATCTCTGCTATATCATTTGCTACCTGTCTGTCTCATCTGCCGATGGGGTCCTCCCATACATGGATGAGATCTCAGATGAGCAAATGTGCACAACCATCTACTGACTGTCCGACTCATCTGCCTATGGGATTTATCCCATATCTGGTCGAGTACCAGGACTGTAGAGTTACCTGTGCAATCACACGACCAACTGCTAATTGTACTACTCATCTGCCTATGGGATTTCTCCCATATCTGGCTGAGCAACTGGATTGCAGAGGCACCAGTGTGAACTCGACCAACTGCTGACTGTCCTACTCATCTGCCTATGGGATTTCTCCCATATCTGGCTGAGTAACTGGACTGCAGAGGTACCTGGGCAAGCATCTCAATGTCGTCTTTCCCTCTCATGGAGGGACACGTTCTCTTCGATTCCAAGTCTTCCGCGAAAGTATTCAAACTTCACCCTGGGAAGAGCCTTGGTGAGAACATCTGCAGTCTGGTCGTCTGTCGGCACGTACTGTAACTCGACCTCACCTTTCTACGAATGATGTGATGTCAAATCTCGATATGCTTCGACCTGTAGTGAAATACAGGATTCATTGACATCTGCACACAACTCTTGGTTATCACAGTGAATCACGGTCGGATCTAGAATCTGGTCGAACAATCTTGCCAGGAGTTTACGAAGCCAAACTGCTTCTCGCGCTGTTGTGCTAGCAGCCATGTACTCGACCTCTGCAGTACTGAGTGCTACTGAGTTCTGCTTCTTGCTGCACCAGGAAATAACTACAGAACCCAAACTGAAGCAACATTCGGAAGTACTCTTCCGATCTGCAACACATCCAGCCCAATCTGAGTCTGTAAACCCCTGCAATCTCAGGTCACAATCTGAAGCATACTTCAATCCATATCCCACAGTGCCACGTAAATATCTGAGCACATGTTTTTCAGCAATCCAGTGAATTTGCCTCGGTTCGCACATGAACTGACCGAGGGAATTCACAGCAAAACATATATCTGGTCTGGTGTTGGTTAGATACATCAATGACCCAATCAACTAGCGATACATGGTGGGATGAATCAAATCAGAATCTGAAGTAGAATCTCTCAACTTCTTCCAATTTCCATCCATCGGGGTAGCCATGAACTTGCAATCCAACATCCCGAATTTATTCAACATATCGATGGTGTATTTTCCCTGTCCTAGGAAAATCTCTTTCTGCCTCTACTTCTAATCCCGACAAGTCAAATCCCGACTAATGATCAGTGACATTGCATAATCAAATTTAATGGCAATAGTTTACACAAGCATCTTAGCTAATACTTTAGCACAACAATCATGAACATGTCTAACAAACACATCTGGGAACTATCTAGATGTCTTCTATCTCCACTAGAACATGCCATCAAGAGTGTGCACTACCCTAAGCATGCAGGAAGGATATATCATCTAGACTAGCTTCATGAAATGTTGTGTAGCTCATATGCATAATAAATATAACAATGTAAACTATATCAACTACTCAATGCACTTCTAGATAGATCTGCATATAATGAAGATAGATAAGAAAAAGCAAATCTATGTAAGCAAGAAAAACAAATACTTATCTCTTAATGTTTTTGTGTGTGGGCTCCCATTTCCTTCTTGTGGGAACCATGTGAGATCTCTGTTCTTGCATTTTGGATCTTCTAGAAGAACTCTGAACGATCATCATCCTTTGGCTTCTTGTGATGATAGTCTTCTTCTACATCAGCAGTGGATGCTTCATGCTTCCTTTTACTTGAACTTCGACAACTATTTGCGTAGTGTCCATATTTTTTGCACCTATAACATTGAACTTGAGATATGTCCTTCTTCTCCTTTTGATCTGGGCTAGGACTTGATCTCCTATCTTGGTGCTTGTTTTTATGGAACTTCCTACCTTTTCCCTTACCCTTCTTGGCATGGGAAACAAAAGCTTGGTTCTCCTCAGATTGAGTGCCATGGAGTCTTTGATGTGCTGCAGCCCTTGTCTCCTCCCGAGTGCAATATTCCCAAAGCTTATCAAACTTTGGTAGTTTGGATCTACCACTTATGCTTTGGATAAAGGACTCCCATGATGGTGGAAGACCATTCAGGGTGGTGATGACAAGCTCATTTTCATCAATGGGATCTCCATTGGTACTAATCGCGTCCCTTAGTTCTGTGATCCTCATGAAATATGAGGCAATGGATTCTGATTTGGATATCTTCATATTTGATAACTGGTTTCTCAATGTCATGGATACATTGAGGCTAGTGTGTTCAAACAACTTCTTTAAGGTCTTGAACATTTTCCTAGCAGTCTTCTTTCCTGAAATTTGTGGAACCAAATGATCTCTTACTGAGTCCACTAGAATCCTTCTTGCTCTAGCATCATTCTTCCTCCATCGGGGTTTGTCTTCTTCAGCTTCTGGTTTAGGGACCTTTTCATTTATAATTTGTAATAGGTCATTTTCTTCTAGTAGTAGAAGAACCCTAGACTCCCAAGAGATAAAGATGGAAGCTCCTTCCAAACGATCTTCAACCTTCATACCAATTATCTTGACTGCAGATCTGGTTCAGAAACCCTAGCAGGAGCTAGGTCAAAAATGAAAGTTGATAATTTGAAAAACTGAAACCACAGATAAATGTGCCTTTCCAAGGAGAGTTGAATTGAGGGCGGGCTGGTCCAAATTTGTGGAGAGAAATGAGTTAAAACTGAAACCCTAATTTTGTTGCAGCCAAAGAGTTAGGTCAAAAATTGAAAATTCTCGGATTTGAATTCCGTCTTCACCAAAGGATGCGCCTTGCCAAAAACGAAATTCCTATGGCTCTTTTTCTCCAAAATGTTGGGTGAAGACTCACAAGATGAAACCCTAGTTCCGACAGGGTTCCATGTTTCGACAATGGCTTCTTCTAGAACTGCTCTGATCCCATGTTAAATTTCATACATTCATATCATAATAACATAAATGCATAACCAAGATCACTAGAAGAAAGACAAATCACAAAACAGTGACACAGAGTTTACCCTGGGAAACCCAATTGGAAAAAACCCAACAACCTTCGTATAGAGTTGTTAATCCTGAGATCAGAGTACAAATGATAAAAGAGAAAATGTGAAAATGTCTTCCACAAGTGGAAACCCCAAAACAGCTTCCTCCTCTAGCTTGCGCGAATTCTGCTCTCTCCCAAGTGATGCGCAAATGTCGAGTGTGAGAATGTGAATAATGAGGTGCACTAGCCTCTTATTTATACAAGTGCAAATATGAAAAATACCCTAACTGGGCCGACTTCACCTGCGGGCAATAAATAATTTATTTAATATTTTTCTTTTTCTTCTTTGCACCCCGAGGTTTACATTGGTTCTTTCATGTGTTTACATAAGTAATTACATCAGGTACATCTCCCTTAGGAGGCACAATCAAGTCTAATGAAACTACAATAAAATACAATGAATAATATCTTCCGAAGTTGCACAAAATCCAACAATCATGAGTCCTACCCTCTGGTTAAATTGAAATTTCAAAGAAAGAGTCATTCTGGGTCATAGTCTGGAATCCTATTAAAAGAAGTTAAAAATGACACCCCATAGAATAGATTAATCCTATCCAGAAAGTTTAAAGAAAAATCACCTAAGCTACAGTTTAGTTAAATAAAATTTCAACCTCGGTCATGAGCTGGATGAAAGACCTTAATTGGGCATCTTTTTGCATTCTATTCCGTGTGGACAGTATTTGTTACATCGGCTAGTTGTGATGGAATGCTGTCATTGCTCACTTCTTCTAGGTGCAAGCTTAGTCACTGCATTTGGCAATCTTTTCTAATTTTTTTTTGAAATTTAAGTAGTCTCAAGGAACCACAAGTAAATTATCCAGATTGGGCGAAGTTAATTGTCACAAATCTGATTTACACAAAATTTTAATATAAGAGAATTTAAATACAATATGTAAAATATTATTCTCATATGTTGGAATTTTGAGATAAGGGTAGTTAAAAATTTAGTTTGCTCTTAATTCTGAATTTGATTGTCACGACTCTAAAATTTAATTGCATATGCTTAATTCTATTTGCTAAACTTAATAGTGAGTTTATCATATTCTTTTGCATTGGTAATTTTTTTCCGAAGTTCATTATGTTGCCCAAACACACATAGGTGACTTAGGTGTAAGAATTTGTCCAAACTTATTTTTGGCCTCGTTTTATGTCCAACTTAATTCATCTCCGTGGGTTTATTAGTGTGGGATTGTCTCTAGTGGTTATCTGGCAGGTTTTACGGCACCATTGTGGCTATGGTTGGACCATGAGCATTCACTCTGAGGATAATACTTCTTGTTTTCAATACCATGATCAAGAACATGTTTTTTCCCTTGTCTTTGGATCTTGGTATCCATTTCCACTAGCATTCTTGAGTCATGCGAATTTTGCTTTTGTATTTATTACACTATTATTGGCAGGGTTGATCTTTTTTTTCTTGAACCAGGGATATGCTCCACTCTGCAGGGGCTTTGAGGACTTTTACATCCGTAGGCTGTATCATCGCATTCAGGTATTTTACACTTTAGACATTTCAATCAATTTTGTTAGATGACTGTCAATTTAAATACTGCTCTATAGTTTCCTCGTTCTAATGGATTTTCTCACCACCCTATATATGAAACATTCATCATATATTTGCATGCTCAGGCTTGTTTGGCAGATTTGTCTTTGTTGGTTTCTCATTCATATTGAATGTTTCTAAACTATAAATCCACAAAACAAATTAGCTCTCTAGAAAACTCACCATTGCCAATTGATGAAATTAACACAGTCTAATGGCCATGTCATTGTATTTAGTTGGTGTTCATATTAGATAATAAGTGTGATAGAACATATTCTAATAGTCACATGTCACATTAATAAAGGACGTTACGACAAGTAGTGTGTTAATTAGGTTTTAAGCATGATTCGACCCAATGCCAGTTGGTAGTATAGGTGGTTGTCTCTCATATATATGAGTTTTATATCTCATTTTCTTATTGAATAATATAAGCAACTTACTTTTTTTTCTGTATGCAACTTTTTCTTGTGTTTGTTTATAATCTTATATTTATCAAAGCCAAGGTTCTTTGTTGTTTGGAAGGATTAGAGCCTTGTTCCAATGCATCTGGGTAGTCACTAGGAATATTCAATATTGAAAGCATTGTGGACAAAACACACAAGTAGGAGATTGTAGAACATAGGATGCATTAATATTGTTGAATGTGAGTTGTTGATAAATGTAGCTTGGGCAGGAACTTCTTGCATAGGTTTCAGTATGAACATGCAGGGAATGGTTTGAGACATTTTGAGGATGATGCAGAGGATGAGATGGCACAGTGAGACCCACAACGAAAAGTGGGAGAATATACATGGCACTTGGTGGGCCAGTTCAAGAGAAGGACCCCATGAACAAAGCCAAGTTGTCTTAGGCTAGATTTCCCATTATTTCATTTCTTCTCATTATTTGTAAAGTGACCACTAAGGAAAAGTGGAAAATATTTCTATTTTGTAATTTCATTTGCAAAAGTGAAAGCCAAATTTTTTGAAGTCGACTTAGTCTTAGGGGTCTAAATGAAATGTATTTAATACATTAATGACTTAGACTGGTATTTAATCTTAGCAGTACTTCTCAAGTTTGAGATAAGTGCTGGTTAGGGTTGAGGAGATTAGGGTTTTCGCAAAGCATAAAGGCAAACAAGATAGGGAGGTTGACTCAGTTGAATAGAGTTAGCGAACATGAGAGGAGTTGGAGCGCATCAGAGAGGAGAAGAGCATTTTTACTGAATTGACCAGCAAGTAAAACAGGCTGTACAATACCCTGTATTTCTGGTGCTGTTTTTTCCTTCATGTATAGGACCTACACCTCTTACGCAAATCGTGCACTTCTGTTTAGGGGTGATTTGTTGACCGTACAACTATTGGTTTAACAAACTGTGATGGTTGCCTTCTAAGCTTTAATCAAAGGAATGAGGAGCTGATTATAAGGAAAATTCATCTGTGTATTGTAAGTTTCATTTATGTTTCTGCTGTTTACTTTTCCAGTGATTGTGTGATTGATGCTATTTTCGGAAATTAATTTTCTATATTTGAATAAAATCAGTGTTTGATTTGTTTAATTTGAGAACATTAGAACAATAATCACCTAGGGTTTGAAAATTTTAATATGGTACCAGAGATTCTCTGATTGAGATTCTCAATGGTTTGTGATAGTATGTCAACTACATGACACAATTGACGAAAATAACTGTCAGAGACAAGGACCAACAGTTAGAGGTTTTCAGAGGTTGTGCTTACTTATCAGATTTGGGAGTTTGTGTATTAGATCTCAGAGATGGCATCAACTAGCATTAGATTTGATATGACAGATTGGAAGGAGCCTCAAATTTCTTGCCTTGGAAAGTCAGGGTAATATTCCTACTGCAAGAGCATCTTTGGGATATCCTCAAAGATGTTGTGACTCCACCTACAGATCCACAACAGTTGACAGTGCACAAGAAGAAGGAAGTGAAGGCCAAGCAAATGATCTTGGATGAAGGTCACGCAGGTTCGTGATCAACTTGCAGCAGATGGGGAGAAGATTGAAGACTCAGAGCTAGTGAACGTGGCATTGAATGGATTCTCAACTTTATGGGAAACATTTGTCTAGGTCATTTGTGCTCATGTGCATCTTCTTTCCTTCAAAAGATTGTGGGATGACTATATCCAGGAGGAGACTCGGATGGCGTCAAAGGCCAACAAGAAAGATGGTGATGCCTAGCCATATATGGACAAACAAAGAAGGGAAGAGGTGAAGGACCCAACAAGGGCAAAGGAAAGAGTTAGGAGTCAACCTCATAGTTAGGGAAGGACTTGAACAAGGTCAAGTGCTTCACTTGTCATAAGCATGGGTATTGTGCACCGCAATGTCTAGGCAAGAAGAATGGCAAAGGGAAGCAACAATAGAAGCAAGTGGGAACATCTGCAGTAACATAAATGAACGAGTTTACCACTAAATTCGAGAAGGATTTCTTGATGGTATCTTGCCTTTCCACCAACACAGTTTTGAGGGATCTTTGGTATGTGGATAGTGGGGCATCTAGGCATATTACATCAACTCGACAATGTTTTACCAGTCTAAAAGAGCATGACTCATGGGTTCAAGTAGAGCTTGGTGATGATGCTTGGACTGAGTAGCAGGAGTTGGTAATATTTTCTTCCAATTCCAGCCAAGTAACTCTTTAGATTTTGATGATGTTTTGTTTTTTCCAACTTCCAAGTCTCAAGACGAACTTGCTTTTAGTTTTGGTTATGGAAGCTAAGGGTTATGCAATGGGAACCAACATGTTCTTATCAAATTAAAGGAATCTAGTGCAGAAGCAATACAAGTGATAGGGGTTAGGGAAGGCAATCTATAGAGGTTGTAGGGTGAACTTGATTAAGCCCGAGTTGATGACAACTTGTGTCAGTTGTGCCACAAGAGGATGGGGCACCTGCATCATAAAGCGTTGCCTATTATGAGGGAGATAGTTAGGTCTTCCAGAGTTTAGCATTGAGCAACAAGGAGTATGTGAAGGGTACATGCTTGGAAAGCATGTGAATGCTTCTTTCCAAGCAATTAACACAGGTCTAATGAGATTCTAGACCTAGTGCATTTGGATGTATGTGGATCGATGTCAGTAGCATCAATCTTAGGTAGCATGTACTATATTTCCTTTATTGATGATTTCTCTCCCAAGACAGGGATCCACTTCTTAAAGGCTAAGGATGAGGTTTGTTACGTCTCAGTTTGCACAGCTTGTTCAGTAGACAGAAGACACCCAGTTAGCCAGGGAGCCTTTAGTTCATCATCTGGATCAGATAGTCTTTTGCTCGCTTGTATTGTACATTTCCTTTGTCATGGTCAAAGGAAGATGATTGTAAATTTTTTGACATCCTTTATATGTGTAAAAGGGCTAGCTCGAGTGAGTCATTCTTATTATGGCTACTTTGGAGTGTTTTTTCACCTAGATGAACTTAGATCCTAGCGATCAGAGTTTATCTCGGTTTTTTCACTCAATTCTCCAAAGCCAAAGTATGTTATAATACAGATGCCCGAGGTTGGTGTTTAAGTCCTTAGAGTATGATGTCGAAATCTAAGTCAGTTACCATGTTTTAACAAAAGTTATTACCTTTTAGGTCTCTTGGGGGGGTAGATGTGTCAAAAACTATGTAATAAAAGGCTTAAGGGGGTCAAATAAATCAAATAACCCACCTTTCCCCTTCTCAAACCTTGGTTTAGTGTAGCACTACCTCCTTGAGGAGTTTCTCACTTGGTTCATGAGATTTCCTTATTGAGGTGTTTTCACTTGTTTTAGGGGGAAATATTCCTAGAATACGCCCCATCCCTTGCTGAAGCTCCTTGGGCTCAGAAAGCTGTAGCACCCCCCTAAATCAAAAGATATGACCTTAGGAGTGGGCTAAGCTAAGCTCTCTAGCGCCTCCCTTAATTAAGAGTTTTCCCTCCTCCAAGGGATGTACGGTGGCACCTTCTCTTGCATTGGGATTAACTCCCATGCATGGAGAAGATCCCAAAGTAGCCTTTGGCTACTTAAAGAAGCTTGATCTCTCTCATTTTTGTTGGTTATTGGTTGAAGCACATAGCTTATTGTAGTACTCTTTTGAGAACAAGTTTGTGTGAGTAAAAGTAAGGCTTTGGAGGCTAACTGTGGCGTGGCTCGTCAATTGTGTGGCATATCTTGCTTATCATCTTTATGTGGAGGTAACAAGTATCTTATGTTGTTAATGTAGATGCTTCTTATTTCTTCGTATGGTCTTTGAAAGGGGACTACTCCCCACTTGAATAAGATTTTACTTCATAGTTTTTCTATTATAGATTTTACTGTACGTTTATAGAGAAGGAGCTTCATTTTAGCATTAAGCCTAGTTTGGATTATGCTGTATTGACTCTCTCCTTATAGGTTGCACCCGGAGAAGAAGAGGGCAAGGAGAATCTTTCTCCTTGCATGCATTTAATATTGTCTGTGTATGTTATCCCATCCACTGAGCAACTTGAGGTTAGCCTGGAGCAACCTTTCCTTTTTAGTGATTCTTCTAGTAAAGCAAGGCCCTTAGGGTCATTCCTTGGTGACTCCATTAGCGTGATCTTTTGGTATAAAGCGCAACTCTCTCTCACTTGCTTCTCACCTTCCAACCACTACAAGAAATTTACTCCCTTTTCTATTTATTTCATGCATGCACTAATCTATATTTTTAAGTAAATCCTAGGACCTAAGTAGATGTGTTTGCATGCATAGATCTCTTTGATAAGCAATTAAAAATCCGAAAAAGTAGATCTAGGAAAAGTATTGCATGTTCGTGCATGTTCACATGTGTGCATAGATTTCTAACTTTTTTACCTTGCATGTCAGTGCATGTGGTTGCATGTCATCAAAGGTCATCGTAAAGTGTTTATTTGGCTTTTTTTGGCATGCTTTAACTCACTCTCCACTGTCCGAACAACGGGAAAATCTTGCGTTATGGACACTTACGTCCTTCTCCATTTGTATTTCTAACCCACTAATGCATGCCTCCAAGTGTCCTTTGATTTCGCAGGTTAAGCATGCTTTCCGATGTAACTTAGGAGCACTTTTCTAGCTCATTTTTGCTCGCTGTCCGGACTCATTATTCATCGCTTTAGACAATCCCAAGGAAGCCTTTAAGAAGTAGCCCTGTACCATCATAGTGGGCAATTGATTGATACTCCTACCATGCAAACTTTCCAACCCTTTTCTGCAAAATTTCAGCCAACAAGTACTTTCTAAGTGGTCCATAATGCATGTAGTTAATTGAAAGGCAATGGTCTTCAAATTCATATTATCATGTGTCATGCACTAATAAATTAGATTTATTTTCTCTAGTTGCATTTCTCTAAAAAACTCCTAAACAAAGTTTGTTTTAAAAGCAAAAACTGCATCCTTAGATTCTTTTCTTTTAAGGACCACCCCCTTGGCTTTGTAAAGGTGTTGGCCTGAACGGAGGAGTCCAATGTCAAGTTGACAGTTCATCCGACTCGAGGCTTGCCCCCAAAGCCGCCCACAATGAGTTCAAGATTTTTTTCACCCGGAGGTGTGAAATTGAATTAGGTGGCAACAAGGTCTTTAGAAAGTTTAAGGAGTTTAAAGCTCTAGTCGAGAATCATATAGGAAATAAGTTCAAAGTCTTGAGATTGGACAATGGGGGCGAGTATATTTCCGAGGAGTTCGAGGGTTTCTGCAAGGAGGCAGAAATCAAGAGAGTTAGCTGTTCCGTACAACCCACAATAGAATGGGGTTGTAGAGTGGAAGAGTCAATCCATCATAGGGATTGCTAAGGCCATGATTCATGACCAAGACTTGCCATTGTTTCTTTGGGTAGAAGCATGCAAGACAATAGTCTATATGCACAATAGGTGTCCTCATAGGATCTTAGAGGACAAGACACCAGAGGAGACATTCACTGGTGTGAAATCATAGGTGAGTCATTTTTGCATCTTTGTATCTCCTGTTTTGTATCCATGTATTAGTAGAGAAGAGGACCAAGTTGGAACCTGTTGTCCACTAGATTGCACACCAGCAGCGGAAATCTTTCGAAAGCTGTCTCCCTCACTGGAAGTGGGGAGAGGTTTGGCCTTGGGGGCAAGCAATGAGCCAGGTACTGTCACCTGAATCCCAGCTCCTCCGTTTAGGCTAACTCCTAACGAAGCCAAGAGGGGTAGTCCCTACAAAGAGTTTCACTAAGGCTCTTATGTGTTTTAAGTGTTTTTTGATGAAGTGATACGGATGGGTGTTGTTTAGGAGTTTTCTTGTGATGAGACCAAAAAAAATGTAAAGATGAACAACAGATAATAAGCAATCCACGTTGCGAGATAAGATAACAAGATGGCAGTACGATTCAAAATTTGATAAATCACTAAAGCATTCACAATATGAAATAAACTCAAGGACAAATGGTCCTGATCAGTATATAAACTCTTAGATAACCAGTGCCTTATGGAGTCAAAGAAAAGTAAGGATTGTGATGCTGAATGTGTGGGTCTTGAAAAAGTGCTGTTTGTGAGATCGTTATGCAGATTATCTTTGTAAATTGAATATTTTAATGGTCTTGATTATTAAGCTAAGAACAAGGATATCAAAAGAGTAAACCTAACCAAGAAAAATACTGGCAACCTCTTAGATGATAGGTTGGGAGCACCCAGATTTAGAGGATAGGTGTTCGATGTTTGAACCGCCCCCGAGTCTGACAATGGGATTCCCGACACCACCTGTTTCAGGAAGCAACCTCAGTGATTTGACGCTGGTTTTGGATTTGGGATAAAGTTTTAATTAGGTTATCACTTGTAGACTTAGCAGATCCTTCACCTTTCTGAGTACTAGCCCAACCTTTTCAGGTTGGCAGAGCATACGGGTGTTGGACAAATAACCAAAATAAATTAATTAATGGGGGAATGTGAGTTGAAGTATTTTATTTATTAAGAGCACCGTTCAACTCTCCGATAGAGAGCACCCTTGACTTAGTCTTAAGACCAAAGTTCAAGAGACTTTTCTAATCTGATATGCCTAATGCAGGGGGAAAGTGCAAGTTTAAAAATGCTCTCCAACAGAGAGTGCTCTTGACTTGGATTTGGCCAAGTTCAAGAGGCTTTGTTTATTTTATTGCAAGTGGAAGCAGTTGTGGAAATTAAACCATGTGATAACTCAACAGATATAAAAGATGAATAGCATGCTACTTGCAAAATGAAATTAAAAAAGAGACTTAGTGTTCTACCAAACAAATTTACTCTAAGGTGGGGTCTTCCTCCGAACAAGGTTGACCATTAGAATCGCTAGCACTTGAGAACTTTCCAGCTAGCTGAAATTTCGACCAAGGAAACTAACGGGGAAAGAGGAGTAACCACAAAGTTATGTGGTCCTGCCCTTGGGATGAAATCCCAAGGATACTGCCTCAAGTCAAAACTTGGAAGAGAGTACGAAAATGAAATAAAAGACTAATCTAAAGCATGAGATGAAAGATCTAAGCTAACCAACCACAACACTCTTCCCCAAATGGGGAAAAAAACCCAAAAGTGGAGGACCCCTCCACTTGAACTTTTATTAACTTGATTACAAATGCCTTTGGGAGTTAAACCCTTCAAAGGTCTTCTTTGAGAAACGTAAGATAAACAAATTATTGCAAATAAAACCTGGAAGCCTTTGAAGGCTAGTACAAAAAGGAGATTGTTTCTTGGTTTATTGCTTGGTTTGGATCTTCTCCTTGAAAATACTTTGCTCTTCTTTGAATGTTACTTCACAAGTTTTATCTCCTCTTTCAAGAGACCTACACAAGCTTGGAAAAAACACTCAACAAGCACCCATTAAATGTTAGAAATCAAGCGAAATTGAAAACTACTTAGTCTAAAAAATGAAAACTAAGATCTAACATGTAAAAGCATGAGATTTTGGTTTGAAAATTTTAATATGGGAAAACGGACCAGCGAACAAAAGATGCCCTAAATATGCTAGAAATGAGATCTAAGACATAAAAATTTTAAGAAATTTTTTATGAAAAAATTCTCTCTCAAATGTAAACAAAATTTCAATCGAGAATGCTCTAAGATTAACTTTTCAATGCATGAGATGGTGTATGAGATGCAATAATACTTGAGATCTAACTCTAACAAATTACTTTTGCAAACTAAAAATGAAGCTAACATTAACTCAAACAATTCGTTTTTGTGCTTTTTTGGCTTGTTTTAGGGCTTTTTTGAGGTGGACGAAATGAGCTTGAAGAGGAAAGGCGAATCGAGGATGGAAGGTGGATCTTAGGGCAAAACGAAATGGAGGAAGAGAAAGTGGATCTAGGGCAAAACGAATGGATGAATGATGGCTAGTCTAATGGAGATGGGCTTGAAGAGGTAAGCTTAAGGACACAAGTAACCAAGATTTGTTTTGAAAGTGTTTGGTGATGGAGGAAGAGGCCAAATACTCCTACTTGAAAGTTTCTTCTCATGAAATGAAGAGAAGACCTTGAAGACCTGCAAGATAGATTGATTAGATGCCAAGAACCACTGTTAAATGAAGAATGACTTAGTCTTTAATAAGCCTTTCTCCACCTTGGGAAACCCCTGCAAAAATCTTGTTATGAAACATGCAAAAACCGAAAGATATATTTCTAATCAAAGTAAAACATACATCTAATAATGAAATTGCATGATCAATGAACAAAATGAAAGAGATATCACCAATAGTGTGAAGAACATCCCAATTGCTCCAGCATGGACCTCCAAAGTCTAAACTTTATTCAATATTAAACATATATTACAACAATATTTTGGCAGAGTGTTCATGCTCAAAATCTCCATGAGAGAATTGCCAAAATGCCATCTCTTTATAGCAAATACAAGCTACCTAATACCTAAGTCGAATTGGCATGATGGAAGCCAATGGCACTTGACACAATTCGAACTCCACTCAAAATCCCAATCAAAACCAAGCTTGGAGCTTAGACTCACCAATAACTCGAGTTTGTGGATGATGTGGATGGGGAGGTGGCCTCCACCTTGGCAAGGCGCCCCCCATCCCACTTTGGAAACACCATCAAGCAAATAAGATGTTGACACATGTGAAACTCGCACTCCCAAAGAGAATGACGTGAGCAAGCTTGTGAGGGCGTGAATGCCACATATGGAAGCTTGGAGTGGAGTGGTTGGTGGTGACTCGAGTTATGAAGGGAGCCAATGCACAAATCAAGGAATGGCACCTACCATATCCATTAGTGTAACCACCAACCCAATAACCATGTGCCAACACACCAAATCGACTTTTTCATTGAAGGAGGGCGAATTGCTTGGTGAAGATAAGCTTGTGCTGACTGTATACTCAACTGAATGATGACTGAGATGATTGGAATCTTCATTAATGCCCAGTGCCATGTCAACTAGCCTAACTAGCCTTTTACTTTATTCCATTTGGATTATTTTGGAGAGATTTGGATTATCTCCAAAATAATCATTTTTATTATTTTAATTAATAATTTCTCTGTAACTGGGATTTTTGAGAAATTATTAATTATGAGGCCTAGCTGACATCCGAAACTTAGGATAAACTGGTCCGGGGATCATGAATGATTTTTGGCTTAAGTCTGGAGCCTTCAATCATCAAATTCGGATCCTGGATGATTGACATATTACAAATTGATATTTCTCCATTTAAACTATAGAGAAATTTATTAAATTTAAAAAATAATTAAAAACCCAAATTCAACGGACCCGGTAAAATTTTTTCGAAATTTTTTCTGGGGGTCCTAGAGACTTAGGACATGACCGACAACTATTCTAACAGTGTCTAGTAGGCTTATATACATCAATTGGACTCTAATAACCCCCCATGGCTAAAATTTTCAAAATCGGGCGTTCCAGCTTTGGAGGAAGCGGGAGAAAACCTCATCGATTATAGCTCGGCTATAGGCAAAGTATAATTGACAAGGGAAAAAACTCCCTGGAATACCTTAGTTGCTTAATCAAGTCATGGGGAACCGAGACACTCAGATCCTACTAGCACACTTTATTACAAACCCCATGGGGCCATGGTCATGTCAACTGAAAAACAAAACTGGCTAGTCACAAATGCTGGATCATCTGATACACTGGAGTACAAACATTCATCATGTTTGTCAAATGGCGGCTCTTCAGATAATCCAACTATGGTACAAATAAGTTGGTAACAGAACCCTCCAACAAGAAGGGTTTATTTGTAGGTTATAGTGAGACTTCAAAGGCCTATATGGTTATATTCCATAACAGAGGAAGACAATAGTAAGTAGGGATGTAAAGTTTGAGGAAGACTTTGCATCCAGGAAGTCTCATTAGCCTATTTCTAGTGATAGAGGATGAGGAGCAGGAAGCTTCAAGGGTTGATCCAGGGTTGCTAGCAGCATCCAGAGTAGGACAACAACCTTCAGGTGAAGAGGAGAGACATTAGCCCCTTCCAGTTCTGTCAAAAGACTTGGATCGTTCACTTAGACATTAAGGGATGCTCAAACGTATGTTGAGGCTCCTAGGAGCACATTTAAATAGAGAATCAGAGATCTCCAAGGAAGTTTCCAAACTACATGGCATTGATGATCAACACCATAGATTCATATCCTTCTAGATTCCAGGAGGTAACATAACAACAGGTCTGGTGGGATGCCATGGTGGAGTACACCTCCATCATGAAGAACGATGTGTGGGACATAGTGCCGGGATTAGAGGGGAAGCTAGTAGTGAGTTCCAAGTGTCTCCACGAAATTAAGCTTGCTAATGGTAGCATCAAGAAGTTCAAGGCGAGGTTTGTTGTGAGATGGTTCTCCCAGGAAGAGCGAATGGACTATGAGGAGACTGTTGCTCTAGTTGCCATGTACACTTCCATTAGTGTAGTTATGTCGTTTATTTCATTTATGGGATGGTGGATACATCAAATGGATGTGAAGACCACTTTCTTTAATGGGACAATTGAGGAAGAAGTGTCCATAGAGCATCCTTAGGGCTTTGAGGTAACTGGGAAGGAGTCCCATGTTTGTAGGCTTAAGAAGGCCTTGTATGGACTCAAGCAAGCACTAAGAGCATGGTATTTTTCCTTAGGGCTTTGAGGTAACTGGGAAGGAGTCCAATGTTTGTAGGGTTAAGAAGGTCTTGTATGGACCCAAGCAAGCACCAAGAGCATGATATTCCTGGATAATATAAGCACAGTGTTGTCATTGAGTCTAGTGTTCTTGAATGTACACTAGAAGTAGTTTCTCACTTGTTAGATTTGGACAATTCATGTTCATGTGAGATGATCTGAAATGGATCAATATATAGTTTGTCATATGTTTTGGTGCTTTCGAGGTCGAAAGATTGGTGGATGAATTGGCTTGCAGGCCCCATTCCAGGGGTAGGTCTCACTTTTTAGATTTGGGTCTAGAACCTTTCGGGGCTTGTTTGATGGTCTAAACGATGTTTTTTGGGGTCCAAAGTTCAACACATATTGTGATGCCCCTTCATGCTATTCTATACTTTGAGACCTTTCTAACGATCCAAGAATCGCCTAAAATGTAGTCCGTATGAAGAAGTTATGCCTCCTGCAAGCTGACCTATCCAATTGACCACCATGGTACTGATTGGATTCCACGTCAACTCTCATTTCTCACACTTGTGGAGCTAGTCACATGTGGACTTTCCAGAACATTCTAGAAGGTCCAAAAACCTAACCCTAATCGGGAGTTGAGGTATGCACAAGCCCTATAACTAACCCTATATGATTATCGCGCTATGTTAAATATTGGGCCGCAAGGAAAAGAAGGGGTTCCATTCTTTTGATGTTATGTATTGTTCCATAGTTGAGCAACAACACGGGAGTGGATAGTAGAGCAGAATAGAGGAAGTAGGAGATCCTGTAGTAGCCATTATAGCTGCAGAGTCATAGGTAACTCCATAGAGAGTACTGCTTTCTTTGTATTTGTCCTACATTTTGGAGAAGAAAAGAGCAAGGTATAGTCATCATTTATGGCAGGGTTTTTCCCCTTAATGGGTTTTCCCAGGGTACATCTCGTGTTATTTGTGTGGATTGTGTATTTCTTTGCTCTAGTTATTTCTCTTTTATTTAATAAACTAATAAAAAGAACTAAGTTGTAAGATTCGTCGTGATGAATTGTTTCAGTGGAATATCCACAACAGTTTATGGATCATGAGAAGCTTGATTAACCTTTCTATTACTAACAACCATACTCTAAGTGGGAATCAAGATTACTAGGTAAGTCAATTGCATGTATCATTACTAGTGTGCAAAAATCTTGTTACTGTACAAATCATTACATGCAACATATCCATGGATACTCCAATCGATTAGTTTAATAAACTGCTTATATATTACTTGAACTATTGCGCTGCATAGAATCTTGGAGATTAGTATAAGTTACAATACCCAACTGTTGTCCATAAAATGGATTCATTTATCACTAACCTCTAATATACAAGAAAATAATCAACAAATCATGTTACAAATACAATGCATTACTATGCACACAATTCCCAAATACATCCAGGCAATGGATTTCCCATGTATAGAAATTGAAACTCATTTTCTCAATTTACTCTTTCAGAAAAATACATCAACAACACATGCTTCTTTACATGAATTACATTTCATGGGGGGTTCATACTCCCAATTCCACTTTACAAACTAGCTGTTGTTCACATATACAATTTCTTACAAATGTTACAAGACAAGTGGCCCCAAGCGTTAACTTGATTTCTAAATGCTTTCGTGCTAAATACCTAGAGGTCTTGGAATCCAATCTAATCAGGTCCTTTGGGGTTACCGATGGCCTATGTGGCTGGCAGTCAATTCACCTTCCATGCAAAAATTTCGGGGAAGTAGGGGGGAGAGATCCACAAGTATTGGCCTAGTAACAACACCCCAATTCTTTGCTTAGGTGTGTGAGAGTGGGGTGGAATTATTTCCTTGGAAAAAATATAAAGGACAAGTAATGAGGAAGAAGAATGCAGCACAAGGATTACACCATAGCGATTGGATTGGTGTGAGCATGTCTCACCAAATTGTAGAGCTTGGGAAGGATCTCACCCTCATGCTAGGGCCTTCTCCTTGTGGTGTGATCACATCATTGGACACTTGCACTATGAATTCATAAAAAGTTAGCGTGGAAAACCAAATCAAATTCAAAGATAGCAAAGCTGGAAATGACATGGAGACTTTTGCAAAATTGTTTCCTTTGCTAAAGGATTGCTTTGTTGAACACCAAGACTCTCTCACAGTTGTTAGAGTAGATTGGACAAGAGCATAGTTCAACTTGTGCAATTGGGAAAGAAGTTAATTCAGATTGGATATTTGGCAAGAGGAGAGGTTCACTAGATTATGGCTCAACTATACCAAGAATTGGCAATGAAGGAGGAGGCATTGGCCAGGCTACAGGTAGATGTCCAAGAGACCAAAGAAGCAAAGCAATCTTCCATTGCTACTGCAGAAGTCAACACCATGACTGAGACAAGCATGGTAAGATCACCTTCCATAGACCTTTCTCAAGAGCACTTGGGTGACTCCGCAAAGCATACTACAAGCATTAGTTCCAAGCTATTAAGACAGATGGGCTACGATGTTCAAGGGCTAGGAAAGATAAGTCAAAGAATCATAAGCCCCATTGTAGCTGAACTAAGGGTCAAGCATTGTTACCTCTCAAACCCTCACCTCTTGAGATAAAGTCCTAAAGCTCAAGTGAGACCTTGGAGCAACTAAGAGAGATAACAATGTCACCTCACAAACCCTCTTCACATTGTAGGCTGGCTCTCCTTTGGCTGAAAGGGGCCTTCCCTACAATAGGATTTGTTATCACATTTATAGTAGCTTGGGCTACCATATTTTCAGACTAGATTCTAGTACTATTTTGAGCTAGTCCTTTACTATGAGATGCTTGAGAATGACAGATGATGAGCAGCTATTTCAGGATCACTCACATTTTTGAGCAGCCCCAGAGCAGACATTACAACCTTATGCCATGACTGAGCCTCGTGATCTTAGATTTGATGACCGAGGTGGCCATTTTCTTCCATACAGAGCAGTGTGATAGTGCCTAGAGTTATGCAGCAACAGTGTTCCAGTGACAGTTGGTAGTTCAGATGGTAGATACAGGTATATGATCCAACATGTATATGGTTATGCATTGGATACCTTTATTTTTCTCTTTTACTTATCTTGGTAGCTTGACTAGGTATCTTGTAGTCAGGATCTGGCGATATTATATATAGATTTGGTTATTGGTTGACTGTCTGGAATGGAAGTGATCTAGTTACTTGGACTAAGAATTTCTTATGTATACTCGTTGGTCTTACCCTCTCAAGTAGTATGGACTTGGTCATTCCCACCATTTTTGGCTTGCTAGTTATGGCATCACATGTCACCTTTCCCCATCCATCCGTTCTCTTTCGTATTTGGTTTTATCCCGACTTGCACTTCAACTTGTGATACTGAGGACTTCCCCACTTATTCCTCTATGTTGGATAGACTCCCTGTTGTTTTGTGTCTCGACTCTGAGTTGTGCAATAAAACTTACTGAAGCCTTGATCCTTCTGGGTTAGGAGAACTCGCTGGTGTTGGTTCTTGAGCTTAGGTGAGTTGGATTTGAAGCCTTGACCTCTCTGGTCGGTTGCCCCCGATGTTTGGTCCTGATTGTGGATAATCCCCCCATTTGCCTGAGTTGTGTCGACTAAACTTTAAGCAAATTGTACTACCATCATTACATACACATATGACTGATTGTTATATCTTCTATGCAAGCCCATGATTATAAAATAAAAAATGTGCTTTTAAGCATAATGAAAGAGGGCTATGAAATAAAGTATAAAGCACCCTGGATAAAAGCTGCGATTAGTTGTACTTCTAAGCACATGCAAAATCCAAAGGGTCATAAGGCCTAAAAAGCAGTGGTTAAACATATGCTAAATCTAAAGACTGCTGGCCATAATAAAAAAGTAATGATTAATTCCTCACGGAGCCTACGGGTTGGGATGTGAGATGGAGTAAGGGACAACTATTTCTAAGTGTTCCCTAGAACCTCAAGTTACAGTTAGTTGTGCACCCAGTGATGGTGGTTCTAGAAAAGATCCTCATAAAGCTAGTTCAAGCTTGGATGTGAGCTGTAGACATTTGCTAAAGTGAATAGGCACTCAAATCAACTTATTCCATTTGTGAGACACCGCCATTCCTTGTGTGTTTTCTGTCCAACATATGCTTAGGTGATTTCCCCTTTTCCTTTATCCGAAGTGTCACAGTGTTGAAGTTTGTAAAGTCATCCCCTTGTCCTAGCCATGCCTTTTCCACCTTCACCCATTTCTAGCAAAATGGTCAAGTCCATGAATTGAGTATACACTCGAGGGTCTTTTTCTTAGTAATTGATTATTTTAATCCAGACTTATATTTGATGTACTACTGCTTAATCGCCAGTGAAATGCTACTTTGTACTTTAGTCTTGCTATTGAAATAATTAAAGGAGCATATCTTATCCATTTGCACTTGCAGCATCAGTCAGTTTGAGCCTGGGTCATTATTTTGATCAGTTTTGACCTGGTCAACCTAGTTTGACCAAGTCAACCGTAGGATCTGAGATGAGTTGGATCGATGAGGTTCGGGATTGATTATTTGTGGTCCTATGATGCCCACTTGATGACTCCATGCAACAGACACAGGTTTCATATGATGGTTTGATGGATTTTTATTATAATTATTATTTACAAACCATTATTTTTTATTGTCCGGGCATGGTTGAGCTTACAGATGATTATCCAGGTGGTCACATGGTGTATGAGTACTCATCTATACTACATTTGGACCTTCTGAGTCCATTGGCACAGTCATATATCAGTTTCAGGCACTTTCAGATGAGTTTATGGTTAGATTATGTAAGATTCCAGTTAGTAGAATTTGCCTTCTTACTGTGTTACTTCCACTATGTTTATGTAACTGCTGGTTTAATGACTTGTTTGTGGTTTTACATGGGTTTGCATGACAATGTAATTTCTTATGAAATAAATGCATGTCATATTTTAGTTATTATCTTCATGGATCAAATAATCTCAACTTACAAACCCCAATGAAATATGTCAAAACTGCTTATCCATTTATGCTGATACAAATTACTTCAATTGAACCCATAGCATTCGATATCGAAAATAGAATATTTCTGACCTTTGTTAATGATGAAAGTGGACTTGGCTGTAGCAGCTGGTCACAATGACGCAGATTTGTAAATATACTTTAATGAAAGTGTGATGCCTGTAATAGCAAATTATTGGTTGGCGGAAATATGTAACAGCTGCTGTGCATAATCGTAATGTAGTTTGGAGATGGAATATTGCATAAGGAAATGCCCTGCTGTAGAGGTCCACGCTTATCTGGATTGATCACACTCCGCTTTGTAAGAATACAGTTTTAGCATGAGAATTGTGTCCTCAATTGATTCATCTGCTCTCATGCATAGAATCGTGAGCCACCTATGAGATATAGCCTTCGAACAAGTGTCACGTTTCTCTTTACTACTGATCAGAATTCCTATGTGCCACCTATGTGCTACTGCTGCTACTATGAAGAGATGGTGTTAATAGGAGTTAAATGCTGCTATTTATCAGAATCGCTGCCCTTATATAACACACAGCAGCCCTAGGGATCCACCCTCCAGATTAATGGGTCTCTGCACCTTTACTTATCTTTTGCTGTATCAGTTTGCTGCCCTTTGGTATGTAACACTGTTAGAGTGAAGGGAATGCTACCTCCATGGATAACTCGCAGCCATAACTGTCTGCCAAGAATGCGTCTTCAGTAATTAAGTCACAGCAAGAGGATGATATTCTCTGGTATACGTTCTCAGTAATTTAATATGATCCTTCTCTGCCACAGTAAGGAGGAGGATCGCTGCCACAACAGTGGGTCAATACACACTAGCTCAATAAACTCGTCCTCAATGAAGCCTGCCTGTCAATATAACCCAAACTCTAACCAAACTCTGACCTAAACCCCAATGAACTTGTCTTCTTGTAGCTCGATCTTCTCTTGTCCAAGTGATGTAAACTTCAGTAGATCCACACAGAATTTGGACAGAGATGCGCTGCCCTACTACTTGATGAAGGACGCCTTTATTAATTGAGGAAGATGGCTGTCTCCCAGTGATGAATGCGCCCTACCACCCTACCACCTATAGCCTCAATCTCTGACCGAAAGAACTCACAATATTTATCTTCTTTGAAGCACGGTGATAGATTGGGGTGATCTATCCTCTTGAAGTTGACTAAGATGTATAGATTTCAACATCGAACCCAAACTTGTTGTCTAGGGCAGTGTGCCCTAAACCCAAAATGGCTCTCAGAGCTCTCAAACCGAATCTCAATGATCAATAACAATAATGGATACTGAGCAAGACACTTTACCTTTCTTTTATAGCCTTGACATTGCATGCCCTATACCTAATTCACTTTTCTCTTCTATTTCTCCATTGAGTTGCATGCCACTCATTTGTTGTATGCATGCATGTTTGCATGCATCTCCCCTTTTCCTTGTAGCATGCACCTCACTTTTGCATGCCTGCATGATTGCATGCATTTTACTTCTGCATGCATGCATGCATCTTACTTTTGCATCCATGCTTGCATGCCCAGTCCCTTGTTCCAGTTTTACCCAAAATGAAACATTACAGATTATCACTTTATTGCTTATTTGCCATATAAAATGGCCTGTCAACATGTTTTGAGATTATTTTGGTTCACCTAGGGCGCTACAGAGGGAGTATGGGGTCCAACGACTTGTTATTGCCATATTACCATGCTCCCATACATTTTGGTGTAGTCAGATTTGTGCTCGAGGCACCAGGAAGAGAGATACAAGTATTTTATTATTTTACAGGTGATTTTCTGAGGATAAAAAATGGAAGAAATGGCTACTGAGGAAATCGATTTGGGCAATTGAGGCAAAGAATTGGCATAAGGTTGTTCAGAGGATTTTTGTGATGCATCCCACACCTTCTGGCACAGCTTGTAGCATTCAGTGGGGTCCACATACACTCCGGACTATTATTTGGGCATTTTTATTATGTCATTGAGGGGCCACGATTTGGTCATTTGGTCACAGTATGATATTATCTTGAGTTATTATATGTTATTGTGCCATGGGGTCATGCTAGAGAAGGACATGTTACACCTCTTAGCCCCACCATGTGCTTATGTCATGTGTCTTGCTCACTTGTCATGTGGTGCGTCCCCCTTGGATGTCTTAGTGAGTGCGCCCCCTCTATTTTTGAGTTGATCCATGTGTTTTGTATTTGGGCTCATCTTAGCCATTGCTTATCATTGATGTATCTTTTAATCTCAACCACTCATTCCAAAGGTGGTTAGGATTTTGGTCTCTCTCATTCCTATTTAAGGAAGAGATCCTCTCATTGTAAAAGGACTTTTGGCTCTTGGCTATTGGAATAAAATTTGATTCTTGTGAGAAAGTCTTGGATATTGGTTTGGATGTATGGCTATGGTGACTGAAACTATTTTTCCGTTGCATTGAGGATCTTGGTGAATATCTTGCACATTTTCTATCCATATTTTTACTTGTAGGTGAAGAGGACGATTTGGTAGAGGGGCGCACTTGCTGGGGAGACTCACCTTGTCCCTCTCTCTCAAATCCGGTTTATTCAGGGAGTAGTTTTGTCTTTGTACCAGTTATTCTCTGCATATTATTCTTCGTTTGCATTTATCCTCATTCTTGTTTGGTAATTGAGTTGATCTCCTTGGTTTTGCAGGAAGAGAGGGGTGCACCTGTGGACTTGAGAAAATTGTGGGAGCAAGAGAACAAGCCAAATCTTCATTTGATCTTTGCGGGAGTAGTCCTCGTCATGCTAGCATCCATTCTCATCATTCGGGTACGCTCATAAGGTGAGTATTTTATTTCTCTAACTTACCCATCCGTCATTTACATTCAAACCCTCATTGTTAAAAGTCTAAAAATTCTTTGGGTTTAACTACTTAGAATTTCGGTGAACCATTTATTGGTTTTTACGTCTAGGCCTATCCCTAGGTGGGTTCTCAAGGCGTCACCCTCTGAGGACTCCATCTGCCCCTTTTCCTAGGCATTGATCCTTTAACCCATGTGCCCTCCTTGGTTTGCTTATCTTCCGGGTTGTTAAACCTTTGTTTTTCGAGCTTGTGTGCCGTGATACTGTCAGATCTACCTTCAAGCTGTGCTAGAATGCCTTTAATTCTTCCAGATCTACTACTTGGGACCATTTTCCTCATTTTTAATTCACGTTTCCCAAGGCAGTTAGATTTAATCATTTACCCTAACACTTAAATCCTGGATCCACTCTTAATATTCAAGTAGTTAAGGTTGAATCTCATCTATCTTAAGCCTCCACAGTGACCTTGTTCTTTAGATCTAGGGTTCTTCACCCCTCACCTTACGTACCCTATTGAATAGCTTGATCTGGTGATTGGGTTAGATCTCTCCTGTCGGGAGTAGATCGGGGTCTCCCCCTTTGCTATCTGGGGCTTGGATAGCAAAAAGCGAAGAGTGCCTTGATTGACGTGACAACCAATCCATCTTGGGAATCGAGGCCCTCTTAGGTCACCTCTTTAGTTGCCTAGCTCCTCTACCGTCTTGAATACGATCTTTGTTTGGGGCAACTACAAGTTGTGTGATAACAGGATTGATAGAACTTATGCAATGAAGTCAAAGGTGAAATGAAGAGAAAGCTCTAGCAAAACAACTTAATGTGCTTTATGCAATAAGATGGATGAGTGGAACGAAGAATAGCACCTTTCCGTTGGGCATATGGGGTCAAATCAAAGTTCAATGTGAGGCTATATAACCTATTGAGGAAAAGATGTCAATTGGGACTAAAACCTACAAGTTACGAAGGCCCTCTCCTTGCAGTCCCATATTGTAGAAATATAACTAGATGGATCCCAAAAGTAGATGAACCCCAACACTTATGAAGATTACGATGACCATGAATGAAATGTATGTGCACTCATCCAATAATAGATAAGATAAGATAATTTTATTAATGTCCAACGAATGACCCCTAAAGTAGGTCAAAGGGATTTTTGGGTACAAAATGATGTCCATACAACGTGGGGGCACTGAATTGACTCCTATGAAAAGCAAGATGTAGAAGTAAAGTATGAATCTAATCTCAAAAAGCCAACTTTGAAGATGGAGAATGAATAGAGTTATCCAACCATAAACAACATCCCAATTCAATTCCCCATAAGCATATGTCAAGATAATTCCAACAATAAGGGAGAGCATTAAGATCTACAAGACATCCTCATCCACAAAGCATTTCATCAATCTTCCAAAAGCATCCAATGGATATTCAACTTACCTCCAATGGGAATTCTCCCCAAATCCATCATGCCAGTGCACGAGAAAGCTACTCTTTAAATAGAGTTTTCTCCATCTCTCTTACATTAAACAAGTAATTGTTTTCATAGATTCCTAAGTTCTCTAAGGAATAAAAATAAAATATCCTTCTCAACAACTTACTTACTATGAGTAGCAATATGTTGTTGAGATCCACTTTCTTCTCCAGAAAGAATTAATAAAATATGCTAGGAAAACAATACATAATGCTTTCTCTCATAACCAACTGATAAGACAAATCAAACAATAAAATAATGAATGGTCAACAAGCTTCAATAGGCTCGTAGGTGCATGAACATGTGTTTAAAGGGGCATCCAAAAGAAATTGCTTCATTAATAATCTTCAATAGTGTGAGTGAATGTCTCTAATCAAGGATTGACCTACTTGAAATGATGGCCCATGAGTGTATCTCCAAGTCTCAACAAGGATTCAATAGGATTGGTTTATCTCCATGATACTCCATTATGGTTTACCAGGTTCAAGCTACAACAGTACGACAACAAAATGATGTAAGGCAAATATGTATATTAGTTAGGGCTCAATAATGCAGTCTCACTTTCAGATCCATAACACAATCACGTTGGTGCCAACATTTGTTAGTTTTTGTACCTAGGGAAGTGTTCCCCTAGTGACTTTTGCCTAAGTCACTTAGAAAAAGGGAAAAGTGACCTTCACATTAAATGACTTGAGAAAAACATTTAATGAGACTTTATAAACTTAAAGTCACTTTTTTGCACCGGGTGAAACGAGGTGCTCTACAGCCCAGTATGGGGAGATGTTGTAACATTTATGGATGTAGCGTTACACACGAGTATGAGCGAGATGTTGTAACGTTACCAAAAAAGAGTAAAAAGTAATAAATTATATTATGTCGGCCATTAATAAATTCATGTTGGCTCATAAAATAAAAAATTAATGAAAGTATTTAAAGAAAATCCATGTTAGCTCATAAATTAGAATATTATGAAAAGTATTTAAAAAATCGATGTTCGTTTATAAAATAAAAACTTAAAACTTAAACCAGGGTCTATCAATCAAGAGATATCAAATTTCTTGAGTTTAAATTTAAAAAAAAAATACACCTTAAGAAATTGGATCCCTCTCGGTGCTTGATAGATACAGGTTTAAGATGGATCTATGCTGGTGATAAATTTAAGTAGGTGAGTGAAATTTATATTTTTGAGAAATAAATGGAGCATTTAATTTCAACCATTGATTTAAGTCAATGTCAACCATTAGATTTAGAAAACCCTAGGGTTTGAACAAAAAGGTGAAGGGAGGCAAAGAGAGTTCACTTTTGAGAGATTCAAGTGAAGAAAAGATAGAAGAGAGAGCAGAGAGCAGGGGCACGATTTTTGAGGAGGCAACTAGGGCAAGTTTGCACCAGCACACATTTCGAGGCTGCTTGAAGTGCATTTATTGCTGCACGGATTTCGAGGCAACAAACTGTTATATCAGCACGGTTTTCAAGGTGACTGTACAACAGCAGAAGGGCATAGTTTTCGAGGCACTGTACTTGCTGTACAATGGCACAGAAGTCGAGGACCGTACAACAGATTTATTGCTGTACTGTATAGCACAGGTTTCAAGACATTTTCAGGCACAGTTTTCGAGGAGACATTTTGGCACAAATTTAGAGGTCATTGGCATAGTTTTCGAGGAAGGTACAACAATATTTGTTGCTGCAAATCCGTACATTAGGTTGGGCACAGATTTTGAGGCATGCTGGGCACAGAAATCGAGGACCATACAACTAAGAATTTATGACTGTGTTGGCACAAAAATCGAGGCAGTGATTGCACGGATTTCAAGGCTGAAATTTCTTGGTTGAGATAAGTAGTATTTGACTGAAAATTTATGTACTGAAAATATTGCTGAAGAATTAATAAAATCTCTCTCTCTCTCTTTGACTGGTTTTCCCTGTGGGGGTTTTTCCAGCGCTATTGGCCGAAAATTCTAAATCTGATTTTATAATGGTGTGCATGTTAAATTATATTCCTGCCTGTTAAAGTGATTTTTCAGCGTGTTTAATTGTCTGAGAATTTTCATAAGTAATTTCCAGCCTATGCAAAATCGGTTGGGAATGAAATCCACTAAAACATTGACATAAACCAACAAGCTGCAAAACTGAGAAAAATCTACATGGTATCAGAGCTTGGAGGCAGAAAACAGTAATATTTTGCAGAGACAGAAATTTCCAGAACTCAGTAATTTTAGAAATTTTCTTCTGTTAGTGAACAACACTTTGTTGGGTTGAAGTAGAGTTGGCTATAGGACTTAGGTTGGAGGATAGGCTAGATGGGACATGGAACTTTGTGCCATGGAAGGATAGGATTTTGTTGATCATATAGGAGAATGAACTGTGGGAGGAGGTGGTTAGAAATACTACAGCAAACCCCGTTCAGATTCCCGCTGCTACAGATGCAGCAACATTATCAGCCTTCAACAAGAAGGACTGTAAGGCCAGAAGAATAATCCTTGATGTAGTTAAAGATCATATCATCCCTCACATTTTAGGCAAGGCTAGGGCACATTTGATGTGGACTGTTTTGACCAGCTTGTATGAGAGTACCAATGAGAACCGGAAGATGGTTCTCAAGGAGAAACTCAAGAGTATAAAAATGAATGGAGGAGAGGGAGTGACAGCTTACCTTACCAGGATATCTGCAGTTAGAGATGAGCTAGCAGCAGTTGGGGAGGTGGTCACTGCTACTGAGCTTGTGCGTATAGCAGTGAATGGGGATTCAAAGCCCTGGGGTGCATTTGTGCAGGCTATAGTGGGCAGAGAGAACCTACCTTCTTGGGAGAGACTGTGGGATGACTTTGTGCAGGAGGAGACCAGGAGAGGTCTCGTACAGGGCAGTTCGTCACAGGGTGGGGTAGATGAGGAGAATGGGGCTTTGACAGCAAAGGGGAAGAAGAAAAAGGGTCCCAAGAAGGGTGGGGCCAAGCAGCAGTAGCAGAGTGGGCAGACGAAGGACTTGAGTAAGATCAAGTGTTATGGTTGTCAGACATTTGGGCACTATGCTTCACAGTGTCCAAACAAGAAGAAGAAGAAGGGACAGCAGATGGCAGCTTCAGCGGAGGTTGATGACTTTGGAGACAAATTTCAGAGGGAGTTTTCCCTGTGTGTTGGACAGATTGAGAGAGAGAGAGAGCCTCTTTAGTTACCAGCACTGATATGGATTTAGAGATGGAGTATTCCTTGCTGGCAGGCCATCAGATGAGTGCTTCCACCACTGGCACTTGGTATATTGACAACGGACCCTCGAGCCACATGACAGGTGCTCGAGAGATGTTCTCCGAGCTATCACAGACAGGTACAGATGTGGAGGTTGTACTTGGCGATGACACCATTGTTAGAGTAGTTGGTCGAGGGACCATTACATTTCAGAGGGAGTCTATGAGTCCCATGATTCTTAGGGATGTGTTGTATGTCCCGGGGCTAAAGAAGAACCTTGTATCAGTTTCCATCATTGAGGACAGGGGTCTTGGGGTATGTTTCTCGGATGGGAGAGTACAGGTATTCCCCAGGACTATAGGAGTATCTACCTCCATGGACATTGGGGTTAGATGTGGAAGATGGTACAAGCTCTTGTTTCAGCCGCAGCACGCTCTAGCACACAGCAGCAGTAGTGAGCTATGGCATCAGAGGATGGCCCACTTACATCACCCAGCTCTGAGATTGTTGAGGAGCATGGTTACAGGTTTACCCGAGTTCATCACTGAGCAGAGTGATGTGTGCAGGGGGTGTGCTTTGAGAAAGTACACCAAGACTGCTTTTCCAAGCAGTGACACCAGAGCAGCAGGAGTGCTTGACCTGATCCATTCTGATATTTGTGGTTCTATGTTATCAGTCTCTTTGACTGGATTTGAGTACTATATAATCTTCATTGATGACTACTCCAGGAAGACCTGGATCTACTTCTTGAGGAGCAAGAAGTCACCCTTAGTATTGAGTGTCTTCCAAGGGTTCAAAGCCCTTGTGGAGAAGCAGACAGGGAGGAAGATTCGGATGTTGAGATCGGACAATGGGGGTGAGTATATCTCCAAGGAGTTCGATGCCTTTTGTAGATAGGAGGATATACAGAGACAACTGATAGTTCCCTACACTCCTGAGCAGAATGGAGTAGCAGAGAGGAAGAACAGGTCGATTTTGGGAGCAGCGAGAGCGATGCTCCATGATCAGGGGTTACCGTTCTTTCTATGGGCAGAGGCATGCAACACTGTAGTTTATCTGCAGAACATGAGTCCTCACCGTGCTTTGGGGAGGAAGATTCCTGAGGAGATGTACACAGGCAAGAAGCTTGAGGTGAGCCACTTTCGTATATTTGGTTCTTTGACTTACTCTCACGTCCCTTCTGAGAAGAGGACGAAGTTTGATCCCACAGCAGAGAGAGGCATCTTTGTCGGATATGATTAGACTTCGAAGGCTTATCGGCTTTATCTTCCTGGCCAAAAGAGAGTTGTAGTGAGGCGGGAAGTGAAGTTTGATGAGGAGATAGCCTTCAGGGAGTCTAGAGAGTTAGAGCAGAGGGAGCCACCAGCTCCCACACCTCAGTTGACACAGGTTTCTTCGATACAGGTTTCAGGTCCATAGTTTTCCGGAGTGATTGGATCATAGAGTACAGGCACAACTCCTACAGGTTTAGTGGTTCAGGTGACAGGTACTTCAGGGACAGGTTCAGGGATAGGTTCAGGTTTTGGTTCACAGGTTATAGGTTCTTCAGGGACTGGTTCATCAGTCATTGGTCCTCGGGGTGTTAGACCTTTTGCTTTTGGGAGTTCTTCAGATGAGGATAGACCAGTTTGGGAGGAGCCTTCAAGGAAGAGGAAGCGTAAATGGCTTCAAGACACCTTGAAGGAAGTAGAGGCATTTGGTAGACCCCAGGAGGAGATCAGGACAGTAGTGATGTTGGATAGATTGGGTATGTCTCTTGTTGCAAGTCTTCGTGATTCTGAGCCATCCACATTTGAGGAGGCTTCTCAACATCAGGTATGGAGAGATGCCATGATGGAAGAGTACCATTCCATCATGAAGAATGATGCTAGGGAGATAGTGCCGAGACTAGAGGGGAAGTCAGTTGTGACTTCCAAGTGGCTTTACAAGATAAAGCATGCTGTAGATGGCAGTGTGGAGAAGTACAAGGCTCGGTTTGTGGCTCGAGGGTTTTCACAGGTTGAGGGAGTTGACTATGATGAGACTTTTGCCCCAGTTGCTCGGTATTCTTCCATCAGAGCAGTGATTTCTATAGCAGCAGAGATGGGTTGGAAGATCCACCAGATGGATGTGAAGACTGCATTTCTCAATGGTCTTCTGCAAGAGGAGGTGTACTTAGAGTAGTCACAGGGATTCGAGATTCATGGGAGAGATTCTCATGTGTGCAGGCTGAGGAAAGCCTTGTATGGACTGAAGCAAGCTCTTAGAGCTTGGTACTCCAGGATCGATGCATACTTGACTTCGATGGGTTTTCAAAAGAGTGAAGCTGATCCCAACCTTTACTACATTGTGGTTGGTGGAGATCCTCTCATTCTTTTGTTATATGTTGATGGCTTGTTTATCACTGTAGAGGAGCGTCTCATTGCGTATTGCAAGAGAGACCTTGCTGCTGAGTATGAGATGACTGACATTGGGTTGATGCATTACTATCTGGGGATGGAGGTGTGGCAGGAGCCTGGACATATTTTCCTAGGACAGGGGAAGTATGCAGTTGATATTCTGAGGAGATTTCGGATGGAGGATTGCAGGCCGATGTCTACACCTATGATCACCAACTGGAAGCAACTTCATGCTTATGAGGGTAAGTTGGTGGATCCTACACTTTACCGTCAACTCATTGGATCGTTGATGTATCTAGTCAACACCAGGACAGACTTGTGTTTTGCGGTGAACACTCTTAGCCAGTTCATGGTGGAGCCTAGGAGTGTACATTGGACTGCCGCAAAACATGTGCTGAGATACCTAGCAGGTACAGTGGACTATGGTTTGGACTACAGGGGTTCGGGTGGAGTCAGTTTGGTTGGTTTCACAGATTCAGACTGGGCAGGCAGTGTGAGGGATCAGAAGAGCACTTCCGGTTGTTGTTTCAGTTTGGGCTTGACAACAGTGTCGTGGTTCAGTCGGAAACAGAAGTCCGTTGCATTGAGTTCCGTCGAGGCTGAGTATATGGCAGTCAATCAGGCTACTTGCGAAGCACTGTGGCTTCGTAAGTTGTTGGTAGATTTATTTGATCAGGAGCTTAGACCTATGGTGATCTATTGTGACAATCAAAGTTGCATTCAGCTCTCTGAGAATCCAGTGTTCCATGATAGGTCAAAGCACATTGAGATCAGATACCATTTCATCCGTGACTACGTCCAGAGAGGAGCAGTTGAGTTGCAGTATATTTCCACTGATGAGCAAGTAGCAGATATCCTGACGAAGTCTTTGGAGAGGGGGAAGTTTGTCTTCTTCAAAGACAAGTTGGGCGTGGTGCAGAACACCTTCCTCGGTAAGAGGGAGTGTTAGTTTTTGTACCTAGGGAAGTGTTCCCCTAGTGACTTTTGCCCAAGTCACTTAGAAAAAGGGAAAAGTGACCCTCACATTAAATGACTTAAGAAAAGCATTTAATGAGACTTTATAAACTTAAAGTCGCTTTTTGATAAATTTAAGTGGGTGAGTGAAATTAATATTTATGAGAAATAAATGGAGCATTTAATTTCAACCATTGATCCAAGTCAATCTCAACCATTAGATTTAGAAAACCCTAGGGTTTGAACAAAAAGGTGAAGGGAGACAAAGAGAGTTCACTTTTGAGAGATTCAAGTGAAGAAAAGAGAGAGTAGAGAGCAGGGGCACGATTTTCGAGGAGGCAGCTAGGGCAAGTTCGCACCAACACGCATTTTGAGGCAACTTGAAGTGCATTTATTGCTGCACGGATTTCGAGGCAGCAGACTGTTATATCAGCACGGTTTTCAAGGTGATTGTACAACAGAACGACACGATTTTCGAGGCATTGTACTTGCTGTACAGTGGCATAGAAATCGAGGACCGTACAACAGATTTATTGCTGTACCATACAACACAGGTTTCAAGACATTTTCGGGCACAGTTTTCGAGGAGACATTCTGGCATAGATTTTGAGGTCATTGGCACAGTTTTCGAGGAAGGTACAACAATATTTATTGCTGCAAATCCATATAGCAGGCTGGGCACAGATTTCGAGGCATGCTAGGCACAAAAATCGAGGACCGTACAACTCATAATTTATGACTGTGTTGGCACAGAAATCGAGGCAGTGATTGCACAGATTTCAAGGCTGAAATTTCTTGCTTGAGATAAAAGTAGTATTTGACTTAAAAATTTCTGTACTGAAAATATTGCTGAAGAATTAATAAAATCTCTCTCTCTTTCTGACTGGTTTTCCCCGTGGGGGTTTTTCCAGGGCTATTGGCCGAAAATTCTGAGTCTGATTTTTTAATGGTGTGCATGTTAAATTATATTTCTGCCTGTTAAAGTGATTTTTCAGCGTGTTTAATTGTCTGAGAATTTTCATGAGTAATTTCCAGCCTAAGCAAAACCGACTGGGAATGAAATCCACTGAAACATTGACATAAAGCAGCAAGCTGCAAAACTCAGAAAAATTTACAGCATTAAGTATTCATCAATGTTTTTTTCGTTTTTTGATGTCCTTAAGGCACATGCAATGATTAATTTATTTCAAACCAACAGAAGATACTAACTAACTTGTTTATTGCTGTGTAATTTTTTGCGTATCTTACAGGCACCATGGAGTAGTTAGGATAGCACAAGGGCTGCCTGGTAGGGCAGACCTGTGTAAAAAAAAAAGGGCTTGGGAAAGGGAAGGAGCAGGCCGCGTGAAGGATGGAGGAGCTGCGGAGTGTGGTTGAGTGGTGGAGGGGAGCTGCAACAAGAGAGGACATAGGTTATGGACAGAGCCGCGAATGGGAGGTGGCTGCGAGTAGGAGGTAGGCTACGGGGAAGCAGCGAAGGAAGGGTCGTGAGTCTCGGCGGAGATAGACAGCAGGCTCAGAAAGGTCGCAGATGGAGGAAAGATGGGGACGCGGGTGAGCTGGGAGGCTGAAAGAGGGAGCCGCGAAGGATGGGAGAGGGGCTACGGTGGAAGAGAACTGTGAAGTGGAAGCAGCAGCGTGGAGGCCCGCGGACTTGGATGGAAAGGAGGCTGTGGGAAAGAAAGGGTGCGGGTATGCGTGGGACGCGAGCAAGGTGAATCCTGTGGATTGCAGGAGGCCGTGGGGGAGAAGACAGACCACGAAGTGATGGAGGGAGCCGCGGGTATGGCAGCAGGAGCAGCCACGGGAAAAGGGGAATCCACAGGTGTGGCCTTCGGATGGGGCAAACAAGGAGAGGCCACCGGTTGCAGAATGGGTTTTATTTTTAAGTTTTTACTAACAAACTAATTATGAAAAATAAAATAAAATTACATTAACCAGCATATAAGATCAAATAATATGTACAGAATAACTCAAAAGTTAAGCTTTAAAATGTGGATTGAACAATCAGGGTTTGATAAAATAATCCAGCCTAACCTAGGGTTTCTAAAGGGATAACCCCTTACTTGAGATGGCACTTGCTCAGTTTGGCAAGCCAAAGAATCCTCCAACAACCTCTAGCATTAGTTGTGAGAAATTTGGCCAAAGCAAACCTAAGAGACCTAAAGCTCAAGCCTTCTTAGCTAGGGCAACAAAATACTGGAATTTGACTAGACTAGGGAAAAATGCAGCATTATATCCACCATTCAAACCTTCAACAAGCATAGATTCAGCATTTAGCAAAAAGACATCAAGAGATGAAAACTTAGATACCTTTTTGTGCATGTGTCAAGCAAACAACTCTTAGCAATCACCCAAGCAAGATGCAAGAAAAAAAGAATCTCCAAAGATAAGTCCCAAAATAAGCTCATACATTCATCCTCAAGAAAGTGTTTCTCCTCCAAAAACCCAAGGAGGTCGAAAATCAGAAAAATAGATATGATCCCTTCAGTTGTTAATTTTTGAAGTGAGGAGAAGATGAATTTATATCTTTCTCACACTCACTTTTACACAAAATAAGGTGAATTTAATATTTAAAATGTCAACTTAAAATTACAATTAAAATAATATAAAAAATAATCAAAGTAGTGGGTAAATTGGGTGTTTTCCCATATTTGACCCCTACTTGAGTAAAAATGGCTAGACAAGGCCAAAATCGACGAAACTGAAGGCTGAGACACGGAGGGGGTTCATCATACCCCTACTAACCCCATGAAATAGAGAAAAACCCTCAACGCCCCCCCTCAAAGCATACATCTAGCAGCCAATGGAAGATGACGCCATCCTCTGTAAAGACCAGGGAGGCATGGCGCTGGAGTTCTGGAACAGTAGGAGGATGCAGGAGGAAGCCTAGGTCAATGACAAAGGTCCCAATACTGAAAGAAACATGCCATCAATGTAAAAAATGCTTAGGGAATCCATGTGGTTCAATAACCCATCCTCGGGGGCCCTAGACACCAACCTTAGGGTTTCAAACCCTTTTATGAGGCAGTCAGCAGTGCCATTAAGCCATAGTACCCCCATAGGGGAGCTAAAGAACCTGGCCATGATCCCATCCATGAAATATGGCTGTATCGCATCCTTTAAGTCAAAAAAATAGGCTGCCACCTCTCTAGGGTGTATTTGGAACATGTGCTGGTATTGGTACTACGTAACAAGGTGAAAGAATGCAAAATTCTTCATTGAATTAGGTTGTTACTTCATTGAATTAGGTTGTTACTCATGGGAGAAAACAATGGAGATCATCTCTAGATTACAAAATCGTCCTTTAGGCTATGTTACTGCTCTCTTATACCAAGTCACTATACTTGGGTCTTAGAAAATTCCCATAAAAGTTACTAGTAGTGTCTCAAAAAACTTAAACAATCTCCCTAGTCATGTTTCATAACGCTCCTTTAGTCTAAGTTGCCATGGAACTCATTGCTCTCTTAGATTGGGTCACTGTAGTTGGACATCCAAAAAATGTCAAAATTGCACGAGTACAATCTTGGAAAATCCCAAAAATGTCCTACCCCAACTCCTAACAAGGGTTTTAGAAAACTCTTGATTGTCTTGCCAAGGGCTCCTAACAAGGGTTTTAGACAACTCTTGATTGTCTTGACAAGGGCCTTAAAAAATCCCCTAAATTCCTAACAAGGGTTTTAGAAAACATTCGATTGTCTTGACAGGGGTCTTCCAAAATGTCTCCAAAAAACATAATAAAATGCTAGGGTTAGAACATGTTGACATGTATGCTTTGATGTAGTGTATATGTCATTCTGGCTACATTGTTGACAAACTAGCTGGCATGGCTTAGAATTTAGGGCCTCACTTGGAGAGTAGGCTTATGGACTAAGTCAACTTTAAAGTCCCTTTTTCATGAGTGGCAAATGAGAGACTTGGTCAACATTTACAATCTTGTAACTTCCTTAATATACATTGGAAGATATCATACACTAAAAAGATTATGCTTCCCTCGGTTTGATTATACTATTACGAGTCCTTTGTGTTTCCCTGTTTCAGAAACTTGTGAAACATTGCTAAATGTTTGTCATGTTTTATGTTACTAACAGTAAATGTGACATAGCATTTATGACTCATAACGTTAATTTTATTCAGGTGTGATTACTCCAACACCCCTACATGAAAACAATATTTCAGAGCTTTACCTCCCCATGATACAAAAGTTCAAAATTTCTACGACTTGAAACTTTTACAAAGAAGAGCAATACAACTTCACAAGTAAAGGTTGACTACAGAATTTGATGATATGACGACTGCATATGGGTATGCAATATGCATCCATTCACCGAGGCATTTGGGTAATCGGCTGTGACGCTTGCTGATTATCTAAACTTGACTACATGTTTTGTCTTTAGAACAAAATCTGTCTGCTGCTTCTCTCCTCCAATAGATCTGTAACCAATCATCAGTGTTCCATTAGGTTACTAACTTACTATCACCCACGCTATCATCACACTAAAGGATAAGTTTGCTGAATTGCTCTAGACAACCATCCATATTGAGGAATCCCTTGTAAAATTCCCTGACTGGAGGCCTTCCTAATAGGCTATCTTTTAAGCAGTCAAGCAACTGTAGTCATCATCTTTGTCATCGATATTACCACCTTCAACATCATTGGTATTGTCACATTCCTCTCACCCTTTTTCTCCCTTCACTTCCCTTAAGTAAAACATAACTGCTACATTGACATACTTTGGGAGTAATCTGGTCATTTCATCCCTAGTAATTTGATTTCAACCTTTTAAACATATACCATTCATACATTCTTCAACTTCATAGTCTTGCCCATTAAAAGAAATTGCATCTTTTAGAACTTATAAAACTTAGATATGTACTTGGAAGGACATTCTCTGTTAGACACAAAGTGTCAGTTGTCTCATGCTTTTATATCACTGGAAATCCTCTGCCACACTCTACAAGCCAACTATTTGAGAACACTACCGGAGATTCTCCATCAAAATTTCCGTCTGCAATTGCTCTCACGTTTCTGAAGTTTTCTGTTAGATGCTACCCATCTCTTGTATAATTGGAAACATTTTTAACAAATTTTCTGGACAAATTTGGACATCTTGTTGGGTTTTAACAACTAAGGCATGTTTTCTGAACTTTTACTCAATTGCCCATAAACCATGGACCTTTTTGAATTATTCAAATGTCCATAAACCAACCTTTTTGAATTCTTCAAATGTCCATGTTACCTCCCATTTTTGCATGGGTGGTCACTTGATGACAGGGTAAGAAAAAGGCTGCTGGGAGATAGTGCAGAAGGCAGGAAAACAGACCTCAAGAATGCATTAAATGAATTCAAAGGCATTCAAGGACCATACATTTGACAGAGGAAGAAAATGCTAGTGATTACAGTCAACACAGAGATTGATTTGGGAATCTTGTTTACACATCTTCAGGGTTCCTTGATTTTGGTTTGCTTTTTTTCGAATGGAGAAGAAACATAAGTTTGCCATGCTTTCATCTATGGTTACTCTAAGCGATGCGGCAAATGAAGGATGGCATTCCTAACATAAAGTTCAATAAGGCTACTATGGGTATGTCATCTAGTCCATACATAGATGCACAGGGGAAAAATATATCTTCCACATCAATCTCAAACTTCGGCATGCTGGCCAAATTTTCTGTGTGTTTGTACAGTTTTCATCAGTTTCAGTCCAGCTTCATTGGTCTGAGTGGCCTACTAGCGAGCCCAGCACATCACCAAAGTGGTTTGCAACAAACAGAGGAATTCTGGAAGCTAGGACGGGTAGCATTACGACAGCTGATGCTATTACAACGAATACGGGTACAATGCTTGCAGCTGGCTTTCCAAAAGTGAATCCATCAACAGTTTTTGTTTGGGAGATTATTCCTGCCCATAGAAGCAAGCAATGCAGAACATTGCCGTGTAGATCAATCTACGCTCGTGAGTCAATGTTAAAAGTTGAAGGAGATAAAAATTATGCGAGTTGCCAGAGTGAAAACTCTTTGGAAATTGTCATAGGCTGAACACAACACCCCTTTCTCGGCAATTGATCGCATTTCCTAATTATGAAGGGGTTCCAAAAAAAAAAAAGATTTCTCCATCGAGTGTGTAAAGAGAGCTTTAGGTATCGTCTGCTTAGAGATTGAAGCAGTTATGGCTGAGTGTGAAGTATACCTGTATCCACGGAATGCTTCTGCACTTAAACTAAGTTTGAATACTGAGGAATCCGTCCACCATCGCGGGCTAAATTTCAGTATGTTGGCGGCAGTTTGATCAGTGCCAATAATTATGGCTCGTCCTAGCTGTCGTTTGGATGCAGTTTGTTGAGAATGAAGCAAGTATCATGCATTTGTTGACCGCAGATTACGCCAATATGTGAAGCTTTGGAGCGCCCGAGTCATCGCAACTATTTTCCCCAGATCATGTGCAGTCGAATGGGCAGTTTGGCAGTTCGAATCAAGGAGATGCGAGTTTCCACAGATGGCAGACAACATGATTTTCTTTTATCAAAGCAGAAAGCTCGAGATCACCATCGGATAAATTTTTGAGCGGTTGATTTAGTGAGAAAACTCACGAAGTATGAGTATTTATTGTCAATCGTTGCCTTGGTGGTTTCATTGCTGCCACATGGAGCTTTGGGGCATTTATTTAACCACTTGTCATTTTTCTAAAATAGTCGGGCTTTTAAAAGCAGAGTTCGATATTATGAGTTAGGTACTTGGCGTTGCTACGTGGAGTTTGGAAGTAGCGCATGTCCACCATTTCCAAGAATGGATCGATCAGTAGATGGCTATTTTTAATAACTTAAAGTCCCTCGATTGGATGGGATAGTCAGGGATAGAGTTCCCCGTTCTATAGCAGCGGAATGTCTCATGTGGCAGTCCTTTTTGTTTCCATGCGTTATTGACGGTCGGTTTCTTTTGATATCTGAAGCAGCTAACACACAGATTGACAGTTGTTACTCGGAGTTCCAGCTTCTTTTCTGCAGGTATTCAGGGTTTCGTAAAGCTTCAGCAAATAGCCAGTATTAAAGTTTAATTCTTTTATGACATACACCTGGCGCTCCTAACTCCCATTCTGACTGCAAGAAGATCTGAAGAGGACCAGTTATATGACATTTCGAGAAGCTCTCTGCCGGACAGGTCGACTTCTTTGGGCTATGTTCTGAGATCCTGAGCAAAATTTTGAGTCATCATTTGTGCAAGTGACATGTGTCACATCTCTGGTACCCTTTGCAAACCCTAATTAGGGCAACTGCATCTTTTGCTCTACTTAAGCTAGCAGGCTTTCATTTGTAAAGATGGAAAAAACTTTGGGAGTTCTTCTCTTCCCTTTAGCATAATAGAAAAAATACCATGGGCCTCTTTGGATAAACTCAGAACTCTCTCTCTCTCTTTGTATGCCATTTCTCTTTGTTGGCCATCTTTCATCTTGTCTGAGGCGATACCTCTCTTAGTTCATTTCTATCGATTCTTAAGCTAGGATCATATGAATAGAAGGCCAACAATCTAGCACAACTTTATTTGACCCATGCTTTTCTCATAAGTTTTGCGGTTTTCAGGTATTTTCAGGTGCAAGAGCTCTTAGTTGGTCACTACATTCATCTGGCAGCAAGGCCCATTTGAGCTCTCTTTTGACTCCATTCGCCCCTCTGATATATTGGCACTGGCCTTTCTTCGAGGACTGATCCTCCCATCTTTCCCATCACAATTTCAAAATACATCTTTTGTTACATTTGTTTCTCTAAGGCAACCTCTTCTTTTCACCTTGCCCGTTTATTGTACCTGCCTTAGCGATCCTATCTTAGGGATACCCCCCTAGAGTTGGAGGAGAGCCAACCTGAAGCGAAGAGGAGAGAAGTGTGGTGACATTGGCCTCTCTCCTGAGAGAGTTGTCATCCAGCTGGTGTGTTACATTTTGGGCTTCAACACACGCATGCCATTTTGGGAGACAATAGTCCAAGAACCATGTAGCTTTCTTAAAGATAATATTTTTCATATTTTGCTTTTAAGACTTCAACACCTGTGCCTTGTTCACATAAGATTTTCATTTTTCCACCCATCCTTTGAGCTTTGCGAAGCAGTTTGTGGGTCTCCAAGAATGCAGGGTTTCCATGGATGGTAATAAATCATTGAATTGCTGTCAACCCACAATCTATTCTTCTTCTTTTCTCATGAAGATGACAAAGGGTAGCCTATTATTCACAATACTGCTTTCTCCTTACCTTTTTTTATCTTTGATAGCCAGTTTGTCTCTGTCCATACAATCATTGAACTTGTGAATTGACCCATGATCTAGCCAAGAACTGATATATTCTTCTATTTTTTTAGGTTCAACATTCACCCTGGGAAACTTACCCCCTCTCTTAACCCAGTTGATTGTTGTAAATAGGATTTTCTTCCTTTTACTTATTGCAATTTCCAGTCTAATCTCTAGCTGGCTTTTAGTTTGTTTGTATTATGTACAAGTGTTTAGCAAGAAAGGTTGTTGGTTTTTATGTTTTCTCTTTTTTGAGGGGTGGAGGAGGACTCATTCCCCAGTGCAGGATTATGGACAACAACTTGAATCCTCTTCAGATTGGGCCTAATTGGCAAGCAACATCGTCTACATAAGTTCTTTTGGCTCTTTGTTTCTTAGCCTTGAAAGACAATTGTATCTCCCATGGTTTTGGAGCATATTTTATTTTGTATACAAAAACCATTGATACTTAACTGTTGGTAGTTGTGAATGCATGAAAGGTTGCACAGTTTTCAATTAGAGTAGTTGTGATGATTTGTTGCTAGTTTTATGTCCTGCCATGGTCAAGGTGAGAGGTTAATGGCTTAACTTATCTAATAAGTGTTAAAGTTAGTGCAACTGCGAGACCCATTCTCAAAGAGAATGGTACCCTAGTCAGTTAACTAGGGTTCCTAATCAAGTTAACTAGGCAGAGTAGAGAGTAAGACCCTAGAAGGTACCCTAGGGCCCCCAGCTGTCTCCTGGGGTTCTTGGTCGGGGACCAAGCAGACTCATGCCATGGAAAAGTCCCTAAGATGTGGCTAGGGCCCCTATTTGTCTCTAGGGTATTTTGGTATGGGACCAGATCTAGTTTCTTGGTCATGAGGACCAAGCAGATCCTGCAGGTTGAGACAGAGACATCTTGGTCTACGACCAGGCAAATTCTTGGTCACAAAGACCAAGTAGGTCTTGTAGGTGGTTTCAGTCTAGGACTGAAAGCTCAGCCTGGGGCTGAGAGCCATTTCCTTGGGAATGGAGGTTCTTGGTCAGTTACCAAGATGATGATGTGTGATGCCCCCTTCTCCCAGGTCTTCGAGATGGTTGAGTTAGATGGTCTTCTCAAGGCACTGGCCACCCCTTGATGGAGCCACTAACATTTGACCTTAGGAGCAGTTTAGAGGACCACATGATCACATCATCCATGCAGACCCTTCCTTATACAGTGATGATGAACTTTCAAGTTATATGGAACATTTGTACATTTGAGAGAGAGATGATTGGTTGTAGCTTCTCCACCTTGGTTGATTTACTTTTGGTCCTTATACCCTATTGATTATTTGTCTTGTGGTACCTTGTCTTTGACTTGTGGTTAATAGGGTCATTTACCCACCTTGAGTTATCTTTTGACTTGTATCACCTTTGATGTTTTTGGTCTTATGGGTACTATGGTTGTTTTACCACGTTTAAGGTATACCCTTGGTCCTAGGGGTTATGGGTCATGTACCCACACCTATGTTATATTGGGTCATGTATTAGTCCTTGTACCCTCACCTAAATGACCCCAGTACCCTACTTATGTTTTATGTTATTAAATGTGACTCTTTTATTTTATTTTTATTTTTATTTTACTTTTATTTTTATTTCGATTTTAATTTTTAATTTTTTATCTTTTATTTTTTAATTTTTATTTTCCAAGGAAAAAAGCCGTAATTTCATTAAAGATAATCAAATTACATTCTGTATAAGCGCTTCTAAGAGCCCTTTCAGTAATAAGCTTTTCAGCTTCCAGTATCAGAAAATCATCAAAAGAAAAGAGTTGCAAGCTCTCTAGGGAGCTCTATTCCGAACAAGAAAAAACCCTCTTTCAGAGGCAACCATGAATGGCTCATGTACAATGAAGAAATCCAGCTCTTTAGGAGCTGGAGAGAAACACAAAATGGAAAGACACCAGATGATATGTTGACAGACACAAAAACATATAACTAATCCACTACATACAACAGAAGATTGCACAGCCACCGGTTTTCTAATGCTGAGACCACCGTCCAGGTGATAGGGCCGCCATCAAAAAGTTCTCCACCGCACTGAGGGCATCCAACCATTGCCGTCTCCCCTCGACAATGTGACTGCTGCCGCTGCCCAAAGAAAACAGGAACCTACTGTGAGCTGCAGGGCTCCTCCACTGTTGAGCAGCCGTTGATGCCTCGTCGTGGAGCACCCTTCCATGCCATCCGTCTCAGCTCAAACCGCCGCCGCCGCCACTGGCAAGCAGGAGGAGCCTGCTGCGCAATGGGTCACCGCTCTAAAGCTCCGCCGTCACTTTGTGTGCAGGTGGATCGTCAAAGTTCGGTGCCGGTCAACCATGTCAGGTAGTATCTCAGAGGGAGAAGGGTCCATGGCCGCCAAGTTTCAAACCAATACGACGCTCAAACCTAGTTGCAAAGCCGCCCAATGATAAGTATCTTGTGCAAATCACTTGTCTTCTCCATTTATTTTATTTTTTTATTAAGTGGTACGCTCCTAACTTAATGGAACCCTAAGTTTAAATAAAAGTTTTATTTATTTAACTCTTCTAGAAGATCTTAATCCTATTTATTGAAGACTTCTCTTTGGCATTTGTATAAGATAACTTTAGCTCTGCTCCTTCCTGTGCTTGACGTCAAGGGCATCTCAGCTGCTCTTTTCTGAAGTTGATGGTCGCCCCACCTGCTGATCAAGTTCAGATCTGTTTTGATTGCTTCCAGGGTTTAATATATGATTTTTTGGTGATCTTTCTAGAAGTGTCTAAAGGTCTATTTATTGAAGACATCTTCTCCTCACTTGGATGCATATCTCAGCTGTGCTTGATGTCTAGGGTAAAAGGGTTATCTCTGCTGCTCACATATGTGAATTGGGTGACTGTTCAAGAGGTGACGTTGATGGTTTATGCTACACTTACCTAGCTGTCTGCTGTTGTGAGGTTCGGTCTGCTGTTTGGGGTCTTCCCTTGCTTCAATCTGCTAGTTTAAAGTTGTGTGAGCCCTGTCCTCTACACTGAGCTACCTTTAAAGGACCCGATCTGTTCTGTGCCTTGCTTGTTGAGCTAGCTGTGACTCTAGAAGCTCAGCCGTGACCTTTAGACTCTGTTGTGAGTCCCTTTCCTGTTTGCTACCTTCTGTTCTGTGGAGGTCGCGAGGGCTAGTGTCTGACCTTGACTGCTCTTGTGGAGGCCGTAAAACTTTAGGCCAGATCCTGTTTCTACTGTGAGGCCTGGAATCTTGAACTGTTGTGTAGTGTGAATGTAGCATAATTATTGTGGGAATGTTTTGTAGAGGCTGTGGTCCTAATGTTTCTGGTTACTTGTGTTAAATATCTGTTGTTATTTATTTCAGACCTACTTTACTACTGTGACTTATTCTGGGTTTGATACTAATCCTGTGTGTTGAGGGTTTAGACTTTTTTTTTGTGTCTTCTTCTATTGGGCAGTCTTTATGCTGAGGTTTGTTTGTGTTTTTGACTGTAATTGACCACTCCTGATTGACTGTACCTCAGCCCAGTCATCTCTCTCTCAGAGGTTTGTACTAACCCTTTAATAGGGTCACTTGGTTCCTAGTGTTGACTGACATCTGAGAGGCACAGTCTTTTCTGAAAGTAACATTTCTGAGTATATAACAGGAAAGGTTCCACATCCAGGTAAGTATCTTCATCTATCTCTTTAAACAAGTTGATTATTTTATTATTGATTACATGTTACTGAAGATTACTTTAACATGGTGACCAAATCAGTAGTGTTAAAGGTGTGAAGTTGAAAGAGATAAAATTATGTTTTTTTTGTTAGAGTTACTGCTGTACTATTTCATCTTTAGTACTAGTTGTTAAATGTTAAAAGTGATTTTGCATTAAAGTATATTGATTGTTTATTTTCTGCATTAAACCCTAACTCCATCGAAAATTTAACAATAAGAAGACCGGGGAAGATTGACATTACTTTCTGTTGTGTTCTGAATTCGAGGTTTTCACATGGGATTTTCTGATGCAGGATTGTTTCCACAGGCCTATTGCAAGTGCACCAGATGCTTGGATAGACGTGACTGAACGCGCTTCAAATGACAACAATAAGACATTAGTGTATGTGATATTAGAGAAATTTGTTTCAGTGCTTTAAGAAAATAGGAATGCTATGGATTTTAACCCATATAACTGCACTGGTGAGATAAGAAAGATGGCTTCTTGATTAATATTTTCCTAATTGAGGATCCTAACGGAGGATTTTCTGGATTTGAAACAGTCGAACTGGAAAGACACATAGGTGCTTAAACCTTGGTTCCTACAACTATCTTGGATTTGCTTCAGCAGATGAGTATTGCACTCCACGTGTGATTGAGTCACTTAAAAGGTACTCTCCCAGTACGTGCAGCAGTCGTGTTGATGCTGGTATGGTGCTCACTTGCATACATGATTAGTTTGGTTTGAGCACTCAAATATAAACATGGTATGATTAAAAATTTGTGGAAAATTCACCCTTGCATATGGGCACGTTTTTCTCTTTTGGTGATTAATCAGGTTTTCACTGCTTACCCAAATTTGTATTTTGTCGTTTGTGCTGTAATAGGTACTACTGTTTTGCATAAAGAACTTGAAGAGTTAGTTGCCAGCTTTGTTGGGAAGCCTGCTGCTATGGTTTATGGAATGGGGTTTGCAACAAACTCGACCACGATTCCAGCATTGATTGGGAAGGTGAGTTTGTAAGTTAAAAATTAGGTTGATGGATGTTGACTTGGTAATTTAGCTGGTACTTTATAAAGTGATTAGTCAGGAAATATCTACATTTTCAATAAAATATAGCTTGGTGCATTTTTAGCTAATCCAACATCTTCTCAGGGTGGACTCATAGTAAGTGATTCCTTGAATCATTCTTCGATAGTTGCTGGTGCTCGAGCATCTGGATCAAGAATTACTGTTTTTCAGCACAATAGTCAGTACTTTATTCCTTTCCTGTTTGTTTCTGCTCACTTAAAATGTGGTTGTCAATGCTTTGTGGCCTACATTTCTTGTATTTGTGCATATGAACATTTGAAATCAGTGAAAGCTTATTTGATTTTTATTTGTCTTTCAGCACCTTCACACTTGGAGGAAATGCTTCGAGAAGCGATAGCAGAAGGTCAGCCTCGGACTCATAGACCTTGGAAGAAAATAATTGTTGTGGTGGAAGGGATTTACAGTATGGAGGGTGAATTATGCACACTTCCAGAAATTGTAGCTGTCTGCAAGAAGTACAAGGTTTGGTTGGCTAGTGGACTGCCTTATGGTGGTTTGTTATCAATTTATATTTGTTTCCTAATACTTTTTTCCTTTTGTCCTTGATTAGGGTGCTTCCATCAGTTCTCTCTCTGCATTAGCAAGCTATCAAAACTTTCCGCAACTGACCTTTTATTATCATTTTGTTGTGTATTAGGCTTATATATACTTGGATGAAGCGCATAGTATTGGAGCTGTTGGAAAAACAGGAAGGGGAGTCTGTGAGCTTCTAGGAGTGGATACTTCTGATATTGATATTATGATGGGCACCTTCACAAAATCATTTGGATCATGTGGAGGTTACATTGCTGGATCCAAGGTTGGTTAAATGTTTGTAATTTCAAATGATCATGCATTTTGTTGGTGTTGTTTTGAGTTGAGCCAAGAGAGTATAATTTTATGATTTATAACTCAATGCTCTTGGACCTGTCTTCAGTGTTTCCTGACTTTAGAAAATGATTGTTGAATTTCTATCATTGTATTTATTCTTGTTAAATTAGATCACTGGTTTTTCAGGACCTCATTAAATACTTGAAGGCTGTCAGTCCTGGTCACCTCTATGCAACAGCTATCTCTCCACCTGCTGTGCAGCAGGTCATATCAGCTGTGAAAGTGATTCTTGGTGAAGATGGTTCAAATCGAGGTTAGAGGACCATATATCTTTCTCTATATATAGCATCTCTTTTGCTCGGTGATATATCTTCTTATAGTTGTTTGTTCTATTCACTGAAAAAAAAGAATATACAGTTTGTTTATCTGATCAGTGATGAATAATATGTCTGTGTCATAGGAGCTCAAAAGCTTGCACGCATTCGAGAAAATAGCAACTTTTTTCGTGCTGAGTTGAAGAAGATGGGATGCGAGGTTCTAGGAGACTATGATTCACCTATTATGCCAATAATGATCTATAACCCAGCAAAAATTCCTGCCTTCTCTAGAGAATGCTTCAAACGCGATGTGAGGAAACCTTTTCTCCATTATCATGTAGATGATTGCAAAATAATGTGGACACTGGAAATAGCTTGTAGAACAGGAAATTGCGAGTATGCGTTGAAATGGTTCCTAGAATAGGTGAACAGTTCTGATTGCCAACATGAAAATAGGTTCTAACAGGCAAAACTTTTTTTTTTCTCTGAATTTAAGATTAGGTTGGTCCCATATCTACTTTATGAATAACTAGTCATTCCAAAATGTTCCCAGGGTCATGGTTCGATCAACAAACATTTAATTACACCTTTTCTGGACCCCAAAAATTTACAGTCCATTTACTTTGGGCATTGGTCCTAAATGTTTTAGTTGCATTGTTTCATGTTTTATGTTTTGGGATGAGCACACACATTGTAATCACTCTATGGATTAGAAATAGTTTCTTATAACGTGAATGATTTGGAACGTTTTACAAAGATCCTTGTTCTTGAAGAATCAACCATATTGCTCTGTAGTCCATCCCAGACAGTGATGTCTATCAACTTCTTATCTATGGATCTGTTGGTTTTAAAAGCACAGATGCATGAGACAGAACATTAGAATATTATTAGTCTAAAGTTTAAACTCACTTCAAATTCACTTGATTTTGTATTTCATAGTAATGAAGATTTACAGTACAATTTTTTTTTCAAAATTGGCTGCCGAGGATAAGGATAGACGGTAGACCTCTAGCCAACAATAGCTTATCTCAGAATAGACAATTCTTATCAGAAATTTGTCTATCTTATCTTAAGCCTAGTCTAATTTTAGCAAAACAGGGCACCCATCGAAAATGGGCATTACATATTTCTCTAAATCTCTGAAATTTTCTTGCTCACAACCTTTGTGGTAAGATAAAATAATTTTTATTAATGTCCAACAAGTGACGACAAGATTAGGCCAATGGGACTAAGAAGATATGTCCAGTGTGAGTACAATGTGGGCATGCAAAAGCAACTTCTATATAAATACTGAAAGCAAAAGAGAAAAAGTGAAAATAGTACATCAGAGGTAAATATCTAGCTGATATTCAACGTTGCTATTGCACCCCTGGCAACAAACACATATTTTTATTGTCTTCTGTTTTTCTTTTGATATCTGTCTAAAGTTATAATAAAAATTATACCACTGCAAAGTATGTTTTGTGAAGAATCGGGAATACATAATATGAACTACTTTTGTCAAGTCAAAAGGAAGTTATGGACAGCTAAAGTCCATCACATATAAGTTACTTCTTAAACAACTTAATTCAATATTAATTATGGGCTAAGAATGAGATAATAGCTACGTTACATGACACTAGAACATGGGGACACATAGACACCCTGAAATGTGACATCGGACAGATAAACAGACACATATTAAAAATATACAATATTTTACATTAATATTAAAAATATACAATATTTTACATTAATATTAAAAATATACAATTGCACAAACAAACTAAACAAACTATAGACATAAAGATGCAAATTTTTAGAACATTTGCAAAATAATAAAATATTGATACAAGTTTACAACTAGTTACTACCTCAAAACATAGAAAAAATTAGAATACACATAACATAGAAGTTTAGAACCATAAATCGTAGTCTTCTCATTGAGCCATTTGATGTCATCAACATCAATTGTATCACATAGATAAGATTGTAGATGATTATGACACTGATACTCTTGGGGGGAATGCCAATGGCAGATACAGTTTATGGTAGAAGTAGAGCGCAGATGGAAGAGTTTCTCATAGCTCATCATTTATGACACTGATACTATAGGTGGGAATGCCGATGGCAAATACATAATAGGGTAGAACGTAGATGGAAGAGTCTCATATTTCATCAGCTGTCCTCCAGCATGTCATAATCAAAATTATCAAGATCACCACAACTGCCACTACCCTCTCTTCCATCCTACTCCTCTATATCCAGTCCAACTTCGCATTTGCTGGTGTGGAGGATGATCCCTCAAGAGGATCACCATGATCAAAAGTATCCGGCCCTAGTATTGGTTCATTAATATCCAAGTTGGCTAATGCCAATTGAATGTTGCTGTCCGAATAGATATCATTAGGAAATACATCCCGCATTTTTGTCTGTCCCTTCAACCACTTTTCATATCATGTATAGAAGGCAGAGGTTGGAGTGCACATACATTCTTGTCTGTTCTTTGGACTGCTCAAGCCTGCTCTTCTTTAGAGTGTGCACATTCCCATATGTGCTGCAATTCCTCCCGCAACATGAGGATGGAGTACTCTGTATCCATGTGAGGAGGGAATATGCATGAAGGTCCACCCTTAAGCCACTTATCACTGTAGTACTTGGGATATTATGACTGAGCCAAGCAATGCAAAAGTGTATATCCTGTCTGTTGTTGAATAGGTGCTGTTATTGCCCAATCTGTACATATGTGGTGAATGTCCCAACCCACTAGCACAGCCTAGGTGGCAACCAATGTTGGATGCCACTGTCACCTCAACACTCAACCTCTCACATTAGGCCTAACTGTAAATCCAAAGCCTAGGGGGGTAGCCTGAATCAACAAATTACTTATTTGTTAAAGTCTAGATGGAATATATAACAATGGGAGGTATCTAGACTAACTAAATACAACAAAAATGAGGTAATGTTAGATCATGCACATAGTAAAAGCTTAAACACCATGTAATATATAGCAATAACAATAGATGCTCAAGATTACCAATGAATCCACTTAAGACAATAAACAATAGTAGTGCTAGATTCAAATGAAAATTGCTTCAAATAGATATGTAATGAAAACAAGCAGCAAGAAAAAGACATTACTAATCGACGAGTAGTATAGCAATTAGGATTATGAATTAATAATGAGTCCAAGGCATACTACGAGGTCTAAGGGGAAATCCCTAGAGCTTGTACTAGGCACAAGGATGATTAGCTTAGTATATGTAAATTTATGTCTTAATCATCAAACTAAACCAATAATATGATAAGCAACTTGAACAATTGGCTTGAAAACACAAGAGATAATCACCACCAATAGTAAATCTAATTGCTATATTAATGATGAATAATAGTGAATCAAACAAGCAACCTCTTAGTGATTATCATCAAAGGGCTAGTGGTGAGAACCACTATGATTTCCACTTGTGTGTTTAATGGTTTTATACATTATATAACAAGGGGAAATATAATTCTAGAAATGCCTAATATTGCAGAAAATTTATGTAACTTTTAGAAATAGAAAGTTAAGTAGATGCCCAAAATGTACTTGAAATAATATGCACTTTACTCAACAAGTTTCTGCAATAATATATAATAAAGCTTGCTGGAATTTACTGCAGAAATTTACCCTAACTAAAGAAAAAATGTTAAACCGATGTATTTTTATGAGCTGCTAGATCTGGAATGTGTGATTTTAATGTGAATTTTCAAATTGTAGAAAGTTTAAAGTTATCCCAAGAGAATGCTTAATAACTTGCCAAACACATGGAAATAACTTCCAAAATTTGAATCTTTAGATATACAGTAAAATCCTTATCAAGCTTATGAGTTTTCTTATGCAAACTTTGAATAATAAATCTGAAAATGAAAGATAAAATCCTAAATGTAATTTCCAGATTTATGAATTAAGCTGATTAACCCAAATAAATATTTTGTGCGAATAACGAACGAGTATTTAGTAAAAATCTGAATCCCAGATATTTTTTCTATGAGGAACAATTCAAAAGTTTATAGACCTACTCTAAGATATTGAATAAAACCAAATAGATCTAATCTATGTGAAATCTATAAGGGTTTAACCTTAGGGTTAATAGATTTCACGCAAAAAAAAGAAGAAAATATTTTTGTATTTTATTGATCTTTCAATACAAGAAATAAAGAAAGGGTTTAGGGTTTTTAACCTTTTATGGATGGTTGCTGGGGAGAGAGATTAGTGAAAAATCTTAGGGCAATGGAGTCACCTTAGAAATTCTTAATATGGCCCGGCTGATAAAATGATTCACCTAGGAGGAAAGAGTGCTCTAGGCTACTCTTATCTCATAGATGTATTGGAAGATTTAAATGCAAATCACAATGAGAAGGATAAATCCTTCCTTTACCTCTTTTCTTGGGTGTACCCTACACAAGGGGGGTTAGAATTGCACCATTCTAATGAAGAACAATAACAAAAGAATCTAAGATAGATGATTTTACCTTAGCTCCAATCCAACAAGACAATAATATCCCTCCAATGGCCCAAGAGGAAATAAATGACAATGCTACCAAGTGTTACCTCCCATAGGTAAGCCAAGAACAAGAAGAACACCATACATCAACAAGAAGCTCCAAGTCCTTACTTCCAAGGCCAAAGAAACTTTATTAAGAATGCTTTCTAATGTACAAAGATAGCTTTTGCGTAGTTCACCAACAACCAACAACCAACAACTAACAAATGAAAATGAGAGAGGAGTTCTCTTTATATAAGCTAGATATTTGACTTTCTCCCAATAAACAATTATATTTTATAACTCAAACTCTAAATCTATTTTAGAAGACTCAAAACCTTGACTAAATCCCTCTTGACATGTTTTTTTTTGACCCTGGGGAATCGATAACTACGTTGGGATTGCCTGGGCTAGGCGCAGGTTCAAATCCGACAGCTGCCACTATAACCCCAAGAGTATATCCAACAACCCACAAGCCAGATATTATGATATACCAATAACTTATGACTTAGCAAGAGCTGAGACGTCCGAAGACACTCAATGGGGGTCCCACTCCAGGGGGTGCCTAACCAAGGCTGTTGGGAGCGAGGAGTAGGAAGCGGGTGCAGAAAGCAAAATTTTCAAAAGCTTCCATTTCAAGAGCATTTTGGGAGTGTTTTTTATATAATACATATTTTAATATATTTTGATGCATATATATTAAAAAAACATTTAGAATGACAAATTAGCTATAGAAAACATGAAAACATACATATAACCATTTAGTACACATATAACATCAATCATCTAGGAGTTATAACTTATAACATTGTCATCAAATGATCAATCATCAATCATCAACAAGATCAACCTTCAAATTTCAACGTATAATATTTGCCATCAACAAACTCTATCAGATAACATCAACCATGAAATGAAACAAAGCATCATAAGTTGTAGTGCACATAAACCAAGCTTTTTGTCTGATCTACATTCAAACTGTTTCTCTTGACGTTGTGGATGAAGTTGTTGGTGCTCCAACACCTCTCTGCAAAAGAAGTATTAACAACCCGTGAAAGCATCCTCACCGCCATTTTATGAAGATATGTGGTAGAGGAGCCATACATGTTCCACCATTTGATAAGACTCAACCTGTCTTGATCTTTGGTTGCATGCAGGTTACCAAAGCATGTAGTCACCAGGTCACCAGGGAACATGTGGGAGTTGGAGCTAGTGACAATAAGAAGTAGGTCAGTGGGAGTGAAGAGAAGCAGGTAGCCGCTAGGAACAGAGCCGCCAACAAAGCGTAGCCGGCAGGGTCGGGCTGAGGTAAGTCGGGTAGGGTCAAGATAGTCGGGTAGCTCCGAGAAGGGCTTAGGCATCCCGGTAGGTGATCGGACAACGAGTAGAAGAGCTCGGGTAGCCCAAGAAAATCCGGGTAGTGCCCAGGAGATTTCGGGCAGGCTCAAAAAGGCTTCGGGCAACTACAGAGATTTCAAGACAGCCTAGAACAGACCTCGACCATCAACCGAAAGGGCTTGGGAAGCCTAGTAAAGAGTCCAGGCAGCAACATAAAGCTGCAGGAAGCCTTGGGCAACAGTAGGTTGCAAATCCAGGCAATGAGCAGCAGGTCCAGGCATATCCTCGAGCAAAAAATATGGGCAAGCAGAAAATTGATGTGTTTGGTGGCTTGTTCAGCCATGGCAGAAGGCCAGGCAACCAACAAAATTATATCGGGCAGGTGAAGAAGGAATTTCACTTAGAGATTTCAGCCGCAAGAAAGCACATAGGAGCAAAGGAGGACTTTTGCTCATGTCATCCACTTTGGAGCAAAGGTGGACTTTTGCTCAAGTGCTAGAGCCATGAAGGACTGTGACTCAAGGATCTTGGATGGGTGGAGGACTTTCATCCAGCGATTAGGGGATGGCATGAATACTCTTTGCATAAAGAGATTAGTCCAAAGGAGAAGAGAAGCCGATAGGGCAGTAGCACATAGATCTGGTAACAAGGACAGATTTGGGTAGATATGAGCAGTAGATTTGAGCCGTAGGAGCTGTAGGAGTGTTTTTTTTCTCAGTGGATAGTGGTGCATCTAGCTATATGACAGTAATGAGGGATGTGTTCCTTAGTGTTTCAAAGATAAGACTCAAATTGCCATGTGGCTTGTGGGGTCGACACTATACATGCAGTAAAGGGGGTTAGAACAGTGATATTCCAACTAGAGTCAGGAGGATTTCTAGAGGTGGCAGGAGTGATGTATGAACTTGGGGGTATGGGGTTGTGTTTCGAGATGGACAAGTACTCATACGTTCAGAGAGAGCTACCCAAGATGCAACAATGATGCTTGGTGTCAACAAGGGTAAGTTGTGTAGGTTGTTGGGTCAGCCTATATGTGGGTCCAAGGGGATCTTGGATCGATGTCAATGACAGAGGTTAAGGAGTAGAAGACTTCGAAGGGTCAGCAAAATTCACAGGCTTTCAGTATGGGGAGTAAACCTTCAGAGGGAAAGAGGGAGTTGGCCTCTTCCAGTTCTTCCATTACTGTCAGGACCAATTGGTATGAGCTGACATTGATGGATGCTTAGGAGCAGGTGGAGATTCCTAGGAGCATGGTTAGGAGGAACAAATCTTCAGAGTAGATTCCAAAGCAGGTGGCAAGGAAGTCTTCCAGTTTAGAGGGAACAACTACATCAGCTGATAATTTGGTTGGACTAGAGATAGATTGAGGTGGAGGTTCTTCCCGAATTACCTTCCTCGCTAAGAGGGAGTGTTAATTTTTGTAGCTTAGATAGGTACTTTTGAATAGGCCAGGTGTTGTGCATGCATGAGTTGTCGAGAAGACCCTTCTATTAGCTTACTTGAGAGGGCAAGTGACTTTTACGTTATAATGGATAAAAGGTGAGTTAAGTTGTGTCAATGGAAGATTAAGTCATAGCCGTAGATCTCAAGTGATCTAAAATCACTTAGGAGATTTGGAGGGCCCATGGTATTTTAGTCATTGTAATGATATAAAAGGAAGCCTAAGGAGAGGAGTAGGGCACAACTATCACACAAAGTGATTGAGATCTTGTTGAGTGGTTGGAGAAGGACTTTCAACCAAGTGTGCAGGTGCAGGGGCAACGGAGAAGGTAGCAACCGGGTGATAGGCTAGGCTATCTTGCTGTGCTTGTATTATTCCTCAATGGGCCATTATCCCAGGACGGGAGCCCATAATTTTTATTCTTAATAAAAATCACTGTTTGCTGTTTTTTCCCTAGTTGGGGTTTTCTAAGGTATATATTGTTAAATATGAATCTGATTTCCTGTGTTTTTCCGCTACATAATTAGTTAGGATTTTAGTGTGTTTTCAGTTAATAATTTTAAGTAAATTATTCAGGACCGAAGATCGGATTTGGGATTGAGTAAAAACTAACATCTCAAACATCTTGAAACAATTAATGGTAATGCTAAAAATTTAAGTAAAATGATATAAAATGAAAGATAAGGAGAATGCCACTTTCATTTTCTATTCTCATCTTTCATTTTCTAAGATGATTCAAGCTTTCACAGTTATCTGAGTTGTCCATGGTCTTCTGTATTTTTCACGATGGTTTCTTCATAAAATTCTTGCTAGCTCTGCTTTGTTGGATTTTGTACAACTTCGGAAGATATTATTCATTATATTTTATTGTACCTTCATTGTACTTGTTTGTACCCCCTAAGGTAGATGAACTTTATGTAATCAATTATGTAAACACATGAAAGAATCAATGTAAGCATTGGGGTGCAAAAGAAACAAATAAAAATATTAAATTTAAATTATTTATTGCCCCCAGGTGAAGTCGACCCAGTTAGGGAATTTTCCAGGTTTGCACTTGTATAAATAGGAGGCTAGTGCACCTCATTATCTCATTCTCACACTTAGCAAGTGCGCATCACTTGAGAGAGGCTGATTTCGCATCACTTGAAGGAGGTAGCTGATTTGTGGTATCTACTTGTGGAAGACACTTTCACACTTCTTCTCTTTTCTTATTTGTACTATGATCTCAAGATTATCATCTCTATGCGAAGGTTGCTGAGGTTTTCCCAATTGGGTTTCCTAGGGTTAACTCTGTGTTGTTGTTTTGTGCTTTTTCTTGCTTCTAGTGATCTTGGTTATGCATTTATATTATTATGCTATGAATGTATGAAATTTAACATGGTATCAGAGCAGTTCTAGAAGAAGCCATTACCGAAGCATTGTCGGAACCCTGCCAGAATTAGGGTTTTATCTTGTGAAGTCTTCACCCACCATTTTGAAGAAAAAGAGCCATAGGAATTTCGTTTTTGGCAAGACAAATCCATTGGTGAAGACAAAATTCAATTCCAAGCCTCCAACTTTATCTCTTGGAAGTCTAGGGCTCTTCTACTCCTAAAAGAAAATGATCTCTTACTATATGTAAATGAGAAGGTCCCCGAACTAGAAGCCGAAGAGGATAAATCTCGATGGAGGAAGAATGAGGCTAAAGCAAGAAGGATTCATGTGGATTCAGTGAGAGACCATTTGGTTCCTCAAATCTCAGGAAAGAAGAATGCTAGGAAAATGTTCAAGACCATTATGAAGCTGTTTGAACACACTAGCCTTAATGTATCCATGACTTTGAGAAACCAACTCTCAAATATGAAGATAGCAAAGTCAGAATCCATTGCCTCATACTTTATGAGGATGGCAGAACTTAGAGACAAGCTCAGCACCAGTGGAGATCCTATTGGCAATAAGGAGCTTGTCCTCCACACTTTAAATGGTCTTCCACCATCATGGGAGTCCTTTATCCAAAGCATAAGTGGTAGATCCAAACTACCAAAGTTTGACAAGCTTTGGGCAGATTGCTCTTAGGAGGAGACAAGGATTGCAGCACATCAAAGACTCCATGGCACTCAACCTGAAGAGACTCAAGCATTTGTTTCCCATGCCAAGAATGGTAAGGGAAAAGGAAAGAAGTTCCATAAACACAAGCACCAAGAAAGGAGATCAAGTCCCTGCCAAGAACAAAAGAAGAAGAAGGATGTATCTCAAGTTCAATGCTATAGGTGCAGGAAGTATGGACATTACGCTAGTAGCTGTCGAAGTCAAATCAAAAGGAAGCATGAAGCATCCACTCCTGATGTAGAAGAAGATCATCATCACAAGAAGCAAAAGAATGAAGATCACACAGAATTTCTATTCATATCACACAGAATTTCTATTCATATCAGCACTATCAGGTACTATTCCTACCACTAGTGACACTTGGCTCATAGATAGTGGTGCATCTAGACACATGACAGGTTATAGAGAGAATATTTCAGAATTAATTGAGAAAGATTCACATCTCCGTGTTGTACATGGAGATGATGCAAATTACACTGTGAAGGGGTCTGGAGCCACCACCCTTCAATTAGAATCAAATGGTACATTACGCCTAAGTGATGTACTCTATGTACCTGGTATGAAAATAAATCTTGTCTCCATCTCAGCATTGGAGGACAAGGGATATAAAGTAGCTTTCTCAGAAGGGAAAGTCCTTGCTTGGCACAAGAACTCAAGCATGAGCACAACCAAAGTTATTGGCATAAGAGAAGAGAGCTTGTATAGACTAAACACTTTTCTAGTCCAAGCCCTAATACATTATGTTGCAAGTATGGGCGAGTTATGTCATAGAAGGTTAGCTCATGAGAATTATCGAGCTCTCCCAGTTCTAAAGAATATTGTAACAGGTTTTCTAGGGCTCCAGGTAGACCATGATGGAACTTGTAGAGGATGTGCACTTGGGAAGAATGCCATAGTGAGAGTAGATCCAAAGGGATTTTGCATCTAGTACACTCTGACTTGTGCGGGCCCATGACAATTGTGTCATTAGGTGGTTATCATTACTATATCACCTTTATTGATGATTACTCACGGAAGACTTGGATATACTTTCTCAAGTCAAAAGAATCCGAGGAAGTGCTCAGCAAGTTCGAAGAGTTTAAAGCACAAGTTGAGAATCTGTCAGGAAAGAGGATCAAGGTTTTGACATCCGATAATTGTGGAGAATATACCTCTACAGAATTCAATGATTTCTGCAAGGAAGCAGGAATTAAGAGGGAGCTCACAGTTCCCTACAACCCTCAACAAAATGGGGTTGCAGAAAGAAAGAATCGTACAATTATGGATGCAACAAAGCTATGATACATGACCAGAGTCTTCAAATGTTCTTATGGGCAGAAGCATCCAGAAACGCTGTATATGTACATAATAGATGTCCGCATAAGATATTGAAGAACATGACTCCGAAAGAAGCGTTCACAGGTGTGAAACCAGAAGTGGGCCATCTCCGGATCTTTGGTTGTCCAGTTTACATACATGTGCCCAAAGAGAAAAGATCAAAGTTAGAACCTTTAGAAAAGAAGGGAACCTTTGTGGGATACAGTGAGTCTTCAAAGGCTTACATAATTTACATTCTAGGATCCAGACATATTGAAATCAGTAGGGATGTGACCTTTGAATAAGAAATGGCTGTCAGGAATGGCAGAGGATCAGATATGGAGATCGATGATGAAGAAATGCTAGAACCAAAGGAGATGAGATCATCTCCCCCTCTAGTTCAAAGGGAGTCAGCAGAAAAGGATGAACCTATCGATCCCATAGATCCAGTTGATATCCCCAGAGATGTGGCAGGTCGGGAAAGACCTAGATGGGCACAACAGACACCGCAGGATGCAGAGGGGCATGATGCTCCACATGGCACTTTCAGAGAAAGCAAAAGACCTTTGAGGTTCTCTAGCTATGTAGCACTGATGAGAAACATTATTGATTCAGAACCCACCACTTACGAAGAAGCATCCAAACATCAAGTTTGGAAGGATGCCATGATGGAAGAATATCAATCCATCATGAACAATGATGTGTGGGAAGTTGTGTCGAGACTTGAGGAGAAGTCAGTAGTGACTTCTAAATGGCTATACAAGATCAAGCATGGAGCAGATGGCGGTGTTGAGAAATACAAGGCCAGATTTGTAGCCAGAGGATTCTCTCAGAAAGAGGGAGTCGATTATGATGAGACTTTTGCTCATGTGGCCCGATATACTTCCATCAGATCCATTATCGCAATTGCTTCAGCTATGGGATGGAAGTTGCATCAGATGAATGTGAAGAGAACCTTTCTCAATGGTGTTATTGAGGAAGAAGTCTACATCGAACAGCCAGATGGGTTTATTGTCCAAGGAAAGGAGTCTCATGTATGCAGACTGAAAAAGGTATTGTATGGCCTCAAGCAAGCACCCTGTGCTTGGTATGGACGAATAGACGGATTCCTGGTGAGCTTGGGATTTTCCAAGAGTGATGCAGACCCCAACCTTTACTACAAGGTTGTAGATGATGAGCCACTGATTTTGGTGTTATATGTTGATGACTTGTTTCTCACAGGAAATGAGAAACTTATTGTATGGTGTAAGAAGAATCTCGCCTCTGAGTTTGAAATTAAAGATCTTGGATTGATGCATTACTTCTTGGGATTAGAAGTATGGCAGAGGCAGAAATAGATTTTCCTAGAATAAGGAAAATACATTATTGATATATTGAAGAGATTCGGGATGTTGGACTACAAGTCCATGGCTACTCCGATGGATGTATATTGGAAGAAGTTGAGAGATTCTACTTTAGATTTTGATTTGTTTGATCCCACCATTTATCGCCAGTTGATTGGGTCATTGATGTATTTGACCAACACCAGACCAGATATATGTTTTGCTGTTAATGCCCTCAGTTAGTTCATGTGCGAAGCGAGGCTGATTCACTGGATTGCTGCAAAACATGTGTTCAGATACTTACGTGGCACTGTGGGATGTGGATTGAAGTATGCTTCAGATAGTGACCTGATATTGCAGGGGTTTACAGACTCAGATTGGGCCGGATGTGTTGCAGATCGAAAGAGTACTTCTGCATGTTGCTTCAGTTTGGGTTCTGCAGTCCTTTCCTGGTGCAGCAGGAAGCATAACTTAGTAGCACTCAGTACTGCAGAGGCCGAGTACATGGCTGGTAGCACAATAGCTCGAGAAGCAGTTTGGCTTCGTAAACTCCTGACAAGATTGTTCGGCTAGATTCCAGAGTCGACTGTGGTTCACTATGATAACCAGAGGTGTGTGCAGATGTTAGTGAATCCTCTATTTCACGATAGGTCGAAGCATATTGAGATTCGATATAACTTCATTCGTGATATGGTGCAGAAAGGTGCGGTTGAGTTACAGTATGTGCCGACAGATGACCAGACTGTAGATGTTCTCACCAAGGCTGTTCCCAGGGTGAATTTCGAATACTTTCGTGGAAGACTTGGAGTCGAAGAGAACGTATCCCTCCTTGAGAGGGAAAGATGACATTGAGATGCTTACCCTGCTTTGCCCAGGTGCCTCTACAGTCCAGTTACTCAGCCAGTTATGGGAGAAATCCCATAGGCAGATGAGTAGGACAATCAACAATTGGCCGGGCTCACCCAGGTACCTTCTGCATTCCAGTTACTCAACCAGATATGGGAGAAATCCCATAGGCAGATGAGTAGGACAGTCGGCAGTTGGTCGGGTTCACACAGGTGCCGCTGCAGTCCAGTTACTCAGCCAGATATGGGAGAAATCCCATAGGCAGATGAGTAGGACAGTCAGCAGTTGGCCGTGTGGTTGCACAGGTGCCTCTACAGTCCAGGTACTCAGCCAGATATGGGAGAAATCCCATAGGCAGAAGAGTCGGATAGTCAGTAGATGGTCATTCCCTTTTGCTCGTTCGAGATCTCAGCCAGGTATGGGAGGACCCCATTGGCAGATGAGGCAAACAGGTAGCAAATTGTATAGCAAAGATGGTACAGGTGATAATCTCAGATATCCAGGATTGAGTGATTCTCCTGGATCCAGGATTGACTGATTCTTCTGGACTCACCGAAGGACTGGTGATGATGATGCACATAGACTGTGGACAACCTTCAGTATGCATAGAGATGATGGAGACATAATGGATGTACAAGATGAAACCCAAATGATCGTGATGCAGATGAAGACCGAAGAGTACCTTCCTCGTTGAGAGGGAGTGTTGGATTTTGTACAACTTCGAAAGATATTATTCATTATATTTTATTGTACCTTCATTGTACTTGTTTGTACCTCCTAAGGGAGATGAACTTTATGTAATCAATTATGTAAACACATGAAAGAATCAATGTAAGCCTTGGGGTGCAAAAGAAACAAATAAAAATATTAAATTTAAATTATTTATTGCCCCCAGGTGAAGTCGTCCCAGTTAGGGAATTTTCTAGGTTTGCACTTGTATAAATAGGAGGCTAGTGCACCGCATTATCTCATTCTCACACTTAGCAAGTGCGCATCACTTGGGAGAGGTTGATTTCGCATCACTTGAAGGAGGTAGTTGATTTGTGGTATCTACTTGTGGAAGACACTTTCACATTTCTTCTCTTTTCTTATTTGTACTCTGATCTCGGGATTATCATCTCTATGCGAAGGTTGCTGGGTTTTTCCCAATTGGGTTTCCCAGGGTAGACTCTGTCTTGTTGTTTTATGCTTTGTCTTGCTTCTAGTGATCTTGGTTATGCATTTATATTATTATGCTATGAATGTATGAAATTTAACATGCTTCCCTGAAGATGGGCAGGGTTTCTGCTTGAAACGTCGGTTTCAAATCTCTTACGCAGTGTCAAATCCAGAAGACCATGGACATTTCATTTTCTATTTGATAGAACTAGAAAATGAGAGATAAGGGGGATAGAAAATGAAAGTGGCGTTCTCCTTATCTTTCGTTTTCTATCCTTTTACTTTAAGAATTTAATATTACCAATTACTACTGAACAAGGGAAATTTTTTTTATGGGCAGGGTGAATATTTTTTCCAAAATGCGTCAAATGAGCAAAAAGAGGGCAAAAAATGCTTTTCTAGTCAATTCATGGGCTGGTCAATTCATTCCCATCGACTCGCTATATATTCGAAAAGTCACCAAAAAATCGGGGAAATATTGCCTAAAATATCAGCCGATATATTGCTGATCTAAGTTGCAGGAAACGGGCTACCCCCCCACGCCCCCTATCCGTTTCCGTACGGAAACGACGAAACGCGTATGGAACGGTACGGAAACTCGTTTCAGAAAATGTGAAACTCATTTCAAAATTGGAAACTCGTTTCATAAATTTGGAAACCCGTTTCAAAATCGTGTTTGGAAATTTTGCCACGTTTCCGGCCGTCAACTCTCAGTTCGTGAAAATGTTAATTTTTAATGAATTTTTGAGTTCCGGTTTAGGGTTTAGCTAGCCCGTGACTCCGTTCAACCTTATAAATTAGCAATATTTTCATTAAATACATCATTGCTCAGCGATTATTCATCTGCTGCGAGTGTGAGTGTGTGAACCGTGAGGTACTGTTTTCAAAAAACAAATATAAATCATACTCGCAACCGTGAGCATGTGAACCATGAGGTATTCGCTTTGCAAAATTCCAGTCACTCCACTAGTAAACTCCCCTCGAAAATTCTAGTATCGAACTCCCAGCTTCCACACTTCTATTATCGAACTCTCTTCAACAAATTTTGTGAGCGCAGCAAACATTTACATCATATAAAAAGGAGATCCAAGAAGACATAGGTAATGATGCCAACAGCACGTGGAGATGGCAGCATGATGGAAACAACCACGCCTACTTTATTCCAGTTAACCAGTTGCCAGAGCAGACGATTGTTATACCTTCCTTGTAATATCGGATGGACAGCTCTTCATTGCTTCACGTCCGCACATAGGAATTAAAAAATTAATTCATGCTTATCAACATAACTGTTAATATTAATATTTTATTATATAAATAATAATAATTTCATCTTATTAATAACAACAACATTATCGTATGTACATTTCTTATTTACACGATCATACAATTTGAGTCTCTTTGAATCTCCATAAAAACCCAAAAATAAATTTGTGTTTTATGATTATAAAATGCTTAAAGAATGCTTTTAAAAACACGTAAATGTCTTACCTTTGATTTCTATAATAGGCCATTTCATCCATATGTGCCTTGTAATAATATGTGGTGGATTATTAAATTATGAGACAAATTTGATACCATGATTACATAAAAAAAGTGGTTGATTTATAAATTTAATTGTTTTAAAGGATTATGTTTTCTTTATAAAAAAACAAAAAATTGTTTTTTAAATCATTTATAAATATATATAAAATAATTTGAATTAATTTATTTTCACTATATATATAATTTGAATATATATATATATATATATATATATATCGCGTTTCCCCGTTTCCTAAATTTTGGGGGGTCACGTTTCCTACGCGTCCCTGTTTCGGAAACTTGTCCCCGTTTCCCCGTTTCGTGCAACTTAGTTGCTGATATATCAGCTGGGGTTTAGCATTACGATATATTGTGATATTACCCATATGTCGGCGATGTTTGTAACAGAGTTGCGAAGTGCAGTTCAATCTTAATCTATTTTTGACTGGAAGAGGACCCTAGAAAACTTTTCAGATGTACAGATATACCTGGAGTTGTCTCCTGGATGGCAATGCCATTAAATAATACATACTATTTTTCCTGCACAAAAGTTCCTTTATTTTGAGTTTATTTTATATTTGCTGAGTTTTGCTGTCTTGAGCCAAGTTTTGTGAGTCTCATGTGGCTGGGTTTTTTCCGGTTCTGAGTCTGATAATGTTGGTTCATGTACATGTTATAGATTTATTTTGCATAATAAAGCATTTAAGTTCACAACTTGCAGGAACCAGTAGCAAATTTTTATTATTATTAATTAATGATATTGTGCTGGCCAATCTCAATGCTGAAAGTTGAAACATAACTCTGCACCTATTAGGAGCTTGTGTTCTCTCCATAGCAGATTGACAACATTAAATCAGATTTGGAGGGAACCACTCAAAACCTTTTACATTCCGTTTAAAAGTTACATGGAAAATTCTAAACTCAATCTTCCTCGTCAGTTATGGAATCAACTGAAACCACAATATACACATTTCAAACAGGCAGATGGAACTGGAAGTATGGTACAAATAGGAAATCAGGAAAATGGTAAAACACCCAGTATTAACTGGAAAAGGTTTACTTTCAGAGCCCAACCTGTGCTGGCAACCTCTGTCACATGGATTGAAATTACTTCTAAAAGTTGTGGTTGGGCATATATGGTGTGCAACAGAATTACATTCTGAATATGATCTCAGGTTCTGAAGCTGCTGCTTACACATGCTTGAGCACTCTTAGGCATATATGGTGTGCAACAGAATTACATTCTGAATATGATCTCAGGTTCTGAAGCTGCTGCTTACACATGCTTGAGCACTCTTACATAAAAAATTCTGCCTCCGGGTAGCTGCCCAGCCACTGTTCCATCTTGTTATGTAGACCAACAGTGCCATTGGAATGATTGATGGTGGCATGTGAGACCCTGACACGCCTGAACATGGCTATGGTGCCAGAATGTGCGGAAATCTAAATGCAGACCCTTCAATTATTCATGAAAACTTCTCTATGAAGATCCTGAATAGGAAAGACAAGAGAATTAAAGTGCAAGAGATACAACAAAAATGGTAGCTTCACCATTAATGGAGAGAGTATATGGATTTTACGTGGCAGCCCTGGTGCCAAGACTAAAGTTGCCCTCTATAGAATCTTATTCATGACAGCAACCCAATGTCTACATGAACACCCACAATATATTTGACAATGACAATACACTTTTTAGTCACATCAGAGGCCTTCAATCAGTTACCGACTGATAAGGACACCACAGAATTACACCTTGAATATGTTTTCGGGTCCAGAAGCCACTGCTCAAACATGCTTTAGCATTCATACAATCAATCAATGTAGCTGCCTACTCTTTCATCTTGTTATGTCGCCCAACGATCATCAATGTTATTGGAATGGGTGATGGTATGCAAGACCCTGACAAGCCTGAATATTTATTTGGTGCCAATATGCGTGGCAAGCTAAGTGCACAGTATTCCATTGTTCATATATAAACCTCTCCATGGACTCAATATGTAAAGCAAGATAATCAGAGTATAAGAGATACATTAGAAGCTGCAGCTTTGCTACTAATGCAGAGAGTATGTAGATTTTAAGTGGCAGCTCTGGTGCCAAGAGGAAGGTTGCCCTCTGGAGAATTTTATTCATGACAGCATTTCAATGCAAACATAAGCACTCAATATCTTTGACAATTCCAAATACACCCTTTTAGGGAAAACATATGCCTTCAGTCAGTTACCAACTGATTATGGTACATGTCCTGTCACATTGTCATGACTGCTAAAAAGACTGCATAACTAAATAATGCGTTATGACACTTTTACATTTTACAGCCATGCTGAATTTGGGTAAGTAAATGACACTTTATGATAGGCATTGCGTTATAATATTTAATTTTTACTACTACAATCATTGCCAATTTGTTTGCTGGCTGCAAGTCGAGCGTATAACATGCTGTTGGTCATCTCAGATCTGTCATCAAATTGAGGGCATCTTCTGCTAAACTGGTGGTATGTCCTCCCAATACAAACATGTCTGCTACAACTTTATAAACTTAGCTAATGGCCATCTGGTACAGGGTTTACTGTGTACCTTACAGGTTTTTATTCATGGATGTTTCCTAGTTTAACTTTGAAGTGATATCTATCTGCGTTTAATGTTTATTGTTTTATTTTATTAACATTCCCACATATTATTGCTTTTAAGATGGACCATTTCTGTAGTTTGCCAGTCTCCCAACAAAAAAGCTGGACTCCGGAATTTTTTAGGACATTTTAGGGAGATTCCAGTTAATAGTAATGGCAGATCTTTAAGGATGAGAGGCATTCCATTCTATCATGAAAGACTATAATAAATAGAATATAATTTTTGGTGTATAGTTCAACTGGCGCTACTCATCCTTAAATATATAGATGATGAGGAAAAACATGACTGCTGTTAATTTTATTATTTTGTATAATTCAAGGGGTTTTATCTATCTAGTCACAGATCTTGGTTGGTTGCAAACAATGTTTTTTTCTTGTCATTTGAAAGGGTCATGACTGCAACATTATGGTGCTTATTATATGTCTTGTATACTGATAACTTTTGCTGTCTGTACAGATTGCAATGGTGATGGTTGCCTTTCCTGCGATACCTTTGCTATTAGCAAGGGCACGCATTTGCTTGTCTGCCTCACATAGCAAGGAAGATCTGATAAAGGCATTGGAAGTATGTCTATATTCTTAAATCTTTTATTTTCTCATTTTTCCATTCATAGCATGAATATTGATCTTTTACTGTCTTGCTGCAACTTTGGATCTATAAGAACCAAAAATATGAGGGATGTAGAGAAAGTAGAATAATGACGCCACTTACATTATGGAGTCCTGCTTTACGTGATAAATTCTTTCTCCACATAAATTTGATTTCCCTGCATGTGGCATTAGTTAAAATCCCTGGATCATTTCATACAGGAAAAACTTAAAATGGTTTTCAGACCTGCATTCTTGCTGTATTTAATACATAAAAGGAAGCCAGAACTGAGAATATTATTGGTCTAGGTACAAATGATTTCAGAGATTCAGTTTGCTGTTTTGTTTAACTGTAAATTTTTGACAAAAACAGAGGTTCATATATTATATATAGAATAATACATAGACCTCAGCAATATCAAGAGGGTCAGAGGATCCAACCAATAGGTAGATCATTTTGCTTTCTGGGCCGCTTCCATACAAAAGCACATTCATAACTTAATAAACAAAATTTGGACCAGGGCCTAGCTTCTGCATTTACTCTCCAAAACACTAACCAAATTGTTTTGTAGAGCCAAGCTTAAGACAAACCGCTAGAAATCAAGAGAGGACATGCCTTTCACATAAATCATAAGCATTTTAGAGATCCAAGGCCCTCAATAGAACCGGTTCTTCCATTAGCTGGAAGCTTCATTGCTTGGGATTTAACTCCAATCATTGAGAGGATCAGTCAGAGGATGACCTCAGTTTGCTTGGTCGCTGCCCAAGCCACACTGTGTAGTGTTGGAGCTGGGCCTGCACTCTGTACAGCTGGTCTTCCAAGCTGGCTAGTTGACAGAGCCCATCCTCAATACGGGAGAGGCATTACACCAAGAATTGATAGGGCTTAATTCTCTCCTCTACTTACTGCAGTTTTTGATCCACTTATTGAACTTTTTGCCGAAGGTTTGGTGGTCAATGATCCCACAGCCTTTCCTTTTCTGTGTTCCATTTCACGTTGCCTTGCATCGTTTCTACAGATTCGACTCTATCATTTAGTACTTCTAATGAACATAGGCTCATTATGTAGGCTAGATGACAGATGCTAGAATAGGGTAGTACAGTTGTATTTAATATTAAATGTGTACGTCTGCTGTAGATAGGTAGGCTAAGTAATACCACCACACGATCTGTATTTATAAACAGGTGTGGATTGTACTTTTAGATCATATCATGCATCTCTTTTATCTTATTGGAAACATTTCATTAGAATTATCAATTACTGTGCATAATCTAAACTTGTCTCTCACAAGTGGTATTATTAGAAATTCTCTGTTCTTTGGCTTTTAATCCAAAGCAGAAAATCGACCTCTAAGCCGAGAGGTTTCCCAGATCTTAGCCCTAGAACTGTTTTTCAGTCTCAGGACTGTTGTAAATGAAAGTATGAAACATCAGGTGAAAGATCACAATAATTCACTTCTAACAGCCCAAAACTTCATTGCAATTAAAGGGGAAAATATACCAAACAATGAGATAAGTTTCAGCCCCTTCTAGGGCAACTTATCAACCAATAATCAGATCGGAAATTGTATTTTCACAGCAGTATACCAGCAGTAAAATCAGCCCCTTATATTCTTCATTAGATGTCAAATTACTTAACAATTTGCCCTTTATGTCAAATCAGCAAGACATAAATATCTTACATATCAATGCATAAAGAACATATATAGTTGAAATTCAAATCTGGAAATCGCAGAATATATGGATAGCTGGAAACTTCATTTGTTAGCTCAAGATGAAGTACAAGTACATACTATAGCCTTCTCTCAAGGCTAGTACAAAAACTCCAACAATCCAAAAATCCCTGGCTAGGGTAAATCATCAAACTCTAGCTCAACCAAGAATATCCAAGTGCAAGAATCTCTTAAATACAACCTCCAAGGCAAGACGTCGTCCTCCCTTCTTTTTCACCAATTCAATCTAGGGTTTTATCACAAAACTCTAATCTCCAATCTCCAAGGACAAAATCCTAACCCTAGAACTCCCACATACTCCAAGAAACTCCAAGAAGGCCAAGAAAGCTTAGTGCAGAGAGAGAGAGAGAGAGAGAATACAAGTACAAGTGAAGACCGTGAGAGAGATAAATTCAAGATCATCTCTAATGTCCGCTCCACAAGAGCAAACCCTAGTTAAAAGAGAACTCCGCATGAAGATGACACCTCTAAACTTCATAACCTTGGAGACTTCCACCAAGAAGCTAAGTACAAAGAAAATAGTACAAATGATGATATATGGAAAGACTCTCTCCTTTCTCTATTTATATGAGAAATAAGGGAGGCCAACAATACTATGATAAATGGTAGGTTAACACAAGTGAGACATCCACTCTAAAGTACATGTGTCATGCTCCAAGGTGATTTCGTACACAATAAGGGCTACACAAGATGATGTAGCTATACAAGGTAAATTTGTTGGCTCCTTCGTTTTTGGAAAGGACCCTAAATGGCGGAAGGAAGTGCAGGGTAAAGGAGCAAGAGTTGCGGCGGAAGCCCCTAACGGCCGCAACGGTATTGGACCCGTCCCCGCAAGTATATAAAGAAGTATGAGGCAAGCGGAAGAGGAGAAGAAGATAAGAAAAGTAACGAAGTAGCGGAAGCTAGAGCAAGAGAGATAGAAGAGAAGGGAGAGCAGATCAATGACCGAGCAAGAGAGCTATAGTAAAGTCTGGTTTTATGTTAGGGATCTTGGGTAATGTATGTGGCTTATGGGTTCTCTGTTCCACTTAACACCACGACGGGTAATTCTGCGAATGATGTAAGGCCATGGAACCGTAGATCTAATATGTAATGGAAGATTACTAGTAATAGAAATGAAGGAATTTTGGGCCCCATTAATTTTCTGTGTATGGTTGAATTGTATTCTATTGATTGTCTAATGGATAGATCATGCCTCTATTTCTTATCTGTATCTTATGGTTAATGGAACTATGTTGCGATAGTATAAAAGTTAATGTTATTACGGTATGAAGAATAATAACCCTTGTAATTGTATCTTTACAATTAACACTCCTTATCACACATAGATCTTGGTTGTGCTTCTGGTGAGACCTTCTCCTTTGGGGGATTGAAAATGCCAGCACACTAGACTACAATGGTGCCCTTTGTTGGTCCCTACACAAGAACCCGGTCTCTAATTTTGCGCCAACAAATGGCTTTGTTGCTGGCACTTGGTTTATAACAGGACACTGTTAACTGTATGGATACACAGGTAAGGAGGAACCAGATTCATCTATGGTGGGACAAGAAGTTTGAAGACTTCATAATCTAGGAAGCCGAATTATGAGGGTGGGAAGCATCAAGACTTAGGTAATATATTCTCTATGGAGGACCACCGCTAGATCAATATGAAATCTCGTGGATTGAATTTTCGGTAGCACTATCAAAGTGGTTACGAAGACTTGCATAAGCTTTGAATATCGCAACTGACATAGGAGGATTGCTCAGTGGACTTGAAGGGACTTGATAGAATTAAACCATCTAGATTCACCCCTAACCAAAGTTGTTGATTTCTAGTTAGAGAACACCTTTACTGGCTACATTGTAGAATCTGTAGTAGAAAATAATCATTCGATAACCATTGAAAGCCAAAGACGAGCTGAAAAGGGGAGCTAGAGGCAGACTATTGAAGGAAGTTCCATTGTGGATCAAAACCTGGATGGTTGAATTCGGATTTCAGTTGTTGAAATGGATAAGAATGGTGGAGTAAAACCCTCACGCCCCAAGGGAACGGCTTAGGTGATGCTTCTATGTTGCGGAAGGTAGAAGCTACAGTCATGGAGGGGGAATATAGTAATGATGCCAGGGCTGAGCAAGCAGAAAGGAGATAAAAAATATGTGAACAATGGTGGAAAGCACAGATGAGAAAGGCAAAAAGACGAAGTGTGCAACTAGAAGGGGAGTTGCGGAAGTTGAAAGAAACAAAGAAACTGAAAATGAGCTACGCTAGATGAAGTGGAGAGAGAAACCGACTAGCTCATGGCTGAAGGAAGGAGGAATAGAGGTACAGGACGACCCAGTAAGAGGAAGTTAGGAAGAAGGCCCGATCAAGAAATAGGACTGCGAAATTCAGTCACCAAGTAGTGGATTGCTGAATTAGTCACCCGAACTAGCCCCAGACGTAGTTGCAAAACAATCAGAATTGTCAAGACTTGCAGAAAATGGCAGTACCCTAGAAAGTGAACCCCTCCATTATCACAGAAGTAGATACTGGAAGCAACAGTAGTAACACAACTTTGATCAACCCCCAGGTGCCCTTGCATAATTTGGTAACACACTTTCAACATTCTGTTTTACAGGTACCTTGGTACAATCAGATGAGTAGTAGTACGCATAGTTTACATAATATTTCATTAGCAAGAGGAAGTAGTAGTAGTTCTTAGCAGACTAATAGTAATATCATAACTCAATAGAGACCACAAGGATTTGTGTTGGTAGGATACTTGGCTGTTGCAACTGCTGGAGTACAAGTAGGTCCACCTCTAAAATGTCTAGAATTTTGGGGAAGAGGAGGAGAAATTGACGTGGAACAACATTGGTTCCTCTATGAAGCTATATGGAGCTTCAAAGGGACCCTATTAGTAGCCAAACTGGTTGAATTTCAGACCTCATTACGTGGAAGGGCTCTACAATGGTATATGAAGCTGATTGACATATCGGAACGCACCAACTTTTACACTGGTAGAGCTTAAGAAATTATTTTTAGATGAGTTTTTGTAGCCTAAATCAGAATAGCAAGGTGTTATGTGGTACCAGTACTAGTGCACCTGCAGAGGTCCCCCAGGGAGAGGGGGTCATTTTTTTGACCAGGAGGGGTGTTTAGCCAACTTTTTCTAAGTAGGGGTTATGACCAGACCCTCTGGTTTCTCCTTTGGAAGTACTATGGCTTGGTGGCATTGCTGACTGCCTCATGAAAGGGCTTGAAGCCCTGAGGTTGGTGTCCGGGGCTTCTAGGGGTGGATCACTGGGTCACATGACCCCGACCTTGATTTATCATTCCGATGACAAATTTTTCGGTACTGAGGCACATGTCTCTCCTCTAGGTCACTTCCCACACCCCCCTGGCCCTCCAACTCACCAACGCCCTCTCTCCTTGGGCTCCTCTTGATGATGTCGTCATCCTCCAGGCCAGGTTGCAGTGCTTGATTAGGGGGGGCGTTGAGGGATTTTCAATACTGTTGCGGTTAGATGGGGCACGACAACCCCCCTCTCTGTGATCTGGCCTTCAGAACGGACCGATATGCTCATTTTTATCTATTTTAGTCATTTGTGGGTAAATTCTGGGCAAAATGCCCCAAATTACCCACAGATTTGATTATTTTATATTATTATTGTTTTAATTTTAAGTTGACATTTGTAATTTCAAATTGACATTTTAAAAGGCATGTCGGCCTGGATATTTTTTATTTTTGTAAAGTGAGGTGAGAAAAGTATAAATACACTTCTTCTCACTTCATTTTAACAACAACTTATGGGATAAAACACTATGTGATATTTTTTCCCTAGCTAGGGCTCCTTGATTGATGCGCACTTCTTGAGGAAATGCTATTTTGTGGTTTGGAGCATTTTCTTGGAGTCTCTTTTGCTCATGCTTGTTGCTAAGGTGATGCTAGAGTTGTTTGCTAAACACATGCACAAGGAGGTATCTATATTTTTTGATGTCTTTTTGTTAATTGTTGGAAAGTGATACTTGTTTAGGGTTGAATGGTAGCCATTGATGCTACATTTTTTCTTAATTAGGTCATTTTTTACCACTTTGTCACCATAGCATTGTTAGGATCTCCTCTAAAGGAATCCTTTCTAGGGCTTGAGCTTTAGATCTTCACGTTTTGCTAAAACTAGGTCTCCCTTAACCAACCTTTAGGGTTGTTGAGGAAGGCCCTAGTTGCCAAGCTTGCCAAGTACCATCTCAAGAGGGGAGGCATCTTTTCTAGGCATCTTTTTTTGGATGCCCTAGGGTTGGGTAGATCTTCATTCAAACGCTAGGTTGCTCTTTCAAAACCAATTTTCTGATGTTTTGTATTTTTGTATATATTATGTTAGCTTGGTTTTTAGTTTTTGTAATTTAGGATCTTTTTTTTTTACATATAAAACTTAATTTTAAAACCCTAAAAAGGCCCTAAATTCTGTACCTTTACCCTAACTGCAGAACCTTTGTTGCCCTAACGACCTCCCTCTCCCTTCTTTCCCACCTTCACTCTCCTTTTTTATCACCTCGTTCCTCCTCCTTCGTTTCTAGACCTTCGTTGCCCTTCCTCCTGTCCTCGCTCCCCTTTTTCCTTTTCCTCTCCCATATTTGCAGCCACCCTCCTTTCTCCCTTTTTCCTCCTTGCCTTCGCTCCTCTCTCCCTTGCCTTCTAGACCTTCGCTCTTCCTTCCCTATCTCCTCGCATCCCCTTTCTTCCCTCACCTTGTAACAGTTCTGCAATAAAATTGCAGACCCTGTCTATGCCACCTGCACTTGCCCACAGTAAAAAGACCAAAGTTAGTATCATTTTGGGGACACAGAGATTATACATTTCTGTACTATTCTTGCACTATTTCTTGGTCGAATTTCTGCTTGAAGGAAGTCTGGATTTCACTTGTCACAAGATCTGGAACTTGCATTTTTTGAGGGTGTCTCCACAGTACTTATTTTCTGATATAAACTTACTCACAAAAGTGAGACATTGGCTCAATAAAGGGTTCATATTCCCGTATCAATTTGGGTGTTTCTGTACAAAGTCAAGTGGTGTGCCTCTCTGAGTCTAATACACACAGTTAGTCTGAAAATTCATTCATCTACAACATTGTTATTGCGCCGAGAGGCGCTCTATAGCCCAGTATGGGGGAGATCTTGTGAGTCGAGTGTTTGTCGTGTTTGTCGAGTAACAAAATAATACAAAGTAAACAAAAAAAGAATAATACAAAGTAAAAAGTAATAAATATTATGTCGGCTATAATAAAAAAAGAATAATACAAAGTAAAAAGTAAATATGAGACTTAAACTAGAGACTTTAGAGCTTAGGATTAGGTGGTAATTATTATGTCGGCCATAAACAAAAAAGAATAATACAAAGTAAAAAGTAAATATGAGACTTAAACTAGAGACTTTACTTTTTACTTTTAATACAAAGTAAAAATTAAATATGAGACTTTAGAGTGTTTGTTGAGTAACAAAATAATACAAAGTAAACAAAAAATAATAATACAAAGTAAAAAGTAATAAATATTATGTCGGCCATAAACAGAAAATAATAATACAAAGTAAAAACTAAAAAGTAAATATGAGACTTAAACTAGAGACTTTAGAGCTTAGGATTAGGTGGCTCAGGTATTGCACTCAAGGAGCCATTCAAGGAGAGGTTTGCATCTCGGGAGATTTGATCCCTCTCGGTGCTTGATAGAGCCTAGGATTTGGATCTAGGCTGGTGATAGGGTAATTTTTGTGTATTAGGCTATTAGCATTGAATGTCTCCATTGTAAGTGTATCTTCTAACATTGATGTATTGTGGAAATGGTTACACTGGTTGGTTCAGTATTGTCTAATTTTGCGTTATTAATAAGTTACATATTGTCAAAGACTTTTATTGCTACATCAAGGTTGTTATAACCTACTGGATACCTTCCATATAGCATACATCTTTTTACATATAGGATCAAAAGAGTAATATAATGTCATACTGAAAATGGTTAATTGGGGTATATTTACATGAATTTAATATCTCTGCTGTCATAACTCCAATGTATATCTAAAAGTATGAAGGTGAAATTGGTTAACTATTGAAATACTATCGTTGTTTCTCTAAATTTTGGTTTAAATGATATTTGATTGTTGTGGAGGTGATCTGATTACTGTGAGGCCATAAATTGCTTGACCATACACTTGTTCATGTTATACTTTACTGGATGCTTACAATCTTCGTGTTTGTTGAAGGACATGCAAATGCTTAACAAATTTATTCGGTAACTTTATGCAACTTGGGTCCCATATCTTGACTTAAGATAGGGGTGCCTTACATCTTCGTGCTAACTTTCATGCATACACTTTTCCTTATAAGATATTTTCTCAAGTGACATTGATTGGTATATTTGAATATTAGCCGTCATATGAATGGTTGATGCATTATTTACCTATTTTACATTGATTCCATAAAGGCACTCTTTTGGGGATTTCACCTGTGCTTAGAAGCACAACTACTAAAGCTTTCATCCAGGGTGTTTTAAGATTTCCATTCATTTCATTTGGCAACCCTTTTGGGGATTTCACCTGTGCTTAGAAGCACAACTACTAAAGCTTTCATCCAGGGTGCTTTTGAGTTTCCTTTTCATTTCCTTGGCCAACAGTTCTTTAGAATTAGCATTTGTCTAGCCACTGCTTTTTTAGGCCTACACAACCCTTTTGGGGATTTTGCATGTGTTTAGCAACACAACTAATCAAGCTCTCATCCAGGGTGTGTTTTTCATTTGAGTTTCAATATAATTTCGCAAGATATAATAGCAATTTCCATATGTACATGATGGCAGTATTGTTTACTTCAGGTGTTAGTCAACACAAATCAAGTAACTATGGGGATTTTGCTAGTATTGTTTGCTTCAGGTGTTAGTCAACACAAATCAAGCAACAATGGGGATTTTCCACAATCAAGACCAAACATCGGGGCAACCGACTAGAGTGATCAAGGTATCCAATCCAACTCACCAAAGGAAAGTTTTGTTGCCAACTCAGAGCCGAGACACAGACTAACAGGGATGCTATCCAACATAGAGGCAAAAATGGGGAAGTCCTCCATATCACAGGCTAAGATGTAAGTCAGGGTAACGACCAAAAGTGGGAAAGACAACGGATGGATGGATAAAGTGAAGGTGACGCCTAAGCTAGCAAGCCATAAAGGCGGGAATGATCATGTCCACACTCCTAAGAGGGTAAAACCAACGAGTATAAAACAAGAGCTTCTAATTGTCAGTAATACAATCATTTAGATAATCAATAATAACCAATTTCATTTAATATAGATATACTGCCAGATCATAATCACTAGATGTTAAGTCAAGCTATCAAAATGACCAAAACAACAAGATAATAAAACCAACGCACATCATATACCTGCTGGGTCATATACCTGCATCTGTAATCTGGACCGACTGCAACTACTGAGAAGACTGCTGCTGAAGCTCTAATCACTGCACTGCATCTGTATGGAATAAAAGGTCATCTCGGTCATCAAATCTGAGGTCAAGAGGCTCAGCCTTGGCATAAGGTCTATTGCATGTTTGATATAGGGCTGCTCTGATGTGTGAGTGATCACAAATAACACTGCTCATCATAGCTGATCTCACTGAAGCTCTGTAAAGGCAAAGCTCAAAAATATGCAGAAAACTGCTCTGCAATCATGGTAGCCCAGCTACTATGGATGTGATAACACTGACATTAGAGACTATTGGGATGGACATTCTCAGAACATTAAGCACAACCCGAGGAACCTTGTTAAAGCTCAGATAGAATCAAACAACATGCTGACGATCTTTGAACCCATGAGAAGGATTTTACTAGCGAAAGATAGTTGTGGAAGGACAAGTTTGCTCCCGCACAGCCGCAACATCCTTTCTAAATCATGCTTTAAGGTCAAAGCATCCTTGAAGGGAGAGGACTTGTAATGAACATAAGTAGGCTAGATGACATGCATTTAATTTAAATGTATAGGGCAGCGATAGATATGATAATTAATGAGTGACCACATGACATGTATTTATAAACACATGTGGATTGTACTTTTCAGTTGTATCATTCATCTATTCATCTTATTTGTAATATTTCATCCAAAGTATCAATTACTGTGCATAATCTGAATGACTTGACAGAAGGTTAGATTATGCACATTAATTGATATTTCAGATGAAATATTTCAATTGAGATAAAGAGATGAATGATACAAAATAAAATTACAATCCACACATGTTTATATATACACATCATGTGGTCATTTATTAATTAGCCTACCTATTGTTGACCTACACATTTAATATTAAATGTGCCTATACTACCCTATTCTAGACTACGTTGTCTAGCCTATGTAAACTCATGTTCATTACAGTGCTTCCTTCATTCCTTGAACTTCTCTTTTGAAATCCACGAAGTCTTTATTGACAGCGTAGACCTCCTAGCTTAGTGTTGGACAATAAGGACTATCCATTCTAGCATATACTAGTCCTCAACCCTCCAACAATGATGTTGTAATATGGGAAAAATAAAACAATATGAAGCAATAGTTGTTGAGGACCCTCTTGTTTATAGCCACTGCCTTGGTCATTGCATTTTGTGAATTAAAAAAAAATTGAAATTCACCAAATGGCAACTTTCAAATTTAATGATCATTCATTCTTTTTATAAAATTCATATAAGGGGAATTTCCTTTTATATGTCTAGATAACTATTGTCTTGTTCCAACAATGGAAGGAACCATACCGATTTGAAAAATAATATTATCTGAAGTTTGAACACATTTCAAGCAATTGCAATAGGACCTGTCTCATTGATCCCTTGGTTCTTCTAGCAATACGAACATATTTCAGTAATTGTTGCTCTGTAAGTTTGTAATGCAAACACAATTTTTGTTTCTCTTCTAGCTGAATACAATATTGACACATTTGCATGGATGAAGATTAGTTGATAGAATCTTTTTTGTATTTGGATCCTTTTAAAATTTATAGGCAAAATCATTAAGATTTGCTTCTTTTTACTTAAAACTTTTAAAAAATAAAACCCATATATATTTGACATGATTTTGAACAATATGTGATGCTCTAACATGTTTTTAGGTAGTTATAATAAAATTTGCATGATTCTCATTGTTGAACTTAATGGCAACTTTTATCATATTTTATGCATTGGTGAATCTTTTTTGAATTTCATCATCGGCAAATTCGAACACAACCATGAACCAGGTGACTTAAGCCACTGCTGGAGGGCGAAAGCACTGTCTCCATAAATACTTCATGATGATTTTCCTACGTGATATGCCTATTCTTGTTCTCACAATCTGTCCATCGTGCCACAAGTGATTTACTGACTGCATCGCTATTTGATGACATGATAAGCTCCTTCCTCAAAGTTGTGATTGTTACATCACCTTGAAAGGAGGGGAACTGGAGTATGCTACATGATGAATACTTGCAAGTCAATGAACAATAGAGTCTAATTCCATGATCTTTTCCGAGGTCACAAGTATTGATCTAGAATCCCTTATTGTTTGTACTTGTTTCCGTGAGCCTAAAGGCTGTACACTCTTCATTAATGTGGAAGATAGGGGGCTTGCCAAAGAGGGAATTCCACCTCCTCCCACCTATCGTATTTAGACAGTCTCTATCACTTCCAATCATGGAAGGAACATGCTATTGAGAATTGTTGTTTTTCTTGCTGCATACTTCTAGAGAGTTCATTTTGTCCATTCTAGAGAGTTCATTTTGTCCATTCCACATCCTTGTCCAATAGAGAACTCGTGGGCTCAGAGGGGTGTTGTCTGCCAGATTGCACACCAGCAGCAGAAATCTTTCAAAAGCTGTCTCCCTCACTGGAAGTGGGGAGAAGTGTGGCCTTGGGCGCAAGCAATGAGCTAGGTACTGTCACCTAAATCCCAGCTCCTCCGTTTAGGCTAACTCCTAATGAAGCCAAGGGGGGTAGTCCCTATAGAGAGTTAACTATGGCTCAATGTTTTAAGTGTTTTAAACGTGTGGGGTGATGCGGATGAGTGTTGTTTAGGAGTTTTTTAATGATGAGAGATCACAATTTTAACAATTGAAATAAACACAAGATAATGAAGCAATCCACGCTGTGATATAAGATGAGATTTGAGAAACAAACACTTTGGTGAATTTAAAGCAAGACAACCATGGAAATATAAATGCTCTAGATAGATAATAAGCAAATAAAAGGATGTCAAGGACCAGTGCCTTATGGAGTCAAAAAATAGTCTTGAGTGCTTGGGTTGCTTGATACAAGAGTTCAAAGTGGTGATGTTCGTGAGATCTTCCTGCGAATTAATCTTGGTTTATTGAATGTTTTAGTGATCTTGTTTATTAGGCTGTCAAGAACACAAGGATGAAAAAGAAAAAACCAATCGGGAAAGATACTGGCAACCTCTTAGATGATAAGTCGAGAGCACCCAGATTCAAGAGGATAGGTGTCCAATGTTTGAACCACCCCCGAGTCTGACCAGTGGATTCTCGGCACCACCTGTTTCAGGAAGCAACCTCAGTATTTAACGCTGGTTTGCTTGGTTGGGGTAAAGTTTTATTAGGTTATCACTTATGAGATTAACAGATCTGACACCTTTCTGATTACTAGCTCAACCCTTTCAGGTTGGCAGAGCATACGGGTGTTGGATAATTGACCAAGATAAATTAATTAATGGGGGTGTGAGTTGGAATATTTTATTATTAAAGCACAGTTCAACTCTCCGATAGAGAGCGCTCTTGACTTAGTCTTAAGACCAAAGTTCAAGAGACTTTAATTAATCTAAATGCCTAATGCAAGGGAATGCAACAACTAAATGCTCTCCGACAGAGAGTGCTCTTGACTTGGATTTGGCCAAGTTCAAGAGACTTTATTCGTTTTATGACAAAGGGAGTAGTTGTAACTTTAAGAACAAATGTGGAGCTTTAAAAGACTGAAAAATATGATGATATAAGATTAAAACAAAATGCTTGAAAATACTGAAAGCAAACTTAGTGTTCTACCAAACAGAATTATTCTAAAAGTGGGATCTTCCTCCGAACAAGGTTGATCACTAGAATCACTAGTCCTTGAGACTTTCCAGCTAGCTGGAACTTCGGCAAGGAGGCTAATGGGGAACGAGAAGCTACCACAAAGCTGTGTGGCCTTTGGGATGCAATCCCAAAGTTTGCTTACTCTAGTCAAAACTTGGAAATGGAGTACAGAAATGAAATAACAAGCTAATCTAAAGCATATAGAAAAGAAAGATCTAAACTAACCAAGCACAACACTCTTAGCCTTTTATTAATTTGATTACAAATGCCTTGGGAATGAGACCCTTGCAAGGTCTTAGCAGAAAATAGAGACTTGGAAAATCAAACTAACTCTTATAAGCTATGACAAAGGATAATAGAAGACAATGTCATGTTTTGGATCATCCTCATGGTTTGTTAGAGTTTTGCTTTGCTTGGATTTCTTCACCTTCAAAACTGCTTTCACCAACAAGTTTGGTGAGAAAAAGGAACCAAGGCATCAACTGAATGCTTTGACCAACATCAAGAAGAAGGACACCGAAACGATGGATGAGTTCAACACTAGGTTCACCGAGTTATCAAACGCTATTCTTGTTACCTATGCACCGCCCACACCTTCCATTCTGGTTTATTCTCTCTTTTTGGTAGATTTTTTAGTTTAATCACTCTCTGAAATTAGACTTGGATCCACCTGGCGACTCCACTGTCAGTTAACACCTCAAGGTATTCGACTAGAAGAAATTCTGAAGGCTTGCTTAGTTTTATCCCTGAGCCTGAAAAGGTTTATAGGAGAAGACTAAACAAATTTGCTTCTCGTAAAATCCTTGAAGAACTTAGATCTGAGTCTATTTTAGACATCCATTCTTTGTTCCCAGAAAACTTAGAAAATCTTGAAAATATAATAAATTATCCTTCCGATACAGCGGGTGAGTATTTTACTCAACTCAATATTTCTCAGATAGTAGGTCAACCCCATCAACTTCTAGACAAAGCTGTCGAAAAAATTCCAACGTATACTGGCACTGATGCCACTATTGCTGCTTAACATCTCATAAACTTCTCCAGATGTATTAATGCCTATATCAGTGACCCTGCAAACCAACATGACGACATCTATATGAAACTGTTTGCCCTTTCCTTGGATGGAAAAGCTGGTGATTGGTATAGCAACCTACCAAACAACTCATTTGCCACCTTGGCCACACTTCTCCCCACTTCCAGTGAGGGAGACAGCTTTCGAAAGATTTCTGCTGCTGGTGTGCAAATATGGCGGACAACAAGGGGCAGTAACAACAATCTGAAGATTAGGTTGCAGGGTCTTGATACAAGCCACGGGTAGAAATAATTTGGAGAAAAGCCGGCATGTACCAGAAGGGCCGAAATTGGTTCCAGGAAGCGCACAGACTAAAGACATGCACTTCAAGTTGGTGCACGCTTCATAATAGCTAATGTAAACAATTTATTTAATGCCTTGACAGAAGAACTTGTTGGTACTGAGAGTTATGGCACCTGGAAACATCTGGCTAAATATCCAATGGTGTTCCATGATCTTTGGAGTTTTATTGATGCTATTGTAGTCAAATCCACCACTGATATTTCAGCTTAAATAAATTATGATAAAAAAGCATAATTGCATTAGCATTGTTAAATTTGTTTTTTGAGGGACATATTATTGAGAATGTTTGAGATGCAAGAACCCCTAGAGAAGCATGACTATCAATTACAACATTTATTGAAAATAAGAATGATACGAGGGTCTTAATGTTGCAAAATGTAATATCCCAAACTGGTATTTTTTTCTTTTTATGTAGTTCTGTTGCTTGCTAGTAGTCTTTATGGCTCAGTATATGAAGGAAGCATGAATGCATGTACTGATCTAAGCATGCATGCGCTTGCATGCAGATGCATTAACCCAAATAATCAGAAATGCTATAAAATAGGGATAGAAGTTATGCATGTACGTACCATCAGATAGAGGAGTTGATGTACATCAATATAGGACCAGCATGCAAGACTTGTGCCGGTGGATGAGCGAGATAATGAGTGCTTCTCCTCCAATAATGCGCCCTCTTCAATGGTAATAATGAAGGATAGATCGTATACTGACAGAAGATGAATCCAGAGGTAGTGTACTGGGGTTATAATCCCCCTCTGGACATAATAGAGACTGCATGCAAATCATGCAGTGACTCCTAAGCCTAAAACGTGAACCTCTCCTCTGATAAAGTCGCCCATGCAAGGAGGACATCTTTGGAATCTGAGAGATGCTGATAACTTGATGGGGAGGCCAAATAAAGAACCCCTCTTCCAGGTATAGGGTAATAGTGTTGCTCTCGGAAGATTGGAGCCGACATGCAGAAGAAAGGAACCCTGTAGACTGAGATACGAACCAATCTCTACTTGTGCAATTCACTCATTCAAGGAGGGTGAATCTTCTTAGCCTGATATGTAACTCGAACCCTACAAGAAGCTGAAGAACAGTATCTGATGATGAAAGCAATGTTGAATCTGGATGATCCAACCTGATAGTGACTAGGGAAGATAGATTTCGCTGCCGAAATAGACTGAATAGTTGAGTGTGTGCACTCAACCCCAAAATATCTCACTGAGCTCTCCAAGTCGACTTCTCAAATCAATAATCATATAAGCAAGTCTTACTCACTCGCTTTACCTTTCTTTTATAACATTCACTCGCTTGACCTAACTTTTGCATGACTAGGTCGCTTTATCTTCTAATTTCCAGTTGACTTGCATGCGGTGCTTTTGGAGTGCATGGAGGCTCATTGAAGGAGTTTCGGTGCATGCAACATGAAATATAGCTCGCATGTCATGCATGTAGGTGGCCCCTAGTTCCTGTGGCCCCAATTTATCTACTGATGATATAATAACCATGCTTAAGATCTTCTTATGGTGTAAATGGCATCAATCCTCAGTTAATCCCCTGAATGTCAGTGCCCGCTCGAACCTATGGGAATCAGATAGGTTAGCGGGATGGTCCTCTGTGCTTAAGCAGAAGAGGACATTACACAAAATCAGGTTTATAGCCATAAGTTGTCAGATTCAATGTTTTATCATGGTCAAATGATCAAAGGTTTCAACTATGGGAGAAACAGGCTCAAACAAAGAATTGAACATAACTCCACCCAAAATGTTGCCTAAATCCTATGAAAGCTTTGTTCCAAGTTTTCATGATGAACGAGAAGCATCTGGTGCCTATGTGACACGTTACAAAGGAAAAAAGCGAACATGGCCAAAAAGTATACACATAAGCATGGGGAGTCCAAACAAGAAAGAAGGGCAACACAGAGGACTTAAATGCCCTTACAGTGGAAAGCACAGTCATATATAAAATGATTGTAGTAAGAGATTGTATGATTTGAAGAAAAGAAGCAAGATGGGCATTATGCAGCAAAAGTTGATAGCTCAGATCTCTTCTTTGCAGCATATCAATTTAAGGACAATGAGAAAGAATTACCTGCATGGTACATTGAGTCTGGAGCCACATGTCATATGACAGGCATGCAGGATTGGATCAGCTATATATGTGACTGAGAAGGAGGCTCTGTCACAGTTGGAGAAGCTCCTCAAAGGCTCAAACAATGGCAAATGGTGAAATGACTTTAATTGGAAATGTATTGGATTGGTATAGAGTCTAATCTCTGCAAGCCAAATTGACAAGCAGAAGATGAATGCACTGTTCAAGAATGGAAAATGCTAAAATAGAGATCCTGAAAACCAAGTTGTTGCAATAGGGATAGAGGATGATGGCCTATACAAATTAAAGGTAAAATCTGTTAATCAAAAGGTCTTGTTTTCCGCTGTTGACTCTAAAGATTAACTATGGCTTGAAAGAACGGGCCATAAAAATTACAGGAGTCTCAAATCGATGCATAGACTTAATATTGTACGTGGCTTGCCTAAAGTATCAATTGATAATTGTTCGTGTAAAGCCTGCACAATGGGCAAGCACCATAAAAAAGAGTTTGAAAAAGGAAAACATGATGAGCCAAAGAGAAACTTGGTTTAGTGCATATCGATCTTTGTGGTCCAATGCCTATTGCTTCACTTGTGGAGTGAAATACTTCATGATATTTATTGATGGCATGACAAGAAGGACTTGGATTTATCTTCAAAGAGAGAAGTCTGATGCTTTTTGACTCTCGATGCATACAAAGAATTCAAGGAAGATGCTGAGATTGAAAGTGGGTCAAAGTCCAAAGATCAAGAAGCTGAGATGTGACAATGAGGGAGATTATACATCAGAAGGGTTTGATAACTTTTTCAAACATGATAATAAAGACAACTGACTACTCATACTCCACAGCAAAATGCCAAATGGTGTTGCTGACAATAAATTGGACATTGGTGGAGGAGGCAAAAGCAATGATGAAGGCAAAGAAGTTCTTTGATGGTTTTTGGGGAGCAGTTAGAACTCGGTTAATCTTACAAACCGAAGCTCGACAAAAGCTGCAAGAAACATCTGAGGAACCTTGGATGGGAAGAAACTCCACTTTGACACATCTGTGGGTGCTTGGACGCACTTCCTACAGGCATATTTCAAAGAATGATAGGAAGAAGTTGATGATAAAAGTTCATGTGTATCTTCCTTGGATACAGTGAAACCAACAAAGCATATAGTGTTTGAATTGAAATCAAAGGAGGTTCAGTTTTCCAGATATATAATCTTTGAAGAGGGCACTAAAGAGGTTGTTGCAAGTACAACTTGTCACAGGAAAGAAAGTTGAAGAACAGCCAGTGTCAAGGCAGAATACAAGTCAGATTCCTGGTCATGATACCTAATGTAGTTCAAGGCAGAGTTCAGAAGAGGAAGTTCCAAAATAAATTCTTTCTGAAAGGAATTATCAAAATGGTACTTGAAACCAATCTCTGAAGCATCGCTGCTGTAAACTTCAGGGAAAAGGAAGTCTAAGATAAAGATGACTTCACAGGCAAATTATGCACTTACGGAACGGGTGCCTCTCATGAGACTTCTGAATTTGGGGAAGCAAGTAAAGAAGAGGAGTGCCAAAGATCCATGGATGAAGAAATGAATTCAATCAGAAAGAATAATACTTGGGACTTGGTTGAACTGCCTAAGGGTAAGGATGCAATTAGATGGAGATGGGTGTACCATACCAAGTACAAGTCAGATGGTAGTATTGACAGATAGAAGGCCAGGTTGATGGCCAAAGATACAATCAGCAGAATGGCATTGACTATTCAAATTTCGGACCTTTGCACCAGTTGCAAGGATGAATACAATCAGAAGTTGCCTGCCTTTGCAGCACAATTCAGGTAGCAAGTTCACCAGATAGATTTGAAATGCACCTTTCTCAACGGAGACTTGAGAGAAGAGGCTTACATGGAGCAGCTACTGGGGCATTCAGAAAAAGGGAGGGAGCTTTTAGTGTGCCATCTGAAGAAAGCTTTGTATGGGTTAAAGCAAGCTCCCAGAGCTTGGTAGACACAAATTGACAAGTACTTTTTTCAAGAACCAATTTCAGAAATCTATTTAAATCCAAATATCTATAGTAAAATTTAAGGAGACTCTGTGATTTTGGTAGCACTCTATGTTGATGACCTAGTCATAATTGGGAACAATAATAAGCTAATAGAAGAATTAAGCAGCGTAGTCAGACTCATTTGATACTCGTGAGTCTTGCCAAGTCTTGCCAAGCGGTAGGTGAAACGAGTACTCGCTGCAAACTCATCGGGTGAACTCGGCACTCGCCAGAACTTGCGGATACTCGCTTGATCAGACACCGATTAGACAGTTGACCACAGAGATTTCGTTTTGGAAGGAAAGTTCGGGCTCTGGAGGGAAAACCGTGCCCTGTGCCTTTAAGAAGGCATTTCCACTGCTGCATTTACATTCCAGTTAACGGTTCAGAGTGAGTTGCGAGTCTGCGTTCACATTCTAGTGCGTTCACGGTTCACGGTTGAAGAGTCTGTGTTCACATTCCAGTCCGTTTCGGTTCACGTTGGGTGAACTTGAAGAGTGGCGACGGGCCATCATCTGCCATCGAGTGGGCCATCATCACTGTATCTTACTTCATGGGTTGATTTTACTTGAATACATATCAATACCTATTTGCTTATATTGCTGGTTTAAGATCCAAGTTTACATAGTTATCTTAGTGTTGAATGAGCATTTAAAGACAACATTAACCTTGTGTAAAAGACCTAACCTTTCAAGGCTAATTCTTTTACATGCTCACTATGGTTAATGGCATGAACACACCTAATATTCGATACTAATTTGCCCTAAACTGAGTTATAATCTCACATGTTAATGTGCTAACTATTGGGGCTTGTTGCTTGCTCATCAGATCTATGGCTATGTTGATTTATGACAATTAAATATTGAGTTGGGGCTGCCAATAAATTCTGTTATAGGGGAATTTTGCCCTCAATGTATTAAATATTATATTGCTGCAAATACAACACTCTGCTCATGTTATAATACATCATGGATCTCTGTTGATGCAAGATTGATCATTGTCATACTAAAATCCAAACTCGATTTGATTAGTAATCATTTACTGAGGGACATTCAAGGTCACTGTTGTTACTTGTTAGAGCTAAGACTGTTATATACTCCAAATCTGAGATACAATAAGGATATTTGTGGAGGATTTCACTGTTACTGTAATAGGCTCTATCTTCCATACTATGCTGGTCATTATCATTACCTTTTGGCTCTGTTTTGGTACTGCAGAATTGTGATGCATAATACATTCTTTTTGGGCAGCCATTTACGCAAAATCAAATCACTGTATCTAATAGAATTCTTTTTATAACTTATATGGATTAAAAATGTCATTATGTATGTTTTTTGTGCTCCAAAGGTACTATATTTTTAATTTTTTAATTTTTTTCATATTTGCCGAGTCTTTGCCGAGTCTTATCCGAGTCACTGAGTCTGCCGAGTCCCAATCCAGCCGAGTATTTGCTGAGTCTAAGTCTGACTACACTGGAATTAAGTAAAATCTGATGAAGAGTTGAAGACATTTGAAATGTCAGATCTTGCTCTAATGAACTCTAATCCTTACTGCCTTTGAGTTTAACCGCGGCAGACTCCTGGTGGAATCTTCATTTTGCAGGCTAAATATTTTTGTGAAATTTTGAAGGCGTTTAAAATGGAAGACTCTAAGCTTGTTCCTATCCCTCTGGAAGTTGGCACAAAACTGTCAGCTGATGAGTATGGAAAATCAGTGGACAACACAATTTGGACAGGCTAGTTGGCAGTCTTATCTACTTTACTACAACTAGGCCAGACATCACATTTTCTGTTGGCATACTTTCCAGATTTATGACAGATCCAAACTGAGTTGTTGGAAAGCTGGGAAGAGAATCTAAGGAACTTGCAAGTTACAGGGAACCTTGCTGTATGGACTAAAATTTGTACAAAACAACAACTTCATATTAGAAGGGTTTACTGATTAGATGGATGTAGCGACAGCAGGAAATCCACTTCTGGTTATTACTAAGTCCTGGTTCTGGCATAATAATCTGGAACACCAAGAAATAATCGACGGTTGCTCTATCTTCTCTCTCTCCCTCTTTTAATTTCTTTTTTATTTTCTTCTTTTCCAAAGTTTCCCTAATTTTGACTCAAGGAAATGATAAAAGACTGTAGTTTCTTCTCAAATTAAGATCTGCAACTCATGTGCCTTAGTCTTAATTCCATCTTTTAATTTTGGAATTCCTTGCCTCGAGGATTTACACACTTCCGCTCTTCAATAAAAGGTTTTCATGGTCTCTGATGGTATTGGTCTGCTTTCTTGTCTTTCATCCTGTCTCTTAGAGACTTTGGACCCTAACAGCCTTTCACAGGTTCCATGACAGGTCTGTTTCGACACCAGGTAGGATTTCATATGGGTCCATACATAACATAATGATAACAGACATAATTAGAGAGAGTAATAAATATCACATATATTAATGATGATGCTGCAGCAAGTACATTCATGGGAGCCAGGGTAAGTCTACCAGCAATCACATACCACTCTCTCATCTAATCATCTCTGATAACATTGTTGTATAGTACCCTAACTTGGTTATTAAGGTGTAACCACCTAACCACTATTCTCAACATTATAATATTAATATGGTCACATGTCGCTAACATATTAAGTGATTCATATTTTTTGATATCTTCATGTCATGTTCTATTGTGTAAAAGGCACAATTCAAATTTCAAACCAGAAGCACACATCATACTAAATATCATGGCCAAGATCTTATACAGGCAGGGTGTATACGACTTAGAAACAGTAGGCGGCTCACAAGGGTGTAGACCCTCTCAATTAATTGTTATACATAGAAACAGCAGGCGGTTCGCAAGGGTTTAGACACTCTCAATAATGTTTTAGACAAAAATGACCCCCAACAAAGAGCTATTTCCTATTTCTAACTCTTGGCATGACTATTCATGGCTTCTTCATAGAATATTTAAGAGAATCAAGAGGACACCATGTAGGCTTATTGAAATATTTTTTTTAACTGTTCCTCTGATTACCACCATTGAATGATATTGCACTCTCAAGATATCCTGGATTGTGCATGTCATTGTACTTGTGTTACCTATAATGGAGCTGCAACTACCAATTTAATGGCTGTAAGTTACCTTTACACAAGCTTGAGTTGATTGATGTTTTCAGCTCTCTGTCCAAAGAAAAACATTAACTACAGAAGAAGTGTATCCAAGATTCCAAACTCGTGGTGTTACTTATAAATATAGCTTATCTGTTGAAACTAGAATCAGTAGAAGGATGCTGTATCTGTGTGAAGTCATTTTCTACTTTGGATATTTGCAGAGATGAAGGGAATTTATGCAATATGGTTTATCTTGTGAAATGATATTTTATACATGTTTAAATGTATGTGGAGTGTACATATGGCCTTGTTGGTATTGCATAAATCAGTTTGTTCTGTTTACACAATTACCGTCTTAAACCATGAAGGTTCTTAATTAAAGTCTACTTCCCCCTGTTATTGAGAAGCTGGATTTAACTTTGTTTTCAGGTAATTAGGGAGGTTGGTGATATGGTTCATATGAAATATTTTCCAAGGGAACCGGAGAAACAACTTAAAGAGGAGCAATGGCAACAGTACGAGACGAAGAAGCTTTCTTAAACTCAATCTGAATCTTGTTATTACTGGCTTGACTGGTACCATGCTTATTGATGCTGCTGCTGAAGCTTTGTACTTTTGATGTGCTTTATCATTTGTATTGAAGATATCCAGGGGAGTGCCTTTTGTAATGCTATTCTGTTTGGTCCTTTTTTATGGCAATTTATTGTAAGACCCAAAACACATTTTATAGGAATTGTGTAGATTAGCAAATAAGATAATTATTTCTTCTGAGACTGTTTGAATGTGTTCAACAGCTACCCTCAAACTTGTGCCTTGACTACATCTATTCTGGATCGTGTACCTGTATATATGCAGTTTTGACTGATTTATATTAACAGACTATGCATTTTAGGGTCTTGAATGAACATGTGATGGGAGTTTTTAATAAATTCGTGTGGAAGCTTCAATGTATAGTGTACCATGTTATGCTATAAGAGGAGAATACCGCTTTCATTTCTTCTGTCTTGTGTATTGTTTCATGAATTTTCTGTATGACCTTCAGAACATTTTTGGGTTTTGGAAAGGTGTAAACCATTTCTAGGTCTGTCATAAATACACTTTAATTAAATATAAAAGATGTGTGATATGAAGATGAATTTTATTCAAATTTATGCATCAGTTCTTATTTTTAAGTGTTTTTGTTATATTTGATGCCTGAATTAAACAACTGTGCCATTTTGAAGGATACCCACAACATTGCATTTTTCCATTGTTTTCTCTAATATCCTCTCGCAAAATAGAAAATGTGTACCATGGACCACAGCATTGAGAATAAACTTCATACATGCTCTTCCACTTCATCATTGTGGTGAATAAATAATGTGCCTTCTTTGATCTCTTTTTCTCTTTATGTCCTCTCTGTTTGTATTTCTATGCAAGAACTTGCAAGCAATATCTGTAAGATGTAGACAATATGCTTCTTTTATAATGTATTGGTCCATTGGACAATAATTAACTATATGCTTCATTTTTTATTGAACTTTGTTTCCATTTTTGGTTATTTTCTGTATGCCCATTTCATTCCCCTTGTTCTGTGAGAATTTTAGGACAAGACCTAGTCCAATGTCTAAGGGTTTTAGATTTCTGTGAGTGGATATGAATGGAAAAATCAGATAAATTGTTACACATTTGACATGCAATTGCTGCAAGAAAAGGCCTAGTTCAATCTTACGGGGTCTCAAGGTTTTTGTGAGAGTGGATATGAAGAGAAATATGAGATAAATGGTCACACATTTGACGTGCGAGTGCTGCAAGAATAATTGTAGGTTGAGCCTGAGCATGCATCATATTTCAAGCATGATTGTAGAAACATTGGAATGATGCCTATAGGTAAAAGCATCGATGGTTCGAGGGGTATTTAAACATAGTGCTTATTCAAATTAATAATTATATACTCATTATAGATGCCAGAGTGAGATTATGCATGTTGTGTGTCTCACTAGTGAAATAACTATTATTGTTATTGACCAAAACCCCGTCATCAGTCATCAATGTTTATTTCATCTATGCTCAACAATTGGTTCACTAGGGATTATAAATTGCTAATAGAATAACAAGAGGGCAATGTAAAGCGATTTCTTATGTATTGGAGGGTTGGAATTGTAAATTTTCTTAAAATCCAATCTTGAGTTAAAGTATGCCAGTTTATTTTTAATTAAACCCCAATTATTACTTTTAACCACAAATGGATTTCTTCACAATGCAACGGAAAATAAATACTGAGAGAAATATAACATGAATCACATCAAATAGACACCAATATTTTTGGGTATAAATCCCCGGAAAAACCCAAGATGGGAAAACCGATGCAGCAGTTTGAGAAGATATTTTATAAGTTATAGAACAATACAATCCAAAAAATCGATTTTTACCCAACTTGGCAAAATTGAGCCACCGAACTTCACTGAGGCAACAACACAAACTGTACAACCCTCCTGCGTCACTGTATGGCCCTCTGCGTTACTGTATGAAATTCATACGACCTCTGTGTCAGCGTACAAACATATTCGTACGGCCCCGCGTCATTCGTATGGCCCTCTGCGACTGCTGTACGACCCCTTTGCGAATTCGTACGACCTCTCTCTCTTGCTCAAGTCGCCCTGTCAATCCTCCATATGAAAGTTTCTCTGTCTTCTTCTCTGTAAAATTCTTCTGCAAACTTGTCTTTCTCACTTTCCGGCTGAAAGCTATGGGTAAGAAATCTCTCTGTATGTCCGTGTGTCCTCTCCACCAAATCAATCCTCCTTTTAACTCAATGGCCAAACGAAAACCCTAATTTCTCACTATGGATCAATGGATGAGATCCTCCAGTGAGATCAATGACCAAGATTAGATTAGCCATCATTTAAATTATTTTCACTTGAACTTTATAAAAGTGACTCCATTAAGTCAATTAATAATTAGATCACTTAATGAACTTTTCCTAAGTCTAAACTTTGGAAAATACATTAATACATTTGGTTTCCTATTTTATGTATTCTAGCATGCAAGGACACATGCAATGATAGAAGACCTTCATTGTTGCCACTTTCTAACACTCCCTCTCAATGAGGAGGGGATTCGGTAGCAACCCCAACTTGTCTTTGAACTTCACAAACTTGAGTTTGCAAAGTGCCTTGGTGAATATGTCCGTCACCTGTTCATCTGTCTGAATATACTCCAATTGAATGGTTCCTCTATGAATGCAATCTCTGAGGAAGTGATATTGGATGTCTATGTGTTTGCTTCTATCATGGAACACTGGATTCTCAGAAAAGTTAATGCCACTTTGATTGTCACAGTGAACTATCGTAGCCTCCAACTCACTCTCGGATAATCCTGAGAGCAACTTCCTTAGCCACATCCCCTCACATGTTGCCATACTGGTTTCCATGTACTCAGCCTTTGCCGAGTTCAATGCAACTGACTTCTGCTTCCTGCTAAACCAAGAGACAACCCCTAACCCAATGCTGAACAACAACCTGAAGTGCTCTTCCGGTCTTCTACACATCCTGCACAGTTAGCATATGTGAAGCCTGCTAACTGTATACTCCCACTGCACTCATAAACCAATCCATACTCCACTGTGCCTCTGACATAGTGAAGTATGTGCTTCGCAGCTGTCCAAGGCACTCTTTGAGGGGTTCACCATGAACTGACTCAAAGAGTTAATTGCAAAGCTAATGTCTGGTCGAATGTTGACCAGATACATACGTGACCCGATAAGCTGACGATACAATGTAGGATGAAACTCCTCTGACCCTGATGCATCAATCTTCCTCCAATTGGTAACTAGAGGCATGGACATGGATATACAGTCCTCCATCTTGAATCTCTTAAAGATCTCCACTGCATACTTCCCCTGACCAATGAAGAAGCACCCATCTCTCTGCCAAACCTCCAGACCTAGGAAGTAATGCATCAACCCAAGGTCTTTATCTCAAACTCTACTGCAAGATTGGACTTGCATTCCCCAATCAGCCTCTCATCTCCTGTAAGAAAGAGATAATCTACATACAACACTAGTATGAGAGGTACCCACCAGTATGGTACCTCGCCTTACAAGAAGTACAGGTTGTGGTCTGCCCCACTTCGCTAGAATCCCATATCCCGTAGATAGTTGTCGATCCTCGAGGTGCCTGCTTGATCTCGTAAAGAGCTCTCTACAACCTGCATACATGTGACTCCCTCCTCTCCACCTCAAACCGCTCTGGCTGCTCAATATACACCTCTTCCTCTATAACTTTGATGATGAAGGCAGTTTTCACGTCCATCTGATGAACACGCCAACCCATCTCTGCTTCCAATGATAGGATAGTCCGAATGGAAGAGTATCTAGCGACGGGGGCAAAGGTCTCCTCATAGTCAATGCCTTCCTTCTGTGAATACCCCTTAGCAACGAAGCATGCCTTATACTTCTCCACACTTCCGTTTGTTGCATGCTTTACTTTGTAGATCCACCTGGATCCCACCACCTTTTTACCTTCAGGCTTCGCACAATCTCCCATACCCGGTTCTTCATGATTGAGTCATACTCCTCAACCATGGCTTCTTGCCACACATCATGTTGTGCAACCTCCTCAAAATTGGAAGGCTCATAGTTAATCAACTCCGTCATCAGTGCCAAATAACTAAGTCTATTTGGTGGTTTGCTCTGCCTCATGGAGCTCTGTGGAAGACTCACCTTCCTGGAATCCTGAACTGTGGACCTGTACCACCTAGGCCGTGGCTTAGTGTCTACCTATTGCGGCTGTTGGATATCCTCCTCCTGTTGCTGCTCATCCTCCACATCAATGATAAGAAGATCCTGTCCACTTGACTCCCTTTGACTACTAGAACCTGTGCCCTATGTCTGTACCTGTACCTGTGGCTCCTCCAACTTTACTCTTGAGTCCTCTATTGGCTACTCCTGTGCTGGTAAGTCCATAGATCTTCTTAAGGCTCTGTCCTCATCAAACTGGACATCCTTGCTCACAATGATCCTCTTGCGAGCCGGGACATAAACTTTGTATGTCTTAGAAGTCTCACTGTAACCAACTAGAAGCCCCTTCTCACTTGAAGGGTCCAACTTCTTCCTAGTGTCGGCATGAATGTGAAAATAGCAGACACTCCCAAATATGCGTAGATGACTCACATCTGGTTTAGTGCCTGTGAATACCTCCTCAGGTGTCTTCCTCCCCATAGCTGAGTGAGGACCCCTGTTTTGGACATATACTACAGTCCGAAATCCCTCGGCCCATAGGAATAATGGTAATCCTTGATCAAATAGCATGGCTTTGGCTGCACTCACTAGTGTCTTGTTCTTCCTCTCCACCACTCCATTTTGCTGCGGGGTGTGAGGAACAGTGTGTTCCTTCTTGATCCCTTCTGATGAACAAAACTCTAAGAAATCCTTGGAGGTAACTCACCCCCATTGTCCGTCCTCAATATCCGAATCCTTCTCCCTGTCTGGTTCTCCACGAGAGTCTTGAACTCTCGAAACCGCTCGAAGACCTCTGACTTGACCTTCAGGAAATAGATCTAGGTCTTCCTGGAATAGTCATCAATGAATGTAACGAAAAAATTGTAACCACTGAAAGAATGAACACTCATCGGTCTGCATACATCAGAATGCACTAAGTCCAAGGTCCCCTTAGACTTGTGCTCACTCTGTGGGAAAGGTCTCCTGATGTTTTTCCCCAATGCACAACCCTTGCAAAGGTTATGCTTCTCCTCCTGTACTGGAGGAACTCCAATAACTGCCTATCTCAGGTGCCTCAGTGCTCCACGATGTAAGTGTGCCATCCTCCTATGCCACAACTCACTCTCACTGCTGCTGCTACTGACAAGAGCCTTTGCAGGCTCAAACTACAATCTGTACACCTTCCCGCTCCGGACCCCAATCATCCGATCCAACCTCTGATCTGACCCCTTGGGCCTGATATACACTTTCAAATCCTGAAAATTCACTAGAAAACCCTTGTCTTCCTGTGTGGAAACATATATGAGTTTCTTCGTCATCCCTAGAACATATAATACATCAACAAAGCTGATGGGCTTGCCAGACTCCCTCTGAAACGAAACAGTACCAACTCCTTGCGCCTCATACCGCACATCATCTCCTAACTCAATGTGGATATTTACTCCACCCTCCTGCAAGCTCTTGAAGAACGATCTATGTCCTGTCACATGACAAGATGCACCGCTGTCAATGTACTAGATGTTGTTGTTGATGAAACTTGCCATGCAAGCTATCAAACAAAAGCCTCATCAAAACTCTTGCTGAACTCATCCACCTCTGCTGAACCTGCCATATGTGTGTTGTTGTTCTTCTTCCTATCTGGGCATTGGGAGAAAAAGTGTCCATGCTTGTGGCAGATGAAACACTTGACCTTTGACATGTCAATGTTCTTCTTACCACCCTTCTTTTCCTTTGCCTTCCCCTTTCCTTTGCTTGTTAGGGCTAGAGCTTCTTCATCCACGATCTGTGGGGTTCCGCTGGATGAACCTTAACCTTGACCCATACAGATCTCTTCCTGTACAAAGTCATCCCACAATCTCTGCCAGTTAGGGAGCTTCTCCCTAGCCACCACACCTTTGACAAAGACGTCCCATGGCTTAGAAAAGCCATTGAGAGCTATCCGAACTAGCTCCTCATCCTCAGTCTTAGAGCCCACCGCTCCAAGCTCATCTCTGATCTGTGTGAGCCTTGTGAGATAAGGAACCACTCCTTCACCCTTGGCCATCTTGATACTACGTAACATCTCCTGCAACACCATCTTCTGATTGTCGTTCTTGCTCTGGTAAAGGCTTTCCAAAGCCTCCCACATTTCTAATGCGGTCTTCTTCCCGGAAAGGTGAGGGACTATGTGGTCCTTCACCCCATCCAAGATGATCAACATAGCTCTAGAATCTACCTTCTTCCACCTTGCAAATTCTGCTGGATCTGTGTGAGCAACCTTCTGGTCGTCAATGTGCTCCTTTGCATCACTAACATCTAGGATCCTGGTGATCCTCTCTTTCCAAGTATGAAAGTTCTGAGCCCCCTGGAGTCTATCCTCAAATATCAACTGTACGGCCATAATGATGTGTACCTGTAAACCCTAGAATAGATATGCCCCAGATCTATTCAACAACTGCTGCTTTCTCTCAGATCTACTCAGAAGAGCTCTGATACCATGTAAATTTCCTTAAAATCCAATCTTGAGTTAAAGTATGCCAGTTTATTTTTAATTAGACCCCAATTATTACTTTTAAACACAAATGGATTTCTTCACAATGCAGTGGAAAATAAATACTGAGAGAAATATAACATCAATCACATCAAATAGAGACACCAATATTTTTGGTTATAAACCCCTGGAAAAACCCAAGATGGGAAAACTGGTGCAACAGTCTGAGAAGATATTTTATTATGAAGATATAGAACAATACAATCCAAAAAATCAATTTTTACCCAACCTGGCAAAATCGAGCCACCGAACTTCATTGAGGAAACCACACAAACTGTACGGCCCTCTTGCGTCAATGTACGTCCCTCTGGGTTACTGTACGAAATCCGTACGGCCTCTGCGTCAATGTACGAACAGATCCGTAAGACCCTTTGCGACTGCTGTACGGTCTCATCGAATCTGTACGGCCCCTCCGCGAATTTGTACGACCTCTTTCTCTCTTGCTCAAGTCGCCCTGTCAATCCTCCAGATGAAAGTTCCTCCGTCTTCTTCTCTGTAAAATTCTTCTGCAAACTTGTCCTTCTCACTCTCCTGCTGAAAGCTATGAGTAAGAAATCTCTCTGTATGTTTGTGTGTCCTCTCCACCAAATCAATCCTCCTTTTAACTCAATGGCCAAGCGAAAACCCTAACTTCTCACTATGGATCAATTGATGAAATCCTCCGGTGAGATCAATGGCCAAGATTAGATTAGCCATCATTTAAATTATTTTCACTTGAACTTTATAAAAGTGACTCCATTAAGTCAATTAATAATTAGATCACTCAATGTACATTTCCTAAGTCTAAACTTTGGAAAATACATTAATACATTTGGTTTCCTGTTTTATGTCTTCTAGCATGCAATGATAGAAGACCTTCCTTGTTGCCACTTTCTAACAGGAATTACATGTGCTTACTTATTAATGCAATTCAAGTTATTTTTATAAACAATGGTAAGGATCGAGTCTGTTTCCCTCCCGGTTGTTCCCACTCTCACAGAGTCAATGTTGGGGCATAATGTGTTGGAAGAATTTACACACCATTCTAGACCTTCAAGCCGACTCTCAGGTCTGGGAGGGTTGGGGTTACCCTTGATGAATTATATATCCTTTTGGAATGCACAGGCTGGGTTTCAAGAAAACAATGTTGTAGTCTGGAAAAACTTAAAAAGAGCCAATTTATGGTTTTGAGAGTGACCAATAAGCCAAACAACACCTCGGTGATTCATTAGATTTTAGCCAAATGAATGATCTTTTGAATTGCGTGCATGATAATTTGAGTCTTGCATGACTAACAACTCAAGGAAAAAGAGATTTGCATTTGAGGGAGGGTTGTTTACAAACTCTTTCACATGGTTGCAAGCACCAAAGAACAAACTTATTGGGCATTTAAAATAGATTCAACAAGTGTAGCAGACTTGATAGCTAATTTACATAAGCATTCTGCCATGAATTATTAGGAAACATAAAAGGACACTAGGGGTTGTACTTTTATAGCTCTATCTTGGGTTTCTCCATGCACATTAAACCAAAAATGTTCCTAAGAAGAAAGGAAATGTCATTGGGGGGTTGATTCACCTTTGTCCTCTACCATTATGAATTGAGATAGCCTACCATCGGGGGATTGATTCACCACTGGTGCTATGGCATTCTTCATTAAATATCTAGAATGACATACATTGGGTTCGAGGGGGTGATTGCATCTCTTTCGTGAGCCAATCTAGCATCTAGGTTTATACAATGATTATATTCTACCTCTTGGGCATGCAAGTATAATAAGAATGGAGAGAAAAATAAGAGAAGAAGAAAAGTTACTTGTTTCTCCAAAAAACGTGATGCCTTAGGTAGATTTTAAGTTTCTAATGCCCTCTTTGCTTTCAATCTTCCCTTCTCTACTGCTGATTTGAACTTCCGATCCTTTACCATGAGAGCTCTTCTTTATATTAAAGACACTTGAAAGAGATACGTGAGCCCCAAAATTAAGTTAGAATACTTTCTCCTCAACCAATGAGAATGCTTTCTTAAAGCTTTTGTTAGATCTAGTTAGAGTATAAACTTCTTAGCATTTTCCAAGTTTGTGGTCAAGTTGGCACCGCTGTGTTTTCCTCCTATTTTTCCATAACAACTCTTTTGGAAACCCATCACAAATTTGGGTTCATTGATTGCCCAAATCAGTCACAAATTTGACACCTCCTATATCAAATACAACATCCCCAAGTGAAAAAAATCAAATTGATGGAATAATGAGCCAATTCAGTGCTGTTTGATTTTCTCTGGCTTTCAAAATATGGTTGCAGTAGTGCTTTTGCAATGTGCAGGAATATAACCCACAACCTCCTTACCTTTTATAATACTTTCACGTTATTTGATGCTAATCCACCTTATTAGAGTTGAAAAATCCTTTTGAACTACTCATTTAGATGTGTATAAGAAGCTAAGTGGTGCTGTTGTGTTCTCTTGTATAGCTGTAGCAATTTCTTTGTAGTGGGTAGGAATAGAACCCACAACCTTGTTTTGCCTTTTAAAACTCAAACACACCTAATACACCCTCTTTAGACATAGCGCTAAAAGCCACTTTAACATTAAAATTTAAAGTCACTTTATCCTTAGCACTAAACCTACTTATTTGTGTTAAGACCCTTTTTGGGCATTCAATTTCACCTTGTAATGAGCAAGCTTAGCACTTAATCACGTTTTAACAACATTGGGTTATGATTTTGGTGTTTTTAAAATCACCTTGCGATATGTAAGTTGTTGGAATGCTTTGTTGGTGACCTTTGGGTCCCACTTTATCACACTAGAATTGACCTAGGGGCATATTGTATCTTCTCAACCTAAAACCTATATACACAACACCCACGTGAATGGAAATGGATTAGAGTTATCGTGAGATGTAATTTGATGGCATGTAACTTTAGGTTGTATAACCTACACAACCCTTACATATAATCACCTTTTAGTAAACACATATTTATGGTGGGATGTCATATTATGGCATATCACTTTAGGATGTATAACTCATGCAACTCTTACATATAATCACCTTTAAATAAACGCACAGGCTTTGGGTAAGTTGTAGGCTCTCCATAAGTTGTATAACTCATTCAACTCTTACATATAATCATCTTTGAATAAACGCATGCTTTGGGTAAATTGTAGGCTCTCCATAAAATAATGCACATAAGGGACATGAATGTTTGAATCCGTCCATCATTTTTACCATGGAGAGTGCCACCCTCTTATCGATTACATTGGGGTTGTTAGATCTGAATGGTTGGATGTTATCATCCACCAATCACAAGACCTTCAAAGGTTTAATATAACGTTCCTTGGTGGGCCTTTCAAAAACATAATATGGTGTTGCTTCAAACCACGTTGATTTCTTTTGAGAAAACTACATCATTGCACTTTAAACCAAGTTGCGATGGTCTATATTATGAAAATTTTAGCTCTCAACCCCACTAAACCTAGCATTGATCACATAGATATATTTCTCTCATCGATGCTTCACCATACAAGTTTGAAATCATGCAAAATGATGCATTGTGCACCCTATGGAGGAGAAAAGACATAGCTACAAATTCATTTGCTCACTGCGAGAGCTACGATCAATTTCACGTTGAATTTTTAGACAGGTTAGTCTCATGAAGTCTTACATTTCCCGAGAATGATTTCTTGAATATCGGAACATATACAAAAGATTTAACACTGCAACTTCAAGGGTAAAGCGTCTATGTGAAAACTACCTACAATTTTGTTCCATTGCAATGCCTTTCGGTCCCTGAAAACTAAGACCAAAGAGCCTCGTGTCCAAACTTAGAAAATCTTGTCTTGGTTTTGGATTTTGGGCACCAAAACTCGATAAATGAGTACACGAGTGCGGTGTATGTTCATAATTCTTTTTTACCATCTTTGTGCTTTGCATGGGGCCAAACAAACTATCATATGTAATCCCTACCTTTATCAACAATCTCCTAAAACAATTTCTTGAGTGGCAGACCAATTAGAGAAAATTGTCTAGTTGAATTTTACATAACAAATGCATAAAAATCCATTAATAATGCGTGCCTTTAATTTTTGAGATATTTACAACACTATCTCCATACAAAATTAAAATCATGTGCCAGTTGAGGGAATGCATAGTAGACATAGAGGGATTTCCAATGGTTGGTTGCACAATAAATTTTGATGACTTTGTTTCCCAAAAGAGAAACTGAGCACTATGGTGGGATTTTTTTATCAGCTATGTTTTTGCACTTCTAGAGCTCATAATTGAATTATGTTAACTCCAGGATGATTGGTGACGTTAAAAAACGTCTCTAAGATAAGTCATTTGGATTGTATGCACAGTTTGGCCTAAAGTGGGTCCCACCACATTCTTGAACTTCTAGAGCCCAGAATTGGATTTTGTCAACTCCATGACGATTAGTGACCATAAAACCCTTATCCAAGCCACTCATTGTGTAATTCCCATCAAGGTTCATTACACCTTGATTGGGTGCTAAACGCTAATAACCGTTGACTAATTCACTAAAGCCAAAGAAAGCTAATAATAAACAAATCTACATGATTTCGTAATTGTTTAACCATTTAATTCCCCAACATTCACTAGCATTTCATTTAAAGTTCACTATCATGAAGCAACATATAAATTTACAAATCCGCAACAATATATAAGCTATTTTAATTTCACATTTTTTTAATAAGAATAATACCTTGATAAAGAACTTGAGTATGCTCAAGGATGGTGAAGAAGCCCGACTGATCTTGACTTCGATCTGATCTTCTTCCATGTCCAAAGTGGAATTACACCACCTTATCGATTAGGTGACTTGTCGACATCCTAACTCCAAGAAATTCTTCAATTCCTTGGCCCTCCATGCCTGTGGCTCCAAGAATAGTGATCCACAAAGTATAATGGTGTGCACCCCAAAACATATAGTAATTCTTCCAAGGCTTCTTAAAACTCTTTCAAATCTTCTCAAAACCCTTCACTCTCCCAAGAATAATTCTCCTCCCTTTTCTATTTATACAAAAATCCTCAACCTACCCTAAATTTTGGTCCAAAATCAATGTACAATTATTAAAACAAATAGCGTATGGAATCACTCAAAATAGCAAATGTTGAATTACATTAAAATAAAACTAAACTTGGGTGAAAAGTATCCCTTGTCTTTTTACCCTTAAATGCATTCGTGAAAATCTTATTCAAACCTATGCTTATCTATTTACCAAGTAAGTGGTTGTTGTTGTTGTTGTCCCCATGAGACAAATTATCCTACGGCCGGAGGTTGATTGCTTGGTCCTGCAGCCAACGACCATCCTCATGATATAGTATAAATTGTAGTTGAAGATTGACCTCGATCTACATTTGGATTTTCAATAGAAGGTATCTATGAACTTCCTACTGGATCATTGAAAGAAAATGATTGGGTAGTGTGAGTAACTGCCGCAATGTTATTGACTTGAGGAATGGGATGTGTACCTATCCTAGTAATCGTAGGGGATGGAGGAACATTAGGGTTAACCACTTGACTAGGAACAATCCATATAGAGCGACTGAGAATCTGACTCGGTAAAAAAACTGGGATAGTTCTAGTGGGAAAACTCTTAGATGGAGTCAACTCCATGAATGATGGGAAGGCACTACTCATATTGTGAAATTGGGAAATAGCTTCACCTAACAAAGTATCCCACAATGGAGAAGACAGATTAAAAATAGACATCCCTAGGTCATTAGGTGGAGGCTGGGTGAATACCCAATCCATGGGTGCAGAACAACCTACAATCGATATATGAAAGGATGTATCACTGGAAGAAGGCTGGGATGTTCTCATACCACAAGGATCTACCACTTCAAAAGTGGAAGGAAAGTATATTTCTTTATTTATGGGAAACGTACCTTGGTTTTGTGTAACATGGGATGCCCATAAGTTCCTTACTATCGCCATAAGGTCTTCATTTGCACGGGGTCCGAAAGAAATAGTTTCTCGTAGGAATGCCATAAACTCTTTGTTCGTACATGGTCTAGGGGTTTCCATACCTAGAGTTCTTCTATGAGAAAATTTAGGTTGGCAGGAGGGGGTAGTGGGTACAAAACTTGTAGCTACTACTTGAACAAATGGTTGATCAAATCCTTCTACTAATTGAATAGCTGTAGATGGAAGGGCCTCAGAATGTTCAATAACTTCAATGGATCCCCCGGGTGGGTTATTTGGCGGTGTTACACTAGCCTCGCCCAAGAAAAACTCCCCACCCAGACGTCCTTTGCTAGACGGGGCTTGGGTACATTGAGTTGGTGGTCAGTTAGGCCCGGGTCTAGATTTCTTAGGTTCCATCCCTAGCTGTCTGTGCATTTCCTCAGGGGATTGCGGTCCTCCAGGGTGCAAAATAAATCTCTCTCTAAGGTATTCTAAAAAAACACACAAATCAAATGCTACTCAATCTATGGCAACAAGCAAACGTGTGAATAGGTGGGATTAAAAGTCAGATCCTCACAGGTTTGTCAAGTGTCACAACTCGCGATATATTGTAGGGTCCAACATTACTACTCGGCCCAATATTTCAGAGCACTAACCAAGGAGGATTCAGACTGTACGCTTGACTGTATTACCCGACTACTTGATAGTACATGCGTATTAATCTCCCCAAGTGTTGTTATTGGTGTATTGCGACAACATGAAAACCATAAGGTTAACTCAGTTGGTCTCAGGATTATATGAGGGTCTCCTAATATACTGAAGGTACATGGGAGCTCAAATTTGTAGTAGTGATGTCTAATTCACAACCGTTCAAAAGGGGCCTTCCGATATACTCTTTGTATGTGGAAGAACTACACAGTCTTCAAATTGTAGCGCTAAAAATTAATGGCAACCCATATGCTTAACGACAATGGAGCACGTAGCTAGCCTAACACACATAGTTGCTAATTTTTTTAATTAAAGTGCACTTTATTTTATCTTGAAGCGGTTAAGTGGACAGTGTGGAGTTTCGACCGACTCAAAGACCATGCAAAGAAATGAAAATGCAATCTTTCACTTCGATGAATGCTATACTATGAGAGGGAAGAAAGTCTTTTCCTTTAAAAAGTGTCCTACTTAAGAGAGAGAGAGAGAGAGAGAGAGAGAGAGAGAGAGAGAGATATTTCCAAATGCAAAAATTTCCAATGCACATGCACTTTTCAATTTCAATTTTTGATGACATGCACAAAATCCAAACCAATATGTATCCCAAATTCTATACAATGAACAAAAATCTTTCAAACTCACACCAAAAATGCGATTTTTTTTTAATTGTTTCCTCTCCTTTTCAAAACTAATGAAAAGTAGATATCTAAGTTCATTAAGAGGAAGATCGCACCAATGTTTCCAACTACAATAGCAAAGCAAAGAAAAGGCACTCACAAATTCTTTTAAAACTATGGAACTTGAAAACAAATTTCTCTTTCTTTTATAAATGCAAGATTCTTAAAAACCAAAATCAAAGCAATAAAAAAACAAGAATATATATATATTTGATTTTCAAGTATTCAACCGACCAAAAGAAACAAAAGAAATCTTTCCCTTGACTTGCAATGGACACAAGAAGAGTAATCAACTTCTCACAAACTCAATGACTAAGAGATCTAAGGAAACTACAAATCAATCCCAAGATGAAAAGAGCTCACAATGCACACCAAATCTCAATAATTCCTATGCAAACAAACTCAATTCAATCTCTAAATGGTGATCAAGAGGGAGTCAAATGCAACTTCTGGAGGCAAATGGCACTGTACTAGACAGTAGGAAACCAAAATAATCAATGTAGTCCAAAATCCAATGAGGAAACCCAAGAAAAATCCAAAAGTTCCTCAAAGTGTCACAGTTGACAGGCAAGAACTAGTGTGTCAGAGTGTCACAGTCTATGAAAATCCCAGGTGCGAAACTATCACACTGTATGTGAAGGCAGAGTGTGACAGGCGAGGGATGGAATTAAAAAACAAAAAGAGGTTTCAAAAACTCAGGGATCTTGATGGACCACATGTTCCAGAGTCATCCTCGATGTCCCAGTGACTCAAAGGACCAAACTCAAGCAAAGAAAAAAGAAAGAATGACTAGATCAAGAGGGTTAAAATTTTAAACCAAACAAACCCTAAGCTAAGGAAAAGAAACTCTATATAACACTTTGTTCCCCAGTATGGTCGCCAATTTTGTTTGAGGATTATTCTAATGATGCAGACAAAGGTGGAATTCCCTAATTCAAATGGTTTGGATCTAGAACAAAAAGACACATAACACACAACTCCCCCTAAGTTCTTTATAATGAAGGATTCAAGTAAGAAAAATATGAAGTTTATGATTCAGAGATTGGACTCGCTTCAATTCTCAGCTCTCTCGTTCCATGCAATACCCAAGTAGGACACCTGTAAGAGAATTAACAAGAAGAGAGAACAATAAAATTGAAACCTATGAGTACTTATGTTAACAACTAAGGAGGAAAACAACAATATTAGTAACAAATGATTGCAGGAAAGAAAATGTATTGTTGTATTATTAAATAAAAGAGATAAAAGTTACAACCAAGTTCCTTAGCGTTGCAATATTCCACTAGATAAGCCTTTTCCTTAACCCCATCACTTTTCTCCAAGAGGATGATCAACAAATATTTGACTCTCTAGCACAATTACTCCAACATCTAGCTATAATAGACTCCTCCCCTTTCACCCATTTGCATAGCCTTGATTTTATAGGGCAAAGAGGATAAGGGGAAGATGAGAGATAAGAGGAGAAGGATAGGGTGAGATCCCAATAGGTTAGGAGTCCGGTTGAGATCCACCCTAATAGGAGGGGATAACCATCCACGAGGGCTTCCATATAGAAGCTCCTTGAATATTCTATTTTTCCATTCGAACGAGCAGTGTCGCACCTTGTATGATAGAAACCCGCGACATAATGAGGTGTCGCAGTCTGCATAACAGGAAAGCTGCGAAAATGTCACATGTTTCTTGAGAGAAAACTGCGACAAGGGAAAGTGTCGCAAGTTTCCCTTCAACAACCTGTGATGCTGTTGAAAAACAAGATATCTGAAGGGAAAAACTTTCAAGTTCTCATCATCCCAACAAGTTTGATCAACATGACTTTAGGGATTATGGCAAAGTACAAGGTTTGTGATGAAAATTCCGTGTAACAGGAAGATCACCTAGAGCACCAACAAGAAGTTATCCAATTACCGAAGGACAAACTGGCTATGTCAAAAAACAAGATGAAACAACAAGCAAATCAACATTGCAGTGAAAGGAGTTTTGAAGAAGGGGATTGCTTATTTATGAGGTTGCAACCTTACAAATAGATGTCCCTCAAGCAACTAAATAAAGATAATAAATTAACACCCAAGTACTATGGTCCTTATAAAGTGTTGCAGAAGATTGGTAGTATGGCTTACAAATTGGAGCTCCCTTCATCTTCAAGGGTACACCTAGTTTTCCACATTTATTGCTTAAATAAGGTAATAGGAGACAAGGTCCCAATTCAAAATCTCTCGTCGAGACTGAATGAAGAAGGAAAATTCATATCAGAACTTGAAAAAATCATGGAAACTGTCAGAGATATATCAAGAACAAGAAATAATCTCTTAATAAAAATTATTAGAAGCAAAACCTAAATGCAAAAAATGAATAATAGAAAACTTAAATACTTTACCATACTGATCTAAATCTGCAAAAAACACAGTTAGAAAAAACAGTAAAGGAAAAAGAAACTTTTACTTACAACCCTTTTGATTGAGTGCCTAGAATTCTGTTATGTCCACATAACTAGATCCAAAACAACTTTCCAGTTCTTAAAACAGGTTATAATAAAAATTCCTATAACAATTGACCGAGTTATGAGGCTGAAAATAGTGCCGAATTTGCCGAAGACGGAAACCTGCACAAAGTCTACCAAACCTGGAAGAAAATTACCGTTTTAACAACCGGAAGGCACAAATTTCTGTTCTGTCCAATTAAATGGATCTAGAATAGCTTTTCCAGTTCCAAAAACAGGTTATAATAAAAATTATGATAAAAATTGACCAAGTTATGAGGCCAAAAACAATGTCGAATCTGCCAAAGACGGAAACCTGCACAAAGTCTACCAAACTTGGACAAAAATTTCCGTTTTGACAACCGAAAGATAGATCTCCTTGAGGAGAATCCGAAAATCATATAGATCTACAAAAACAACATCAAGAAACCCTTGAATTTTTTTTTCAAAAATCTACACAACAAGGTTAGGGTTAGAAATACAAAACTGCAGAAATATGCCCAGATCCGAAGAGAAGCCTAATGGCTAGTAGATAGAAAACAAATCTACAAGAAATAATCAATTCCCAAATGATAAAATATTGTTTGAAAGCAATAGAAGGTGTTAGATCATAGCAAAAAGCTTTGATACCATGTCAGAGATATGGATCTAACTAAACTAGCTTACCTATCTATGCAAACAATAACATATCACAGTAAATAAGAACAAAAAGAGAACAAGAGAAAAGAGTACACCAGATATACATGGTTCACCCAATTGGGCTACGTCCATCGGAAGGTAGTCTTCTATTATCTCCAAAATATCTCCCTCAAGCTTACAAAGAGCAATTCCAATAACTCCAATACAATATAGAAAGATCATGATATATGATCCACACTGGATGATCCACGAAGGATGAATGGATGATTCACGAATGAATGAATGAGAGAGACTCCCTTGACTCTATTATATACCAAGAGATGAGGAGGAATTACTCTCACATATTACATGTGGGATAATATAATTCTCCATAATAACATCCCTTTATATAATAATGAATATCAAGAATATATTTTACCATAATTAATATGGGATAAATGTATTACCCTTTTACATAAGATTGTGGATATCTTCCGACATAATACAAAGACATTATTACCTTCCAAGGAATATAAAATATTCCAACATAAACAAGGACCAAACAACTATGCAATCGGGCTATTATTGCGTACCTCATCGAGTGGAAGAACTTACCAGTTGAATATTTGACATGGGAAGTTGAGTCCTTCATACAGAAGCATCCACAACTAATCAAATGTTGAGGACATGAACACTTGTTTGAAGGGGAGGGGCATGTTAAGCCCTAAATATTGGCACATTACCCCTCTATATTGTGGCTCATTACATATTAATGATGTTGGCTTGGGTATATTAGTGGTAATTGTCATTAGTATTATTATATTAGTTGTGTTGGCTTGTGTCCATTAGTTGTAATTGTACATATTTGTCTCCTATATAGGAATGAGACCTTTTCATTTGAATCATCTCAACTTGTCTTGTCATGTGTACTTAGTACATTGTATAAATAGGTTTCCCCCTTGAAGAGGCTTTTTATTCATCTTTTTTCTTCATTAATTAAGGCATGGATTACTCTTTCTAGTCTATTTATGATCTTTTCACGCTCTTTTAGGGAATTTGTTGCATAATAAATTGAAACCAACCCCGTGGCCATCATTAGAATGGAAACATCTCCTAGCTTTGATTTACCTTGAGCTTATAGTTTGGCCTTTAGGTCTATTGACAATATGTAGTTCCCACTACATCTAACCCAAGGGTCTTCCTCAACTTTGAGGATGTTACCTCTTCCAACCTTCCTAGAAATGAATTTTCCTATGAAAGGGAAAGCTCTCACCAACCCATTCCAAACAATAGAGGTGCACTTGAAATTTTTTCTTTCTGACCTAATCCATTCCTTCAAGGAGCTGTCTTTGAAATATTTAGTTCTTGTGATTTTTCCCCATAATCCATAATTGAAATTTTTTCTTCAAATCCAAACCTCTTACCTCTTTTGGCCTTGCAAGTTTTTTCCAGTTTTTTCCAATTGACTAGTGGAATTCCCTCTGATTGCTTCCTCCCTATCCAATGGAAACTAAAATATTTATTCCTAATATTATGAAGAATTCCTTTGGGAAGGTGTGTTATCTCATGCTATATATCACCAATAAACTAGAATGCTTTCCAAAATTGACTTTACAAGAACCAACCTTCATGAGACAACCATATGTGACACCAACATGATAACCATATGTGACACCAACATGATATTGTTGCCTTAGTTTTTTTGTATAGCCACAACCAATAACCATACCTATAGTCATTTGTCTTTAGATCAAAATCCAAATTCTAAACCCTCTAGGAAGGGGTAGTTCTCTATGATTTGATTTTCCAAACGAGGTTAGGCTCACTAAAAATCATATAAGACTAATTAAAATTGATCTCCATTCCAGTTGCATTGCAATAAGTATAAAGAATACCTGAGATACATTCTCACTTCATGAATAAAACCATAACTAAAGAGCATGATATCATCTACAAACAATGGTAGGAAAGAAACATAGGCCCTGCTAATATGATTCATTTGATATCACATGCCCTTTTTGCCTCTACAATTAACCTGCTTAAACCTTCAACCACCATTAGGAATAAGAAAGGAGACATGGGGCATCCGTATCTAAGGCTCCTTGATGCACTGAAAAAAATGGAAGAGAATCCATTTATTAAAAAAACACAAGAGAATGAAGAAACACATCCTATAATCTAGTTAAGAGTGTGAAGATGCATACCCATTTGCAACAAATCCAACCTAATGTACAAACATAAGCCTTGGCCAAGTTGATCTTTATCAATACTGTTGGAATCTTGCTTGTCTTGATTGTAAGTAAACGCCCCTTTGCAATGCCTAGAACATAATGGATCTACCTATTATTCAAAAATCCAAACCATTTCTTTGATATCATACTAGACAACATCCCCTTGCGCCTGTTTGCTATAATATTCAAGATAATTTTATAAACGAGATTGTAGAGAGAAATAAGCCTGGATTTCTCAAAGGAATTAGCCACATTCATTTTAGAAACTAGGGCAATAAATGTATATTTTAGGCCCCAAACACTTTTCCTAAATATTTAGATCCCCTCTCCACCCTTAAAATCTCATCCTTTTGCATATCATAAAAACCTAGGTATAATTCCACTGTCCAACCATTAGGCTCAAGACTCTCGGCCTTCCAAAAATACATCACAACTCCCTTCAATTCCTCCTTTGTTATCGCAACTTCTAAACCCTCATTCATGCTCTAGTAAAACATCCTTGGAAAGAACCTTGTCATCTTCATAGTTTTATATATATTTGAAACTTTTGGCTCTCTGAAGAATTTATGGAAATGGTCCCTACCTGCTTTAGCAATATCTTCAAAGGATCTAGGCTTGGAGCTATTAGGGAGCCCAATATCCCAAATTGTATCAACACTTTTAAAATTGGCATAATTGTGAAAGAACTTAATGTTATTATCCCCCTCTTATGACCAAATGGCCTTGCTTTTTCACCTCCATTCTATCTCCTCTTTGTCCAAAATATATTGGTTTTTTCCTCTAGTAACTTTAATAATAACATCTCTTTATCATTGAAAACACCTATAACATTGGGATCAAAGAGAGAGGATATGTCTACTTATACTTCTTTTAGTCGTGCTTGGTGTTTCTCTCTTTTTTCTTTTCCCACCCCACAACAAGATTCTTGATTGTTTGAGATTAATATCAAATTAAAATATAACTAATTCACCTGATGAGGGATCATAGAATTTCCAGTTTCTTGAAATATGTTGTCTAAAATCTTCCTCCTACAACTAGCCATGATTAAATTTAAAAGGGGGTGGAGGTTTTTTGACCTCCTCGTAAAACTTTAATAAAATGAGAATGATTAGATAATCATATAGAACCCACCCAATACCTAAACCTCTCTACCTCCTCCACCAATTTTTCTACCATTAAGGATCTTCCCAACCTTTTTGAGATGCCTTCTCAATTTAGATATGTCTGTGAATTTTAGAGATAGACTTATAATCTTAGTATGGTCATTAATGGAGGGTGATAAAGTAAATTATCAATGGATATATTTTTGTAATTTAGAATATTTAGTTAGGAAATTTATATTATAATAAATTTGGATTATGGTGACTTAAAATTGGAATTAGCCATTTTTTTTTTAGCATTGGGAATATGAAATGCATAGTTGTTCCCTATTGGAAACCATGCAAAATACTCTTTGGAAAATATTAATCAACTCAAAATGTTCTCTCTTCTGACTTATTGTTGTGAATTTGAAATATTCTATTCAATAATAGATATTCATTGATGTTTTTTCCAAGTCATACTTGTATTATTTTGCATAATGCTTATAGCTTGCTAAAGTAGCTAAAAAAAGATCCAACTTATACTCCAAATGCTCTTGGAATTTTATACTATATATAATGATATCATCAAAGTAGAATAAGAGATATTAATGGAGATATTTACTAAAAACAATGTTCATTAAGGATTGAAATGCAATGGGAGCACTACAGAGGTTGATTGACACTAGTTGAAATTAGTAGTAGCCATGATGAGTTGTAAATATTGATCCCATGACTGTATATGTATTTGATAAAATCCCAAATAGAATTCAAAATTAAAACAAAACTTGGCACCATGTTATTCATCCATCAAATCATCAATTCAAGGAACGAGGAACTTATTTTTTAGAGTGAGTTAATCAAGTGCTATTTATTTAATATAGAAGTTGCAATTGTCATCTTTTCACCTCATCAAGATAATGAGAGAAACATAAGGGTTCTTTATAGGAATGATGCTCCAAACTTCCAAGAGTTCCTCCATAAGCCTTTAAGTCTCAAAATTTTTAAAGTTGTCATATCAATAGGGATAAACCATTATGGGGCTTATAGGGGGGTCAAGCTTAATAAAATGCTCCATGCCCCCATCAAGTTAAAGTTCTATGGGCATATCCTAGAAGACGACCCTATATTTTTTGAATAGGTTATATACAAGGCATGGAATATGAGTTTTTTTGAGAAGGATATCCCTCTATGGACTAGTATAGTGAGCCAAGAAAACAAAGTGGCTCTTCTTTAGAAGTTTGGACATGTGTTTACAGTCCATAACATGGATGTTAATACATGGAAACAATTTGATAGTATATTTTCAGCCATCTTTGTGAAAGGAAAGGAACATCTTTTGATGGCTAATCGAATGGGTCCCTAAGGAAATAAGCCATTGAATATCCCAAGCACCATCTACGTATTCTATAATGCGAGGGAGTTCTAATTTGGTCATAAATATCAAAGAAGATGCCGTAGTGGGAAATGTGTGCTTGCACCTAGGATATATGTAGTATTTGAGGATTAATATATAGATCATTGATTGGTCATGATTGAGGTATAGGGTAATATTGGGAACCAACTTTTATGTATTAACTATATCCAGGGATAATCATAAATATATTACATGGAAATTAATTGAGAATTATAGTATTGGTTTAGTGATGCATGATAAACCATGGTAGTTAGTTCAACTAGCCATTGTAACAAGCAAGCACATAAGTGAAATGGTGAATAAGTGTCTACCTAAGAAGAATATACTCACCCCTTATGCAAATTTGAACATGTTGACTCTCAAATCGTATGATGCATTAATGGGGATGGATCAATTGGATCCACATTGGAAAAACTTGATCGCTATAGTAAGATGTTTGAGTGCATTGATGACAAATTTGGAGATGCAATAACTAGTCAAGGAACTCTAAAGCCTATTTATTAGGTAGAATACAATTATGAAAATGAAGCAATGTTTTAGGAAAATATGCCATATGTTTGTAACAAATGTGATAAAGCATGTCAGGATTAGGGACACCAAGTTAAGGATTTTTTAATGTTGTAGGAATTAAAGGATGTGTTTCTAGATCAATTATTTTTAGACTTAATTTGCACAAAGAAGTATCTTTAGAGTTAATTTTGAAAGCTAATCCAACATCCAAATCCCCATACAAGATCAACACATTAAAACTACTAGAGCAAAAAATACAATTGCAACAATTAATTTATTAAGACTATGCTAAGCCAAGCGTATCCTTGTGGAGGGCACCAAAAATGTTTTTGATCACAAATGAAAAAAAACTCTAATGCAATGAATATATTTTAAGAAATTAATCAAAGCCACAATTAAGAACAAGTTTTTATTGTAAAGAATATACGACTTTATGGATTAGATGGGTGAGAGTATTTTCAAACATTGAATTGAAATATATATACTATCATATTTGTACCAAAGATGAAAGCATATTCAAGACAATATTAAGGATGTGTTATGGTCATTATGAGTTCATAGTGATGCCAATATTTGTGCTTACCGATGCACATGTCACTTATGTGTGCCTAATGAACAATATGTTAAATAAATACCGAGATAGATTTCTAGTTATGTTTCAAGATGATATTTTGATTTATTCTAAGTTGGAAGAAGATCGCAAGGGAAACTTATGGATTGTCCTAACTATGGTTAGACAACACAAGATATAAGTTAAATTAAGCAAGTTTGAATTCTTCCATAAGAAGATCCACTATTTGGGCCCATATCATATCTAATGAAGCTATATTGGTTGATTTTAAAAATATTGATGCCATTATGTAAGATATAAGACCATTTATGGGCATTGTTATAAGACACTACAAAAGATTCATTGATGGAGTCTCTATATTTCATATCCAATTACATCATTATAAAAAATAGTAGGCAGTTTGAAAGGATATTGAGGTGTGAAGAAATATTTAGATATTGAAGAAGCTTCTTACCAATGCACTAGTGATAAATATTATAGATCTAGATAATTATCTTGTTGTCTACATATGTATGTGTAAAAAGGTAATTTGAGTGATTCTTACCATAATATGCATGCCATATACGAGGACACAAATGACCACATCTTCTTACATTTCCCCTTCACCAAAAAGGTTTGGAGTGAGATTGAAGAGGGGCTTTAGGCCCACAAATTGTGGGAAAAATATATGGCTGCTTCATGTAATACTTCACTCGCCTGCATATGAAGATACTCCACTTGTTTCCATACTTGGTAAATTGGGGAATATGTCTTGTGATAAATGCAACTATATTCGATGGTAAATTGTCTCCACCCTTCTAAATTACTACTCAAGTTTTGGCCTTGTTCAATTATTGCAAACATGTATTGAGCGGAAAACCAGAGTGCACCATTGGTGATCTAAGCATTGAAAAACAATGGGTTGGGGTTTATTCAATGGAGCATGTCAAGGGGTTGATTGTGGTAGTGGTTTGGGTTTTATTTTATATATGGATGATGACCATTACTATATTGGAAAATCTTTCATGCGGCCAGTCACAAATAACATTGCAAAATTTTCATCCCTATATAAATTGTTAAAACTAGCGATGGAAAGGTGGCAATATCAACTTCATGCATTTGGGGACTCCACACTTTCCATTCAATGGATATAGGGAGTTACTCAATTCCAGGACCTCGGCCTTCTATAGCTAGAAAGACACTTGAAAGATATAGATGGCCTCTTCAACAACATAAGCTGCATACATGTTTTTGGGGAGCATAATGAGTTTAATGATTCTCTATCAAAACATGCTCTATCACCCCTTGAAGGTAGACTAATTATTGAAGAATTCAGAGGGGGAAAATTCATTTCCTTCAGGACTATAAGTTGTTCATTAAGGAAAAGAATATGCATTCCATATGCATATTCTTGGAAAAGAATATGCATTCCATATGCTATGAGTCTTCGAAATTTAAGGAACATGAGATGGAGTATCCTATGCATGAACTATAACTTATTTGATAGTTTATGCTCTAAATATGTGGATACAAAACCTCAATGGTAGAATTTTTGAGACAAATATAGGTCATGATACTTTGAAGTACTTGTTCACTCAACATCTGAATTAGGACAAAGGAGGTGGCTATAATTTTTTAATGAGTATGAAATTGAGATCAAACACATCAATTAAAGGAAAGAGAACCATGTTATAAATTTTCTAAATACCATACTACCATCACTTCTTGTGAGGCAAAGAATGCACAAAGTTCTTATGATAGGTTAATATTACCTTCAATTGAAGAATAAATTGTAAAAATGTAATGATAAAGTACATCATACTTATGTAGGATTCTATATGGCTAAGGATGGACTCAGACTTATGACAAATAGAGGTTGACTGTATGTGCCCAATTTTGTGGAATTGAGGAAGTTATTGAGATAAATGTATGATGTTCCATATTAGGATATATAGGGAGAATTAATAAATTGTAAAAGGGATGGGGGATCTATGAGCTCATATCGTTGCCTTTGTTTTTGTTGGTATTTGCAGGATGTATGGAAAACCTTAGCTATGCCTTGATTTGAGGCACTCTTCACTAGCACATTTGAGGAAATTTGCCACGGTTTTGCGTTGATATTGCCACGTTTTGTCATCTCAATTGCGACGATCATGGGAGCGATTTTGAGTGGAACCTGTTTTGTGGATATAACGACGAACTTGGAAAGCCGTCGCAATAGAGATGAAAGCTGGTCGCCACGTGTCTTCTATAAGGTGGTATTGAAAATGATTTTTTTTATTCATTTTCTACAAATTGTCTCTCTATCGACGAACATTCGTACCTATAATGACACAAATATGTCGAAAAAGCATTGCACATAAATTTGCTTCCACGAAAAACTATCGCTCTATCGACGGTTGTTCGTCCAACAGATTAAAACAAAGTGAAAGGTTGCGACGGTTTTTATATACCTGCAATGATGTTTCGACGAAAGTTTGTCGAATAGACCAAAATAAGGTAGGTGCCTTTCCATGGTTTCCACGAAAAATCGTCGCTCTATCGACGGTTGTTCGTCGAACAGACCAAAACAAAGTTGGAGGCTGTGACAGTTTTGCTATACCTACGACAATGTTTCGATGCAACTATCAATGAATGTTTATTGAACAGACCAAAATAAGGCAAGTGCCTTTCCACGGTTTCCATGAAAAACCGTTGCTCTATCGATGGTTGTTCGTCCAACAAATTAAAACAAAGCCTAAGGATGCAACGATTTTTCTATACCTACGATGATGTTTCAGCGCAACTATTGACGCATGTTTGTCGAACAGACCAAAAGAAGGCAGGTGCCTTTCCACGGTTTCCACGAAAAACTGTTGCTTTATCGATGGTTGCTCGTTGAAAAGACCAAAACAAAGCTGGAGGCTGTGATGGTTTTGCTATACCTGCGATGATGTTTCGGCGCAACTATCGACGAACATTCTTTGAACAAACCAAAAGAATGCAGGCGCCTTTCCACGGTTTTGCTATACCTTCGACAAAATTTCGTCGATATATCGACGATACCTGGAAGTTTAAAAAAAAAATTAAAAACCGTGGTAACTGATGTCTTATGAGTATAACCTAAATGTCCAAGCCAGGTGACATTATATTAGTGAATTTTGGCATTGGACAAGAGCTTATCATCTTTTTTGAGAACAAAGATGATTAAATGAAATTGATGGCGAGTTTATCATGGTTTTTAGAATTTTCAACTGCAAAAGATGACAATGAAAAAAGGGATTGATTTAGTATATCTCCTTTGATTGATATAATTGTAAAGTCAACAATGTTAAGATTCAATATGATAAGACATAAAATATCATCATTACATTCCATTTCACAATAATAGCATATACAGGATCACTGAAAGAACAAAAAGCACAGCATAAACACAAGAGACACATATTTATCCTGGGAAACCCTCATGAGGTAGAAAACCCAACAAAGCTTCCTCAATATAGATGACCAACAAGTACAAGATGTATAAACCAAGACATGAGCTCCTTCTCCTCCATATCAGACCTCTCCCTCACCTATGCACTATTCACAAGTGAGTGTAATGTGTGTTAAATGAGGAACACACCTCCTCTATTTATACACATCTCTGACTTGTCTTTTACATTAACTAGGTCGGCCCAACTTAACCACTGGGTTAAACACCCCATTACAACTGACTGGGCCGACCCCTCTAGGGTGGTCTAATAACCCTTTGACCCACATAACACATACAGGGCCGACCCCCACTAGGGAAGTCTAATAACCTAAGTTACCACATTCCGATGGAGGAATAAACATCTATGGATACATGACAAAGTCCCATTGGTGGAATGAAACATCTCCGGAATAATAAAATACAAATATAATATTCTTAGAAGTTACAATATTTCAACACTCCCCCTTAACGAGGAGGATATTATAACAACATCTGCAGGAGCAACGAGTCATCAACATCATACATGATACATCTATAAATCATTGGAAGCCTTCTCAACATCATCAGTAACTCAAGCAGTTACTGGAACATATTCAATACTGGAACATCAACATCTTCAGTACTGAATCTTCATATTCTGCAGCACTCGAACAGCTACAGCAACATCAACATCATCATATGGATCCTCACGATCATCAGCATCGTCATCACACGATCATCAGCATCGTCATCACACGATCATCAACATCTCCATCACACGATCATCAGCACCGTCATCACAAGATCATCATCATCGTCATCACACGATCATCAGCATCTCCATCATACGACCAACATATGGATAATCTCAATCTACAACATCTGGATCATCTCGATCTACAACATCTGGATCATCTCGATTTACAGCATCTGGATCATCTCGATCTACAGCATCTGGATCATCTCGATCTACAGCATCATCATAGTAGCATACTTTGAAATACACACGATCCAATTACAGGATAATCAATCCCGCTCTCTTTAGGACATAGGTCCATGGATGATGCAATCCAGATCAAGTTCCAGGATGATCAATCCTTATCACTTTAAGACAAGTCTCATGTCTAGGGACAATGCAATCCCATCATGTACATTTTGAACCAAGGGTCCAGGGACGATGCGGTCCTATCATAAATTCTCAGAGACAAATGTCTACGGATCAATTCTGGGATCGAAGTCCGGGGAAGATACAATACCCACTCGTCTGCTAAGGACCCATTCTTGGAGACATCTGTCTACGGATCAATTCTGGGATCGAAGTACGGGGAAGATACAATCCCCACTCGTCCGCTAAGGACCCATTCTCGGAGACATCTGTCTACGGATCAATTCTAGGACCGAAGTCCGGGGAAGATACAATCCCCACTCATCCGCTAAGGACCCATTCTCGGAGACATCTATCTACGGATCAATTCTGGGACCGAAGTTTGGGGAAGATACAATCCCCACCCATTCGGTAAGGATCCATTCTCGGAGACATCTGTCTACGGATCAATTCTGGGACCGAAGTCCGAGGAAAATACAATCCCCACCTGTCCTCCACTAAGGACTTCATTCTCGGAGACATATGTCTATAGATCAATTCTGGGACCGAAGTCCGGGGAAGATACAATCCCCACGTATCCAGTAAGGACTTCATTCTCAGAGACATTTGTCTACAGATCAATTCTGGGACCGAAGTCCGGGGAAGATACAATCCCCACCTGTCCACTAAGGAATTCATTCTCGGAGACATCTGTCTACGGATCAATTCTGGGATCGAAGTTCGGGGAAGATACAATCCCCACCTGTCCACTAAGGACTTCATTCTCGGAGACATCTATCTACGGATCAATTCTGGGACCGACGTTCGGGGAAGATACAATCCCCACCTGTCCACTAAGGACCATACATCGACCTTACTGTCGGAATCACAAATATAGGTATTCACATCATCGACCTCACTGTCGATGTAGGAAATCTCATCTTCAGTGACCACATCACTCCCCCTTTTGAGGAGGGTCCTTCTGAACTACACCAAGCTTGTCTCGGAAATACTCAAACTTTACTCGAGACAGAGTTTTGGTCAATATATCAGCAACTTGTTCGTCAGTGTTGTCACATCCCCATTATTGACCCCATTACATTCAAATGTAATTGATGTAATATTGTATGAAATCATGGTGAGGAGCTCAAGGCCAAGGCCCCGCCATCGATTTATTGATGCATATGCTTTGTGTGCGAGCCAGGCACATTGGAATTTCAACATCATGTAATATGCATTTTAATAAAAATACCCACAACTAGCTATGCAATGCAATAAAGAGATGGGGGCATGATTTCACAAGGAATTGGGAGGGAAAACATTCAAACCCTTGAACCAATAGGGTCAAGCCAAGTGTCAATGAGAGAACCCATCAAACCCTCAACTACCCATGTTGACTTTTGTACCCAACCATTGATTTCTCCCAAGAGTTGGTTGGGGAAGTTAATGCCTTGGGAATGAGGAGGTATGGCTGTCCAAAATCGGGTATGGGCAAGCCACCCTTCATGGAAAATCGTGTTGGTCTCCTTGGGAAAGAATAGAGCCATGAAATTGCTCCCTAAGCCAGGAGGCAACCATCCCTTTTCCTCCCTCATGAGTTAGAACTACCGGGGGCGTTTTCCAGGCATGTGGGCCGCGTTTTTCTTCAGTCTCCCAACAGAGAAGGGCGTTTTTGTGATGGATACCAGTGGGGAAGAAGGGAAATGGAAGGAGGGGTTCAATAGAGACCGTGTTGGGCTATTGAAGGCTGAGATATTTGGGGAGAAATCGTTTTTCCCCCTGTGGTTGTTTTGCCCATCCTACAAATCCGTTTTTGGTTGGGAACGTTTTTGGGAAAACCCATGGCCATCTTATTTGTAAACCCCACTGTCTAAAATGTGTATCCATGCCCCTGTTTGTGCTTACGGTGTGAGAGAAGAGTATGTTGGGTATGGGTATGGGTATCCATGGCTTGGGCTTGAGCTTGAGTGTGATAATCCAGGGTTCAATTGTAGCCTGATAACCCAGCTATGGACTGGCTTGGCTCAGATGGAATGATTAATTGGTTGTGACAGTTGGTATCGAGTGAATGTTCCCTTTCCTTGTGCGAATCATGCCCAGCTCAGGGGTGGCCTTCGGACGGACTCAGTATAAGCTGTCGAAGAGACTATGGCTAGGTGGAACGTTGCAGCGACATAGCTAGTTGCTTGGGACAATTGCGCGATAAAGATAAGTGTCTTGTTGTCTATGCATTTACTTTTGCAATGTTTAGATTGATAATTGTTTTTGGATATGCTGTATGCATATGAAATTGTGTGTGTGGATGTTGATTTAAATTCCGCTGTGCATAGTTTCTTTGATTTACATCTGCACCCTCACATTTTTATTTGTATGAATCTAACAATGGGCCGAGATCATGTGAAAGCCCTGAGTTTGGCATCATGTTACCCTGCCATGCATTGGTTGAATGGGTGGGTACGTGACAGAATGGTATCAGAGCTGCTGGTTGCAGCATTGGGCCTCTATGGGCCAAAACCAATTGCAGTCACAAGGAAAGAAAGTTTTCAAATTTTTCCTAAGTCTGTTTGGAAAAACAAATTTTGTTTTGAAAAATTCGTTTAAGTCTGTTTCGGAGAGAATTCCTGAATGTCTTCCGAAACTGCGGAAGCATTCGGCGAATTGCTCCGAAACTGCGGAAGCATTCCGCGAGTTTTTCCGCAACGCGGAGGAGTTTGGGAAGTCGCCCCGAAATTTGCAGAAGGAATTCTCTTCCGAAATTTGTGGAAGGAATTCCCTTCCGAAATTTGCGGAAGGATTCCGCGGTTGTCCCACAACGTGGAAAAATTCTGCGAAATGCTCCGAAAAAGGAGAAAATTTTCTAAGTGTTTTCGAAAGGAAAATTTCGGAAGGAATTCCCTTCCGAAATTGCGGAAGGATTCCGCGAATCGTTCTGCAACGCGGAAGAGTTCGGCGAGTCGTTCCGAAATTGCGGAAGACTTCGGCGAATCGTTCCGCAACTGCGGAAGACCTCGGCGAATCGTTCCGCAATTTCGGAAGCTTTCCTCAAAACCGCCCGAAACCGGGGAAGCATTCCGCGCAACGGCAGAAGCATTCCGTGAACGGCGGAAGCCTTCGCCGAATGGCTCCGCAATTGTGGGAGCATTCGCCGAATGGCTCCGCAACGGAAGCCTCCGCCGAATGGCTCCGCAGTTGCGGGAGCATTCGCCGAATCGCCCTGCCATTGCGGAAGCGTTCGCTGAACTGCTCCGTAATTGCGGAAGCGTTCGGCGAATTGCTCCGCAATTGTGGAAGTGTTCGGAGAACCGGCCCGCAACGGTGGCGCGCGAAAAAAAAAAAGAAAAAAAAAGAAAAAAAGAAAAAAGAAAAAGAGTAAAGTGAAGACCCCTAGCCCATTACACTCCGATTTGACAGAAAATGGATAATAGTGACTTTTGAAGGACGGATTCCCGAGGCTTGACGGAAGGTCGGTTTGAGCCAAAATTGATCAGGCGCGGCCATGAAGCAGGAACGATGTTAAGTTCAGAATCTTGGAGCCAAACTCCAAGGGATGTGAATTCAGGGTGAGCAAGAAGGCCAAAAAGCACTGTTTCGGGCCACTTTTTCGGGATTTTGAAAAGCTGGTGGACAGCAAAAGTGACCCTAGATGTGGGAATCAGAAATTTTACTGAACTAGACATTTCATATTCTTATTAAGACGGACAGTTTCCGTTAGACGAAGATTTCCCATAAATGCACCGTTTAGGAGATAGCCATTTTTGGCCCAAAATTTGGAATTCTGGAAAAATGTGAAAAGTGAGAAGTAGTAAAACCCAGAAATTCATAGAAGATGAATGGTGCATCGGAATTGAAATCCGTGAATTGCTGAGTGTTCCTTGTTATAGGGACTAACTTCGCCCGATAGATAAGTTTTTATGATTCCTCATAGATTTTCTTCCACAGGTGGCTAAAGTTGGCATTCTGGACCAAAATGCAACTGTGTAAAATGTGCAGAATTGGAGTGAAAGTTGTCATGTTTGAAGAGATGCAGTTTCCGCACCTGATGTCGGAATGGAGCATGAAGATAGGCATTGGAAATCTTGTCCAGCAGGGAACAATGATGCATGACCAGAGTTTGAATGAGGTCTACATATATCATAGATATTTAGTGCAGAAGAGTGCCAGCGGCTGTTTTGACCAACAAATTTTGTTGTCAATATGGGCAAATTTTACAATTGCATGATATGGAAGAGGAATTCCATGTTACGATGAGGGATCGAAAAGGGAAGAATTCCTTAAACCCCTATTTGTTATCATACTTATAATTATGAAATTGTCATATGGCATAAAAATGTTAAAAATGTAAGGGATTACATAGATGCATATGCACTAGATGGCATCTTAACAAACATTGCATAGTACATATGGAAATGCTTGTGCATAAATGAGATATTGCATATTGGTAGAATAATGAAGTCTGTATATGCAATGAACCACTAATGGAGAATATTGTGGTTGATAATCACTATTGATGTTGGTATTGGTTGTAGGACCAAAGATAACAAAGAGCATGGCTAAATGTGCTAAGGATGTTGTTGCATGAAGCCAACAAATCTATGATCATAAAGTTGGCAAAAGGACTGAGCAGCCTTGGTAAGAGGCCAATTGATCAGGTAACATCAGGCGATGTTAATGGTAACCATGCAGGTAATGATTATTGGTGCCAAAGTGCATGAATGTTGAAAGAGGATTTGGTAAGATCTCTTCAACTATGTTCGAGCTATGTTGAGTTAGTTTGCATGTGATATTGAATACCGATTGGGACTGTTAACCTACCAAGCTTGGTGAGGTGTGGGTAAGTGAAGGAAATGATCCGTACACCCTATGACTGTTTAGAAATCTCAATGCATTCATATGAATTTATATCCTGCCATGTGTATGTTGGTTATGTGCTTAATAACCAAAGCAAGTGAGGACTGGTGGTCCTGATTATGGTAATGCAAGTTATATGAGATAGTCATGTTTCAATCATAATATGCTTGAAGGCATAGTACTCATGAAACAATGCAAGGCAGCATTGAGTAGATGTGCATTAAGAGATTTTATAAATCTTGTGATGCATTGTATGAATGCATAGGGATGATGCATATGTTATTGCAAAATAAATAATGAATGAAATGATGATTTGATGATAATTCTAGGACCATTTCATGGGCTGTTATGAATGCAGAATAGTAAGTGCATGAAGAATCCCAATCAGGATCGATGGGCTGCTAGAATGCTCTGTGGAAGGACAGAGTTGTATGAATGATATGACTGTGAGATAATGAGTATTTACGATTTATTTAAGTTGCATGGATAGTGTGACTATGTCTTGAAATTCTATTGTGATAATGATGCATATATAGAAATGTATATATATTTCATTGCATTTCAAATGTTAAACAGCTGAAGGTGTTTGAATTATTGAGTATTATAATTCTGAGATCACTTCAGTGACTGTTATGGCAATGAATGATTACGTGCGTAGATACTCACAACGTGTTTGGCTGACTGAAGTTTTAGTTTTTAGGTAGAAAAATCTTGCGTATGGCAATGAGGATAAGTCCATAGTAAAGACCGGGATCTACCATGTGCAAAATCCAAAGGTTATGAGAAGGTTCTCATGGTTGTAAATTTACGCATGAAACAAATCTGAAGATTGTCTGGTTTAAGTTGCAAATCTAATTTCTGTAGGAAAACAGAGTTACAAATTTCAGATTTGAGAATTTGCTTATAATTGCTAATGATTGTTTGGCTTATATAGAATTGTGTCAAGAAGACATGCTGTAGGTGGATGTTCAGGTATGGTAGCAAGGGTGAAACCATAATGGGCAGCGTGATACCACTTACAAGGGCCAAACAATATGAGGAGAGACTCATTGCTAAGCAAATCAATTTCTGTAGGAGACAGAATTGTAAATTCATATTGAATTTAATTATTAATGCTATTGATTGGTTATGGAACAATCATATTTGAAGCTTATTGCTAAATGTTGCTGACTGTTTGGCTATTTGATAAAGTGTGCCAGGATGACACATTGCAGGAAGACCATGTGTGATGGCCTGCAGAAGCCAAACTAGATGGGAAGGATCCCATGCTTTGGAAATGGGTTTTGGGTGAAACACCATTGATAATGTCTCAGCCAAACTGCATGTCGGTAAACCATGAAAGTGAAATGGTAAAGCTATGCCCAGAAGGCATGTGAGACACATATGCAAAATGAATGAGTATTCTGTGACCCTAGACAAGAACATGCATGTCTAAATTATTAGGGTGAATATGCAGAGCATGCTCTATCTTATGTATATCATTGCAAACTGCTTGAGTATGATTAGGGCCTACATGGAGCCCATCAGAAAGGGGGTGCACACCTTTTCTGGTGCTGGGTCATGATAGGGTTTTCAATATTGTCTACACCCTAAGGGAATGGACACATTCCTGGTGTTTCAATACTTGATAGTGAATGTTATGAAATGTGGTCAAGAATTTGAACAACAATACTGATGAGCTTGCTTATCAGTCTCCCAGCAGAGAAGGGCGTTTTTGTGATGGATACCAGTGGGGAAGAAGGGAAATGGAAGGAGGGGTTCAATAGAGACCGTGTTGGGCTGTTGAAGGCTGAGATATTTGGGGAGAAATTGTTTTTCCCCTAATGTTGTTTTTCCCATCCTACAAATCCATTTTTGGTTGGGAACGTTTTTGGGAAAACCTATGGCCATCTTATTTGTAAACCCCACTGTCTAAAATGTGTATCCATGCCCCTGTTTGTGCTTACGGTGTGAGAGAAGAGTATGTTGGGTATGGGTATGGGTATCCATGGCTTGGGCTTGAGCTTGAGTGTGATAATACAGGGTTCAATTGTAGCCTGATAACCCAGCTATGGACTGGCTTGGCTCAGATGGAATGATTAATTGGTTGTGACAGTTGGTATCGAGTGAATGTTCCCTTTCCTTGTGCGAATCATGCCCAGCTCGGGGGTGGCCTTCAGACGGACTCAGTATAAGCTGTCGAAGAACCTATGGCTGGGTGGAACGTTGCAGCGACATAGCTAGTTGCTTGGGACAATTGCGCGATAAAGATAAGTGTCTTGTTGTCTATGCATTTACTTCTGCAATGTTTAGATTGATAATTGTTTTTTGGATATGTTGTATGCATATGAAATTGTGTGTGTGGATGTTGATTTAAATTCTGCTGTGCATAGTTTCTTTGATTTACATCTGCACACTCACATTTTTATTTGTATGAATCTAACAATGGGTAGATATCATGTGACAGCCTTGAGTTTGGCATCATGTTACCCTGCCATGCATTGGTTGAATGGGTGGGTACATGACAAGTGCTCACATACTCGAGCTTGATAGCTCCTTTCTGTACCATATCTCGTATATAGAAATATTGGATCTCTATGTGCTTTGACTTATCATGGAACATTGGATTCTCTGTCATCTTGATACAACTCTGGTTGTCACACAGGATCACAATGGGTTCCATCTCTAAGTCAAATAGTTTTGATAACAGTTTTCGAAGCCATACTACTTCACAACTAGCAGAGCAAGTAGCTATATATTCCGCTTCAGCTGTACTGAGAGACACACTATACTGCTTCCTGCTAATCCACGAGATCATGGAAAATACCAGACAATAACATCCACCCGATGTACACTTCCTGCCCAATCAACATCTGTGTAGCCACACAATCTGAGTTCATGATCTCCAAGATAATATAGACCAAAGTCTATCATACCCTTTAGGTATCTCATCACATGCTTTGCAGCTATCAAGTGAACACACCTAGGGTTCACTAGATACTAACTCAAGGTATTCACAGCAAAGCATATATCTGGCCTTGTACTCATTAGATACATCAGTGACCCAATAATTTGTCTGTACAGAGTTACATCCACTAACTCTAATGAGTCATCAGTTAATAGCTTCAAGTCGGAACCCATGAGAGTGGCCATGGTTGTTCATTCCAACATATCAAATCTTCTCAAGATTTCCCCAGCATACTTTCCTTGGTTGAGAAATATTCCTTCTGAGCCTTGCCATACTTCCAAACCTAGGAAGTAATATATCAATCCGAGATCTTTCATCTCAAATTATGTAGCTAGCTTCTTCTTGCTTTCCATTATCTATTTCTCATTCCCTGTCAGAAAGAGATCATCCACATACAATAATAGTATCATCCATAACCTTAAGGTAAAGGTTAGGAACAACATTACTTCTGGTAAAGCCCAAGCTTGTCAAGAAACTATCAATTCTCCCTCTGTGACTGAACATCATTCACACTCTGCATTGAGTGATCTTCTGCATATCAATCTGTGCCATCTCTTGTCAAATGGGTCTACTGATATGAGCCTCAAGATCATTCGAACTTTATGGTGAGTTCCTTCTTGCATCCTTTTGAGAGAAGAATGTCATCTGTATATATAGACACCATCCTCAACCTTGAAGCAAAGGTTGAAATTTGCATCACCCATGATGATCATTAAGCTCATCAAATGGCTATCGATCCTGGGTACCCGTACAGAGCTTTCTTCAATTGAATCCTGGGAGTTTTCTCGATTCGCATTTCTTCTTCAATCACAACATTGAGAGAACAGTATTATCTAGCTACTTGGAGCAAACATCTCGTCTTGATCCTCTTCCTCTTTCTAAGAGATTCTTCTAGCCATGAGCCTTCTATAGTATGTTTGATTTGTAAATATTCTTGTTGAACATCAATCACTTGTTCAGTGTTCATCATTCTTCATGATATTTCCTACTAATCAAAATTAAGTACATGTTTAGTAATACTTCATAATCATCAAATTATGATAACCTATTATGCATACAGATATGATTCACATAGTTATGCAACTATCTTGACCAATACTTTGGCACAACACTTCTCCATATCCTGTATACATACAGTGGCTATCTAGATGCCTTCCATCTCTACCAGAACATACTATCGAGAGCGTGCACAGCTCTCAGCATGTCAACAAAGAGGTTTCATTCTAGACAATCAACAATGGAATGTTTGTCCAACTTATCAATCATATGCATATTAGTAGTATACTTGTTCAATGCTATATGAGTGTTTACACTCAGCATGATATATTTTATAAATACAAATATGCATACAAATATTACAAGCAATATCATTTACTATTTCAAAGATTCAAATAACAACTCAAATACTTATCTTTTATGTTTGTGTGGTTGCCTCCCACTTGATCTTCTATATGTATTTTGAACTTCTATTCATTCTGTACCACTGTGCATGCTCAAGTGTGCACTAGTGTCATCCTCATGATCTCATACACAAACATACATTCATTAGTATAATCTCAATATTATCAAAACATTATAATTCTAAATAATCTTGAATATGTATGGTCATGATCATTCAATACATGGGTATACTAAGATCCTAGCACAAGGTAGGATTCTAACTTGACATAGGAAAACATACTTGGATTAGTATACATGCTTAGTTATGTCTAACATACCTAAACAATATCTTCTTTGTTCTCTTCAATGATTTAGAGACCTTGTGCTAGAACCTTCATATCTCATAAGTTAAGCATAGTAGAAATAAATCATAAATACCTCGTAAGTAGAGCTTCTAAAGACTATGGATAAGTCTTTGTCTTTATGTCATCATGGTCATAGAACTTGATTTGTCTTTCTTGATGTACCTGTCTTTTGTTAGCAGACAACATCATCCTCATACAACACCACAGGTGCATTAGTTCAATCATATAACCTTGATCAAAGAGTGTCTTCTATCATTCACATGCATTTTTACTAGGGTGATAAGACAATTCTAAGATTAATCAAGATTGTACTAACCTCAATAATATGAAGACAAGCATATTATGAACTTAATCAAGAATCAGATTTCAAAACATACCTGTATCTCCTTAAGTCATACCTGACGAGATTTCTTGTAGTCTTCTTATGTAAGGCCTTAGCCTCATCTCCCCCTGAAACTGGATCTGGAGCTCGATTAGGGTTTGTCAGAGAAACCCTAAATATTCAAACTTTGACTTTCACACTTCTGAATGGATGGAAAGATGTGTCTTGCTGATCTGATCAAACTAGCATACTTCAATGTTGAAATCTCCAAGATTTGACCCCTCAAAATTGCCTTTGAAACTTATGGATCTTCTAGACATGATCCCGAACTAGGGTTTGATGAAGCCCACCCTTATGCCCAATAAAAAGGTTCGATCCAAAGCTCTAAACTTCTATTTTTTTGAGGAGCTTCCAACCATGGTCACAGACTTAAAAAATTCCATCTTTTGCAGAAGCCCTAATTTCCACCTTTTCGATCAAAATCCTGAACTAGGGTTTGATCAAGCCCACTTTTCTGACCAACCAAAAATTTCGATCTTGGTCTCTAAATTTTGATTTTGATGAGGAGTATTCAGCCATGGACTCTTATTACAAGAATTCCAACTTTCACCGAAACCCTAAATTCCAGCAGCAGTGATAAGCCAAGAATGAAGGTGCTCATAAAATAATTCTGTTTTGACAAAAATATACACTTAATTGTTTCTAGTGTAACTACAAAATTACAAATCCACAGGGTCTGAAACTTCGACCTGTGGTATCCCAACCTATCATATTTCCAACCCGATAGGTTTGACCTCAATTGGATTCTTTGAGAGAGAGTTATGCCAAGTGTCGCAACGTGACCTTTTTATGGGATAAAACAAACAGGAGAGCGAACTTGTACGGCGTACCACGTGTCACTGGTTCAGCTTCGTCCTCTGAAAAAGTTTCTTGAGATATTATAGTCCGCGCACTACCTGTCACTTTTTATGAAATTTCATTTGGAGCTTCCTAGCCCAAGTTATGACCTTTTTTCCTAGGTCACCTGATTATGACTGAGATCTGGAAGAGGCAGAAACCCTAACATGTACTGATCATACCTCACAAAGTACAACCAATATGAGGGTTTCCTTTGGACAAAAGGTACATAGGGATGTTTTCTATGACCTATAAAGGTTTCAGATCCTGAACCTTCTCCAAAATAGATTTATAGCGAAAGTTCCATGATGACTGGTTTTTGCTATATAAAACCCTAACCTTCAAATTGTCGCAAGTGAAGCAAGTGTCGTAAGTGACATACATTGCCTTCCTTCAGGTTAGCTCTGATACCATGTTAAGATTCAATATGCTAAGACAGAAAATAACAGCATTACTTTCCATTTCACAATAATAGCATATACAGGATCACTGAAAGAACAACAAGCACATCATAAACACAAGAGACACAAATTTATCCTGGGAAACCCTCATGGGGTAGAAAAACCAGCAAAGCTTCCTCAATATAGATGACTAGCAAATACAATATGTATAAACCAAGACATGAGCTCCGTTTCCTCCATAGCAGACCTCTCCCTCACCTATGTGCTATTCACAAGTGAGTGTAATGTATGTTAAATGAGGAACACACCTCCTCTATTTATACACATATTCGACTTGTCTTTTACATTAACTAGGTCAGCCCCAACTTAGCCACTGGGTTAAACACCCCATTACAATTGACTGGGCCGACCCCTCTAGGGTGGTCTAATAACCCTTTGACCCACATAACACATATAGGGCCGAACCCCACTAGGGAAGTCTAATAACCCAAGTTACCACATTCCGACGGAGGAATAAACATCTCCGGATACATGACAAAGTCCCATCAGAGGAATGAAACATGTCCGGAATAATAAAATACAAATATAATATTCTTAGAAGTTACAATATTTCAACAAACAAAGAAATGCTTCAACCTTTTATGAGCAAATGAGGTTGGAAATGAATGCTCACAAGTTACAACAAATTGAATGCAAAAATAGCATTAGCAGTGGATTTCATGCCCAAAACATTTCAATTTGGTGTAATCTTAAGTTGTTTTGGGCTCTAAAATTGTCACAACAACACTGAAATTTGAGCCAGAGTTGATCTAAATCTGGTGAAATCATGGATATTTTTAGTTGCTAACCGACATATTTAGTTGTTTATACTGTTGTTGTTAATGCCCCATTATGTTCCTAGGAGGATGAAGTACTCCATGATAGTTTTTGTGCTACGAATCCCCATGTTTCATGTTTTTTCTTTTCAATATGGTAACCAACTTTAACCAAAAGACATGGAAACTGGTTGGAAATTGTCGAAATGTTAGGTTGCGATCATATTCGGTTCCTTAAGGGAGGAAGAGATTCTACAATCGTGGAAGTTGGAACAGGTTGTCACATGCATTTTGTACAATAAATTCCATTGGGAAAGTTTTGAATATTGTACATACATATAGGATATGGAACATTATAGTGACCTTAACTCAACCCCTAGGGGAAAAGAGTAGTTGTTCACCTAGAAAATATTTGTAGGGTCTTTGTAGTTCCAACTAGTGGTAAGCTATTTTGAATTTGCACATTACTGGAAGAGATGAAAATGAAAAACTGATCCTTCTTATGCAACCACCTCAAACATGGCCAAAATCAGTCAAAGTTAGTACCAAATATGCCCAAAAAGACAAATAAGTCCCTTGAGCACATGATAGGAAAGAAACATGTTAATCAACAAAAAAATGACAACTTATTTATATTCTTTTACTATGCATGATCTCATATAACAAAAAATTCATCATAGATCACCTTTTGGCATTGATCATAAGCAGGTTGCACAGTTGAGAATGCAATTTGTAGTTTAGAAACCATATCATAATTGCCTTGGAGACACTCCTCATGAAACAACATCACTTTCTCTACTACATGTGAAGAGATACTAGTGAGAATTCATCATACTACAAAAAACATAAGGTGCACTGAATTCTTCTTTATTGAAAAATAAATAAATAAGAAAAAAATAACTCAACCCCTAGGGAAAAAGAGTAGTTGTTCACTTGGAAAATGTGTGTAGGATCTTTGTAGTGCCAACTGGTGGTAAGTTGTTTTGATGTTGCTCATTATTGGAATAGGTTTCTTATGGAACCACCTCAAGCATGGCCAAAATTGTTCAAGTTAGTATCAAATATGCCCATAAGATAAAAAAAAGTCCCTTGAGCACATGATGGGAAAGAGACATGTTAGTCAACAAAAAATAGAAAACATATTTCTATTATATTACTAGGAATGATCTCATGTAGCAAAAAAATCATCATAAATTACCTTTTGGCATTGAGAAGTAGGTTGCACAGTTGAGCATGCAATTTGTAGTTTAGAAACCATATCATAATTTCCTTGGAGACTCTCCTCATGTAATAACATAACTTTATCTGCTACCTTTGAAGATCTAGACATATCAATTTATGAAGGGCTCACCATAGTTAATGATAAAAATTCCAAACAAATTGAGGAAATCAACTACATAACCAATCACATTGCTTTTCTTGGGCCCTATCGAGTATGAATAATTGAAATATTCTTAAGGGATATTGTAATTCAATTCAATCATTAGAGATTCTAGATTTTGCATAATTTTGAAAAATTAATAGCGTTTATATACATTTGTAGAAGAATTATAGCTGGTTAGGTTTAAAGATTGTGTCAATTCTTGTCCTAATAATAGTGTGTCCATTGTAGATGCAAAAATTTGCCAAACAATGTTTGAGTCGAAGTTGTAGAGAACAAAATTGCCTGAATATTGCATCTCCCCTAACTCAACAAACAATATTATGGTCTCATTCATCCATACTGCTGATTTTCTATCTCCCATCTGAATATTTCCATCTTGACCAAGAGTGAGGAATCCTTCTTCACTTACTGGATGGCTTCTGATAAACCCAAAACCATAAACCTTCAAATTTTACAGATACATAAATGTTACAATAATAAAAATCAATCATCACTACAATCCAAGAACTTATGTATCCAAATAGGAAATTTCACAATATAAAATAAATATAGAAGATGATTCGGATAATACAAAAGAAATACAATAACAAACATATGATACAAACATAAAAATGCAAAACATATTTGTGTGATTTTTTTGGGCTACTTTCTCATGCATTCCAATTGGAACTCTGATGACTAGTCTTTGTACTTGATGATGATGCAATTGGAATTCTCATTGACCCATTTGGTCATCTTTGGATTTTAATATAAAATCTATTTCTTTCTCTCTCACTATATTTTTAAACCACACATTTACAAGTGCTAAGGCTAATGATCACACCTTGATGAGGAATAGGGACGACTCGGCTGCATGGAAACAAAATAACAAGAATTATCTATCATTAGGAAACTATGCTAAATGCAAGGACACCATATTGAATTCATGTGTAACCTACCTATCTCACCACCCTCCTATATTAATGCATGCAACTCATATGATAAATTCAAATCCTCATCCTCAAGTTTTCATTCATTTAAAAATGATTGAGATAAAAATTAGTAGGAGTAAAGTGGGAAGGATGGAGAAAATAAGGGTTGGAAGGAAATCAAGGACATCCTTGACATGATGCTAAAGTTACATAGATACCAGGTTTCCATGGATAATGCTATGGTGAATAAGAGAGGCAATTGTAGATGAGATGAATTAGCTAGCCCAAAGTAGCAAGCTACCAACACGACAGACAATCACCAAGCCCTGGATCATAATTGGGGGTAGTTGAAGGGTATACATTCTCAGGTAGAGGTATCAACCAACAAGAAGACCAAAAAATCAAATAATGAGTTATGAGCTCTTGGTTTCTGACTTGCAGTTCTCATATCTTTGTTATTTTGTTTTTAATTTCCTAAGGCATGTACTGGGCTTCACGAGATAAATAGAAACATCATAATTGATGATACTCTCCCAATATTCCCTTTTTTATAATCTTTGAAGTAGGTTGATTTGATGGCTTCTTGCGGTGTTGAACTTCAGTTAAATATAATACTTTTCTATTTTAAATCAAATTTAAAGGAAGAAGAGAAACCACATAATGCAAGCACTTTCGTTTGGCTAAGATGTTACTGGGACTTGTAACCTCGACAGGCGGCCTAATATACCCTAGATTTTCCATTAGCAAACATATTCTTACGTTACTAAGAAGCATTTCTTTTTTATGTAGCAGGTTGTCTCCTAGTTTGGATGATAGTCTAAAAGTAGTTATTTACTATTGGTTGTATCTCTTGTATCTTAATAGAATGAAATAGAATTTAAGGATAAAGAAAAACACATTAAGGATAAAGAACATGTCAAAACCATTACCTTATCATTGTCCTTTCGCCAGATCCATTCGCAGTTGTCCACGAGATGCATTTCCATCACCAAGACCCGCATAAATCATCAAAGACAGAATTTTTATATGAGTAAATAATATATAAGCAAATAAACAGTCATTTAAATCCTACTACAAAGTCCTGTAGAAATCAATGAACTGTGAAATGTTAAATTTATTAACAATATTTTAAGAAATAGACATGAATGTAAAAATTTACAACCATCTTTAATACATAGTAATAAAATAATATTTATACCTTATTGAGCTTCTCTCTGTTTCGAGAATAGTTTTATATTCTCTACTGAATAGGGTCAACCACGTGAAGGTGGAAGCTCATATGGCCCCTCGCCCCACTCACATCGCTCTCAATTCCCCATACCCAATAAATGATGTTGTTTACATAGAAAAAATATAAACATTCATGCATAACTAGGCTAGTCATCAAAACATATAAACATTGAATCATAATGAGGTAATTCATATAAACAATGTTTCAGACTAACAACATCGATATACATCCAAATACAACTCATGAATTTATACATCTACTTTTTCTTTGATTTATGTTTTTTTACATTGTAATAACTGACGATTAGGGTATTATCACCATAATTTGGTGGAATATCTACAAAGCCATGCCCTGCTAGTGTTTTTGTTTCCATTCCCTCATGTATCATACTTCTTGTACGTCGTTGAGTAGGGCGTGGAGGCAGTTTTGAAGGGGCGTGAACTGCAACAACAAAAATGGGCATATCGATATGCTGAAATATTATTGAAATTAATAGTTCATCATTTTGATTAAAATTACAATATTTCTCTTTATCTGTCTGTGTAGATATGAAAACTGGTGTGTTAATTGTTTCTCTAAATTCTAATTCCTCTTGTGGTTCACCCTCCTAAGCTAAACGATATTCCATTGAAAGAAGAAAATTTATAAGTATACGTCAGGAAATAAATATCTATAATCACAGTAGATATTTCTATTTCCAAAGCACACATACCAGAATGGCTACTTTGCTCCCCACTATCATGGGACATGCACACCCCAACATTAGTTGGTACGTGCTGAGTACCGTTGGATTCACTGCTGCGGTTGCACTGTTGCTTAAAAGAAAACATAAATATCTAGTTATGGGTGATATAATCAAAATTGAATAGACTTTAATAGTATACTGCAATGATGTCCTTATTCATTTTATTTACCTACATCTACTCATTGGGGAGATTGGAGTCTGCCCCAAGCTTTTCCGATATTCAATCACACTTTTAAAACCATACTTGAAACCAAGCTTTAGATATTCCTTGGTGGCAGCATCTTGGAACATATTTCCCTGCAATGCATAACACATTTAAAATTTCCAGTATCAAAAACATATATTTGTTCGCTACTTTCAAATAATTATTCCCCACGGTTAATCATTTAATTCTTACGATTCGGGCTCTTAGTTTTCTATAGGCACCCTGGCCCAATCTATGTTTCCCATGCTTTTCCACTCTAGTCTTGGTTGCTTTGGAGGTGTTAGGTAGCCTATATATGAAAATTTTGAAAAACATTAGATATCAGAATTCTTACTCAAAACAAAAAAGAAAAAAAAAGTGAGCATATTTCACTAAAAAGATGATATGTGTTTTACCTTGCTTTTCCAGGTCGTGGTTGTTTTCCTTGTCTTTTTAGAAAGTTCTCCTTTGCATCCTTTATGAGTGCCTTTCACTCTTTTTCTGGAACCATGGGAGGGCGCTCATGTTTGAGGTCAAGTTGGAATTTATCCCTATATTGGGCCCTGGTATATTTTAAATTCTCGTCGGCTAACTTTGAAACCACTTTCTTGTTGAATGTATTGCCGAACAAGTTTACCATGTGGTCTATCAAATCATCTCTCTTTGCGCTATCTTGGCTATTTCACCGTGTGCGAATGGTGGGGCCAAACAGATCCAATGCTTTTTCATTCAAATTTCTGTAGAAAACATTGTTTCCTGCAGAAACGTTGTTAGTTTTTCAGAAATTTCAATCTGATCTAGGATCTTAACTGAGAGAATAATATGTACAACATATCAATCATGGACACAATAATGCAAGCACACAAGAGACACAAAGTTTACTTGGGGAAAACCATAAAGGTGAAAAACCCCAATAACATCCTCAGAGATAGATAGAGCAATGATACAACCCAAGCACAAGAGATAGTCTTCTCCTAGCAGCAGAACCTCCTCACAAGTGCTCCACTTTTCGAATGAGAGAATTGTGAGTAATGAGTGCTCAAATAGAGATCTCCCGATCTCTATTTATACTTGTCTTGTCCTGCCCAATAAACTAATGGGGCCTACTTGTCTAGCTTAACCCATGGTTAAATTAATCTGGGCCGACCCCACACTTGGTGGTCTAATAACCCATTTACCCACATGACTTATACAGGGCCGACCCCATCAAGGTGGTCTAATAACCCATCAAGTATAAGTTACGACACTTACAATATAAATGACGACACTTCCGTATAGAGGAATAATAACATCTCTATAGGAATACAATACACATGGGTAAAATACATTCCGAAGTTACATATACATCAACAAACGTGTAATCCATTAATTTATAATAATTTCAACGTATTTCCATTTAAATTTCATGATTAAAATGAATAAATTAATTAATAAATACCTGCAATATTTTGAATCTTGATCAGAACATAAGCGTCATCCACTAGAAAGGTGAGATCTAGTGATCCAGTCCTTTTAACTGGTGCTGCTCCAGGAAAAGTTTCCTGGTCATCTATAGTACATTCATCTCTGGAGTCATGTGGAGTCCTAGGCTCCGTCTCATCATGCTCCGACATGTCATACCGATCAAAATCAGTTCCCTCATAAATGGATTCGAGGCCAACCATAGGAGTGTCAAAAAGCCTCACTAGTATATTTCTTTGTCGACGTTGTTGCTGCATTGGAGCATCACTACTACCTATACTTGTCTCGACAGTTTCTCTAGTCACGGGCTGTAAAAAATCCTACAAACGAAAAAATTTACTTTATCAGATCACTTGGAAAAATAGAAAACATAATATTAGATATCAAATCATGTCATAGCTTAAAAAAATATGTGAAGATGCCACTTACCCCATAAGATTTTATTTGTTCTTTCAGCTCTTCAATCCTTGCCATGATCTCCTGTGTCATGGGCCTTATGCGAGCCAAGGCAAGCATTTATATGTTTTCCTTTTTCAGGGCCTTCTTTATAGTTTCCATCATTTTCACATTTGACCCTAAAAATTAGGGTTTCCACAAAAATAGGAATTTCTGAAATCTGAAGACATAGCTGGAAGCTCCTTGCAAAAATCAAAGTTTAGAGCTTTGGATCGAGATTTTTGGCTGGGTAGATCTCCAGGAAACTCAAACCCTAATTCAGGGCTCTCCCTAGTGAACCCAGGAGGACAAAAAGGCAAATCTGAAGGGTAAAGCTTTGCTGATCTCAAATTCTGAATACACCAGAATGATCAGCTCATTAAGGCGCATCTTTCTATCCTTTCAGAAAGTTGAAATTGACATTTTGAATTTTTAGGGTTTTTTCGACAAACCCTAATCCGGGACCAGATCCAGTTTTCAACATTTCAAGTGGTAGGACCTAAATATTTTTTTATTTCCATTTGAAGTACTCTTTAAGATGTCTCACCACACCAAGCTTGAGGATAAGCTTGAAGGGGCTGATAACTTCCGAGCTTGGAAGTACAGGATTGGGTTAATCCTGGAAGAGAATGAGTTGGACTCATATATAAAAGAAGACATCCCTATCCCAGAGGATGAAGAGGCTAAGGTATTGCATAAGAAGAACTTGGTCAAGGCAAAGAGAATCATTGCTGATTCTATCAAAGACCATCTCATACCCCATGTGTCTTCTCTAAAGACACCCAAGGCTATGTTTGACTCTTTGACCAAGCTATTTGAAGGGAAGAACATAAATCAGAAGATGACCCTGCGGAATCAATTGAAAGGGGTCAAGATGTTGAATGGAGAAACCATTCAATCTTACTTCTCCAAGGTCTCTCGGATCAAAGAACAACTTGAAGCTGTGGATGAAGTAGTGGATAATGGTGAAGTTGTTATGACCACTCTGAATGGCCTTCCTAGGTCATGGGACTCCTTTATTCAAGGAATCTGTGCAAGAAAGAAATTGATCTCTTTCAGTAAACTGTGGGAGGAATGCTCTCAAGAAGAAGCTAGGCTTGTAGCTCGTGAAGAAAAGATGGGAGGTGAAGATCAAGCTCTCGTAGCCCACACCAAAAGAACCAAGCCCAAGAAGGAGCAATCTCACCACAAGAGATCCTATCACTACCAACAAAAGAATAAGAAGGATATAAGATGTTTCACATGCAATGAGAATGGTCACTTTGCTTCAGAATGTCCCAAGAACAAAAGGGATAACATCAAATCTAGCAAGAAGAAGAAGGGAAACAAAAGAAAGTTCCATGCTCATGCTGTCGAAGATGATGAACCTCCAAAGAAGAAGGCTAGGGAAGAAAGTGATGATAGTGATGATGACTCATCAAGTGAAGAAGAGTATGTTCTAATCTCTGCTCTCACAGGTATTATCTCCCATGGTTGTAATGATTGGTTAATTGACAGTGGGGCTTCCAAACACATGACTGGGTTTAAGGAATCTTTTGTAAACCTATCTAAACATGAATCACCCCATAAGGTGGAACTTGGGGATGATTATCAATACCCAATCAAAGGAAGTGGTGAAGCCTCCTACAACCTAGATTCTGGAAAATCTTTGAAGATGAAAGAAGTCCTTTATGTACCTGGGCTCAAGAAGAACTTACTCTCCATCTCTGCATTGGATGAAAAAGGTATGAGGGTTGCATTTGTGGATGGCCAAGTCCTAATGTGGCCAAAGGGAAAGACCATAGATGATGCAGTAGTGATTGGAGAGCAAGAGGGAGGTTTGTATAAATTGAAAGGACAACCTGAACATGCCATGGTGCATGAATCCATGGAGCCAAGTGAACTTTGGCATAGAAGACTTGCTCATATGCATTATAGGGCACTTCCAATTGCAAGCAAGGATGTAGAGGGTCTTCTTGAAATCAAGACCAAACATGAAGGTGTTTGGAAAGGATGTGCAAAAGGTAAGAACATTAAGAAGGCTTTCCCAAGCAGTGAAAGCAAGGAAAAAGGTATCTTGGAAATCATCCACTCAGATGTATGTGGTCCTATGTCATCCAGTTCTCTGAGTGGGTATGTTTACTATGTCTCATTTATTGATGAATTCTCCAGGAAGACTTGGGTATACTTCTTGAAGAACAAAGATGAGGTGTTTGATAAGTTCAAGGAATTCAAAACCTTGATGGAGAATCAAACTGACAAGAAGATCAAAACATTCAGATCCAACAATGGTGGAGAATTCACCTTAGGTGACTTCAAGAAGCTTTGCAGTGATTCAGGGATTAAGAGGGAGTTGAATGCTCCTTATAATCCTCAACAGAATGGAGTTGCAGAAAGGAAGAACAGAACAATCATGGAAGCAGCAAGGGCAATGCTGCATGACCAGGATCTACCTATGCATCTATGGGCGGAAGTAGCTAGAATAGTTGTATATGTGCAGAACAGAACACCCCACAAGATATTGGACAACAAGACACCAGAAGAGGTATTTTCTGGTAAGAAACCTGAAGTCAGCCATCTCAGAATATTTGGTTGTCCAGTATACACTCATGTCCCAAAGGAAAAGAGGACCAAACTAGATCCTTCAGGAAAGAAGGGTATCTTTGTGGGTTACGGGGAAAGCTTGAAGGCTTATAGAATATACTTTCCAGGATTCAAGAAGATTGATATAAGCAGGGATGTAACATTTGATGAAAACTCAGCATTCATCAAATCAAGGAAGGCACCTATCGAAGTTTATGAAGAACCTAAGGAAACTAGATTTCAAGACACTACCATGACTGAAGCAATTCCAGAAGTTGTTCATGAGTCAATTCCAGAAGTTGTTATGAAGCTTCTATGTGATGTTTCATCTGAGCCGGTTGATGTCTCTATGTATCGTCAGATGATTGGGTCCTTGATGTACCTGACGAACACGAGACCATATATTTTCTTTGCGGTGAACACATTGAGCCAGTTCCTGACGGATCCGAGGAGTGTTCACCTGGTTGCTGTAAAGCATGTTCTGAGGTACCTGAAGGGTACAGTGGATTATGGGCTCAAGTATGAAGCGAATCAAAAGTTTAATCTACAAGGTTATGTTGATTCAGATTGGGCTGGCAGTTCTGCAGATAGGAAGAGCACATCTGGATGTTGCTTCAGTATGGGATCAGGTGTGATCTCTTGGTTCAGCAAGAAGCAGTCCTGCGTAGCACTAAGTATAGCTGAGGCAGAGTATGTTGCAACTTGTTCAGCTAGTTGTGAGTTAGTATGGCTTCGGAAGCTACTGTCTGAGTTATTTGATCTCCCGTTGGATGCTACTGGTATCTTTTGTGATAACCAGAGTTGTGTGAAGCTGTCCCAGAACCCAGTGTTTCATGACAGGTCGAAACACATAGAGATCAAATATCACTATATCAGGGATATGGTGCAGAGAGGAGCTATGAAGCTCTTGTACATTGCGATGGATGAGCAGATTGCAGATGTGCTGACGAAGCCACTAGCCAGGGTGAAGTTCGAGTACTTCAGGGAGAGGCTTGGTGTTATTCAGATCGATGACACTTCAAGGAAGAAGTGATGGAGACATTTGCTGAAGCCATTCCAAGCATGTTGGAAGGAGGAGCCTTCACATGGTTGTGGATGTAAGTGCTGGATGATGAGCATCAGGATGATGTTCTAGTTTCTGCTCTGTATGATCAGTTGGATCATTTATATGTATATGTATGCATCATGTTGGATGCTAAGACCATGTATCTGTATATGCATCAGGTGGATACATTGTATGATCAGGTACATCATGTATGATTGATATATATCATGTATTTATTTTTGTATCAAGAGGATACATTGTATGATCAGGTGGATCATGTATGATGATATATATCAGGTAGATACTTGGTATGCATCAGGTAGATGCATTATATGATCAGGATGATCATGGATGATGAGCTTCAAGATGTTGCTCCAGATGACATGCAACAGGATGTTGCAGTGATGATGATCAGGATGATCATGTATACATCAGGATGATGTATGGTGAGTATCAGGTTGATACTCTGTGGCCGTGGACAGGTTGTGCAGATAAGCATATAATAGCGCCCTCGGAGATCTGCAGATAGTCTTGCAAGGTTTTTCCGCTGGCATATAATAGCTCCCTGGGATATTTGGCAGATGCTCTTTCGAGGTTTTGCTTTGGGAGGACATATAATAGCGCCCTGGGAGATCTACAGATAGTCTTGCAAGGTTTTTCTGCTAGCATATAATAGCTCCCTAGGATATCTGGCAGATGCTCTTTTGAGGTTTTTTCCTATGGCATATAATAACGCCCGGGGAGATCCGATAGGTTGAGTTGTGTGCTCGTAATAAGTCCTGGGATTCTCTTGCAAGGTTTTTCCATGACCACATGTAATATCGCCCTGGGAGATCTGATAGGTTGGGATGTGTTCCGTAATAAGTCCTGGGATGCTCTTGCAAGGTTTTGTGGTGACCACATATAATAGCGCCCTGGGAGACCTGATAGGTTGAACTATGTGCTCGTAATCAGTCCTGGGATTCTCTTTCAAGGTTTTGTGGTAGGGTCACATGTAATAACTCCCTGAGAGATCCTATAGGTAGAGTTGTGTGCTCGTAATAGCCTGGGATGCTCTTGCAAGGTTTTGTGATGCACGTAATAAGTCCTGAGGATTCCACAGTATGGCCAGTGAGGATGAAGACCTGCAGGTGGTGGGCCTACATCCGATATGAAAAAGGACTAGCTCTGTAGAACTTCCTATGACGAGTAGAGTCAGAGATTGGTTGAGATAGCAGCAACAATGACGATGATGATGACGATGCATCGATGACGATGATCCCGAGAAGAAGACTTGTCTAGCAGATCTGTGTCGAGAAACACCTTCCTAGTTAAGAGGGAGCATTGATGAATATGTAACTTCAGAATGTATTTCATCTATGTATTTCATATATATTTATTGTACCCTTATAAGAGATGTGTTAGTCCTCTATAAGGAAGTGTCGTCATGTGTATTGACAAGTGTCGCAAGTGTGTGTACTTGCCGATGGGTTATTAGACCACCATGTGTGGGGTCGGCCCTGAAATATATTTTATATTGTGGATGTACCTAGCTAGACAAGTCGGCCCCATAAGGATACTGGGAAAACAGGTTAAGTATAAATAGAGATCGGGAGATCTCTATTTGTATCACTCGGAAATTCATACTTATCTCACTTAGAAAGTGGTGCACTAGTGAGGAGGGGGATCATCTGCTACTAGTAGACTATCTCAGTGAATTTTGGTTGTACTTTGGTTGAGCCATTGCTCTCTCTATCTCTGAGGAAGTTGTGGGGTTTTTTCACCTTAGGGTTTTCCCCATGGAAACTCTATGTCTCTTGTCTCTCATGCTTTTGATTCTTGTGATGCTTGTGATGCTTATTGTGATTGTTATGCATTGATATACTGTATATGTTATTCTCTCAATAAAGATCCTAGAGTATTGTGAATTAATGCTCAAAATTTAACAGCTAAAACCTTTGTCAAAATATGATATTCTTTGAAGGTTACAAAATATAAGATGGAAGAAAATTTCACAGAATTTTGTGCAAGAGTCGTGCACGATATTGAGCGCAATCGTGTAAGTTTCTATATTTTTATATCTTTATGAATTTCTTATACTTTGAATTATATGACCATGTAATAGATTTAATACAATAATGTTTTTATTTTGCAGTATTTTGCTATGCCACTTTCCAATATTTTGAATGGAATTTATTGTACATAAGAAAATCCGATGGATGTCATTAATGCCCCTCTTCATAAGGGAGAAGCACCAAAGAAAGAAGAAAAACCAAAGCAAAAATGAGTGCAAAATGTTCCTGAATAAGTACAAGAACGGAAAGTAAAAGGCATCCAACAATCAAATGAAGTACCTAGGAAGGTTACATTCAAGAGCATATCTTGCCCAACTGAACATGATTGACGAATTGTTGGTGATGACAATGTTACTTCTACTGGTAAGAGAAATAGACACTCTTCTAAAAGACCTATGGATGATGATGTTTCCATTCATGATCAACAAGTTGTTCTTTTAGATACAACTGCTTCAAGACATAAAAGGAGGAGAGAAAATGTTCAATCCAATGTTGAAAATCATAGTGAGAACTCGAGGGACAGTTTGGAAATCATTACTCCAGGTGGTGATCTAGATGATGGTGTTGTTAAGAAAACACAAAATGCTATTAGAGATCTATTGTGGAGGGATAAGTTTGTTCACAATGGACATACATTTGATTTAAATGTAAAGCAACTTTACAGACACACACAAGGCCAAGAGAAGTATCAAATTAGGAAACCACATCGCTTGCATGTCCATAACTTGAAAGCAGTGATGAGGCACAATCCCTATGCACATGTGGTTGACTACCTAGTTCTTTTTGACCCAAAATATGTTCCTGTTAGAGATGCATTTGAAGAATCAAAATATTTTGATTACAACTACTATGTTTTGGGGGGGATCATTCTGCGGAGGCTAGAAGAGAATTGATGCAAGATATTCCAAAAAACCCTATTTTTCAAACAGTGAAATGCATCATTTACGTTGGTTTAACAGACGTGGAAGAAAAACTATTGGCATCGGATCACAATACAGATAGTGACTATAGGATTTCCATGAAATTTTTTCAAAGGGTTAGATTTATCCACAATGAATTTGCATAAGGAATTACCCAGGCCAAAATGTATCCTAAATAAGAAACAACATAAATATTCCAGGAATATTTCATATTTTGGGATTACATTTTTTCTTGTAACTCAGAATTGGGAGGACTTTGCACCATTGGAAAGCTCTTGAAATTCTCTACAACTTTGATGTTTTTATTACCGTTTGTGAGATGCGGGCATTTTAGTAAAAAACGCATCTTTCAAAAGATGCTTTTCTAATTTCAAGAGATTTGCAACGGTCCAAAGTCTGCCCAATTCTGAGTTACGAGCGAAACGTTATGCCCAAAATACGAAAGATTCATGGAATATTTAAAAGCATATTTTGAAAGATGATTTTTTTTACTAAAATGCATGCATCTCACAAATGGTAAGGAATCAAAGAAAACTCAAAACATCAAAGTTGTATATAATTTCAAGAGATTTCCAATAGTCTAAAGTCCGCCCAATTCCGAGTTATGAGCAAAAAATTATTCCCAAAATATGAAAGATTCCTGAAATATTTCTTAAATAGGATACATTTTAGTGTTGGGTAGAATGTTATGTGATCAAATATGTGGTGGGGATAGATCGAAAGTTGATACAGATTTTTGAAAACAATGTTGTATGGAAATAGGTATCCCTATTAAAGAGGACAATGTGAAACATAAAGGTTTGAAAGGAAGTGATGCATTCAGAGCTATAGATAACTATTTTCATTTGGCATATAGAACGAGACCCATATGGGATTTGATTGATGACATATTTATCATGTGGGAGAATATTGGCGTAAAAAATCAGAAGGTAAAAAAAAGTAAAGCAGTTGCATGGAGCAGTAGTCAAGGAGGCCATGTTGTCAAGAACTTGCCAAAATATATGATTATAACACCTTGGAGATCATTGCAAGGTGCGAAGGATGAAACACTTATATCTACACTATTGTCACGTGTAAATTCAGGTGATTCATTATCCATGGAAGAAATGTGCAATGATTTTGAAAAGTAAGTTTATAGGTCGTTTTTATTTTTTTAAGTTTATTTTTTGAGTTTAATATTTTTTATTAAATAATCATTGTGTTATTATTAGATGTCATTGTTAACGCCATTTATTTTTAAATAATGTAGTCATAAGGTTTACATGAAAACACAAGAGGATATGGTTATAATGCTGGGTGATAAGAGTTGGGATGATGTCAGATGCTACTATCTAGATTCAAGCTCCATGGAAAGCTTAAAAGATTTTTATGTTGCATAAAGAAGAATACATTAACAAAGTCTTTCAAAATTCATATTCAAAGAGCCAAAATAGAACAACAAAGAAGACAACATCTTGCAAATGTTGAACTTGATGAAACCCTTGATCATCACGTTTGGAATGGGCTCGAGACTGTGCAATATAAAGTGATTTTGGGTGATTGTGCAAACATTGCAAATCTTGTTCCCAAAAAGGAGTACTCCCTAGTTATTGCAGATATTCCTCATGGATACAATATCAAAAACATTACTTATGATTGTGAGCCTTATACATACCAGTCATTCAATAAAGTGGTTTCGGTATTTCTAGACGTCGCAACATCACCCCTATGGAGATTTCTTGTTTTTCATTCAGATGTACAAGGAGGAGCAGTGCTAACAAAATTCAAGGATAAATCAAACTCAAGGAAACAACTATATTGGTAATATATTTGTAGTATATTATTAAACATTTGAATTTAGAAACCAAAATTGGTTTTCTATAAGTTAATTAGATTCTTATCTATTTTTGTTACAGGCATAATCCTAACATTCGTAGCTCCAGCACTAATCCATTTATGAGTGATAATGAAAACATACATCTTGCATGTTGGACAAAATATGAGACCTATGAAAATCTTTTAATAAATGAAAAGAGTGAAGGAAAATATAGTCAAATATTGTCTTATAATGTCGTGGTTAACAAGTTGACATATGAAGAAAGAGATTTGAAATGAGAGACTGTAAACATCTACCAGAAGCCACAAGCATTGATTAATTATCTCATAGATACTTTTTTAAGAGAAGGATATTGGGTTTTAGATTTGTTCTCGGGATCAGGTAATATTTATGATGTTACATATGAAACTAGTGTCATAATCTAAATTCAGTAATATATATATAGATATAGATATAGATATCTATATCTATATCTATATCTATATATTAAATTTATGTTTCATTATGTTATTTAACTTTTTTTGTTTTGTATGTGTTGATTAGGTACAACAATAGCATGTTGATTACAAAAAGGAAGAAATTGCATATCCATTGAGAATGATCTACTATAATGCAATTATATCAAGAAAAGAATTAATGCTATGAAAGTTCTCCGAGATGAAATACAGGAGGTTGGTTTGAAGAAAGGAGAATTTAGTGAGTCACTTGTGGCAAAGATGTCAAAAGAGCCTTAACCTCCTTTAAAAGGGATGTTCGGAAATTATCACTTTGGGAATTTTGCAGAAGTAGAGGACTCAATGGAAGAACACATTGAGGTCTAGGAAGAGATCCAACCAACAGAAAAATGTCAATTTCAATGAAGAGTTCGAGATGCATGATATTGTTGATTAGTTTCATATTGTTGTGGAAAATGTCAAAGTTGACAATTTTTTGTTAAGATATTTTGTAATGTTTTGAATTGAAGATTTTATTTTGAGAATAACTGTTATGTTTTTAATATGCCATTTAGAAATATATGGTATACATTTTGTTGCGTTTATGTGAATCATCACTTTATGGAAAATAATGTTAAAGAGTACCATTTTTATACATCAAATAGCATAAAATACGTTGAAAAATGGTTTGAAATGTTTTTTTTTCTCATTTTATTTAGAAATTTGCCCAAAAAATGACTTCTTTAAGATAGAAGTTTAATGAAATAACTTTGAAAATGCATGTATTTTTCATTCTAACTAGCTTCTAAATCTTACTAAAATTAAAAAATGTGTGTATTTTTTTACTATAGCTAAGCTATTAAATGTAGAGATGTTTTTGTAAAGTTTGGAAAATGGCCCTTGTAAATAAAAGTTATAATTTTCTTATAATCAAGAAGTTTCAAAATCACAAAAAAATGGCTCAAAATGAAAAATGGTGCTGCCAGTATACACCCTTTTTGAAACGGAGGTCAAAACAACTAATAAAATTGACCCCCCAAAAAGCAAGAACAATGTCGGGTTCTCGTCAAGTTGTATAACATGTTGTTGATGACGCCTTACTACAAGATTAGCCAAAATGTCGCATGTGTGCAAAATTTAGGCATTAACAGATTCTCCCTAATGTATGAGGTTTGAAAGGTATGTAGAGATGATAATGCATCATTGTTTCTTTTGTTTTTTCCCATGTTTTTGGAAGTTCTTAAGCGAGTGTGGACGGAAGGTTCCATTGTGGGAATATTGCTAGTGATGACCAGTGAAGTTGTAACAAAGAATAGTGTTTTATACAAATAAGGAGGGCATACCCATGCTCGTGAAAATATGTCAAGATGACTACAATGAGAAGATACCAAGGGTTCAAATCCTAATACTTCCAATACATGGATCAAGGTGGCTTCAATCCATCAAAGAGTGTTTGAACCTGGAAATACTGTTACAGGTGCCAAAGAAGTGGAACTGCTAATGACCATGATAATCCCATGGGGGTGGGGTACCATAATACTAGTGAATTTGTTGGGTGGAGAAATTCATTATAGTGTTGCTACCATGATTTGCAAATGTGAACACTGTTACCTTCAAAATGTATGACTCTTCCTGATGTGATAGATGTGTTAACGTCGAGCATAGGAGATACCACTAAGGAGCACTGATGACTCTCCCTACCTAGTTCGAAGGGATCTGTTCTCTTGATTGAAAGGGACCCCAAGGTACAACTGAAACTACTGCAATGCTCAGAATATGAGGATTTGGTGTCAATGAGAGATGAAGTACATGATAAGACGAGGGCCTTATCCTGATAACCAAGATCATTTTGTAACCAACTGTAATACTGAAATACCTGACACAAGACTGGTTTATAAGCATGGGACTCATAACTTCCTTTGATCGATTTCAACTTGGGGAGTAACTAGCAGCAACAATATTCAATTTAAAGGTACAGAGTGTAACAGGGGGAGACAAATTGCAGATGAAGGGATTTGTTGGAGACAAGGCACTGAGGGTGATGGTGACTGACAAAACTAACAATGCTACGGGTAGGGAGACTCAATGACATCGATAAAAGGTGGCCATGGGATGATGTCCAAAAGAATTTAAAAATGTTGTCAAATTTCACAATACCAACTTATAATTGTACAATTACAATTTGAGAAATTGATAATCAAATTTACAAATTATTAGTTACAATAAGAAATTACAATTCATTATTACAAACTATAATAATACAAATTATATTTCTCTTGTTCTTATTTCTAGAGGAATGTGAATTGTTGAGAGGTTCCTTTAATGTACATATCAATACTTTCTCTGATCCCTTGCAATTGTGGTCAATTAAAGTTTTTTAAATATTTTTTTTTAAATTGCATTGATTGTGGGTGTGTTTGATGTTCTTAGGAAAATATCCCTTTTGTGTTGTATAATTTAGCACACTTTGGAGGTGTCTTTCATGTGATAATTAAAGCTATATATGACAAATAATTTTTTTAGAAACTATGAATTATGTAGACATAAGAATAAGTTATAAAATATTAAATTTATAGAATACCATTGAATTCAATGATTGCATGTTGGGATTAATGCATGTTTATTAAATATATATTAATTGAGTGAGTTTTAACATTTATACATTTGTAAATTGTAAACTCTTGACAATTTTCAATCACGTGCCTTCCCTAACCACGTCAAAAACCTGATCATGATCTAATGATACCACAACCTCTTCATTGTGCATCTCATGTCATGTTGGAATTGGATGTAGACCCTTCAAGTTAGGGGGGTCATATTTTGATTGTTTCACGTGTCCAACATTTTCACATTCATCAAGCTCATATCCATCTGTATCGATCTAGAAATCACAAGATCATGCATACTTCCTCATTTCTATGCAAAATATGTTTCCCATGTCTTTACTCCGAATGGAGTGTAAGTCCCTCATGCCAGGTATAGTCTCACAATACTAAGGCATCGATCTATTCACATTGCCAAGGGAAACATACCAAAAGAAATTGCATTGAAATGAATGCATCAAATATATAATTTTTCAACTAAGACGATGTTTCAAATCACATTCAAAATGTGCACTTCAAATACACATTGTAGTCTCTTACCCGCGCATCGGCCTTGTTAGTTTGTGACCTACATGTCCCAAATATAGTGTGCACCAATCAACTACTTTTGAATATGATTTGAGTCGAGTTTCACCATGACTCATTTGGTACCTCCTAAATGCTCATTTCACACAAGCACATGCACCATCATAATCGCCCTTTTGGTTCCCTATTTAAAAAAAAATCAAGTATGTCGAACTCTTGTCTCTTTATGAAGGAAAATCAACTAGTAAAAAGAGCCTATCGATTTGAACTGCCGCACACACCCACTTGACCAAATCCATTGTTCTATAAATGATACCCCATTCTTTCTGAATGAGTCATAAATCAAACCAAAGCAATGTTGAACGAACAATGTGTCATGGTCATGATCATCATTGATATAAAAATAGTACTCAATCACATTGTGTAATTGATGAGTGATATCATTTCCATCAATGCTCGCATGAGCATGTCTATACAAAATATGTATGAATATAAACACTTGGTGAGAGTGATAATACTCACTCTGTATCTAAGTTTGGGGAGAAAATGTGTAGTTCTTGAAAAAATCTACCACTGATAAGATTGTGCCTGGATCGAATATCTCATGAGAATGCTTGAATTTTGCAACCTGGACCTGTGAGAGTGTTTAATGTATTTATAAATTTGATTTTGAAACTTCTCTATGAAATTTGTAATAGGAATTTTGTATTCAAGCAATTTGATCCTCTTAGATAGTGTAGTTGAAGAAGACGATGCATCCATGGTAACATACTCATATCTATTCCACATAACAATGATATCTGACAATCCAAAGTGTTTTGGATTGATGGAGAAATTCATATGGAACAATACCAAATTACCACATTCAAGGCATCTTCATCCACCTATACATCTTGTGTTGAAAATCACATCCTTAGGATTCCTTTTGCATAGTATCATAGAAACAAAATCTCACGCCATGGGAGGAGCTAATTCACCTTGCAAGTGCCTTTTTCAAAAGTCTATAAATGTGTCATAATAGAGTTGGAATTCAACATGGTATCAACAACAAGAAGTGTCACAAATTGTGTTCGGCCTAATATACCATGGTTTCAGTTTTTCAAACATGATAATTGAGATCTCAACACTGATATTAGTCTCTTGAAATTCCTCAAAAATGAAAATCCATAACATGCTTACAATGCTCAACATAAATTCCTCTGGATAAATGTTTCCGTAAGACATGCTTTCGATTTGGAATAACATGAGAATGGTTGTCCCAAAACTCTACCACGTTCTCTCTAATTCTTTTAGAAATACTATCTCAATAGGGTTTCTTGCAAATTATATCCTAACAAGAATCTTCATTGTTTTCATCTATTCAGACCCTAAATTTAGTATATTTTTGCAAGGTTTTTCTTGAATTATGGAGCAAGTTTGACATTGTTTCCACCATTCAACTTCTTGAGGTTGTTGCTTCCACAATAACAATTGTAATTTCCCTGTGAGAAACTAGGATATCAGGTTTCCTTGATTTTCCAATCTAAGATAAGACTTTCGTCACATTTTCTTCCATGGTGTTGTGTGCACTTTTACCTTTAACATCTTTAAAACCCAACAAGTTTGTGGCATATTCCTGTCTTTTATGTTTTAGAAACCCATGTAGGATTTAAGCTTATGTGGTGACTAAGTGTTGTTCAAAATGAAACTTGATAATGTTACTAACATGCTCTCTAATTCTCTGAACAAGGCTTGGGTTCCCAAACTCTTCTCCTACGACAACATCCATAAGATATTCTAAACAATTTCCACCTCTTACAAACCCACTGTAGCTCCCAGTTACCCTTGAAATAGTGTGAGATGGAATTGGGTCTTGTGATTGCTGATCAAGATCTATTCCTACATATAGTCCAATTGAAAATTTGAAAGTTCAACTCTAACAAATTATAGATTTCATATCCAAGCATCACTCGTGGAATCCATTATATCAAGCATTATAAAGTCATACAAACTCACTTGTTTAAACAATCATAACATAATTCAAGGTTAATTTATTTACTTAATACAAGTTGAAAATTTTTCAATTTAAGATTGTGCAATAACATAAGGGGACTTTTAATCTAATAATTTATGAACATATGACAATAAAAATTCCTACTTTCTACGTTTTAAAATAATAAAATTTAGTAACCTACATTAGATTCTTCTTGATTATGTTAACTATGCTTTGAATTTAAATGTAAATTATATAGTTTAAGTCAATTAAATTCATTACATGTTAACTATGTCAAAATACAACTTGATAATGTTACTAACATGGGCGGGCGCATGAAGATGGTCCCCATTTTCGTTGCAATAGGGGTGTGCTAGCAGGAAAAAAAAAATGGCGCATACACACCTAAGGCAGTGTGCACGCGCCGCTAGGTTCGGTATTGAACCGAGGCACGTGCGCGTGGCTAGCACGTGAACGTAATGGTGGCGTGCACGTGCCTCTGTTAAAAAAAAAAACAGATCACAATTTCCCCATTGTTCCATTTGGCCGAGCGCATCCTCCTCCTCCCCGTGCGCGTTGATTCAACCACCAAAGGAGGCCAAACCGACTCCAAAACCACCCAACAACACCCACAAACTCATCAACAGTTTGATTAATACGTAAATATCACTTTTTTTCATTTTATTCATTATTTGTGTCAATTTTTTTTTTATTTTTTTTGTTTATTTAATTGTAAATAATTCCCAAATTTTGAAAACAATGAACCAATTTTCTATTGCAGATTGTAAACTGAGACAATGAGTGAACAAGATGTTAACCTCGAGTCCAGTGGAACATAAGAAAACCCAAACCTTGGACCCAATGACGAGAAAACCGTGAACATAATCCAAATGTTGAACAAAACCAAAACCCCCAACCCAATTTTGAACAAGATGACCTTAACCATTATGTAAATGAAATGTGAGTGCACACTCGCGAACTTAGAAACTCAGGGGAACCATCTCGATTGTCTCTTGCCACGTCAATTGAGAACTCAATTGACTCCCTCATCCATGCACACCAGTAATTGACCGACATGACTCAATTTGGAGCTAGGATGCGGGAGTACTACTCCACAGGCATCTCCAAGGAAGCAATAAAAGATTTGAACATTACAAAAGCCCAATTATATAGTATGTTCACCGATCCAAAAACAAACCAACCACCAAACATTACAAAGCCACCTATCTGCATGGATTGGTGTCATTACCAACCGTGGAGGGACAATTGGATGCGGAGGTGGTTCATAGTGTATGATAAACCTCCCTGAAATAATAGGGAGGTTCCACAATACTTCCTTCACCAACTGTGGGTTGATTTTTTTCTCGGTTTACATGTCAACTATTTTGACATAACCGAGTTCCAGGGTGTTGGGTGTGGCTCTTCCCAAGATCAACCTGCTTCCAGGAGGAACCCACTGAGAGGGCCACCAGCTCCGAGGTGCGACCCCAACCCCTCTCCCCAGCTACCTCAGTTTCCCCACAAGCTTGATCAGATCGAGGTGGCAATGAGGAATGTTGCACATAGACTCCTCAGACACACGTCCTTTGTAGCAGCGACTACAGTGGAGAGGTCGGTTGACCTTGATAGAGATCCAAGTGCAGAGCCTTCATGACAAGGCTAGGATATACCTGTGACCAGTGGTAGCTATGCTGGGCATTCCAGTTCGACGGGGGCAATTCCACATCTTTGTCCCCATTGCGGGCACACTTTCCCTGGCCTGATCGAGGGCTGTTATATGGATGAGGTCAGCAATTTTTTTAATGTGTTTTCAATCATCACTTGATAATTTGTAAAGTATTTTTGTTTGACTTAAATTATTATTTCAATGTATAGTTATTCAGAGCTAATACACCAAGATGGGAGAACGTAGGATCTCCCAACCTAGATGTAGCAATGACTGTTGCAACTGAAATTGCGGCACCCCACATGGAGGTATTTTCAGTACCTGACACAATATTGTTATTACTTATGTCATTTATATTACTCAAGTATTTATATTTATGGCATATACATTGATAGTTCGTACAATGTTTTTGAATATATTGATTGCCTAGATAATGACTTGTTTAACATGTTCATAACATGCATGCATTTTGTTGTCCACAGGTGTTCCATGACTACGGTGATCAACCACCCCTGCCAGGGATTGGCACATCACCATATACACAAGTACAATGTGTAGTTATAAGCATGCTTTTAATTTGATTTGATACGACTTACTATGGTTTAATTTATTGTTTGTTTACTAAATTGTGATGTTACAAATGTATATGTAGGTGCCACCAGTAGCTGCGTCTCCCCATTTTAGTCCTATGTATCCACCCTCTCCCATGATTCCCCCCCCTCTCTTCCATATAGACCCCTCCCTACATCCACCCCCTCCCTTCCATCCAACCCCCCCTCTCTGACCATACTCCCCCCTCCATCCATCCTCCCCCCACTCCCCCCCCCCTCGTCCATACATCCTCCCCAATTTATCCATGCCCCCATGTCTATCCATCCTCCCCCACTCATCCACGCCCCCCCTTCCTTCCACCTTCCCCTCTTCGTCCACAACCTCCCATTCGTCCATCCTCCTCCCTCCATGCAGGACTGTCCTCCCATGCACCATCCCTCAACATCCCCCCTAACACTTTTCATTCGATACCCTCTATCGTACAATCGGCAGGGGTTCATCATCCACGACATCCTCCTCCACCCCATACCACCGTGTCTTCTCCCACCATATCATCCCCACTTCCCGCTACTATTGTGGCATCTACTCTTCCAGTATCCTCATTAGTATCTCCAGTGGTTTCACCTGTAGTGGCTGCCACTACATCTGCGCCCCCCCTCCCCCCCCCCCCCCTCACTGCATCAGAGATGGTTGTCCGACCATCTGCTCCACCTACTAGCCCAGAAGCCCAGCCATGTCCATCGTCGGAGGTGTTCACGGTGAGAATCAAGCTAATTTATGAAAATATTTTGATGCATTAACAAAAATTAATTTAAGCAATTATTAATTTTCAATGAAATGATTGTTGTAAATGTTGTAGGCTGGAATTGTTGAGAGGATTCGCAGATCCAGAACACCTATCCAACGTTTCCCACTCACGTCAGAGGTGATTTATTTAAGATTCGAATTCTACATTTGTTTTATAAATGTGGTAAATGTTGCAAATGCTTGAAAATGACGATATCTTATATCATTTGTTTCAGATCTCGGAGAGATGGACTACTCCTAGACAGAGCAAGACCCGAGGCACCGGTAGCTCGAAGAGTAGGAAGATCGACTTTGGATCTGCGCCTGGGAGTGACAGCAGTGGTCACAATGCTTGACACACCACGTGTTATGTACATTAGCCATGATGTGGCACTTTTGTGCAGCAGTTTTGATGTACTTTGTATCTACGGCAAGAGTTGCCATATATTTTCTATCTATGGCATGAGTTGTCGCATTTTGTGTAGGGAACGAGTTGCCATTGTACGTACATTGGGAAGCATGTTCCACTATTTGCCATAAATTGTATATGTTTGGATGAGTTTTTTAGCCTCGATGTACATGGATTTTCAGTTATGTGATTTATATATCTCGTTGTCTAATGTGGTTGTCTCATGTTGTGTGTATCATGATGTGATGTTGTGTAAATTTGGGTTTTACCTAGATCTTAGAAGAGAAGTTGGATATCATAGTTAAGCTTGGTTTATCTTTCCACATGTAAAAGCGTCTAATGGTATCTATGTTAAGAAAACATTGTAAACATAAGCTAACTCAAACAAAATCATGTGCGAGAATTAATCTAAAAACAAACGGAATAAATGGATGGACAAATCACACCTCATGGCACATAAGATATATATTGGGAACTTGAGTACTAGGAAAATAATACTTAAAAATAGAAAATGTCCATTGTCATAAAAAGGTTAAAATGAGATCCAACATGATTTTTAATAGCTCTACATAATGAGATCCAAAATGTCCATACTCTACATAATGAAATGTCGTCACTAGTATTTATTTTGACCATTTTGTCCACTTAAGATCATGCAACAAATTAATAACCAAGTTATGGAATCATTTCTTAATCAATTGTCACCATACAAATAGGACAACCTTGAACACGATGTATAGCTAGCACATTAATTCTCACTCACGGATATAGCCACCTTTGATTTGATGACCATCACATCCACTACCATTTACAATTAGGACTTCCTTAATTTATCATTATGTGATAGCGATCTAATTTTATGTAGACATGTTGACTTAAACACATGTATAGTTGACATTACAATAAATGACTACTATGAGGTGTATTTTTTAGGCTATATCCACCTCAACACACCAACTTGTTACCCCAATACCCCAAATGCTGTCGAATTTTGTCTGGAAGGGATAGAGGGGTATTAGGACATCATAATTTATCTATTGGACACTCATACACTTGTTAAAGACATTTAGAACAAGTGCATTACATCAATGGAGTCACAAATACACCCTCATCAAGTTGCATGCATCCATTAGTGCGTCATCAACACTAGAACATGTAAGCATTACTACATGTTGGAGTAAGATTTACTAATGTTATGATAATATTAGGTTTTCCATCCATTGAGAAGGTTTCCATAGGTGTTCATATCCACCATATAAAATCTTCATGGTACAACCAATTTCAAACCATTACGTTTCTAAATTAGGTATCCGGTGCTAGGTACAATGGTTTTCTAGTTGTATGCACCCTTGCTATATAGATGAGAAACTATGCATATATGTGTATAGTGATTTGGATTCAAATGTATGCACATGAATATATATGTACAATGAAAATGATTTAATCTTTACATGTATTATAATTTAGGGCTAGATCTTAGGCTACATAATAGGGTTTCATTGTGATTAGAATACAAACTAGGGTTTACGCTACCAACTAGGGTTTTTAGGCTAGGCTCTCGTGTTTCTAGGCTAGGATCCAAGATCTAGGGTCACCATCTTAATGTTAAATTCCACTATCATGACATCATTCTCACCAATACCATGCCCACTACTACAATCACCATCAAGCCTCTCAATCCCACTTTGAACATTTCCCATACTTCCAAGTTAAAATTGATAGGTCTTATTGCTAAAAGATTTTCACTTATCTATTCACATAGACAAATCCACTCCTGTGAAAGATTTGTTGTAGCTTGGTACGTGCAAGTTCACATGCAATAATACTTGAGAGATCATTTTACCCCATGATCCATGGAAGATTCATTGGAGTCATATGAAACTCATTGTCATCACCCCAACCATGGTCAAGACGCCAAGATCCATCCTTAGTAGACAAAACCTCATGTTGGCACCCATACCACACTCAAAGATAAAGAATTCTTTGAAAGGGCATGTTTGGGGGTTGAGGGAATCTTGATTTTTTTATAATCACACATGACAGGTTCTTAGAGTCAAATACATTGGATATAAATAAATTCCCTGAGATAAATAATACATGACCATAGAAGAAGATTGAAATTTGAGGTCAAAACTCATTAATGAAGGTAGAATGAACTTGGATAGATAGATTGGGAAAATTTTAGATGAATTCCTAGAGCTCTGCACACAAGTTAAAGAAAAAAGAAAAGAAAAACTCCTAGCATTGGGAACAAATAGCCAAAACCAACAATGCAACTAGAACACAATGACCAAGGGAACTTCAAAATGCAACACCACTCCACAAAAGAAGTTACTTTATACCTACCTCACTCATGACTCATGTCAATGCTTTAGACCAAGCCACACCATTAATATGCAATGTACATCACCATCTTCATCATCATCAACGTCTTCATCATCATCACCATCATCATCACCATCACCATCTTCATCATCATTGTCATCTCTAGGTTCCTCATTAACATCTCCATCATCTTCATCATCATCAACATCATCATCATCTTCATCATCATCAACATCTCCATCATCATCAACATCTCCATCATCATCATCATCTTGATCATCATCATCATCATCATCATCTTCATCACCATTGCCATCATCATCAATGCTTTCATCATCATCACCATCTTCATCATCATTGTCATCTCTAGGTCTCTCATCACCATCATCATCATCACCACCATCTTCATCATCATTGTCATCTCTAGGTCCCTCATCACCATCTCCATCATCATCACCATCTTCATCATCTTTTTCATCTCTAGGTCCCTCATCACCATGTCCACCATCGTCACCATCTTCATCATCTTCATCACCACCACCATCATCATCGACGCCTTCATCATCATCAAGATATTCATCATCATCATCATCACCATGACCATCAACTTCACCACCATCACCATCATCATCAACGTCACCATCTTCATCATCATCACCATCTCCATTTTTTGGATGCGAGACAGAACCATCACCATCTTCATCATCACCATCACCATCACCATCAACCTCACCACCATCAACCTCACCACCATCAACATCATCATCAATGTCACCATCTTCATCATCATCACCATCTTCGTCATCATCACCATCTCCATCTTTTGGATGCGAGACGGAACCATCACCATCTCCATCATCACCATCACCATCACCATCAACCTCACCACCATCACCATCATCATCAATGTCACCATCTTCATCATTATCATCATCTTCGTCATCATCACCATCTCCATCTTTTGGATGCGAGATGGAACCATCACCATCTCCATCATCACCATCAACTTCACCACCACCATCATCATCATCATCATCACCATCTTCATCATCATTGTCATATGTAGGTCCCTCATCGCCGTGTCCATCATCATCACCATCTTCATCATCATTTTCATCATCTTCATCACCATCGCCATCATCATCAATGCCTTCATCATCATCACCATCTTCTTCATCATCACCATCACCATGAACATCAACTTCACCACCATCACCATCATCATCAACGTCACCATCTTCATCATCATCACCATCTTCATCATCATCACCATATCCATCTTTTGGATGCGAGACGAAACCATCACCATCACCATCACCATCAACCTCACCACCATCACCATCATCATCAACGTCACCATCTTCATCATCATCACCATATTCGTCACCATCACCATCTCCATCTTTTGGATGCGAGACGAAACCATCACCATCTTCATCATCACCATCACCATCACCATCACCATCAACTTCACCACCATCGTCATCATCATCACCATCTTCATCATCATTGTAATCTGTAGGTCCCTCATCACCATGTCCATCATCATCACCATCTTCATCATCATTTTCATCATCTTCATCACCATCGCCATCATCATCAATGCCTTCATCATCATCACCATCTTCTTCATCATCACCATCACCACCAACTCCACCACCATCACCATCATCATCAATGTCACCATCTTCATCATCACCACCATCTTCATCATCATCACCATCTCCATCTTTTGGATTCAAGACAGAACCATCACCATCACCATCTCCATCATCATCACCATCTTTGTCATCATCATCACCATCTTCATCATCACTGTCATCTGTAGGTCCTTCATCACCGTGTCCATCATCATCACCATCTTCATCATCACCATGATCTTCCATTAGAGAAATTTTGAGGTCAAAAAAGGGCCTCAAAACAAAGAAAATGTACTATAAAATACAACCAATCACATTCTAGTAGATGACATCATCCCCCTTGGTGAGGTGGCATTGCATGAGTTAAGAATGCTTATTTGTCAAATTTTCTATGGTGGATGAAAACACATAGTTAACCAAGGTAGTGGTGTAAGTACTTTTAAGTCATAAAGTAAAGTACTCATAATAATAGTCTTTTCATAAAATAATATTATTGTCATTTTCAAGTAAAGTACTCATAATGAATATATTTTCACACTTTCACATAAAATAATATTATTGTCATTTTCAAGTGAAGTACTCTTAATTCATAAAGAAAGTTCTTTCACATTTTTTTATAAAATAATATATTATCATTTTTATGTTTTTAATTTTAAATTATATATTCACTCCATTCTATTTAATAACATAATGTCAAACTAATAAATAATAATAATAGATTTAATAAATAATAACAATAATAATAATAGATTTAATAAATAATAACAATAATAATAATAATGCAATGTGGATTATAATAATATTATTGACATTTTACATGTAAATAAATTCTCAATTAAATTACATTATTAAATTCATGAGAAAAGTACTAAATATGAAAAGTCAACATAAAATTTAAAAAAAAACTCTTAAAAATGTTTTTTATTATTTAATTTCATTTGCAAGTTCAAGGCAAATAAATGTTAAAGGACAATACATTTTTGGGAATTTACAATGAATCTTGGTCACATCAATGTAGACTTATTTTATTAATTTTATTTCTAGTGAATTTTGAAAAGTAACTCAACCATGGTTATTTATATTGTGCATAGAAAATAGTGTGGGAGGTGACTTGTCATATATACCTACCCCATAAAACCCCCAATTCATAATATTTTAATATATCTCATATTTTTGTAGTACATCTCTTAGGAGGCCCTTTTTTGACCTCAAAATCTCTCTAATGATCACCATCATCATAAACGTCTTCATCATCATCACCATCATCATCATCATCACCACAAGTTCCCAATGGATGATTTTCCAAATTTGACCCCTGTGTGCAAAAATTGCACACTCCCTCACTAAGCAAAACCCTAGTTTCCAAGATGGACGTACAAGATGACACCAGGGCCACCAGACCGGAGGGGAGGGGCAACCCTAGCACTATCCCAACGTCCTGAATCCAACGGAGTCGACAGTTCGTCGATCTGAGCCATGGTCTTCATTCTATGGCTCGTTCTGTCTCGCATCCAAAAGGCCTTCAAGGACACTGCTGGATACCTGCCGGGGGCATAGAACTCCAACCGTGCAACAAAACCGGGTTTCGGGGAGTCATGCAAGTGTGTCTAGGTAGGTTTCGGCTAGGAATGCTAGCCACAAGTTCCCAGTGGATGATTTTCCAAAGTTGACTCCCGTGTGCAAAAATTGCACACTCCCTCACTGAGCAAAACCCTAGTTTCCAAGATGGACGTACAAGATGACAATGGGGCCACCGGACCGGAGGGTAGGGGAACCCATGGCACTATCCTGGCATCCTGAATCCAATGGAGTTGACGGTTTGTCGATCTGAGCCACGGTCTTCATTCTATGGCTCGTTCCATCTCGCATCCAAAAGGCCTTCAGGGACACCTGTTGGGGACATAAAACTCCAACCGTGCAACAAAACCGAGTTTCGGGGAGTCATGCAAGTGTGTCTAGGTAGGTTCCGGCTGGGAACGCTAGCCACAAGTTCCCGGTGGATGATTTTCCAAAATTGACCCCCGTGTGCAAAAATTGCACACTCCCTCACTAAGCAAAACCCTAGTTTCCAATATGGACATACACCAGGGCCACCAAACTGGAGGGGAGGGGCACCCCTAGCACTATCCCAACATCCTGAATCCAACGGAGTAAACGGTTTGTCGATCTGAGACACGGTCTTCATTCTATGGCTCGTTCTGTCTTGCATCCAAAAGGCCTTCAGGGACACCTGCTGGATACCTGCCGGGGGCATAGAACTCCAACCGCGCAACAAAACCGGGTTTCGGGGAGTCATGCAAGTGTGCCTAGGTAGCTTCTGACTGGGAACGCTAGCCACAAGTGCCCGGTGGATGATTTTCCAAAGTTGAACCCCGTGTGCAAAAATTGCACACTCCCTCACTGAGCAAAACCGTAGTTTCCAAGATGGACGTACAAGATGACACCGGGGCCACCGGACCGGAGGGAAGGGACACCCCTAGCACTATCCCGGCGTCCTGAATCCAACGGATTTGAGGGTTCATTGATCCGAGCCACGGTCTTCATTCTATGGCTCGTTCTGTCTGACATCCAAAAGGCCTTCAGGGACACCTGCTGGATACCTGCCGGGGGCATAGAACTCCAACCATGCAACAAAACCAGGTACCGGGGAGTCATGCAACTATGTCTAGGTAGGTTCCGACTGGCAACACTAGCCACAAGTGCCTGGTGGATGATTTTCCAAAGTTGACCCCAATGTGAAGGCCATCCAAATTTGCTTAAGGGGTGCATTTCTCATCCGGAGGCCCCCGGGCGTGCATGGCCACCGTGGATAGGTCGACAATGGCCACGTGGACCTGTGGGAGCCAACGGAATCCAATTCCTCTTGCTGGTATGGGTTCCATGGCCCCGGAGCAAATCCCCAAAGTGTCCTTGAATGGCCCCGGGGTGCCCAACTAGAAATCCCGTAGCGCCCAAACTATGGCTCGGTTCGCAAATCCGTCGATTCCGGTGGGTACGAGACGCCGGGTTTCAGCTAGGGGACCCCCCACAGTGTGCCTTTAAGACCCGAAAGTGGTGCCAATGGGCCATCTCCGGAGCTAGGGTTTTGCTCAGTGATGGCCATTCCAAATTCGCTAAAGGGGTGCATTTCTCGTCCGGAGGCCCTCGGGCATGTGTGTCCACCGTGGATAGGTGGACAATGGCCACGTGGACCTGTGGGAGCCGACGGAATCCAATTCCGCTCAAAGTTTTGGGTTCCGTGGCCACGGAGCAAATCCCTAAAGTGTCCCTGAATGGCCTTGGGGTGCCCGACTAAAATGCCGTAGCACCCAAACCATGGTTCGGTTCGTGAATCCGTTGATTTCGATGGGTCCAAGACGTCGGGTTTCAGCTAGGGGACCCCCCACAGCGTGCCTTGAAGACCCAGAAGCGGTGCCAATGGGCCATCTTCGGAGCTAGGGTTTTGCTCAGTGATGGCCATTCCAAATTCACTAAAGGGGTGCATTTCTCGTCTGGAGGCCCCCGAGCATGAGTGGCCACCGTGGACAGGTCCACAATGGACACGTGGACCTGTGGGAGCCGAAGGAATCCAAGTCCGCTCGTCGGTTTTGGTTTCATGGCCCCGGAGCAAAATTATCTCCGGGGCCACTTTGGGACACTTTGGGGATTTGCTCCGGGGCAACGGAACCCAAACCGGTGAGTGGACTTGGATTTCGTCGGCTCCCATAGGTCCAAATAACCATTGTCGACCTGTCCATGGTGGCCACGCACACCCGGGGGCCTCTGGACGAGAAATGCACCCCTTAAGCGAATTTGGAATGGCCATCACTGAGCAAAACCCTAGCTCCGAGATGGCCCATTGACATCGCTTCCAGGTCTTCAAGACACACTGTGTGGGGTCCCCTATCTAAAACCCGACGTCCTAGACCCACCGGAATCGACGGATTCATGAACCGAGCCACGGTTCAGGCACTACACTCATTCTAGTTGGGCACCCCGGGGCCATTCAGGGACACTTTGGGGATTTGCTCCGGGGCAATGAAACCCAAAACGGTGAGTGGACTTGGATTCCGTCGGCTCCCACAGGTCCATGTGGCCATTGTGGACCTGTCCATTGTGGCCACGCACGCTTGGGGGCCTCCGGATGAGAAATGCACCCCTTTAGCGAATTTGGAATGGCCATCACTGAGCAAAACACTAGCTCCGGAGATGGCCCATTGGCACCGCTTTCGAGTCTTCAAGGCACATTATGGGGGGTCCCCTAGTTGAAATCCGGAGCCCCGGACCCACTAGAATCGACAGATTCGTGAACCAAGCCACGATTTGGGCGCTACAGGAATTCTAGTCGGGCACCCTAGGGCCATTCAGGGACACTTTGGGGATTTGCTCTGAGGCCATGGAACCCAAATCGGCGAGCGGAATTGGATTCCATCGGCTCCCATAGGTCCATGTGGCCATTGTTAACCTGTCCACGGTGACCATGCATGCCTGGGGGCCTCCGAGTGGGATAGTGCTAGGGGTGCCCCTCCCCTCCAGTCCGGTGGCCCTAGTGTCATCTTGTACCTCCATCTTGGAAACTAGGGTTTTGCTCAATGAGGGAGTGTGCAATTTTTGCACACAGGGGTCAACTTTGGAAAATCATCCACCGGGAACTTATGGCTAGCGTTCCCAGCCGCAACCTACCTAGACACACTTGCATGACTCCCTGGAACTCGATTTTGTTGCATGATTGGAGTTCTATGCCCCCGACAGGTATCCGGCAGGTGTCCCTGAAGGCCTTTTGGATGTGAGACAGAACGAGCCATAGCATGAAGACCATGGATCGGATCGACGAACCATTGACTCCATTGGATTCAGGATGACGGGATAGTGCTAGGGATGTCCCTACCCTCCGGTCCGGTGGTTTCGTTGTCATCTTGTACGCCCATCTTGGAAACTAGGGTTTTGCTTAGTGAGGGAGTGTGCAAGTTTTGCACACGGGGGTCAACTTTGGAAAATCATCCACCGGGAACTTGTGGCTAGCGTTCCTAGTTGGAACCTACCTAGATACACTTGCATGACTCCTCGGAACCCAGTTTTGTTGCACGGTTGGAGTTCTATGCCCCTGGCAGGTATCCAGCAGGTGTCCCCGAAGGCCTTTTGGATGCAAGACGGAACGAGCCATAGAATGAAGACCGTGGCTCGGATCGACGAACCGTCAACTCCATTGGATTCAAGACTCCGGGATAGTTCTAGGGGTGCCCCTCCCCTCCGGTCCGGTGGCCTCGGTGTCATCTTGTACGTCCATCTTGGAAACTAGGGTTTTGCTTAGTGAGGGAGTGTGCAATTTTTGCACAAGAGGATCAACTTTGGAAAATCATCCACTAGGAACTTGTGGCTAGCGTTCCCAATCGGAAACTACCTAGACACACTTGCATGACTCCCCGAAACCCGTTTTTGTTGCACTGTTGGAGTTCTATGCCCTTGGCAGGTATCCATCATGTGTCCGTGAAGGCCTTTTGGATGCGAGACAGAACGAGCCATAGAATGAAGACCGTGGCTCGGATCGACGAACGGTCGACTCCATTGGATTCAGGACGCCGGGATAGTTCTAGGGGTGCCTCTCCCCTCCATTCTGGTGGACCCGGTGTCATCTTGTACGTCCATCTTGGAAAATAGGATTTTACTTAGTGAGGGAGTGTGCAATTTTTGCACACGAGGGTCAACTTTGGAAAATCATCCACCAGGCAATTGTGGTGGTGATGATGATGATGGTGATAATAATGAAGACATTGATGATGATGGTGATGGTGATGGTGATGAAGATCATGGTGATGATGAAGATGGTGATGGTGATGGTGATGAAGATCATGGTGATGATGAAGATGGTGATGATGATGGACACGATGATGAGGGACCTAGAGATGACAATGATGATGTAGATGGTGATGATGATGACGAAGATGGTGATGATGATGACAAAGATGGTGATGATGATGGAGATGGTGATGAGGGACCTCCAAAAAATCAAGCATTAACATGGGTGAAGTAGGTCTAAATCCTCCCTCAAGGACATTTCCAACCATTAGGTGATAATGATGAACATGTTAGTGCTACTCAATCATAGCTCCCAAATGATCCTCATATTCCTCCAAGTACTAGACCAATATTGAAACAATTCCTAAAGCTCCAAATGGAGAGAGTGGTAGAGAAAACGGGGGCAATATCCAGATTTGGGTGCTATGGGCATCTTGGTAAGACCTAGGGTTTGAGGATCGAAATTCCAAGATAGACATGTAGATTTGGATTCTATAAGTTGAGTTCTCTAGTGGTGTACTTGTGTGACATGACAAACCCTTCTAATAGTGATCCTATCCCACTTGGAGTCCAAATACCCCCTATTGAGGGTACGTGTGGTGGGTCATAGATTCTAGGGCTAGATTAGGTTAATAGGGCTACATTAGGTTTCTAGGATTCTAGATTAGTTTTTGAGGGTTAGATTAGTGTTTCTAGGGTTAGTTTAGCTTTCTAGGATTTCTAGGGCTAGATTATGTTTCTAGGATTCTAAATTGATTTATGAGGGTTAGATTAGTGTTTCTAGGGTTAGTTTAGCTTTCTAGCATTTCTAGGGCTAGATTATGTTTGTAGGGTCATATTAGTGCTTCTAGGGTTAATCATGCATGAATAAACAATCACATGGCTATAAATCATAACTCAAACATCAAATAAATGATATAAGATAACGATATCAAATAAACTATCTAACATGAATAACATTAATCGTGCATGAATAAACAATCACATGGCTATACTATGTACCTCAATTAATTAGGCCTTCTGGATCCTCTCGATTTTTTATTGTCTTGAACAACCTCTCATGCTGTGCATGAGGTAGTAAGTAGTGTACCTTGTTTGATGACTTCATTGACATTGTCTGTAGTTGGATGTTTGTACCCACGATCAAGTGCGTAAAGTGATACACCCGCGACGTTGGTCTATAATTTGTGTATGTGTAGCCATTCCTCTTTGGTCTCTTTCCATCCACTGTAAGATATCCCCCTTGAACAACCATCGAGCCAGTCGGAAAGGCAATGCCTTCACTATCCGTTAATGATGTGAGGAGGGTTTGCTTCCCCTAGATGCATTGTGCCAACCAATAATTCGTCCCAATTGTACTGTCTGTTGGGGCGACAAGTGCGTAGATGTGTCCTACAAAAATTCATTTTAAGGTCATATTCCAACAAGTAGTGGTTTTATAACTTGGATAATTACAAAAAAAAAGAGGGAACCAAGATATGCATGCATAAATGTTTACCTGGATATACAAGATCAGATATATGATCATATTCATTCGAAATAGAGGACTGGCCTTCCTCTAACTGGATTGTTTCAGCAACTGCACGTGGGTCCACTGCAAGTGATACATGATCCCATTCATCAACCCAATCCATTGGTTTGCACTCATCCCACTCACAACTGCTACAAGACCCACAAAAGCAAGCAAGTTTTCACGTCCATATTTCAAATAAGGGGTTGTTTGAGCTTCGAACCGAATGAAATCCACTAGTGCCTTGCACAGTACTACAACTATAAGAACGCGATTGATCTATATCGACTACATTCCATAAATTTCTGACAACATGTCCTCTACCTGTTGGTATGTGTTGCTCCGTGGTTCGATTTGACATTTTTTCTTTGCACCATCGAACTGTGGATTCGGCATTCCGAATATGAGGGCCTCCCATGCACCTCATCTCCTCCCTTCGTAAGGCAGTTTTGAGACATGCTCCATCCCCGTCATGCTCTCCCTTTCCATGCCCAGTCTCAAAATAGTTCCATACATGCATCACATCATAAGTATTGTGCAAAATTCTCAACCACTGGAAAACACGTGCATTTTTGAACTGGCCTGCACAACCATCTGACCATATCCAATGCTGATCCATCTGTATACCTCTCTCCTTCAGCTGATCATAGAAAATTTTGAAGCAATGCTGCACATAATGTAGGTCGTGGAACCTGTCATCACTGATGTAGAAGTTGGTCTCTTTCAATATTATCCTCATGTCGTTGCTGCTCTTTGGCGCGTGCCTGTACGTGATATGGACCATTGTGCTAACTTGGTCTGAATGGTAGTATTGACTTTGAATCTCATTCTGTGGTTGTAGGGTGTAGTTTTCTGCAAAGTCCACAATAGACAATATTGTGCCCTTAGGAACGGTGTCCCTGCACTGTCTGTACTGTTCATCCTGCCATCGTGCTACATGGACGTGCTGTACATAATGCTCGGTCTTTTGGTAGAATTCCTTCATGAATTTGAAAATTTGTACCTGGTGCCACAAAACCAAGGGCATTAATACAACTTGACATTTTCAATCTGAATATATATGTACAAATTCAACATGTACAGTATGAAAGTATGCAAACTTAGATTACCTATGAATTCACCAATGCAATTTTTTTACATTCCTTTGAACTATCTACTTGATATGTTATGTACTGGAAGTTCTCCATTTCTAGTGACATCCTCCCAAATTCGTGCTCCGCGGTTGCATGGATGCAACGGCTCAATAATGCAAATCCATTGCAACTGGAACATGTCCCATATAAAGACGATCTTTTATAATATTTTTGTCCTTCAGGCCTTTGACACATTATGCTATGTATAAATTCTCTGGATGCATTCGGTGGTTGTAACGAAGGGAAATCCTGCATAATTTTAGTATGCAAACCACAAAATATATGTCTATATGTATCATAATAGTACTCAAATTCTACATGGTATCTACAACAACATGTATTGCGATCAATGCAAATTCTAACATACCAGGGTTTGCATTTTTTGAAGGACCTTTGGCCCAAGTTCAATTGTGTGTGCTCATTCTTGAACCTCTCATAGAGTTCTGTTTGTGTCGTGTCAAGGAAGTGCTTGACATGGGGTTCACCCCCCCTAACACCTTTTCTCAACTTTAAAACATATCTTTGATTCGATGACGGTCTAGTGTTATCATGCCAAAAATTTTGCACTAGTTCTTTAACGGCATCAATGAGCTTCACGTCTGAACGAGGTAACCTACCAACAAAGGCCCAACAATATTTTTGTCCTGGGGTCTCAAGTTTTTCTCTAATGGAAGAATACTTTTGAAGAGTCTTTCTATCTACTTTAAATATTTTACATGTGTGTGATAGTAGGCGACGTTGCCTTGTGGATTTGTCTACAATCGATTCCGAAAGTACACGACAGGCTGCATTAAAATATTTTGTACGAGAAGTTTTTCCAATCAAATTAAATGCATATTGTAGATTTCTAACAACATGATTGTTGACCTCTAAACTTCTAACTACATTTATGCACAAAATTCTCCTAACATGAGCTAGACAATGTGATTTTAACAAAGCAAGAAACAATTGACATTTTGCTGAATCAGTTTTGGATTCAAAAAAATCTTTGATTATCTTGTTACAATGGAAATCAATAGTGCGTTTGGGCATCTTACCTTCGAGTCCTGAAAATGAACTTTAATCCACATGAATACGTTTGGGAGTTCTTCGTCGTCCGATTGATAGTCGAGGCAAGGGAGTCGGCAAGGAAGTACGAGTCTCGTCAATGGTTTGTTGTGGCCCTTCGTTCACAAATTGGTCCTGCAATGGAGTGCGTTCACCAGGTGTGTGCTCTTCTTGGGGAGGTTTCCAGTTAAGAACTTGTTCAACATCCATCCCTTCATACTCGACATCAGGCAAGATTTGATTGACTTCAACCACTTCGTCATTGCTTGTTGATGGATCTAAGGCACTAACATTTTGATTTCTATGGTTTTGCATGTACAACCTGGCATTTTCTCTTATCTCATGGGTCTTTTCAGGGGGCAGCTGCGTCCTTCTAGAATTTCTTTTATTATTACGTTTGTTTCCCATATTCAATGCGTTTTTTGGAAAAACAAAAATATGACCCTTGCAAGAATGAACAACAAACAAGATATTAAAACTCGATGTGCATGATTATTAAAGCTCGATGTAGCAATTGATTATGTACAACAACATCTAGTGACAATGTTTTCATATAATCTTAAAAGCTATTGGGAATGCCCTACATATAAAGTTACAACATCACCTCTAGGAACTCAGTAGGATGGTATTGGATGGTGGTATGGGATGTTAGTAGGAGCAAATTCCCTACAAGGGAGAAGCTCACACTCACTTCATTTTCATGGTATGGATGAGGGAAAATAACCCCAAAAGACTAAGAGTTTTCAATTGTTTAGGTGTTTGTGTGAGTTGTTTTAGTGAAACCATGAGGAATTCAACAAATGTTTGTTTACTAGATGGAGGAATGTGATTATGAAATGTTATTGGTGGTGATGCAATTAATATTTCATGAAAGGTTGAAAGCATTGCTTGGTGCATGTTGTAGTTTTTTTTTGGTAAGATTTTTTTATTGTCTATTTTGAAGATTAAGAAGACTAAAATAGATCTATCATACAATTCATGAGGAAAAACCAAAATAGATGCCATTCAAACAAGTGAATGAAGACTAAATTACATTTAACAAGATAAAATTATCACCATACCTCAAGGATTATGATTTCTCTTGCTTCAAATGTCAAATGCTCTTTTGATGTGTCCACTATATGTAAGAAGACTTCATGTGTGTCCAAGTAGCATGAGAATTCAATCCAAGGTGCCAAATAGAGTCCAACTGTTGTGTATTCACTCAATTGATCCAAATAGAGCCCAATAGGTGTGTATTCAATACAAAGAGCCAAATAGAGCCCCAAATGTTGTGTATTTTATCCAAATGGTGTATGAATGAAATCTACCATGTAAATGCTTGTCGGACTGTGCGTGAAACTAGCGAAGAGAACGCAATGAATGAGGAAAAAAATGTGGGAGAAAGAATGATTTTCTAAATTTTATGTTCAACAGGGACGTGCATGCACCAGATGCGCGTGTGCTCTAGAGGCACGTGCATGCCATATGCGTGTGCGCGGTAGAGGCGTGTGCACACCATATGCGCGTGCGCGATAGAGGCCTGTGCATGCTAGATGCACATGCACGTCCATGCTGAACGTTGTAATGTTTGGTGGGTATTAACATTCACTGTATTTATTTCCCAACAGATATAAATGTGTTGGGTTATTCCTAGAGCCCCTCCCCATAAAGAGCCCCTCCCCCATAAAGGCCTTGAGGACCTCTTCTAACCCATAATCCCTAAGTGCATTTAAGTGCTTCTAGGTGTTTAGGGGTTTAAGTGTATATTTACAAATTTGTGTATTTTGATTTCAAAACATTAATTTAATTTTCAATTAGAAACATATGTATTACATCAAGAATAATTAAATACATAGTAGATATATTAATGTTGTATAAAGTGATGATAATGATGATGAGAATGATGACGATGAAGAGGGTGATGATGATGATGATGATGACTAATGGAGATGATGGAGATAATGATGATGATGTTGATGATGAAGATGATGATGAATATGCAGCACATCATCCTCATCATCATGATCATCGTCATCATCATCAACACCATGATCATCATCATCATCATCATCATTGTGAGGACAAGGATGATGATAATGATGATGATGATGATGGGGATGATGATATGATGATGATGATGATGATGATAGTGGATGATGATGAATATAAGTACGATGATGAAGATGATGAAGATGATGATGATGACGAATATGATCATCATCAAAATCATCATATTCGTCATCATCATCTTCATTAGTCACCATCATCACCCTCATCATCATCATCATCATCATCATCATCATCGTCATCATATAATCATGGTCACGATCATCACTATCTTCATCATCATAATAGTCATCTTCGTCTTCGTCATCATACTCATCATCGCCATCTTCCTCATAATCATCATCATCATTGACATCTTCGTCATCATCTTCGTATCATCATCATCATCATCATCTTCATGATGATGATGATGATGATGATGATGATGATGATGATGACGATGAAGAAGATGTTGTTGAATATGATGACAGATATGCAGCACATCATCATCATCATCATCTTCGTCGTGATGATATTATGATGTGATGATGATGGTGGTGGTGGTGGATGATGATGAATATGAGTATGATGATGATGATGACTAATTTGGAGATGATGATGAGGAGGAGGAGGAGGAGGAATATGCAGCACATCATCATCATCTTCATCATCATATTCATCATCATCATCAACTTCCTCATCATCATTGTGAGGACGCGGATGATGATGAGGATGATGAAGATGATGATGATGATGATAGTCATCATAATAGTCATCTTCATCATCCTCATCATACTCATCATCACCATCATCCTTATCATCATCATCATCATCTTCGTCATGATGATGATGATGAAGATCATGATGATGATAAAGATGGTGATGATGATGATGACTAATGGAGATGATGATGATGATGATGAATATGATGACGAATATGTAGCACATCATCCTCATCATCCTCATCATCTTCATCATCATCAACAACATGATCATCATCATCATCTTCATCATCGTCATCATCATCATCATCATCATCATCATTGTGAGGACGAGGATGATGAGGATGATGATGATGATGATGATGATGACGATGGTGGATGATGATGAATATGAGTACGATGATGAAGATGATGATGATGATGAATATTATCATCATCAAAATCATCATATTCATCATCATCATCTTCATTAGTCATCATCATCACCATCTTCAACATCCTCACCATCATCATCATCATCATCTGATCATGGTCACGACGATCATTGTCTTCGTCATCATAATCGTCATCTTCATCATCCTCATCATACTCGTCATCGCCATCTTCATCATCATCATCATCATCATCATCATCTTCTAATCGTCATCATCATCATTGATGATGATGACGACGAAGATGTTGTTGATGATGATGATGAGGAAGAGGGTGATGACGAAGATGATGATGATGATGATGGTGGTGGATGATGATGAATATGAGTACGATGATGAAGATGATGATGATGTTGATGATCATTGTACTCATCATCATCATTTTCATCATCATCACCATCAATGGTGATGATGAGGATGATAATGATGATGATGATGACGTTGACGATGAAGATGATGACCTAGATGTTGATGAAGATGAGGAAGAAGGACGATGATGATGATGGTGTTGATGATGATGATGATGATGATGATGATGATGATGATGATGAAGATGATGATGACGGTGATGAGGATGAAGAAGATGATGATGATGGAGATGAAGATGTTGATGTTGATGACGATGGTGATGAAGATGATGATGATGATGAAGAAGAAGATGGTGATGATGAAGAAGATGATGATGGTGTAGATGTTGATGAGGAAAGGGGAGATGCCAATGATGATGAAGATGTTGATGATCATGGTGATGGTGATGATGATCATCATCATATTCATCATCATCATCATCATCATCATCTTCATCACCATCATGATCATCATCCTCATCACCATCATCCTCATCACCATCATCATCATCATCATCATCATCATCATCATCACCATCATCCTCATCATCGTCATCGTCATCTTCATCACCATTGTCATCATCATCAAAATATTCATCATCATCACCATCACCATCACCATCATCTCATCATCATCAGCAGCAGCATCTTCAACATCATTGTCATCTCCTACTTCCTCATCAACATCTCCATCATCGTCATCTTCTTCATCATCACATCTTCATCAACTTCATGTATCCCCTTGACAAAGGAAATTAAATAAGCCATACAAAGGCATACAATAACACATACGCGCAGAGACGTGTGCACGCTGTTATTAACGTGTGCACACTCTTAGTCACGCGTGCGCGTGTTTGCGCGTATTTGCGCGCACGCATGTCTGAATTCAAAATGTTTTTGGCGCCCTTGCAGGCTTGGAATTAGCTTCTTGCACCTTGAGGCTCGGTCTGATTTGTGCCTAATTTATGGTAGAAAACATCAAATGCTGTAACTTTCGGTTTTTCACAACTAGTTCCACATAAGCTCCACGAGTGCACTACAGATGAAATTGCACATGCTTGTCGAGCTCTATGTGCAGATTCTAAATATATAATTTTTGAATAGATCTGTTGTTGTTTTCTATTTTTAATTCATTTTTAACTGCACTCATGTCAAATTTGTAAAAAACATAGGTCGTTTATTTGGCCTATAACTTTTAATTGGCTTACCTATTTCGAAAACAGAAGAGAACCCGCACAAGAGCACGAAAATAGCTACAACCTAAAAAAACAAAAAGTATTTTGATTATTTTTAGACCATGATATGGTGGCTCAACACTTGACCATGTTGTTTTAGGGCTTCACTGACTTCGGTAATTTAAAAAAAATATAAAATTGACTTTTAAAATTTTGTAAAAATAGACCCGCACAAGATTATTCTCTTGCCTACGCCTCTACATATTTTTTTTCTTCTAAATTGAAAATTTACATAGCAAAAGGGTGACTCAACAAAAACATGTGCATTATGTTTGAGAAAACAAATAACATACCAATATTCAAATAATGACATTTTGGGGTGGTTATACCACTTTTCCATAAATAAAAGTTATATATTTCGGAAGGTCATCCGTTTTTCTACGTTTCATCTGTTTACACCTAATCCAAAAAAGTTTTGTAGGTACCTCTAATAATTCATTTTAATGATAATATTTATGTTTTTCCAGAATGTCATTGCAACTAACATGTCATAATTGGGTATCATTACCTTGCACCATCCCACATCCATGTTTTAAACCATGTGAGAGGGAATGGGGTCCTGTGATGGCTTATTGAGATCTATCCCTACTTTAGTCCAATTGAAATTTTGAAATTTCAACTCTAACCAAATTTTGAAATTTCAACTCCATTGACAATACATTTCATATCCAAGCATCACTTGTTGACTCCATTATATCAAGCATCATAAAGTCATACAACCTCACTTGTTTAAACAATCATAACATAATTCAAGGTTAATTGAATTACTTAATACATGTGCACAAATATCCAATTTAAGATTGTGCAATAACATAAGGGGACTTTTAATCTAATAATTTATGAACATATGACAATACAAATTATTAACTAATTAGCAATTCTTATCCAAACTAATTATTAACTAATTACTAGATATGAAAATTTCATCAGTTAGTAATGAGTTAATCATTAGTTAACAATTATTAACTTAGTAGTTCCTATCCAAACTAATTATTAAATAATTACTAGCTAACTAATTAGTAATCCCTATACTAACTAATTATTAACTAGTTTTGCAGTCATTTCATTTTAAATTATCTAAAATTTAAGTATATTCTTACATTTTGTTCCAACATCCATCCCAAGGAACTAATTTACAATACATGTCTCATGATCTACCATTTATGTGTGAAATTGCATGCACACTACCTCTAGTTTAAGGATGAATCATGAACATAAATAAACATTTGCAAAGTAATTCTAACTTATTGTTTTTTTCACATACATATTCATTGCTATGAATACTTGACTATCATTTACACTATAATATTTGAAGCCCTATCAAACCCAACCTTGAGGAATAAAGTTTAACACTACATGGAAATTTTGAGAACACGCAATTTTTTTCTATATAGATTAATACTAGTTACACTAGCATGCAATAATATTCTCCAATAACACCCAATGCATGCATGGACATTTCACTACACTTTAGTATAAAAAATTCACATGTGCCCAATAATAAATCAAGCAAATCAAATTTGTATTCATGTGTGTGTGTGTGTGTCCAATGACTATAATGACTATAATATCGAATAATATCTTGAAAATCCAATGAATACTAACTAAACAACATATAATTTTGTAACTAATTTCAACATGGTAATTGTAAGAATGGGGTAAGAGGTTAGAATTAAGAAACTTGTTTAAAATAATTAGCATTTGAAGACTGAAGTAAAAAAATACCTATATTTCCCTCAATTGGAGCTAGATCCACCAAAGGTTGACATGCACTCTCTTCTCGTTTCTCTCTCAATGCTACTCGTCATCCCCTCATCCTTTATTTGGTCCTTTCTCATATTTCTCTTCATTAATTTGATCACAACCATGTTTCCTACGTCAATGTTTCTTGTTTTTCAAGTTGATTGGTGAATAAGAAACAAAAAAATTCAATTTCCTTTGAAACAATATAATCACTATGTGGCCAATCTTGAAAAAATTATACACTGTGGGACACTTAAGAGGCTTAAAATGGTACTACAATTGATAAATTTGAGTTTATGTCCTTTTTGTTTTATAGAATTGTTTTTCTATTTAGTTAATTAAATGCAAAAGGTTGGTAGATAATGTGCACTCTTAGTTAGAGGGAAGTAAGTGAAGCGAAATCAATGCAAAAGGGTTATAGACAAAAGTTTGATCAAGATTTTGAAATTCTCAATCAAGTTTTTTAAAAGCTCGATTGAGCTAATAGCTTGATCGAGCTATTAGCTCAATCAAGCTTATGGATTAACCACACATAAACCCTCGATCAAGGTATTTAAAATGCACGTAAAACCTCAATCGAGGGTTTTAAAAACCTCAATCATACTATTAGCTCGATCGAGGGATTTAAAATAGGCTTTTAGCCCCCTTTTCCGCAAATTTAATTTTACTAGCCTCTTGCCAGGCATAAACCTTGTCTTGGGAAGCACCTTATATGGCGAATGTCATATTGATGGATTCATCAATGAATTGTCTATTCATTGGCGTATAATTTACATATTTATGATTTCATATGATATTTTTTTTAATTTTCTTTTCAAACTTACACTTAAAAACTATTTCCACAACTTTGAATGAGCACAAAGAAAAATCAACAACATAAAAAGTACACAGCCAAAAAAATTCAAAAAATATATACACCCCACATCAATGCGTCCTCTTCAAAAGGGTATTTTTTTTATAACCAGTAAGAAAAAATTACATGCGCATTCATGTGTACAAAATGTGATTAAAATTTGCAATGGTCAGTTTCAAAAATTAGTAAAACATATAATTTTCCACATTAATTAAAAAAAATTATGTTCACCCTAATGCATTTTGTGTAGATGGAAAATATCTTTCATTCTAAATAAATAATGACCATTGACTGTTCTTTACGGAACTTTACATTATACAGTGTATTCACAAAAATACAATGGTGGCTATTCAACCATTGTTATCCTTATGACATATCATTTCATAAACTTAATTCTGCATTGCCTTACAATATCAAAAGGATTTGTCCTTTTGTGGCATACTGCGTGGTGAGGCTCATATGTCATTTACAAAATTTATAATGTAACAACGAAAATGATTATCTGTCCATAGGAGATTTCTTCTCCCTCAATTACACCAGGTTGGATTTCCAATGCTTGCTTAAAGAGAAGGTCTGCTTCAGCGTTTAACTCTTTGTAAATTTGGGTAAATGACAATAGTTAGAAAGCAGGCTTTAGAGAATTGATCTCTCTGAGCAGGTCCTGCAAATGTGGCGCTTTTATAGGACAGAGGCCTTTTTCCCATTCAATCACTGCTTTAGAGTCCCCATAAATGTGTAACTTCAGAATTTGTCTATCCTTGGCTGTTTTCAAAACTGTCCATAGAGCAGATAATTCTGCTTTAGTGTTGGTTGCATGTTCGAGAGCCAATTTTGTTGTGATTTTTCTGGCTTCAGACAGGTTGATAACAATTCCAGCTCCCCCTATCTGCGGTTCCCCTTGGCTGGCTCCATCGAAAAAATACCAGGGGATACTCTTGTCAAGTTCCAATGCCTTGATGACTCTTGATTTAAGCTGTTTGGGTGTAGTTTTAAGTTCAGTAGTTTTTTGTATCAGCATCATAGTGGTGATATCAGCTGGAGTCCAATGTTCTTTAAAAATCGCCCTGTTTCGAGCTTCCCATATGTTGTATACAAAGAGTGCAGGGAATGCTTCATAGCTGCTTACCCTAGTATGTTGCCACCAATTTTGTATCCTTTGTTCTAGGCAAATGAATGGGTTTAAGAGCGTGGTATCCTGAGAGAAATCTTTAGCTGCATTTTCCCAAACTACTCCTGCATAAGGGCAAGCATCAAAGAGATGACCAGAGTATTCTTCATTTGTCTTGCAAAGAACACAAAAACTGGGACCTTGAAAGCCTCTTTTATTCAAGTTTTCCAAAGTTAAGAGTTTATTGTTTAAAGCTAACCAGAGGGTTATTTTGGTTTTTAAAGATCTATTAATTTTCCATAATTTTTTCCACCACCAACATTTCTCTCTATCAAATTGTTCCTGAACAGCTGCTTCATAGCCTAGTTTTGGTAAGTAGTCACCATTGGTTGAGTTTTTGGTCCAAACCAATTGATCTTGATCATCTTCTACTAAATGGACAAAATTTAGAACCAACAAATTTACATATCTTTCCCATTCTTCAGCTTCATTTCCAATTAAACTTAAAGTCTGTGCATTTTTCCATCCTGCTTTGCCGCTTGGTTGAGGGTTCTTTGATTTTGCATCTGCTAGTTTCATAATTCTCTGTGATTTTAGTATTGTTAGCAACAAACCTAAGAGCTTGTAATTATCACCAGTCCCGACCCATGGGTCTTCTCCCAATATATATATATATATATTCAAAAATTATGTATTTATCACTAAATTATTTTATGTGCACACAAGCCACTTGATAATTTTTCTTGAAATTTACAAGATCAAACCTATAATTAATTGTAATTTTGGATTTATTAAATAATATATTTTTAAATTGAAGTTGAAAAGACAACATAATTCCCTATAATTTGGTTTTTTTGCATGTCAAAATTCACAAAGCATATATAAGTTTTGAAGGATTCAATTTAATAAATGAGTAAAAAATAGAATTTTCATGTAATTTAAATAAGTTGGATTGATCACTTCTTTATGCAACCAAGATATGTTGCAAAGTAATTTAATTTGACAACCTTAACAAAATTGAACACAATATTTAAAGTTACGTAATATCTAGAGTATGAGCAATAAAATAGATAGACATTTGAAACATGGTAAATGGTATAGTAGCATCAATAAATATCACATAGTATGGGAAAAAAAACGGATAGACCTTTGATACATGGTAAATGGTATAGTAGTCTCAATAAATATCATATATGTAATAGTAATTGTAAAATTATATATAATTTGCATTCTTTAATCGATAAGAAAAATAAATATTTAATGTGAATGGAAATTTTAGAAAGAAAACTCTTATAAAAAATTTACACGAAATATACAAATTGAAAAACCATATATAATTTGCATTCTTTAATTGATGGGAAAAATAAATATTTAATGTGAAAGGAAATTTTAGAAAGAAAACTTTCATAAAAATAATTACATGAAATATACAAATTGATCTCATTGTTTAAATGATTTGGAGTGTGGCATCGGTTAATATTTTAACTTATCATTATCTTTTATAAATCATATTTTTAATATTTGAAAAAATCATTATATTTAATTTATAAATTTATAATAAATTCAAGATATTTATATTGAATAGTTTTAAGTTATCTTTATTTTTTATAAATCATATTTTTAATATTTGAAAAAATCATTATATTTAATTTACAAATTTATAATAAATCCAAGATATTTATAATGAATAGTCTTAACTTATCTTTATCTTTTATAAATCATATTTTTAATATTTGAAAAAATCATTATATTTAATTTACAAATTTATAATGCCTGCACCAGAAAAGCTTATGGCTCCATTCTGGCATGCCAAATCCATCTCCTCAAGGAAGCCCTAGCCAACGAAAAATCCCAAAATAAATTAGGCGTTCTCAACCTCCCCTAGAAGGACAAGCAAAAAATCCAACGGGACAACAAAAAGCACGGATGAAAATCTGATCTGCAAAGAATCAACCTTCTGGGAACCAGATTAGTAGAATCAGGGAAATACACCCAGATAACAGAAATTTTTTCCTACTCTTTCTCTTGGTTATACATGAAGATAATCTTATTGAATGTGAGAAGTATTAACGGACCTTCCAAGCACATGATGCTGAAAAGAAAAATACAACAAGACATGCCAACTGTAATATTCATCCAAGAAACCAAGTGCTCCTCCGATACTCTCCTTCAACTAATGGACAGGCTCTGGAAGGGAATTCAAAGTGTAGAAATAGACGATAATGGATCTGTAGGAGGAATAGACATAGCTTGGAACCCAATGGTAGTCATGCTAAATAGCTTCCCCTTTACTGCGCACTCCATCTCTGCTTCTTTCCATATTTTGGGTACGAGAATTCATGGTCATCTCCTGAATGTATACGGTCCTCAGCCTCCAGATCAAAATCTCAAGCTCCTTGATTTCCTGGAATGGTTCACTAGACAACACCACAACTCCACCCTCATCATTGGGGGAGATTTCAACATGATCACTACTCTCGATGAAAATAAAGGAGGCTTAAGAGAACTATCCAACGAGGACCAGAGTTTTAAAGCTACCATAGCTAACTGTGGACTAGTATACCTACTGACTTCCTTAGGGTTCTTCACATGGAATAATAGGAGAGGAGGATATCACCAAATATCCAAGTGCCTAGATCGCTTCCTAGTCACAGAAAACATCCTTGAAACAAGGGGGATACTCTCCACCTCGGTACTCCCCTCGACTGGCTCGGATCATTGGACTATCACGTTATCCTGGCACAGCATAGGTACATGGCTGCCATTAGAGAAATTTTGAGGTCAAAAAAGGGCCTCAAAACAAAGAAAATGTACTATAAAATACAACCAATCACATTCTAGTAGATGACATCATCCCCCTTGGTGAGGTGGCATTGCATGAGTTAAGAATGCTTATTTGTTAAATTTTCTATGGTGGATAAAAACACATAGTTAACCAAGGTAGTGGTGTAAGTACTTTTAAGTCATAAAGTAAAGTACTCATAATGATAGTCTTTTCATAAAATAATATTATTGTCATTTTCAAGTAAAGTACTCATAATGAATGTCTTTTCATACTTTCACATAAAATAATATTATTGTCATTTTCAAGTGAAGTACTCTTAATTCATAAAGAAAGTCCTTTCACATTTTTTTATAAAATAATATATTATCATTTTTATGTTTTTAATTTTAAATTATATATTCACTCCATTATATTTAATAACATAATGTCAAACTAATAAAGAATAATAATAGATTTAATAAATAATAATAATAATAATAATAATAATAATAATGCAATGTGGATTATAATAGTATTATTGACATTTTACATGTAAATAAATTCTCAATTAAATCACATTATTAAATTCATGAGAAAAGTACTAAATATAAAAAGTCAACATAAAATTTTAAAAAAAACTCTTAAAAATGTTTTTTATTATTTAATTTCATTTTGCAAGTTCAAGACACATAAATGTTAAAGGACAATACATTTTTGGGAATTTATAATGAATCTTAGTCACATCAATGTAGACTTATTTTATTAATTTTATTTCTAGTGAATTTTGAAAAGTAACTCAACCATGGTTATTTATATTGTGCATAGAAAATAGTGTGGGATGTGACTTGTCATATATACCTACCCCATAAAACCCCCAATTCATAATATTTTAATATATCTCATATTTTTGTAGTACATCTCTTAGGAGGCCCTTTTTTGACCTCAAAATCTCTCTAATGATCGGTCCTTCCGCTTCAAAAATTTCTGGCTCTCCCACCCCTCCTTCCTTGACATGGTCAACAGCTGGTGGACGGGGACTCTGCAAGTAGAGGGAAGATAAAAAATGTCCATCATGCACCAAAATATCAAACTCCTTCGAGCCAATCTCAAGCACTAGAATCATACCACCTTTGGTAATATATTCAAGGAAAAAGGGGCTCTCGAGGAAGAACTGGAAAGAATGCAATGCACTATCATGACTTATGGGCACACTGAGGAAAGAAAGATCAAAGAAAGGGACCTAATGGAACAAATCAATAAGCGATGTAAATAGGAGGAAACCCTTTGGAGGTAGAAATCTAGAGTTGCTTGGATAAAGGAAGGGGAACGAAACATTTCCTTCTTTCACCACTCCACGATTCAGCACAACATGCATAATCGCATTACTAAGATCAAATCGAAGGCTGGCAAGGTGTTGGAGGAACATGAGGAAATAGAACAGGAGTTTACCCACTTCTTTCAGGGTCTACTCACTGAACCAAATCCCTATTGGGAGATAGCCATAGATCACATCACCCATCATATACCTTCTATACTCACTTATGAAAATAATACTTCCCTAACACAACCCATCACAATGCAAGAAGTAGAAGTTGCAGTAAATCAGATGGCAGAAGGCAAGGTGCCAAGTCCAGATGGATTCATAATAAACTTATTCCATCATTTCTGGGACATGTTAAAATCCGAAGTGCTCGATATTGTGGAAGAATCTAGAAAAAATAAATGGGTGTTGTCACCCCTCAACGCGAATCTTCTCACCTTGGTGCATAAGGAGAACGACGCCACTCATCCTGGTAAGTTCATGCCCATCTCTCTTTGAAATGTCATTTACAATATTATCTCTAAAGTGGTAGCCAACCATCTGAAACCTCTTCTCCCTATGCTCATCTCCCCTGAGCAGTCAAGATATGTCGAGGGAAGACAAATCCTGGACGGGATCATTTTAGCTCATGAAATTACTCATTCTCTAAAACTCACCAGCTCCCGGGTAATGCTCATCAAATTAGACCTCTCCAAATCTTTTGATAAGTTGAGTTGGGAATTTATAAGGAAATTTCTAGCTCCAAGCTTTCGGTTTCAGCAACGAGTGGACACGCTAGATCTTATCACTCACCTCCTCGGATTTCTTTTCTATCTTGGTTAATGTCTCTCCCTCCTCAACCTTCTCCCCTTCTCAAGGTATCCTTCAATGGGATCATCTCTCCTTGTTTATTTTCATCCTCATGGCAGAAGGTCTTGGAAGAATGCTTCAAGCTGCGGTTGCCTCGGGCACCCTCCGCGGCCTCTCCCTACATGGGGGTTCCCCCTTGTCCTATCAGCAATTTGTCGATGACAATATTCTTTTTGGGAACCCCTCGGTCTAGGAATCTTGTCCCCTCCAAATAATTCTCTAGACTTTCTTTGAGGCCTCCAAAACCACCATCAACTTAGACAAATCCCAGATCTTCTTTTTTAACATTGACAACATTACCCAACGCAATATTGCTCGTATTATGGGTTTTTTTGTCCCCTCCTTTCCCTCCAAGTACCTAGGAGCCCCCCTTTTTTACTCCACTCTCAAGAACTCCTCTTGGAGGGAGATTTTGGAAAATTTGGAAAATAGGATCACCTCCTAGACTTTTCGCTCTCTCAATCTGGCCAGTAGACTGATTCTCCTAAAAGTTGTCCTTCAGTCCATGCCCCTATACCTCTTTTTTTTCCTAGCTGCTCCTAAATGGGTCCTGAAAACCTTCTGGAACCTTCAAAGGCCCTTTTTAGAACATTAATCCACCACTTAGTACCTTGGTCTAAGTCCTTAGTCAATTTTATTTGCATTTGTGCATTAATATACTATGGTTTGGACTTAGGTAGCTTAATTGGGCATAATAACAAGTTAAACATGAGCTTTCACACCTACATGATCACTCCAACTCAGTCAAACTCCACATGTGCACCCTCATTTATTGCTGGTATGCTCCCATTCCTTGAATTGTGGAATTTTGGTTGACTAGAAGTGCTAGGGGTGGATTTAGCCCATTTTTGGCCTGTTTTGAGCATTTAATGCCCACCTAGAGCCTCCCACTCACCTTATTTTGCACACCAACGCATGCCAAGGAGTCATGATTTCTCCATCACGCCTCATCCACATCCACACCTCTATTCATGACCATTTGGGCTGAGTTGGAACAAGTTTGACCCACCTAGGGGGGATTGAGGCCAATTTGTCCAATTTCACATGTACACTCATTTTGGGCTTCCTAAGCCTCACTAATTTCTCCAAATTTAATATATACTTGTTCATAACATATTTATATGTTAGACAGTCAGATAATATCTAGTTTCTGTTCACATTGCATGTGTAAAATTGTTATTCTTTCATGTTTTTTTGTTGGTTTTGCAGGTAATTCAATTTGTGATATTCTCTAAGGCTCCTAGATCTTGTTGTAGATCAAAATTATCACATGGTATCAGATCCGAGTGGATTTTAGTGAGTCGCAAATAAAAATTAACTGCTTTTGCGGGACTTTAAGCAATTTTCTCACAATGAACGCAAGCAGAAATGGAAGAAAACCACATCTTGCTTACTCCATTCAATTTCTTCGAATGGAAGGTAGAAATGGTTATTCGATTGAGATCTAAGGTCTCTACAGAGTTACCATGGGCACAGAAGTGGAGCCAAACTCTGTTGTAGAGAAAGCCAAGTACTTCAATAGACTTGATGAAGCCTATGGATTGCTATGCCTGAGTATTCAAGAGAGCTATTGTTTCATATAGATAGTTTGACAACCCCAAATTAAGTCTGGGTTAAACTAGAATCACTATTTGGGAAAACTGATGAATTGAGAGGACATCAGCTTGAAAACGAGCTCATCAACCTGAGCCCAACGCATTTTGAAACTATCCAGGAGCTCTTCACAAAGTTCAAGTCTCTAGTGCTTCAGCTGAAGCAATGTGGAATTGAGAAGAAAGAAGATCAATTGATACTGTCCATCCTTTCGAAGCTAGAACTAGAATTCTCAGTGTTTGTAAGCACCTTCCATCCTGGAAAAATGACACTTCAAAACTGGCAATTGCCAACACTAGCCAACTTCATGGAATGCCTCACCCAGGAGCAAGACAAGCTAGTTCAAATGGGAACCATAAAAGCTAAAGATCAATCTTTGGCCATGGGTGGTTCGAATGCCTCCAAGGGAAATCAGGAGACAAAGAATTCGAAGCAGCCAGAGAAGAGGAAGTCTGATAAACCCAAAGCCACTGATGGGGGTTCAAATCCTCCTAAGGAGAAGGACAAGAAAGGGAAAGAGAAAACCAAATGCACATATTGCCACAAGGGATGGCATCTAGAGAGCTCCTGCATGAAGAAAACCATTGATTAGATGGTGCAGCTGCTGGAAAAAAACAACATCCTTGTCCCTAATGGCGCAAGGAAGAAAGATGGCACCTCCAGTTCAGACAACAAGGAGAAATGTCATGCCTTGGTAGCAGGTATTTCTAATTCCTAAACCTTCATTATTGATTCAGGGGCATCTAGACACATGGTTTCCACCAGAGAGCTCTTCTCCTCTATGCATTTGAATAGTGGCCCAACAGTTCGAATGGGAGATGACTTTTAAATCCAAACCAAAGGAATTGGTAGGATTGATTTGGAGCATGGTTACTTCAGTGATGTGCTCTATGTACCAGATTTGGCAGCAAATTTTTTGTCAGTATATCAAATGACCCATACAGGAGAATCCAAGAGAGTAACATTTACTCCTGACTTGGTAGAGATATCAGAAATTTCATCAAACCAAGTTGTGGCAATTGGGTATGTAGACCACCAAGAGAAGATGTACAAGTTCTCGAATTTTCTCCCTAGTTCCAGTGACCAAGCGCTCCTCTCTCATGCCAATGAGACCTCCAATCTATGGCATGAAATATTTGGACACATGAGTTACAAGTATCTCCAAGCACTACTCAAAGATGAGATGGTGGAAGGGCTTCCTTCAATCAAATCTTCAAATGGAGCTTGCATTGGCTATGTAGCTAGGAAGCATCCGGAGTGCAGCTATGCGAAGGGGATGGAAAGGAGAGCCACACAGCCACTTGGGTTGGTACATTCAGACCTCATTGGTCCTCTACCCACTCCATCCTATGGTGGATCAAGGTATGTACTCACCTTCATTAATGACTACTCTAGATTTTGTTGGGTATACTTCCTAAAATTGAAATCTAAAGTATTTGAGCAATTGGATATTTGGAAGGCCTTAGTGGAAAATCAAAGTGGGCATAGGATAAAAAATCCTTAGTATTGATAATGGGAAGGAGTATTTCAATAAAAATCTGCAGCATCTTTGTGAGGAATGTGGAATTCAAATGCAACATTCAATTCCCTACACACCATAGCAAAATGGTGTGGAAGAGAGGAAAAATAGATCTCTCAAAGAGATGGCCACATGCATGATTGAGGAAAGGGATCTAAGTCCCAAGATATGGGATGAGGATATCAATTGTGATGCATATATACAGAACAGGGCATGGCTTGGCCAAAAACCAAATGTCTCAAATTTCAGGATATTTGGATCAAGAGCATGGGCTCGAATTCCTTCAAAAAAGAGGAAGGATTTGTCTCCACAGAGCAAGGAATGAATCATGGTTTGTTATGGTGAGGACACAAAGGTTTATAATCTCTTTGACACATCCACACTCAAGACTTTCATTGAGAGGAGTGTGCAATTCGAAGAGGAACCAATACCAGATTTTGAGCTTGCACCGGGGGAATGCTCTTCTCCCCAACACCTCGATGAAGTAAGTAATGATTCAAGATCTGTATTTTCTAATAATTCTGATAATGATACGGCTGTATATGACATTGTTGTAGATGATTCACCATCAAGGCTCAAATGGGCTGAAAAATCATACAAGCTGCAAGTGAATTGGAAGGCAATCCCCAAGAGCCTAGGAAGACTAGATCTCAATCTAACAACGCTTCCTATGCAAGTGAAAGTGCTCTTGATGATCACTGTTATATGATGATTGGATCTGATCCACAATCATATCAGGAAGCTTATCATGATCCAAGATGGAAATCAGCAATGGAAGAAGAACTCCATTCTCTCCAAGAGAATGAAATAGGGGAATTGGTTCCCCTTCCTCCCTAGGGAAGCTTATGCAATGTAAGTGGATCTTTCAAACCAAAATTTATGCTGATGGTTCATATGTGAAGTACAAGGCTAGATTAGTTTCTAAGGGCTACTCTCAAGTCCAAGGTGTGGACTACACCGAAACCTTTGCACCGGTTGCAAAGATAGATTCAATAAGACTAGTTCTTGCAACTGCAGCTAGTAAAGGTTGGAAAGTGCACCATATGGATGTCAAGAGTGCATTCCCACATGGTGAACTACAAGAGGATATCTACATGTAGCAACCTGAAGGTTTCCAAGAGGATCCTTCACTTGTTTGTAGGTTGAAGAAATCACTATATGGACTCAAACAAGCCCGTAGGGCTTGGTATGCAAAAATGGATGCTTTCTTGCTCTCAATTGGTTTCATTCGATGCAAATATGATCCAAATGTGTATTTGCAGAAATATGATGGTATTTTTCTGGTTATTGTACTGTATGTATATGACCTCTTAATTACAGGGAGCTGCAACAATCAAATTGGATCAATCAAGGCATCTCTACACAGTGAATTTGCAATGACAGATCTAGGATTGCTAAGGCAATTTTTGGGATTGGAAATTGAGCAATCTGGAAGAGGCATCATGCTAAGTCAAACTAAGTATGCTTCAGAACTGATAAATAATTTTAAGATGGCTGATTGTAAGGCATCCAAGTGTCCTTTCCTTTCTGGCATTAAACTAGGTGAATTTGGTGATTCTCCTTTGGTAGATTGTACACTCTACATGCAACTAGTTGGTAGTTTGATGTACCTTACACATACCAGACATGATTTGTATTATGCTGTAAGTGCTGCAGCAAGGTATATGCACCAGCCACATGAGCTCCATCGAAAGGCAGCCAAAAAGATCCTCCAATATGTCCAAGGAACAAAGAGTTTTGGGATACACTATGCAGCTAGTTCTTCACTTCAACTAGCTGGATTTTCTAATTCGAATTGGGCTGGAGATCCCATTGACAGAAATTCCACATCAGGATTTGTTTTCATGCTTGATGAAGGTCCTATTTGCTAGTCTAGTAAGAAACAACATACAATTTCTCTTTCTCCAGCAAAGGCTGAATACAGGGCAGCAGTGAATGCAGCCACACAGTGTGTCTGGTTGCAAGGAATTCTTCGGGAGTTTGATGTTGCAATTGATTCTCCTACCAAAATTTGGGTGGACAATCAAAGTGCCATCAAGATATCTACTGATCCAGTTTAGAGGCAGAGAACAAAGAATATAGAGATCCATATGCACTACATCTGGGGCTTAGTGCATGACAGAGTGATTTCCTTGCAGTATTGCCCATCCATCGAGCAAACTGCTAACATATTCACAAGAGTTTCACTGAGAAGACCTTCACTCACTTGAGATCTTTGCTTGGAGTGAGTGATGGATGGTGATTGCTGCTATTTTTTTGCAGGTTTCATCCCCATGTCCATTTTAGAGGGAAGTTTTTGTCCCACGAGGTTTTCCTTCTTTTCCTCAATTTACATGGACAAATAAAATTTTTGTTATGTATTGAGGTGACTTGAGCCTTTGTTTCCAAGGCCTCCCACTTTATTTCATGAGATGTAATAATTTTTGGTTAAGGGGGGGTTTTAGAACATTAATCCACCACTTAGTACCTTATTCTAAGCCCTTAGTCAATTTTATTTTCATTTGTGCATTAATATACTATGGTTTGGACTTATGTAGCTTATTTGGGCATAATAACCAGTTAAACTGGAGCTTTCACACCTACATGAGCACTCCAGCTCAGCCAAACTCCACATGTGCACCCTCATTTATTGCTGGTGCGCTCCCATTCCTTGAATTGGGGAATTGTGGTTGACTAGGAGTGTTAGGGGTGGATTTAGCCCATTTTTGGCCTGTTTTGAGTATTTAATGCCCACTTAGAGCCTCCCACTCACCTTATTTTGCACACCAATGCATGCCAAGGAGTCATGATTGCTCCAGAATTCCTCAACCATGTCCACGCCTCCATTCATGACGATTTGGGCTGAGTTGGAGCAAGTTTGACCCACCTAGGGGAGATTGAGGCCAATTTCGCATGTACACTCATTTTGGGCTTCCTAAGCCTCACGAATTTCTCCAAATGTAATATATACCTATTCATAACATATTTACATGTTATACAGTTAGATAATATCCAGTTTATGTTCACATTGCATGTGTAAAATTGTTCTTCTTTCATGTTTTTTTGTTGGTTTTGCAAGCAATTCGATTTGTGAGATTCTCTAAGGCTCCTAGATCTTGCTGTAGATAAAAATTCTCACATTCCTTCCTCTATGGAAGGGACAAAAATAAAAATAGGTGGGCCCTCGTTAACTGGAAAACGGTCTTCCTCGCTCGGCGGGAAGGAGGCCTAGGCCTAAGGGACCCAAAAATTAATAATGAAGCACTCTCAACTAAAATCTGGTGGAAGTGGGTCTCACATAATGACACTCATTGGGCACAACTATGGAATAGAAAATATGCTCAGAACTGGGTTCCCTCCCATCTGATACGTTATGATCAATACCTTTTGGATCATCGATCTGGAAAGCAACCAATAGTAAAATAGCCTTAATCCAAAAACACAACTTTTGAGAAATCAAGGAGGGATCTCATGCGTATTTTTGGCAGGAATCTTGACAACAATTTCCCATTTTCAGCAGCCATTATGACAACCACGAGGTATATACTTTTATGCAATCTACATCCAATTCAGTCATTTAGGATTTTTGGAATCCAGAAGGATCCTCTCCCTTTCGCCTCTAGAAGAAGCCCAATATTTGGCACCAAAATATCGAGTCGAGCCTCATGGAACCTATCTGGCAGGACCTTCAAAATAGGAAGATTAGAATAAAGCATGGTCCGGACATCATCCGATGGGGACACCTCCCAAAAGGAACATATTCTGTTAAGGAAGCTTATTTTCTTTTGGCTCACAGGACCGAAGTTCAACACTTCCCACTCTCGAATAAAATATGGAAGTACAATCTATAGCCAAACGTTTCTTCTTTTCTCTGGTTTCTCTCTCACCGGTGCATCCTAACATGGGACAATCTCTTGAAAAAAGGCTTCCAGTGGCCTTCTTTTTGTGTTTTATGTAAAAGCCACTCTGAAACTATCGATCATCTTCTAGATTCCTACAGTCTAGCCTGTGAACTTTGGGACCTAGTAGTTGAGAAGTACGAGAGAACAAATAGAGTTAAAGGAAATATCATCGAAACTATGCATCGTTGGGACGAGAATCCTTTCCAAAGTGTGCTTCTCAAAAGGATGTGGAATCTCACCCCAGGTTTTATTGTCTAGAATATATGGAAGGAAATAAATCTTCGTATCTTTCAAGATAAGTGCAGATCTATTGAAGATATTTGGAACACTATCAAAGGAAACCTCCAAGAAGCTCTATCCTAAAGAGATTGGAACAATTCAGACTACCCAGTTACCTCAGCGGAAAGGGGAATTTTAGCCAATTGGAATTTAAACCAACCATCCCTTCCCCCCATACCAAGAAGCACTCGAATGCATATAAACAACCCCGACAGTTGGGCCCCTCCCCCTGAGGGTATCTTCAAACTCAACTTCGATGGAGCCTCGAAGGGTAACCTTGGAAATGCTGGATATGGAGGATCTTTACGAAATTTTGAAGGAGTCATCCTATGGGTTTACTTCGAAAACATTGGGCACGATATAAATAATGCCACAGAGCTAGAAATCCTGCTAGAGGGAATTATTATTTCAAGTAAAAATAAATTCCTTCCGTTGATTGTTGAAGGTGACTCTCAAGTAATCCTCTCTTTAGCCACCAAAATTCACCAAGGCCCCCAGGTCCCGAAGCTCTCCCCCAGTTGGAGACTGGAGCATGGCCTCTAAAGACTAGCCAATATCATGGAGGAAACCAGACCCATTACGTTTCATCATATTAGGAGGAAGGTGAACACACTTGCAAACTACTTAGCGAACGAGGGGGTCACCTGCAATATGCCTCTTTTAGAAGGAGAGTTAGAATCGACAAACTCAGCAGCCCTGTCTCATCAATGTAGAACAATAGCCAACAAGGATCTCTCTCACCTGGATGTGGGTGTCACTCCACCTGATCGACAGAGTGCCAAATAAGAGCCTCGACTGTAGAGCCCTCGACGTGGCACATTGTAGGACACTCCCTTAAACAATTACCACATTGTGGAGGATGAAGCATTTACTCCTGCTGAAATTATAGTCCCTTCGGATGATGGAGGGATGACAATGAGGTATTAGGCTAATGAACTCGAAATCCATGATTACAGAGCTTGAGCATGTGGCCCTCGGGATTCTCCATTGGGGAGGGTTAAGGATGGCCGATGGAGATTTCTCCCTCTTCATTCCTTGGCTCTCTGTTTTTGGTTGTATTATTCACTTTGCAAACTTCTCTGTAATTGCGCTTATAGAACCGGATTCACATTGCAATTCGATGTTGAGGCAACATGGTACCCCCCAGCGTGGCAGTGACGGTCATGGTCGCACTCAACGTGGCCTCTTCTCTATAGCAGAAGAAGGCTATGATGTTGTATTTTCCATGCTGGTTAGAGTGTTAATTGATGATTGGGAGGCTCGTCTTGTCTCATATCACCTAGCCTCTAGGAGAGATGGGGGAAAGATAAACCATTATTGTCTTGTTAAAAACATGTTGGGTGTTCTCATGGACGATGTGATAAGAAATTGGAGCTTATCTAAGGACATCATGCTAGTGGCTAGAGCAAAGCTAATGGAATTGGATGACAAGCTCTATGGACTGGAGGCCACCTTCACTTGGAAGAATTATGTAGTTGAGTGACGAGGGAAGAGTACTGCCGAGGTTGGAGGTGGTAGCGCAATAGGTGGACATTTTGGAGAGAAGGGCTCATTGTCGGGTGGGGTTTTGAAGCTCCTAGACCAGATGGAAACGATGAATGTTCCCTTCCCCGTGCCTTCAACCATGGGGCCTCTTCTCAGCAAGCGAGGCAGATATAATGAAGAGCTCGACTCCAAGCTAGGGTGCAAATCAACTCCCCTGCCAACCAAATTTCCATCTTTGACTTCAGATGACACCTTCCAAGGAGGTTTCCCAATCCTAGAGGAATCTCTAGCTTAGTAGCATGTCGGCAAAGACTTCACAGCAAGCACTGCCAGTCCCGGGTTCTATGTGTTTTTTTTCAGTTATTTTGCTAGCGTATGTTTTGTAGTTTATTGAGAAAGCTTTCTATGCATAGTTTAAATTTTGTACATAAGACTTCTGTCTAGTTTCCCCTTAGAGGGAAGGATTTTTTGGGGGCAAAAAACAACCATATTTTCATCTTTGAACATCTGGGATGGTGGTTTCACCGTTTCAGACTGCCATAGATGATCCAAAGCTATGTATTTTCTAATTAATACACTCTGCATACTTACAAAAAAAAATTACAAATTTATAATAAATTTAAGATACTTATAATGAATAGTTGTATTGATTTTATATTCCATGGCATCTCCTTCTTCTAGGGTGAAACATGTGAGAAGGTCATTGCGAGGTATATCATGCTTCATTATGTTGATATGGTATTCTTCTTGTTAGTAATTACCAAGGCAGTATAATAATTTCTCACAATCCCATTTTATGAAAGTTTATAAAGTTTTACAAAGTTTTTAACATTATTTTTATCAAGTTAAATGTTTTGAATTATTTATTTTCATTAGTGAGGGAATATTTCTATGGGACGTTTGTTATGGTAACTCAAATTGTTATGGATAAAATAACTTAAAAACCCATTAAAACTAAAATATTGAATTTGACATATAGGTTGGCATATATTTAGTACATCTTATTACTATTGCTAAGACAATAACTAATGCTTTGAATGGTAAAGGCATGCATGCTTCTCTACCCCTCTCTATATGTTGTCATAATCTAACATGTATTACTTCATAATTGGTATCGCAATCAATGCTAGTTAGGTTATTTTTCGACTCCATTTTAGTAATTTTAGCAACTTTGGTTCATGTAAATTTTTCACATGGTATAATAGGGAATCAATTAACTTAATGTATCGATTAATTTTGATGGGCTCATGAGTCATTGGTAAAAAAACTACAATGAAGGAAATGTTAGCATACCCACACAACCAAAGTGTATTACAAGTTAAAGCAATTCTCCCATAACAATTCAATATTATGATTGTATGTAACTAATGACAATTAACTTACATATGTAGTACTCGCAATGTTCCTTGATTAACAAGACAAATGAATGAGTAATCATGATCATTTTCCTCAAAAATGTCTAACACAATTTTACTAGATTAGGAGGATCTTGTTTGGTAGCTTGATTTGATTTTCAAGTTAGTGTTTTACATTTGAGTTTTTATTATTATCTTTTGAAATAGAATATAATATTTATAAGCATGGTGCAATAATACATGAGAGAGAGATCTATCATTTATCTTGGATTCCTAATGTTTTATTATTTAAGTTTATTATTTGATGAGATCTTTTTTATGTAAAACTACTAAAAGTTTAAATACAACATATTGGTTAAATTTGATCAACATAATTAACTAATGCTATAATATATATATATATATATATATTCTTTTTAAATAAAAAATATTTAAAACTTAATAAAAGTTTAAATACAACATATTGGTTAAATTTGATCAACATAATTAACTAATACCATAAAATATATATATTCTTTCTAAATAAAAAATATTTAAAACTTAATCTATTATCGTTGTTTTCATCAATAATTGTTGCTTTGTTTTTTTTCTTTAATCTACTTTTGAGTATGTTTTATGAGATTCTCAAATTCTACCATACTTATCAAAACCTACAACAAACTACACATTACACATAACATATAAGTATTATGAAATTTCCAAAGAAATAAAGTTGTTCATTATATATATGAAACTAAAGTATTTAGAATACAATTCCAAATTTTGATTTTGCACAAAGCTATACTTGTTGATCACAAGTTTGATAAAAAGTTGTAGTTTCTAGAAAGTGATAAAAAAAATCGTAACCAAAGTCAATGAAAATAAATTTTACTTTTGTAAAGATTAATCAAATTTTTCCTTAAAGTCTCAGAACTTCCAAATGCCAAGCCATGAATCTAGCATATTGACATGAAATCTTGCTTAGAGATCCCATTTCTTTAAAGTTTTCACTTGATTGAAGCTATAAGACCTTCACTTAGGGCTAATGTCTACTTACCCGTTTCATAGCCTTCTTTTGTGTGATTCGTCACCTTCAATAACTAGTTTCAATTAGCTAAAATATAGAAATAATTAAATACCCATCATAGAAGATTGCATTACTTGAAGAGAGATGGAACATGCAATGTGAAAAAGGGATCCTCATTACAAAATTTAGGGCTCCATTGATTGACTGCATGTTGATTTCCTTTGTACAAGCACAAAGAACAAAAGTTGGTATGAACAAAAGTTGGTATGGTATTAGACAAGAGAGAAAGAGTGTGTACATGTTTATGATATTATTTTGTACAAGTTTCAATACAATTTTACTCCACTAATCAATTTACTTTTCATTCAGAATCATCAAAATACTTTCCATTAACACCCATCAAAATAGTCACGTCCACCTTCCTCAAAGTAGTGTGAGGAGTGTTAGAATAATTTTTGTAATTAATCTATAATTTGGGCCACACATGTAAATAATTAAAATGTGTGTGCTATCATTTAATTAAGCCTAAATATAGTGATCTAATTAATAATTGATTAATTGGCTTAAGGGTATAATTGTCATGAGATTATTGTGTAGATACCATTAGATAATTATTATTTCTATGAGGGGCAGAAATATAATTATGATAAAATTAAAACTGCCCTAGCGGTTATTGTGAACTGCCCTAGCGGTTTATAAATAGGGTTATGGTCCCCATTCTACCACGACGCATTCCAATTTCTGAAAATCCTCTCACAGAGAAGTTGACACAGAATCTAGTGGCTAGAATTGGAAGACCTTCTTGATTAATTCTTTGAGTTATTAATTTAATATATATATATATATATATATATATATATATATGTCAATGGATTCAGTGAATCGTTTTGATAAAGTCAATAGAAATCGATTGTATTAATATAAGAATATACATAAATACATTTGGAAATTTTCCTACTTTCTGTGCTTTTAGCTATTTTTTTCTATAAGAATATACATAAATACATTTGAAAATTTTCCTACTTTCTGTGCTTTTAGCTATTTTTTCTATAAGAGTATACATAGATACATTCATTGGTTAAGAAGAGAGGTGCAGAAAAATTTGTATTTGAAGTCAAAAGTATTACCTTTCCAATGATTTATCTTAGAAATTTATTTGGGAATAGTAGGTGATGATTCTGTTAAAGTTTCAAACTCATATATATGTATATGAGTATAAAACGCCTTTATCCCTTGCTGCTGCAATATTTATCATATTCTTATAATAATATATTAAGTTTTAATTTAATTTTTGTATTAAATAATTTTTTTTTTGTTTGGCACAGTTATTGTATTTAGTATATAATTATTGATCAAAACTGTGAATTTGAATTTGAATTTGATTTTTTTATTACTATTATTATTATTATTTAAAAGCATTTTATGATATTAATATTTAAGTTATTGATCTAGCATTTTAAATAGGCTAATTAAAGCGGAAAATCACCAAAGTGACATCTTTCGTGTAGATTAGTCTGTTCGGGGTGTTAGATATTTGTGTGTATGTGATTCATGCGGGTATTGACTAGCCCAAAGGAAAGTTAATATTTGGTTAAATTGCATACATACCTGTGGTGATAAATATGTGATGATTATAAAGGTAACTTAATGTAAATAATAAATCAATCCAAAGATAGATTTATTATTTGACATAACTTATCATCAATGTTTGATCACTACAACAAGAGTACCACTTACAGTTAATATTACTGTCCAAAGACTTGATATTAATGTTGTGCTAGGTATCTTGAAATGTCATAATTTGTTTTTAAATTTAAAGATTATGTGTTTAATTGCTTATTTTATGTGAGCATGATGGTTTATTTGATTCATTTTATTTTGTTCTCTATTCAGCTTTTATATCAACTACTTCTATATCTGCCAACATCAATAATGTCCCTATGTTAAATGGGACTAATTTTAAGGACTGGAAAGAGAATATGATGATTCTCTTAGGCTGCATGGATATAGACTTAGCCTTGAGAATGTCCAAACCCGATGAACTCAATGAGGATAGTACTTAAGAGGATGAGGTTTATTGGGGTAAGTGGGAACGTTCAAATAGGCTAAGTCTTATGATCATGAAGCGCGGCATTCCAGAAGCTTTCAGGGGTGCGGTAACCGATGAGGTTACTAATGCCAATGACTTCCTTGCGGAAATTCAGAAACGTTTTGCCAAAAACGATAAGGCTGAAATGAGCACGCTTTTAGCAAGCTTGATTTCAATGAAGTATAAAAGCAAGGGTAATGTTTGGGAGTACATCATGGAGATGTCTCATCTTGCTTCAAAACTTAAGGCTTTGAAACTCGACTTATTTGATGATTTACTCGTGCATTTGGTTCTCATCTCTCTTCCTGCACAATTTAATCAATTCAAGGTCAGTTATAACTGTCAAAAAGATAAATGGACTCTTAATGAGCTCATTTCATTCTGTGTGCAAGAGGAAGAGAGATTGAAGCAAGACAAGACCGAAAGTGCTCATCTGGCTAGCACTTCTAAGGATAAGGGCAAACGAAAGAATAAGGATAATAAGGTTGCTGCTTCTAAGGGTCCAGAACAAAAGAAACAAAAAGTTGAGGTAACATGTTTCTTCTGTAATAAGCCTGGACATACTAAGAAGGAATGTACCAAGTATGCTGCTTGGCGTGTTAAGAAAGGTATATTTCTTACTTTGGTCTGTTCTGAAGTTAATTTAGCTTCAGTATCTAGAAACACATGGTGGTTAGATTCTGGTGCTACTACTCACATTTGTGTTTCTATGCAGGGTTGCCTGAGTTACCGAAAACCAAGTGATGCTGAAAGATGCATCTATGTCGGAGATGGTCAGTCGGTAGAAGTAGAGGCAATAGGGCACTTTAGATTATTATTGAAATCTGGTTATTTTTTGGATCTAATAGATACTTTTGTTGTACCGTCTTTCAGACGGAATTTAATTTCAGTTTCTGTTTTGGACAAATCAGGTTATTGTTGTTCATTTGGAAACAATAAATTTACATTATCTATTAATTCAAATGCTGTTGGAACCGGTTTACTTAATGTTTATGATAATCTATATTTGTTGGAAACTGTTCTGTCCTATAATGAAACATTGCATGTGGAATCACGAGGTACAAAGCGTAAATTGAATAAAGATAATTCGGCTTCATTGTGGCACAAACGCCTAGGTCATATCTCTAAATCTAGAGTTGAGCGACTTGTGTCCGATGGGATTTTGGAATCACTTGACTTTTCAGATTTTGATATTTGTGTTGAGTGTATTAAAGGAAAACAGACCAAAACAAAGAAATTAGGTGCCAATAGAGCTACAGACGTCTTAGAATTAATTCATACAGATATCTGTGAACCATACCCTACGGCATCTTGGAATGGTCAACAGTACTTTATAACATTCATAGATGACTATTCAAGATATGGCTACCTATTTCTTATACATGAGAAATCACAATCATTGGACGTGTTCAAAACATTTAAAGCAGAAGTTGAGTTACAACTCAACAAAAGAATAAAGAGCGTCAGATCTGACCGTGGTGGTGAATACTATGGTAGATATGACGGATCAGGTGAACAACGTCCAGGACCATTTGCTAAATACCTAGAGGAATGTGGGATCGTCCCTCAATACACCATGCCAGGATCACCTAGCATGAATGGTGTAGCAGAAAGACGAAACCGAACTCTTAAGGACATGGTAAGGAGCATGATTAGTCATTCTACTTTACCCGAAAAACTCTGGGGTGAAGCACTCAAAATGGCAGCTTATATCCTAAATTGGGTGCCAACTAAAGCGGCTGCTAAAACGCCTTATGAGCTTTGGACGGGTCGAAAGCCTAGTTTAAAGCATTTTCATATTTGGGGATGTCCAGCTGAAGCGAGACCTTATAAGCCTCATGAAAAGAAACTGGACTCTAAAACAGTTAGCAGCTACTTTATTGGCTATGCAGAGCGATCAAGGGGTTTTAAATTTTATGATCCTGCTATTAGGTCAATTTTTGAGACGGGAACTGCAACATTTTTTGAGGATGTTGAGTTTGGGGGGAGAAATCAGGCTAGGAATATTGTCCTTGAGGAGGAAGAGGGATCTACTATTGATTTTGATAATGTACAGGTTTCACTACCTATCATTGATCAAGAAGTAAATTTGGATCCTCAACCAACAGACAATATTGTTCAACCCTTAATTGCAAATGAGGACATTGCTCCTGAAGAACAAACTCAACAACCTCAAGAAAATATGCCATTAAGGAGATCCACTAGAGAGAGGAGAAGTGCAATTTCGGACGATTATATCGTATATCTCCAGGAACGTGAGGTAGAAAGTGGAATGATGGAAGATGATCCAATCAACTTCCAGCAAGCCATGAAAAGTTCCAACTCTCAGAAATGGATTGAAGCCATGAATGAAGAGTACAAATCTATGCAAGACAATAAAGTTTGGGAACTTGTCCCATTACCAGTTGGTACGAAGCCCATTGGTTGTAAATGGATATTTAAAACCAAGCGGGATTCAAATGGTAATGTAGAAAGATATAAAGCACGTCTTGTAGCTAAAGGCTTTACTCAAAAAGAAGGAATTGACTTCAAAGAGACCTTCTCTCCAGTTTCTACGAAGGACTCTTTCAGGATAATCATGGCACTAGTTGCACATTATGATCTTGAGTTACATCAAATGGATGTTAAAACAACGTTTCTCAATGGTGACATTGATGAAACAATTTATATGGTACAACCAGAAAATTTTGTGTCCGAAGACTCAAAGAATATGGTTTGTAAATTAACTAAATCCATTTATGGGCTCAAGCAAGCTTCTCGTCAGTGGTACTTCAAGTTTCATCAAATTATTGTCTCATGTGGTTTTGAGGCAAATCTTATGGATGAATGTGTGTATCACAAATTCAGTGGGAGTAAGTATATTTTCCTGGTTTTATATGTCGATGACATATTGCTAGCCACAAATGATATTAGCATATTGCACGACACCAAGAGATTTTTATCAAAACATTTTGAGATGAAAGATCTTGGTGATGCCTCCTTTGTCTTAGGAATCCAGATACACCGAGATCGTTCTAGGGGTATTTTAGGATTGTCACAAAGGACCTATATTGATAAAGTCCTCCAAAGGTATGGCATGCAAAATAGCAAACCAGGTGATACCCCTGTCACTAAAGGAGACAAATTCAGTCTTAATCAATGCCCTAAAAATAGTTTAGAAAGTCAAGAAATGCAGAAGATTCCTTACGCTTCGGCTGTGGGGAGTCTAATGTATGCTCAGGTATGTACACGTCCGGATATTGCGTACATTGTTGGCATGTCAGGCAGATATCTAAGTAACCCTGGAATGGATCATTGGAGAGCAGCCAAGAGGGTTATGAGATATTTACAGAGAACAAAAGAGTACATGCTTACATATAGGAGATCGGATCAATTAGAGATCATTGGGTATTCCGACTCCGACTTTGCTGGATGCCAAGACAGCAGAAGATCCACATCAGGCTATATTTATCTGTTGGCTGGTGGAGCAATTTCATGGAGGTCTGCCAAACAGACACTCATAACTTCATCCACCATGGAAGCAGAGTTTGTAGCATGTTATGGGGCATCCAATCAAGGAATATGGCTACGAAATTTTGTCACTGGGCTGCGTGTTCTGGATGGTATTGAAAGACCACTGAAGATATTTTGTGACAATAAATCAGCAGTTTTATATTCCAATAACAACAGGAGTTCTACAAAATCAAAATACATTGATATCAAGTTCCTAGTTGTAAAAGAAAAAGTACAGAGTGGACAGATATCCATAGAGCATATTGGAACAAACTCCATGATAGCGGATCCGCTTACAAAGGGATTACCACCCAAGGTCTTTCATGAGCACACTGCTCATATGGGTGTTGTCTCATTTGAGGATATCCAAATTTAGTGGGAGTTTATATTATTCATTGTATATTGCTCTATGTTATGTTTAGACTTTATCTATACATTTGGATTGTGTTCTGCAGAAATAAAGTATTCATTTTATTGCACTCTGTTAAATTATGCTAAAGATTTGATCTTAATAAAGTTAAGTAGGACCAGTTGGAAATAGGCATGAATAGATCACATTGCATGTAATTTCCATGCTATGCACTCATGATTAATCTATGTCATTTAGCTGTGCAGATATATGTGACCATTGATTGGTCTAGTAACGATTGATGTAACAAAGGCCACCTTGATCCTATGTCAGTATAGTTAATGGACGAGATTGTTCGGATATACCCTAAGTACATGATAGCAAATTTTGAGCTCATAAGGTTAAGCACATTTATTTGATTACATATGCATGTGGCCCAGTGGGAGATTGTTAGAATAATTTTTGTAATTAATCTATAATTTGGGCCACACATGTAAATAATTAAAATGTGTGTGCTATCATTTAATTAAGCCTAAATATAGTGATCTAATTAATAATTGATTAATTGGCTTAAGGGTATAATTGTCATGAGATTATTGTGTAGATACCATTAGATAATTATTATTTCTATGAGGGGCAGAAATATAATTATGATAAAATTAAAACTGCCCTAGCGGTTATTGTGAACTGCCCTAGCGGTTTATAAATAGGGTTATGGTCCCCATTCTATGTGCAGATATATGTGACCATTGATTGGTCTAGTAACGATTGATGTAACAAAGGCCACCTTGATCCTATGTCACTATAGTTAATGGACGAGATTGTTCGGATATACCCTAAGTACATGATAGCAAATTTTGTGCTCATAAGGTTAAGCACATTTATTTGATTACATATGCATGTGGCCCAGTGGGAGATTGTTAGAATAATTTTTGTAATTAATCTATAATTTGGGCCACACATGTAAATAATTAAAATGTGTGTGCTATCATTTAATTAAGCCTAAATATAGTGATCTAATTAATAATTGATTAATTGGCTTAAGGGTATAATTGTCATGAGATTATTGTGTAGATACCATTAGATAATTATTATTTCTATGAGGGGCAGAAATATAATTATGATAAAATTAAAACTGCCCTAGCGGTTATTGTGAACTGCCCTAGCGGTTTATAAATAGGGTTATGGTCCCCATTCTATGTGCAGATATATGTGACCATTGATTGGTCTAGTAACGATTGATGTAACAAAGGCCACCTTGATCCTATGTCACTATAGTTAATGGACGAGATTGTTCGGATATACCCTAAGTACATGATAGCAAATTTTGTGCTCATAAGGTTAAGCACATTTATTTGATTACATATGCATGTGGCCCAGTGGGAGATTGTTAGAATAATTTTTGTAATTAATTTATAATTTGGGCCACACATGTAAATAATTAAAATGTGTGTGCTATCATTTAATTAAGCCTAAATATAGTGATCTAATTAATAATTGATTAATTGGCTTAAGGGTATAATTGTCATGAGATTATTGTGTAGATACCATTAGATAATTATTATTTCTATGAGGGGCAGAAATATAATTATGATAAAATTAAAACTGCCCTAGCGGTTATTGTGAACTGCCCTAGCTGTTTATAAATAGGGTTATGGTCCCCATTCTACCACGACGCATTCCAATTTCTGAAAATCCTCTCACAGAGAAGTTGACACAGAATCTAGTGGCTAGAATTGGAAGACCATCTCAAAGGGTTCTCTTCCTGTAAGGTTTCTCCTTCAATGGATTCAGGTATGCTTCCGCTATTAATTTTCTACTCATTGTTTTAATCAGAAGATTCCAGTATATATAAATTAGGGTTTTCATTTTATGATATTAACAAGGAGGTGAATTTTGCACTCTCCCCACTGAACTTCAAATCCTTAATGAAAGATTAACGCTCTCTACTTCTATGAAGATGTAAATGCCCTACAACATGTTTTTTAACGAATATTTTAAATCTAATTTTAAACTATAAATTAAAAAATCATAACAGACAATCAAATACATCTTCCAACGTAAAATTTAACCACATTGATCTGTCAAATAACCGATATTACAGTACAAATGTATTTCTACAAGTATAGTGCGAAATGAAATAATCCAGAAGGATTTTCAAACTGAAGGAGACGATTAATTTCGTCTCTTTAAAAAACGAAACAAGGTGAAGAGCGTTGAGATCTGGGCTTGACAACTTGGATGAGAGCACGACAGGGAGGAGACGAGATCCACAGAAAAGAGGGTTGATTATTGGTTACCAATCTTCAAATGACATTACAACGCGGTTTCAGACAGACGCAGATTCCAGAACACATCCGCCATGATTGCTCGTTTTGTCATGTGCATGAGATGCGAAATCCGCTCCGAAGGCGATGGCGCGGGCATTCCTCGTCGACCGTCCACAGCGCAAGAATACGCGATATGCTCAACGCCAATCGAAATAACAGGCTGGATCGGTGTTTTTTCATCTTCCTGCATTCACATCTTCTGACCTAAATTTAGAAGGAAAGCCGGAATTATAACCAATCCTTCCACAGGAAGGATCTGTAGTAGGACGAGTCAATCCCCTATCCAGGCGACTGTAAATGGAAACGAGCTCAAAAGAATCATACAGAGGACTCCCACAATCCCATTTGGAGACATCAGCGGTATTTGGTGGATCGTTTCTGTTTTCCATCCGTTCCCCTACATTTCCTCTCATCGATCCTTGCTTGCTTCTGCATTCTGACATTTGCGTGTATAAGCAGCCAACAATTTATTTCTGTTGAAGGACACTGTAGATTGGCCGGCGTGACAAACGACAAAATGAACGCAAGATACTTCATCGCCTGAGTTGAATTGAGTTGAAATAATAAAATACAGGATTTTGTATTGACATATTTCATGCTCTTGTGTTGTCCATTGTCTGTCCTGTAAAATCACGTGTCAAATTTGGAAGCTTTCAATATCGCAACGCGTTGTCTGCAAATTGCCATCAAACCGTCCAAAAAAGTCACATGGTGAAGTACAGATGAACGCTGTTTACATTCAATTGATAATGAAATATTTTGGAAGCAAGGGTCAGAAGGTCAAAACTTCGATAAATATATTTTGCAAATTTCTAAAATGTATAAAACGTCTATTTTCTATATATATTTTATGATGAAAAACACTATGGGAGGAAAGAATATGTTCTCATGATTCAAGGTTAGCAAAACCTTGGGGTTCCTCGTGACCATGTGGAGAGAGCCTATTTGTTGGTGAGGTGATTTGAGACATATGTATGGATTGGGTGCTTTACCTTGTCGGTAGGACCATCTTTCAGTTGGGCAGTGGGATGGGTGGTTACCTTGTGTGGCATTGGCAAGGTGTGCTCGTGGCCATAAGCACATTCGGCACAAGTGTGTTGTGCGGGTTGAACAAGAAGCCCATGCATTGTATTGGTTGGTAGCCAGCTTGGGTTAGAAGCTTGGATTATGGGGCATGAAGCCCACACTTGGGCACACTTGTGGAAGAGTACAAGTCGGTTCATCCTTGGTCGCATCCCTTGGCAAGCTTGAGCGCATGTATATATAAGGAGAGTCACTTGGCATTTGGGAAGGAGGTGGAAGCAAGCAAGGAGCTCACTTCTTCACAAGGAGAAGGGCACCTCCTCTAGGAGGCATATAAAAAGGAAGGCGCAGGTATGAGGTGGGAGTGACGAACATCTGAAGAAGTCGAGAGGGACGCACTTCTGGGATCCTTGGCGAGACATACTTCTTGGCAGCCTTGGTGGGGCGCACTTCTCAGGTATTCTTAGAAGAAGAATCGGGTGAAGACACTTCGTCGAGAAGTTTGGTGCGATGGGAGGTTCCATCGGGAAGACTTGTGTGATGGGTGCAGTGAGACTCTATAGATAGAACATAGGGACTGCAAGTAGGAAAACTTACAACATGCACTTCTCTCTTGGACACAGTTTGCTAAGGGAGTTGGGCACAGGCAGAATCGACAAGGTTGCAGTGGAACACTTCTAGTCGGAGAGACTTGGCACGAGAGTTGCTCGGCCATGTAGTTCAAGGTATGTGATTATGCTTACAGTCTTTCGCAAAATGCCAATACTCATGACAAATGTGCCATTTAAAAGGAAGCTACTCATAGTTCAGTTGTTGAAGATGAGACCAACCATCCACCTTTAGGTTTAGAGCTTCTAGGAGACCCACCTCAAAATCCACCTCGACAAAGATTCAAGCACATGAGTATTGGTCCTTGAGATCAACCCTATCCATATATTTTCCCATATAGTTGTCGATAACTTGAAGGGAGCCTAAATTCCAACAATGAATAGGAAGATGCGAGAGCCGCACCCAAACAAGGATAGCCCTGGGGATATCCTGCAAGGGATCAAAATCAATGCTCCACAAGTTTAAATAGAGACCTCTTGGGCCCATGAAGTATTGGCCACTACGGAAGATCATGTCTCTATCTTCCTTAGAAATGAATTCGAAGACAAAAAACCTTTGCCAACAAAATATGAAGTGGTGCTCGAGAAATCAAAGGCCACCAGTTTCGTTGAACCCATGCTTCCATCGATTTGGGGGAAGGCCATAATCCTGTAAACTAGCCCACTAGACCCTTATCTTCTAACGAGAGCGAGACCTTACGAGGCTTCTCCCAGGGGAGGGCCACCATCGGGATCGAATCCAATTTTTTCACAAACCGTAAAGTGGCTTAAGATGTTTCCTTTTCCCCTCCGCCTCCACCATCTTCCTAAAGGCCGCGAATTCAAGCAGTGGGGAAGCTATTGAATTTGACCCAACCATCCTAGGAAGCAGCCACAAACTCTTCAATTAAAACCCTTCAAAGAAATCATAACCACATAGATACTTTAGTTGCAGAAAACCCTAGCCATGGAGAATCTGAGTCTTTGAATTGATTACTCATTTTGGATAATTACTTTATTAAGATTATCCATATTTTTCTACAAACTACTGTACTATTAACCCTCAAAATGCCAATTTTCAAATAAACTCTACAGGCTCACCTAAATTGTAACAACTTAATATTAAATTTCAGATTTTAAAGATATTCACCATTAAAATGTTTTAAAGAGCCAAGACAAAGAGCTGAAAGCATTTCATTATAACATTAAATTTGAGATTTTAAAGACATTCACCATTAAAAGGGTTTAAAGAGCCAAGACAAATTTACAAACAAGTTGTCCATACCAAGAGTCTTCCATGACAGCCGTAAGAGATTCACAAGGCTCATTTCACCTTGTGGCCATTAAAATCATTCTCATTAATCCTCCTTGCACATGAAAAGACACATGCTAACATAATATGATCACAAAATTATTGGACACAATACTATTACTACAAGAAAATGGAGATTCAAACCCGCTCACATATGAATTAAAAAGAAAACGCTCAAGATTCTCATGTTTTCTGTACCTAAAAATATTAAATAGTTTCAATCAATAAACCCCAAAAACTTACACAGTGAATTGCATCTTACAAATCTCCATTACAGTTGAAAACCTTGCCTAAAAGAAAAACAAATAGAGTTCTCTCCTTTGCACCATGGCAAACTTTCTATGGAATAGATCAACAAGCTTCCAAATTGATCAAATCTCACTAAAAAGAATCAGTTTCCATCCAACTGAAACTAATATGGCCATGATTAGGTAGATGACAAAAACAATAACATCGGCCTTTTCCCACACATTTCCATCCTGCAAGACTCTATTGATTTCACCCTCCCTGGGCCTTGACCATATGTCCTCCCTAAAAGTGTGGCCATCCATCTCTTCCATGGCTTGCATGCATTAGTATATTAATTGGCAGGAGATTGCGTGCCTAAGTAAAGGAGATGTGTGGTTAACTAAAGGAGCCACGTGGTTGGTTACCAATTAATCGTTTGAAGCCACGGGTAACTAAACAATTCATTATCTTGGAAAAAAAACTAAACGATTCATTATGTAGATAGTCGTTAATTGGTAGTGGACCGGATGCTTAACTGAAGAAGCTGCATGGTTGGTTACTAGTTAACTGTTTGAAGCCGTAGATAGCCGCTTAACTAAACCGTTTAGATAGGGTTAACTAAAAACAACACCCATCAAATAAATCATGAGTGTACACTAAAAACAACGTCCATCAAATAAATCATGGGTGTACATTTGGCTCAAATCTCTTTGAATCTAGTAAAAGAACTCTTCCTCCTCCATGTCCAAAATGTAAAATATAAAAGATTGTTGACATAATTACCAATGCATATAGTAATTGCTCATTATTTAATTTTATGAATCTTTATAAAATTTCACATTTAAATTTTTGACAATTTTCTTATTAATTTGAATATTTTGAAAATTAAAATGTTTTTTTCACATTTTTCAAATATAATTTATTTTTTTTCATTGGCGAGGAAAGATTTCTAGCCCCCTTCCACATGGTGTGACAATCTAACATGTCCTACATCATAATTGAATTGGTATTGCAATCAATGCATCTAACATGTACTGCATGAGAATTGAATTGGTATTGCAATCAATGGTATTTGGGTTATTCTTTGATTCCATTTTAGTAACTTGGGTTTTTGCAAATCTTATTTGGGTTATTCTTTGATTCCATTTTAGTAACTTGGGTTTTTGCAAATCTTTCACATAGCATCATAGGGGAATTAATTAACTTAATGGCCGATTCTTGTTAGGCTTAGCTACAATGAAGGCATTGTTAGGAATATCTACAACCAAAGTGTATAACAAGTTAATAAAAATAGTCTTCAATAAAAAAAATGCAATATTGTTATCATATGTAACTAATGACAATTAACTTACCTTAATGACAATTAAGATAACTTATGTAGCAATGTGCAGCCTTAATGTGTCTTCATTAACAAGGCAAATGAATGACTAAAGGGAGGCCAAGTTTCTAGCAACCTCGTGGACATTTTCCTCGATAATCCCTAACATTATTACTAAATTTCGAGGATCTTTTGAAGGTAGCATGAATTCATTTTAGAGTTAGTGTTCTACCTTTGAGTATTTGTTATTTCGAGTATCTTTTGAAGGTAGCATGAATTCATTTTCGAGTTAGCGAGCTAGTGTTTTACATTTGAGTATTTATTATTTACTTTTGAAATAGGAAACAATCTTTATAAGCATGGGGTAATACCAAATAGATTTATAATGTTTTATGATTTAAGTTCATTATTTTATGAGATTATTTTATGTAAAAATATTAAAATTTTAAATATAATGGATTGCTCAACTTTGGTTAACATAATTGACTACTATAATAAGATACAAATATTTTTTTTAAATATGAACATTTGAAACTTCATATGTTATAATTAATTTCATCTATTATTGTTGTTTTGTTTTTTTCTATAACATGCTCTTGAGCATGCTTTATGAGATCCTCAAATGCGGTCATATTCATCAAAACCTGCAACAAACTACATATTACACATAACATATAAGTATTATGGAATTCCTAAAGAGCTAAAGTTGTTGATGGTATATGTGAGGCTAAAGTATTTGAAAAAAATTCTAAAATTTGATTTTGTTACATTGATGAAGCTAGATTGGTTGGTCACAAGTTTTATAAAAAAACAAGTACAACACACAATGTGTAATTTCTAAAAAGTGATAGAAAGATCATGACCAATGCTAATGAAAACCAATCCTACTTCTGTAAAGATAATGTTGGAACAACAACATCCAAAATTTTCCTCCAGCTTGGTATATTGACATGGAATCTTGCTTGTAGATCCCATTTCTTTAAATTATTCACCCTGATAGAATCTATAACACCATCACTCAACACTATTGTCTACTTATTTGTTTAACAACCTTCTTTGTTGTAATAGGTCACCTTCAATAACTAGTTCCGAATAGCTAAGATATGGAAAGAATTGAATACCCATTAGAGAATATTGCATTACCTGAAGAGGGATGGAACACATAGTGTGAAGAAGGGGACCTCATTACAAAATTTAGGGCTCCATCAATTGACTTTGTGTTGGTTTCCTTTGCACAAGCACTCAACACACAAAGAACAAAAGTTTGTATGCTATTGGACAAGAGAGAGAGAGTGTGCATGTTCATAACACAATTTTGTCCAAGTTCCAATACAATCTTCTCCCACTAGTTAGTTCACCTTCCATAAATAACTTCCATTGAAAAAGTTTCAGGTCCACCTTCCTCAAAGTACCTTCCTCCAAAAAATGACTTCACTCCTCAAGTAAATATAGGACCTCAAAGTACCTTCCTCCCAAACTTGACTTTGCTCCTCAAATGAATATATCTATATCTATAATATCTCTATCTATATATGGGGTCAAGGGGGAATAACTCAAGTAGTGAGGAGGTGAGTTTTGCATTCTCTATACCCATATTCAAATTCCTTATGAGACATTGACCTATTGTGATAAGATTAGAAGATTCCACTTTGGGCACTCTCCCTACCTAGTTTCAAATCCCCAATGAAATATTGGTGCATTGTGATAAGGCTAGAAGGGTAAGCAACCCATGTGATAGAGATTCCACTTTGGGTGTCCCTTGAGACATGTTGACCTTTCCTAAGTCACAAATTACTTGCTAAGTCACTAATTAGTGATTCTCTCTATATATAATAAAGAAAAAAATATTAAAAACATATATTAAATTTTAATTTAATTTGTTTCAATTTCACAATAAGTTGGAGAAAACTCTCTCTTTTTTTCAAACAATAAAAAAACATGCTTTCGTTATTCAAAATGAATAAAAAATTACATAACCAAAAAACTGCAAAAACTGCCAAAACAAGGAGACAAGAAAACAATCCAAAACCAATTACACCATATAAACTCATACTAAAGAGGAACTATTGTCTGTCTTATAATATTTTCCTCAGGAAAAGATCCCATCCCCATATGGGTGGACTGTGGAGTTTAACCTTGGGTTTTTTTCATCTTAAGTGAAGACCTTCTTCGAGTGGTCAAGGAGGTTAGATCTTCAGGTAAAATCCCAAGTAGAATTAATGCCACCTTGGTTTATTTTCCTGAAAGTTATGACAGATTTAGGCCTGTTGCTTTATTTAATTGTATCTATAATATTATCTAAAAAAGGAACAGGCATAGAACTAGACGAACAGCGAAATATAGAACCATCCAACTACAGCCCAGAAATCCTACACTCAAACATAAGCACCAGAAACCGTGCAGAAACTAAAAAACAGGACTGACATTAAACCGAAATGGGAACCGATGTAAATGTCATAAAACATTTAAAGAATATTTTAAATCTAATTTTATAAAAAATCTAAAAATCATGGCAAACATAATCAAATAACCCATATTTCAGTACAACTGTATTTCTACAAGGTGTGCAAAATTCTTTATAACATATTTATCATCATATTAAGGTGAAATATCCCATAAGAATGTTCAAACTGAAACAGACGATTAATTTCGTCTCTTTAAATAACAAAACAAGGTGAAGAGCGTTGAGAAAGCATGGAAATATGGGCTTGACAACTTGGCCGAGAGCACGCTAATATTTACTACGACATGGAGGAGACGAGATCTACAGAAAAGAAAAGTTGATTATTGGTTAGCAATCTTCAAATGGCATTACAACCTTTCAGAACACATATGCAGATTGCAGAACACAGGCTCCAATTCCTCGTTTTGTCATGTGCCTGAGATGTGAAATCCACTCTGAACGCGATGGCGCGGGCATTCCTCATCGCTCGTCCACAGTGCCAGAGTACGAGATATTCTCCACGCCAATCCAAAAAGCCACCTGAATCGATGTTTTCTCAGCTTCTTGCATTCACACTGGACATTCACATCTCCTGACATATATACAGAAGGAAAGCCGGAATTAGAACCAATCCTGAATCCACAGGTATGATCCTGATCTGTAGTAGTAGTACGACGAGTCAATCCCCTATCCAGGCGACTGTAAATGGAAACGAGCTCAAAGGAATCATACAGAGGACTCCCGCAATCCCATTTCCAGGCATCAGCCCGCGTATTTGCTGGATCGTTTCTGTTTTCATTTGTTCTCATCGATCCTTCCTTGCTTCTGCTTTCTGACATTTGCGTGTATAAGCAGCCAACAATTTATTTCTGTTGAAGGACACTGTAGATTGGCCGGCGTGACAAACGACAAAACGAACGCAAGATGCTTCATCGCCTGAGTTGAGTTGAAATAATAAAATACAGGATTTTGTATTGACATTTTTCCTGCTCTTGTATTGTCCATTGTCTGTCCTGTAAAATCACATGTCAATTTTGGAAGCTTTCAATATCTCAGCGCGTCCGTTTGCAAATTGCCACCAAACCGGCCAAAAGAGTCACATGGTGTGTGAAGTACAGATAAACGCTGTTCACATTAAATATTTTGGAATTAGTGGTCAAAAGGTTAAGAATGGAAATAATGGGCTTCTCTGAAATTAAATTTGATAAATATGTTTTTGGACATTTTCAAAGGTGGATTTTGTAAATAAATTTTACAGTGAAAAATGTTATGAAATGAAAGAATATGTCATCTTTGCGACACAGAAGTTGATAAGGCCTTCTCATAGCAAAGAAAACAGACGCAGAACAAAAAACTAAAAGTATAAAGAGCCCTCTCAACAAAGAGAAAACAAGCCCGAGTTCAGTCTTAGGATGGTCGTTACGAGTTTTAAAAACAACTAACAGTTTGACCCGAAAACAAAATATACTAACAGTTTGAACAGAGTCTGCAAAACTAACTAGGAATAAAAAAGGACAGAGTCTTAGGCATAGGCTAACAGTTCTGACCATTCGTGCCCGCATGGGAGCCAGCGAATTCGATGCCCAGTCTTTCGGCAATTTGCTTCTAGTTCTGTATGATCTTCATGACGAGGAGTACCATCTCATCCTGCTGAAGGAGTATTTTTGCCTGTGCTTCTCCATGCTCTGCCAAATCTTTTCCAAGAACAACCTTCTGTTGCCAATGATAATCCAGTGTTTTCTGGTACAAAGTAGTTCGGCCACTGGTGTTCCTGGGGTCCGGTACTAAGGCCTCGAATTCGTTCCTGATTTCGGTGTCGGACATACATCCTCTTGTCACCTGCGCATCCTCCTCAGCATCCTGAATTTCTGCTTGAGCCTTCGACGGAATTTCCTGCTTGAACCTGTGGGTTTTTCCCATGATGCCCCTCATGAACCTGACCGACGGTGCAGGCAAGGGTCCAGTCGGCGAGGCACGGACGGGCACGTGCCTCACCGCTTGTCTGGCAGTGGGGGGTGTCTGTCCTGTCTCGAGGTTGGCCATATTCTGCGTGGGATAGCCCACGTTCGTCGCCCATAGTGGGGGGTATAACTACAATTATTTAGGAATGCTTCCCTTAAAGCCTTTTTAACATAAGAATAAAATTTTAAAAAAAAGTAAGTGACTCATTTCCTTTTTAAGATTCAATAAATGAGAATTGGTCTATGCTCATCATCATATGGCTCATAAATTTAGTGTATTTATTTTTTTTCCCACATAAAAACCCAACACTTGATATTCCAATAAAGAATCAAGTGTACATTGCTTTATGCTAAGAGAGCTTAATGACTATGATGAATCCCTGAGAGGAGACAAGCCTTACTACCACCGGCCCGAAACGAGCCTAAAACATAGATATACAGAAAGACCTACTTGAGGCCTGAGTCAAAAGATTCTTCAGAAGCGGAGGATTCTTTAACTCTGTCGTTAATTGCAAAAGGCAAAACGGTTGAAAAAGAACCTAACTTTGCATAACAAGGAAGCTATTAGGAATCCTGCCTTACGATAAAGGAGATGCCAGGTGTTGACAACAAACATTTCCTTCCTTTGAGCTTTCACTACCGAATCAGACCTGCCTTTCTTTAAAAAGGCCATAATGACTGAGAGCGTGGAACTGTTATTTGACAATACAAAAACATGACCTTGCCAAAAAACAAAAATGCTTTTTACCAAGAATAGGCTCGATCCGGACCTCGATCACAACCTACCATCACTTAAATTCTGTGGTGTCCTCCCATTAGTGGCCATTACAACGTTAAACCATCGAATGGTACATGGACAGAGAGATCCTCACTCAAAACAATATGAAGGAGTCGAGAGCCAATATTATGTCATCTTGAGAAAGCTGAAGGTGCACTACTCTTGGCTCTGCATTTAAACCTCTTTTAGACATTCTATCGGCCTCTTGGTTGAAGCACCTGAAAATGTGTGTGAATCTTATGGAATGGAAGCCCATAATGGAATTTCTAACAACCGACATCCAACAATCCAGAGACAAATTATTTATAGAATTGAGGCCTGCTTCCCACTCTATGCTCACTCTTGAGTCTTCGAAGACCTGAAGGGCCTAGATTCCCAGGCGACTCAGGACATAGAGTCCTAATAACTCATTTATAGTATTAGTACCTTGGCCACATCCCATCCACCCATAAAATACTTGGTGATCACCTACCCTTATTGAAAATCCTACTCTGGATCTGTCGTCGATATGCTAAGAGTCTCTGTCGAAAAACCCTGTTGACAGAGAAGTCTCAACCACCGATGGGTTTTGAGTTTTGTTCGGGATTGCCTTCTTTGGCCTGAAATGCATGTTAAACTCTAACGCCACCACCAAACTTACTCTCTAGAAATTAACCTGCTGGTCTTCAAAAAGGATTGAATTTCTATGTTTCCAAATTTACTAGGAAATAAAGAGGCATTAAAGAAATTTTGAGGTCTAAAATGGGATTCCTAAGGAAAATTATAAAATAATAGTGGAAATAATAAAATAATATTAGCATACCTCATCCAATTTTGGGAGAAAAAAGAAAAAACTACTTCTTCAACTCGTATTTTCAACTTATCTTCACTCATTACTCTGCCCATGTGCCACCCCTTCGCAATTCTGAGAATCGCGCTACCCGCGAAGGTGGCTGTGTGGGCAGCTCGCGGGGCGCTGAGAGAGGAAGGGGAAGGGGGGGAGAGGGCGGCAGGGAGGGGGAAGGGAGGGAGGAGAGGAAGGATAGGGGAAGGGGAGGGGAGGGAAGGGGAAGGGGGGAAGAGGGGCGCAGGGAGGTGGTGAGGGGGGAGGAGAGGGAGAGGCGAGGCGAGGGGAGGGGAAGAGGGACGTGGACGTGGGTGGGAGGGGAGGAAGAGGATGGAGGAAGGGGGGACGAAGGGGGTAGGGGAGGTTAGGTTAGGTTTTTTTTTTTAATTAAAACATTTTATTTAAGTTGTTTTCTGTTTTTTTTTTATTATTTTTAATTGAAACATTTTATATTTATTTTTTAAGTTTGGTTTTAAAATTTTAAAAATTGTATTTGTATTTTTTATTTTCAATTTTTGGTTAAATTTTCTTTCAATTTTTTTAAATAATTTTGTCCATTTCGATATATTTTTCCAATTAAAAAAAAAAAATTTAAAAATTTGTTCAAAGTGTTTTTATTTTTTTTGTTAAATTTGTATTTTAAATTTTTAAATTTTGTTTCATTTTAATTCTAATGTTTTAAGTTTTTTTGGATTTTTTTTAAATTTTTTGTTTATAATGTTTTTTAAAGTTGTAAATAATTTTTAATTTTTTTTTAATAACTTTTCCATTTTTTTTATTTTCATTTTTTTTTAATTCTAGGAAGTCCAATTTTCAATCTGAGGGTCGATTTAGGGTTTTGATTGCAATGATACTGCCCATGGCTCGTTTTGGGTTTTTTTTTTATTGTTTTTGATGCAAAAATATGATTTTTTATGGCTAAAGTTCTCGTTCTACCTATTATTTGTTTTATAGTATAATGTGTTTCTTCCCTTGTGCACCCAAATATCATAACTTCTACTTTTTATGGTTTAATATAGGTTTTATTATGAATCATATCATAAATTTGTTTATTTTATATAGAAAGAGAGGTGATATAATTTCTTGAATAATTTGTGTTTAACTCGGTGCTAGTTTTATTCAGTGTTACTAAGATGATTAATAAATACAATGATATAATAATGTCATTTTTAGGAAAAAGTGTGCTACCAATAGCATTAGTTTTCAATTCAGGGCTTGATTTTAAGGTTTTTGTAAACAACAATAACGATTGTTTTGGTCCATGTCTATATTTTTAACCACAAAAAAAGTGGTGCTACTGGTAGCACCACTTTTTGATTTGGGGTTGTTTTTTGGTGTTTTTTATGCAAAAATGTGAGTTTTTATGGCTAGAGTTCTCGTTTTAAGTATAAAGTTCTCGTCAAGTTGTATAACATGTTAAGTGCATGGTAGTCATACACTAGTCAAGAATTTTCATGTAACAATATGTCATGAATAGAAAAATAAATTAATAACATTCATACACTAAAATAGTCCAATCACTTCTTAGAATTCAAAATCCTGGATCGAGAGCTTCTTCATATTAATTCCTAGAAATTTTTACAATAGCTTCAGAATATCTCAATCTCTAAAAAGTCCTTCTTCCTTTATTTTTTCTCTAATTTTTACAATTCCTTTGTCTATTAGGTTACCCTAACTTTTCAGAAAACTTGACTCTTCGAATACCAACTAAATTTTATTTAGAAAATGAAAAATATCCACAAAATGTTGGATGGGATATTTGACTATGTACTTCACTTAGATAGAATATTAACTTCAAAAGGAATCTAGGATTTCAATTTACAAAAGTCATGACTTGAATATAGTATAAAATTTATTATGTGGGAGTTGGACCCCTTCTTGTCATGTCTTCCCTCTAAGTTTCATATTTCTCTGACATGACCTCAAACTTGGGGTCCTTGATAATCTGAAATGTGACCACATGGTTGGCCACTTCATCAACAATGAGCCCCAACCCCTTTTTAAGAGATGCAGTGGAGGTTTTTAACAGACTGATATCTCATGTTGGTGCCATTGTGTGTTACATGAGTGTGTCTTTGGGTCACTTCACTATGTGCTTCTACTATACTATCCCTAGAGTCGATGATCTCTCTTATTTCATTTTTCCTTATCTCTGTCGACTGTCGAGGTTGGTCTATATTGGGGAGAGGAGGAAATTGACATCTCTACATCACATTGGTGGTTGCTTGATATAACTTATGCCATTTTCCAATAGTATTAGATACACTTTGTTGCAATGCTTTTGTTTCTTGTTTTCTCTATGTGATAGAAACATGGTTATGGTGGAGCTCCCTTGGTGTCATTCTTGGTGGATTTGTTGGTGATTGAGTTGAGTCTAGCTGCCATTGTGCAAGATCTTTCAAATCCATTCGTATACCAACAAGGATGCATTCATGCTATTTGATTTTCACAAGAAGCTCATTTAACTGGGCATGTTGTCCTTGTAATTCATGCGGAAGATTATACATTTGATCGTGAACTTCCGCGAACTCTTATTTCATTGAGAATGCACAAGACCCTAACTCTAGCAAACTCTTGTTCTTATGTCTTATTTTAGTTCATACATTTCCCTTTTCAAGTCCCTTATCCTTTTCTTATAAGCCTTTAGTTTACCCTCCATCTCCTCGACATTTGCTTGATTCCCTAAGGAGAGGGATACATTTGCTAAACTTGTGGTGAGATGGTCTCGATCAATGTTAGTAAATACATGAGTCTCTGTAGTAATTATGAACATAGGTCTCCCAACCTAGCTAAAGTATTTTATGAGACTATTTGATAATATGCCTTCTCCTTTTGTCATAGATCAATGAATCTAGGGAAGCGACAAATTCTTCTTTTGATGGAGTGAAACGTCCTAGGCCAAGCTTTGCTATGGGGAAGTTTCCACCAGTTATAGAAGCAGTTGTGGGTATCATAGAAGAAGGACATGCTCTTGGAATTGCAAGTGTGCTTAGCCCAACCTGTCTTCTCTTTTCTTCTTCTACTTTCTTTTTAGATTCTTCTTCTTCTCTTCTTCTCTGTTCCTCAGCTTCCTTCAATATTCTTTCCTTAGCAACCTTGATCTCTACTTCCCTTTTATTTCTCTATTCATCAACTTTTTTAGAGAGTTCCTACTGTTGTTGTCCACTAGTTATTTCATGAGGACCTCCTTGCACTAAGTATTTCCGCATTTTACCTTCTAGTCACCTTGATATCTCATAAAGGGAGTTGGCTCATTTGAATACTTCTTTGGTGGACTAGAACTCATTAGTATATGCCCAATTAAACTTGCAATCTCAGTAGTGTTGTTCTATTATCCTTTGGGAATCATTTCTTTGAAAAACTTATGTACCAAATTGGAATGCATTAATGGCTTGAGCTTGCTCCTTGGCAGGGATGATTTTAAGAAGCCCCCCTAAATTTAAATGTATAAAAAATGGGCGAATCCCCTTGATACACGGAAAAGTGTGAAGGCTATTTTATCAATAATATAATATGTATATATAATTTTTTGGCGAATCTTTCATGGAATTATAAAATCTTGTAAATTTTGGGCGAATATTTCACAAAATTATAAAAACTTGTAAAAAATTTCGCTACTTTTTCACGGAAGTAGAAAATCTTGTGAAATATTGGCAAATCTTACACTAAACTATAAAAACGTGTAAATTCTTAAAAAATTGGTTCAAGTTTAAAGGATTTGCGACTATTAAAGAAGATGCCAATGCACATTTTGAAGCCCTTTACATGGAAGAAGAAGAGCTAGATGTTGAATCAACACAAATCATGTTGGAAAATATACCCCATTTGGTCCAATTGTGCCTTTGCATATTGCGGATCTAGTTATTTTAATTTTAGCATCATATATACTTTGCATGGTAATCATGTTTAGAATTAAATAGAACACCGGCATATATCCATCTTAACTTCAAATCCAATGAGCACTAAGAGGGATCCAAAAAAAAATTTAGATGCAAACCTCTCGGTGCTTAAAACATTAATAGTTAAGAGTTAAGATTCACCTTGGCAAATGATGCTTTCTAGCAAAACCTACCTCGCATTCCTCTTCTTCCAATCATATATATATATATATATATATATATATATATATATATATATATATATATGATTATTATTGATTAACATTAAATTTATTATGACTTCATTTTATATATATATATATATATATATATATGATTATTATTCATTAACATTAAATTTATTATGACTACATTTTTATTTTTTATTCTCCCAACATATGATGATGTTGGCATTATGGACGTATGGGAAGGACATTACAATCTTTTCAATATTGGGTTGTAGGAATGCACCTCACTTCTCTTAGTGCAATAAATTATACAACGTTGGATGATGAAAAGTCTACCTCTTTAACCTCCAACAAAAGGTGCATTTATGTTATGGCCATCCAAAAAGTGAGCACAAGTGAAAAAAGGTCAAGCTAATTCTTGAACACCTAATGGGGTAATTGAGCACTGAAGGACAATGCCCATCCAAGCATAATAACCCCTTCCTGAAGGCTACTCATCTCTAGAACAATAGTGACATTTAACATGAATATTCATGGCACTCTTCAACTCACTATTGTGTATCTTTGATATGGAGTATGCCTTTAACCCCTAGTGTTTCTTAGAAGGTAATAATCCCTTATTTTGTTGATTATCCTGTTATATGACTTATGCATGTTTACATAGCCTCCTTAAACTAAGCAGGACTTATCCAAGCAATTTGTTGAGCTATACTTACATAATACTCTTAATATTATGAAGCCATCATCAAAACTCTTAAATTTCACTATAGACATTGACAACTTCCATATTTGGAATCAAACATCAAGTCTTCAAAACTCAAGCGATTAACTTGCTTCTACTCATCATTAGTAACTTGCTTCTTTGTATCACAATTTATTGAATCCAAATGTTAAAAGATAAATGGAGGCATGGCCTGAAAGTTGATAGTAGTCAATTTTTACTAGTATCATCTGAGGAGAAAGTCCAAGGATGTTAACACCAAGGTAACCCTACAAATTGAACATGAATATATTCCCTACCATTGCCATCTTCTCACATGAGTATGTTCATATATATTAATAATGGAGCTTACAACAATGGGTCAAGGTAAAAAAAAACCTCTTGTAGAAAATATAATATAGTTTTTTGAAACACAAAATAAGACCCTGGCATCACATTTCTAGTAATGAGATATTTAATTTAATGTCTTGGGTTTGAGGAATCACAAATCGTAACCAATCTTGGTAGATATAGAGTATACTTCAACAAATTATAATAGGAAATTAAATTGTTTTCGATGAGCTCACAAAAATCTTGGCACAAAATGCACTCTTGTTTCAATGACTATCTTAACAATTCTATAGGTCCTCTAGAAGGCCAAATACCACAACCGAAAAATATACCTATAATCATTTTATGCTATATAATCATTTTGCAGTGACAACTACAATTCATAGAAATGAGCATCAATGTAGCTCCCTGAATTTGGTAATAATGGATACACTTATACAACTTAAAAGACAAATTCAAATATTGGAAACAAAGTGCTCTATGCTTCATAATATGGTTTGCAATATCGAAAAGGGCTCTCAATCTACTATCTCTAATCTTAAATTGCCTTTTGGATTTTCACCTCGGGAGCTCAAAGATAAGGAAATTGTTCATCAAAAGCTTGAGGACATGACCTGGAAAATCAAGGATCACAACATACTATTGTTAGCCAAGGTGAAGCACAAAACAAGTACATGTTTTACTAAATTTAAGTATTTATGTTTTGCAAAATAGTACTTATTTTATATGTTTTTTTTTTAGTTTATGATTGTAACAACCCTATGAAATCCTCTACAAATGATACCCATATCCTTTTGGATACTTTTTGCTTCACTAAATTGTTTTTTTAAACTGAGACACATGTTCTTAACCATTAAACCCTCTCAAAATTTATGACAAAATAATTACATATATTACACCAAGTCATAGTGAAATAAAATTATTAACACAAACTCACAGTCCAAATGACATACCTTGAAATATACCCATCCAAGTCAAGCTCCAAGATTCAAGCAAGCTTATAAGCTAATCCCAGGGGTAGCTTAATAGCACAACTCATCAATATGCCCTTCAAAGCCTTTTCATTTAAATCTTTAAACCCTTGTTTGCATGTTTGATGTGGGATAAAGTTCTTTGGACAAAAAAAAAAAATACATAACCATGTTACATGTTTATTGATCAATATCACAAATCAATCTTGTGTTTTTTCGTGGTCAATTCAATATTATTCTCAGAAAAAGGGATTTCATTTAATGCATATCAACGTTTGATCTGCATGATATATGGATGGTAGATTCAGAGCATATCAAAAGAATTTCATCGTGTGTATATTGTTAGATTAGATGCAAAATGAGGTTATAAGAAGAGACACAATTCTTACACCTGTTAATGGAACAAATGCAGATGAATGTTTTTGTTATGGATCAAATTATGAAGTGTTTTTTGCTTTGAAAATACAATTTGATCCCAGATCTTCACACAAGATATTTCATTTTGAAAACTCATGGTTTGATATGTCCATTCACGGGACTTTGGCCCAAAAAAAAAACCATCAGATGCTATATCACCACTAATTGGAAGCTCCAATGATGATATGATCCATCTCTCACTGGCATAGAGTATTTTTTGCTAACCTTTTCTTCCTCAGATTCCAGACAAAATTTTGGAATGTGGTTTATAGTTTTTCAATAGAGCAGTTCTACACATGAAATTTTGGCACACAATTCAACCCCAAAGCATATACTCTAGGAAATGTGCCAGCATTGGTTCATTTAACTCTTCCGCCCCTGGAATTTTGAAGTGAAAAGGCCCTGAAAAATATTGGGGAAGGGCTTGGAACATGTGTGGTCATTGAAATTTATTAAAGAAAAATTTCACAAACTATGCTAGGATCTGCATAAATCTGATCTCAAAAAACCTCTCCTAGATTCAGTTACTCTAAAAAAATGGGCTTAGACCTCATGATCAAAGCCCAGATTATAAAAACCTACATTTCAGATGCAAATAAAGCCATCAATACAACCAATTGAGGCTTCATTGCCAGTTCCCACAAAAGCTTAGTGGAGATTACAAAGAAGCAAAAATCACCTAGGAATGAAGAACAAAATCCCTCCCCAAAAATATTAAGTGGATCCCACAAACCATGGTGAAAAACTAGAAAAAATTCTCATCTTTGGAAGTATTTCATGCAAGGAAGGAGGCAGAACCAAGATCGGATGAAAATGCTAATTAGGGGTCAAAATGCTAATCCTGATGAAAAATTGAAAAAGAGATTCTTTTAGACAATGAAAATTGGAAAATATTGAAGAGTATTTTAAAGAGGATATACAAACAATGCCCAAAATTCATCCATCCCCCACAAAAATAAATAAAAGTTGGCACAATTCCATTCTTACTTGGAATAGAAAGGAAGATGTGAGATCTCTCTCCCAAAAGTTGGGGAGGTCACTGGTTCAACTCTTTTGATCCCCTCAGGGTTTGGGTCCATAATCAAGGCTGATGGTTCACCCCATTTACCTTCTATGAATCTTGGGGAAGTACTTGAATGGTTTTCTGTGAATTTGTTCCTTGGAAATAAAGAAATGAAATACTATGTTGGTACCAGGATCATCCCCCATTAAAAATTTTACTTTCTGGCAGTGTGCATCTAAAGATGGACCCTGAATTTCGCTGACGGAAGCTTATCCAATAGTGTTTTTCCAAGCCTTGATTTTTCTGCAAGTTATTTCATCCTATCATCTTTTTAAGTTTTGGTGGTGTCAATCTTCCATTGCTACATAAGCCTAATATTCATTTATGTTATGGTTAACTTTCCATCAAGTTTGATAACCCTACACATTTTATTGCTTTCCAATAAACCAAGGTCTTCACCATTGCTCCTTTATTCTTGTGTGAATTTGAGAGGTTGATCTCGTCAAAATATTGGATCTTTCCAGTCTCGGGTCAATTTTTCAGGCTTTGCTCTTTGTCAAATTCTTCTAGGCCCAAAATTGTTAAAATTGTTATTTGATGAAATTCCCATATTTCCTTTTGCTAAAATATTAGGTCCAAAGTTTTTTTTTTTTTAAATACTTATTAATTATTATAAATTAATAATTCTTACGAGTCGTTTAAATTTTTGGTTAAAAATTTATTTAAAAAAAAAGGTTCACTTTATTCATGTTACGTGGATCTTTATTAAGTTATGGCTCTTTCAGTTTTATAAAAGGATGTCTTTGTTTTATCTTCCATATCTCGTATCTCATGGGAGTGTTAAACTTTTAAGTTATTAAGTCCCCACCTACCGTCACACTAAGCATGATAATGCCAAGGCTCTGCGTGAACTTTCCAGGAGTCAAGCTAAGTCTTAAAATGTGCTACGAAGAAAGCTCGCAAGGAGCCACAGCAATATATTTTGTCACGGTTTTGTGATCCCGCTCAATTTTGTGAGTTTTTCGAACTGCATATTGCGATGAAGACTGAAGAAGCCTCCAACTGCTAGCAAAGTTGCCAATCATCCAAATGCCCTGTCCGGGAGTGCTGATCATGGCCATTGATTATAAGAATTGAAGCATGTGAACATGTTTATCATTGTCATTAGAGTGCTAGAAATTACTATGGTTGAAGCTGTGTCCGATTAAATAAAAGCTTCAGGAGAGATGGGATACAGAGGATGTTTGCAGCAGAGCAGAGTTTACAACAGTAGACTTTATTTCATGGACTCATTCAAAAAATCCCAGCTTTTACAAAATTTTGTGGTCAATGGAGAAGGACTCTTTTATATTTGTGTGAATTGATTCCAGAAATTCAAGATTGATTTGTCTATTTAATCTATGTCCTTAGAAATTGAGTTCCTTGGAATCCAATGATTTATGAAGCATATATGATGTATTTCCTGGAGAGATTGAAGCCTGCTTTCTTCAGCCCATATAATGTGTTAGAAGGACCAATACTCAGGCAAAAGGGAGTTGGATTTACATCATATACTGCATACTTGTATATTTATGAGCATGATAACTTTCTGACAGGCAAATTTAACATTTGGAGAAACATCTGGCATCAAAATCAACAAAGATCGAGCATATTTTGAGTCATGGATCAAACATCTCACAGTTAAAACAGAGATTCAAATTGATTCCTAGTTGTTGGATAAATGAAGTGGCAGAATCCTGGAGACAAGGTATACAAATAATTAAAGAAATATCCCGCTTGAAGAAGATTAAAACAAACCCAGATTCAAAGGTCAAAGATTAACCTAGATTCAAGGATACAAGTGGCAGGGCACCTGGCAACAAAGAAACAACTATCAAAGAACCAGTTCCATATTTCTGGTGGCAGATCGAGATTTATTCTATTTTTGGGCTTGATGATAAGCTTTCATTCCTTAAAACTTGTAACTGTTGGTTGATTGTATTCTTCTATATATTCACATATCTAGAATGTGAAAGGGAGAGGTTCCAGCCCATGAGGCTGAGAGTTGTATGAAGTCAAAAATCATATACTGAAAGTCTGAAACTTTTGCTCTGTTTATTTTATTGGAGATTATTATTTGAAGACTATTTCCTATCTGTTTTGAACCAGGTTCTAGTTGTTTTTTAGTCTGAATACTGTGCGGTTATGTTTTAATTGGTTTTAGTTATGGATTCCTGAGCGACAATGTTTTTGTTGTGATTTCCCATGCTTAGATTTAGTATTTCAGATTCCATCTTTGGAATTTTTTTTGAACATGTTTCTTTATATTAATGTGTGAATGAGCTATTAGCTCCACATATTACCAATCTTCTTTGAACCTTGGTCATCCTGGTATGATTCTTCCTTTTAGTCTGGTCATCCATTGTTATTTGCAGAGCCTGATGTTATCAGCTGTCTACACTTTCTCTACCTACAATATTATTTGACCTCCTTACACAAGCTACCATTAAAGACAAATTTAACCAGTTATTTTGTCCCGAGCTTAAGATGTCCTAGCCATGCCCTCTCCTCAGTCGGATTGCATGTTTTAGCACTAACATACTTTATATCATAAATTTTAATTGGTTTTTTAATTTTAGTGATCTATGGTTTTAGGTTAGTTTCTTGAGTGCAGAATCTACTCACAAGGGTATGCTTTTTGACAAACAATTTCAACATAAGCTAGAGTTGTTGGGATCTACTCATTGTGGAAATGATAAATAATGTAATTTAGAAGTCTATTTTGATATAATAGGACAATTCTCCACTTAACATTCTTTTACAAATATGTGTGGAGATGGAATTTATTCAAGGGTTTGCCAGAAGAAATACTTTTGCAAAACAACAAAATATTAAGTGGAACCACTTATTAAAATATGATAATATTCGGTTTCATTTTAAGCTCTGTCATGAATATAGTCACATTGTATCTTCATGCAGAAAATTGACAGAACTAATAATTGCCAATGTTAGAAGAAGACAGGAACTGGAGTAATCAGATTACTTAGTTCACAAAAGAAAAAGGCAAGTGTGGAGGTTTCAGATGATTTTTTTTTAAAAGAAGTTGGTCAAGACATCCAGGGAACCTATGAGGATGCAGATTAACCAAAGTTAGTCAATAATAAAGCTCAGGAATATATATAAATATATACATAGATAAAAGAAGATTCATTTCGCTTCAAAGAGTGAAGGTGGAAAATTTAAGGATGCAAATTAAAAAATCACATAAACAAAGATGAAGTAGATTATATAGTATCATCATACAGAAAATTGACAGAATTAATAACTACCAAAGTCAAATGGATATGGAAAATGAAGCAATCAGATTAGTTGGCTCACAAATGAAAGAGGCAAGAATGAAGGTTTTAAATGAATTTTGCTAAATAGAAGAAGTTGGTCAAGGAATCCAAGGAACCTATGAGCATGTAGATTCAACAAAGGTAGTCAATAATGAAGCTGAGGAATATAATGAATATATAAAATATACAGTTTTTTAAATGGGAATTCATCCTTTTATGGATAGTACACCCAGAAAAAAAAAATTTGATCCCACTCTCACACACTCCAGCAAAGAACAGGGTTTGTTGATAGCTTTCCAACACCATACAAACATCTGCCTCAAGGCCACAACAATTTCCATATAATAAATAGGCACATCCAGGAAACCCCACACAGGGGAGGAGCATGCCCACCATGATTTTAACATGGGTCATTGTCACGAAAACGAATCCAAGTTGCCGCTAGACCACAACTCGAACTCGATGGACATATATAGTTTATGTGCATACATACATATATGAAGCAATCATATTACTCATGTTCACAAAAGAAATATGGAAATACATAGTTTTGAGATGAATTTTGTTAAAAATAAAACGCTTGCCAGGACATCTAATGAACTTTTTAAGATGCATATTCAACAGAGCTAGTCAATAATGAAGATCATGAATATCATGTATGTTGCATATAACATTCTAGAGAAAATATCACCAAGGGTCCAAAAAGCAACTTATCAAGAATATTGAGGAAAATCTCACAAAATATGAAGATCATGAATATCATGTATGTTGCATATAACATTTTAGAGAAAATATCACCAAGGGTCCAAAAAGCAACTTATCAAGAATATTGAGGAAAATCTCACAAAATATCAGCAAGCATAATGTGGACCTGAAAAACTCAGAAATATTGGCAACCTGCAAAACTCAGGAAATTTTGAAAAAATTAGGAGAAATAGGAGATATTTGCAACTAATAGGAGATATTATCAATGTGGATTGTCACAAAGTTTTCTTAGCTTGATTTGGATAACAAACATCACTAATATCTACTGTTATGGTCATTATTTTTATGATTGATATGACATAGATAAAGAAATACACATGGGAGTTTTAGACATGAAAAGGGTGATAAAAGCCGGAAGCAGCTTAGCATTTATTTTCAGCTGCTGGAACTTGATTTTTCTTTATTTTCTTATGTTTTTCCCACCAGTCTTGAAATTAGAAACTCTTAATATCTTTTTATATATTTAGTATTTGAGTCTTGGGCCTTTGTTTTAATCTGTAGTGTTTTTCTCTGTGAAACTGAAACTCAAGTTTTGGTATTCAGATATGATAAGATAATGTTATTAATGTCCACAAATGATGGAGGAATAGATCAATGGCATTAGAGAGTACAATACAATCAGTGGCCATGAAACTGTGGGAGTGTCCAGAACACTCCTAGATGCTAAAATGCTATCCGAGTAAGAAAGATACACAAGATACCAACGGAAGGAAAAGAGCATGAGTTAAAACCCTAAGAAAATTGAGGCCCAAACTCAACATTGACATCATAACTGGACATAAAAGTAGTGGTGGAGGAAGGAAAGTAGACATCTGTCTCCATCGATCATTGTGAAGGAACTGATGGAAAGCTTGATGATGTCCTTTGGAGAGTGCCCAAGGTTGAGGTGGCCTGGCTGTACAATCTTGGTAGGATCAATGGAGTGAGATAACCTCTCTCCTAAAATATGAGGCCAAGGGGAAAAATCTAATGACGGAGGTTTGGCTGCTTGACCCAACTTGGGGGGCCATACACAATAGTGGACGAGTCTGGCTCTGAGGTTGTGTAGGGGTGATGTCCTTTCCAACCATGTGGGAAGAATTTTGCTCTCATAGATCTAATGCCACCTATTTCCAAGGCGGGATAGTCTGCAGGTGCTTCCAACCTCTGAGATAGGCTGGCAGAAAGATGTATTGAATCTAATGGTAACAGGCCTGGAGAGACCACACAAAGTCTTTTGTCTTTGGATTGCTGCCTCACAAACATATAAGGCTAGGCAACTTTGATCAGAATAACAAAAGAAAGTTACAAGGGAACCTCCTGAGTCTCAAAACACCTAGTATGGATCTGGTGCTGCAAATATAATTTAAATTTTTTAAACAACTTGATAATGGCAATCAGTATAATATTGTCAGGATTGAAGATTGAAATGGTATGTTCATTTTGTTCTACAATATATCATAAGGAATGTGGGGTATGTGTAGATAAAATTTTTGACTTGCAGATGATGTGTTCATTTTGTATGCATGAATAGGGTAACAAATGACACAAAATTGCATGAGCTGGGATGTTGTGGTGAATTTTTTCTAAAATTGGAGGCTTCTATTGATTCATTCATTTGTTTTTCAATATCTAATGCTCATTAACTAACTGTAACTTGTAAGGAATATTTTCTGTGTCCTGTGTTTTGCAAATAGGAACTAATCCTAACATGTCAAATATAGAGTGATACATGGCAGTGAAAAAGTCCTTTTACTCACCTTTTCCAGCTATAAATGCTAGATTTATATTCTAGTCCATTTGACCTAGTTTGGTCTGTTGTGGGCATTAATGGTAGTATATGTTTATTTTGATAAATAAGAAGTGTTTATATTAATGTACAGTCTAATGGTCATTATTTAATTGTAAGGATTATTTTATGTGTTCTGTGTTTTGCAAATAGGAACTAAGCCTAACATGTCATGTAAGGGACATATTTTCTCTTTAATCCACTTTGCTTTGTAGTTGTGGCTTAGTCACTAATGCTAGTAGATGCCAACTATGGATTCCAATTCATGTGATTTGAGAAATTCTTGTTTACTGTCTTGTAGATAGATGCCCAGAAAGCCCAGGATGATACCAACATAGACTCACTAAGTAGGAAGAACTATAATAATTATAATTATTTGAAGTGGGAAAGCACTGTTACATTGGGCGACTATTCTTCGAGGAATTTTGGAAAGAGAAAAAACAAGAACAAGGCTTTGAAATAAACAACAACTAGGCTGAAGGATTCACCTAAATAAGTGTCAATGAGTATGTTTGAGATCTACTACGGTACGACATAAAACCACGGGATTCTAATGACTTCTATGAAGCCATTCTAGAGGTGAAACACAACAGCAGTAAAAAAAAGCCTTGAAACATCATCATCTTGAGTCTTAAGCAGACCTGTAGCAGCCTGTGGTTAAGGAGTGGAAGTATAAAGTCTTCAATGGACAAAAGTCTCCAAGCTGGGGTTCTCTGGGTGTTGCCCCTTAATCACTGGGCTGAGCCAATTTCATCTTTCTTTGTTCCAAGAATGCAGACTTGGATTTTGACACTCATGGTTGATGTTCAGCCAAATTGTCGTTGATGGCTTGGGGTTTGGTGTGTGCCTTGGCTTATCACAAGATGTACAGAGTAACAAACATGAATGGCACAAACTACACTGTTTTCAGACAAATTGTAAGCAATGGCAGGAAATTTAGTGTGCATATACTTGCCTGTAAACAAATTGTTTTGTTGTGAATAATATCCAAAACGCCCCTTGATGGGCATTTTTCCTCTTGTAATACAGGACTGGGCCTTAATTGTGCAACTTTTGTGTGTGAGAAAGCTTTCCTAAGCGATCTACAAATAATATTATCTCTGGTGACGAGCCTGCTCTCAGACTTTCCTTTTTGAAAATATGCTTCTTATATTATATTAATAAAATAATATGTACAACGAGAGCATAATACAAAAATGGGTTACAGAAAAGGCCATGACCATAGGGTTAAAAAATGCAATTGAAATCTCACTACCAGAAATCAAAATGGGGCATTAACTATAGGAAACCCAATAGAAACTGAATACAACTACCTGACAACAAATTATTGTCCTTTGGCCCTCAAAAGATATGCAGATGACAAAATTCAATATCTGACTACATCATTCTTTTGTTTTAAAAAATATCAATTTCATTGTTTTTGAAATGTGGTCAGGGATCAGATCTTAAAACCAATCCATCATTCGGTAAGAGGGAACTATGTAATAAATGAATCATAATAATGATAGGTTGACATGCCATTCAATCTTTGAAGTGCTGAATTCTGATCTCTGTTTATGTGACTGACATGACACTGCTGTCTATTTTTCACATAAAATATTTGCTGAATAATTGAATCATAATAGTGACAGGTTGACATGCCATCCTTTCATTGGAGTGCTAAATTTTTATCTCTGTTTAATTATTATCCAGATCATGTTGATAATGAAATGAAAGATAACATTAACACAGAAAGTAACACAAAGATGCAGTAAACCAAATTCTATTACTGAAAGAATGGTGGAGAGCATAGTACCAATACAATGGATAAAATGATGGTAGCTATCTCTAAGAAGAGATGTGTCTGCTATGCTCATTTGCAAAAAGTCCATGGACCATAACAAGAGGTTGAAAGTTTGAAACTACATTTTATAATTTTGCCAATTCTCCTAAGAGGCAAAACCCCTAAGATGTAAGAACCCTTACTTGAACATGGAGTTAGTGTTGAGTGTGCACGATACATTGGACGAAGATGAGCTTTATGGAAAAAAAGCGAAGCCTTGCCAAGACCATAACTTTTTGTTCATTTCTTTGTTTTAGGTATTTTTTAACTTGTTGGAAAGAGAATTTGCAGATTGAGTCGGATGTTCTAGCATTGGGTGTTAGAACCTGGAAAAATGCATGGGAAGGCCAATATCAGGACCATTTTGAGATGGATATTGCTGGGCACCTAGATTAGTCCTCCGCCCTTTAGGAGCAATGTTTTCTGTTGCATCATGTTCTGTACTAATTTGGGGAACTTTGGTTGGATTTGCTTCCTGATGAACCACTTACCTTGGTGAAGAGGTTCTTCTACTTTGACATCTTGAAAAATTGTATATTCTGTTGGCAAGTGATCTTTAACTTGTTGTCCATGATCTGTTCCATTGTAGCTTTCTAAATGTAGTTATGGTTGAGCTTTGTAGTGGCCAAATTCTCTGCCACTTTTGAGGTGTGCAACAAAGGCATAAGCAGATAAGCAGATAAACAGCTTATCCCGGGCAATGGAGTGCAAAACAATTCTATGCATTGGAAAATTTAGTATGAAGCAACATATTAAACCGGAAAACATGCCATAAATAGCAGTATTTCTATCCATAATGGGTCTGCAACTTACACTTACAGCCAATGTACAAATCTCAAAAAGATACTATAGCAGTTCCATTATGTATGTGCCTCAAATTATTACATCAAAGTTGAATACATCTAGTAAAGAGACAATCTTTCATTGAATAATCAGTCCATACATTGCACAATTCAGACCTGATATTATCAAGTCTTAAGAGGACAAACAGATCACTCTTCACAGCCCTCCTATGATGCCTAATAAACATTATAATAAATGTAACATCCCTGTTATCCAGACATCTAGTTCTATGAACTTGAAAACAAAACTAACCTCTTAGCCTTAGTGAAGACTGTAAACCCCAAGAAACTTTGAACAATTGCAGAAGCCACTGTCAAAAACTCCAGCTTTGCCGAATGCAGAGATCTAATGATTTTTCTTGTGGTTTTTACTGGCTCTTGCCCCCCTTATATAGGGACTTCGACATGCTGGAACCTTCATCTCATTTATGGAGTATGGACCAATTCAAGGTTAAAATAATCTTTACCCAACAAAATTTGGTGGTTGAAACCTCAATTCAAACCCCCATTAACCAAAATCGACGGGAATTGGGGCGATTCGAAATTCTGAAATGAGATTTTCATGAAAACCTCAACGCCGGGCTGCCATTGCCGAAAATGTGGGGCGAGCCAGCTGCTCGTGGGCGTCATCATGGGCGAAGTTCGAACCATTCAACCAAGTTACCATTACCAATTGCGGCCTCGGCCCTTCATTAGACCATTACCCAAACAATAAATTTTTGGGCCACTGGCTGGGCAAACCAATTGTTCGCGCCCTCCATTACCAGAAAATGGTGGGCAAACCAACTGTATGCAGCCTCCATTACCCTAAATGGTGGGCGAACCAACTCTTCCAAGACTCCATTACCCGAAATTCTGGGCGAATTCACCATTTCGAGATTCTTTTAGTTGGCTATATTGATTTTTCCAATTTCGCGATCTTGGCTATTCGATTTCCTTTGACTATGTGTTAAATAAATATGGGGCTAATATGTTAAATTTAAAAAAACTCATTTCATATTAAAAATTCGCCCAGGGTTTCTTGGTAACCCCTATAATTTCGCCCATGGGCTATAATTCGCCCCTAAAATTTTCCCTGCTCCTTGGCCTATTTGATATCCTTCAAGTAGTATCCCTAGATGGTTAGAGGTAATGGATGCCACACAACCTTTTATACATTTGTCAGCACTGCTCCTGTACTATTTATAAAAACTTGGTAGGATATCTCCTATAAGACCAGTTTTTCAGTGACAAAGTGAGGTAGGAGACATGGAGGATTAGTGCCACCATAAATGCACAAATAGGTCCCTTTCTGAGTGACATAAGAATCTCCTAGTGTATTTTTGGGCCTGGCCCAAGTTGGTCATTTTTTTGTAAGTTAGATTTTGGAACTGTGGAGCTGAGCGCAGTTCAGTTGAAGGCTTTTTGACAAAGTCTAATTTTGGGATGCTGCGAAGTTCAATGCTGTGAGGAGTATAGCGCTGTGATGTGGCCAGTCTACGGAGGTCTGGAAAAGCAGAGTGTTGGACGGAAGAAGGCACAAATTCCGGTTAGAGCATCGGTGGTCTATTTTTCATAAAGATGCTCCATGAGTGCCAGGCGATGGGTAAGGAGAAAAGAGTAAGAAAGCAAATGGTCGCACATGTAAAGAACCACTACCTGAACCAGTCGCACAAGACCGTTAGAGGAAGAACGACTCGGTGAAAGCGACATGTTGGCATGCATGCGACAAGGAGGCTTATAGCGACGTGAGCATGCGCTGAAGGCGACCACGATGGAAGATTCGCTACCAAAAGCCAACAAGTCCGGTTAAGTTGAAAACCGTGACAGTTTTGTAAACCTAAGGGTTTTTCCTTCGAATTGTAAAGACATGACCTATGGGAATGATCTATAAATAAGGCATATTTTGTATGGGAAAGGGTTAATCTCTAGAGTTGGGCTTGTATCTTATTGTAGCATTTTGAGCAAGACCTGTTTTGATTGCCATTGTAAAGGCTTTGCAAGTTGTGTGCGCAGAGGCCTATTGAGAAAGAGAACAGAGTCTGCAACTGAGTGCACAGACTGAAACTGTTGTACCCTTCCCAAAGACTAATACAAAAATAGTTCTTGTGGACGTAGCTCCCATCCTGGGGGTGAACCACATTAAATCCTGTGCAGTGTGATTGATTGTTTGTTTGCATTTGCTTATTTGCTTACCATGGATTCCTGAATTTGCATTTATCAGTTGTTATGTTAATGCTTTTATATGTATTCACCATAGGAGAAAGATGAGAATAATATGTTAAGTATTACATGTATGGATGAATGTTGAATGCTCAATATTCTAAGTCTGTGAAGATAGCGATCTGCTAGATCATCACTTATGTAGGTAGAGATCGTGTTGTGTAACTCTCCCGACATGCAGCAACAAAAGTGCGCAGTATTGTGAGTTTCATCTGTTTACATTGGTTATAAGACTAAATAATCTAAGGCAGTAGATGATTGGATAACGATAAGTAAAGTCATCAATATCAGTTAAGTCCGCAGAGGAAGCGTATAAGTCAGTTGTGCTGTCCTATTATTTGCGTCCTGTCCGAACCGCGCAGTCCGTAGATGCACTGGTTGCGCAAGCATCTTAGCTTGTAGAAGCGAGGACCAAGGATAATTTTAGGGGTGAATTTTATCCCATGGGCTATTTTTCCATGTTTTTTTTCCAAAAAAAGATTAGCCAATTTGCATTTTTTGAAGCCCCATTTCGCCCAATTATGACGGGGTAAACTTTTTTCACTCTAAAAATAGCCAAAATATTACATAAACTATATAAAATCCTTAGAAATTGAAATAATTTTAGAAAAATATCCCCAAATATTTTATAGTTGACATTTTGAGAATTGGTAAGATTCGCCAAGGTTTATACACTTTTAAATAAGTATTGGTCTTTAAAATTATCCCTGGCGAGGACTGCGACGCAGTCTATCGTTGTGCAGTCTTCAATCCGCAGTACGATCCCCACAGCGCGCTGAGTAGTAGATATGTTTAAACAACTCATCACATCACTGTGGAAATGTGATTCCACGGTACCCTTATAGATACACCTCGGGTGAGACCTCAACCTGTTCGCAGGTTGTTGCCGAAAGGGCCGGTGAGAAGGGTTATTGTTGGTTCCTTGAAACCGCGAAGAACCTGGGTCTACATTGGAAACCTCTAAATCAGTATTTTAAGCCAACAAATGGTTCCGTTTCCGCGCTAAGAATCCGTGATGAGTTGAAGTCATGATGTGCGACGAAGAAGGAGCTTTGCTGGGTATTGAATTTTGGCATCTAGACAAGAAAGAAATCTGGGGTTGGTGTGACAAGACAGAGAGAGACTTCGCAAGAAAGGAGAATATACACCCACATCTCTCTGACATCCAGTGGTTGAACAAATACCTATGGAAAGACGTTCACGAAGTTTTATGGGCATCTTTTGGAAACGAGCTACACGAGTGGTTGTCAAGGCTCGCAGAGAAAAGAAACTGTACACCGCGAGACGTACCGACCGAGTGGACGCCAGAGCTTATTGAAAGGCTCAAAGCAGTAGACAACCCATTCACGAGAGTAGTTGACTTCTGGGTCGATAGTATACACTACAGATTTTTGTGACGCAATTCGTTGTGGACATGCTAAAGTCCTACAATGTAGCCGAAAGAGAGTTTTTCAAGGGATTCAAAGGTAAGTACTTGAACAATCTCAGTTTATACATTAAAATTATTTTGGCCGAGAAAGGCGTCTTTAGAATGCAGTGAAGTTTTGTTTAAATATGTCATGGTAGATAGTACATATAGTGGTTCTTACGAAGAAACCCATAACTTGAGAAGTGGAAAGAGATACAAGTTCATCGCTGAGAAAAATCCTGGACCACATGGACTCCGCGTAGATACCTAGATACCATGTGAGCTTGATAATCAAACCGCACCTCTGTCAGCCACGTATTAGCCTATTATGCTACAGAATACGCTGGTTGCACATACCGTGCCTCCCCTGTCTCAGAACCCGTCAGTTCAAAACCCGCCGGTTGCGAACACTACACAACCCACACCGCAGAACATTAGTATTGGTAACACAACAGGAGCAAGTGACCGGGATATTTCGACTCAACCTACTCCATCTCAGGCTGTACCAATTTAGAACGTCCAACCTTAGATCATTCCTCAGAGTATTATCCCTAGCACTACTCAGAGAACTGTGCCACCTAGAAGGAGGATGACTGACGATATCAAACTGCCGATATTCAAAGGAACGGGTCTAGAGGACCCTGATCAACATTGGTTTCTATGTGAAGCCATATGGAGTGTAAAGCAAGTACAAGATGACATTGTGAAGCAAGCACAACTCATCACCACCTTTAGAGATAGAGCCTTGCATTGGTTCATGAAGTATTCACAGGGACATAATAGAACCTTGGTAGAAATCAAGGCTGCACTCTTAGCAGAATTTAAGAAGCCAAAATCAGAATCACAATGTATAACAGAGTTGAAAGAGATCAAACATAAACCTAATGAGACAGTCTGGGAGTTTGATCAGAAATTTAAGACACTGTTGGACCAGGTAAGCTTCGTTATTGCACCGCAACAACACCATGAATAGTTTATAGTTGCGTTGTTGCCCCATATCAGACAACCGTTGATGCAAAAGAAAGTGGCTTCGCGGGAAGAATCCTTGGATATTGCGATGAAGTTGGAAGCTTCACCGATTAGAGAAACTAGCACTGGGATGAGGCAGATTTAGACCGAGTTGGCTACCCTGACACTACAATTACAGGATATCAAGAAAGGAAAGCAAGAGAGACAGGAATTCTGGTGTATAGGATGTAAGGGAGAAGGACACACTAAGGATCATTTTCCTTTATTCCAAGATTTCCTTAACATGGGTGGACCAAACCCATTAAATCCGAACCAAGGGCCATGGTGTGAAATTTGCAGAACTAGAGGACACCAGCTAGAAGACTGCCACCTGATACAGAAATACGTAAGCACACCTAAAAACCTATATTGCAATTTCTGTAAGTCAGTTGGGCATGATGAGTCCAACTGCCGTGCATATGAGCTCATGTTAGAAAGAAAGAAAGAAATATATTCAACATATGTATGGAGGAATGTATAGAGTCCAAGAAGAGACTCCGCAGAAACAAGATAATGTCCAGCATGATCAGGGAGCATACAGAGGCTGCGGAGGATACCGAGGGAGAGGAAGGAATAACGACCCAGCGCAAGGAAGAGGCCGAGGTCAAGTAATCTATTAGAAATGTGGCCAAGCAGGCCATGTATCTAGAGAATGTACCAACCCATGCACTACATGTAATTATTGTAAATCGTTCGATCATGTTATTGAAGACTCCCCGGTGTTAGAGGTAGAAATGCAGAAAAGGAAGCGACTAGATGTGCCGAACCCAAACATTCAGTTGATCGTAGTAGAGAGGAGACCTGCGGATCCAAGTATCAACGTAGTGATGCAAAGTGGCACTACGATAGGGAGAGATAGAGGAGCAGAAGCTTCAATTTCAGGAGACTTTAACACTAAGAAGACTCCTCTTGAAACAATATGGATAAGAAAAGCTGCTGGGAAAGCACCTGCTTTCGACCTAAAGAAAAACAAAGAAACCTTTGAAGAAGCGTGGGATATCTTCAAAGAGTCAGCACCCAGATCACCGAGAATCCCGTTGCGCAGTGAAATACTGCATATAGAAGATATGCCAGCTGCTTATGACAGAATGAGCGCTGCAGCAGAGACATGCACCTCTTTTGCGCAGTTCCTCGGGAGCTGCATGAAGTTGTTGAAGAGTCCAAACGCTATAGCAGAATTGCAGAAGTTGTTAGATCAGTATGAACCACGCAATGAAAGTGAAACCATCGATAGCGCAGTTCACCACATCAAGAAACAGAAGAGAACATGCAGAGAAATCAAACTCAGTGCACATATAGGAGACTATGAAATGGATGAGATCATTCTTGATATGGGATCAGAAGTAAATGTCTTAACTAAACAGACATGGTAGCAAATGGGGAGACCAAAGCTATTATGGTCACCTATCCAGTTGAGAATGGCCAATCAGGAGAAAGTCATACCCTTTCGAAGACTAGCCAATGTTGTTGTTGACATTGATGGAGTGTAAAGTTACACAGATTTCGAGGTTATCGAGATTGTGGATGGTAGTCATCCTTTTCCTGCGTTGTTGGGAATTGATTCGGCTATCGATAACCTCTCTATCATAAACTTGAAGACAAATAAGATGATCTTCGAAGGAAAGAATCTCAGTGTCATCGCACCACTAGACCCTGCAAACGGAGACAGATACAGTGAGCCGATTCAAGAGGAATCCAGAGCTCAAGATTTGGACCGATTTTACAAGATGACTGTGAACTAGGAAGATTGCATTAATCCTACTGTGGATGGAACACTCAGTTGGATATGCGACGTCTCTTGCATCTCAGAATCTGATGCAGGATTGGAAAACTGGCAAAGTCATATGCATGAAGTATCTGCAAGGAGATGCGTGCAGGGTACAAAATCACTGCGCTGGATTGGAAAGGAGGTAATCCCAATCCCCACCTATGATGGTTTATCTAATGTTTATTCCTTTATCAAAGAATACACTATAGAAATTGCAGATGAACATCACTTACCAACACTAGATATGGCACTACGCGAGACACCTGCCAGATGGTGGGTTGTGCATAAGCAGACATTGACCACATGGGATCAATGCAGAATCAAGATGCAAATCAGGTTTGCTGACAAGGTTGCACCACCCTTTGAGAAATATAATGGACAGACGGATCCAAAATAGCATATTGAGGTTTGTTCACAAGCATGGGGGGAGATACCACAAACAGAATGGGTGCATCTGTTTGTGCACACGATGGAGGAAGAAATTCCAAAGAAATGGTACCTAGATATGGAGTTGCACAGGGAAACTATAGATTGGCCTACCCTAACTTCGAACTTCCAGAAGAGTTTCAGTTTTGAAGACGAGTCCTACCATAAATGATGCTTTGCAGATTATTAAGGAAAGAATATTCAGACCAGAATGCCCACATAGAAACATGACATTAGAGGAATTCTTTGGACCTGACAGTGTACCTGCAAGCCTACAAACAGAATGGAAGGAATAGGTAGAACAGGCCATGGAATGTTATAACCTAGCTGAAGAGGTTGAAGATAAAGAAGGAAGTGATGAGGAGGACTCGCACAACATAAACATTCCTGAGTCAGAAGGTGCACGCGAGGTAGAGGGACCTCCGCTGGAAATCCTTGACATGAGCAGACCCGTGAAAACACAGAAAGTGAACATTGGCACCAGTGAAGAGCCAAAGTTCGCAAGTATTGGAGACTATTGGGATGATCAGACTGTCGCAGAGATCGCAGACCTGTTACATGAGTATCAGGATTTATTCCCGAAAAATTTTACAGAGATGAAGGGCATCTTGGGAGATTTAGGGGTTATGAAGATACCTCTTAAGCTAGGTGCAAAACCTATTAAGCAGAAGCCCTATATACTGAACCCACAATACAAAGAACAAGTCAGGGAAGAACTTGATAAAATGCTCGATGTAGGGATCATGGAGCCAGTCGAAGAGTTTGAGTGGATAAGCCCTATGGTTGTCCAAGATAAGAAGACAAAGGGTGAGATCAGGATTTGTGTGGATCTCAGAAAGTTGAACGATGCTTCAATGCATGACCCATTTACGACTCCTTTCACTGATGAGGTACATGATAATGTTGGAGGAAATGAGGCCTATTCCTTTACCGATGGATTTCGGGATATCATTAGATAAGAATTGATCCTGTGGATAGACACAATACCACTTTTGCCACGGAATGGGGGTCGTTCTAGTACACAGTAATGCAATTTGGTATGAAGAACGCGCCTTCCATCTTTTCCAGAGTTGTGATCGCAACATTCAAGGATTTCATGCATAAGTTTCTAGAAGTTTATTTCGACGATTGGACAGTATTTGGGTTGCTGAAGGACCATTGCGCAAATCTCAGATTGATGTTGGAAAAATGCAGACAGCATCAAATGTCGTTAAACCTGAAGAAGTGTATCTTTTGTGTACCCTATGGAATTCTGTTAGGACACATTGTGTGCAAGCAGGGCTTTATGGTTTACCCTACGAAGATCGCAGGCATTGTAAACTTGCCGACACCGAATTCAGTCAAGCAGTTGCGCACTACATTGGGGCATACCGGTTACTACAGGAAATTTATAAAGGGTTATTCACAGATAACTGCAACTATGGAGAAGCTATTAAAGAAAGATGTGTCGTTCATCTGGAACGTAGAGTGTGAACAAGGCTTCGACACCTTGAAAGAGAAAATGGTAACTGCGCCGATCCTAGTTTTTCCAGACTGGGAGAAGCCATTTCATGTCCATGTCAATGCTTCATGTATAGCATTGGGAGTTGTCTTAGCACAAACAGGAGAGGGAGGTATTGATCATCCCATCACATTTTCGAGCAGGAAGCTCTCATCTGTAGAGAAGAATTATACCACCACTGAGAGAGAAGGCCTTGTTATGGTCTATGCACTGCAGAAGTTCAGGCACTATATGCTTGGTGTGCACTTCTCTATGTTCACTAACCATTCTTCTTTGAAATACTTGGACAACAAGCCAGTGTTAGGGGGGAGAATCTGCAGATGGTTATTACTCTTTCAGGAGTATGACTTTGAAATAGTGGTTAAGCCAGGAAGATTGAACTTAGGACCTGATCATCTATCAAGAATCGAGTCAGGAGAAGAGCCTATGAACCTTGAAGACAATATACCTAATGCGCAGTTGTTTTCTATCCAGATAGCTGATGAATATTATAAAGACATCATAGATTTATTGAATACTGGGTTGGCACCCATAGAGTTTACTACGCAACAGAAGAAGCAGTTGGTAGTAAGAGAAGCAGAATTCACCATTATCACAGGCCAACTATACAAGTTGGGGCCGGATGAAGTACCGCACAGATGTGTGTTAGAGCACGAGAAACCATTCATACTAGCTGATGCACATTCCAAAGTAGCAGGAGGTCACTATGCAGGAAGAGCCACTGCACAGAAGATATTGCGGGAAGGGCTACGATGGCCTACGATTCACAAAGACACGAAGGAGCATTGCCAGAGCTGCGATGTCTGTTAGAGGACAGGAAGGCCATCGCGAAGAGATGAGATTCCATTGAATCCACAGTTGACATTATAGGAATTTGAGAAATGGGAAATTGATTTTGTGGGACCTATAAACCCACCAGGGAAAAGAACGGGTGCGAGGTATATTATTAATGCAACTGATTACCTCACCAGATGGGCAGAAGTGAAGCCAGTGAAGACTGTAGCGTAGGTACTGCTGCGCAATTCATATTTGAAGACATCCTTACAAGGTTTGGATGCCCCAAATATTTTGATGAGTGATCAAGGCACTCACTTTCTGAACAGATCCATTGAGGCATTGACAGAAGAGTTCTGCATTCATCATCAGCGAAGTACGCCATATCATCTGCAAGCGAATGGAACTGTTGAAGCGTTCAATAAAGTACTGGAGAATGCACTAACTAAGGTATGCACTGTGAATAAGGATGATTGGGACCTGCGCATTCCATCTGTTTTATGGGCCTATAGAACTACTTGCAAAATTTTGAAAGGCCATACACCTTTTAGGATAGCCTATGGACAGGAAGCAATAATGCCAATGGAGTACATTGTTCCAAGCTTGAGAATAGCTGCATTCACAAGAATGGAAGATCGTGACGCACTGGAAGAAAGGATTCTACACTTGGTTGATTTGGAGGAGGATCGCTTCATCACAGGATTTCACCAACAAGTGTAGAAAGAAAGGGAAAAAGCATGGCATGATCGCCACATAAAAAACAAGACCTTTCAGGTAGGTGATCTAGTCCTCCTGTATGATAGCAAGTTCATGAAGTTTCCTGGAAAGTTTAAGATGCATTGGCTTAGCCCATATACTATTGTACATGTTACTAATGGTGGCACAGATCAATTAGCCACATTAGCAGGAGATAACTTGATCGACCTAGTTGATGGAAGCAGACTTAAACCCTATCGGGATAGTCCTGCTTCGCAGAACCCGTGATGATCAGAAAGAAAGGAAATTTCTAAGTTCCAAGTACAGTTTAAATTGGGCACTAGAAAAGGGAAAGAGTATGTATGCGATGTATGATGAGGAAGTGTATATACCACGCAGCACTTGTTCAGAAGTGTGGTTGCGCCAAAAAAAAAATAAAAAAAAATGAGGAACCGCACAGTTGCGAAGTCCAAAAGGAAACTTCAAAGATCAGCTTGAATGGGAAAGGCACCTAAGTTCAAAAGAAGGAAATCCAGTCTTGTGCAGTAACTGCGTTGGAGTGTGGATAGTATACCGCATAGCTCAAGACGCTACTCCAGAAAAATAGTCGTTAGAATGTTGGTCGCAAATATAGCCATTATACAGTACTTTGCTAGTGACCACTCGGGCATTTAAGATAGAAATAGCCGTTCTGAACGAATTAATGAATGAAAGGACCGAAGAATCCACCGGATTTGGCCAACGGATACCACATCTAATGCTTATCTATTCGTTGAAGGGCATGGAGGAGGCTAGCTATGCCTATAAATACTTCCGCATTTGGACTCGCAGGAATTACCAAATACTTCGAATTTTCCTACGAGTGAGACTATTTGATTTTTTATAGCAAGTCATCAGTGATTCCATTGCTTTTCCCAGATCTGCCTGGTGAATGTCTGATAGGTCCTCAATTGAAGAAGAATTCACGGTCCAAGAGACTGTGAAGGTGTTCAAATACGGGGGAATCAAAGGGATGATGATAACCCTAGCCAAGAAATTCGTCATAGAACAAGGTTAGGCTTCCAGAAGATCACCAAGGCACGCTCCAACGATGCAGGACAAAGGAAAAGATCTAGTGGGGCCTAAAATCAAGCAACCAAAGATGAGTTCCACAGTGCCGCAGTCGCTGATAGATGATAAGGAGATACCATTGACACTTACCCCTAACTACATCTCGCCGCATGCACTGGACGCACCTATCATCAGGCTAACGAAGAATGCCAAATATGAGATTCTGCTCTCGCCGATATCAAAGCATGTCGAGGTGGACAAAAATTTGCTGGGAAAGATCCCAGAATGTAAGTGGGAAGGCTATGATCTGCTTTAGATGTAGAAGAATCCCAGTGAACCTAGGTTCCCACAGTTCCATCCCAACCAGTACATGTGCTGGAAGAAAGATGTGAAAGGCAACCTCACCTTGGTCGCGGAAAGTTGGTTGTTTGGAGTAGTCCAGTCGGGACTGCTCAATTTGCTCAGACTCCCGCATTTTGACAGATCGCAGGAGCTAAATGTGGTGGTGCGAACTTTGATGGCTTGCATCCACCAGGGATATTTGTGGCTTGACCACAATATCGACCTAAGTATTGACTTAATCCACCAGATCACTGGATTGAGCAAAAGAGGTGTAGATACGAAGCAATTTTTCCAAGGGAAAAGCAAAGATAAAGAAGTAGTTGCAAATATGAAGAAAAATCAAACCATCGTCAAAGGAAAGAGAGGTTTTTAGACGGAGGACATAGATGATAAAGCAATGAAGTTTGTCACGCAACAATTAGCCAGCAAAATTCTCAGAAAATCCAAGCCTTTGGAGGTACTTCCGGGCCCATTACTACTTGGTGTCGCAGTCGCGGAGGGTGGATAGTTCAACTGGTGTCAATACCTGTTGAACGAGTTCTTGGAGGAACTAAATGACACACAGATGAATGGTGGTAACTTCCATTTTACATGGTTAATAGTGTTGATCCCCTTCATAGGGTGGAAGGACCCAAAGGATTACGTTGTCATAATCACCGACAGCAATGACTACAAAGGAGCCCACTATTCAAACCTTTGGGAAAATTTGCATTCACAAAGACAGCACGTGACAGCTGAGGTCTTCTACACCTATTATGACCAGCTGCGTAGAGCCATAATTCTCACCCCGCGGATAACAAAGAAGGTAATGAGTAAGTATATTCACACTGTTGATTTTTATGCTGACATGTGTTGCATTCACATTTCAGCCAAAGCACAGAAGAAGAACAATGAATTGTTCACAGGAAGATATCATATGTATGAAGATTATATTGATAATATCATGAGGAAATGGCCTGCCGAATTTCGAGTTGAAATTGTGGATATCCAAAGCGACTCCAGCGAGGAAAACCCCATGCCATGTCCCATTGTTGAAGAAAAAGAAACGGGAAAAAGGAAGGAAGTTGAGAGCCTAGCACAGCCAAAGGGGGCAAGAAAGAAGCAAAAAGCCACTAAAGGCATTTAAGAAGCAATACTACATGATGATGATTATGAAATGATCGTAGCAAAGGTCACCGAATAGATGGAAGATCTGATGACTGAGAAGGAGGAAAAAGACAAATAGATTCAAGAAGCTTTGCAGGTAAATCTGACCACGCTGCAGGGGATTACAGAAAAAAAAATGAAGAAGTAAACAAAAGATTACCCTTGCCATGGGACTTAGAGTCCAAAGGGAAGTCAGGAGGAAATTTGCAGTAGAAGATGCCGCAGCTAGCCATGACCATGCTTGCGAAGTCCTGCATGATGAGCTAGCTCACAGAGAGCTATGGAGCTACAGGATGAGCATGATCGACGAAAAAGACTAGAGTCCATGATCACTGCGGTCGCAGATGATATATCAGAATGTGACGTACACATAGATCCCGTGGATACTGTCGTTAGGATCGGTGAATTGGTTAACGATCTTAAGGCAGAGATGCGAGATATGGAGATCAGCCATGAAGCTAAGGTTGCTGCCTTAGAGGCACAGACTAACCCGCAGACTCCACCAAATCAACAACAGTTAAGAGTGAAGGAAATGAAGGCCGCAGTAGCAAGTATAGCCACTGAGGTGGCTAAGTGCCAGAGTCTGTTAGATGATGCGTCGAAGGCGTTCACTACCCTCGAGGAGGATCCATGGTTACTCGAAGTCAAGAACGTCATGAAAAATAAGCAAGCAACATTCGAACGAATGGATGCAGAAGTTAAATCGTTGATTCCAAGAGAAAGACTCCATAGGTAAAAGGAAGTCCAAAGCATGAAAAAAGAAGTTAAAGCATTAAGAGAAAGAGAGAGTGAAATGACAGACAAGTAGCAGCCCTTGCAGGAGGAAGCCCACATGATCTCATAGGAGATCGAGGAGAAGTTAAAGGAGTTGCGCGAAAGTCAAAAACACGTGGAACAGCAAGCCGAGGATGATGAATAACACCTGAGATGTTGGAAACCGTGAAACAAGTTGAGCAAGACACTAAGGAAGCAGTTGAAAAGTTTATTGTTACATACAATGAGTTCGTTGCGAAGCTAGCTCCGCAGGCAAAGGAACAGCTAGGAGAAGTCGAAGTTGAAGGTGGCTCGGGGACGAGCCACATGTAAGTGTTAGGGGCTTGTTGGGCCTGGACCAAGTGGGGCATTTTTGTGTAAGTCAGATTTTGGAACTGCGGAGCTAAGCGCAGTTTAGTTGAAGGATTTTTGAAAAAGTCTAATTTAGGGATGCTGCGAAGTTGCGCTCAGTGCAGCGTCGGAAGAGCTACGAAGTTCAGTGCTACGAGGAGTACAGCGCTGCGATGTGGCCAGTCTACGGAGGTCCAAAAAAGCAGAGTGTTGGATAGAAGATGACACAGATTTAGGTTAGACCATCGGTGGTCTATTTTTGGTAAAGATGCTCCATGAGTACTAGGCAACGGGTAAGGAGCAAAGCGGAAGAAAGCGACTGGTCACACATGTAAAAAACCACTACCTGAACTAGTCGCACAAGACCATTAGAGGAAGAATGGCTCGGTGAAAGTGACCTATTGGCATGCGTGTGACAGGGAGGCTGATATCGACGTGAGCATGCGCTAAAGCCGGCCACGATGGAAGATTCGCTACTAGAAGCCAGCAAGTCCGGTTAAGCTGAAAACCATGACAGTTTTGTAAACCTAAGGGTTTTTCCTTCGAATTGTAAAGACATGACCTATGGGCATGATCTATAAATAAGGCATATTTTGTATGGGAAATGGTTAATCTCTAGAGTTGGGCTTGTATCTTATTGTAGCATTTTGAGCAATACCCGTTTTGATTGCCATTGTAAAGGCTCTGCAAGCTGTGTGTGCAGAGGCCTATTGACAGAGAGAAGAGAGTCTGCAGCTGAGTGCGCAGACTGGAACTGTTGTACCCTTCCCAAAGACTAATACAACAAAAATTCTTGTGGACGTAGCTCCCATCTTGGGGGTGAACGACGTTAAATCCTGTGCAGTGTGATTGATTGTGTGTTTGCATTTGCTTATGTGCTTACCATGGATTCCTGAATTCGCATTTATCAGTTGTTATATTAATGCTTTTATATGTATTCACCATAGGAGAAAGATGGGAATAATATGTTAAGTATTACATGTATGGATGAATGTTGAATGCGCAGTATTCTAAGTCTGTGAAGATGGCAGTCTGCTAGATCATCATTTATGTATGTAGAGTTCATGTTGTGTAACTCTCCTGACGCGCAGCACCAGAAGTGCGCAGTATTGTGAGTTTCATCTATTTACATTGGTTATAAGGCTAAATAATCTAAGGCAGTAGATGATTGGATAATGATAAGGAAAGTCATCAATATCAGTTAAGTCCGCATAGGAAGCATATAAGTCAGTTGCGCTGTCCTATTATTTGCATCATGTCCGAACCGCTCAGTCCGTAGATGTGCTGGTTGCACAAGCATCTTAGCTTGTAGAAGCGAGGACTACAACGTAGTCTATCGTCGCGTAGTATTCAGTCTGCAGTACGATCCCCGCAATGCGCTGTGCAGTAGATCTGTTTAAACAACTCAACACATCACTATGGAAACCTGATTCCGCAGTACCCCCATAGCTACACCTTGGGTGAGACCTCATCCTAGTCATAGGTTGTTGCCGAAAGGGTCGGTGAGAAGGGGTTTTGTTGGTTCCTTGAAACTGCAAAGAACCTACGTCTACATTGGAAACCTCTAGATCAGTATTTTAAGCCAACATGTACCTAGGGATTCCATTTCCTTATCTGACATACATTTCATTGGTTCAACCATGGATGATCATATACAACAAAATCATAAACTCTTGGAATATTTTGACATAGTAGCCGTAGTACTTATGCTCCCATAATTGGAGGATCCTTCAAGAGACACTGCCATCACATTCCTGTAAAAGTATTACTAGCACACACCACATCCAAAAGGTAGGTGGATATGTAAAAATCAGATTCTTTCTTCGAGGTTGTGTACCTTGCATTTAGAATGACTCGTTTGATGGTTGCTGAAATGATGGAACCCCAATTGAAGGAAGTTCCTAGTGTAGTTACTTGATGTAAGATAGGCACCCATGATTCCCTAAATTGTGTTGCATCTCTTTCACCATAGACCCGAGACAAAAACATGGATGCCATTCTATAGGGAGGCCTTAAGGAATCATATGGGTATCATCCTATATCTCTTGGTCTAAACCTTTTTATTCTTTACCACCATTTCCTCAGGAAGGGATGATAATCTAGGTCCGCTGAATTGATCCATTCCTTGGTTAGACACACCATAGGTGTAGGGAACTTATAATAAGCTTCAAGAGTGAATGGTTGGAAAGAGGAAATGGATTTCCCTTTGGGATCCTTGATCAACCTATTGTCCTTGTCAACTCTAGAAATGACCTCTGAGTAAAGGAAAAGGGTAGGCCTTGTTGATACTTTATGCAATGCTGAATTTTTAATATTATGATATAGCCCCAGATCCTATGGGTCCTTAGGTGGGATTGAAGGAAATTGCTCATGTGTTCTATAAATTTCCCCTATGGACAAGTGAAAATTCTCCTAAACCAAGAATTGTATGGCCCAAGTCAGAAAGAAAACAATTGGAGACTAACTTTCTCCTAGATCTACCCTACATGCATACAATCAAGATAGAATAAGAAAGAGTAGAAAGGGATAGAGAACCTACCTCTTTCCAGATGGTTTTCCTAGCTACGTCAACCCTTGAGCTTTATGTCCAAGATCTAAATGCTAGAAAATACCTGCAATGATAGAGACAAAAACCTTCCTTCCTACTACAATGTATTGTTAAGCATAAGAAAATATCTAGCTACATTGAATGGAACAATGCAAACATACATGCCATTGAAGAAGAAAATATGGGATAAATAGGCCAAGTTAAATATTAATTGGAAAACAAGGAAGCACTTAAATCCATGATCTTGATCTAGTCATAGCTCCTCCAGCCCTTCCTCTCCATACCCTTTAGGATTATAGAACCATAGGTTTGATACTCAAAGCTTTTTCCTCTCCCGTATCACTCTACAATTGAGCAAAGTAAGGATACTTTCTTCTTCCCTCTTTTTACCCATGGATGGCCCTCATTATATAGGGTTTGGAGGATTAACTACTATGGAGAAAATGATGGATCAAGGGAGGATATGAAGGATCTCTTGGTTGTGGAGCCTGATCTCCCAGATTCAGAGATATGATTATTCAGCAATGTTTGTACCCCAGCTTTATATGATATGCAAAAGGATTGTACACTCACCCCAACGGGGGGGGCGAAGCCTCCCTCCACTAGAGTTCAGGGGCCAGCAGGGGTAGCGCCCTCGAGAAAGGGGGTTCGGGGAAGAATCCCTTGAAGGAAATTTTTGGGGTTTTTTTACGGGCCCATGGTTTTGGGTAACCCGTGGTATTTTCCCATGGTATTCCCCTTTAAAAGAAAGACATTGTAATACAACTAGGGTTGATGTATTGAGTATTATGCATTGTAAAGATCTATGAGATCGTAAGAGAGAGACTGTGAGAGAGTGTGAAGAGGAAGTGCAACATATGTGTTGCAGTTTGTATCCCTTCACTTTGTTGGATGGTATAATAATAAGGACTGGCAATTTCAGTGTGGACGTATCCCGTCTTGGGTGAACCACGATATATTGGTGTCTCTATTGTAATGTGTTTGTGTGTTTGTATTTGCATCTTGTTTATTGTTATTGCTCTGCGATCCTATTTTTCTAACAGTATCAAGAAGGATTATCCTCCTTGGAATGGAAAGGGAGGGAGAATTCGAAGCATGGAACATCCTATCCAAAATCATGATCCTAGATCCATGCCAAAGTAGTTCAACCAACTTCATTGCTCCCATAACATGGGCTAAAGATAGATGAAATGGGACTTCATCGCTCCCCTAACACTGCAAAGTTGAGTTCATCTCTCCTTGGACAAGGTAGGGGGGCGATGACCTTAAAAAATGGGCAAAAACCAAGGTCTAAATGATGCGTTTTCGACCTCCTAATGATGGATTTCTCTTCCCAACATGTATAGGGACTATAATAGGATTTAGGTTTCTCTCTAGAACACATATAGGAAGCATAATAACCACATTTTCATGGTTATGAAACATAAAAATCGAGGATGCATGAGTGTGACATATTGCGGTGTAATAGATGTTAATTTTTTTTATCTTTAATTCAGAAATGCAATAGTACTTAAAATCAAATAACAATCATACACATAATCAATCAAATTCGACACATGAATTTACCCTAGGGAAACCCTCTATTACTTGAGGGATAAAAACCCAAAAAAACCTTCCTGAGTATATTAATAGATAGAAGATAATGTCTTTTACATTAATCACCCTCAGTGCAATTACAGAGCAAGAGAAAGATAAATAAGAGAGACATAGAATAATATCCTGCACAAATAGAAATGCATTTCCTTCAAGGAAGAAGAGAATTCGCTTTACATTGAATTCATCAATCCTGTATAACATATTTATATATCTTTGACATGCATCGACTTCTATTTTTATCTTCTGACTTCATCATTTACTTACCCTCAATATGGATGTATCCATCTTGCATGAAGAAGAGCACCCCACTTCTCATGTAGTGCATTAACTCACTGAACTGAGTCCTAGGATGAACTCGCCCCTTAACTAAAATCTTTCCCACTTAGTTAGGTGGATAACTTAAGTGTCTTCATGCAAATGTCGCAAATCAAGTGTCATATTTTAGTTTAACATAAGTGTTGTATTTTAGTTCCACACAAGTGTCGCCATGCAATAACACTTAGTTAACTAGATATTCTTTGTTATCACTTAATTAAAATTATTTAACTAATTCTTTCTTGTTAACATCACTATAGTGATCAATTTGAGTTTTCCTTTGATTTACTGAAGTCTTCACATAATTTTAACAATTCAAATTCTCTCCTAATTAATTCTTTTATGTGCAATTCAAATTATCTCATATCATATCACATATTATCTTTATCTCTTGTCTTATCTGCATGGTCCACATGTGCCAACTTAATTATCATATCAAATATACTAAGGATATTTTACCAATGATGTGATCATATTGTCCTACTATCGTTCCAAGTGGTTATATGGTAAAGTAATTCACTCTAGAGGTGTCTGGTCTCTAGAGAAGACTTAATAGCTCAACCATGGTTAGTAGTACATCACACACCATACATGATTCGATATGCAAAGCATCACCTCAACAAATGAAGCTTAACTATTCTTGAGTCCAACTCAAGATTCTTCTCCAAGTTTCCTGAGTCCAAATCAGGCTCCTATAAGGAACTACCTCGACACACAAGGCTCAATCTTGATAAAAAAGATTGAACTATAGGATGACTCTTGATGTTGTAACTTTAACACTCCCTCTTAGCGAGGGAGGCATTCTCTACCATGCCAATCTTGTCTCAGAAGTACCTATACTTCATCATAGACAAAGGATTAGTCAACATATCTGCAATCTGATCACCCGTAGAAATGTACTGAAGTCTTACAGCACCTCTATGGACCATGTCTATAATGTAGTGATACTTCATCTCAATGTGTTTCGATCTGTCATGAAACACAAGGTTTTCTAAGAGCTTAATGTAGCTTTGATTGTTAGAGAGAATGATTGTAGTCTCAAGCTTCTCACTAGAAAACCAAGTAAGTAGCTTCCTAAGCCACACAACTTCTCGGCATGCGGTACTAGCTGCAATATACTCTCCTTCTGCAGTAATGTGGGTGACGGAGTCCGACTTCCTACTGGACCAAGAGACATAATTGATCCCAAGCTATAAAAAAATCCATATGTACTCTTTCGATCCACAATACTACCACCCCAGTCAGAGTCGGCATATCCAAGTAACCTCACTCCAACAATGGAAGCATATTTTAGTCCATAAGAAATAGTACCTCAAACGTATCTGAGGACATGCTTGGAAGCAACCCAATGTCTATGTCTTGGCTCAGACATGAACTGACTCAAGATAGTCACTGCATAAAATATGTCTGGTCTACTATGTATCTAATACATGAAGGAGCCAATGAGTACGTTGTCTATAGATGGTAGGATCTACTAGATCCGATTCAAAATCCAATTCATGTAGCTTCTTTAGATTAGACACCATTGGAGTAGACATGGAATTACAGTGCATCATACCAAATCTCCACAATACATCAACTGTGTACTTTCCTTGAGAAAGAAAGATCTCATCTTTCATTTTCCAAACTTTTAGACCAAGAAAATAGTGAATAAGACCTAAGTATTTCATTTCAAAATCAGAAGTGAGCTTCCTCTTGCACCGAGCTATATGTTTCTCCTCTCCAGTAAGGAACAAGTCATCAGCATAGAGAACCAAGATCAATGTAATACCCCTATTTTGACCCTTATGGTTTATGGACTCAATGTAAATATTGTGTAAATACAACGTGTATTTTCCCTAGTGCGGAGCTCAAGGCCAAGGTCCCACTAGTGGATGTTCAGGTTTTAATTTCGTAGGAAAGTATTTAACAGTTTGATTATCCATGAGCTATTAAGCCATGAAGAATTGTAAATGATGTAATTATGAATTATGGCAATAAAAATACCCAAGAAGCTGGCTAAGGAGGCAACCAATGAGAAGGGGCCATGTGTATCCATTAGGAAAAGGTGAGGGGGTTATGGGATTGGTACCCATGCTATCACATGTCCAATTGTGAACCAATTTGAATCCCCATGCTGACATTAATGTAACTGTAAGAGGGTGGTTGAGGAAACCAGACCCAAGAGTTCGATGGAGTATGGGGAAACCTGCGAATTCGTATAGCAGGGTATGGACCCGTGCATTGCTTGTCCCTTAAGTTACTCCACACCTTGGAATTTTCCATCTTGTTTTGCTAACCATGGATTGACCAAGAACCCAAGTCATACACGCACCTGCAGAACCTAGCTGTGAGGATAAGAAGTGAAAATCATGATTTCCCATGCAAGACGAATGTGCAGAGCCGAGAACGCCCAAGGAAACCCTGTGCAAGAAAGAAACCGGTTGGGATAGCTATATATCGGTCTATGGGATAAAATGTGAGAGTTTGAATGGCCTAGAAAACCCATGAGGATCACTTAGACTCATTTTGAAGAAGGAAGAATTGAAGGGAAGAGTTTAGGGTGTGGCCGTGTGAGGAATTTCCTGGTATAACAGAGTCTAAGGTCACTTAGGGTTGGGTCTACTCGATAAACCTAGTGAAGGTTGTAATATCATGAAGAACAATAGCTAAACCTTTCTATGCCCACCTTGAATAACACTAGAGGGAAGGGGCCTTGAGGGAATGTGCAGCAGAGAAGAGGGCCTTCCTTGTGTTGGGTGAGGTCGGTAATGTGCGTGGCATGCTTGTTGAGTAGTCTGAGATTCCTGTAGCGCTGTGGTTTATCTCACTAGCTTAGCAGTACCCTCCTTGTTCCTTGTATTGCTTGATAAACCCAACTGTAGGTTTGATTAGCATTGAGATGAGACCTTGACTGTGAGAGAGTTCACTAGCCCTCAGTGGATACATAGCCTAGCTTGGGGGTGGTCTCTCAGCTGGAAGAGTACAAGTTGGACAAAGACCTAAGGTTGGGTGGAAAGTTGTCCTCACTTAGCCAGTTGCTTGGGGCATCTTCAGTTCCAAAGATAAGTGTTTCTATGTGTTAAATGATGCAAATTCATGTGTGATAACTATTTGTTAAGTTATTCTTATTGTGCTCTAGACTCATGAATGGATGACTCCATGAACTTGCTCATTAGGAAGCCATGTATAATCTTGAATATAAGATTGAATGCATGTTGGAAGAATTCATTGTTTACATGAATGATAGGCATGGCTAACCCCTGCATGTTATTAATATAATTAGTTAACTTAGTCCATTACACATGTTTATTATGCGTGGCCTTCACCCTTCAAAGGGATGGTTTGACCTCACATGGACTTGGGGAAGAAATGGAATAACCCCTGATGTGTTCAGAGCCCCTCTATGGAAAATTAGCAGGGTTGGAGTTATCAGATGGGTTGGGGATTGTACCATTGGGTAGATATCTCCAATATATTCAACCAGTACCAACCTTGTCCCATTTGGACCAAGGATGAGGGAGATATACCCCTCAGAAGTTTTCCCTAGAAGCCTGTTGGGGCAGGGGTATTTGACCTTGAAATTTACGCATCCGCAATGTGAATTGCGGATTGCAGGGGTCGGGAATCATCCATTGGTGCGTGTGGAAATACACATTTATGCATCTGCAATGCGGAATGCAGAATGTGGATTGCGGGAGGTGCAATCTTCTGGGAGTGGCGCATGGAATTCTACATTTCCGCTCCCGCAATACAGAATGCAGGTTGCAGGAAGAAACTGTCATCGGGATTGGAGGAAGTTGACTTCTGAGTTCCACATGCAGATTGTGGAACTACGTAATTCAGAAGGCCGGATATGGATTCCGACTTCTGACTTATGCAATGCGGATTGGGAAGTCAGAAGCATGATTTCGATTTTGGATTGGTTTTGGCAATCCGCTTTCCCAGTCCCACATGCGAATTGTGGAATATGGAAAGGTGGATTGCGGATTGCAATGGGGATTGCGGACCCGATCCCATTGTGACTGTGTGTGGATTTGGAAGCATTTAGAACAACAAAAAAATGGAACAGAGGGCCTCCCATGGCCCCTGTAGGCCACCTAGGAGGTATGGGATGTGACAAGTGGTATCAGAACTTCAGTTGCAGCATTGGGATTTGTTTGGGTTGCGCCATGCATGAAATTTTAGTCAAGAAATGGGCCATGGAGTGGTTTTGATGAACGTTTATTGATTGATTAATTGATCAATGAGTAATTCCATATTTGAATGGATATGATAGGGTTTATTTGCATGCTTGTAATGTCTAATAGATGTCTCGGTTATGCACAGTGACAGCAACAACAGTAAGTTGAATTATATAGCATGGAAATGCACAAAAAGGAAGGAAAATGGTAACCTTCAATGATGCACAGGATCCTTTTGAGCCATAGGACAATGTGTTGGGTGAGAACGTTCAAGAGGCACTTACATAGGCCGAGTCTGATGGAAGAAGAGCACAAGTAACACCCCTAAACTTGGATAAGACTATGGTAAGCTTCAATACGCGAATGATGAAAGCGCAAGAGAAACAACATCAACTCAACGCGTCCATCTTGCAAAGCCTCACAAACCTACAACATAGAATAAATGGTGGGTATAATCTAAGCAACAAAGGCTGAGAAGAAATAAATGCAAAAAGTCAATCTAGGGGCCATTCTAAGAGAAGAACTCCAAGCCCTAGAAGGAGTTCTGTGAGTAGCAGGCAAAAAACACCCTCTCCTAGGTCTTCATCCAACAAGTCAGATGATCCTGATCAGGGTTCCCAAGGGATCCCAAGACATACTCCCAGCGGGATTAAGAGCAGAAAGAGGAATAGAGATATTCCACATGGTGAATTCAGGAAGGCAAGGCCTCCCACTTTTGATGGTGAAATCAAAGAAGTTCAAGAAGCATAAGCATGGATTCTTGGAATTAAAAAGTACTTTAGGATGCATGAGTATTCACAGAATGAAAATGATAGGGTTTCCATCTATAACTTGAGTGGAAGAGATTCAACTTGGTGGGAACACCTCATGCAAGTGAAGGGAGTTAGTGAAAGAAGAATCAATTGGGAAAGGTTCAAAAGATACTTCTGGGAGAAATACCTATCAGCTAGGTATTATGATATTAAAAGAAAAGAGTTCAATGAACTCAGATTAGGGAAGAATACCATGGATGAGCATGTCCACAAGGTTTTGGAGCTGCCGAGGTATGTAGACTACATCAAGGATGAAAGAGTGAAAATACAATGTTTTCTTGGTAGTCTATCACATAATTACAGAGATAGAATAGAGTTTGTGAATCCACCAAGCTTGGATGAAGCCATTAGAATGGAGGAACATTGCTTCGAGCAGGATAAAGGTAAATCAAAGATGCAACCAACATGGAAAGGTAAGCCCAGGGGAGGGTTTGAACAAAATAAAAATGGATTCAAACCACCATTCATAAATCATCCCAAAAATATTCCATAAGTCTAACAAGCAAGAAGAGAATTCAAGCCAGTTGTAGCAATAGAAAAGACACCAAGAGGGCCATTCCAATGTTGGGGATGCAAAGGAAACCATATGCTTAAATATTTCCCACATTGGAAGGAAAATCCAAGGAGCTTGCACAACATTAAAGGAGCAACTACCATGGGAGATATGGCAAGGGAAACACCTAGGATTTATGCAGCACTGGATGATCACCAAGAACACCATCAATCAACAGTGGTGGAGATTGAAGGTAGGATTGCTAAGAAATATATTTCTGTTTAGATTGATCCAGGGTCTACTCATAGTTATGTATCTCCCGGGGTAGTGGAAAGTTGTTCTCTTGTTAAAGTAAAGCATGGTAAGGCTTGGCTAGTTCAATTAGCCACGGGTACCAAGATGAAGGTAATTGAGGTAGCGAAGGAGTGCCCTATAGAATTGAATTGACTCCTCAAGCATGTAGAATTAAATGTCTTACCATTGGGATCATATGATTCCCTGATTGGCATGGATTGGTTGGAAAGACATAGATCCAAGTTGGACTATTACGAGAAAGCACTTGAATTTATTGATGATGAAGGAAGGCCAAGGTTAGTAAAAGGAATTCCAAAGCATGTTTCAGTAAGGTATATTTTAGCCTTACAGCTAAGAAACTTCTATAAAAAGGGATTCCAATTATTTGTTGTGCACATATCAGATTCAACAGAAGATAAAGGACCCAGGTTAGAAGAATTTCAGTTGTTACAAGAGTATTGGGATGTATTCCCAGATGAAGTGCCAGGGATTCCATGCAAGAGAGACATTTACTTTTCTGTTAACCTTGTTCGAGGGGAAGGACCAATTTCCAAGGATCCCTATAGAATGAGCGCACCAGAGTTGGTAGAATTGAAGATGCAGCTGCAAGAATTAATGGACAAAGAATATATCAGACCTAGTGTATCTCCTTGGGGTGAACCTGTGTTGTTTTTCAAGAAGAAGGATGGAACATTGATGCTGTGTATTGATTACATGAAGCTCAATAAGGTGACAGTTAATAACAAGTATCCATTTCCCAGGATTGATGACTTGTTTGAACAAATGAAGGAAGCTAGAGTATTTTCCAATATTGACTTGAGGTCTGGGTACCATCAAGTGAGAATTAAGGAAGAATACGTTCATAAGACATCCTTCAGGACAAGGTACGGCCACTTTGAATTCACAGTGGTGCAATTTGGTCTTACCAATGCATCGACTACATTCATGTGTCTCATGAATAGTGTCTTCAAAAAATATTTGGATATGTTTGTGATTGTATTCTTGGATGACATCGTTGTGTATTCAAAGAATGAAGATGAACATAATGAGAATTTGAGAATGGTATTGCAATTCCTTAGGGAGAACCATTTGTATGCAAAGCTGAGTAAATGTGACTTCTATTAGTAGAAATTACAGTATTTGGGTCATATTATATAAGCAGAAGGCATTGTAGTAGACCCCGAGAAAATTGAATCCATCACGGATTGGCCTACTCCAAGGAATGCAGTGGATGTTATATATTTTATGGGTCTTGCGGGTTACTACAAAAGATTCATTGGAGAATTCTCCAAGATAGCTCACCCAATCACTTCATTGCAAAGGAAAAATATCAGATTTGTATGGTCTGAAAAATATGAGAACAGTTTTCAGCAGCTAAAGGAGTTACTTACCAGTGTTCCCGTTTTGAATATTGCAGATCCAATGAAATAATTTGTGTTATGGATAGATGATTGCATTGAAGGGCTTGGTGGAGTACTCATGAAACAAGGTTTTGTAATCTTCTATGAGTCCAGAAAGTTAAAAGGACATGAAAGGAACTATGCCACACATGACCTAGATTTGGAAGCCATAGTGCATGCTCTAAAGAGATGGAGACATTATCTCTTGGGAATAAGATTTGAAATCAGGACTGGCCACATGAGTTTAAAATATCTGTTTGACCATCCAAATCTGAAATCTAGACAAAACAGGTGGATGGATTTTCTTTGTGAGTTTGATTTGGATATCAAGCATGTCAAAGGTAAGGTGAATAAGGTTGCTGATGCACTCAACAAAAAATTCCATATTGCAGCAGTAAGTGTATGTATATCAGATTTTAAAGCAAGGATTCTAGAAGCTCAAGTTAGTGATGAGGTTTAGCTTCAGGTCAAGGAGAAATTGAAGCAAGGTATTGTGGATGAAAGGTATGCAAGATATTAGCTGGGTGAGGATGATGTCCTCATCTATCAGGGTAATAGATCGTACATTCCAGATACTGCATAATTGAAGAAGCTTGTGATGGATGAGATACATCAAAGGCCATTCTCTGGACACCCAAGATATCAGAAAACTATAATAGTAGCAAGGAAATAGTACTTTTGGCATGGTATGAAGAAATGCATAGCTGAGTATATTTATAGGTGTCAAAAGTGCCAACAATTGAAGGCAGATCATCAACATCTAGTAGGATTGTTGCAGCCATTTCCCATTCCAAAATGGAAGTGGGAAGTGATCTCTATGTATTTTATAGCAGGTTTTCCAATGACAATGAAGAGACATGATTCAATCATGGTAGTGGTGGAAAAGCTATCGAAGGAAGCTCATTTCATTCTAGTCAATTCCACTCACAAGGCCAATGACATTGAAAATATCTTCATGAGAGAGATATTTAGATTGCATGGGTTTCCAAAGGCAATTATTCCAGATCAGGGTACAAATTTCACATCTAATTTTTGGAAAGGATTGTTCCAGGAATTAGTAACTAAGTTGAAGTTTAGCACAACCTATCATCCTCAAATTGATGGTCAGAATGAGAGAGTAAATCAAATTCTTCAAGACATGTTGAGGATGTATGTGATGGAAAATCCATCTAAGTGGGAAGACTATCTACATTTGGTAGAGTTTTCATACAACAATGGACATCAAGCATCATCAAAGATCAGTCATTTTGAAGTGTTGTATGGAAAATGTTAAGTTTAGCATAAAATTCACAACAAGATCATAAGGATCACTAAAAGAAACACAATCACAAGATAGACACAGAGTTATCCTGGGAAACCCTCATGGGGTAGAAAACCCATCAAAGCTTTCATCAATATAGATGACCAACAAATACAAGATGTAAACCCCAATAAAGAGCTCCTTCTCCTCCTTCGCAGATCTCTCTCTTTCTCCTATGCACAATTCACAAGTGAGTGAATGAGTGAGTATAAATGAGGAACACACCTCCTCTATTTATACTATTCTCCTACTTGACTTTTCACCCTAAATGGGTGAAAAGTCTAATAACCCCTAAACAATTAACTCAGGGTTGACCCCACTAGGGGAGTCTAATAACCCTAGTTACAACATCCCGATGGAGGAATAAACATCTCCGGATATACAATAAAGTCCCAACAGAGGAATGAAACATCTCCGGATAAAGTAAAAATAGAATATTCTTAGAAGTTACAATATTTCAACACTCCCCCTTAACGAGAAGGATATTCTAACAACATCTACAGGATCAAGGAGTCATCAACATCATACATGATACATCTATAAATCATTGGACCCTTTCTTCAATCATCATTAGTAACTCAAACAGTTACTAGAACATAATCAATACTGGAACATCAATATCGTCAGTACTGAGTCTTCATCTTCTGCAACACTTAATCAACTACAACAACAACATCATTTGGATCTTCATCTTCTGCTCTCAAAATCTATGGGGTGTTGATTTTTCTTTAGGACCACCCCTATTCCTTCTCCTAATGCATCACATTCCAAAACAAATTGTTTAGAAAAATATGGTAATGCAAGTACTGGAAAACTATTCATTACCTCTTTCATTCTTTGGAAATCATTTTCATCCTTTTAATCCCATTTGAAAGCATCCTTCTTGGTCAAATCAGTAAGGGGTGTAGTTATTTTGGAAAGCCCCTTCACAAACTTCCTCTAGTAAGTGCATATCCCAATGAACCATCTCAATTTAGTGATGTTCTTGGGTGTTGGCCATTCAAGAATAGCCTTTATTTTCTCCAAGTGAAACTTTACTCCATCTTGCCCAATGATATGACCAATATACAAAACCTCTTTCAACCCAAATTCACACTTGGACAACTTAGAAAACAAATATTGTTCATGCAACATTTTCAATACAACTTCTAAATGGTGCAAATGTTCCTCCCATGTCTTACTGTAAATCAAAATATCATCAAAGAAAACCAAAACAAATTTACGGAGCTACTTGCAAAATATTTTTTTCATGCATTATTGGAAAGTGGCTGGAGCATTGGTCAAACCAAAAGGTATGACAAGAAATTCGAAATGACCATAGTTACATCTAAAAGCGTATTTCTGCACATCCTCCTCCTTCATTAGAATCTGATGGCAACCGGATCTAAGATCAATTTTGGAGAAGAACTTTGCTCCAAATAGCTCATCCATGAGGTCATCTATTGTAGGGGTGGGATATCTATTCTTTATTGTCTTCTTGTTTAGAGCTCTAAAATCAATGCACATCCTTAGGGTTCCATCCTTTTTCTTCACCAAAATAACTGAAGAAGCATAGGGACTTGAGCTTGGTCTAATGAGTCCCAATTCCAAGAGCTCTTGAATAGACTTCTCAATCTCATCTCTGAACCTTTTTGGGTGTCTATATGGTGGTATTTGTATAGGTGAAGTACCTACCTCCAAAACAATGGTGTGCTCAACCCCTCTATCAGGTGGCCTTCCAGGAGGAAGGTCTCCAAAAACCTTATATTTTTGTAGTAGTTTCCTTATCTCCCTTGGATGTTCTGCAATATTTATGTTTGGCTTGCTTGAAGTTATGAAACATTCAGTAGCCAATTCAATATCTCCATGCCTCAATATGGACCTCATACTGTGGGAAGACACCACTTGATTTGGATAGATGTGCATTCATCTCACTACCCTTTGTTTTCCTTCTGAATCTTTGAATTTCATTTTAGGAATTTTTTAGTTCACTGTATGTTCCCCTATAGAGTACAACCATTGCACTCCCAAGACCACATTTTTATCAACAACATCAACCACATAAAAGCTATCAGAAAATGTGTAATTTCCTATGGTGAGTTGTAGCTTTGGAATCCATGTTTTGCATTCCATATAATTGTTACTTGGAATGATGACTGTGAACCCAATGAATGATTCAATCAATAACTTTATCCTCTCCACCAAGGAGGCATCAATGAATTTATGAGTGCCTCCTCCATCTACCAACACCAAAACTATTTTCCCTTGTACCACTCCCTTGCATCGAATGGTGTGAAAATTAGGCACTCCTGAAAGCATTTCCATTCTCCCTTTTTTAGGTGATGGATGATCTTCTTCTGCTATGTCATATCCCTCTTATTGGGATGAAATATGTTATTCTTCCTCCATGTCCCCTTCACCTTCATCATCAGAAAATACTTCAATGAATTGTGCTTTCCCCTTAGCAAATTTATGCCCTGGTACCCATGGTTGGAAGCATGTGTAACATAGTTTCTTTCTTTTAAGTTCTTCCTTGCTTGGTCCCTCTTTCTTTTCTTTTCCAAAAGAATCTTTTTTCCATGGCTTCTTGTCAAATCTGAACTTGGAAGGAAAGTTGGGCTTGGGGCAATACTTTGTCTTGGGTAGCACATTTTGCAGATCTCTTTCCAAGTTCATGGCATATTTCAATGAAGTAGGTTTAAGGGCCTTCACTAAACACTTCAAAGGTTCAACCAAACCTTCAGTAAAAAGAAATACCAATCGAACCATAGAGATATCAGCCACCTTAACTGATAGTTTTTGAAATTCCAACATGTACTCATCAGGGGTTCCAATTTGCTTCAACTGTGCTAGTTCCTTGAAAGGCATTTCATGGTCTTTTTGCTAGAATCTTTCCAATAACCTGTTAAAAAATTATTCATATGTTGTGATCTGATCACGTCCCAAGGTTTTAATCCCATGTAACCACCAATGATTTTCTTCTCCTTCAAGATGCAAAATAGCCATTTTTAGAGCACCCTCTTCAACCATTGGATTCAGCTGAAAATATACATCTAGCTTTTGTATCCAAGTATTTGCAGAACTTTGAGATAAGCCATCAAAGGTAGGAAGGGGCATTTTACCTATGGCATAATTCAATTCTTTGTTTTCGAAATAATTTCTATTGCCTCCTCTCATCTTGAGATTGTTTGAGATAGTAAAGAATTGATCAAATGGTAGGGTCCTCCTACAATCTTCACTCAATTGTTTCCATTCTGCTAGAACTTCTTGCATTCCATATTGGGTGTGAAGGTCCTCTTTAGTCTCAAGAAACTTGGGTGTGGTGGATCTTATTGAGCTATGGAATTCATTGGGTCGATTATGAGGCACTGTCCTTGAGAAAATGCTTCCACCAAATGCCTTATTTTCCTCACTAGGGGAACTACTGCTGCCTCATATTGCCAATTTGCTACCAATTTGACTAGCCATCAATTCAAACCCTTGCATTATCTTCCTTTTCATGTATTCAAAAAATGGTTTCATGAATTTCCTAAACTCTTGTTTCTCCTACATATATATAATTCCTTTCTCATCCTTAGCCATAGTCTCAACAGAGTGCACCTCTTCTCCTTCTTCTTACTCTTCACCAAAGGTACTTTCAATTTCTGTGTCTAAGGGTGGGGAATGACTTCTTGACCTCATAAATGGACACCGAAACTAGGTTCAAGGACCATGCTCTGATACCACTTGTAGTTTCCCTTTCTAATAATTTGAAAAAATTGGAAAAACTGCAATTTTTTTGTGAATTCGAACCTTGGACTAGTGATGACTCAAGTGCTTCCAAATGGTTCCTAAGGATTTCGAATTGGGTCTGAAGTTATTTGAAGGGTATTAGGACATAAAAATTAGGCTTATAAGTGCTTTTAAACTCTCAAAATACTTCTGCAACATCCATTTTAAATCGGGAGAAAATAGGGAATTTACTAGTAATTTCAAGGTTCAAACTCCCTAGGGTAGATGTCACTAATGGCTTCCCAAATGAAGTGCGTGTCGGATGTGGAGCCTGATACCCCAGATTTAGAGATATTATTATTCAGCCATGTTTGTACCCCAACATTATATGATACGTAAAAGGACTGTACACTCACCCCAGCGGGGGGGGGCGAGGGGGCTGTGGGGGTGGTGAAGCCTCCCCCCACTGGGGGGTCCGGGGGTAGCTCCCCCAAAGGAAATTTTTGGGGTTGTTTTATGGGACCATGGTTTTGGGTAACCCATGGTATTCTCCCATGGTATTCCTTTTATAAGAAAGACATTGTAATAGGGCTAGGGTTGATGTATTAGGGATTATGCATTGTAAAGATCTCTGAGATCGTAAAGAGAGACCGTGAGATAGTGAAGAGGAAGTGCAGTAGATGTGCTGCAGGTTGTATCCCTTCAATTTGTTGGATGGTATAATAATAAGGACTGAAAATTTCAGTGTGGACGTAGCCCATCTTGGGTGAAACACGATATATTGGCATCTCTCTTGTAATGTGTCTATGTAATTTATATTTTCATCTTGTTTATTGTAATTGCTTTGCGATCCTGTTTTTTTAACAATTGGTATCAGAGCCAAAGGTCTGTTTGGCAGACAAATCCGTAGGAAACTAGGGTTTCTGGTTCGAGTGGGAGCAATGGCGGAAGAAGGAAAGTTTAAGGTCAAGAAATTTAATGGCCAAAACTACCAGTTATGGAAGATGCAAATGGAGCACTATCTATACCAAAAGGATCTATTCCTACCATTGGGGGGAAGAGCAAAGTAGTCGGCGACTACGAAGGACGAAGAATGGGAGGTTCTTAACATAAAGTCACTGGGAACAATACGTCTTTCCCTGGCTTCGTTGGTGGCTTCAATATCTCAAAAGAAAAGACAACGAAGGGTTTGATGAGTGCATTGGGTAAGATGTATGAAAAACCCTTGACCTCCAACAAGGTGTTTCTAATGAAGTGTTTATTTATTATGAAGATGTTTGAAGGTGGATCTGTTGCTGATCATTTAAATGAATTTAATACGGTTACAAATCAACTAAGTTCTGTAAGTGGGAAATTTGATGATGAGGCTAGGGCTCTTCTAATCTTGTGTTCATTGCCAGAAAGTTGGAATGGCTTAGTCATGGATGTAAGTAACTTTGTCTCTGGTTCAAACACCTTGATATTTGATGATGTTGTTAGTGTTATTCTTAGTGAGGAAATGCGAAGAAAAAGCACAGGTGAGACATTAGGTAATGCGTTGATCATCGAGAGCAGGGGAAGACAAAAGGAGAGAGGAAAGAGACAAGGTAATCGCAGCAAGTCTAAAATGGGCAGATCCAAGTCCAGACTGGGAAAGATAGAGTGTTGGAACTGTGGAAAGAAAGGACATATGAAGAAAGACTGCAGATATCTAAAGAAGAAAGGAGATGGACAGCAATAAACTACCCAGGAAGCAAATGTAACAGGTGATGTGTTACAAGATGCTTTGATTCTTGCATTAGATAATACTAGTGATTATTGGGTAGTAGATTCAGGGGCTTCATGTCATGCTACACCCCATAGGAAATATTTTCATGATTATGTTCCAGGCGATTTTGGACATGTTTTAATGGGTGATGATGAGCCATGTAAACTGTTGGAATGGGTAACGTATGGATAAAATTTAAGAATGGAACTGATTGGTTGTTGAAAGATGTAATGCATATTCCTGCTATGAAAAGAAATTTGATCTCAACATGGCAATTGGGAGACAACGACTGTCTATCTACGTTTGGAGAAACGTGGTGGAAGATCACTAAAGGATCAATGGTGATAGCAAAAGGAGACAAGATAGGTATGTTGTATTTATGTCCTCATAATACTGACCATTCTATCTCTTTAGCTTCCACAGGAACATATGCAACATTGTGGCATCATAGGCTTGGCCACATGAGTGAGAAGGGGATGCAGATTCTCCACTCAAGGAAATTGCTTCCAGATTTGAAGCAGGTAAGTTTGGAATTCTGTGAGAACTGTGTTTATGGAAAACATAAGAGAGACAGATTTCTCAGGGTTGGGAAACAGAAGAAGAATGAAAATTTAGAGCTTGTGCATACAGATGTATGGGTACCGACTCGGGTACAATATCTTGGTGGATCTCATTATTATGTTACATTTATTGATGATGCAACTAGAAAAACTTGGGTTTATTGCATTAGACATAAATCTGATGTGTTTGCTACTTTTAAGAAGTGGAAAGCTTTGGTTGAGAATGAGACAGGAAAAAGGTAGAAGCGTCTCAGATCTAATAATGGAGGTGAGTATTGCGGCAAGGAGTTTGATAGTTACTATTCATACCATGGGATTCATAAAGAGAAGACCGTCCCAGGAAAACCACAAGAAAATGGTGTGCAAGAATGGATGAATAGAACAATCATGGAGCGTGCAAGGTGTATGAGATTGCATGCAAGGTTTCCCTTACAGTTTTGGGCAGATGCTGTAAATACTATTGTTTATTTAATAAACAGAGGGCCTTCAAGTGCTTTAGATGGTGGTATTCCAGAGGAGGCATGGACAGATAAAAAGGTAAACTACTCATTTCTGATAACTTTTGGTTGTGAAGCATTTTTCCATATTGATAAAGAAAATAGAACAAAGCTTGAAGCTAAATCCAAAAAATGTACCTTTATTGGATATGGGGTTGATGATTTTGGTTATTGCTTATAAGATTATGAAAATCGCAAAATCATTAGGAGTAGAGATGTGATATTGAATGAAAAGGTCATGTATAAAGATCAGTTGCAGGGAAAGAAACAGGAAAAGGAAAACACAGAGTACACAGTACTTGATGAAATTGAAGAAAATGAAGTTCCAAAGGTGCCAGAAAATCAAGAATAGCAGCAAGTACCTGAAACTCCTGCAAGTGTAAGAAGATATACCAGGTTAAGTAGACTCCCTGAACGATACTCTCCTTCAATGTGTTATTTATTGATGATTGATGCTAGTGAACTAGACTGTTATGAAGAAGCAATGCAGGTGGAAACTAGAAAGAAGTGGGAGCAAGGCATGAATGAGGAGATGGACTCATTGGTAGGAAACTGGACTTGGGATTTGGTTCAGTTTCCTGCTGGTAAAATAGCATTGCAGAACAAATGGATTTACAGGTTGAAGGAAGAAGATGGAGGTAAGAAGCGGCACAAGGCCAGACTTGTTGTAAAGGGGTTTGCACAAAACAAAGGTATAGATTTTGATGAAATATTTTGTCCTGTTGTTAAGATGACTTCAATTAGGACTATTTTAAGTCTAGTGGCGGTAGAAGATTTGCATCTTGAATAATTGTTGAGCCCAGAATTGGCCCTTTTTGACCATCATTTATCATCTTCCCTTCCCTTGTCTCACACCAATTACCTTGGTAATTCGACTTATTGTCCTTATCTTATTCCCCAATTTACCAAGGTATGGCCGATTATTGTTTTATTGTATTAATACTTATGATTGTGATGATTAAAGCTGTGCATCTCTTAATTCGTGCTAACATGATGCGATTTATGAAGGTAGTAAGACAAATAGACTGCAGGAAGATCGGAGCTGAACAAGTCATGGAGGAAGGGACTTCCATTGCTTGTAGAAGGTTCCTTGGGGCTCAAATCGTCAATCAAGGCACAGTCGTGGCAGGGCAGCTGTAACATAAAGTGCTATCTTAAGTATGTCGCTGCTCGAATCCAGCTGTGAGCTGGAAGGACCCGCCACTCTTGGGACAGTTAATAACTCCTCTCATATTTGGATATTTCAGTTCTGCCACGCATTGTAACAGCTAGATTATTTAGGGCGCCTGAAGATCAGAGATCTTCATGGCTGCCCAATTATAGGTTTAGATGTTGCAAATTGTATGTATAAATATGTGGGATTGCCTCGACCGAGGGGTTGGACAGCAAACAATTAATTTATCCTGTATTAGCAGCCGAGCCAAAACTGTGTACTCATTCTTCTATTAATATAAGGAGTTACTTCTGAGTTAAAGAGAGTGTTGTTCAACCAGCGTCTCTGTGTGAAGACTGGGCCCGTCTTCCACAGAGATTGCTGCGTTAATTTAGGATTTCATCTTTCTTGTTGTGTGATTCTTTGTTCTTTCTTTTGTACGCAGCAACAATATTTATTGTGTGGATTTCTCAGTAACAATTATATTTCCGTGAGATTGGTGAATGGTATCTAATAACAGTCGACTGAGTCAGGTTTGTTTTACACATTTCAATTTCTGTTCACACTGCCGTGTTCATCCTACAGCTGAGACGTAATCCCAGGAGCTCTTACAATTTAGCTTTCCTGTTATGTGTTGATTGATTGATATTTTGCAATTCAGTTTCTTAGAACAGTTGCTTCAATCTCTTTCATTAAAGTTCTAGAGTAATGTTCAGGTCATGCTTTATGATTCTCAGCTTGATTAGATTAGACAAGTGATTATTTTAGAATGCGAATGAGATTTCCTTCTTGCAATCGTTGATTAGATCTGATACCATTTCTTCTTGATGCATGATAGAAAAGAATTGTAGTATAAGCAGTTAGAAGGCAATTGGGATTGCATAGATTCTTGGGATGAACATGGATGATAGAAGATAAAAGTATTCACTTCTAATGGTTTTGTGTTTAAGCATATATTGTGCACTTGTCCTTTGAAATAAAAAGACTTTCTCGGGTTGACAATAAATTTCATACGCTCTGTGTGTTTGATATTTAATTATCTGCAAATAGAGTGCTTGACATTTTGGCGCCGTTGCCGGGGAAGGATGAAAATTAAACACTAGTCATTAGTTGATCTGATAATTGCTTTTAGTCAGTATTTTGGTTGTTTTTGAAATGATCTGCTTCGCATGAATACGAGGAGGGTAAAACGCGATCACCTCCCAACCCCCAAAACTCCACAAATTACTAACAGTGCAGGTGGTTCGGGTCGTGGTCGAGGTCCACCGCTGGGTAGAAGAACATTTATTGACGACCTTGTTGACAAAACTGATTCAGCTGCCAGATCTCGTCAACGGGAGACTCCTATCAAAAGAGGCCCTGCTGATCCTGGAGCATTAGCATCAGGATCTACAGTGGAAGATACAGGAGCAGCTGTGATTCCTGCATATACTCCTGCTAAAGAAGGAACAGCTGATTCAGCTGTTGCAATTGAAGAGTACACAGCTGTTACAACTGAAGAATACGCAGCTGTTACAACTGAAGAATACGCAGCTGTTACAACCGAAGAATACGCAGCTGTTACAACCGAAGAATACGCAGCTGTTACAACTGAGGTAAGGAACAAAGGAACAAACGAAGGAGAAGATACAGAAGAAAAGATGAATAATGGACATGAGAACGAAGAGGAAGAAGCAGTGGTACAATACCATCATGAATATGATTCCCCGCCAGAGACTATGGCTACATTGCAATTCCCAATACAGCAGCTAGAGGGGACAGCTCCTATGAAAAACATTTCACCGTCGGTGTTACCCCCGCTTCCATGGCAGGGCGGCAGAGGATCCAGACGAATTCCTGTTTGAATTCGATATCCTCTGTCGCAGCTATGATTATGTCACAGATGCTCAAAAGTTGAAGCTTTTTCCTGCCACCCTGAAGGACAATGCATTACGATGGTTCATGAGCCTTGGGGGAGGAACTGTTTCTAATTGGAATAAGATGAAGCAAGTGTTCCTGGAAAAATATCAAGAATATTGCAACACCAGGGACAAAAGGGAGGAGTTATTCAAGATGGTACAGAAGGAGGATGAAAGTTTGGAGGATTTTGTGGAGAGGTTGCTGTACAATGTGCAGAGAGCTGGACAGACGAACATGGGATTAGATGTGCTTAAGATAATCCTGCTTCGAGGAATCAGGGACGATTGTTTAGACATGCTAACTCTATTAGGAAAGGGGGATATCTCTAAAGAATCTTTTGAGACAATTGTGGAATTATGTAAGAGATATTCCAGGGGATCTTCTAGGCATAATAAGCAGCATAAACGAGATAAGCTGGAACGTGATGTCTTCGACAGAACTCAGAAGTCATCCAATGGGGGAGCTACACGTGCGGAGATAGGCAATCTTCTTGAAAACTTTAAAACAGAAATGATGAGCTCTATCTCTTCAGAGATTGATGTCTTGAAGGCCAAGCAAAGACAGGCAGTGGAGGATCTCACACTAGGTGTGTTTTGTCCCCGATGTAGAAAGACTCATCCACTGAAAGAATGCCCTCTTGACAAAATACAAGTGTGTCAGCTGTGCGAGCTGAACCATGATATGAAAGAATGTCCGACATTACCCCAAGTCAAGGCTGTTCTGCAGGCATCAACTCCAGAGGTAGATTCAGCCTACTTCATTGCACAGAAGAAACCCTGGCAACCCCGGAATCAAGGTATGTCTCCCGATTCATTTCCATTTTTGAATAATTGGAATACTAATATGCAAAATGTGAATACACAATTCCCTTCGAATTATGCTCAGTGGAATTCCCCTCAACCTGCGATGCAAGGTTATAATTCATGGAGTCCTTGGACACAGCCACCACATCAGCCTACTTCATGGTCTCCTGGATGGCGGAACTTCCATCCTGGGAACCAGTTTCCTCAACCACCTCCACCTCAACAGTTACCGTATCCTCCATATCCTCAATTTCATCAATATCCTCAATACCCACCTCAGCAGTCGCAGCTGCAGCTGCAAAATAATCCTGTTCCTAACTTACCAATACGGCCTCAGCTGCCTGCCCAACCTAACCCTAACCCAAACAATAAAACAGTCCAGCAATTGGAAGCTCTCAATATGCCGGCCTACTCTCTCTCCCCTGTACCTTGTAATGATATTCGCTTACGGTCTGGAAAGATAGTAGAACGTGTAACTTCAGAAAATATTCCACCATCTGAGCATGATAAAGAAGAGAGCTCCCAGCATCCATTTGATCTGGTTCCTAACACTGAAGGTGCTGAGCATCCCTCAGATGGGACGGCTGAAACATTAAACAATAAAGTGGATAACACACAGCCTACCCAGCTGGTAAGGCAACCACCATACCCTGAGAGATTGATGCTGCCACAAAGAGGGGGGCAACCTCAGTTCAATCTCTTAGGAGAATTGAAGAACCTTTATGTTAAGATTCCCCTTTTACAAGCTCTTCAGGATGTACCTATTTATGCTAGAACTGTTCGGGACCTGTGCACTAAAAGACCGGGAAGGAAACCCAGAGATCCTCCTACTGTTCATGTTATAGGGAATTTATCCGCTTTAATGACTGGAAAAACCCCTATAACTAAGTATGAGGATCCCGGCAATCCTACTGTCACTGTACACATAGGACAAACGCAGATACCCAACGTACTAGTAGATTTAGGAGCTGCGATCAATGTTATAACAATGGAGACTGTAAAGAAGCTCGGATTCACCAATATTAGACCGACCCCTACTATCTTAGAATTGGCAGACAGATCCACCATCAGACCCGAAGGGATTTTGGACGACCTTGTTATTTCAGTAGACTCATGGGAATATACTGTCGACTTCCTGGTATTACAACCAAAATCACAACTGGGGGGACATCCATTGATTTTGGGGAGGCCCTAGTTGGCTACAGCTGATGCTTGCATCAGCTGTCGATCAGGATCTATGACTATATCTGATGGCATGGAAACCAAAAAAATCACCCTGTACCCTCCAGCACGGCCGAGTCTAGAAACTGAAACTTCCCTTTGGATAGAACAGGAAGAGGAGGAAGATGTTCAGCCATTACTAACAATAGGGAAGGCACTAACATTCAAAAACGAAACAGAAGACGATGCCATTAATAATTTCATTAGCGAACCTGCTTCAGTAGATAAGGAAGTTTATCAACTCCTGAACAGTACCCTTGGGAAGGAAGAACAAGAACAGCTTACGGAGGAAGCACTAGTCAATGACACAAACATAATCCCAGTCTTGAAAAACTCCAGAAGCATTCCTATTGAGGTAGAGCCTGGAAAAACTTTGAACATCAACCCTGGTCTCTCCACAGAAGAACAGATGCGCCTAACCAATCTCTTGAAGGAACGTAAGGGGGCATTCGCCTGGGAGTATACAGACATGAAGGGTATTCCTTCTAGTCTGTGCACTCATCATATTTATATTAAAAACGACTCCCGGCCTGTATGTCAACCCCAACGACGCATGAACCCCAATTTGAGGGATATAGTGAAGGAAGAAATCCAGAAACTCTTGGAAGCAGGATTTATCTATCCTATCTCAGATAGTGAGTGGGTTTCCCCACTTGTAATTGTACCCAAGAAAAATGGTAAATGGAGAGTCTGTGTCGATTATAGGGAGCTGAACAAAGCTACACAAAAGGATCATTTTCCTCTGCCCTTTATTGACCAGGTACTTGATACCCTATCTGGAAAGAAGTTCTTCTCCTTCCTGGATGGGTTCAGTGGGTACAATCAAATTCAGATTGCTCCAGAGGATCAGGATAAGACCACCTTCACTTGCCCTTGGGGAACGTTCGCCTACAGGGTGCTTCCCTTTGGATTGTGCAATGCACCTGCAACGTTCCAAAGAGCTGTGATTGGCATATTTTCTGAATTAGTAAATGATAGCATGGAAGTTTTTATGGATGATTTTACTCCTTATGGCAGGGATTTTGAGGAAGCACTGGAAAATTTGAAGAAAGTTTTAATTCGCTGTGAACAGGCTCGCCTCTCACTAAGCACTGAAAAATGCCACATGATGATGAGTGAGGGGGTGGTATTAGGACATTTCATCTCTACTGACGGTATTCAAGTGGATCCTTCAAAAATTAAGGTGATAAAGAATATACCAACTCCTTCAACTCAGAAAGAGGTGCGAAGTTTTCTGGGACATGCTGGGTATTACAGGAGATTCATAGAAAACTTCTCCAAACTTGCTTCTCCTTTGTTTTCATTGTTAATGAAGGACGCACAGTTTGTATGGAGTACAGCATGCCAGACAGCATTTGATAAGCTTAAAGAGAAATTGTCCACAACCCCTATTCTAAGGGGACCTAATTGGACCATACCTTTCCACATTTCTTCAGATGCTTCTGATACCGCCATTGGAGCAGTACTAGGACAGCAGGATGGTCAAGTACCTTATGCTATTTATTATGTTAGTAAAAACTTAGCCCCTGCTGAACTAAATTATACTGTTACTGAAAAAGAATTCCTTGCTATTGTTTATTCTATTAATAAGTTTCGGCATTACATTACTGGGTATCCTACATTTGTGCATAATGACCACTCTGCCATTAAGTATTTAATGAATAAACCTGTCACTAATGCCAGAGTAACCAGGTGGCTTTTATTATTACAGGAATTTGATATTACTATTATAGATAAACCTGGAAAAGAAAATGTTGTTGCTGATTTTTTATCACGATTTACTAACAGTGATGACAGTTCACCTGTTGAGGATGCTTTCCCGGATGAACACTTATTCGCACTCTCAGCTCATTCACCCTGGTATGCAGACGTTGCTAATTATTTGGTTGCAGGGAAGCTTCCGCCACATATGTCTAAACGAGAGAAAAGAAAAATTATTCAGCAAAGTGCCAGGTATTGTTGGCTCAAGGGCCATCTCTTTTACACAGGACCTGATCTTGAAATCAGAAGATGTGTAAGGGAAGATGAGATCTTTCATATACTGAAGGCCTGTCACGATGAACCTTGCGGAGGACACTTTGCAGACAAAAGAACAGGGCATAAAGCGTTGCGGATGGGCTATTATTGGCCGACACTGTTCAGAGATGCTAAAAGATATGTTCAGTCCTGTGACAGCTGCCAAAGGATGGGCCAACCTAATAAGACAGATCAGATGCCTTTACAGCCCCAAGTGGTATTAGAACTGTTTGATAGATGGGCATTGGACTTTGTTGGTCCTATCAACCCTCCTTCCAAACAGAAGGTTTACATTTTGGTGTGTACAGATTACATGATCAAGTGGGTAGAAGCTGTAGCTTTGGCTAAGGAAAATGACCAGGCGGTGATTGATTTCCTGTACAGTGAAGTTTTTACCCGTTTTGGGGTACCAAAGGAAGTAGTTACCGATGGGGGACCACAATTTATTTCACACCAATTTGAATCCTTGCTCCGGAAGTATCATGTGCAGCACAAGATAGCTTCACCGTATCATCCCCAGGCCAATGGTCAGGTGGAAAGCACTAATAAAGTTATCGAAGCAATCCTTACTAAAACAGTTAAAAGCCATCGAAGGGATTGGGCTGACAGGCTTCCAGAAGCACTGTGGGCATATCGCACGACTTGGCGTAACACCACGGGCTTTTCTCCTTATGATTTAGTATATGGAAAGAGTGCCATTTTTCCAATTGAATTTGAGATCAAGACCCTGAAAACAGCCATTGAAATGAACCTGGATGTAACAGAAGCCCAGAAAAGAAGATTGAATCAATTAAATGAGTTGGATGAGAAACGATTAGCTGCAGTAGACCAGACTGTGCTGCTTCAGCAACAGAGATCTAATTGGCATGACCGATTCATCAAAAAGAAAATCTTCCGTGAAGGAGACTGGGCACTATTATATGACTCCAGATTCAAGAAGGATTTTAAAGGGAAATTACGCACAAGATGGCTGGGTCCATATTTGGTTGACAGGGTATTTAACAACGGCACTGTTCGCCTGGTCACCATTGATGAAAACCGTATACCATTACTTGCTAATGGCCACAGACTGCGACTGTATCGGAAGCCCATTTCGAAAGATGCATTCATTTCACAGATTGCTGCTGATCCAAACTATCAATTGGCACCAGAGCAGGAACATTTCTCTACCTTTGCCAAATCTTAAACTGAAAATTATATTTGCTGTACATAAATAATGTCTTGCTGTAGCGTATAGTTGTCGTTTTCTTTCTCTTTGCATTTGATCTCTTTGCTTGCTGTCGTCTAAAAAATTTTTTTTCAGGGAAGCGCCAGGAGAACGACCAGTTTGGGCCCGTAATGAAAATCGCCCTGTGCTGTCCTTGTGTTAAAAAAAAAAAAAAAAATTTCCACAGCTGCAACATATTTTTCGGCAGCTGCAACATATATTCCGGCAGCTGCAACATATTTTCCGGCAGCTGTATATCCTTTTCCGGCAACCATATTCTCCTTTTCCCGGTAGCCATAATGCCCTTTTTTCGTCAGCCGTCAATCTTTCCCGACAGCTGCGACTTCGGCGGCTGCAACATCGGCGGCTGTAACTCCAGTTTCCGCAGCTGCCACCTCATCTTCCCCATGGTTGCCACCTCATTCACCAGCTATTGCCATCTCATTTTCCACGGCTGCCATCTCATTTTCCGCATCTGCCACTCCATTTTCCCCACGGCTGCCACTTCATTTCCCAGCAACTGCCATTTCATTTCCCAGTAGCCGTAATGTCCTTTTTCCGTCAGCCGTCAATCTTCTTTGGCGGCTGCGACTTCGGCGGCTGCAACATCGGAAGCTGTAACATCATTTTCCGTAGCTGCCACCTTATTTCCCAGCGGCTGCCACTTCACGGCCATTTTATTTCCCGGTAGCCGTAATGTCCTTTTTCCGTCAGCCGTCAATCTTTTTTGGCAGCTGCAACTTCGGCGGCTGCGACTTCGGCAGCTGCAACATCGGAAGCTGCAACATCTTTTTCCCGTAGCTGCCACCACATTTTCCAGCGGCCGCCACCCTCATTTTCCAGCGGCTGCCACCTCATTGACCACTCACTGCCACATCATTTCCCTGCAGCTGCCATTTCTTTCCAGCGGCTGTAACATATTTCCCATAGTCGTAAAATCTTTTCTCGCCCGCTGTAAGTTTTTTTTCCCGCCGCCGTAAAACTTTTCCGTGATAGCCGTAATTTTCCCCGATATCGTAAAATTTTTTCCCGGCTGCCGTGATTTCTTTTCCGGTGACTGCAACTTCTTTCCCGCCAGCTGCAACAAGCTTTTTCATCGGCCGTGTTATCATTTCTTTGGCAACTTGTAGTGGTAACTCCCGTGTTAACAGAAGAATTGCTGCAACCTGCTAATCATGATGCTGATTCATCCCAGTTCCGCCGGCGAACTCATCATTTTAACCCCGAGGATGCGATGCCTTGTGTTTCACCGGCGAAGGAAATTAGTGCCTTATCCGAGTCATCATGATCCCACGGCTGACTGTGCACGCGTCCGGCTTCGTGACGTCACCAACTGCATGCTCCACCAGTTTCCGCAGCCTTCCGACGCACAGTTTTATGAGGTATGGCTTTCATTTATCACGTGATTAAGTATTGATATCATTTAAACGAGATTGGCCGTACCTTCACTCGTACCACCATTTATACCTGATTAAACCTTTCCCTCGTACGACGTAATACTAATAACTGCCACCTTCCCCAATTCGGCATGAAAATTTTAAACTCTCTGCGCTTAACTTTCCGAATTAGCTCATTCGCTCAACGATTCGTGCATTCTCTGTGCTGCAACTTCCATTCTGGGATCCTGTACTCTGTTGAATAGCAGTTTCATCTTGCAGCCAGGACCATGGGCATTCCAGTTCGCCATGAACCTTTCAATACCAGGGAACTTAGACGGAATCTGCAAGTTCTGGCCATTTTTCAAGCTGCTGGCTGGGTCGAGTTCTTTGAACGATTGGATGGATTTGATCGGGACGCAGCCTTGCAATTTGCCTTGAATCTTACTAAAACACACTCCACGGTGTGGGGGCTGTGTATAGATGTTTCTGAGGTCATTATATCCGAGGTTACAGCTATCCCGATGGTGGGAAAACCTTGGTTTAACCGTCGAGTCCCTGCAACGGTTGCACGGGAAGAATTTTTACTTCCAGGGGAGCAAGTTGAAGCATCCAGGAGAGGGATTGCACTGAAGTCATTGCCGCAGCCATGGGACCAGGTTGCTGTCTTCCTCAAGAAGTACATTACCTGCGAAGGTAGATACCAAACTGTGTACAACTCTGAACTTCCTTTGCTTTCTCATCTCCGTCATGGCATTTTGTTGAATATTCCATTTTATTTATTGCACGACTTGCGCCATATGGCAACATTTGTTCAGTCTGCAAAGCACCCATTATCTTCCCTCACCCACCATGGCCTTATTAAGTTAATTATTGTAAGAACCCTGGCCCAACATAATATAACATGGGAGCAATTCATTACCCGACCACAGCAACCTGTTCCCTTGAGGGTCATCCCATTGCAGCAATTACCGGTTCCGCCACAACAGGAGGACCGGAGTTCCTCCAGTGAAGTTGGGGGGAGGGATGAAACGGAAGAGGAACAACAGGGGGCACAGGCAGGACCATCCGGGGTGGATAAACAGGGGGCACAGGCAGGACCATCCGGGGTGGATAAACAGGGGGCACAGGCAGGACCATCCGGGGTGGATAAAACCACAGAGGAAGAACAAACAGGGGCACAGGCAGAGCCATTTGAGGTGTATGAATCCCCAGCACAAGCGGAACCAGTGGGGGATGACACTGCATTTGAAGGAGAGCGAGGGGAAGCACAAACAGAGCCATCAGGCGACAATGTAGATGAAACCCTCGCGGAAAACCTAGATAACAGGGCAGCTCCGACAGCAGAAGGTGAAATTGGAGCAGCATCAAATGCTGCGACAATGGAACCTGAAGATGACGGAGCCAGAGCAATGGAAGAAGATATTGAGCTGGTCACAATCGAGTCTTCACCGGAGTGGGTAGGAGGAGCAGCTGTGATTGAAGAAGAACAGCATGGGGGGCAGGGAAATATTCCTTTAACTTCAGTTTTGCCCCCCTATATTCCAGCTCCACACGAAGAAACACCACAAAAAGGAAAGTCACAAAAGAAAACGCCACAGAAAAGGAAGAGGGCCACCAATGAGTTTGATTTAGTGGCACCAATCAGAAGGAAACGAACTCGATCAATCACAGCAGCAGAGGCAGCTAGAACAAAATGGGCAACCTTAGAAACACAGGTTGAACCACCAATCCTTACACCAAAACCGAGGGATGCTCCACAAAGGCCAGTGGAGGAAGAACTTGAAATTGAGGGACTCTTGTATGAGAATGCAATGCTGAAAGAGGACCTCCAAGCACTTAGAAGGGAGCTGGAAACATGGAAGGAAATCTGCAGAAAGCAGGGTGGAAGAAAGATGTATACATTAATAGAGGCTGCAGACCAAGTGGAGGAATCAGCTTCTGCTGGAGCTGGAGAAAAGGATGAGCGAATACTCTGCCCCACCTGTGGGGAGATCTTTGAGGAAGCAGGCCATTAAATTTTACTTAGCACCTATTCAGCACAACAGCCTGTAGCCACAGAAGGGAAAGCAGTGGAGAAAGAAGATGCTGTTACACAAGAACCAGCACCTTTAAACATCCTTGCTGCAACTGCCACTTCCCATGATGCAAAAGTTATAGAACAGATGGGAGAAGAACAGGGAGTGGAGGATGCCCTGGAAATTTATGAGGAATGTATGGCAATCCCAAAATGCTCCCACAACATAGAAATCATAGAACAGATGGGAGAAGAACGGGAAATGAAGGATGCTCTGGAGCTTATAAAAGAATATAGTGAGACTCCAGAATGTTCCCTTGATACAGAGATCATGGAGCCGAAGGATACTCTGGAGGATAGTGAAGAATTTTGTGCTGTAACCCCAGAATGTTCCCAGGACACAATAATTTTAGAAGAAGAAACGGAAAGGCAGGACAGTGATAAGTTGGAACAGGATGCTGCAACACAAGAACCAGCAACCCTGAATAGGACTGTCCAACCGGCTGAGCAGACAGTAGAAGAAGCTGGGACATAGGATACTTTGGCATTCAATGATGAACTCTGGGTTGTAACCCCAGAGAGATCCCATGATATAGAACTCATAGAAGAGGAGTTGCAGCAGAAGAAGGATGAAGAGGTAAGCCAGGATGTTGTTACACAAGAACCAACATCCTTGGAGGCTGCAACAAAAACTCCTGAATTGCAGCTGGGAGATAACCTGGGAGTGGATATCATCCCTGACACACAGTGGAGTGACAATGAACAGGTACAGACACCATGCTCAGGTGACACTGAAATCTTGGAGGAGGAGCTGCAAATTGAAAAGGATATTCAGTCTCAGCAGTAGAATGACAAAGAAGACACTGTTACACAAGAACCAGTGTCTCCAAAAGCAATGAAGGTAGCTGCTGAAGATGGGTTAAAGGATGTTGCTGTTACACAAGAACCAGCAACTCTCCTGTTAACATTAGATGCGCTGGAAGACACTGTCCCACAAGAACCAGTGCTTCCACCTCCTACAGGTGTCATTGAGTTGGATTCAGATTGAGGGTGTCTTTTCAACTCCCCCAGGCATAGCATAAGAGAACTGCAGAAAGATTCCCACCACACCAAGTGCATTCTCAGATATCAGCAAGTAGCAGTGGAAGGGAAACAGTGAAGTTGGAAGATGCCGGGTTGCTCACATAAGCTTTTCAAAAAGGTAGATGAGGTGCCTGATTTACCTACATTCCTTCCTCTCTCCTGGACAGAGCTCAGTTCAAGATTCAGATGCAGGTTGTTGCATGAGGACATGCAACAGGGTAGTTGGGGGGAGATGTTGAGCCCAGAATTGGCCCTTTTTGACCATCATTTATCATCTTCCCTTCCCTTGTCTCACACCAATTACCTTGGTAATTCGACTTATTGTCCTTATCTTATTCCCCAATTTACCAAGGTATGGCCGATTATTGTTTTATTGTATTAATACTTATGATTGTGATGATTAAAGCTGTGCATCTCTTAATTCGTGCTAACATGATGCGATTTATGAAGGTAGTAAGACAAATAGACTGCAGGAAGATCGGAGCTGAACAAGTCATGGAGGAAGGGACTTCCATTGCTTGTAGAAGGTTCCTTGGGGCTCAAATCGTCAATCAAGGCACAGTCGTGGCAGGGCAGCTGTAACATAAAGTGCTATCTTAAGTATGTCGCTGCTCGAATCCAGCTGTGAGCTGGAAGGACCGCCACTCTTGGGACAGTTAATAACTCCTCTCATATTTGGATATTTCAGTTCTGCCACGCATTGTAACAGCTAGATTATTTAGGGCGCCTGAAGATCAGAGATCTTCATGGCTGCCCAATTATAGGTTTAGATGTTGCAAATTGTATGTATAAATATGTGGGATTGCCTCGACCGAGGGGTTGGACAGCAAACAATTAATTTATCCTGTATTAGCAGCCGAGCCAAAACTGTGTACTCATTCTTCTATTAATATAAGGAGTTACTTCTGAGTTAAAGAGAGTGTTGTTCAACCAGCTTCTCTGTGTGAAGACTGGGCCCGTCTTCCACAGAGATTGCTGCGTTAATTTAGGATTTCATCTTTCTTGTTGTGTGATGCTTTGTTCTTTCTTTTGTACGCAGCAACAATATTTATTGTGTGGATTTCTCAGTAACAATTATATTTCCGTGAGATTGGTGAATGGTATCTAATAACAGTCGACTGAGTCAGGTTTGTTTTACACATTTCAATTTCTGTTCACACTGCCGTGTTCATCCTACAGCTGAGACGTAATCCCAGGAGCTCTTACAATTTAGCTTTCCTGTTATGTGTTGATTGATTGATATTTTGCAATTCAGTTTCTTAGAACAGTTGCTTCAATCTCTTTCATTAAAGTTCTAGAGTAATGTTCAGGTCATGCTTTATGATTCTCAGCTTGATTAGATTAGACAAGTGATTATTTTAGAATGTGAATGAGATTTCCTTCTTGCAATCGTTGATTAGATCTGATACCATTTCTTCTTGATGCATGATAGAAAAGAATTGTAGTATAAGCAGTTAGAAGGCAATTGGGATTGCATAGATTCTTGGGATGAACATGGATGATAGAAGATAAAAGTATTCACTTCTAATGGTTTTGTGTTTAAGCATATATTGTGCACTTGTCCTTTGAAATAAAAAGACTTTCTCGGGTTGACAATAAATTTCATACGCTCTGTGTGTTTGATATTTAATTATCTGCAAATAGAGTGCTTGACAATAATTAGATGTAAAAACAACCTTTCTCCATGGGGATTTGGAGGAAGAGATATATATGTAGCAACCACAAGGGTATGAGGTCAAAGGGAAGGAGAATTTGGTATGCAGGTTGAAGAAGAGCTTGTATGGCTTGAAGCAAGCTCCAAGGCAGTGGTATTTAAAATTTGACAATTTTATGACAGAACAAGGTTATAGTAGATGTCATTCTGACCACTGTGTTTATTTCAAGAGGCTAGATAATGGAAGTTATATTATCTTTTTATTGTATGTGGATGACATGCTTGTTGCAAGGTCTAACATGCAGGATATAAATGTGCTCAATAGGAATTTAAATAATTCATTTGCGATGAAGGATTTGGGTGCTACAAAGCAAATCCTTGGTATGAGAATAACAAGAGATAGGAAAAATCGCAAATTGACATTGTCTTAGGGTGAGTACATACAAAAGGTGTTGGAGAGGTTCAAAATGTAGAATGCAAAACCAGTTAGTACACATTTGGCCAACCATTTCAAACTAAGTAAGAAAATGTGTCCCAAGACACAGGATGATATAGATTACATGTCTAAGATTCCTTATCACTTAGCAGTTGGAAGCTTGATGTATGCCATGGTGTGCACAAGACCAGATATTGCACATGCAATGGGAGTTGTGAGTAGATATATGAACAATCCAGGTAAAGAACATTGGAAGGCAGTACAGTGGATTCTCAGGTATATGAGAGGTACTACCACTCATGCATTATGTTTTGGAGGTTCAGACACTGTTCTACAGGGATATGTTGATGCAGATATGGTAGGTGATAAGGATAGAAGGAGGAGCACCACAAGGTATGTGTTTACTGTAGGTGGAACAACAGTAAGATGGATTTCTAAACTGCAAAATGTTGTTGCACTTTCAACAATGGAAGCAGAGAATTTTGCTGTTACAAAGGCTAGTAAAGAGATGATTTGGCTGCAAAGGTTTATGGAGGAATTGGGTAAGAAGCAGAAGGATATCAGGTTTTATAGTGACAACCAGAGTGCCATTCATCTTGCAAAGAACTCAACATTCCATTCCAGGACTAAACATATACAGCTCAAGTACCATTTCATACGCTTTGTTCTGGAAGATGAACTGTTGAAGCTGGAAAAGATACATACTAGCCTGAATCCTGCAGACATGTTTACAAACGTAGTGACCAGAGAGAAACTGAGTTCCTGCTCGGTTTCAGTTGGCCTTCTAGCGTGAAGGTGAAGATGAGAAATTTTCCAAGTCCAAGGTCTAGCAAGTGTAGCAGTGGTGGAGTTGTTGTGATCAGTCTCCAAGTGGGAGATTATTGGTCGTGGAGCTTGATTACAGGAAGCTCAATAAGGTGACAGTTAAGAACAAGTATCCATTGCCTAGGATTGATGACTTGTTTAACCAAATGAAGGAATCTAGAATATTTTCCAATATTGACTTAAGGTCTGGGTACCATCAAGTGAGAATTAAGGAAGAAGACATTCATAAGACATCCTTCAGGACAAGGTATGGCCACTTTGAATTCACAGTGGTTCCATTTTCTCTTACCAATGCATCGACTACATTCATGTGTCTCATGAATAGTGTCTTCAACAAATATTTGGATATGTTTGTGATTGTATTCTTGGATGACATCGTTGTGTATTCAAAGAATGAAGATGAACATAATGAGCATTTGAGAATGGTATTGCAAGTCCTTAGGGAGAACCATTTGTATGCAAAGCTGAGTAAATGTGACTTCTATCAGTAGAAAGCACAGTATTTGGGTCATATCATATCAGCACAAAGCATTGCAGTAGACCCAGAGAAAATTGAAGCCATCATGGATTGGCCTACTCTAAGGAATGTAATGGATGTTAGATATTTTATGGGTCTTGTAGGTTACTAAAGAAGATTCATTGGAGGATTGTCCAAGATAGCTCACCCAATCACTTCATTGCAAAGGAAAAATATTAGATTTGTATGGTCTAAAAAATATGAGAAGAGTTTTCAGTAGCTGAAGGAGTTACTTACCAATGTTCCTGTTCTAAAGGTTGCAGATAAAAATGAAATACTTTATGGTATGGACAGATGCTTGCATTGAAGGGCTCGGTGTAGTACTCATGAAACAAGGTTTTGTAATCTGCTATGAGTCCATAAATTTAAAAGGACATTAAAGGAACTATGCCACACATGACCTAGAGTTGGAAGCCATAGTGCATGCTCTAAAGAGATGGAGACATTATCTCTAGGGAAGAAGATTTGAACTCAGGACTGGCCACATGAGTTTAAAATATCTGTTTGACCATCCAAATTTGAATGCTAGACAAAACAGGTGGATGGATTTTAATTGTGAGTTTGATTTGGAGATCAAGCATGTCAAAGGTAAGGAGAATAAGGTTGTTGATGCACTCAACAGAAAATTCCATATTGCAACAGTAAGTGTATGTATATCATATTTGAAAGCAAGGATTCTAGAAGCTCAAGTCAGTGATGAGGTTTACCTTCAAGTCAAGGAGAAATTGCAGCAAGGTATTGTGGATGAAAGGTATGCAAGATATTAGCTGGGTGAGGATGATGTCCTCATCTATCAGGGTGCCCAACCGTACATTACGGATAGTGCATAATTGAAGAAGCTTGTGATGGATGAGATACATAAAAGGCCATTTTCTGGACACCCAAGATATCATAAAACTATAATAGCAGCAAGGAAACGATACTTTTGGCATGGTATGAAGAAATACATAGCTGAGTATATTGCTAGGTTTCAAAAGTGCCAACAATTCAAGGCAGAGCATCAACATCTAGTAGGATTGTTGCAGCCATTTCCCATTCCAGAATCGAAGTGGGAAGTGATCTCTATGGATTTTATAACAGGTTTTCCAATGACAAAGAAGAAACATGATTCAATCATGGTAGTGGTGGACAAGCTATCGAAGGTAGCTCATTTCATTCCATTCAAGTCCACTCACAAGGCCAATGAAATTGAAAATATTTTCATGAGAGAGATATTTAGATTGCATGGGTTTCCAAAGGAAATAATTCCAGATCGGGATACAAATTTCACATCTAATTTTTGGAAAGGATTGTTCTAGGAATTATGAACTAAGTTGATGTTTAGCACAACCTATCATCCTCAAATTGATGGTCAGATTGAGAGAGTAAATCAAATTCTTGAAGACATGTTGAGGATGTACGTGATGGAAAATCCATCTAAGTGGGAATACTATCTACATTTGGTAGATTTTTCATACAACAATGGACATCAAGCATCATTGAAGATCAGTCCTTTTGAAGTGTTGTATGGAAAATGTTAAGTTTATCATAAAATTCACAACAAGAGCATAAGGATCACTAAAAGAAACACAGTCACAAGATAGACACAGAGTTATCCTAGGAAACCGTCATGGGGTAGAAAAGCCATCAAATCTTTCCTTAATATAGATGACCAACAAATACAAGATGTAAACCCTAAGCAAGAGCTCCTTCTCCTCCTTCGCAGATCTCTCTCTTTCTCCTATGTGCAATTCACAAGTGAGTGAATGAGTGAGTATAAATGAGGAACACACCTCCTCTATTTATACTATTCTCCTACTTGACTTTTCATCCTAACTGGGCCGACTTCTCCTAGGAGAGTCTAATAACCCCTAAAGAATTAACTCAGGGCCGACCCCACTAGGGGAGTCTAATAACCCTAGTTACAACATCTCGACGAAGGAATAAACATCTCCGGATATACAATAAAGTCCCGATGGAGGAATGAAACATCTCCGGATAAAGTACAAATAGAATATTCTTAGAAGTTACAATATTTCAACACTCCCCCTTAATGAGAAGGGTATTCTAACAACATCTGCAGGAGAAAGGAGTCATCAACATCATACATGATACATCTATAAATCATTGGAATCTTTCTTCAATCATCATCAGTAACTCAAACAGTTATTGGAACATAATCAATACTGGAACATCAATATCGTCAGTACTGAGTCTTCATCTTTTGCAGCACTTGATCAGCTACAGCAGCATCATCATCTGGATCTTCATCTTCTGCTCTCAAAATCTATGGGGTGTTGTTTTTTCTTTAGGACCACTCATATTCCTTCTCCTGATGCATCACATTCCAAAACAAATGGCTTAGAAAAATATGGTAATGCAAGTACTGGACAACTACTCATTACCTCTTTCATTCTTTGGAAAGCATTTTCATCCTCTTAATCCCATTTGAAAGCATCCTTCTTGGTCAAATCAGTAAGGGGAGTATTTAGTTTGGAAAACCCCTTCACAAACTTCCTATAGTAAGTGCATATCCCAATGAACCCTCTCAATTTAGTGATGTTCTTGGGTGTTGGCCATTCAAGAATAGCCTTTATTTTCTCCAAGTGAAACTTTACTCCATGTTTCCCAATGATGTGCCCAATATACAAAACCTCTTTCAACCCAAATTCACACTTGGACAACTTAGCAAACAAATATTGTTCATGAAATATTTTCAATACTGCTTCTAAATGGCACAAATGTTCCTCCCATGTCTTATTGTAAATCAAAATATCATCAAAGAAAAACAAAACAAACTTACGGAGCTGCTTGCAAAATATATTTTTCATGCATGATTGGAAAGTGGCTGGAGCATTGGTCAAACCAAAAGGCATGAAAAGAAATTCGAAATGACCATAGTGACATCTGAAAGCGTATTTCTGCACATCCTCCTCCTTCATTTGAATCTGATGGTAACCAGATCTAAGATCAAGTTTGGAAAATAACTTTGCTCCAAATAGCTCATCCACGAGGTCATCTATTCTAGGGATGGGATATCTATTCTTTATTGTCTTTTTGTTTAGAGTTCTAAAATCAATGCACATCCTTAGGGTTCACTAGTACAAAATGAGAAATTAATGACTACAAAAATGACTAAAATTCGACTATAAACGACTATTTTTGAGTCAGTGAATAATAGTATCCGATTTCCACTATTTTATCTCTAGTCGTATTTCACTAGTCATTAATTGGTTGACTTATTAGTCATTGATAGTCATTGATTAAGTCATTGATTTAGTCATTGATACTCACTGATTTAGTCAATGTCACAATTAATGACCAAATATACAACTAAATAAACTACTAGATGATAACATATTAATGACTAAGCTAAATATGACTAAACCCTAGTCGCGCTATAAGATACTGGAAATTAGCTACTAATACTGGAAATTTACACTACTTAACATGGCATATAAACCTCAGAAGGTAGATTTACTATTTATAACATAGTGTCTGCATGGGAAACAATTGAATGGCATATAAACTTCATGGTAAGGTTTTGTCCAGGAGGCGGACATGTGGCTCTGCAGTTTGTAAGTGCAGAGTAACCTAGCTTTGTCAAAGATAGATTTATTGTTGATAACATAGTGCCAGCATGGGAAGCAATTGAATGGGATAGAGAAACTTGATGGAAAGCCTTGTTTCTAAAAACTGACTCTGATAAGGCATATGACAGAATTGAGTGATATTTTAATAGAAACAAGCCGAGGTGGCTCAATATTGGACCAAATTTCAAAGCAATGTGAATGATTATTTTATGAAGCCTCTATTAAGGTGCAAGTGACTGGGAAGTTAACTAATCCCATTTCTCTCAAGATATCAATTAAGCATGCTTGTCCATTGGCCTTCCTTTTATATGTTATTGTTGCAGACACAATAAGATATTTATTACAGGCTGCTAGAATTCAAGGGAAGATCAAGGGAATCTTACTTCCCAGAAGTATGAAATATTGAATGTTCATTTAGAAGTTGTTTTTTTAAGACTGATATGATAGCAAATGAGGATAGGATTCAACAAATGGAAAAAGAGGTGAAGCATTATAGAAGTAGTAAGAAGAGAATGTAAGTACTTGTGGCATTACCCTGATTAGCGGTGAGTACATTTCTCCCTACCAAGAGAATATTAATCCTAATCAATTTTATGCTTTAGTTGGTTGACATCTATTCGTTAACCATGCCATTTGTCATTGATAAGGGCTCCATCATCAATATCTCACCTACAACTAGTACTAATCGTGGGAACCTTCCAGGAGCTAGGATATATTCTATCTCCAAAGTTGGGGTCAACTAGAGCACTAAAATTTGTGTGGGAAGGTGAATTCACAACCTTTCATAGGTTTTAACTTCTTTTTCCCATGTCATGTAAAGAGAGTTGTAGTTAAAACCGGGGAAAATCATTAGAGATTGAAATAATTGAAGGATCAACTCCAATCACTAATAATAGCGTTGAAATTTAACAACCTATAATGTGTGTCAAATGAAATGGAATACAACATTGTGCATGCATATGTTGAAGCGTTTGATGGTGAAGAGCTTGTTATGAATTTTGAAGAAGTAATATTGTTCATGTAGCATATCCTAGGCTCGTTTTAGAATGATCTTATGCTATGTAGCATGTGATAGTACACCAAGTCATGCTACAATTTATTTGATGAATACTCATCCTTGCGGTGACAATGCGAACAACATTTTGTTTCACTCTGAGTAGACTTTTTGCAAATATTTGTTCCTCAGGTCGTGCCCTGTTTCAGTCTTAAGTTTTGCATCATGTAAAGAGAGGGCCCATCCTACATGTGTTATTATTGAGCCTTCTTTTCTCAATTCTGGGCATATCTACACTGCATTAGTGATATTCCACAATTATGGGCATATCTACACTGCTGATAATAAAATGAAATCAAAGATAAATGCTGAAAAATGCAAATGCAGGTGAATGGAAGTATACAGGGGTATGAGTGAAAATAGACAGTAATAACCAAGTGCTAATGTAAGTGAATGAAAATGACTAAGCGCAGATCTGCAACACAAGTTAAACACTGAACTGAATCAATACATCCTAACCAAAGTTTTATACAATTAGCAACAACAAAAACATAAATTATACTATGAATTCTAACTAAAACAAAATGGAAAGAAGTCTCACTTTCCAGCAGGTGGGCCCTTGCCTCCTGGTTAGTGAGCCTTGAACTAATCTATATCAAACAATAACAGTGAGCGTCGTTCCAGAAAATATCAAATCTTCATTAATGCAATGTTCAGTAACAGAGTTTACATCAGCAACATGCTTTGGTTGTCTACCTTTGACTAAAAATTCTAGAACTGAATCTCAATCTAAACTCTACTACGCCCCTATGATCTCCTTCTCCTGATCTATGAAGCTTTATTTATACATGAAAAGTCAGGGGGAAAGTATAAAATCGAATCCCCAAACCCCTGAGTTGTTAAAACAAATTTCATATATCTAGGAAACTGTGCATGCACAAAATTTGGGTTTTTCACTCAATTTGGGTAGATTCAGGTTAAAGATCCCTTGGGATCCCTTTCAGTGGTCCATATGCTTGAAAATACTCTTAAAACCTTTCGTGCATTCAACATTTAACATTTAAAAATACTCCATAACAATTGTTTTCAAGGTCAATGCCCATAAATTTATCAAGGGAGTTAGGCACAAGATACAATCCCATCTATACGCCATCAAATTCAACCTAATCATTAGTGGCATAGCCCAATCTTACACAAAATATTATTCTCTTATAAGTTGTATCAATTTCTCAATCCGCCTCTACCGGATCTCCAAATATTCCTTTTAGAGGATCTGTCAAAATCTAGTTTTGAAATTCAAAAAGCCTTCCTTGGGGGCTGCCAAACAATTCTAGATCCTTCATGGCAGCCTGAAGAATTCCCTTTATCAGATATCTCCCTATTGAAGATTCCTTGAAACCTTCTTTTTCAGCTGAGATATCTTCTGGTCCTTGTCCTTTGTCTAATCCCATATCTCACTGTTTTACTAATCCCATATTTCATTATTTTGTAGTCCTGACACCTGGAAAGAGTCAAAGAAATGCCAACTTGGATTTTAGTTCTACAAGCAGCATTGGTACATGGACGGTTCACGATGTAGTAAACCCTCCATTTCTTTCCTGCAATACAAAATGGAAGTTTGATGGAACCTCTAATCAAAATCTTGAAAAGGTTTCATCAGACTGAGCAAATGAATGGCATTCTCTCTTAATATTTCCAATGTATTACAAGAAACATCTGTAAAAGTTGATAATGCAGAAGGTTCCTCTGGAATGCAAAGAAGGGAAACATTCTCTATGTATTTGTAAGATGTTGTATAAGAATTTTTTCTCAAGTGGATTAATCATCTATGTTAACAATAGGCCTATCGAGTAGAAATTTTCTTGGATGAATACTTTATATGTAGGGGGGATTATCTGTTAACAATTATGGCACTATGGTGACTATTCTGTCTACAAGAGAAGGCCATACGACCTCAGTTTTTTACTGATCAAAGCTCCTCTCTGGTATGATCCTTTGTCTAACATGTTTTATATTGTAGTGAAGCACAGGGGGCACTTTTCTTTCTATCAAGTTTCTTACTTTGTTTGATTTTGGTTGTGTCATCATTTCTAGTTTAGTAGTGGTACATCTAGTGAAGGCATATCCACTAGTGGCACAATTATCACGTGGAACAATTCTTATATGGTATGAATTCCAAGATCTAGACTGGGATATCAAAAAATAGTATTCAATTATTTCTAGGGAAGATAGTGGACAAAACATCATTGCAGAGGTAAGGGCCTTGTTTCCTCATTTTACTAGACATTCTATGATTTCATAAGATATTGGTTTATGCTGAGATTTCTGCATCCCAGGCAAAGTCTGCAATGCTAGCTAGATTTTAACAGGAGAAATCTTAGAGATGGGAATGCTATGCCCAAGGTCTACGTGAATGGACATGGATAAAAAATTATAGAAAGATCAGCTAGTACAGATCCAACAAGGTATTGGTGGAATTTTACTTAAACTGGTCATATGTAGATATTGATTGCTTTTGTGCACTTTCTCTTAATTATGTACCCAATGTGAATTTTCCAAACCTTAAGATAATATTGTCCTTATGTTCTCAACTAAACAAAGTTGTTATTTAATTGCATAGATTAAATTATTCACCTAGAAGAAATTACACATATAGCTGGAAAATAAACAATAGAAGCATTGTTTAAACCTAATCCTTCATGGTAGGTGAAGGAGAACATTGATCTTCAGAAGTCCAAGAGACGCTTTGGGAATTTGGAACCCAATATCCATCTCATTGTATTAATATGCACAACCATTAATGAGAATTTGTGCTTTGCGCCTACTCAGTTTGTCTTTGTGTTTGTGATTTATGGTGTATTTGGCTTGTCTTCAGCCAATTTCTCTATTTTCCCTTGTGGGAAACCTAACCGTGGTATCATAGCATTCCTCAGTCCTGTGTCCTGTGCTTTTATGCTTTTGTAGAGATTCCTTCTTCCATCTCTATCTGATGCATACTCCCCTCCAAATCCTTGTTGAGGTATTGAATGAGTGACGGCAGTATCAACTCATTCAACCTATGTATAAACCCTAATTTGAGAGTGTGCCCCTGTCGTTAAATCTCCTATGTGGAGTTTTTGAAGAGTGTGGATTTGGTTTCTTCACCTACATTGTTACTTGCATGTGGAAACTTGAAAATCTAAGTGGAGAGCTGAACAAGAATCCTTGAAGAGCTGCGTGCATTATGGGACTAGTATATCATCGTTATTGCTGCATATTTGTATTTAATTACTGTTGAAACTATGTCTACAAAAAATTTACATACCTTGCATTTTATAAAAAGCTCCATGATCCCCTTTCGAATGGACAGATCCCTTCGTCGATCTGTGTTCCTATGCTAATTAGACGGGTGCACACAACCTTCATTTTTCCTTACTTCCATCGATTTGAATTCCCCAGGTGACCTGCATTGGTTCTCAGTCCCACAACTCTCATATGGAGCTTCCTCTATGTGTGAACCTATGTGACTGCGACTTCTAGCCCTTGCCTACATTCTCAACAACCTCCACTATGTACCCAAGACCTCTACAGTGTTCCTATGACACCCTACACCTTGCAGTGATTTAGATGAAGGGTATCGTAGTTCTAGGAATGAGAGAATAATTGTGTCTTACCCCTCCTCCATTGCATCAAGCTTCATATTGAGCTATCCTCTCCATATTGTATGTGGAATTCTTGAGATAGGATTACCCATTACCTATACTATTTGGTGTGATGTTTCCCTTTGCCGATGACATACAAGTAGAAGCGTGCAATATTTGGTTTGTGTGACAAAGACGATAATGATTACATTTGTATTATTTCTGCATTTCGTACTAACCATACACATATCTCATTGAATATTGATGTGTTGCATTTCCATGGTACATTGGCCATACACAAGCTTCCCTAGGATGACACCAAGTTCCTCCTATCCATCCTAGAAATGGCTCACAATATGTTGAAGCCCCCTTTCAAGTCCCCTTCTTTGGTCTAGACGTGTGATTACAGCTTCTTAGTTTATGTCTAGTGCTATCATAGAGTCCCCGTTCACCTCTATCCTTCCTTGGTGTTATGTTTGGATATGGTAGGTTCCTTGGCCAACCCAATTGGGTCTCTCCCTTGCTAATTAGGATCTCACTTGGACCTTGTGCATAAAATGGGGACTTGGTTAGTTGAGTATCCTCCCTTGGGTAACCAAATGTCCCTAATCCATTAAGGCATTCTCTTTTAGGAATCTACTTGGTCAAATTGTGTGTTTTTTGTGCATTTTGTCAACCATGACTTGTTTAAACATTATCACTCTTGTTTCCAGTGTTTCACACATTCTTACATAACAAAAGTAGTTTTTCTAGAAATTACCTACAGTTTTCCTTAGTTTCGTGCAGTATCCTAGGTTAGAATTTGAATCCACAGTTTGAACCTTTTGGAAATACCACCCATCCAATAGTCAATACAACAATTGGTAAGACCTATCGAGCATTCCCAAATATATTTACAACACTCTTCTCCTTGTTGTTAAGGATCTATAATTCCATTCTCTCATGTCAAAAACTCTGTTGGATTACTAGCTCACTCATGATCCAGGTCTATCTTTCCAACTTCCATGCTCTAGGCTTGCTGGGATTTGTTATCTCCATCAACCCTCCACTTGTTTAGATGTTGCTACAGTTGGTACTTTCCTTTCCATTTGGCTTAGATATTTTTTTCTTCTTTGATTGGTTCAATTGTTGTGTTTGGTCAGGGCCCAATGATCTATAAATTGCATTGGATATTCCAATTGATAGTTCATCACAATAGATCTTATATACTATTGCAAATATGGTGACATTATACTCTTCTACACAATGATTACTTATGATTAAACCTTGTTATTATAAGCATACCACTTTCATTAAGAAACTTAGAAAAACAATTAAGAAAATAAGAACCAAACTATAGTAGTTAAAAAGAGCACATCATAAACATATTGAGCATGAGATGGAGAAAAAATCCAGGAAGTAATATTGTTCCTTGTTATTTTATTCTCATATCAATGATGAAAAATACAGAGAAATATTGGATTACTTCCAACAAATAGACACGACAACCTATATGCCATGATAGGTTGTTACATGGTTTCCTTCTTTCTTTGCTCTTCACTAATATCTAACTCCTCTACATTGCCCAGCTATGAAACAAAATAATATTACAATAGGAATGAAATTCCCCTCTCTTATAGAGGATAATGTTTTAACATCCCCTCATAATTGTAAGGGTTAGGGGTAAGGGTTTTTTCATGCCCCAACCTCCTATTAGTGTTAGCGTTTGGGACCCTCTAGAATCTCCACATGTGATTAGCTGCACATGTGAGTAATGGGGACTGATGTAGCTTCCACTTGGTACCATGGTAGTCAAAGCATAAGTCAACTTGTCAAAGACATAACTTCATACAAACAGGTGCTATTTGGACTGTTGGAAGGATATCGGTAAATATAACAACCAGGGGGGAAGTTTTGAGGGAAAAATGTCCATTTAAATCCCAAACTAGGTTTTGTATGTTCCAAGACCCCAAATCACTAAATTAGAATTGACCCGTAAAATGGGCTTAACCAAGCCATAGCTCGAATTTTCCACCCCGAATAGTACCTATACCGATGAACAAATATGTAATGATCCATTCTCGATCACCCAAGTTCACACCCTATCATCTTATCTCTCATATTCAAAGGGAGATTCAAAAGAACAATGTGTATGAGGAGGTAACCTTCTCAATAGAGGGCACATGTGTCATATATATTGGCACTTTTAATTAAGTTACCATTAGAGGTGTGTATTCTTGCATGTTTCCTTCGTTTCAATGTATTTGGAGATATCATTTCCCAATTTTCTTTCATTAGATGAGAAGCAACTTCATGGGCATGTAGAGTAGGTTCATAACCCTTCATTGTCTCTCATTAATTGTTCTTTTAATTTAATCTCTTAGCCTAGGTAGCCTATTATAGAGTTAGTACATATTAAGGTAGAGTAGATATCAAACCTAGTTAAGGATTTTAATTTTTCACCCACCAAGGAGGAGAATAAACTAATGTTCCACAGGGATGCATCCTGTAGGGTTGGAGGTGAGCCCCCCATGCTTTCCACACCTTTGAGATGGGGGGTTTTCTAGCAAAACATTTTTCCATGGCCCCCATTTTGTGAAATGCAAAACAAAACAACTGATAATCTATTGCAAATAAAAATTACCCAAAAACAAAGCAATGAGCATTCTAGATAAACAATCAGTATAATTAGTTCCAGTTTGCTCCATGTGACACAAAAATACTATTTTTGGATACATAGATATATTTCCGTAAAACAGAAAGCACATACATAAACTAGAAAACAGAAAGCAATGAGCTTAGTTGTCATCATGACCCTTCTCATTTGAGATATCTTCAAGTTCAGACAGACAAGTGTGCATTAAATACTCAATACTAACTGTGAACTCTTTGTGGGCCTCAAGGGCTTAGGTTATCACCTTGGGGAATGTACCTTTACATTACCTTGGCAGTAAGTCATTAACGGCTTGCTCATAGATAGGGCCTATCCTAGGGCTATTACAGTCCTTGCGTTGACATTTGTGGAAGAAGCTTGAAGGAAGCATCCACCCTGATGTTTCTGTAGAGTGACTTGAGAATAATTTTCTAAGTATAGATATTGGCATGAATCCCCTCTTTCATTAGGTCATTTTATACTGATGGGATCGCGTAAAAGCAATGATGGGTGAGTAGGGAATCCAATACATGGTTTTAATCTCTCATAGAGACCTTGCAGTTGAAATCTCACATTATGTAGATGGTTTTCAAGGCTTGCTCTACCATTCCTGCTCTTCGATATGTTTTCATGATGTCGATGGATAAATATTCATTACAACTTCGGGCTTCTATTTTCATCCTGTGAAAGAGATGTTCTACTTTGTCTACTTGTTTTGCACAACTCCTGATCTAGGGTTTCTCTTTTCACTCCTTTCTTCTATTTCATTGTTCTCCTTTCACCAATATGCATGAGTCCCCTTCTTTGATGGATTCTGCAGATTCGATGCCCTTGTAACACATGACGGTTCTACCACTAGGTCCCAAATGGAAAGGGAGGAGAATGAGAATGAAAATAATACCTTTGTTGTTTTGTTTTGTGTTTCTTTTTTTCTCTTTTTTTTTTTTTTTAATGACTTATTTATTTATTTTATAGCTATTGATATATAGCTATATTATAATATAAAACTAATATATATAATAGTAAGTTATATATATATATATATATATATATGGATGGAGGTTGGAGAAGAGGTTTTGCACATCGAGATTCACGTGGGTGGTGTCGGATCCGAAAGCCACATGGCCACCAATTGAAGGAGCTGACATGTAGGATAATACATTCTTATCCTGACACATGATAATGGGAAGTGATCTATGGAGTATTTTTAGCAGTTGGCCCTCATGGGAGAGCTTATTGTGGAGGTTACGGAGCATAATGAACAGTATGTACTTCATAGTAGTCATGTCGATTCACTACTCAAACATGTTACAAAATGAGCCATTTAATGTTAATCCATGAAATCAGGTGGTGGTTTTGTCATTTAGGTTGGATTTAGAGGCTGAGGAGTTTCAAATTTGTTGTTGTTAGGCTCTCAATTGAATGGTCCTAGTGGTACATACACACTCAAGAACTTGCAATAGAGTAGTAAAATTATCAATTCAATATGGAAATTAATGTTTGAGAGGATTGGTTTGTTTAATTTGCAATGGGATATCCACAACAAATTAGAGTAGTATTGTTCATTACATGCTATTACAATTTACTAAATTTTAACACTGTAGAGAAAGAGTTCTTTGAATCCATCTACAATGTTAAAATTTAGTAAATTGTAACACTTTATTGTCAAAATTTCAATGTTCCATTGTCGAGTGACACAATTAACATCCCTCGTGTCTCTAAATCCATCTACAATGTTACAATTAACTAATTTTTAACACTATGGATGGATCGAGAGACCCCCTTATATAGGGGGTATTTAAATTCATGTGCAGTGTTAAACTTTAATAAATTGTACAAATTCATTATCAAAATTGTAATTTTTCATTGCCAAGGTGACACAACTAAAAATGACTAACATAAATGACTAATTCCTATTCTTAGTCGTTGTTAATTAGTCATATTTGTATTAATCTAATTAAATTAGTTGTTTATGTCAGTCATTTTTATTTTAGTCACTTGTTATCTAGTCATATATTTTATCATGTGTCTATATTAATCATTTATCTTAGTCGTTTTTAGTTGGCTCGCTTAAAATTGCTCAATTTTAGTCGTTTATCTCTTGAAAAAATTGTGGCAACTAAACTTTTTAGTCGCCTAGTCACTTATCTCTCATTTTGTACTAGTGGTTCCATCCTTTTTCTTCACCAAAATAACTGAAGAAGCATAGGGACTTGAGCTTGGTCTACTGAGTCCCAATTCCAAGAGCTCTTGAATAGACTTCTTAATCTCATCTTTGAACCCTTTTGGGTTCCTATATGGTGGTATTTGTATAGGTGAAGTACCCACCTCCAAAACAATGGTGTGCTCAACCCCTCTGTCAAGTGGCCTTCCAGGAGGAAGGTCTCCAAAAACCTTCTCATATTTTTGGAGTAGTTTACTTATCTCCCTTGGATGTTCTACAATATTTATGTTTGGCTTTCTTGAAGTGATGAAACATTCAGTATCCAATTCAATATCTCCATGCCTCAATATGGACCTAATACTATGGGAAGACACCACTTGATTTGGATAGATGTGCATTCCTCTCACTACCCTTTGTTTTCCTTCCGAACCTTTGAATTTAATTTCAGGAATTTTAATAGTTCACTGTATGCTCCCCTATAAAGTACAACCATTGCACTCCCAAGACCACATTTTTACCAGCAACATCAACCACATAAAATCTATCATAAAATGTGTAATTTCCTATGGTGAGTTGTAGCTTTGGAACCCATGTTTTGCATTCCATAGAATTTTTACCTGCAATGATGACTGTGAACCCATCGAATGATTCAGTAGGTAACTTTATCCTCTCCACCAAGGATGCATCCATCTACCAATACCGAAACTATTTTCCCTTGTACCACTCCCTTGCATCGAATGGTGTGAAAATGAGGCACTCCTGAAAGCAATGCCATTCTCCCTTTTTCAGGTGATGGATGATATTCTTCTGCTATGTCATATCCCTTTCTTGGGATGAAATATGTTATTCTTCCTTCATGTCCCCTTCACCTTCATCATCAGAAAATACATCAATGAATTGTGCTTTCCACTTAGCAAATTTATGCCCTGGTACCCATCGTTGGAAGCATGTGTAACACAGTTTCTTTCTTTTGAGTTCTTCCTTGCTTGGTCCCTCTTTCTTGTATTTTCCAAAAGAATCCTTTTTCCATGGCTTCTTGTCAAATCTGAACTTGGAAGGAAAGTTGGGCTTGTGGGGATACTTTGTCTTGGGTAGCACATTTTGCAGATCTCTTTCCAAGTTCATGGCGTCTTTCAATGAAGTAGGTTTAAGGGCCTTAAATAAACACTTCAAAGGTTCAACCAAACCTTCATTAAAGAGAAATACCAATTGAACCATAAAGATATCAGCGACCTTAACTGATAGTTTTTTAAATTCCAACATGTACTCATCAGGGGTTCCAATTTGCTTCAACTGTGATAGTTCCTTGAAAGGCATTTCATGGTCTTTTTGCTCAAATATTTCCAATAACCTGTTAAAAAATTATTCATATGTTGTGGCCTGATCATGTCCCAAGGTTTTAATCCCATGTAACCACCAATCATTTTCTTCTCCTTCAATATGCAAAATAGCCATTTTTAGAGCATCCTCTTCAACCATTGGATTCAGCTGAAAATATAATCTAAATTTTGTATCCAAGTATTTGCAGAACTTTGAGATGAGCCATCAAAGGTAGGAAGGGGCATTTTACCTATGGCATAATTCAATTCTTTGTTTTCAAAATAATTTCTTTTGCCTCCTCTTATCTTGAGCTTATTTGAGAAAGTAAGAATTGATCAAATGGTAGGGCCCTCCTATAATCTCCACTCAATTGTTGCCATTCTGCTAGAACTTCTTGCATTCCATATTGCGTGTGAAGGTCCTCTTTAGTCTCAAGAAACTTGGGTGTGGTGGATCTTATTGAGCTATGAAACTCATTGGGTCGATTATGAGGCCCTGTCCTTGAGAAAATGCTTCCACCAAATGCCTTCTTTCATCACTAGGGGAACTACTGTTGCCTCATATTGTCAATTTGCTACCAATTTGACTAGCCATCAATTCAAACCCTTGCATTATATTCCTTTTCATGTATTCAAAAAATGTTTTCATGAATTTCCTAAACTCATATTTCTCCTACATATATGAAGTTCCTTTCTCATCCTTAGCCATAGTCTCAACAGAGTGCACCTCTTCTCCTTCTTCTTACTCTTCACCAAAGGTACTTTCAGTTTCTATCTCTAAGGGTGAGGAATGACTTCTTGACCTCATAAATGGTCACCCAAACCAGGTTCAAGGACCATGCTCTAAACCACTTGTAGTTTCCCTTTTTAATAATTTGGAAAAATTGGAAAAATTTCATTTTTTTGGTCAATTCGAACCTTGGACTAGTGATGAGTCAAGTGCTTCCAAATGGTTCCTAAGGATTTCGAATTGGGTCTGAAGGTATTTGAAGGGTATTAGGACATAAAAATAGGCTTATAAGTGCTTTTAAACTCTCAAAATACTTCTGCAACATCCATTTGAAATCGGGAGAAAATAGGGAATTTACTAGTAATTTCGAGGTTCAAACCCCCTAGGGTAGAGGTCACTAATGGATTCCCAAATGAAGTACGTATTGGTTGTGGAGCTTGATATCCAAGATTCAGAGATATTATTATTCATTCATGTTTGTACCCTAGCTTTATATGATATTCAAAAGGACTGTACACTCACCCCAGCGGGGGGGGGTGTGGGGGGTCCGAGGGCTAGCAGGGGTTCGGGGCCAACGCCCTCGAAGGAAATTTTTGGGGTTGTTTTATGGGCCCATGGTTTTGGGTAACCCATGGTATTCTCCCATGGTATTCCCTTTTATAAGAAAGACATTGTAATACGGCTAGGGTTGATGTATTAGGTATTATGCATTGTAAAGATCTCTGAGATCATAAAGAGAGTCTTTGAGATAGTGAAGAGGAAGTGCAGCGGATGTGCTGTAGGTTGTATCCCTTCACTTTGCTAGATGGAATAATAATAAGGAATAGAAATTTTAGAGTGGACATAGCCCATCTTGGGTGAACCACGATATATTGTTGTCTCTCTTGTAATGTGTCTGTGTAATTTATATTTGCATCTTGTTTATTGTTATTGCTCCGCGATCTTGTTTTTCTAACAATTGGTATCAGATCCAAAGATCTATTTGGCAGATAAACCCATAGGAAACTAGGGTTTCTGGTTCGAGTGGGAGCAATGGAGGAAGAAGGAAAGTTTAAGGTTGAGAAATTTAATGGCCAAAACTACCAATTATGGAAGATGCAAATGGAACACTATCTGTACCAGAAGGATCTATTCCTATCGTTGGGAGGAAGAGCAAAGAAGCCGACGACAATGAAGTATGAAGAATGGGAGGTTCTTGACAGAAAGGAATTAAGAACAATACGTCTTTCACTGGCTTCGTTAGTGGCTTTCAATATCTGAAAAGAAAAGATAATGGAGGGTTTGATGAGCGCATTGGGTAAGCTGTATGAAAAACCCTCATCCTCAAACAAGGTGTTTCTAATGAAGCGTTTATTTAATATGAAGACGTTTGAAGGTGGATCTGTTGCTGATCATTTAAATGAATTTAATATGGTTACAAATCAACTAAGTTCTGTAAGTATGAAATTTGATGATGAGGTTAGGGCTCTTCTAATCTTGTTTTCATTGCAAGAAAGCTGGAATGGCTTGGTCATGGATGTAAGTAACTCTGTCTCTGGTTCAAACACCTTGATATTTGATGATGTTGTTAGTGTTATTCTTAGCGAGGAAATGCGAAGAAAAATCACAAGTGAGACATCAGGTAATGTGTTGACCATGGAGAGCAAAGGAAGACAAAAGGAGAGAGGAAAGAGACAAGGTAATCGCAGCAAGTCTAAAAAGGGCAGATCCAAGTCCAGACTGGGAAATATAGAGTGTTGGAACTGTGGAAAGAAAGGACATCTGAAGAAAGACTGCAGATCTCTAAAGAAGAAAGGAGATGGACAGCAGGAAACTACCAGGGAATCAAATGTAGCAGGTGATGTGTTACAAGATGCTTTGATTATTGCATTAGATAATACTAGTGATTATTGGGTAGTCGATTCAGGGGCTTCATGTCATGCTACACCCCATAGGAAATATTTCATGATTATGTTCCAGGCGATTTTGGACATGTTTTAATGGGTGATGATGAGCCATGTAAAATTGTTGGAATGGGTAAGGTATAGATAAAATTTAAGAATGGAGCTGATTGGCTGCTGAAAAATGTAAGGCATATTCCTTCTATGAAAAGAAATCTGATCTCAACAGGGCAGTTGGGAGATGGCGGCTGTCTATCTACGTTTGGAGAAATGTGGTGGAAGATCACTAAAGGATAAATGGTGATAGCAAAAGGAGACAGGAAAGGTACGTTGTATTTATGTCCTCATAATACTAACGATTCTATCTCTTTAGCTTCCACAGGAATAGATACAACATTGTGGCATCATAGGCTTGGCCACATGAGTGAGAAGGGGATGTAGATTCTCCACTCAAGGAAGTTGCTTCCAGATTTGAAGTAGGTAAGTTTGGAATTCTGTGAGAACTGTGTTTATGGAAAACAGAAGAGAGTCAGATTTCTCAGGGTTGGGAAACAGAAGAGAGTCAAATTTCTCAGGGTTGGGAAACAGAAGAAGAATGAAAATTTAGAGCTTGTGCATACAGATGTATGGGGACCGACTCGGGTACAATATCTTGGTGGCTCTCATTATTATGTTACATTTATTGATGATGCAACTAGAAAAACTTGGGTTTATTGCATTAGACATAAATCTAATGTGTTTGCTACTTTTAAGAAGTGGAAAGCTTTGGTTGAGAATGAGACAGGAAAAAGGTTGAAGTGTCTCAGATATGATAATGGAGGTGAGTACTACGATAGGGAGTTTGATAGTTACTGTTCATACCATGGGATTCGTAGAGAGAAGACAGTCCCAGGAACACCACAAGAAAATGGTGTGTAAGAAAGGATGAATGGAACGATCATGGAGCGTGCAAGGTGTATGAGATTGCATGCAGGGTTGCCATTACAGTTTTGGGCATATTTTGTAAATATTGCTGTATATTTCATAAATAGAGGGCCTTCAAGTTCTTTAGATGGTGGTATTCCAGAGGAGGCATGGACAGGTAAAATGGTAAACTACTCATTTTTGAGAACTTTTGGTTGTGAAGCATTTGTCCATATTGATAAAGAAAATAGAACAAAGCTTGAAGCTAAATCCAAGAAATGTACCTTTATTGGATATGGGGTTGATGATTTTGGTTATTGTTTATGGGATTATGAAAATCACAAAATCATTAAAAGTAGAGATGTGATATTCAATGAAAAGGTCTTGTATAAAGATTAGTTACAGTGAAAGAAACAGGAAAAGGAAAACACAGAGTACACATCACTTGATGAAATTGAAGAAAATGAAGTTCCAAAGGTGCCAGAAAATCAAGAACAGCAGCAAGTACCTGGAACTCCTGCAAGTGTAAGAAGATATACCAGGTTAAGTAGACTCCCTGAACAATACTCTCCTTCAATGTATTATTTATTGATGACTGATGTTGGTGAACCAGAATGTTATGAAGAAGCAATGCAGGTGGAAACTAGAAAGAAGTGGGAGCAAGGCATGAATGAGGAGATGGACTCATTGGTAGGAAACCCAAATTGGGATTTGGTTCAATTGCCTGCTGGTAAAAGAGGATTGCAGAACAAATGGATTTACAGGTTGAAAGAAGAAGAATGAGGTAAGAAGCGGTACAAGGACATACTTGTTGTAAAGGGGTTTGTACAGAAGAAAGGTATAGATTTTGATGAAATATTTTCTCCTATTGTTAAGATGACTTCAATTAGGACTATTTTAAGTCTAGTGGCGGTAGAAGATTGGCATCTTGAACAGTTAGATGTAAAAACAACCTTTCTCCATGGGTATTTGGAGGAAGAGATATATATGTAGCAGCCACAAGGGTATGAGGTCAAAGGGAAGGAGAATTTGGTATGCAGGTTGAAGAAGAGCTTGTATGGCTTTAAGCAAGCTCCAAGGGAGTGGTATTCAAAATTTGACAAGTTTATGATAGAACAAGGTTATAGTAGATGCCATTCTGACCACTGTGTTTATTTCAAGAGGATAGATAATTGAATTTATATTATCTTGTTATTGTATGTGGATGACATGCTTGTTGCAGGGTCTAACATGCAGGATATAAATGTGCTCAAAAGGAAGTTAGCTAATTCATTTGCGATGAAGGATTTGGATGCTGCAAAGCAAATCCTTGGTATGAGAATAACAAGAGATAGGAAAAGTCGCAAATTGACATTGTCTCAGGGTGAGTACATACAAAAGGTGTTGGACAGGTTCAAAATGTAGAATGCAAAACTAGTTAGTACACCTTTGGCCAGCCATTTCAAACTAAGGAAATGTGTACCAAGACACAGGAAGAGATAGATTACATGTCCAAGATTCCTTATCAATCAGCAGTTGGCAGCTTGATGTATGCCATGGTGTGCACAAGACCAGATATTGCACATGCAATGGGAGTTTTGAGCATATATATGAACAATCCAGGTAAGGAACATTTGAAGGAAGTACAGTGGATTCTCAGGTATATAAGAGGTACTACCACTCATGCATTATGTTTTGGAGGTTCAGACACTGCTCTGTAGGGATATGTTGATGCAGATATGGAAGGTGATAAGGATAAAAGGAGGAGCACCACAGGGTATGTGTTTATTGTAGGTGGAATAACAATAAGATGGATTTCTAAACTGCAAAAGGTTGTTGCACTTTCAACAACGGAAGCAAAGTATGTTGTTGTTATAGAGGCTAGTAAAGAGATGATTTGGTTGCAGAGGTTTATGGAGGAATTGGATAAGAAGCAGAAGGATAACAAGTTTTATAGTGACAACTAGAGTGCCATTCATCTTGAAAAGAACTCGGCATTCCATTCCAAGACTAAACATATACATCTCAAGTACCATTTCATATGCTCTGTTCTGGAAGATGAACTGTTGAAGCTGGAAAAGATACATACTAGCCAAAATCCTGCAGACATGTTCACAAAGGTAGTGACCAGAGAGAAACTAAGTTCCTGCTCGGTTTCAGTTGGCCTTCTAGCGTGAAGATGAAGATGAGAAATTTTCCAAGTCTAAGGTCCAGCAAGTGCAACAGCGGTGGAGTTGTGGTGATCAGTCTCCAAGTGGGAGATTGTTGGTTGTGGAGCATGATCTCCCAGATTCAGATATATTATTATTCAACCGTGTTTGTATCCCAGCTTTATATGATATGCAAAAGGACTGTACACTCACCCCAGCAGGGGGTGTGGGGGTGGCGAAGCCTCCCCCGACTGGGGTAATTACCCCCAGCTGGGGGGTCCGAGGGCCAGTGGGGGTTCGGGGGCAGCTCCCCCGGAGGAAATTTTTGGGGTTTTTTTACAGGCCCATGGTTTTGGGTAACCCGTGGTATTCTCCCATGGTATTCCATTTTATAAGAAATACATTGTAATACAGCTAGGGTTTATGTATTAGGTATTATTCATTGTAAAGATATCTGAGATCGTAAAGAGAGACTGTGAGAAAGTGAAGAGGAAGTGTAGCGGATGTGCTGCAGGTTGTATCCCTTCACTTTGCTGGATGGTATAATAATAAGGACTAGAAATTTCAGTGTGGACGTAGCCCGTCTTGGGTGAACCACGATATATTGGTGTCTCTCTTGTAATGTGTTTGTGTGTTTGTATTTGCATCTTGTTTATTGTTATTGCTCTGTGATCCTATTTTTCTAACAGTACGAACCTTGCAAATTTAAGAAAAGAGACATGGATTAGTTGTATGACTTCAATGGAAACCAAAATGCATCATTAATCAGTTCCTAAAGGCTACTTCAGCTCCCATAAATCAAATATTCGTAAACATGTCTTAACATAGGGGGAAATGAGAGAAAAACACTATAACTTGCTATGAAATTTGAGAGAAATGTTACAAAGACTTGCAAAAGGTGTGTGAAACTTCTTCAGTGTATTAATGGATCTCCAAACAGAAATAAAACCACATATATTCACTGATACAAGTCGATACCAAACAACTTCAATCTCCTACAACAAGATATATGGGAAAATGACACCATTCATGCATAGTTTGGCATTTTTACATAGTTTTGCTTGGAGTTTCGATATGAGGTATATATTAACATCAAATACAGATTGTGGAAATCATATTAAAAATAAATGGGCCCCCTTGTACTTCCCCAAATATATCAGGATCTCTCGATGTGTGCCCATCCTCCAAGAGAAAGAATATAGAGAGAAAACTGAAATAGATGTGGAAACAAGTTGAATGAGAAATGGTCACGAGCAGCCCTGTAGATTCAACCTGTAACAAAATATCTTCATATATATCCAAATGAAAGGTCTAAATTCCCTCTCCAATTTCCAATTAGGATGGGAATCTTTCACCCTCGAAATTGGTGCTAAGGAAAGTAGAATAAACACTCAACTTGCATGGACAAGCTATGCTCTACAAATTACCAAATGATAAATGATAAAAATCCCCTCTCCTTCTTTGTTTTGTCTTTTATTAGCTTTCCAAGCTCTCCATGGTTCTAATTCCCTCCAAGAGCTTCATGCCAACTCGAATTCGGGAGAGATTCCAATGAGTGCCACTTGTCCAACAATTTGTAGCCTCCCCCTCTTCCATGAATTCGAATGGAGGAATATTTGGCTTCCATAACTCCCTTGTGTGCCCTCTTGGAGGCTATTTTTATCCCTGACATGTCATATATGTCAGATTTCAGCAATCAGGTCTGATCCTTGTCATAATTTTCATAGCATCTTCATCATTGTTGTCATAGAAGCTAGGGAATTTAGCCCAAGTGTCACAATACCTCTAAGATGCCTCTTCCTCTTCCATGGGAGTTACTCTTCCTCTCAAATTCGACCCTCATTGATTCATTCCAAGTATAATTCCCTTCCAACTCCCCCAAGAACATTATACTCCACCTTGGATTCGTATGGGTGAGAGTCTAGGATGCCATGTGGCATGGAGAATCTTGCTTTGTGTGGGTACCACACCACCAATGTTCCCTCATGACCCAAGTTACACCTTATTTTCCTATTATAAGTATTCATTTATCCCATTTTAATATATTTTTGTCAAACTAATGTCTATTTGGGGTTTTATAACTCTCTTATTCCAAATCTAAATGTTTCCACCCCAACCTAGGGAACCAGTAGATTGGTGGAGTTTTCCCTTCTAGTGATTTATTTGGATGGGTACATTACAAATAGATGAAGACTCTACGCTTTCAAACTAGAGAAATTTTGAGATCTAAAATGGTCCTTCTAAGGAAAATAATAAAATAATAATTATGAATTTTGGAGGAAAAGAAAGAAAACTAATTTTTTCTCTTGTTTTCAACTTAAGTCCTCATAGGTTTACTCAAATTTTGAGCATAGGAACTCATTAGATGCAGAACTAAATTATGTATCCAACAATTACCCACACTGCATACTTTTAAAAGACCCACTATGAGATACACTGAAAATGCAGTAAAAATGTGTTTAAATATGTTTTTTATTGCATTTTCAATGTATCTCATGGCTGGTCTATTAAAAGTATGCCATGTAGATACTCGTTTGATGCAGAATTTAGTTCTACATCCAACAAGTGCACACACTTGAAATTTGAGTAAATCTATAAGGAAATAGTTGAAAATGCAAGGAAAAAAACATTTTCTTCTTTCCCTCCAATACTTTTTACCTTAATGCTTGACGTCATCACCTTGAATCTTATTGGTTCTTTTAAAGTGTATTTTGATAGTACATTTTTTTGTAATTTTGAGGCCCATTTTTTACCTCAAAATTTTTGTAACACCAATACATACCCTTTTGACACTTTCTTTGGATATGTTCCACCTTCAAATTTATATTTTATATATGTATAGAAAGAGAGTGAGGGAAGACACTCATAAGAAGAATTAAAGATTGAAATATTCATTCATAAGATCAAGAAGATCCATTTGCAAGTATTAGAGACATTGAAGAAATCATAGGAAAAGTACAAGGCCTATCATGACCAACACAAAATTGAGAAAAAAATTAAGGTAGGAGACTAAGTCTAGTTGCATTTAAACAAACAAAGCCTACAAGTTCATGGTAATACAATCAAGGTGGGCTATGTTATGTTCCTTTTGAACTGTTAGATAAGGTAGGTGATAATTTCTACAAAATCATTCTACCTCCATATATGCATAATTACTTAGTAGCAAATGTGGAAAACTTGAAACTCTATGATCTTTCCATCTTCAAGAAAATGATGGGAAATACTTACCTACCATAGAGGAATTAACACCAAAATAATAGGTAGACTTAGTAGAGGATACAATTTTGCAGAAGAAGTCTAGAACAACTAGACAAAGGTAGAAAAAAATCTAACAAGCTGGGTTGAAAGGAGAACTTCTATGAAAGGCCAAATATTACTCTAAGGAGAACGTAGAGGAAAACATTCCTCAACTCCTTCAGTAAAATATTTTGAGGACCAAAATTGTCCCAAAATGGCTGGGAGGTATGAACTAAAATTGATTACTATATGCCATTGTCATCTATTTTGGTATTTTTTTAGTTGAACACTTGAGATATTGACTTGTTGGGACCATTTTTAGGGAAGGTCCTATTTTGGTAATTTGGGGTCTTGAAACTTCTAGAGCCCATTAGAGGCATCACACAACAATTTTGGGGGGTCAAAAATTTGCACACAGTCTCTAGTTATTTTTTCGTTTCTCTACACATCAATAGATTTCCATTAGCGCAAATATCACCTCAATCAAATTTCATATAAGTATGTTATGCTTCTTGTAAGTTGACCTCTTATTTTTACTACCATGGTACTAAGTGGATGTCACATTAGGAACTCCCATTAATCACACATGTTGAGATACAAAATGTGTGGAATTTCAAGAATATTTTAGAGGGTCCAAAACCCTAACCTTAATTGAGATTTGATAAACGCAAAAACCCTAGTCCTAAACCTATATGACTACTAGGACATGTTACATATTGATCATCTAGGAAAGGAAGGGATTTCATTCTTGTTGTATTGAATATTTTTTCATAATCAAGTAGATAAATGAAGTGGAATCTTATGAGAAAAACATAGGAAGTAGAAGACACTCTAGTAACCACACATTCCATGGTATCTATGTCAAATCCATGGTGGATTCATCTTTCTTTATATTTTCATTTCATATATGAGAAGAAAAGAGAAAGGAAAGGTCCTCATCTTTTGGTTAGTTTTTTCATATTAGGTTTTCGAGGGTACATATTGGGTTCATTGTATGGATGGTGTGGTATTTGTTTTAGCTTATTTCATTTCATTCTCAACTTATTTCAACATTTTAAATGGTAATCTTGTAATGATAAATTTTAATCTTAAGTAAGCATTGCATAACAAAGATTTTTCATAAACTTGTAAGATATGTTGGGATGAATTTTTCTAATGAAACATCCATGACAATTTATAGATCAATCTTGCATATGTATGGTCTTGAAATTTCATTAATATAACTCTTAGTAGTTACAATCCAAATCTTCAATTTTTTAAAGGATTTAGAAAGTGTTGATCTTTTAATAACTATATTTTCGATAAAAATTATATTACATCATAAAATATACAAGGATTTGATCCCTATATTTTTTACAATTTTTTTTATAAGTAAGCATGATATTATATTAACAAAAACCAATATTACATAAGATCATTTATATCTAGTTAGCTCATGGAGATCATATCTTGATCCCCAAACACAACCCGAACCCACAGACCTCCCTGTACCAAACCCCTTCAAGAATTATGATATTGTAGCCCTTCTCATCGCCTCGCCAAAACATCAGGGCATACAATGAAAAACCAGACTGCTCGACTATAGAATTTTTGAAAAGGAAACTAAAACCCAAACCCATGCATAAATGCATAGATTGTGACACAAAAACATAACAATGAAAATCTACCCAAACTCTCAAAATCGATGTGGAATAGATGGAAAGCAAGGAAAGGGACCGTGGGAGGCGGCCATCGAACCTCCAAATGGAGCAAAGGAAGACAAAGGATGATGTATCTCCATCCCATTCATGATGGCATCGATCTTCTGGTGCATTTCACTGGTGTATGCATGATGCTCCTTCCAATTCTGGGTAGGAACCTCGTCACCTTCCGCCTTCTGATTTCTTTCCCACAGAACATGTACCATAATTTTTTTCATCACCCAATATAAGGCTACAGTTCACTCATAAAATTCAAGATGAGACGCATTATTTCTAGGATGCATAACCCAGTCCTCCATCACCTTGACATTTTTCTACAATTGCTTCTCGTCCAGGTCCTCCCATAAGCTCGCCTTGACCACATCTAGTTCGTTCTAGATCTCATACGGAAGTTGCAACTTGAAGATACGAGCTTCCCAAGCTGCGCGCTTTTGAGCATGGGTGATGCGTCGACTCTCACTAGAGGGCTTCCCCTTGTATACCCTATGCATATTAACCATACTCTCCCCCCACCACTTCATCCTTCCCCTCCATAATAAACTAAACACTGACATTGTGTCGTCCCTGCAAAAGGAAACCCACAGACTACATGCAAGGAGGATAACCGTGTATCGATGAGGAGGATGGCCACCTTTCTGAGATCTAAATAGAAAGTTGTCATTATCCTCCATGATTGTATTCATACCTCCGGTGATGTCAACCACCCAAGACATGGTATCTTTCATATTTCTTCCCAATGGATCTCCTGATTCTCCACCTTCAATGCTCATCAATTCACCTACGATCGTTATCATCCATATTAATGCATGATGTAATTCCTTTATTACACTATTTAAAGTCTCTCTACACTCATCCATACCTTCCCATCAGTCAGATTGACTTGCTGGCAGGTTTTACTCCCCACCACATGGCCACTTACTATCCCTCCTGATGTCTGAATGTTCCATTCTCGTCCCGATGAAACATATCCCAAGAAAGTTGGGCTTCACACCGCTCTCTGAGCATCCCATCATTTAATTCTTCCAACGTACCTACCATAACAGTTTTGCGGGACTGGGTCCCCATGTTTTATAGTAAGTCCACCACACTGTTACCATCTCTCTTGACATGGCTGAAGGATAGGGCCGATGGGGCCAGACAACTGCTCTAACTGATATTCTAACCTCCAGTTTGTCAAAAATTTTGAGGATGGAGTTCCATTATGAATATGGGTCGCCATATCCAGAATCACCTTTGAGTCCCCTTCCACTGTTAGAGGGTTCCAATTCCTCTTGTGATCCATGAGAAAACCGTGGATCAAACCTTCCAATTATGTTGCATTGTTCAAGTCCAACCCAATGTATCCCATGTAGAAAATCAACATTCTGCAAGTATGGTATCTGACAATTCCGTCGAACCCCATAGGCCCTAGATTCCCCTTGGATGCCCCATTAAAATTTAGTTTGAAGAAAATGACTGGGGGAGCTGATCAATGGTTTGGAATGGAGGTAGCTAGGTGGTGAGGCTTAGGATAACCGAAACATTACATAGGGAGAAAAATCCTCCAAGATTGTACGAGGAAGGATTTGTCCCCCTAAGCGTTCCAGCCTGTCGCCTCCCAAGAATGCATTCGAATGGATTCCAACATTCTATTCTTGATGATGGTCTAGACCCTTTCCTCAAAATTTGGTTTCCCTTTGAAATTCATGGTGTTACGTTCTCTCCAAACCTCCCAAACCAAGAAACCCAGGAAAATTTACCAAAGACGAATGACAATGGGATTTTGGAATGGGTTTTGTGGCTAGTTGTTGATAGTTGGGTCAGGGCGACCCCTTTGCCGACTATACCTCATGAAGGAAGCAACCCCTATATCCCATAGCTGCATGGAAAAGGAGCACAAGTCTAGGAGATGATCCAAGGTTTCATCAGCATTTGCGCATAGGAAGCATCAGTAAGGTCCTCTTATCCCCCTTCTCATAAGATTGTCTCCAATTAAAATTCATCACTTTATGAGAAGCCAGACAAAAGTGGAATTTTTTTCCATAACTAGGTCGAGCATAAATTCTTCCATACTTTATTTTGCGGGGGATTTTTAAGCCCAGTATAGATCTCATAAGCCTCCTTGATCAAAAAATCCCTTTGGGTTTGAAGCCCCATTGAGGCTTGCAATCTCTGTCATGGATCTAGATGTGCCTATCTTTAAGCGCCTCCTTTTTTATGGAAGCTTCCTCCCGAGGACTTATTCATTCCCACCAGTCTTCCTGAGCCCAAAAAAAAAATTTGGAATTCCCATCCGCAAATCCCCCAATAGTCCTTGACCTTTATCTTCCCCTGCTCTGCACACGCCTGATGGAGCTGAGGAACATCCAGGGATTTCTCAAGTTTCAATAGTTGTTTCCAAGATTCTTCCCATAATAGGGCCAATTCACTTTTTTTATTTCCAAGAATTTATTCTCTTGGATGAGGTTTCTCCCAAGATTCGGTGTTTTCTAGATCTGGGAACCCTTCATGTCCTCTATATATCAAATGAGGTCCTTTCTATCCCATCCTGAGGCATATTTATAGTGCCATAGCTTCGCCCATGGTTCAAGACTATGAGTGACCCATTTCCACCAGATTTTGGCACCGTAGGCCACATTCATCTTTTCTGGGTCCCTTAACCCCAACCCCTCGTGAATTTTTGGCATGCGTTTAGTCTCCCAACTCACCAGGGCCCATTTTCTCTACTCACTGGAACCGCTCCATAGAAATTTCCGCTAAATGTTTCATATTTCTTTCAAGACAACCTTGGAGGCCTCCATTTTGGAAAATAGGTATATTGGCGCTTGAAGAATTGATTTAACCAAAACCATGCAACTAGCAAGGTTGAGGAAAAAGGTTCATCTTGTCAATCTTTTCTTCATTATGTCCATAAGTTTCATTGATGATCCTTTTTGAAAAATTGAATCCGCTAGCGGTGCCCCTAAATATTTGGATGGAAGGGAGCACTCTTGAAAACCAAGGATATGACAGATATTGATCATGGTAACCCGATGAGTATTAAATAATAACACTTAGAACTTCTTATTATTTAATTTGAGGCCCAACGCAACCCTGAACCTCCGAAGACAACGTTTGATAGTCCCTTCCTCCTGAACCAAAGGGTGTCCCATGAGCATAGTATCATGCACGAACTGTTGATGGGATTGAAGATCTTCCATTGGATGCACCTGCAACTCCCTGAGCTCCTATCTAGCCTACAAATCCTTGATGGATATGTCCAGTACCTCTGCCATAAGAACAAAGAGAAGAAGGCCCATTGGACGCTTTGATAAGGCCCATTGGACCACCGTTCGCTAGGATGGAGAAGAAGGCCAAGGAGATTATACTCATGATCTAATGAATCCACTCCTCCTTGAATCCAAACGCCCTCAAAATATCACGGATGTACTACCAATTGAGCTTATCATAGGCCTTTGCAATGTCTAATTTCAACATCATCCTTGGGATCTTCTTTGTCTTGAGGGAATTAATTACTCCGTAAACAAGAATTATACCGTCCATTATCTGGATCCCTTCCACAAACCCATGCTGCTCCCAAGAGATTAAGCAGGGGAGGATGGGTTTCAACCAATTAACGATCACCTTGGTCACAATTTTGTAGATTGCATTGTAAAGGAAAATAGGTCTGAACATTTTGGGAGTGTCATCTCCCTCATTTTCACGGATTAGAGTGAGGAAGGTAGCATTAAAGGCTGGAAGGATATGTTGTGATCGTCTGGAATGTTCCACAATTTTCCACACTTCGTTCTTGATTAAGTCCCATAAGTGATGAAAAATATTAACTGTAAACCCATCAAGCCCAAGGGCCTTTCCATCTGCCATTTGCTCAACGGCTTCTTCTACTTCCATCATCATCACTGGTTTCATAAAAATCTCATTATGGTTTTTAGTTACCAGCAAGGGGATATATTGGGTGATCCTATAAATATCCATTCTTTTGTCCATGCTGGGATCCTTCATGATGTCCTAAAAGAAGTGAATGAGTTATCACTCAATTTCCTCCCTAGTTTCCATCCTCACGCCATTCCCATTTCTGAGCATAAGGATCTTATTCTGGATACGGTGTTGAATCATTGACCTATGGAAAATTTTTGTATTATGTTCCCCTTCATTAAGCTAGGTTAACTTGGATTTCTATTTCTATAGGGTCTCCTCTTGACTTTCTCTTTCCATAAACTTAGCTATCGTTCGATTTTCTTCTTCACAAAGTTCAGCTGAGTAGCCTTCCCTCATTCCCTGCACCTAAATCTCTTATAATCTCCTTTCCAGGTTCCTTTTTTCAGAGAATATATTTCCAAACTCTTCTTTATTCTATTTCTTGATTCTTTGTTTAAGAGACTTGAGCTTTGTTGGAACTGGTACATACTATGTCCATTCCCGTGGTCCAATTCTATCCACCACTAATGCACTTTATCTTTAAAGTTGGAGTGGCTGAACCAAAATTGTTCAAAGCGAAAATAATTTTTGAACTGAGATCCCAATCCACTCCACCAGAAACAAACAAGCCAATGATTTGAGCCCACGAATCGGAGAACAAGGGTCAAGATGTCACTTCCAAGATCCATAATTTATTTAGACACCACGAAACAATCAATATGGGAAGCAATTTGATGATCACCACCACTCTTATTCTTCTAGGTGAAGATGTTATAAATACCTAGTCCACCCGCAAATCCACGAGCATCAATCCCCTTCACATCACAACCCCTCCATGATTTTCTTCCTACCTCACGGAGATGGGTCTAAGAGTATTTAGTTTCTTACAGGAAAATTGTTGCAGGTTTCTCTCTCTCAATATTTTTTCTTCAATATTCTAACTTCATGAGAGTTGTTCAACCCCCTAATATTCCAAGTTATAACCTTCATTGAAAACACAAAGCAAAATTAACGACCCATAGCAACTCTAATTGTAGGGTACTGGCACGATTCCACCAACTTGAGTCATGTTGTTGCAATTCGTTGTTGGTTCGATTTCCTCCCCAGTTTCTTTGCTATCTCCACATGCTTTCTTTTGTTATACTTCTAGGGTCTGGGGACAATCCCCAGGGGACTCATGGATCGGGCTTTAATGACAACATCTTGAAGGAGGGAAACTTGCTCTTGGGGCACGTATCCCTTTTCCTTATCTTTGCATGCTTGTTCGCTTCCATCTAGATCTAGTTCCCCTATGTCCATGTCCTCCCCTTAGCCTTCTACCTCCATCTCCCATTGGGTCGGGATCTGCTCTTCCTCACCTTTCTTGTGACTTCCATCCTTTCCCTACCTCACTGTCTATAGGTTTGGATTGCTCTGCTTCTCAGAAAGGAGGCCTCTTCGTATCATTTTTGTTATGATCCTCTAAACTGTGAATTGGTTAGAAACCGTGGGATTTTTGTGCACTTTAGGGGATTCCTGTATTCTCCCTCCCCTTTTCTGTGATTTCCCTTGAGAGAAACCTTGATCATCAACATCCTTAGACTGTTTAGGATGAGAGGGGGGTTTGTTTTGTGGGAAATCCATGGAAATGTGCCAATACGCATGGCATCGATGACAGTGGAAGGGGATCTATTCATAATCTAAGGGTTGCGTCCAGTACTCATCTTCCCACGATAAGTTAATGTCGATCGTGAGTTCCTTTGATAGATCCATATAAATGCACATCCTTTCATATGTCGTGTACCTCTGAGATTTCGTGTGCTCCGAGATCTTAATGAAGGATCCCATATTGTTTCCTATGTCCTCCAAAATTTCCAGATCCCAATATTTCCCTGGAAGAGAGTATAAGAGGATCCAAATCAATGCTACTCTCATATCTTTTTTCTTTGTACAGAATCGTTCCTTCCAGGTTCTGAAGAAGAGACACGTTGAATAGAAAAAGTATGGCCCTCCATCCATCACCTCATTTCTGTCTTCTAGGATGATAAAGCTTATGGTGAAGAATCTCTTGGATCATCCAAGGTGCAAATCGTAATGGCCTCTCAACTTCCAGGTAGAAATAATCCACTAGACTAGGGATTTTTCATACAGTAACATGCCCAAATTTTTTCCAATTAGGGCATGGTATTTCATACACTAAATGCGATCTCTTAATTTGTTCAATTTGATATGCATCAAGGGGATCTAATCCGATTTGGGTAGACACTACCCCTTAAAATTCGTCTTCAGATTTAAACCTTGTTTGCTTCATCCATCTCCTCCCATTTCATTTAGAGGGATTTAAACACTTCCAATCTAAACCCCCTCATCCTTTTTCCTAGGGGAGGAAGCAACTACTCCTCCCATCCTTGCTACCATGGAACACTATCAACTGTCCTCCTCAAAGAGTCGCCGAAAGCAACAAAAAACCCTAGAGCTTTGTTCTTCTCCTCCTATATGGTCGATCCCTGAAATTGTTAATGCATGATCCAACCAATGATTTCTTTGCAATTTTAATATGATTTTCTTTCACTGATTTATTTCAGTCTTCCATCCTAAAAATGCATTAAAACAATCTAAGATTTTGAAAATATGGTAAAAAAATGAATATCCATGAAAATTTTATCTATATGTTTTATTTGAGTTTAATTTTATTTTAATTTAAGTTCCATATGTATCATAAAAAAATGAATATTAAATATATTAAAAGAATAAAACACAAAGATTCAAAATAATAAGGAGTTCATATATTTTTAAATTTAGAGATACATACAATACTCTCAATGAGGAATTCCATAAGACTCTAAGTGACCTAAGGTTCTAAATATTATTTATGTGTTGATTTTCCAATTTTGCTATTAGTTTTTAAGAGTGTTTGAGATATTATTTATGTGTTGATTTTCCAATTTTGCTATTAGTTTTTAAGAGTGTTTGAGATGTTGATTGTTTGAAGATCAATTTGGAAATGGTGGCGACGGCGATGACGACCACCTAAGGTTCTAAATATTATTTATGTATTGATTTTCCACTTTTTTATCAATCTTTAAGTGTGTTTGATATGTTGATTGTTTGAAGATCAATTTTGATGATGATGATAATAATGAATGTTCACTAAAACCAACTTTGATCTATAAACCTAAGAGGAAAAAAATGAATTATTTAATTTAAAATATAAATGAAATAAATTCCAACATATATTATTATAATCAACATTTTTTGTGTCTATAAATGTTTCGACATTTGATAGTTTTACAGTTTGTAAAAAATAACAACAATTTATAAAAAGTTGCCTACTTCATAAAATTTAGGGTCAATTAAAATTTTCATCTTAAACTTAAAGAAGAATCGAAAATATTGGATCTATTAAAAAGTTCAACTTCATGGCACATACAATTTAGAGATCAATTGAAAAAAGGCTAATTTTGTAAAAAATAATCATTTTTAAAAATCTATTAAAAAGGGTTAACTTCGTAAGAATAAATATTTTTTTTTGGTCTATTATAAAGGTCAACTTCATAAAAAATTAATATTAAATATAAATTCAACAAAACCAAATGAAATACCATTTTAATGAAAAAATATCTATAATTGTTTAATGTTGAAATAACCATAATTGTGTAAAGTTAAGCAATTTTAATTAGCTATAATGACTCAACCCTTATGAATATAGGCAAGTCATTTTCTATGTAATACAAAATTATTTCCGTTTTAAAAAGCTATTTTTTAAAAAAGTCTTTTTTAAATTTATTAAAAAAGTCGACTTCATAAGAATAAACATAATTTTTGGGTCTATTAGAAATAGAAATTTAATACTAAATATAAATTCAACAAAACCAAATGAAATACCATTTTAATGAAAAAAGCCATAAGTTTATACTATGATATATATAAAGTTTAAATTCATTGCGTTTTAATGAACTATAATGACGTAACCGTTATGAATATAGGAGAGTCATTTCTTTTTTTCTTGAAAAAAAATCATAAGCTTTTATTTATCATAAGAGTTTATATTCTTCATGGTATCTATAAGAAAAATCTGAAATTTTTGGAAATTTTTATGAATTTACAATTTCTATCTCGTATGTTTCTTTGTCACTCCAGGTATTAAAAACCATCAGAAGGATATACAAAAACTCACAAAAACTTAGTACAAATCATCTATCAGACAATAATTCCAGCACTATATCAGTCCAAAATAGCCTCCCTGGCTATAGTGACTTGAACCCAAACAAAATAGATTAATGCTAAATAATTTAACATTACAAGCCCATTCATAAACAACGACCTGTCTTCCATCTTCATGGTTGATTTCATGCATGCGTTTTTTTAAACTCACACCTGGAAGGAGCATTGAATTAGTTAGAATGTTGTAAGATTAGCATAAAAAAAAAGACCAAAACCATAACAAAAACCAATCATTCCATCTCCTTGATTGTGAACTTCAAGCTTCTTCTTCAAGGTGGTTCATATATTGGTGGGTGAAAAAAACCTATAGAATTTCCATTTAACTCTTCTGTGATGTACCACTCTCCCAACCTCATTTCCATTCTCATCTTTAAGAGAGATTATGCTACCATATTTCTTTCCCTAAATATGTGAGTGAAATATGCTTCCCTAAAATATCTTTCTAGGATTAACACTTCATTTAGAAGAGGTTGTAAGAATATGTTATGACAATTCCTCAACCTTGAATCCCACTCTATAATTAGTTTTGAATATCTAAATACTTGTAGGCTAAATATATTTTTCTCAATTACATATGATAATAACAATTTGAGAGAATCTAATTCTGCATAGTTGTTAGAGCCATCACCAAGACCATCCCTGTAAAAATCTTCTCGGTTAATGAGAGATGTATCACTCCACTTGCTCCATCATGTTTATTGCTTCTTATTTGATCTGTCTCACTGAACACGCCTTTTTTTTCTGAGGGAAATTCTTTAAAATGGATCCATTGCGAATGGCAATCTACAAAGGAGGAATTAATTTACCTTCAAATAATAATTGATTCCTTGCAATCCACACTTGTCATACTAACATAAGAGGCAAACTCTCAAAGTCTTGGTATGCATGATTTAGGCACCAGTTCCTAAGATAGTCTTGCACGGAATCACCTTGCCAAGTAAACCTCTAATTTCACAACGTACTCAAGATCATCCAGACTTGTTTAGTGTATAAACAATCTACAGAAAGGTGGAAGTTTGTCTCTTCATTAGCTTTACACAAAATACATCTTCCTAGGCCTTCAAAGTTCCTCCTTTGCAGATGGTCCCATGTGAAATATTTGTTCTTTAGAAAAAACCACATTAGTAACTTGGTTTTAGGAGGACAATTGAACTTCCATACACATCTCCACCACTATATCGGATCCTCCAAACGATTTTGATTCACTAGAGATAAATATCCCATTTTAGGTGTGTATAAACCGTGAGGATCTAGGTCCCAGACAAGTTCGTCCTTCTCATTATTAAGTCTCACATGGAAAATACAAAGTTGTTTGACAAAAGAAAGCCATCTGATTTCATCTTCTCCTCTAAACCCCAGGGAATCATCATTCCTCCAACCTTCTCTCATTCTCATAGAAAAACCACTGACCTTTAATTGATTTAAGATGAAATACCTTTGAATCTAAGTTGCATAACCATATTGAAATGTAGGGAATGGGAACCGACCAACGAATCTTCTCCAACCTTAACACTTCTACCATTTCCTATTTTCCAAGTTAGACCCCTGCCAATTATATCAAAAGCAAGAATAGTTGCTTTCAAGGATAATTTTAAGAACACCCCCGAAATTTATATGTATAATAAATGGGCGAATCTCTCTAATATATAGAAAAATTTGAAGGCTATTTTATCAATAATATAATATGTATATATAATTTTTTTGCTAATCTTTCATTCTATTATAGAGTCTTATAAAATATTGGCGAATCTTTCACTAAATTATAATATATTGTAAAATCTTGGTGAATATTTCATTGAATTATAAAATATTGTAAAAACTTGGCGAATCTTTCATCAAATTATAAAACAAACTAACGTCTTGGTGAATATTTTTCTAGGAAAACTCATATTTTGATTTTGCATATTACTAAGGTAGTGCAATAGAAGAGCACATACCATAGGTCGACTCTCTCGACTCCTAAACCCTCAAATGAACAAATGCATGAATAAGGAGAGGAGGGATTTATTTATACATTTCATGAGTAGTATTGGGTCACTCACAACTAGAGGTGTTAGTGAAACACAACTACACTAACTAGATTCAAGGAAAGTGGGGACTCCACTTTTTATCTCATCCTTTAATGGTCCAACAAACATGTGGGGACCCAAATCTTGACATATCGACAAACTGATAGAATTGAACACTTTACATTGTGGAGTGATTATGGCACCCACGAACCATTATTACAATGTGGAGTATTATTGAGACCCAAAACCTTAATATATTGTATGAATTCTCAATTAGCATATTTTCCAAATCTTTTATTTTTAAGCTATCCTCTAAGAAAAAAATAACCTGCTTATCTGTTTATAGATATGAATGCCACTTTTCCTTTCTTTTGTTGACAATAAAAATATGAATTATGTCATTTGATTTAGATTTTTAAGAGTTAGTTAGAAACTTACAATGGTTATTAGAAATAAGAACATACACTAAAAAGAATAGAAATCGTATTAATGCATCATCATGCGTATCATTAGAACTAATATGTTAAAGACTAATTTTTCTTAGATAAACTGAGGAGATGTTTGTATCCACGTCCTTGAATTTTTTGAAAGCATGCAAAATGTGGTAAAATTGTTTTAGCACCCTCATTGAATGCAAAAGACTGGATATCAAATAGCATAATGTCTACATATTAGGTCAAACATGTCCTGTACATATTATATACAATCATGATGGAAATGAAGTATCTTGTTCCAACTAAATCATATATTTATCATACATGACTAGATCCATTTCTAAATGATGATAGCAATTACATATCAAAACAAATCACCAAAAAACATTTTACTTCTGAATGACCCTTAAAAAAAACAAAATATTGTAAAACAAGTACCGAACCCAACAAATTTAGGTCACAAATAAAATGACGAACTTGGAAATACAAATAAAAAAATCTACCAGTCACGAAATTCTCAATACAAATAAAAGAATCTACCAGAACGCTTTGGACAACTCTACAAGAAGACAACCAAAATAATGACCATTCCACTATAGCCCTGCCATTATAATTGGTTGTTGGTTGTGGAGCCTGATCTCCAGATTCAGAGATATTATTATTCAGCCATGTCCGTACCCCGGGTTTGGTTATGATCCCGACACGATCCCCGGGGGTCCGGGGGAGTTTTTGGGCCCATGGTTTTGGCTGTTTTCGCCACCAGTTTTCGATCCCATGGTTTTGGGTAACCCGTGGTATTTTACCATTGTATTTCCCTTATAAAAGAAAGACATTGTAACATAGCTAGGGTTGATGTATTAGGTTTTATGCATTGTAAAGATCTCTGAGATCGGAAGAGAGACTGTGAGACAGTGAAGAGGAAGTGCAGCAGTTGTGCTGCAGGTTGTATCCCTTCACTTTGTTGGACGGTATAATAATAAGGACTGGAAACTTCAGTGTGGATGTAGCCCATCTTGGAGTGAACCACGATATATCTGTGTCTCTCTTGTAATGTGTGTGTGATTATATTTGCATTTTTGTTTATTGTTATTGCTCTGCAATCCTGTTTTTCTAACAATTGGTATCAGAGCCAAAGGTATATTTGGCAGATAAACCCGCAGGAAGCTAGGGTTTCTGGTTCGAGTGGGAGCAATGGAAGAAGAAGGAAAGTTTAAGGTCGAGAAGTTTAACGGCAAAAACTTCCAGTTATGGAAGATGCAAATGCAGGACTATTTGTACCAGAATGATCTATTCCTGCCGTTGGGAGGAAGAACAAAGCAGACGGCGGCCATAAAGGACGGAGAATGGGAGGTTCTTGACAGAAAGGCTCTGGGAACAATACGGCTGAGCCTGGCTTCATTGGTGGCTTTCAATATCTCAAAAGAAACGACAACGGATGGTTTGATGAGCGCATGAGTAAGCTGTATGAAAAACCCTCGGCCTCCAACAAGGTATTTCTAATGAAGCGTTTATTTAATATGAAAATGTCTGAAGGTGGATCTGTTACTGATCATTTACATGAGTTTAATACGGTTACAAATCAACTAAGTTCTGTAATTGTGAAATTTGATGATGAGGTTAGGGCTCTTCTAATCTTGTGTTCATTGCCAGAAAGCTGGAATAGCTTGGTCATGGCTATAAGTAACTATGTTTATGGTTCAAACACCTTGAAATTTGATGATGTTATTGGTGTTATTCTTAGCGAGGAAATGTGAAGAAAAAGCACAGGTGAGACATCAGGTAATGCGTTGACCATGGAGAGCAGGGGAAGACAAAAGGAGAGAGGAAAGATCGAAGGTAATCGTGGGAAGTCTAAAACGGGCAGATCCAAGTCCAGACTGGGAAAGATAGAGTGCTAGAACTGTGGAAAGAAAGGACATCTGAAGAAAGACTGTAGATCTCTAAAGAAGAAAGGAGATGCACAGAAGGAAACTACCCAGGAAGCAAATGTAACAGGTGATGTGTTACAAGATGCTTTGATTCTTGCATTAGATAATACTAGTGATTATTAGGTAGTAGATTCAGGGGCTTCATGTCATGCTACACCCCATAGGAAATATTTTCATGATTATGTTCCAAGTGATTTTGGACATGTTTTATTAGGTGATGATGAGCCATGTAAAATTGTTGGAATGGGTAAGGTATGGATAAAAGTTAAGAATGGAACTGACTAGCTGTTAAAATATGTTAGGCATGTTCATGCTATGAAAAGAAATCTGATCTCAACAGGGTAGTTGGGAGATGGCGACTATCTATCTACATTTGGAGAAAAGTGGTGGAAGATCACTAAAGGATCAATGGTGATAGCAAAAGGAGACAGGGTAGGTATGTTGTATTTATGTCCTCATAATACTGACCATTCTATCTCTTTAGCTTCCACAGGAACAAATACAGCATTGTGGCATCATAGGCTTGTCCACATGAGTGAGAAGGGGATGCATATTCTCCACTCAAGGAAGTTGCTACCATATTTGAAGCAGGTAAGTTTGGAATTCTGTGAAAACTGTGTTTATGGAAAACAGAAGAGAGTCATATTTCTCAGGGTTGGGAAACAGAAGAAGAATGAAAAGTTAGAGCTTGTGCATACATATGTATGGGGACTGGCTCAGGTACAATCTCTTGGTGGCTCTCATTATTATGTTACATTTATTGATGATGCAACTAGGAAAACTTGGGTTTATTGCATTAGACAGAAATCTGATGTGTTTGCTACTTTTAAGAAGTGGAAATCTTTGGTTGAGAAAGAGACAGGAAAAAGGTTGAAGTGTCTCAGATCTGATAATGGAGGTGAGTACTGTGGCAAGGAGTTTGATAGCTATTGTTCATACCATGGGATTTTTAGAGAGAAGACAGTCCCAGGAACACCACAACAAAAATGATGTGTCAGAAAGGATGAATAGAACGATCATGGAGCATGCAAGGTGTATGAGACTGCATGCAGGGTTGCCCTTACAGTTTTGGGCGGATGTTGTAAATACTGTTGTTTATTTAATAAAGAGAGGACCTTCAAGTGCTTTGGATGGTGGTATTCCATAGAAGGCATGGACAGATAAAAAGGTAAACTACTCATTTCTGAGAACGTTTGGTTGTGAAGCATTTGTCCATATTGATAAAGAAAATAGAACAAAGATTGAAGCTAAATCCAAGAAATGTACCTTTATTGGATATGGGGTTGATGAATTTGGTTATCGCTTATGGGATTATGAAAATAACAAAATCATCAGGAGTAGAGATGTGATATTCAATGAAAATGTCATGTATAAAGATCAGTTGCAGGGAAAAAAACAGGAAAAGGAAACCACAAAGTACACAGTACTTGATGAAATTCAAGAAAATGAAGTTCCAAAGGTGCCAGAAAATCAAGAACAACAACATGTACCTGAAACTCCTGCAATTGAAAGAAGATCTACCACTTTAAGTAGACTTCCTGAATGATACTCTCCTTCAATGTATTATTTGTTGATGACTGATGTTAGTGAACCAGAATGTTATGAAGAAGCAATGCAGGTGGAAACTAGAAAGAAGTGGGAGCAAGGCACGAATGAGGAGATGGACTCATTGGTAGGAAACCAGACTTGGGATTTTGTTCAGTTGCCTGCTGGTAAAAGAGCATTGCAGAACACATGGATTTACAGGTTGAACGAAGAAGAAGAAGGTAAGAAGCGGTACAAAGTGAGACTTGTTGTAAAGGGGTTTGCATAGAAGAAAGGTATATATTTTGATGAAATATTTTATCTTGTTGTTAAGATGACTTCAATTAGGACTATATTAAGTGTAGTGGCGGTAGAAGATTTGCATCTTGAATAGTTAGATGTAAAAACAACTGTTCTCCATGGGGATTTGTAGGAAGAGATATATATGCAGCAGCCACAAGGGTATGAGATCAAAGGTAAGGAGAACTTGGTATGTAGGTTGAAAAAGAGTTTGTATGGCTTGAAGCAAGCTCCAAGGCACTGGTATTTAAAATTTGACAGGTTTATGACAGAACAAGGTTATAGTAGATGTCATTCTGACCACTGTGTTTATTTCAAGAAGCTAGACAATGAAAGATATATTATCTTGTTATTGTATGTGGATGACATGCTTGTTGCAGGGTCTAACATGCATAATATAAATGTACTCAAAAGGAAGCTAGCTAATTCATTTGCGATGAAGGATCTGGGTGCTGCAAAGCAAATCCTTGGTATGAGAATAACAATCGACAGAAAAAATCACAAATTGAACTTGTCTCAGAGTGAGTACATACAAAAGGTGTTGGAGAGGTTCAAAATGCAGAATGAAAAACCAGTAAGTACACCTTTGGCCATCCATTTCAATCTAAGTAAGGAAATGTGTCCCAAGACACAGGAAGAGACAGATTACATGTCTAAGATTCCTTATCAATCAGCAGTTGGCAGCTTGATGTATGACATGGTGTGCACAAGACTAGATATTGCACAAGCAGTGGGATTTGTGAGCAGATATATGAACAATCCAGATAAATAACATTGGAAGGCAGTACAGTGGATTCTCAGGTATTTGAGAGGTACTACCACTCAGGCATTATGTTTTGGAGGTTCAGACACTGTTCTATAGGGATATGTTGACGCAGATATGGCAGGTGATAAGGATAGCAGGAGGAGAACCACATGGTATGTGTTTACTGTAGGTGGAATAGCAGTAGGTTGGATTTCGAAACTACAAAAGGTTGTTGCACTTTCAACAACAGAAGCAGAGTATGTTGCTGTTACAGAGGCTAGTAAAGAGATGATTTGGTCGTAGAGGTTTATGGAGGAATTGGGTAAGAAGCGGAAGGATAGCAGGTTGTACAGTGACAACCAGAGTGCCATTCATCTTGCAAAGAACTCGGCATTCCATTCCAGGACTAAACATATACAGCTCAAGTACCATTTCATATGCTTTGTTCTGGAAGATGAACTATTGAAGCTGGAAAAGATACACACTAGCTAGAATCCTACAGACATGTTCACAAAGGTAGTGACCAGAGAGAAACTGAATTCCTGCTCGATTTAAGTTGGCCTTCTAGCATGAAGGTGAAGAGGAGAATTTCGCCAAGTCCAAGTCCAACAAGTACAGCAATGGTGGAGTTGTTGTGATCAGTCTCCAAGTGGGAGATTGTTGGTTGTGGAGCCTAATCTCCATATTCAGAGATATTATTATTCAGCCATGTCCGTACCCCAGGTTTGGTTATGATCCCGACATGATCCCCAGGGGGTTTGGGGGCGACGCCCCTGAGGAAAATTTTTGGGGCTGTTTTCGCCACCAGTTTTCGGGCCCATGGTTTTGGGTAACCCGTTGTATTTTCCCATTGTATTTCCCTTATAAAAGAAATACATTGTAACACGACTAGGGTTGATGTATTAGGTTTTATGCATTGTAAATATCTCTGAGATCGTAAGAGAGACTGTGAGATAGTGAAGAGGAAGTGCAACGGTTGTGCTGCAGGTTGTATCCCTTCACTTTGCTGGACGGTATAATAATAAGGACTGGAAACTTCAGTGTGGACGTAGCCCATCTTGGGGTTAACCACGATATATTTGTGTCTCTCTTGTAATGTGTGTGTGATTATATTTTCATTTATGTTTATTGTTATTGCTCTGCGATCCTGTTTTTCTAACATCAGTGTGCATTCATTTATATTACAAACATCCCAAACATCAACAATAACACATTACATAAAATATGAACACATACACTCTCATTAATGCCTTAGATCCAATAATAATTGCAGAGCAAGATCCTAATAAAAGCACATTTTAAACAACTCGGTCAAATTAAGTTTGAATATATAAAAACCATGGGGCATCTCTCCATCAAGAGTAGCATCCACTAACAACATATAATGTCAGTCGATAGTTTAAACATGACAAGGCATAAAATAAATCATATATTTTGAGCCCCATAACACTTTCATAGAACCAATACTCCTAAGATAGAATAAAACCTTAAGAACACCAAATGAGCCCTAAGAATCAGGATTACCCTCAACAGGCCTCAAAAAGAATCCATGATAAAAAGCATGATAAAAGGTAAATTTGCAGTATAATAATCTATTGTAACTATGGATAAAAATCATAAAAAGCATGATAAAAAGCATATCATATTAATTATTGGATAAAAAGCATGACACGAGTTTGTATTCTCTGATAAATTGCATGTGCAGCATGCCCCTTCAAGACCTGAGCTTTCGACAGTGGAGATATTATATGAATATTAAAATGTCGAGAAAACTAAGAATTAAAAGTGGAATCATATCAGCCATAACCTTCACCCTGCAAGCACAATCCGATGTGGGTGAACCATGAATCACTGTAGCCTTTATATAGAACAAAATAGCCCCTGCTTTTCCCTCTAATACTGGAAATCAAGGGCTCAAAGAAGGTATCAAATGAAATTGACTAAAAATACAGGCGAATGCAACGATATGCCTAAATTACAAGGAAACTGGAAAACAAAATAACCGTTGGGAGCCTCCATTACTGAAAATTGGGGGTGAAGGAATGATTTCACTAGAATTTCTCTAGAAATTGGGGGTGAAAGATAGATTAGAGGGAGATTTGCTAAGGCGAAAATAGTTTTTTTTCATTTTCCTCATTAATATACGAGAGGCTATTCATTTTGGATTTATTTTTTTCTATTAAATATTGGGCGAATATATTTTAGCTGAAAAAACCCTTTCCATATTAGAAATTTAGCCCACTAAATTTTTGCAACCCCCTTAATATAGCCCATGGGCTATAGCCCCTAAAATTTTCGATGGTTGCTTTCCAACAAACAGACATATTTCAGATTGCTTTTCTTGGATTCTTAATCCATTCTAAAATAGAAGAGATACAATGTATTTATGAACAATCACGTCTTTCCAAAGGATGGTACCTAAAATCAATCTCCAGATGGATTTAGCAACCAACGATTTAGCAAACATGGGTAGTATTTTGATTCCCTATCCTCCCATAAATTTAGGTAAATAAAGTGATTTCTAGTTAATCTAGACAGCTCCTTTCTAAGATGACTTACCCAAAAGAAATTTAACATTAGCTTCCTAATAGATTCAATAACACCCAGAGGAATCCAAGATAAAACCATCCAATATACATCCATTGCCACAAGCACATAATTAACGAGAACCATTCGCCTTTCTTTGGAAAGCCAACGAAAAGACCAATTGGATATTCTTCTTTCGCACTTAACAATAAGCCATCTCCAATATTTCTTAAGATAAGAAATATGTTTAAGTCTGAAACCTAGATAAATGATCCCTTGCTCAAGTTCGAAAACCTTGAAACTGAATAGACTATTCATAAGAGCATTTATCTCCCCATCTACATTTTCCTCAACCATCATAGAATTTTTTACATTCACTTCCATTCTTTTTTTTTAGCAAAAAAACTTTAAAATAATGTAAAGGTTCTCCAAGTCACTGCAAGATCCTTCACAAAAAATTAAAACATTATCTACAAACAAAATATGGGACAGCGCAAAGTTTTTAGCAAGATTAATTCCTTTAAATATCCATATGTTTTTACCTTTTAAGATAGACCTGCTTAAGCCCTCAACCAACAAAAATAACATAAGTGGAGAAAATGAGAATCCTTGACGAATTCCATGGGAAGGTTTGAAGAATTTTGAGGAAACCCCATTGATTAGAATAGAAAAAGAAATTGAGGACAAACAAGCTAAAACCCAAAGAATAAATTCAAAATAGAAACCAAGTTGGATCATAGCCATTTTCATAAAATCCCAGCTTACCCTATCATAAGCCTTCGAAAGGTCGATTTTAAAGACCATTGCCTTCAACTTCTTTGTTCTAATGGAATGTAAGCCTTCCTAGGCTAAGCCTACTACATCATGAATCTGCCTACCGGGAAGAAACCCAAATTGTTCTTGGGATATATTAGCTGATAAATTAGGTTTAATTCTTCTAGATATTATCTTAGATATTACCTTATATATAGAGTTGCACAGGGAAATGGGATGAAAAACGATGAAAGATTCTGGATTATCTGTCTTCATAATTAAAGATATAAAAGTTGAGTTGAAAGCTGATACGATTTTCCCTTCCTTTCTTGAGTCCTCGACAAACCTAAGAAGATCATGTCCCAAAATCTCAAATAAACCACTAAAACATTCAGTTGGAAATCCATCAAGTCCTGGCCTTTTATCATGTTTAAAACTATGGAGAACCTCCTCCAATTCTTTAGTGGAGACTTCCTTCATCAACAGTAAATTGTCAGTGTCCTGAACAACTGTAGGAAGAAGCTGAGCAATGCTTACCATATCCACCACATTTTCTTGTTCATGATCCCGAAAATACTTTGAAATTGTTTAATTCATGCATAAGAAATATCTTCAAAACTATTTACTTCCAATCCTTCTATATTCTTAACTTTCCAAATGGTATTACATTTCTTCCTGTGGTTCGCGTATTGGTGTAACAATCTTGTGTTGTCATCACCTTTATTCAACTAGAGAGCACAACTTTGTAATCTCCATTCTACTTCTTGGAAAGCCAAAATTTATCCGTGATGTTGCTCCAGTATTAGAAATTCAATTTTAGACTCTGCTGAAACAAACCCAAGCCAATTCCTTCATTCCACTCCGTCAAATATTTTTCAATTCCAATTAGTTCACTGACTAGTTGTTTCCTCTTTTTTGAATTCCAATCAATAGTTATCTTATTTATCCCCTTTAGGTTGTGTAAAAATTTAATAGAAGTAGACTCTTTACTATCAACAAACTTTATCCAGGCATAATTGATCAACTTCACATATTCTCCTTCATTTAACCAAATTGAATTGAATTTGAATGGAGAGGCAGGTTTCGTTCCAACTGAATCAATCTCTTAAAGGATAATATTATGATCTGAATCACCCCCCAAACCAACCCATTGTCTGATTCTAAAAGGTAGCTCCAAAAATCCATCTGAGCACAAGAAACATTCTATCTGTTTAGCTATACGATATGCTCCAACTCTTATATTACTCCATGTTGGAACCAATTTAGCTGGAACAAGATCCAAAAGGCCACAATCTTCCAGCTTATGGATGAAGAAGTCGGCTAGAACATCCTTTTGAGCCAAATCCCTCCAAATCTCAGAACAACCTAAAGAAAAGTTCAGATCTCCGCCTATTATTAGGTTTTTTGAATTGAAAAAATATTTTGAAAAAAAAATATTCCAGAAAGACATTCTATCTGAATAAGGACTGTAAATATTAACCAAGAGAAGTTCCATCCCTAGGTCTCTAGAAAACAAAGTTGTTCCCAGAACATAATCCATTTCCCATGAATTAGAAAGAGACAAAACATTGGTCTGCCAACTTGTAATTAACCCTCTTGATCTTCCTTTAGCATCTATAACGAAAAAATCACAACCGACGAACATCTTTTTTAACTCAAATGCTATAATACTTCCTTCACACATCAGTTCTTGTAGAAACAGAACATTCGGTTTAACAACTTCTAACAGTCTTCAAAGAGCTAATTTTTTTTAGAGTTTAGCTATCCCTCTACAATTTAGAGAACATAGCTTCATTAAATAAAATTAGGCATGCCTTATTTTTCTAAATCTTGGTTCTCCTATTAAAACTGCTTCCAAACCTGGATTTCTTGAATATTCAGAGAATCTTAGTTGTATTTCTTCTGTAAGATGTAATTCTATTCGAAGGGTTAATAAAGATAATTTGGGGAATTTGGGCTCTAGCTCTAAGTTTCACTTGGATGAAAATTATAAACTAAAACTTAGATCCAGGGAAGGTTTTGTTGATGAAGGAAAGATGGGGACTTCTGATGGGATAGTTGTAAACCCTTGTTCTCCTAATTTGAGTGGTAAAGGCATGAGATTCCAGTTCAAAAAAGAACAGGCTAAAGCTTTATGGGATGTAGCAATGGGGACTCAAAAATTTTTAATGGGTTTCATTTTATATGTAATACAAAATTATTTTCGTTTTAAAAAACTTATGCATATTTAAACTCATCACAAACAATGGATTTAACAAAAATAAAAATGTTTGCATGGTTTGGAAAAATAAATATTTTAAACTCATTAAATTTTAAGGTGCGTGAAGATAAGAACTTTAAAAATGTAATTTTCATTTTTTTAATTTTATATGTAAAATTTGTTTAAATAAATAAAATTTTCAATGTTTTTTAAATGAAGAATTTAATATGTTTTTAATATAATAATAATAATAATATATAAGATTATACATAAAAAATTTATTTATATTTATTTTATTAAAAATTAAAAATTTAATCATTTTTTAACAAAATAAAATTGTGATGATCCTCATTTTATTCTTAAATATTAAATTCTTTCATAACCATTTTAACCATAATAATAACATAAAAAATAAAAAACCACATTACAAAATCAATTAAAAATTTAAAATGATATCACAATAGTAGTAAGATTAATATATAATATTATGACCATAATATATAATTTGATAAATATTATAAGGTTAATTTATACATATTACTAAGTCATGGTTTGTTTGTATAAGGTGTTTTTTAAGTATAGTATGTTGAGATTGTATAAATTGTCTATGTTGAGATTGTATAATATAATAATTTGATCAATATTATAAGGTTAATTTATACAGATTACTAAGTCATGGTTTGTTTGTATAAGGTTTTTTTTAAGTCTAGTATGTTGAGATTGTATAAAATGTCTATGTTGAGATTGTATAAACTCTTTAGTGACAAAATAACTTTTAGTTAATTATAGATTTAGTAGAAGTGTTTGCTTAGAAACATTTTCATTTGAAAGGAGCTATGTATATTTTTATTATGCATATAAAGATTTTTTTTTTATAAATTACATTAATATTAAGGTTTAAGTTTTTTCATAACATTTTTATTTATATTTGAATTTATTATACATTTCTAATGAAAATAATAAAATCCAATAGTAAAAACTAAATAATTTTAATGAAATAAATTATAAACACTTTCTAAAACAAGTGAAATTAGCAGCAAAGCTGCTTATTACCTGCCTAGTAAGAAGAAAATAAAATAATAATTAAATTAATTTACAAATAAATTTTGCATTTGATAATAAAAACAATTAGTAAAATAAAAAAATGTTTTGTTGTATACTAAGGATATATAGCTCAAGATTATAGTTAAAATAAAAAAAATGTTGTTATTGTATGCTAAGGATATATAGCTCAATATTATAGTGCTCCAAAACTTGGTATTAGATGTGCTCTGATGATTGATACAACAAGGCCTGTGGGATTCTTCGATGGGGCTGCGCAGCTAGGCCGTGGTGGTGCTGGGTGCTATATCAGAATGGACAAGGAACAGCAGGTGGAATTACACTTTGGATGTGGGATGGGGAGTAATACTAGAGCGGAACTCTTAGCGTTGTGGGGCACACTTTTTTTGGCACATTCACTTGGGATCAATAAAATTACAGTGGTTGGGGACTCTAGTGCTATCATTGACTGGATTTTATTGAAACATAGGCTATAGGTACCAGACCTCTCAGCATGGAAATCAAAGATTAAAACTCTAATAACTAGTTTTACTGATTCCACATTCTGCCATGTTAGCAGGGTTTTTAATCATTTAGTATATCAACTCTCAAAAAAAGGTATTGCTTTGGTTGAGGACAGTTCTTTAATTTAGTATTTTATTTGTGTTCAGCTCATGGAGGAGAAGCGGATTACGATATACTGACTGTTTTTCTTTATTTTTGCTTTTGTCATAGATTATCATCTCGAGTAGAAAGCCTGTTGAGCACTAGGGGCCTTGTATCTTTTGAGAATTTTGTTTTGTTATGGGCTCAGTTTTTGTGGCCTTTTCGTTGTAGGAGTAATAGTTCCTTTACTGCAGCACAGTTTACATTTCGAAGGATAGCTACCATATTTTGGAGATTTTTTGTTTTACCCATCATATTTGGATGTGGGTAGATGACAGCATCTGCTGGAACTGGTTTCTTTGTAACTGTCTATATGACACAGAGACAAATGTATAGTTTCTTTGATTCATGAATGAATAGTTGGAAACTCTTTTTCTTTTGGAAAAAAAAACTCAATATTATAGTGATTGTATTATCAATTAATTATAATTATCTTTAAAAAAAATGATTCTTAATTTTATGATTCATATCATTTTAAATGAAAAAATTCACTTTGAACTCCACAAACATGTTTGTTTGTTTTCATAAATTGTGATGCTAATATATTTTTTTAAATGGTCAAAAAATGGTTCATAAAAGAGTAGAGCATTCCCCTTTAGTAAATTCATAGCATAATTATTTGTTTTGTTAAGTATGGTTGTGCACTATGGAAGCACAAAACATGTAAAGGCATAATAGAAGCAAAATACCAGGCAAATTTGCATACAATATAAGGTATGCATATTTTGTAGCTTCATACATAAATATATATTTTTTTTCTTTACACAATAATTTTTGTGACTTTATACATAAAAATGTTTGTAATTTTATATATATAAATATTTGAATTTTGAATTGATATAATTTTTTTAATTTACATATAAATGAAGAGAGTAATAATGCGTAAAGTATTAAAAATGTTTAATATTATAAAGTTATAGCCTACCGGCATCAATATGAATATTTTGAGAATGTGATATTGAAAATTTAATATTGATAAATTATCACACATTCATATATATAATATCAAACTTTCTCAATAATTATAATTAAGTGTCTTTTCCTACTCAAAGGTTGTGAAATTGTAAAATAATGATTGGCTTGCAAAGTCCCTGTCTATGGTACGCTCGGTTGCAGTTACAATATCAATGCAGCCCAGGTTTCTAAACGGTCCATAATTCCATTGGCATGATTCTGATTGGAGGAGTATGTTGCACCCTTTAACGCGTGGAAAGGCCTTGTCCAAGGAACTATCGGTAGCATTGAAAATATCAATGTAGCCCACCTGCTGGACGGATTATTTATTATTTCATTAATAAAAACATGATGTACAAAAACCAAATGGCAAGCAAATGTTTTTTTTGAATTTTGAATTTTGAAATTATTTTTTTAATGATAATGATTACAATGATTGATTAGTGATGATGAAATAAGGATGAATTGAAAATGGTTTCAAATTTGTTTGATTTTGATTTGTTAGATGAGATTTTGGGGAAGAAGCATGGAAGAAGTATACTTAATTTCTTAGTAAGGAAGAGGTTTTAACAAGAAAGAGGTAATGTTTGGAAAGGTGTAAGAAGGAAAATAAGTAGGTTTTCAATTCAGTTTGATGTTGACATAAAAGAGTTTCAGAACTTGCATTAATTGATCATTTGATTTTTCTCCACATAGTAGAATATACAGTAAATGGATGTACTATTAAGGCACTCCTTGTGTTAGGTCAACGCTTTGAAACTCTGGGGGTGCTAGCTTAAAAAAATTGACCATTTGATTTTTTTCCATCATCCTAATTTACACGTACCAAACCTTACTTTTGATCCCAAATTTTCTCTTCACCCTTATATTTTGGAATCGAATAAAACTATTCAAAATGTTCAAATATAAGATGAAAATCCAGGCTCACATTTTAATCCTCCCTTTTCACTTGTGAAAAATGATGGTTTGGATCTTGACTTACCACCCTCACTTCCTAGGAAACAATATTGGAGTGATGATTCTAGAGGCTTGTATTCTCATTCTAATGTTGCTCCACCTCCACCAAAAATTAGATAGCTCTTCTCCATTTTCTTGATGCAAATCATCATGCTTAGATTGTGAATAATGATGTTCCTAAACTTGTTTTTAATGTTATTGTATGTTATATTTCTACTTATTTAGAATATGTAGCCATTGTTGTTAATAATGTTTCTTTTAATGTAGTCATTGCTACAAATTCCACAAAGAAGGTCTCTCAATTTAGAACCTCCTAGGGTAATACTAGAACCAACACAAGGATATAGGTGTAGGAAATCTCTATCATTTATGTCTACAACTGAGATAGCTTATCAAGCCATAGAAAATGTAGACCATGATTTTCATTCTATGCAAATGGAAATTGATGTCCAAAATTCCATACCCATAGAATGTGAAGTCCTGTCTTCGGCGCTAGCTATCGAGCTCTTACCAGAGACCACCCAATTAGAATAATGTTTAGTATGCTTGGAACAATTAGATGAACAGAGAAGGGATGTATCTATTGCTAACGAATCACACAAGAAACATGTGAAGGCTCAATAGGACAAATCCGTCCATCCTCATGTCTACTCTAAATGAGACATGGTGCTTTTCTATGACCAACAACTTGACGATATAGGGAATAGTAAATTCAAGTCAATGTGGTTTGGTACTTATGTCATAAAGCGAGTGTTAAATAAGGGAGCTTATGAGCTAGAATATTTGGCGGGAAATATTCTAGGGCCTAAAAATGGACTCTATCTGAAGAGTTATTATACTTAAAACCTTGTGTCGGTAATAATCTGCTTGTAATTATTGTATTAGAAGTAGCTTAGGTTGATTTTACTTCCTCTTCATAATATTTCAAAAATATAGAAAAAATGAACTATTTAAAAAACCTTACTTACCAATACTAATTACATTTCACAAGATATTGTGAATTATGACAAACAAATTGGAACGAAAGCTCAATTTTCCCAATTAACAGTCTGTTTAAAAGGTTTGAATCCCTAAGTTGGCATATAGGGTAGTTTATCTCCATAATGCATGATTTGCATCAACCCCGCCATTATGTTCAGACCTCAATATCACAACACATGGAAGTGCAACATTAGCCCTTTGTTTTAAAAAAAGTCATAATTCTCCATGTTAGAGATTACCAACTCATGGGTGCCCTAGTTAGACCATGTTGTCTTCTGGTGCCCATGTTGAAGTTTGTGTTAGGATTGAGAGTCCCTAAGTAGCCCTGTTATTTCATTGAGATAAAGCCTCATGATCCTCTTTAACTCTTATTTTGGCCATTACCCAGGGACTCTCAATTTTTTTCATTTTGTGACATTATATTTGCATACAACTGCTTACGCTTTTGAGTCTAATGCCCACTAAAATTTTCCTTTAGCTACTTACCTCCAATGCATTCTCCTAAGAACTCTCACCTTTTCTACCTATTGCAATCACATTTTTCTACCCTTACCGAAGAATACATGCTTCAAGAGAGTCCACATCATACAAATCCCTTTTTTGCATATTTTGTATAGGTATGTTGACTAGTGTAATTTTTAGGGGCGAAATTTCGCCAATTGGCTATGTTTTGGCCTTAAAAAAATCGCTATTTGGTCATTTTAGTCTCTAATATTGCCTATATTTACATAAAGTATGATTTTCTTATCATAATATTCACCAAAATTTACATGTTTCGGTAGTAAATTGTGGGTTTCATATTTAATTTCGCCTACCTATCTATATATATGTTTTTCTCAATCTAAAATAATTGCCTAGAATACTATACTTAAGTATAATATTATAATCCTTAAAAAATACCCTAGTATGTTCTATGTGCTTGCAACGTAGTTGCACGCCCATGTGGCGCTCATCTTCTCTAATATACTATAACATTATTTTATTCTTTTTTAGAATTTATAATATGGAAAAGACACAAAAAAATCAACTATTATAAAAAGAAAGAGTGGAGGGAAAGATCTCAAATGTTTATCGATGTAGTGGCTACAAGTCAAGTCATCCTTGAACAAAGCACCAATATTGAGTCTCTTAGTAGGATGGTTTCTAGCTTTGGCCTAGGGATTTAAACCTTGATCTTGGATTTATTACTCCTCTAGTTGGTTACTCTTCCAATCATATGGATAATATGTCAATGTCTCTCACATTACATATTTGTATCATTGGTCCTTTTGTGTGAAAAGATTCCCAAGTCACCATTTTTTCATGCTCATTGTTCAAGGATATAACCTGTGTCGGCTATTCTGTAGTTTCCTTGACATCATGTGTCGACCCTTCCATGGTGTCAATCTATTCTCATAACGTATCATTGAAATCAATGTTCGGACTCATGCTTGTGTGGAATGTCCCCATTAACTTCTCATAGGTGGGTTGTGTCTCATTGACAACGAGTCACATGATTTGAGGCTTTAACCTAGAGTCATAGCAACCTATCCCTATTTAAATCATTATTAGGTAACCTTGCACTCAACAGATGGCATTTCACCATTGGTCTCTAATTGAGTGGTTTCCCTTGATGTTAGATGTCAAGAAATCTATTCACATTTTGGGATTCATCTTGTACCTTGGATTCCATTTTCATCATGGGTGGAAGTCCTCTCCCCTTTCAATAGATTTCATTATCGGTTGTTTCTTAGGGGGTCTCATTCGTGTTCTATTTACATTTGGTGCATGTAGGAGACATACTCAGTGGTCCATTATGCAAAACTTTGTCCCAATCCTTTCCCAAGTTAAATCAGTCCCCGATATTTCCTCATGTTGGATGATGGGTGATTCCTTAATGCCTCCCTTCCAATGGATCTCTTCCCATAAACTTCAACTTATTATGCTCTAGGAATGAGTTCTAGAGTCTCGGTAGTAACTTGGGGCTTGCAGTCATTAGTGGCATGTTCCCTTGCTATTGGGTAGTGGGAATACATCAATGTATACTACTCGATAGATTCTACAAATGTTTGACTCCAAGACATCTATTCACACTTGTTAGAATGTACTAGGTACCTTGGTTTGCATCATCATCATCATCGATGGGTTTACTTGTGTTTGTTAATGGTACCCATAAATGACCGATAATCAAATGGTTTCCTCCATGTTTGACTGTATCTCCTTTATTCACATGGGTATAATTCGTACCTATCGGCATTTTGAATGGAAGACCTTGGGACAACATTAGCATCCTCACATATTTATATTACCTGAGTTGTGCAAGACTGTACCACACCTCATGTGACACTTGCACCATTGGGAGAGCCATTATTGGGCTCAACTAAATATTGTTATCATGATGCATGATGAGACATAGATTCATTGTGCACTTATTCGTGACTATGATATCCACTGTGTATCTATTTGTGGCTATGATATCCTAATTGGCATGGATCCATTGTGTATCATCTTTGTGGCCATGGCCCACCTATATACATCACATGGATCCATTGTGTATTCTTTCATGGACATGATTAGTACATTCATATATGTCATGGATCCGCAATGTATACTATTTGGTGTCCATGCTCCATCATTTTGATCAAGGATATGTCCATCCTAGGGAAAAGATTGTCTAACACCTATTTTATGTTTCAGGTAATTCAACAGAACTAAGAATCTTGGAATCTCAACCACATTTCTCTGCATTTCACACCACATTTGGTTATAATATATTTTGGCCATCAGGTTCCTTCTAACCTCACACAATATGGGGCATCTATTATAGCTCAAATTGGCACTTCTTCATCTGTGTCAACAATTCAAAAATTAGGACAGTTAAAGTGTCGTTGTATGTTCACAAAAAGGACATTGATGGATGGAAGAGCCTAATATTTGACTCCTATTTGGTGGCCCTAATAATTAGAAGTGAAACCCTAGCTCTTTACCATTTATTATGAAGAGTGTCAACCTAAAAAAGAGTGATTCACACCCTATGAAATATCTAGGAGCATAGCATTCACTCCATATCCTTAAGCAAGGCACGAATTCCCTCAAGAAATCATAAAAGATAAATAAAAATTTGAAAGTGAGGGAAGTTATAAAGTTGTGCAAACTAACTTTCTCGGTTGTAACTCCTCCAACAACTTGGTAACCATCCTCAACTTCTTCCTTTAATCATAAAAAGGAATGGAATAGACCAACATGGGAGATATCCAAGATAATAAAGTCGCACTGGAAGAATCACTCGTTGTCACACCCAGTTTTCCCTTCCATCAGTAACCCTTATTGTGAACCCATGTATTTATGCATACTAAAATTGCCACCCTCAAGTAGTTTCTGTTGGAAATAACGAGAGGGGGGTGAATCAATATTTAGCACTTTCTACCATTTCAACCATTAATAATATCATGTGAACATTAACCATAAACCATAAACCATACACAGTACACAAGAGATTTAATGTGGAAACCCAAATGGGAGAAAAACCACATAATGCTTTTCTTATATATATGAGATTGCATTCAATTTATTTACTAGCACCAAATGGAAGGAAGCACCAACACCTTGATTTTCTAGCATTGAGTAGAAGGAGGCTCCAACCCCTTTATTACAGGAACCAACCTAAAGGAAGCTCCAACTCCCTAATTTTCTAGCACCAAATAGGAGGCTCCAACCCCCTGATTTATAGGCACCATCCTGAAGGAAGTTCCAATTCCCTTATTTACCAGCATCGACTGGAAGGAGGCTCCAACCTCTCCTTGCCCCATCCTACTTCCCTAATATGAATAAGAATACCAAACTACCATTGTCACTATGTCACTATCACAACCTGTACCTATATCACTGTCCATACAAGCTTGGATTAACAAACTATGGTATTGATCCTGAGGGATTGGCTTTCCATACTCATCCCAAAAGGAGGGAAGTCCTTTTTGAAAAAGTTGACCAAAGTAATTTTTTAAACTTTGTTCATTTTGAATCATCTGTTGTGCTTTCTCTTGTAAATTCCTTACATGATTATGTTTTCCAATGATCTTTCTGGCCCAACTGATAAGAATCGTTCTCTACTTTATTCCCAAAGTCTGTAGATCTATATTTACTAATGTATTTAGAAAATTAACTACATTTTGAGTTGTCTCTAGAGGTCTCTTATCTAGAGTTTCATTTATGAACTTGCATCTCTGAAGAGTCATGTTTTCTACAACATTTCTATCATCGATGGTGTTTAAATATGATCTAAAATTTGTAATATCTCCTGCTAATGAATCCCAGATAAGTTTTTTTTCTCCTTGTAGAGGTAGTTTACCATTCAATCTTGCTTTGAGTTTTCTATTATTTTCGTGCAACAATTTATTTTTACTTTGAAACAATCTTTTGTCTTCAACCTGCTGAACCATTTCCCATTTAAGATTTTGATTTTCTTCTTTTAGCTATTTACTCTCTACATCCTTTAGATTAACTTGTGACATGGCCTTTGTTAACTCCTCTGCATATGATACTTTCTCTTGAATTGAATTTGAAGTCACAACTTTTGATAATAACTCAGTTCTTTCCCTTTGCCAGTCTTTCTTCTCATTCTCCAATTGCAAAATATTACCTTTATAATTCATCATTTATTGATAAATGGAATCTTTCTCTTGTTGCAATACTGTCAATTCTGAAGCTTGAACATGTTGGATGTTTGGGATATTCAATTTCTTCTTGAGTACTTGAATAGTATTCTCTTTCTGATCAAGAATATTTTTAATATGCTGCACATTTTTAGGATCTACCCCTAAAGCAATAATATAATATTGAAGCTTTTTTATCTATGTCTGCCATGCTTTATTTTCTGCTTTTTCCTTCTTCAACTTATTTTCTAAATTTTCCACCTTTGATTGCAATATTGAAACATTTAGAGTGGATTGTATAAAATTACCATGAATTATATCACTTGCTTGCTTATGAAAATGAATGTTATCAGGCACATCAATATGATCCAGTGTAAATTTCATCTCTAACACCTTATCCTCACTTGCAATTGCAATCTTTATAATGTTCTTTTCTTTGTCTTTGACAGTATCAAGAGAAACTTTGTCTTTTGATAGCTGCTACACCTGTGAAAAAAATTTCCATATTTATTCATGGAATTGTTCTTCTTTCTCTGTGTACTATGAAGTCAAGTAATACTTGGATTTATATTGAGAACACGATTGGGTGGAAATGCGAAGGTTGGTTACACTTTGGTGAGAATCGGGCGCCGAAGAGACATAGCGGAAGTTATTCGGCCGAATAACTTTAATTATTCAGACGAATAAATTTAGTTATTCGATCGAATAATTTAGTTATTCGGCCGAATAAGTTATACTTTATTCTACCGAATAACATTTAACGGGCCACCGTTAGACCCAACGGTGGCCTCGATTTGTGTGCGAGGTTTTAGTCGGACGGGAAAAATGCACGGCGTTGTGTAATTATTCGGCCGAATAATTATTCTACATAAAAGCTCGGTCGCGGCCATTGTTCGTCATTTTCAACAGGATTTCGTGGACCCCGTTGTGAGACCCACTACTGGCCCCGCCTCCGCGCCACCCGTCTCACCACTGCTCTATCCACCTATTCGTCTAGCCACTGGTCTGTCTACCTGATTGGCGGTGAACTCCGCCACCCACTTCCCTGCTCTCTGTGTCTCAGTTCTCCGCCACCCTCTACATCACGTTTTGCACGTCTTTTTTGTTTCTGGTCATGTCGGAGTTGTATGATCGTCGGTTGGTCGTTGCGCGACTGGATGTGTGGACGTCTGTTGGTGGAGTGAGCGTCCGCCACCTTCTGCCTCTCCCATCTGCTCCTCCTTTCTGCGTCTAGTCGCGACGGATTTCTATAGCTGTTGGTTCGTTGTTGCGCATTTGGACGTCTGGACGCTTGTTGGTAGAGTGTGCGTCTGGACGTCTGTCGGTGTAGTGTGCGGTTGGAAGTCTGTTGGTGGAGCTTTGTTGTTGGAGTATTCGCCTGGTGGCAGACGATCGTTCTGGTGTTCGTTTTGTCGGTGGATGTTTGCATAAGAGTGGGTTGTTGTCGTTGTGGACCTGTCGTCGCGGGGTTGTCTGCAGAGGTAAATTCTTTTGTTTATTTATGTTTTTATTTTTTCTTTGAAATTTCTTATATTAATGTTTAATTGTTATTGTAGGTTCTGTTTTTTTTTTGTGCTTGGGTTCGTTTTTCCAATTTCGCTTGGGTTCTGTTCGGCTGGGTCTAAATTCGCCTGAGTTCTATTCGGCTGGGTCAAAGAAGTGATAATATAAACAGGTAAGCCGAAACTCAGTTTTTTTTAAATTAATGAATTAAGTATTAATTAAAAAAAATTGAATTTGTCCCTGCAAATGAACTGTGTCCAATTGGACAGAGTTCATGAACTATGGCCAATTGGACAGAGTTTATGAACTGTGTCCAATTGGACAGAGTTCATGAACTTTGTCCAAAATTGGGCAGAGTTCATGAACTCTGTCCAATTGGTCAGAGTTCATGAACTCTGTCCAATAAAAAAGACAAGAGGACTAGTATAACTTCTTTTAAATGAGCTCTACCTTATTTCTAGAATCTCTGTACATGAGTTAGCTAAGCTGACCTTATGATTAGTAAGAAAGAGCATAGATAATGATACTTTTTACTCATAATTAGTATAATCATAGTAATCTAGTATGGAAACTGTAACACATCCAAATAGACTGGATTAGTACTAAGAGATTTAACATGAACTCTGCCCAATTCGGCAGAGTTCATGAACTCTGTCCAATTGGGCAGAGTTCTTAAACTCTGTCCAAATCGTATGTTGAAAATGATTTAAATTTAAATATAAAAAGAGAAATATATGCAGTCTTTAGTTAGTTAATCTTGTTACACTATTGATTTTTCTTATGTGTTTAGAAATGAGAATAAATGTAGTTCTGTAATTGTATTTGCAAATGATATCTCCCTTTTATATATAGGTTTCTCTTTTCGGTTGAACTCTGTCAACATGGACATGGACAGAGTTCATGAACTCTGCCCACATTGACAGAGTTCATAGATCAATATATTAGTTTTATTACAAACTGTGTTAATGCATAACTACATATACAACAAAACTTTAGACACGATTAAAATTTACTTTGGATACAACAAAAATTTAAACTTTACTTTGGATACAACAAAACTTTAAACTTTACTTTAGACACAACTAAACTATAGACATGAATAAACTTTACTTTAAATGTAATAGGAAAGAACATTTAAGTCAATTGTATTATGTACCAAACTGAAGACCATTTTGTAACATGGCAAATTTCTGAAACATAGCCAAACTTGTGAAAAATAATACCATGCATTGTTAATATTTTAAGATTGTATGGAATAATGAAAATACTTGTAGATATAATTTATGTTTAAATATTATTAAAATAGCAATTAAGTAATTGATTTAAGATTTTAATTAAAAGTTAACACGTTCATGAACTCATTCTTTGACATAAAGAAAAGTAACCCTTCATTTTGTATTTAACTATATTGGTTCTATTCATTTTAAACATAAAAAACACTTAGAAGATTGGCACATTAATTCCTTATTAGCTATACTCATTTTAAGAACTACTATATGATATTAGGTATGTTTAGGTCTTTATTACATAACCTAGTTTCTTTAGCAGCTAGGTTGTAGAATTTCTAGAATTACTATCTAGTTGTAACACTTAACTTAGTATTTAACTATATTGGCTCTATTCAGTTTAAACATCAAAAACACTTAGAAGATTGGTACATTAATTCCTTATACATCCAACAATATTAGTTATAATCATTTTAAGAATTATTAGATGATATTAGGTATATATAGGTTTTTATTATAGAACTTAGTTTTTCTAGAAGCTAGGTTTTAGAATTTGTAGAATTAACATGTAGAATTTGAATATGTAATCAGTTGATATTTGTATAAGTGTAGACATTATATCAAATGGAAAGAGAGGAGTCTTTGAGGCGAAAGCGTAGGAGCTCTTCACAGTATTCTGGGGTTGGTGTTACAAGTGATAATCGGAGGTTGTCAACTTCCCCCCGAGATTCTAGTTTATTGTATAGTTCACATTCAGTTGATCATCGACAAGGCGAAAGGGGTACAAATGATTCCCCTATATCTTCTGTGGGAGAACGCCGATCTCGACCTTCTGTTGGTATATGAATATCGATCTTTTAATATGTGTACATACAAATTGTTTTATTGTGTACGCAATGTTTGTACATGTGTTTAAACAAAACTTTGTTTTTATTTGAAGCAGAGCATGGTTCAGAAGATGCTTGCAATTCTACAGAGAGGGAGGCATAGCGAGCAAGGGAGACGGATGAGGGTGTAGAGCAAGGTTCTCAAGAGGCTCCTCATTCTACACAAGGTGACGATGGTCGAGCTAGGACGCAATATGTTGAACTAACTGAGGGTTGTACACCGATTACAACATATCCATCTGATTTACCTCGGGAGCTTCCATGGGAAAGTGGTAATCATCAAATGACTCTTGAAAAATGTAGATCCCACTACGACAAGTTGGAAAATGATTTGTCTACTATGGATCTCCCTCCAGAGAGTAAACAAAGTTTGGAGATTGTTTTGAGATCATTACAAAAATTCATTCAGGCATATGAGAATCTCGGACCAACTACAAATGGTTTTGTTGATTTGATGCGAAGACGAAGGGAACAAGTGATGGGTCCAGACAAGTGGGTTGTTGTGAAGGAAAGAGTGACAAAAGAGCAAGCCAAATCAATGTTTAATTTCAAAGAAGGTCTAAAGCGAGAAATGTTGAAAGTGCAATATTTCAAGCATCCCGATCTTGCACATCTACTATATGATCGGTTTCTCGCAGCCTATGGTCGGTTTCCATGGAACGATGAGGTTTCTCAATATTTTGCTAGATTTTTTTATGCTGATTTTTTTTAAATATGAAACCAGACTATATTGATGTTCATTCAGAATTTTATGGAGTTGGAAAGGGTCGAATATATAATCGAAAAGGTGCTCTTAGAGACCCTACAACTCTTCGACATCCACCTCAGATATCTCGCCCACCCAGGTTGGTGGCATTAAGATCAGAGATAGAGCCCACATCCCAACTTGGGACAACTTTAAGGAATTTTGTTAGCGATGGTTTATCGTCAGCATTAGTTGGAGTAGATGTGGGATTGGTTTGAGAAAGGGCTCGTTGCACTATTCGTCAAAAGTTTGTTTACAAAACTAATGATGAGGTAGATGGAATGAGCATTGGAGATCTCAGGGCATATGCCAAGGTTTGTCCTGACATAGCGTCAAATGTTATATCCAATGACATATCGAGTTTGGGAGAGGTTTGTTGATTATGATATGACTTAATTTAATTTTAATCTTTTATTCATTTTGAATTGAATTTTTTGTTACATTATATGAATGATAAATTATGGTTTTTTTTATGTAAAGTAATAAGTACATTATGTAAATGTTTATTGGTTGCAGTTTTCAAGAATGATGAATGAACATTATTTATGTATTTCCACTAGTGAAAATATAGAGCATATTGGAGAGGTATATTTATTATTTACATATTTATGATTATGTTTGAACTTGATATATATTATTTTTTTTTGAATTTTAATTTAACTATGCATCTTATTGTTAATTTGACTTATCCATGCAGGTTTCTTTAGATACGAACTTTTTAAATGATTTACCATCTATTGTAAGCTAATTTTTTAATTTTCTTGTTTTATTTTAAAATTAATTGCTTTTTTTTTTTTGTTTGCATTATGTTTTATTTTAAAATTAATTGCTTTTTTTTTTTGTTTGCATTATGTTTTATTTATTAACACAATTTAAATTTTAGGAGGGAGAGATAGATTCTCTGTTGAATGCAGCAGATATTGGCACGGAGGTAATTTTGTTCACACTTGAATTGATCTTTGATATAAGTTTAATATTTTATTTTTTTGGATTTAGTTAAAATTTGTTCAAGTAATTTATAAGATTCATAAATTGATTTTATACATGTTGCAGCTTGGGTCTTTTAAATATTTTGGAGGCAAAGGGAAAACTCCTTTGGAGGATGGTGGTGGACAAGCATTTGGAGAATTTGATGTAATTTTGTTAATAATTGAATTGTTTTTTGATATATTTAAGTTTAATATTTTAATTTATTGAATTTAGTTTAAATAATTTAAATGATATTCATAATCTTCTTTTATACATGTTGCAAGGTGGGTTGAGTCCAAGGGGAGGCCCTAGTGGAGGATAGCACGGTGAACATTTTATTTTTATAGCATGGTGGACATTTTTCTTTTGTTGATCTATACATAGATTGTAAAGATTTGTTTTAGACATCGAGGAGATTTATTTTTGGACTAGATACATATATGTACATTGAACTCACATGTTCATGAACGTTTTTTGAGGATTATATACATGTCTTTTGAACTTACATATTATGTATTTGGTTTAAATGATCTACTTATTTTTGTTTATTTAGCATATTTGGTGTGATTTAAAGATTTATAATATATATTTGCATGTTTAAATAAATGAACGAATATGTAAGAATGAATGTTAAGGATGTTATAATCTAGGTGCAATGAATGAATGTTAGGTTTTTATAGAAATTTTAAGAATGAATGAATGTTAAGAATGACTTATCTTTGAATGTTAGGAAGTTTTGATAGAAATATGAATGTTAGGAAGTTTAAAAATTAATGTTAGGTTTAAAGTTCCGGAATGTTAGGAAGTTGTGATTGAAATATGAATGTTAGGAAGTCGAAAAATGAATGTTAGGTTCAAATTTTGATAGGAATGTTACCTGAATATGTTAAGAATGAATGTTACATGGTAAAAATGAATATTAACGAAGTTATGATAGGTGCAATGAATGAATGAATGTTAGGTTTTTATATAAATTTAAATAAGAATAAATGAATATTAAGATTGAATGTTAAGAACATGATATTTTTTAATATTAGGAAATTTAGGAATGTTAGGAAGTTTAAAAATGAATGTTAGGTTCAAAGTTCAGGAATGTTAGGAAGTTTTGATTGAAATATGAATGAATGTTAAGATTGAATATTAAGAACATGAATTTGTTATCTTTGAATGTTAGGAAGTTTAGGAATGTTAAAAATTTTGATAGAAATATGGATGAACTAGGAAGTTTAAAAATGAATGTTATATTTGAATGTTAGGAAGTTTGGGAATGTTAAAAGTTTTGATAGAAATATGGATGACCTAGGAAGTTTAAAAATGAATGTTAAGTTCAAACTTTAGGAATGTTAGGAAGTTTTCATTGAAATATGAATGTTAGGAAGTTGAAAAATGAATGTTAGGTTTAAATTTTGATAAGAATGTTAGGAATATGTTAAGAATGAATGTTATGGTAAGAAAGGATGCTAAAGAATTTTCGATAGGTGCAATGAATGAATGAATGTTAAGATTGAATGTTAAAAACATGACTGTTATCTTTAAATGTTAGGAATTTTAAGAATGTCATGAAGTTTTGATAGAAATATGAATGCTAGGAAGTTTAAAAATGAATATTAGGTTCAAAGTTCAGGAATTTGTTAGGAAGTTTTGATTGAAATATGAATGTTAGGAAGTTGAAAAATGAATATTAGGTTCAAATTTGGATATGAATTTTTAATTAATACTTCTTATTTTCAATGTCCAGGTACATTTTATGCGGCTGAAATCAAGGCAAATGGGGATTTAACGATTTTTTGTTTTTTAATCATAAGCAAAGATTACAGGATTGAGAAGCTTGTGCTAAATTAGAGCAATGATTTTAAACAACAATTTGATGAATTTTCATCGATTTGTTGTAAATCAACATTCCTCTAATTTAGCGTAAGCTTCACAATCCTGGAATCCTTTCTTGTGATTAAAAATCAAATGATCGTTGTCTCCATTTACCATGATTTTAGTTATGTGAACTTACACAAGTGATATTTTAAAGTAAAGATTCGGGGTGGAGAGTGGCGACAACCACATCCGTTATCTCATCCCTTAAGTGGTCTAATAGACATATGGGGACCCGAATAAAGTATTTTATACAGAATTAAGACAAAAATTTTACACATTGAAGTTTTCATAATTACCAAATAATTTTTTAATTCATTTCAGCATACTAGAATACGATCATTTAAACTCTTATATTCTAATTCCTTTCAAGATCATAGACATAGAAAGAAAAAAAATATTGTACGCAACATTTGACAATGACATGGACAAAATCATTGATCTATTAATTTTTTATATAGTTAAAAACATCGTAATGGAATGTCGTCCTCAATTATCTGTTCATGGTCATATTTGGACAGTTTCCATTTTTTATTTTTTAATTGTTTTTTCGATGAAACTTGAACCAATTTTATTCGAGATGCACATACTAAATGACTATATTGACAACATATAACATCAAGTTCATAATTCTAAAAGTAGACATAATTTTCAGTCATATGGGTCTGCTGAAAAAAATAGCCCTTTAAAATGATGGATCCTCTCTCGTATGTATATCTGTTGTCATTGTAGTTTTTCAATAACTTCATCTTTGCTTCAGTGCATCGCATCAAATAATACTTCACATTTTCGTTGTTGTCTACAGGTGCAATTACAGCAAAAACATCCCCTGTGCAAATTACAATTGACGTTAGGATTTTTAAATCAATTAAATTGACTAATTTGTACATGTATAAGGTGATGGACAAGAATGAACAATCGACAAAACAGTTGTACTTAATCATTATCTTCTCTAACAAGATCTGAAATTCTGTCGCCATCAGATGATATTGCTATTTCTTCTGATTCTAATTCTTCTATGCTTGCTAGTGGCATTTTTCCTTTATGATTAATCTATGTGTGTTTCCAATGTTTTACGTAGTTGTTCGTTATGTTTTCACAAACTTCTGTCGATTCAATATTTTTAGTGCAAATATGACAAAAGCATGATTGTTTTCTACTGTCAAATGCATACACGTTTTGGAAGGCTTTTGTTTGAATAGAGTGAAAATCTCTAGTCCCATGTATGGTGCTAGCGTCGTATGGTATTTATCTATTTATATCTTGGACCCCAACAAGCCAAAAAAACCTAGTACACAAATGACAAATTTTGATGTTAGTATGTATACTTTTTTTTAAATTGATAATAAAATATAAATTAAAACATTTGTGTACATACCTGCACACATCTTTTGATTGTTGATTATAATCATGGTTTAGATGTGATTTACACCATTGGACAACCTCTGCAGCTGAATGAAATTGTGCAAAACTATGGTTCATTTGCCATCTTTGAAGTGCTCTTTTTATGCATGCTCCTGCCCATCATGTTCACCTTTTCCATGACCAGTTTCAAAGAAATTCCAGCGATGTTTAATGTTCAATGCTTTATGAAGTCGACATAACCAATAAAATGATCGCGAAGATTTAAATTGTCCTGGACATCCATCCGACCATATCCAATACTCATTGAATTTAACGTTACGTCCCTTTAGTGAATTGTAGAAAATACTTTCAATATAATGCTGAACAAAATGTGTATCGTGTGTACGATCGTCGCTGATATAAAAGTGATATTCTTTAATCACATCTTGATTGTCACACGTGCTTTCAATGCCATCAACATCCTGTTGAGAATGTCTATATAAAATATGGAAAAATATTGAAACTTGGTCAGAATGATAGTATTCGCTCTATATCTCCTTTTGTGCAGCAAATGTATAATTTTCTGCAAAATCAACCACTGACAAAATTGTTCCTAGTGGAAAAATTTCACGAGACTATTTGAATTGAAGGTCTTGTCATCGTGCTCTATGTGAATGCTTGGTGTATTTATAAATTTCACTTTCAAATTTCTTGAGAAAATCCGTCACACCTATTTTATCTTCTCGCAAATCAATCCTTTTGGAATGTGCATCACTGGTACTTGTAATATTCATATCTTCTCCAATCAACGGTTACATTTGACAGCGAGTGATCAGTATCGATAGGATATTTATTGTGGAATAAAACCAAATTTCCACAATTATTACAATGTTTTCCATTGACACATTTCTTATTATAAAATACTTCATCGTGATTTCTCACATAGGGTTTGAGATATGAATTCAAGTATTGTGGGCGGAGGTGGTGAATTTGTCCAAAACATTTTACCAAATTCAAGAAATGTGTCGTAATATAATTGAAATTGCACATGATAATGAAAACAACATGTGTCACGTATAGTATTAGGTATAACATACCATGGTTTTAGTTGCACAAATGTAGTGATTGACACATTAATTCCACGATGATCTTCCTTGAATTTATTGAACAATTGTACGTGTGTCATATCCATTATATGTTTTGGACTACTTACATATACTCGTGATATTCTTTGTCGTATCACATCCCTTGAATTTGGTGAAACTCGAGCATGTGTCAACCAATATTCCCGTACAATATCTTTAACACCTGCTCTCATTCTATCTTTGTAAGGCTATCTACAAATAATTGCCCAGCAAGCAAGTTCATCATTTTCATCTATTTGCATTCTGAATTTGCTATGTTTGTATAATGTCTTTCTTGAGGTTCCAACTGCTTTTGCTAGCTGTGTTGTCAAACGTTTTTGTTTAGTACTAGTCGAAATAATTACTGTATGAATTGCTCTTCGTGCAGCACTGATAGCTTTCTTCGTAGATTTTCCAAAAAAAATTATTGCATCACCTATATTTTCTATCACATTATGTTTCAATTTCGACTCTTTGGTCGCCTTGTGAATACCCAATAATGACATAGCATCTTCTAACTTCTTGGTCACTAATAAATATCTCAAAATTTGTGCTTGTCCTGTTACTGAATAATTCTTCAGAACATCATCATAAATTTTTTGAGTGATATCGTGCAGCATGTATGGGTATTTTTTTTCCATATTTGTTGCAATCAACGTTTTCTAACATTTCATCATCAATGGTGAAAGTACCTATACATCAAGTTAAATTTAATTTAACATGTATCCAAAAATACAATTCATAATTATAAAAAATGAATTTGGAAAATACATGATATATACATACCTGGTCTAATTTCTGGTTCTTGAACTTGATCATCAATATTGACTTCATTGACATTAGTATGTAAATCACTATTTACATCTTCAACAATGGTCTCTTCAACTTCAATTTGTTATTTTTGTACTCTATTTTCAATTTCCATTTCATCAACATTATCATGTAAAACTGTATTTATATCTTCAATAATCGTAGCTTGCATTTCTGCAAGGTTTGCTTTGTTGGCATGATATTTAAATTTTTTTTTTCTCTATTATCATCATCATCAGCACGTTTACGATCATATTTTCTTTGACGGTTTCTCTTACTGCCCATGATTATTTAATCTATAAATGATAAATTAAAGAATCATCATTTTATAGTAAAAAAACAAAATTTTAAATTTAAAAACAATTACGAAATTTATAAACACATGAACTGAAATTTACTTCACCTTATCAAAATCTTGTAAGAGTCTTTTGAAGAAAAAGTCCTTGGAAACAAATTTCCTTTGAAAAGAACCTTCTTTGAATGAAATAAGAACTCCTAGATAATAAATCACCTTTGAAAAAACCCATTGGAAAAAAATAAGAACACTTTCTAAATAAATCTTCTTTGTAAAACCACTGGAAAAAAACTTCTTTGAAAAAATACCTAGAAAAAAAATTTCTTTGAAAAAACCCTTGCAAAGAAATAATTTTTTTGCAAAAATAACTTGGGAGAACAACTCTTTGAAAAAACCCATTTTCAAATAAATAAGAAGGAAAAATACATCTTATTTGCAAAAATAACTTGAAATAAAATCTTATTTGCAAAAATGCCTTGGAATAAAAACTCTGTAAATCCACCCTTTGGAAAGAAACATTTTTTGAAAAAACCACTTGTAAAATACTTTGTAAAAAAAATGACTTTTGCAAAAATATCTAGAAAAAAAAAAAACTTTGAAAAATCTCATTTAAAAAAAAAAAACTCATTTGCAAAAATATCCTGGAAAAATAACTATTTGAAAAAATCATTTTCAAATAAATAAGAAAGAAAAATACAACTCCTTTAAAAAAATAACTTGGAATAAAAACTTCTTTGCACAAAATACTTTGGAATAAAAACTCTTTAAAATCACCATTTTGGAAAAAAAAAACACCTTGAAAAAACCCATTGCAAAGAAATAAGAAGTGCAAAAAGCTTGGAATAAAAACTCATTTTGCAAAAATGTCTTAGAAAAAAACTCTTTCAATGTATTCCTTTGGAAGAAATAGGAAAAAAAATACCTTATAAAAAAAACTCCCTTTGCAAAAAAAGATCCTTAGAAAACCCCTTCTTAATATGCGAAATTAAAGAAAGTATTTATTTATTTATTTTTATTTTTTTTCGGCCGACGAGTTTTTTTATGTCTGGTTATTCGGTCAAATAACTTTTGCTCTAAGTGACATCGCCGTTACGGAAAACAGTTATTCGGCCAAATAACCTCTGAAACCTGAAAATCTGATTTCCCCTCACAGTTTTCAGGTTTCTTCATTTTCGGAAGGTAAAAATAATCTCTTACACTTCAAAGCGGCTGTCGGACTTGATACCATTAGTTTCTTTATTGAATCTACTTTCCGAATATACAAATTTTGTTGTGTATAGGTAACATCTTATATTTTTATTATTTGTTTTCTTAACAGGTGTCGAATTTGGTTTCATCTCTTTCAAAATGCGGTGAAATGAAAAATCCATAACTTTAAAAATACACCACCAAAAAAATTGAAAAAACTATGGTGCGGTTAATTGGCATGTCTACTTCAAAAGGGTATTCATATATTTTTTAGTTTTATATTCAATTGAGAGAAAAGTTTTGCGACAACAAATATGTTGAAAATCGACAAGGTTTCCCCATTGATTGAATTAAAAAAAAATATTATAATTAGTATATAGATCCATTGGTTACAAACTTATAGTCATGCAGTAGTATATTGTGTATAGTTTGTCGTAGAATATTTGTTTTTTGCAAAAGCTAAGTTTAACAATGATTTTACGTGTGCGACAAAACATAGCTATTTTGTAGTCCTTTCATTTTATAAGAATACACTGTCAAACATTTGTCGAATTGACATATCAAATCTCAATATAAAAAAATGAAAAAAATATGGATAGAAAGCTAACATAATTCTCTAAAAGTTTTCTTTTTAGTGAAAAGTGAAATTCTAAACAAAAATATCACTTTTATTTGCCCAAAGTTGGAAAACATGAAAAACTCAGATTTATTTTCTCACAGGACCCCCCAAAATAGACACCCATCTTCATGGATTCACCCGAATCTTCAAATTTTTGGACCTCTGAATATGAGTACTGTTGAATTTGCACAGCAGGTCACTGGGGAAAAATGATTTCCTTTGGATTAATCAACCGTTGATCTTCTAGGTGAACAACCTCTTTTTCTTGATCAAGCTTGATCTTTTTGTTGGGAAGTTCTTCATCAATATCCATGCTTACTATTTATGAATCTCTTTTGTTTGTATCATCTCTCTTAGTTGGAGTGTGAATCAATAGAGAAGGGGGATTTTTTTTACATGTATTTAACTATTCTAACAATTGTTGGCCCTGATCAAAGCTCAGAAAATTTTCAATATTGTCCAATCCTTCAAACACCTGATGTTCAAAAGTTTCATTCTTGTTTTGTTGCCTTCTTTGTGATATCATTTGATGAGGATCATATCTCATGCTATCTGCTTTCTGTAAACTCATAGCTTTCGACAATTCCTCCACTATATCAAGAGACGATTTTCCTTTGATAATAAAAGGCCCAACCTTAAATGGAAACTTGACATTATATGAATTTTTGAAATCGGATAAATTCTCCTTCTCTAAGTGAAGTCTTTGTCTATCAAAATCAAGAGGAAAGATTCTGGGATTTAAAAATGTTGGCAAAATATATGGAGCATCAATGAACCCATAAACTCTGATAATGGTATAATCCTTGTACAAAAACCAATCCCTTGTTCTAGTTTTCGGAGTGAACTGCAACATATTCTTCATCTCCTCTGAAACCCTTGGCAGCTCAACATTGAATTTTTTTTTGAAAAACCTAAACATAATTTTGTTGATGAAATCAAACATGCTGATCTTCTCAGTCTCAAAAGAGAGGATTGAATGATCTGATAAGAATGTTGAATCCAAACCTTTCGATTTTGCTTGATTAGAATATATGAACATATTCAAAAGATAAGTTTGATATCTGAAATGCTTTAGAGTGTGGAAATTCACTAGTTGAGTATGAATTACCTCAGCTAGGAATTCATCAAATTTAATGCAAGCATGTTGACCTAACTCTGATAGACTAACCTTGATAAGAAACCCTAACATTACTTCAAAAACAAACTTATCATATCCATACCTAAAATATGAATCAACGGGGATAAAACTAGTTGTTCATCCGCTTCGAAAATGGTTACATCATATGGCAAATCAAACTTTTGACAGATTGATCAAGTTTTAGGATTTTAGAAAGGAACTCACTTTTTACTTCTAGACTACATTCTATGTAATGCCTAACCAATTCTTATTCATCGAATGGGACTGTGTTCTGAGGAAAAGGTTCCCAAAACCCTAATGACTCTCTAACGACCTGGGAATTTATTCTGCACAAGATTTTTGGCCCATTAGAGGAGACAATTACCCTTTCTGACTGTGAATAATTTGTGGCGCACCAATTTACAAACTCAGGTAAATGGAAACTCTTCTCTTGAATAAAACAAACAAGATATGACCTAGAAATGTTTAGAACATATGCACCCTGTGTTTTCAAAAGATTTAAGTTCTATATGGATCTAGAGACACTATTGATAGAAAAAATAGGGTAAAAAATATCCCCTTCTTTATTGGCAATGAATTCTTCTTTCTCATCCAAATTCTTGCAGAGCAATATAGATTCCATGGTGATAATATTTCAAATTAAAGGTCATTGGGTTAAAGAGTTACCCATTGGTGCGAGAATGTTGTAGGAGGTGGCTCCATTTTGATTTGCGGAGTGCTTTCGCTATGAAGTCATCAAGCCAACATTTTGAAAATAACAAAGGAAAGGCTTTATGTATTCCTAATATGATTCTGGAGCGTGGGAATAGTAGTCTCAATCCTTACCTCTCTTGGTGGCGGAACCAAACATTTGTGGACATGTGACAAGGCAGTTTCAATTCCGGACCCAGTCAAGAGATTTAAACTCCAGGAAAGTATCACCCCTCGAAAACATAAGGACTGTCTATTTGATTGCACCCATGTCTTCCAGATCTGCCACCTTTTTGTCGGCTCGGCTTGTTTTAGTGGCTTTCTATTTCATTTCTCCACCCTCCAATTGAATACATGCAATTACTTAGGTCCTAGTCATAGCCGGTGGTCATTTCATGGACTTTGGCTCCTAGCTCTTATTCACTTGTTCAAAAATACCATGTAATGAATATTTCATAGCAACAAAAAGCTGATATCAATATGGACCAATCCTTCTAGTCATGTGGACCCAACACCACTACTTTCAGGGTTATGTGGACCCATCATCATGATTTTGGGAGATCTTTCACACTTCATCCCAATATGCTTTGCACCAACCTTAGGGGCTCTCTAAGACCTTCTCCAACATGGGTTATGTGACCCCAACCACATGGTCATGTGGACCTAACACTACTATTTTAGGAATTTATTCACATTTCTTTATGCATTGCTTATGGACACCTTTAGGGACTTCCTTACACTTCTTATCACCATGGTCATGTGACCCACCATAATGGTCATGTGACCCATCATCATGGTCATGTGACCCAACATCATTTCTTTAGGAAATTATTCACACTTATTCGGAACACTTTAGGGACTCCTTTACACTCCACATCATCATGATCATCATGGTATTCTCTAGGGGCTTTGTACCACTTATGTACAGCTGAAAGTGTCTTCCTGTGAGGGCCATGCGCAACCACTATGCCATAAGGGGACCTCTTTGGAGTTGTGTACACTTGTGACAATGCTTCTTTTTCTAGGGCTTCCTTAGGATTATTAGGGTCTTCTCTAGGGGATTCCAGGCCTCATCAAACATTCCCAGAAAATATATATCTACTACAAACACATCATCGTTATCACCTTGAAATCAATCGAAACACCATAGATATCATCACCCTTTTGAAATCAATGACACCCTATTTGAAATCATTGACAACTTCTTCCAAGAGTTTCTCCCTTTTATGTGTTCTGTGTATTGGAGTGGAATTGTGGGAGTGCATGAGAAGGAGAGACCCGAATCTTCAGGTTCATTAAGGCTGAAGCAGAGAAGAAGTATATATTGTACTTTGTTTCACTGTTTGAATAGAGATTTGGCATATTTCCCTTCCCCAAATTTTGAGTCAATTTTGTGATTGATAATTGGCATAAAGAATTTTTTTTTTTCATATTGAAGTTGATTAGTAATATTATGCTCTATTCATTCTTCAATTCATTAATATTCTTTACATTTTGTCAAATTGGTTTGAGGAAGGTTGGTTCTATCTATTTTTCAAGTTCAAGGTTGGGAAATCAAGAGAAGATATGGAAATACGAAGGAGAGGCTTGGATCAACCATCGTAAAATGGTGCACAAGCTTTCTTCTTCTCATATCTTATTAATCTATATTTGCTTATTATCAGTTTGTGTAGGGTTTTATGCATGAGTATGATTCTTTTGTACCTTCCAATAGAGCCTTATATGCTAGTCTCACTTTATTCAGTATGTTGGTGATCTCGCTTGTGTACCATTTGCACCTATATAGATCATTAGGTGTGAATACACCCTACCATTCACTTATCCAAGTACAATTTCTAGCAAATGGATCTTGTAGTGGACTAAAAGGTAGAAAAAATTAGGAAAATTCAAAATACTAAAATTTTAAGGTGTTTTGGGTATGTCTAATCATAATAGAAACTATAAATCCTAGCAAAGAATAGATAAAACACTCAATAAGGCCCCACAGAAGTTGGTTTCTCCCCAGTGGAGTCGTCAATACTATTGTACATAAATTAATCCTATGATTAAGGCGATATCACCAACATATTGAGTAAAAGGAGATTGACATATAAGGATCTATTGGAAGGCATAAAAGACTCGTAATAATGCATAATACCACACACAAATTGATAATAAGAAAATCTAAATTAATGAAAGATGAGAAAAAGAAATCTTGTGCACCTTTTTACGATGGTTGATCCAAGCTCTCCTTCTTCTTTCCATATCTATTGTTGATTTCCTAACCTTCAACCTACAAAATATATAAAACCAACCTTCCTCAAATCATTTTTACAAAAAGTAAAGAATATTACTAAATTAAAGAATGAAAAGAACATAAAATTACTAATCAACTTCAATATGAAAAGCAATAATTTCTTTATGCCAATTATCAATGACAAAATTGAATTTGAATTTGGGGAAGGGGAAGATATCAAATCTCTAATGAAACAGTGAAAAAAAGTACAAGATATACCTCTTCTTTGCTTCGGCACCTTAAAGAACTTGAAAATTCTGGTCTCTACTTCTCATGCACTCCCACATTTCTAGTCCAATCCACCGAACACATAAAAGAGAGAAACTACTTGAGCGCAACAGTTTCATTATACAGGGGTACAAGCATTTAGAAATAAGGATTAATGATGGAAGAGAAAAATGGGGGTGAAAGCGAGTGAATCCTCCAACTTTAATTTACTATCTTGGGTGTCCCCCCTCTTGGTCCATTCCATTCCTTTTTATGATTGAAGGAAGAAGTTGAGGATGGTTACCAAGTGGTTGGAGGAGTTACAACCAAGTTAGTTTGCATAACTTCCTAACTTCCCTCATTTTCAAATTTTTATTTATTTTGTATGATTTTTTAAGGGAATTCACACCTCAAGAAAAGGAAACATGTGAATTCACACCTTGCTCAAGGATATGGACTTAATGGTATGCTCCTTGCTAGTTCATAGGGTGTGAATTACTCTTTTAAAGGTTGAAATTCTTCATAATAAATGTGAAAGAGTTGCGGTTTCACTTCTAATGCTTAGGGCCACCAAAAAAGAGTAAAATCATAGGTTCTTCCATCCATAAATGCCCTTTCTTTGAACATAAAGTGACACTTTAAGTGTCCTCTTTTTTTAACTGTAATCATAGATAGAGAAGTGTCAATTTGAGCTATAACAGTAAGGAGGTAGGTCATTTTATTGTCAAGTCAAGAACTTCACAATCCAGTGCTGAGAATATGTTAAAATGCCTCAATCTCCCAATGAGAATTAAATGGAGGTGTGATCCTCAAAAGGTCATATATGATAAAAGATAGAAATTCAAGCTGGAAAAATATATTCATCAACCTAATGAGCATCTAGAAAAAATTGCGAACTTGGAAACATGGGAGAAGGTTAAGGGGATTTTGCAAGAATAAAACAAACAAAAATCACAAGTCATTCAAATCCCACATAAAAAAGAAGTGAGGGTGAAAATATTAGTAGTGGAATTTAGTCATCTGTGGAGATGGAGGAATAAATTCAAGACCAACACAATAATAAGAAAATAATATTTGAGTTAAAAGGATATATTGTTGAGCACCAGGGGAAAGAGGCCACCTCTAGTAGGCATATCCTAACTATTGAAAAATTCCCTACAATATATATCCCTTCATAAGAGGCATCATCTTCTGCACTAGAAACTACACAAGCAAAATATGGACTATTTGCACATTATATGCATATTAAGAACTAGAAATTTCAAGTAAGGAGGGATTTATATCCCAAAAATTGGACTTCAAATGGAGAGAAATTCAGGTTGCTTCATGCCTTGGACATGAAGGAAGGAATTTTTAAAATGGCCATCTTAGATCCCACAACAACATAGTCACCAAATACTTCAATAGATTATAAGGCTACCCAGGTCACTATGTATATAGATTCACTTAGCCTAGCAAATAAAATTGATTGGCATAGATAGACAAGGGAAATGATATTTAGAGATGTGCTAAAATAAACTATGAATGGTACGAAGCTCTAGACCATAGTAATTAAGGTGGAAAGGAAACTAAAACAAGAGAACGTGGCAAATAAAGAAAATCAGTTGAGGAATAATGAACTATAACAAAAGGTTATATAGTTGGGTGTAGATCCAAGCAATCCTACACCAATTCAAACCTTGATAAAAGAAAAGGACACGAAAATTCAAGTACTGAATAAAAACTTAATGTCTTGGGAATAGAGCATGTACAAATAGTTGAACTACTAGTAGTACAAGAGGGAAAATAACAAATGCAGTAGTGTAAAGAGAAGTTTGGATAGATCCAAAAGGAAAACAATGACTTGAAAGTTGAAAATATCAAATAGTCTATGGCTAGAAGTAGTACATTGCATACCTCACTATCTGATCCAACTCATTGGTTAGCTAAAGTCCTAGAAGGAATGAATCTAAAGGAGGTGGAACTAGGAACTTTAAAGGAAAACATGAAGAAGAAAGATGATGGGAACCTAATTCTACATGATATATTGAAGAAAAGAGAGGACATTATCACAAAATTGTAGGATGTCAGGAATAAATTGCAAAGAGAAGTAGACCAATTATCAAATAGGCCGGTAGGAACGGATGCCCTAAAAGGGTCTAGGAACCTACTATGGATCCAAATAGATGTGAATATTACAAATAACTAGAGTTACTTCGTAATTGTGCAAGATGAATATACCTGGCCACCACTTTCATGCAAGATATTAAGAGAATTGGAATGAGTTAGAAAGAAAACTTGATATTGAAAGTACAATCATTAACATCTTAAATGCTAAAAAAATGTATAATTAGAGGCCTTGGGATTCAGATATTGAACAAAGATCATTATGGAAGCATCCAAGGTTATTACCATAAAGAATTTGGCACAGGATAAGACTAGTTAGTTGTTAATGGATGTGGCTTCATTCAAAGACATATTTACAGATATAGTAAATCAAGGTTTACCTTCTCCCTGGGATGGAAGTGGTGATATGTACCCCAAATATCACTATGATAACATTGTATATGAGTGCAAAAACAATGATACAAGGTTCACATAGATGGAAGGGGCCCTCAAGGGACATATGATAATGCAAAAGTTGGTTGATGACTTTTATCTACTAACACATTTAAAAGTCATATTAAAAAACATGCATTCCCCTACATATTCTCATTATACAAAATTATATATGTTAGTTAGAAAAATGAGGGGGCATGAATATCCAATGGGGAAAGCATGGAAATGCATAGCCAACTATACAACTTTATCACCAACATCATAGGCAGTACTAGAAACACAGGAAGCATTAGTAGGACAAGGAGAAAAAGGAATACCTGGGGCATCCTCATCTCATCCATGTCAGCAGAGATTAACAAGATCACAATCAACAACCAAATGTTATTCCCAAGAACAATAAGTGCCCAGAATATGTCGTTACTTCAAGTACAAGAATGGGTGATTGTTATGTCGATTACCTCCAAGGAGAATACAATATAACAAGGAAAAGAAGGTCTTGAGAAGGCATCACAATTTTAAGAGAAAAGTGTAACTTCTCTTAGAATTAAAGATAAAAAATTGTATATCAGGGCTCAAGAACAAGGATTTTTGGATAGTTTAATAGTAATTAGATTCATACCTTCTTATGTTTATCAGTCTATAAATTCTTTAGTTGATGTAAATTCTCTCTCTCTCTCTCTCTCTCTCTCTCTCCCCTATGTAATTGCTAGCTATGATTAATAAAAACCCTTGAGGCAACATTCTGTCATCCTTCATGGTTCATGAGTGGTATTGTGAATTATTTTGATGCTTATGAATGTGCTATTAAGTATTCATGATATTTTCATTAAATGAGATCTATTGTCTTATGTAGTTATGTTGTTTATACTCAATAAAATTTTGTATTAACTACTGAATTCTATTTTTATCAATATGTTATTCCTCCATGGGAAAAACAATATTTATCTATCACAAATACCTTGTTTATGTCATTTATGTTATATATGCCATCCCATCATCCAACAAGTTAGTTGTATGATAATTAAGAATGGCTAATTAGTCTACGATATGACAATATTTCTTAATATATTGATCCTTATGCTTTAAAAATAAAAAATAAAGTTACCATAGGTTTATGTTCCTTAAATAGAAAAACCTACAATATACAAATCACATTTTAGTTTATCAATGCCTTTTCATAGTTCCTTAAACATCCAAGAACACCTCAAGGACTAACATATTTTATGGAGCCATTGCGAGGGAATGAAGATACCAAGTTATTTTTCCCTGGGGTAAGACAACATTTAGATTTGATTCTTGATAGTGAATGAGGGTTAGACATCCGGTTGTTTAATTTTCACTTGATGACTCCATTGAAGTAAATATGGAATCTGGAAGGAGGCATATTGGAGCCAATCCCACATATGAGGAATTTCAAATCCTACAAGATCCTAAAAATATTGTCACCTGGAGACACACACATGAGAGATATCTTTCTCCATCCTCGAGTAATCCTCAGATAAACCAATCTCTTCTTTTTTATCTAGAAATATCAAAATATTCATATATATTTGATACTCTTAAAGGTACATAGCCTCCATTACAAATTCCTAATACACATTTAATAGATTTGCAGAATTCTCCTCTTACTTTTCATGAAAGTGGACATTCATCTATACAACATATCCTGAAAAAATATAGGATTCCTATAACTCCTGAAGCAAAGAACCTTATTCTCCAACACATAATGGCTAGAGTAGGAGGAGAAGTTAGTAATCAACCACTCCCATCACTAGTAAATCCCTAGGTGCTTACTAGATATGGCCCTGTAAATATCCCTCGGAATTTACATAACCTTCTTGATAATTATCTCAATCTTTTTCCCAAATTTGATGGAGAAAGGACAATTACTGTCTGAAGAACATATGGAAGCATTCCAATATTTCATAGATAACTTGTTCATAGAGCATGATGATGTTTTTATGAGGCTCTTTGTACATACATTGAAATGGGATATTAGAAAATGGTTCAAAGGGTTTCCTGCTACATCAATTAATGCTTGGCAAGTTCTAGAAAAAACTTTCATGGGGAAGAGGGGAGAGAAGAGACATCATGTGTGTAAATAAAGTTATTATCTTTAAACCTAGGAAATTCTATGAGGCCTATCTACAAGCATAGTATCTAGAGATGAATAAAAACAAAGGACAATGTACTAAATAGTTCCAAGCATATGAACCACCAAAGAATTTCCAAGGAGGGGAAGAAGAAGTGGAAAGGAAAGGATAACAAGACAATAATCATTATGCATCAGTGCAAGGATCCAAGAAACCATTACACATATTGACTTTGATATTGAACATAGTGTTGGAAGATGCATCTAGTGTTAAATCCAATGAACAATAGAAACATGGAAATGAAGAGCATGCTAGTCATGGATCCCAATGACTAGGTAGAGAATATCTCAAATATAGATGAAAATATTGTCTACACTACAATGTAGAAGGAGATGAATGTGAGTAGTGTCCAATCCAAGGAAGAGAAGGAGATGACTAAACTCTGCCATATAGAGATCCGAATTTAGAAGAAAAAGTTGGATTCTCTATTTTATTCTTGTTTGCATTACAACCTCATAGTAGAGGATCTACTATGTACACTTGGATTGGAAGTTCATGACCATACTCACCCATTTCCATTGATATGGGAAAATAAGGATGCATAGATCAGGATCACTAAGAAATGTAAAATTAAATTTACTAGTAGTGAAGATATATTGATGAAGTGTAGGTATATGTAGTATCAGTTAATATGTTTGGAACACCCTACATGTACAAGAGGGATGCAATGTTTATAAGGAGAGAACCAATATGGCTTGGTAAATTATTAGAATTCCTTCACTATTAATTCACATAAAGGTAAATTGAATATATCTCTAGTAAGTGATACCAAAGCCAATAAATTATTTAGCTCAAGTAGGAAGTTTGTATCATTTCTTGAAACAAAATAAACAAGGAGAATAATTTGTAAAGGTAATGTATCTTTGATGGGACACTAGTAGAAGGATAATTCGTAGGCATAACGACAAGTGTTTCAAGATATTAAAGAGTTATCACCTAAGAGGGAAGTGGAGCATGAGACATGCCTATTATGTAAGTCTCCATTACCAAACATAATATTGTACAAACAATCCATACTAGAGGTGAATGAAGTGAAGAAATAGTTTCAACAATTGTTTCAATAGGGAGTGAATTGACCAAGTACCTCACCTTGTGGATCACCTATCACCATAGTTCCAAAGAAGATTTGGAATTGGAGAATTTGTATCAACTAAAAACCTTTAAATAATGTCATCCCCAAGAATTGATACCCTATTCTCATCATCTATAACCTTTTAGATAAGATAAGACATGATAATTATTTCACTAAGTTGGATATGGAATTAGGATAGCATTGTTAGAGCATATTTACCTTATCCTTAGCATTAATATCTCACGTAGTTAATTTAGAGGTTGGTCTCATGATCCTAATGGTCCAATTCTGACTCAAATTGACCAAGTGATCCATTAGAGCACTTCATCCATAGATTCAAGGGAGTAATCTACTATTTCTAGCATGTGAGGGTGCATTCCTTGATTTTAGGGCTATTTCTAGCATATGAGGGTGTGATCCATGATTTTAGGGTTTTTTCCCCCTGATTTAGGGTCCTATATTGCATGTTTGACTTGTTGGAGTGATTCTAGGGAATTAACTCCACAAATAAAGGACATGTAGCACCCTCATTTACTATTGTAAGAAGATTCATATCATGCATGAGTTATGCATGGAGTAGATCCTTGATTTGAGGAAACTAAGCATCCACTTGTTATCTGGGTTAGTTATGATACTGTTAACTCATCTTTGAGATATTGCATAGATAAATAAGGGAATATGAGCTCTAATTTAATCCCAACTAGTTCCTCATACATCACTAGACAATTCAAATTTCCTCCTTGAGTAATTCAAATTGCTTTATGTAACACAAATTGTTCACTATTGTATTTTGGAATAAATTTCTAGTGTTGTTCTGCAATATTTATTTCTTTACTTTCTCTATTATATTTTCCTTTCTAAAATTTATTAGATTATTGTTGTTCTTAGTTTTCTAGATCTAGTTGTGACCTCTTGCAAGTGATCACAAGATTTTACATGGTATTAGAGCTAGTTGGAATCTAGGATTAGCATACTTTATTTTGTAGGAAAAGACACATCAAGAGTAGCCACAACAAATCAGATGGATCATCCCTAGCATGTGATTCTTACTCCATTCAATTACCATGAGAGGAAGACCAATACCATTCTTCTTTAAAGGAGTGAGGATCTCTATAGGATTACTATGGGGATAGAAATTGAACTCAATTATGCAGTGGAGAAATAAAATTGGTTCAATAAGATGGATCATGCATTTGGGTTGTTGTTCCCTTCATTGTCTCCAAATATTTGGTTTTATGTCACATATAATTCAAAAATCAAATGAAGTATGGAATCTCTTAGAAGGTATTTTTGGGAAGCGGGATATTATTCGGGGACACCAATTAGAGAATAGGCTCATCACTTTATGTTAACACAATAAAATTGACCACAAACTGAATGACATGTTGTGGACCCTTATCCCTAAATAATGAACCCATTTGTTCATAAAAAACCCAAAAAACCCATTTGTACTAAGTTCTAAACTTCCTTTGGAAAAACTCCACCAAAATAGGGGATCTCCCATAAAAAGGAAGCGTCCACCAAAATAGGGGGGTTGTCCCGACAAATGAAAAATCCCGCCTCAATTCAAAGTTTACCGACGATGAAATTAAAAAAAAACACAAGTGGTTTTAGGGATCCAAAACCCTAAACCACAATATATAAGTCATTTGTTCCCCCCATTTTCAAAGACAATTCAAAATCCATTGTTCGTAGCTCTCCCATATTTGGTACCATTCACCATACGCACTGTACTGCATTCACACGGACCTCCACCATCCATATCCTACTTTGTGAATCCCCCTGGCCAGTTGAGCCCCTTTGGCTCTTTGCTACCATTTGGGTTGATACTTTTCACCTGGTTTTAATATGGTGGCCATTTGGAGGAAAAAATCATCAACAGAGGATTGCTCGCTCCTCGACCGCAAGGGACCATATTCCTAGAGAGGTAACCCTATTTGTGCAACTCCGTTTTTTATAAATAATAGAAAAATTCTTTCATAGATTTTGTGAATGCATGGAAAATGGATGGGTGATAAATGTATGTGTTTTTAGTGAAGTGATTTCTATTAAATAGTTGGTGTCCATGTTTTATTGCCTATTACTGTACATGTTGCATAGAGTTGTTTTGATTTATGTTTCTTATTTCCATACTTTAGTGTAGATTTTACTTGTTTTTACTTTTATTTATCACACTTGTCTCACACACCAGCACCGTAAGAACCATCTTCTTATGCATTATCTACCTCGGCTTCTTCAAGCCATTAGAACCCTCTTTTTTACCTATTGGAGTGCGAAAGTACTACCAACACTTTAAGCCTGGGTAACTTTAACACTATTCAGGATGTTCTCACTAAGTTCAAATATTTGTTACTATAGCTCAATCGGTGTGGGATTGATAAGGTAAAGGATAATATTATACTCTCTATTATCTCAAAATTAGGTAGATAATACTCACCATTTGTATCTTCCTTCCATACTACAAAACTAGCTTTGGGAGAGACATGGAAGATGCCAGAGCTAGATGAAATTTCTATCACACTCAGTCAAGAAAAGATAATCTTGTTCATATGGGTTCCATCAATCTCTCAATGTCCCATTCCATTGAAAAAAATGAAGGAGATAATACAAGCAACAAACCAAATAAGAAAAACAAAGGAAAGAAGAAACAAAATTGAAAAAAGGGTCCAAATCATAAATCCAATGGGGAAAGGTCCAACCCCAAGTGGGGGAAACATAAGGAAAAATAAAATTGCACCTAATTTAATAGAGTATTTCATATCGAGAATACATGTATGTGAAATACCATAGATCATATGGCACATACCCTTTAGTATAACAATCTAGTAGTGACGAAAAATGCTAGGAAAAAATATGTTGAAAGGCCTCCTTATGATCGAGCTAAAAAAATGAAAGGGTTTGCTTTGGTGGTTTTCAAATCATAATCAAACACATATATTCTTGATTCAGGTGCCTCTAATCACATGGCAACGTAAAAAATTTCATTCACTTCTTTGGAGTCTTGCACTAGTCCTTCTACTCTAATGGGATATGACACACTTATTTTGGTATGCAGGGAAGGAAGGATTGATCTCGATGGTGGGTATTTTCAAAATGTAATACATGTACCCTCACTATCCAATATTGTTTTGTCCATATATCAGATCACACATTCAATTTTTGGAAATCAAATGGCATTCACTCCGTAGTCAATGGTGATTTCATATATTTTCAACGGGTCACAAGTTATTGTTGAGGTAGTAGATCATCAATCCATAATTTTTCCCATTTAATTCCTAAAATTGCAATGTATACTCCACTTTTAATACATGATAATGAAGTGAGCAGGTGTTAGTAACCAAAATTTTCTCACCTATCTTTTCATTAGTTTCATCACCATTATACATCATAGTCAACAACACTAGCACCATTTCCCATCTTACATCATCCATATGAACTGAGGAACTAACCAGAATGTCCAAAAACTGAAAGTTAAACTTAGAAATTGACAATATCTAAAGATTTGCACTTTTTCCTTTGAGAGGTATGAACTTGGTTGCACATATTACCCAAAACGTCACGACTTGGTCCCAAAAGTGAAATATTAGTTTTCATTCATCCCTTCGCACTTCCCCAATGAAGTAGTGGATAAAAGTGGACACATAAATTCACATGGTCAAAATAAAAAAATAGATATAACTTACAAAACCCTAACCTCTCCACTAAGAAAACAGGGGAATGGAGCATCTACATTGGATCTAGATCCTTGTTTTCTACCACCCTTGTGCCTATAAAAGAATCCCTTGGGATCACCATTTCAAGAATGTTAATTCTCACAAAAAAATACCATTATGATGTAGGATTCTAATCATAAATAGGATTCCATATTATAATTTATACTTTTTCCATAAAGAGGATCTACATAGGACACCTGGATAGAGATTGAGGTCACAAAGGAGATCAATGAACATTCCCTTGGATCAACTATGGAGGTTCATTATTCTCTACAAACTATACCAAGGTGTGTATCTCATTGAATTCTTTGTGTAATCAATAATAAAAACACATTCTTCTACATTATGTACTCTCTTCCCCTAGCTTGTTCTTTGATTTATGTTTACATGTATGTTTAAGAGAGTAGAACATTAGTTTAGTTTATTCTTATTTTTATTTCCACTTCTGATATGATACCAAGGATTACATAACCCCTTTATAGGTTCATTTTTCACAAGTGTATGAGAAATCACACACAACAATAGGTTATGACATGAGATATTTGGACATCTCAATTATATATACTTTCATCAAGTCAGCAAGCAAGACATGGTAACATGGTTTCCGTACATAATTTTTCCAGTGGATTTTGTCAAGGCTGCAATCTTGACAAACACCCTAAGCATAAATTCAAGAAGGGAAACGATTGGAGAAAATATTCATCCCTTGAACTTATCCATAGTTAAATCAAAGGACCATTCCCTCTATTTTCCATGAGAAAGGCAAGGTATTTTTTGACATTCATTGATGATTGGTTGAAATTTTCTTAGGTGTATTTTTTGAAGCAAAATTTTGAAGTTTTTAAGTGCCTCAGATATTTCAAGGATTTAGCAAAGAATAATTTAGGGAATAATATCAAGGTCATGCACACATATAATGGGGGGGGGTATGTGAATAAGAATGTCCAACAACTTTGTTCTGAGGTAGGTATCAAATTACAATACAAAGTGCCGTATACACCCCAGCAGAACAAGGTGGCTAAGAGGAAGAATAGTTATCTGTAAGAGATTTTCAACTCCATGCTTGAAGATAATCCCTTGTTACCAATGTAATAGATGAAGCTATTAATTTTGTAGAATACATAGAGAACAAAGTTCCTCACAAAGTTTTACAGTAGTCACCCATTTTGAGGATTGGACCAATAAGAGACCGTAAGTCACACACTTCCATGTTTTTGGATCTCATGCTTGGAAACATATCAATGGAAAAGAAAAGGGCTCTTGAACCTAAAATTGAAATTCCATATTTATTGGATATCCATAAGGTGTTAAGGTTTATAGGTAGTTGAATGCTCGTACAAAGAAGTTATTCATTAAAAGAAGTGTTAAGTTCGAAAAAGGCCCCATGCATGCTCTTCAAGAGAAATTCATTGTAGATCATATTTCTAATAATTATGATCATTCTTTAGATTAGGATCATATTTCTAATAATTATGGGGAAGACGGTGACTTAGATGTGAAAATCATTACATATCTGGCATTGAGACCAATTTGACCCTAGGAGACTCTTTAGGTAGTAGGAGATTTTCTTATAAATCAATCTTACATAGTATGGTCTTGAAATTTCATTAAGATAACACTCAGTAGAACCAGTCCAAATATTCAATTCCTTAAAGGATCGAGGGGCAAGTATTGATATTTTAATAACTATATTTTCGATAAAAATTAAATTACATCATAAAATTTACAAGGATTTGATCCCTATATTTTTTTACAATTTTAATATGTTTTTTTTGCTAATTTATTTGGGTCTTCCATCCTAAAAATGCATTAAAACAATCTAATATTTTGAAAAGATGGTAAAAAAATGAATATCCATGAAAAGTTTATCTATATGTTTTATTTGGGTATTGTGTATTTTGAAATTAATTTTATTTTATTTTAACTTCCGTATTTTTTTATTTTTTTGTTTGCTCGAATATCCTTGACTTACGAGAGTGGCCCATGGTCTAAGAAACCACGACCTAGGGACATCTAAGCCGTCAAAATCACTCGGGGATAGCACCCGGTCTAGACCGCACCAGCCTCAACTTGACTGGGTTTTTGGGTGTCACCTCCCAACTAAGTCACGCATAAGGGGAATATTTCAAGTTATGTATTTATCATAAAAAATTAATATTAAAAATATAAAACACAAAAGATTGAAAATAAGAAGTTCATACAATTTTAAAGTTACATACAATACTCTTAATATTGAATTTCATAAGATTCTAAGTGACCTAAGGTTTTAAATATTATTTATGCATTAAATTTTTATTTTCATTGTTAGTCTCTAAGTATGTTTGAGATGTTGATTGTTTGAAGATCAATTTTGAGTGTAGATGATGATGATGATGATTAACATCCACTGAAACCAACCTTAATCTATTAAATTAAAAAGAAACAAATTATTATTCACAAAACAAACTCCTAACATATATTGTTATAATCTGTTTCTACTTGATATTAAGACATTTAATACTTTCAGGATTTGTAAAAAATAACAACTTTCAAAAAATTGACATAGTTAAGTATTTTTTTTCAGCAGAAAAAAAACATACTATTAGTACATAAAGGTGAATCAAATAGTACATAACAAGCATACTATTGATATTAAAAAAGGTGAATCAAATAGTACATAACAGATCAAGTAGATAGTCATAGATGACTATCAAAATATACTAAACCAAAATCTTCCAACCCAAAATACTACAAATGCTAATGAGTACTGCAAAGTTTTCAAATGTCTCCAACAACCAACTGATGATATCTAAAACCTCCACAAAAAATAGAGAAACAAATTACTTTGCAAAGAAATCCAATGAACCACAATCACAAAGATGAGACTCGTGGAACTCTTCTCAAATGATGACTCCTTCAACACCTTCCAAAGTTTACTTTGATAACTTATCAACAAAATAATTATGTTGTCGAAAGAATTGCCTACTTCATAAAATTTACGGTCGATTAAAAATGTCAACTTAAACTTAAAGAAGAATCGAAGATATTGGATTTATTAAAAAGTTCAACTTCATTTGAAGTCAATTGAAAAAAGCTAATTTTGTAGAAAGAATCATTTTTAAAAATTTATTAAAAAATCAACTTTATAAAAATAAATATAATTTTATAATTTTTAGACTTATTAGAAAGTTCAAGTTCATAAAAATTTAATTCTAAATATAAATTCAACAAAACCAAATGAAATACCATTTTAATGAAACAAAACCATAAATTTATACTATAATATCCATAGTAGTTTAACGTCAAGCAATTTTAATTAGCTATAATGACATAACCCTTATGAATATAGGCGAGTCATTTCGTACGTAATACAAAATCATTTTATAATATCTATAGTAGTTTAACGTCAAGCAACTTTAATTAGCTATAATGACATAACCCTTATGAATATAGGCGAGTCATTTCGTACGTAATACAAAATTATTTTGGTTGTTAAAACTTATGAATATATAAACTCATCACAAACAATGCATTTAACAAAAATATTTCATGTATTTATGTATTGACACTTTGATACATTGCTACTTGTGGTCTATTATCTTTTGGTCTTGCAGATGGTGAGTGTATGTCCCAATTGGGAGATACCTTATTCGGTTTTCGCATGGGATGTCATGGTTGATGTTGATGTGATTTGGGGCTCATGTGCCCATATGTTTTATGGGGCTCATGTGCCCGTAGATTTGGGGCTCTTATGCCCGTATGTTATATGCTCTTATGGTTTGATGACCTGATGTATTGTTCCTATTTACTATTTCGCTTTATTAATAGTAAGATAAATTTATGTGTGAAAAAAAAAACTCATCACAAACAATGCATTTAACAAAAATAAAAATGTTTGCATGGTTTGTGAAAAAAATATAAATATTTTAAGCTCATCAAATTTTAACAAAATAAAAATGTTTGCATGGATTGAGAAAAAAAATATTTTAAACTCGTCAAATTTGAAAGTATGGGAGATAAGAACTTTTAAAAATGTATTTTTAATTTTTAATTCTAAATGTAAAATTTATTTAAATAAATAATTTTAAATATTTTTAATGAAAAATTTAATATGTTTTTAATATAATAATAATAATAATACTTTTGAATGTGTTATTTGCATGAATTTTTTTTCTCCAAGATTTGCTACAGAGTAGAGCTCGGCCGAGTTGTGGTTTTTGTGCAGGGTTTTTTTAGAACCTGAGGCGTAGAGCTCCCCCCTGGAGCTGAACTCCTGTTTCTTGGTCCGGTTTGGAGGACCCTTCTGTGCGCGGGAGTGAGAAGTTTTGGGGGTTTTGATCAAGAAGTGTCGATCGTGCTAACAGTGCTGTTGAGACTGTGTTTTTTTCTGAGATCAGACCTCATGGAGCCGAGCTGTCCTGGAGCCGAGCCCCCCTGATCTTATGAGCCCCTGGATCAGTGACCAGCTCTCCTAGACTTTCCTTGCATGGGAGTTGAGTAGAAGTGTGGGATCATTCTGTGGTTTTTTTCTGGTTTAGATAGGATCATTTATTTTTTTGAAGAATTATGGGGCTCGGTTAGTGCTCTCTTTGGGTCATGGAACCCGAGGGGGGAGATCTCCCTCCACCCGAGATCATAGCATTTCGAAAGCTTGTAGCAACCAGTGGCAAGAGGAAGCAGTGGGAGGAGACACAGACGTTTGTGAGAAAACTGTACAACATCCCTACTATAGCATTACCTGAAGCCGAAACTTGCAGATCTTCCCTGAACCTTGCAGAGAGGGGATTAATAGGACAGTTTACGGGATTATGGCCCTCTCCCAAAGCGGTTGAGGCTTGGGTTCAGCGAAATTGGAGACCTCTCACTTCGAAAGGTATCAGAAGTTACATGGTGGGCAAAGGATTTTTTGTAATTGTCTTTGACAGTGCAGAAGACAGGCACCTAATTTTTCGGAATTGACCATATTTTATGGGCCCCCAGGGCTTGTACTTGAACAATTGGACCCCATATTTTGATACCACCCAGGATGTGTCGTCGGCGGTTCCGGTCTGGGTGCGCCTACCCCACCTGCCTCTTCATTGTTGGAATCTGAAGTCATTAGAATCAATTGGCAACACCCTGGGCAAATATATTGATCGAGCGGACCGAAAGGATCAATATTCTTGCGCAAGAATATGTGTAGAGGTTGATTTGGAAATCGGACTCCCGGAAGCCATCAAATTAACAATTGGAGACTGGATTCATATCCAAGACCTGGATTATGAACAACTTCCCTTTAAATGTCGATTTTGCCACAGTTATGGCCATTTTACCAGGGATTGCAAAAAGAGAAAGGAAGAAGAGGAGGCAATAAATAAAGTTGAGCAATGGTCTCAAGTGCAGAAAACAACCAAGTCAAAGCTAAACAATAGTAAAAAAGGGAAAGAGACAGAGAAAGGGCCCAATGCATCTTCATCCAGACAGCAATAAGGTGATGGAAGCACAACTGCAGTAAAGCCAAGGGAAGAAACCAAAGCTCTTAAAGCTCCAGCAGCTATTAAAAATTCCTTTGCAACTCTCCTTGGAAGATATGCCAGAATCAACAAATTTGGACATTGAACAGCAGACCACTCCTTTCGAAGGGGTAAAAGAAAGGACTGATAATCTTACACCTCTAGCTCATTCCCCAAGTGGAACTTCCTCCCCTCTCTCCTATGCGGAAATGGCAAGGAAGAAACCGGTGGAAAATTCTGGCTCATCTGAAGATGAGATGTTTGACAAACCTACGAAGAGAGCAGGAAGAAAATCTCTCAAAGATGTAAGAGAGGAAGAAGCGGAGAGACACAAAATGCAAGGTAATCAACCTACCATTGAAATGTCCATTGGCATAAAAACTAGAACCAGAGTAGGAAAGGGAGGCCCTACTCCTCCTCTACCTGGTAAATAATGCAGCTTGTCTCTTGGAACTGTAGAGGGTTGGGGAATCCCGCAAAAGTTGATGCTGTAAAAAATTTGCTGAAGTCTAAAAACCCTGAGATCCTCATGCTCCAAGAGACCAAAGTTGGAGGGGAAGCCCTCCTAGAGATCAGTAAATTGAAGTGGAAAAAAAATGTTGTGAAAGTAGTTAGTGCAAGGGGCACTGCCGGGGGGTTGGCTACTCTGTGGGAGGACAACAAATTTCACTTGGAGAGCTCATTCGAGACACAACATTGGATATTCACTGAGCTCTGCCATGCTACCAGTAAGAGGACATTTTCCCTAATCAATCTTTATGTTCCAGTTATGTATGCTGAAAAGAAAGAATGTTGGTATTCTTTGGCTGAATTTTTAGAGTTGTGTTCTCCCAAGAATATAATTCTTGCCGGAGACTTAAATTTAATTTTCGAACCTAAGGAGAAGCATGGAGGCATCATGAGCAGAGATTATTTACTCCCTTTTGTTGAAAATCTAGTGCAGCAGTGGGATTTGTTAGACTTTAAACCAAAAAAAGGGTTCTATACCTGGTTAAACAACAGAGTTGGGGAGACACATATATCAGCTCAGTTGGATAGATTCCTTTTGCAAAGTACCTTTTTGGCAGAAAAGAAGATCATCTACTATAAAATTCTGCATAAGATGACTTATGACCACAATCCTATCTTATTATAGTTTGAGGATGAGGTTAATATGGGACCCATCCCCTTCTAGTTCAGCCCTCTCTGAGCTGAAAGAGAAAGGTTTGCTGACACTGTTCTGATTGCTTGGAGCATTCCTGTCACAGGCTCGCCCAGTTTTGTGTGGGAACAGAAACTTAAAGCCACCAAATTGGCCTTGAAAAATTGGATAAAAAAGCCCACCATTTCTCCTTCAAGTTGTCGAAAGCACTCTACCAATTAGCTGCTTGAATTGCAATTTGAGTTGGAGAATAAAGAAATTACTCTCACTGACATTCAAAATGAGCAAGCATCCCAATTCTCCACCCTCCGCTCTTATAGGCAAGAAGAAGATTATTGGAGGCTTAAGTCCAGAAGTCTTTGGCTCAATTCCAGAGACAGAAATACTAAATAATTTCATAAACAGTTCAAAGCCCGGCTTTCTCGTAATCACATAGAAGAAATTCAGTCTGCTGATGGTGTAGTTCACAAGGATTTAGATCAATTAAAAGAGGCTGCAACTTCCCATTTCCAGCAGCTCTTTATTGAAGAAATCACGGGACGTGAGGAGGAATTTTCTCCCTTTCTTAATCACATACCTTGTCTGGTCGAAGAGAAGGATAATTCTGATCTTTTGCAGACCTTCTCTGAAATTGAAATCTGCAATGTCATTTGGTCGATGGAGTCGGACAAAGCTCCTGGGCCCGATGGATTTTCCATTCACTTCTACAAAATTTGCTGGGACATTATTAAGTTGTACTTACTTCGGATGATCAAAGGCTTCCTTCAAAAAGCAAAGGTGGGAGGCAGCACAAATTCGACCTTCCTGGCTTTAATTCCCAAGGATTCAAACCCTAGGACCTTTGAGTGTTTTAGACCCATATCATTGTGCAATGCTTCATATAAAATTCTGTCCAAACTTCTAGTGAATAGAATCAAGCCACTGCTGGAAAAACTTATCTCTCCCAGTCAAGGCAGTTTTGTCAAAGGCAGACACATTATGGATAATGTGGTCCTAGTGCAGGAAACCATCCATTCCAGCTTTCAAAAGCAGGAGAAAGGGATGCTTATTAAGCTTGATATGGCTAATGCCTTCGATCTAGTAAGACACTCCTTCCTTTTCAAAGTTCTCCTTTCTTTTGGGTTTAGTGCTGAATTTGTTAGGCTGATCAAAGCTTGTATAGGAAAGCCATGGATTGCCCCCCTGGTAAATGGCAGGCCAACAAAGTATTTCCAAGGCTCGAGGGGCATTAGGCAAGGCTTCCCTTTGTCCCCTTTCCTGTATATCCTAATGGTTGACTCTCTTAGCTAGAAATTGACAACTGCAAAGTTAGCAGGGACAGCTCCTCGTATTCGGGTGGTGAAAGAGTTGGAACCTATAAACCATGCCATGTTCGTCGATGATTCTCTCCTATTGGGAGGTGCCTCTGTTAGAATAGCAAAGGCTTTCAATGAAATGATCCAAAGCTTCTGCAGAGTCTTAGGTTCTCTTGTCAATAAGAGAAAGAGCGCAGTCTATGGTTGGAAGGCAGCCAAAACACCATACTTCGCATTGCTCACTCCTTAGGCTTCTCTAGATTTGTTGTGTGGGATTCCATCAAGTATCTAGGCCTTCCCTTAACACTGGGCAGAGCGAATGCAACTCATTGTTTTGAAATCCTCAACAAAATCAAAGCAAAATTGGTAGCCCGGGGGGGACAATGGCTAACCAAAGCAGGAAAGCTCATTCTGATCAAATCGGCAATCTCTTCTCTTCCCATCTATCAGGCCTCGATTATTCTGGCACCAAAATCGATTTCTGAACAGATGTCCAAGCTAATTCAAAATTTCTTATGGCAAGGAGGTAATAGAAACCATAAAAAAATTCACCTTGTTAACTGGGACATGGTGAAACAGCCTTACTTCGAAGGTGGACTTCAGGTGCGTGATCCAGGGATTGCAAACCTGGCAATGGGAGGTAAGATTCTGTGGCAGCTCTTCTCAAAACAAAGGCACCCTGTCAGCCAGGTGCTAAGTAAAAAATATCTGAACGGGCTCAACGTGTCTAGCATGGATGATGGCATCACCAGCAAGGGAACAACGATTTGGAAGTTATGTAGCCGAGTGTGGGAGTTCTTCAAATTCCACCGGACCACCTGTACCGAATTCCTGGAAACGGTAAGCACATTTGGTTGTGGGAAGATAATATAATGGGAATTCAACCTCTCAGGCTGTCAGCCGAGTTTGTTGAGTTGCATGAGTGGCTTATTCAGCGTGGCATTCATAGGCTCACAGATATCTCTCTATATGGGATCCCGAAGGAAATTGGATCGCTTGGCTTCTTCCACGTCCTCCAGCAGGGATGAAAGACCAAGAAAACGCGTTGCTTAAATCGCTGTCTGGGCTAGCTCCAGTGCACACTTGAGCTCGAGACAGTTGGGGTTGGGGCCAGACAGGAGCCTACACTGCTACACGTGGGTTTGCAGCTCTTCAACCGCTTCAAACAGTGACTCACACTGTTGCTCTCTGGAAGCACATATGAGATCCATTTAACATCCCAAAAATCAATTTCTTTAGTTGGGTCCTTATGCATAGAAGGATTTTAATAGGGGAGAATTTAATTAAGCGTGGTATAGTAGGACCTCACAGATGCCCTCTCTGTTGTATGGCTCTGGAAACAATAGATCATATTTTTATTGATTGCCCATACACACAGGAAGTCTAGCAGTAGATGTTGCAGGGGCTCAATGTTCACTTGCCTTCGCAGAGCACGATAGTCATCTTATTCTCTACCTGGAAAGACCGGTATCCACATGCGATCACAAGCAAATCTCTCTGGTCAAAAATTTGGCTAGCTCTCCCTAAATACATTTGCTGGGAAGTGTGGCTAGCCAGGAATGAAGGTATCTTCCAAAACAATTTGGGGCCCCCTTCAACTGTGGTAGCAAAAGCTAAAGCATTGTTGATAGAAACTTTGTATAGTTGCCTCTCTCACCAAGATAAGCAGCTCCTCCCTGAAGAGATTGGTTGGCTTGGAGTTCCCTTGCAGCAGGTCAGGAACAAGAACTACCCGCGTCCAGTCAGTGCCCCTTCTTGGCAAATCCAGAGTACTGAAACATAATTTCAGCAGTGGTGGTAGAAACAGGGCAAACTCACGATTTTCTTTGATGGTGCAGCTAAAGGAAACTTACGAATTTCTGGAGCGGGAGGAATTCTCTATGGTTCGGATGGGCACAGAAAAGACACATTTAGCTGGGGTCTTGGTCAGAGCTCAAATAACCAGGCTGAAACTTTAGGTCTACTCAAAGCATATCAGCTGGCTCATAGGAATGGTGGCCAAGCCATTCAAATCTTTGGGGATTCGAAAATTTTAATTAAAATCTTAATCGTGGAAGATAGCTTAAAAAATGCAGTGCTCAATAAGATCTTGCAGAGGGTTCGTTTTCTGCTGCAAAAATTCAACTCAATCTCCTTTTATCATATTCTCCAGTCGCATAATAAGGAAGCTGATGCATTGGCAAATAAGGGCTGTCTTTTAGCTCATTCAGAGTTGATCAAGAATACTGAGAATTCTATATGGTCTCCAATTCCGTAAAAGGAATGTTCTTATCTCTTTTTGTAATAAATTGTAAGGTTTCTTTTACAAATGGCGAGGTGTAAGTAAGGTTGTTTAAGCTGCGGCCCAACCATGTTATTCCCAATTATCAATAAAAAATAACCGTTCTTATTAAAAATATATATATATATATATATAATAATAATAATAAAAATAATATATATAATATTTTATTTATATTCAAAATTCAAAATTAAATATTTTTTTAATAAAATAAAATTTTAATAATCTTTACTTTTATTTTTAAATAATAAATTCACAGAATTATATATATATTCCATAACAATACTTAACTATATTATAAAATAAAAATTAAAAAACCATACATCATAAGTAATGTAAAATTATTCATAATATTTAACTATATTATAACGTAAAAATTAAAAAACCATAGTGCACAATCAACAACACTATCATAAGTAATGTAAAATGATTTATAATAATAGTAAGATTAATATATGATATTATGATCATAATATAATAATTTGATAAATATTATAATGTTAATTTATATAGATTATTAAATCATGGTTTGTTCGTTTAATAAAAATAAGGTGTTTTTTTTAAAATCTAGTATGTTAAGATTTGATAAACTGTTAAGTCGTAAAATTGTTCTTCGTTAAATATAGATTTAGTAGAAGGGTTTGTATAAGATTAGAAATACTTTCACTTTAAAGGTATTATATATATTTTTGTTATAAATATAAAGAAATTCTAAAAAAAATGTTTTTTACATTTTTATTAAAATGTGAGTCTCTAACAGTTTTACTTATATTTATATTTATTATATATTTCTAGTAAAAATAATAAAATCCAATAATAAGAATTAATAATTTCCATAAAATAAATTCTAAACACTTTCTAAAATAAATAAATAAACAAAATTATTACATCAAAATAAAAATATACACCATCATATTTTTTAAATAATAAAATAAAAAATAATCACATTATATCTCTATTAAAATGCATTAAAATAATTAAATCACCCTAGATCCAAATCCCAGGCTCTATCAAATCTCTCTAGGTACAAACTTCTCCTTGAATAGCTCCTTAAGTGCAACCCTAAGCTCTAAAGTCTCTAGTTTAAGTCTCATATTTACTTTTTATTTTGTATTATTCTTTTTTGTTTATGGTCGACATAGTATTTATTAATTTTTACTTTGTATTTCTTTTTTGTTTATGGCCGACATAGTATTTATTACTTTTTACTTTGTATTATTTTGTTACTGGACAAACACTCTAAAGTCTCATATTTACTTTTTACTTTGTATTAAAAGTAAAAAGTAAAGTCTCTAGTTTAAGTCTCATATTTATTTTTTACTTTGTATTATTCTTTTTTGTTTATGGCCGACATAATATTTACCACACGCTCTAAAGTCTCTAGTTTAAGTTTCATATTTACTTTTTACTTTGTATTATTCTTTTTTGTTTATGGCCCACATAATATTTATTATTTTTTACTTTGTATTATTCTTTTTTTGCTTACTTTGTATTATTTTGTTACTCGACAAACACTCGACTCACAAGATCTCCCCCATACTGGGCTGTAGAGCGCCTCTCGGTGCAAAAATAAGAAAATTAATATTATGAATTCCATAAGTACACTTAAAAGATCTTTCATTCTTATACCAATGATCATGACTCCCAAAAACATATTGTCTTCTTTAACATTAAGAAATACAATAAATAATTATAAATAAGTTAATTGTTTCTTCCACAAAGTCTGCATGGCTTCTCAACAATATACTAATGATTGAAAATGGCTCCTCAACACTACACTAATGATTGAAAAGTTGAAAAGTCATTTTTTTAATCTGATTATTGTTGAAAAGTCATATTACAAAATTCATTTTTTAATGTGATTATTGTTGAAAAGTCATATTTCAAAATTTATAAAGAACAATCACCTAATAATAACTATCACCTAATATTTTGTTAGAAAGAACTCTCACCTAATCTTTTGTTAGAAAGAACGGTCACCTAATATATTTTCAAGTGTCACTACTTTGACAAAATACTAAGAAAGTGCACCATGCCCATGTTAGTACTAACAATAGGGTTTTGGAAAACAATATGAATTTTAATGGATATTATATTCATTTACTTTGACAAAATACTAAGAAAGTGGTTTTGGAAAACAATGTGAATTTTAATGAATGTTATATTCATTTTCTAGATAAGAGAAAATCGGTTACTTAATAATTTAATTAAATATTAAAAGAAAAGAAAAAAGAAGCCAGCTACGATTCATGCCTCACAATGTTAGAAAGTATACCAAGAAATTCTCCCTTGCTAGCATTTGACTAAATCTCCCTTAACCAATTAACTATGTTTTGCATGCGTTAGTTTATACATCTTGTCTTCCTTTTCGATATGTATTTTTTCTTGGCCTTCTCATGCACTTATCTCCTTGTCATAGAAATAATTGTTTTATGCGTTTTTTTTTAATGATGGATTAGTGATGAAATAAGGATGAATTTCAAATGGTTTTGATTTTTGTTTGATTGTGATTAGTTAGATGGGATTTTGGGGAAGAAGTTGTTGGAAACCCATGTCAACTCTTCTCTTTATTTTGTTAGTATATTGTTGTTGGACTCATATGTTTTGTAAGTCGTCCAGTAGTATCATATGTTTTGTGGTATTGATCCATAGTATTCGGCATATAATAAGTATATAAGTGTGTGTGTTGAGGCCAATGAAGGCACCGTGAAGTTATTTGTATTGAGGTTTCCCAAAAGGAGGTTGCCCCCTCGAAGTGGCCTGCGATCAATAAAATATTCTGTGATCTCATATATTGTGCATTTTATCAATTAATTGTTGTAGGTTCCTCACATCTGGTATCAGAGCACTTTCTTGGGCCCGTTGAGTGGAATTTCTGCCAAATTTTTTTTCGCATCTGTTGCAAGTTTGGATCTAGGAATAATCCATATCCACTTAAATGTGGGAAGTACTTGGGAATAAGACCTAAAACTCATTGTGAGGAGTACCACAAGAACCCCGAAGTAGCTGGCCCATTGAGTGGACCTACCAGCGAAAATGACAATGACCCCTACCTGATTGACTAGTTCCCATCCGTGTGGTAAACCAAGAGCTATCGTTTGTGGCAAAGCGGTTATCAGTTTTACCTGAGCTATGGAGTGAGAAGTACTGCCCCAATACGCAGGCCGTTAGACATCATTAGTAGCCAAGTGAAACCCTTGAACTGTTAGGAAGCTGAGAATACATGGGGTCCATATCTATTTTCAGCAGAACTGTTACCGATCACTTCCACGCCGTTGCAAATCCATCTGTTGCCGATCACTTCCGCACCATTGCAGATCCATATGTTTCTGATCACTTCCGCGCCATTTCAGATCTATTCTGAAAGTCATTTCAGATCCAGCCATTTTAGATCCATTCCGAGCCGTTTCAGATCCATTCTGAAATCCGTTTCAGATCTAGCCGTTTTTTTTTGCCATATCTCCTTTATTTTAACTCTGTTTCCCCTGAAACTTCACTGACACCCCTGCAATCCCATTCTGCATATTTCATTCCTCAGGACCATATCCCAAATTCCACTTCCCAAAACCAGGAATCTCACATTTATCTATTTTTAGGTTTTTCCATAACTTCTTCGATTTTCACCCAATCACCTTCAAATTTTGCCACCGTGTTCGTTCCCTATTTCTTCTTCTTTGTCTCTATCTAACAAATTTTCTCATTCTTTCACCCTGCTTCAGAAATCCTCATTTTATGCTTCCCTGTCCATTCGAAAGTGTCCAAAACCTAGTTAAGCTCCAATTACCCATCTGAGTTTTTCCCAAATCCAAATTTCCCTTTACTAAATAAGCTTATGTTTGTGTTTTTTACCCATTCACAAAAAACAAAAAAAAAACTCCTAGATATGGTTGTCACCCACGGAGGAGCACAAATCATGGCGGAAGAACTTGCAGCCCTCAAAACCAAATTCCAGGATTTGGATGAAAAATTTCTCAACCTCTATCTTCAGCATTCAGCCATGAACACTGGGTTCTCTTCTTCCAGCAATTTTCGTGGGCTGAAGCTTGATTTTCCTCGCTTTAATGGTAATGAGCCGACTTGATGGATATACCGGGAAGAACAATATTTCAGTCTGCGTAATACTTTTGATGTCCAAAAAGTTCCACTTGCATCCTTTCATTTGGAACAAGAAGCCCTTCAATGGTATCGTTGGTACATCAAAGCTCATGACGAGCCAAAATGGACATATTTTTGCCAACTCCTTTTGCAACGATTTGGTCCTAATTCTTTTGATGACTTCACAGGAGCACTCACTAAACTTCACCAAGTTGGCACTGTGAGAGAGTATCCGACAGAATTTGAGAAACTAACCAATCACACAAAAGGATTGTCTGATAAATTCTACAAGAGTTGTTTTATCAGTGGTCTTAAGGATGAAATCCGCTCAGAGGTTAAAATGTTCTGTCCCAACACAATGATGGAAGTCCTAGGGTTGGCTAAGTTGGTAGAGGACAAGATCACAGACCAACAATGCTCCAAATCCACTTTTGTTCCATTAAGAAATATGGTTTCCCAATGACCTCCCATCATGCCATCTCCTCGCTCCACTCTTATCAAGAACTTGCCTGAAGTAGAGATGCGGGAATGTAGAGAAAAAGGGCTTTGTTATAATTGTGATGAGAAATTCACTCGGGGACATAGATGTGTTGAGCAACAACTCTATCTCTTAGATGTGGATTCTCCGCTTGCCTTTGAACTTGGTGCAGAAGCTCCACATACACTGGATGATCAGGTTGACATTCCGCAGCACCCTGTTGACCTTCAGTCTCTGGATGACCACCGAGATATATCTCTCCATGCTTTAGTTGGAGTCACCACCCCACAAACAATGCAGGTCAGGGGTTACTTCAAGAAGATCCCTCTTACAATAGTCATTGATTCTGGTAGCACTCATAATTTCATTGACCATCAGATCGCCAAACAGGCTGATTGTTTTGTCCATCCTTGCTCCAACTTTGAAGTCATGATTTACAATGGGGGCACCTTACTTTGCAAGGGGAATTGTCACAATGTGCGTATCTCTTTAGAATATTATAACCTACGCTCAGACATGTTTTCCTTGTCCTTAAGCGGATTTGATGTGGTTTTTGGCGTTCAATGGTTACATCTTATGGTATTTTGCTGAACTTTGGATGCAGTTTTCAGTCAATGGGAAACAACACACATTTACAGGCTTACAACCAGGGTCTCTCTGCGTCATCAATTCACATCGCCTAGAAAATATCCTTAAGAAGAATTCATGTGGTGTCATCGCTCAACTCCATTCCATTTAGATGCACCCATCACATCCTTCCAAGAAATCCTCCCTGAAACTCAAAAGGCATAAGCTTCTCTCTCAATATATCATAGAGGTATTAATTCATTGACATGGAATGCAACCTGAGGATGCTACAGGGGAACCACTCCTTCAGATTCTGCATCAATTTCCACATCTAAAGCTTTGAGGACAAAGATTTTTCTAAGGGAGAGGGGATGTTGGGAACCCATGTCAACCCTTCTCTTTACTTTGTTAGTATATTGTTGTTGGACACATATGCTTTGTAAGTCGTTCCGTAGTATTTGTTGATCCTTAGTTTGTATTAGCCCATGGTATTGACCCATAGTATTGGATGCATATGCTTTGTAAGTCGTCCCATAGTATTATATGTTATGTGTTATTGACCCATAGTATTGGGCATAGAATTAGTATATAAGTGTGTGTTGAGGCCAATGAAGGCACCGTGAAGTTATTTGTATTGAGCTTGCTCAAAAGGAGGTTTCCCCCTCGAAGTGGCATGCGATCAATAAAATATTCTACGATCTCATATATTTTGCATTTTATCAATTAAATGTTGCAGGTTCCTCACAAAAGCATATTTAGTTTCTTAACAAGGAAGAGGTAATGTTTGGAAAGGTGTAAGAAGGAAGATAAGTAGGTTTTTAATTCATTTTGATGTTGATATAAAAGAGTTTTACAACTTGCACTAATTGACCATTTGATTTCACCCCATGAGGCGTAAAATATATGGTAAATGGGTATATTGTTAAGGCACTCCTTGTGTTAGGTCATCGTTTTGAAACTACGTGGCTACTAGCTTAAAAAAAATTGGCCATTTGATTTTTTTCCATCATCTCGTTTCACACATACCACACTTTACTTTTAATCCAAAATTTTCTCCTCACCCTTATATTTTGGAATTGAATAAAATTGTTCAAAATGTTCAAATATAGGATGAAAATTCAAGCTCACATTTTAATCCTCCTCTTTCACTTGTGAAAATGATGGTTTGAACCTTGGGTTACCTCCCTCACTTCCTAGGAAACAAGCTTGGAGTGATGATTCTATCGGCTTGTATTCTAATCCTAATGTTGCTCCACCTCCACCAAAAAATTAGATAGCTCTCCCCCCTTTTCATGATGTAAATCATCATTGTTAGATTGCGAATAGTGATGTTCCTAAAGTTGTTTTTAATGTTATTGTACGCTATCTTTCCACTTATTTAGAAGATGTAGCTATTGTTGGTAATCATGTTTCTTTTAATGTTGATAGATGACTCCTTAAAATCACTTGATATCAACATGAATGAAGTTGTCCAAAATTTTGTTGTCAATATCATGCCTCCTCATGATCACCCTATTTATCTTGTTGTAAAACATAAAACTTATTTGATTTTTGACTTTGCCACTAATATCCTTATTGCTTTGACTCCTAGAAGCCAAGTACTTTTTAAAGTTTACATGACCTATGCTAGATGAGATCCTTTTTCCTTCTGAGAGACATGTTAACAGTTGCTCCTTTTTCATGTTTTGCATCTTAAATTTTCCTCTCCTCTCTTTCTACCTAAGATATTACCTCAACCAAGCCCTAATCTTTGCATTCTATGCACACTCCCCATCCTCCTTATGAATAAATTTGGTGAATGTGGCCTACAATAATTTGTAAATTAGGTTGCAAGGGAACATGAATTATTTATTTATTTTGTTAATTATGAGGAAGGGAGAAGTTCATTTAATCATGGAATTTTTATACTTTGTAAATGAATCGTTATATATCTATCTATCTATCTATATATATATATATATATAGTGGTTGTTAGGATTGGGGAAATTCTTTGTTCAAACAAAATATTTATAGTACAATTAATTTTGAGAATGTATTTATTTTGATGCAAAATATAATATTTTGCTTATATTTTTCTTTTTGATTATATAAGTGGTAGTTGTGAATTTAGGGAGGTGCACGAGGATCTAAATTTGGATGCGAAGGTGCAGGTCTAGGGTTTTTTAATTTGGGGCTTCAATCAATGACCCCAAGGAGGAAGACCTAGTGGATTATTCGTCGAACCCTTATGATGATGTCAACATATGGGAAAGGGTTTACTCTAATATCTACTATGAACACCACTCCTACAAGCAAAATCGACACCGACCCTAATGCACAACAGGCCCAGACATCCCTACAAGGATATTTTTTGGAGTTTCCTCACCTTCAAATGGGGACAACACATGGATCAAGAGACTTCCACTCCTCGGAGGCTCAGCCCAAGTCTCCAGGATTTGAGGGTTTTCTTTAGGGACCAAAACATTTTGAGGTTCCGGCTCCATATTTTTGGGAAAACAATGGATATGGGGATTTTTTTTTCACAAAGGGATAGGAGGGATTCGATTCCTTTGAATCTGGAAGGAGAAGACATTGATCCAAGTTCTTTCTTTGCAAATATCCCATGGAGGATCGAAATGAACCTAAACAAAAACATGCAGAAGGGACCTTCACCAACACAGGGGGTGATCGGGGTATAAAATATGTGGCTAGAGAGGATGAATACATGAAAGGGATTCAACACAACTCCAACGACTAAAGGGAAGGTGAAGGTGAAGGTAGAAGCAAGAAAAAGAGAAGGATTATGAAAAATGATGGAAGGGAAAACAAGTTCGTGGTAGGTGAAGGAATCCGTCTTTACAGAGTGGCTAGCATGGAAGAACTAGCACTAACTAGTTGGGTTCACGGTAATCAGTATTTTTTTAAAAGCATCTCTTAATGGGCATGGGAACAATGGGGAGAACAACTGGGGTATACCCAAAAAATTCTCATCCTGGCTAAGGGGTGGACTGTCTTCATTGTTTAGAATTTGGAAGACCCTCTTGGGATTATGTCCCAAAATTGGTGTATTGGATCGACACCTCTCGCGTTAAAGCCTTGGACACCACTATTTGATGCAAGCCAAGATAGGATGGGTATAACCCTTATCTAGGTGCATATTCCTAGTTTTCCATTAGATTTATGGTCGCTATAAGAAATCCTCAGAGGGATTGGCAATCAAATAGGGGAATTCCTGGAGATGGACAAGTCTTTTGAGGAGATGGGCGAGATGAGTGTAGCCCAGATTCTAGTCATGATGGAAACCAGAGAAGGACTTAAGGAGGACATCGAAATTGAATGGGGACAATTCATTATTATCCAATCTCTATATTATTAGTGTTCCCATTTAGATGTAGGAGGTGTCATATGTATGGACATTTGGTTGATTCGTGCAAACTACTATTCATACCAAGAAATAGCAGCAGGGACTCAATTGAGTCATACAAAAGGGTGGTGAGCACGGAGTTAGTGGGTAAGGATCCGGCTGCCAAATGTGGGGGAAAGGATATTAGGAGTCCTAGGAAAGAAATTGCGATGAAGGAAGGAGGATGCAAGACCCTATCAGAAGAATCTAAGAGAAGGGCAGAGGATCGTGGGAAGAAGTTGTTGTTAAGAACAAGATACATACTGGAAAAGAAAGAGATCGATATCCCCACTCATCAGACCTCTTCTTCCACATGTACGCCTACCCCACAACACATCACACCTTGCGATATAAATATCGGTACATCTAGTGTTCTGAGTTCAATAGCCTCCCTCACACTAAATCCTCCTACACATTACTCGGTCTTAAGGGTTGCATCCATCTATATTTATCTTTTTGTGAGTAATGAGTCATCAAGGGGATAGAAGAACATAGGATCCAGATACGATTTTAGGCCAAGACCATCCAAGACTAGTACCGGAAAAGGGGGGTTGGGAATGATACAAAACTTTGTAAATGTTGAGAGAGGACGAGGTAGGAAACCTAGTATCCATAAGGCATGTGAACAAGCTATCTTGGAGGCATCAGCAGGTAAATAATTTTCTATTGTTAGGGTTATTGGAGAATCGAGAACCTTGGAAGGGGTTAAGGAATGAATATTCTCTCATTCCACTGCAGGGGTTTGGAAAACCCATCCAAAAAATCATCACTCAGAAGGTTTTTTTTGGACAACTATCCATATATCCTTCTTTTTTAGGAAACTTTAGGAGAGGGAGGTCAGGTTGAAGCTAATCTAAAAATCTTGTTTAAAGTTTGGAACTTCTTGGCGTCATATGTAAAGGGGAAACCTAGGGGACTAGCCATCATGTGGAATCTTTCTTCTGTTCAAGTGAGGGACAAATGGTGATGTGACTTTGTGCTGGAGGTAAATGTATTGGCTGAGGGCAGTGAATTGGAATTATTGGTAGCTAAATGTTATGGGCCTTATGGGGAGAGGAACATTTTTTGGCACTCTCTCCTAGCCAAATATCTTTTTCAAAATCCAAATCTCATCATTGGGGGTGATCTAAACTTCACTATTGGGGTTTCATAAATTTGGGGGTCAAAGGAAATCCTAGATCCTCTAGTTACCTATTTCATACATTAGATCGAGCAAAGGGATAATTGATATTCAACCTATTAAAATGAATCCCATATGGAAGAACAAAAGAAGTGGCAAACATTACATTGCAAAAAAGTTAGATCGTTTTCTTATGATCTCTAGAGTAAAAGACATGTGCCACAAGGCGAGGAAATGGATTGGACCAGGGGGAGAGTTGGATCACTTTCCCATATTTTTGGAGCTCAGTAATGTAAGGGATAATATTCCTAGTCCCTTTAAATTTAATTCTAGTTAGTTGAAGGACAAGGATTTCAAGGCCATATTAGACAATGTTTGGAAGCCTCTAGATCCTGGGGATCGAAGGTTAGATTCATTCCAATTTGCACAAAATATGAAAATTTTAAAACGGGACACAATCAAATGGGCACATGAAAAACACATAAAATATGAGCAGGAACTCAGAATAATAGAAGAGAGATTACAGGTCATTTATGATTTAGAAAGCGAAGGTTTGGAGACTGAAGAATCAAAAAGGCATTTTCTATAGCTAGAGAAAATCAAGAAGAAGCTTCTTGTTGATAGAAGGATGTCTAGAGACTGAAGAGCCGAGAAATATAGCTCAACAATGGGGATGAGAATACCAAATTCTTCCATGCAGCGACGAAAGGAAACAAGATTATAAACACCATTTGGGGGATGAAATACATGGAGGGGCAAGAGGTAAATTTTTTTCAAGAGATGTCAAAAATGGGGAAGGATCATGTATCTATTGTATTTAAGGCCTCAGAAAGAGCATCGATCCTTGAAATTCTAAGGATTTCACAGTATTTTCCTATTTTTTTCAATGAGGAAGATAATAGGGTCCTTGTGGAAGAGATGTCACAATCTAAGCTGCTTGAATTACTACATAGCTTCCAAAAAGACAAAATCCCAAGCCCGGATGGATGGTGAGTGGATTTTTTTTGGAATATTCTAAAATTCTAGGGGGTGATATTCTGAAGGTCATGGAGGTGTCACAACAAACATGAATAATTATGGAGTCTTTCAATTCAACATTCATTGCCCTAATCCCCAGAGTGGACAACTCTGATTATTTTGATGACTTTAGACCCATCTCATTGGAAAATGGAATATACAAAATTATAGAAAAAATCATTGCCAAGAGAATAAAGGCAATTCTATCCAACCATATATATGAAGAACAACTTGTATTTTTAGATGGAAGACAAATTCATGAGCCTATTGGGGTGGTGCGGGAAGTTATACATTGTATCATAGGAAGACATGATAAAGGAACAATTATCAAGATCGATCTGTCAAGGGAATATGACAGGGTGAATTGGCTTTACATTCGCCTCCTCCTAACACATTTGGGGTTTTAGGTTCCATTTATCAAGTGGGTCATGAGCTACATCACCACAGTTTCATTTGCAGTCCTTATAAATGGCTCGACATCTCCATTTTTCAAGGCTAAAAGGGGAATTAGATAGGGATTCCCCCTATCCCTTCTACTATTTTTTCTAGTAGTAGAAGGCCTCAATAGGTCTTTGAAGGAAGCGAAAAGTGGAGAAAATTTCAAAGGTGTCAAAATATTCAACGCTCTTTCCATTACTCATCTACTTTTTGTAGATGATATCTTGATATTTTGTGGTGGATCTTGAAGGGATATAAAATATTTGGCCAGAATATTAGAACTCTTCTCTGTTGCCTCAGGGTTGGTGGTAAACTTAAAAAAGGCTACCTTGTCATGTATTAACATGGAGGAGGAAGAGGTGCAGAGCTATAAGGAGATTTTTTCCTTCCCAGGAAGCAATCTAGAAGATGGATTGAAATACTCGGGTTTCCATTTGAATCCTAATAACTATCAAAAAAATAAAAATGGAAGTGGTTAATTTCTAAGTTGGAGAAAAGAATCCATATTTGGTCCTATAGGTGGCTCTCAAGGGATGGAAGACTGGTTTTGATCAAGTTATTTCTTTAAGCAATTCCAGTCTATTGGATGGCACTGGCACGGATTCCAAAAGTCACATTGGAAAAGGATAGAAGACTGTGTGCAATATTTATGTGGAGTGGCCATAAAGATCAGAATGTGATTCCATGGGTAAGATGGGATAAAATAACAAATCCCAAAGCATATGGCGGATGGGGATTAAAAAATATTATTTCAAAGGCATTGGCGGTAAAATGTGGATGGAGACTCCTTAGTACCATAAGTCTCTGGACTCGGACTGTGGAACAAAAATATATTTCACCTATGTACATTATGGACTGGGTTAGATCGCTTTACAAAATAAAGAATGACATTTCGATTATATGGAAGGAAACTCTATAGTCATTCAACTTGATTGAAAAAGGGTTGGCCTAGAGAATAGGCAATGGAACCAAAGTCATAACCGGATTAGATCCGTGTTCGGGTTGTAGATGTTGGCATCTTGTCCCTCCACAATTGCTGGAAAGTCTTCATAATCGTGGTTTGTTCACATTAAATCAAATTTAAAACACATAGACTACTAGTACTAACCTATGGAGGCCAGGGTGGCTTACATCTGGTGCTCTGATACTAAACAATGAGGAAGTTGATATTTGGAATCAGTACACTGTTGGTCTCAAGTACGAACATATTAGGATCAGGGAGCAAGATGATGAACTCATATGGGTGCTAGATTCTTCAGGTAGGTACACACCAAAGCAATTCCACGCTCAGTTGAGTGAAGCAGCCAACAACAAATATATTCAATGGTGGTGGAAACAGGTATGGAAGTTCAAATGTCCCACAAAGGATCAACTGTTAATGTGGTGCACATTCGCTAATAAAATCCCAACATGGGACAATATTCAACAACAATGCTTCGAAGGCCCAAATTTTTGCATGATGTGCAAGAATGTAGAAGAGATGGTGGAGCATTTGCTGATAAGTTTCCCATATGACCATCAGGTGTGGAAGGAATGCTCACTGAGAGTAAATATAAATCTCATATGGGAAGGTGCCACAATTGAACATGCCTTGCAACAGTGGCTATCTAATGCATATTTCCACTCATTTAAATCACTCCCACTAATTATAAAGTGGTTGTTGTGGATTTCTAGAAACATTCAAATATTTCTTGAAAAACAATCTATCCCTGAAAGGAATGTTCGGATATCCACATCATCTTTTTCAGGATCTTGCATGCAATTAGGGTTTGCATGCAAAATCTAGGGTTTGCATGCACCTGCATGCACTTGCATGCATCCCAGTCACCAGTTTGATGCCTCCAGCACCTTAGCCACCTCATTCTAGCACCCGGGAGCCACTTACTACAGAGTTTTAGCCCTCCTAGGCTGAAAGGCACCCACTTCTCACCTACTGCCAGAGAAGGGTGCACTTGTTCACCTACCACTGTAGTTCCACTTCAGTTACATTCAGTTAGCTCCGATTCTCCCTAATTTGAGGCTAGTTTCACTCCCGACTGACTGTTTCACTTTCGTTGGACCTCCAGTTTGACTAGATGACTTGTTCTGACTTCAGTTAGTCTCCCATGTGCCCCCCACTGAGCCTCCTTCCCTTAATCAGTGCTACACACTTCAGGTACACATGACACACTCAGTTAGACTCAGATTGACACCTGGATGATTGGTTCTTGTGCATTGATGAGCACCACCGATTGATGATGAGGACTCCTAGTTGGAGTCAAGCTACTCCATTCAGTGATTCGAATGGCTTACTTAGTCAATTTGAATTGCTCATTGACAGATATTGTATTCTATTGTAATTCATTCACCCTTTCTGGGATATTGAGCACTGCTGCATGTTTTGCACAGTTTTACACCATATTTTCTATATTCATTTGTTGTGATTGATTTACTTGTTCATTAGATCTGCTGTGACTAATTTTACATGGTATCAGAGCCATTGCAGGGACAAGATCTCTTTTTTACAGGTGTTTCTACAAGAAGATTTGACTGAATTGCTCAAAAATTGCAAAAAGTTTTGGCATGAGATATCTCAAGGGCATTCGCTCCTGTGCATGCAAAGCTTGAAAATACATCCAATACCACTCCAGAAGCTTGAGTTTCCACATAATTCATGGATCTGATACATTGGACCCATTCAACATTGTTTGATCTCCAATCCCAGGTGTGATGCAACTCTAAAAGGGTGGATTGTTCGACCTTACTGTTCTTGGTTTGATTGTGATTTGCAGGTTATCAAGCTCCTCTTTTGCATTCGCTACACTGTGCATGCAAAATCCTCTTTTGCATTCGCTACACTCTGCATGCAAGCTCATCTACTTCAGTTTGACTCGCTCCTAGCAATGGAATACTCTTCTTCAAAGCCTATCCTCACCCCATTCAATTATTTTGATTGGAAAGATGATATGGAGATCATATTACGTTCAAAAGGTTACTACCGAGTCACTCTTGGTCTTGAATTGGAGCCAAACAATGTGTCAGATCGAACCAAACACTACAACAAGCTTGATGAAGCTTATGGTCTTCTTTGTCTCTCCATCTCCAAAGATCTTCACTTCCATCTCAACGGATTGAAGACTCCAAAAGCTATATGGGAGCAACTTGAAACATTATTTGGCAAGCAAGATGAGCTTAGGGCTTTTCAATTAGAGAATGAATTGATTGGCCTTAATCCTGAGAATTTCGAGACCATCAATGAATTCTTCACAAAATTCAAGAACTTGAACTTGCAATTGAAGAACAGTGGAGTTATCAAAGAGGATAAACAATTGATCCTCTCCATTCTAAGCAAGCTTGGGAAATATTATTCGGTATTTGTCTCTACTTTCAATTCCGGTCGGCTAACTACCCCGAATTGGAAGATGCCTACCTTGAATGCCTTCATTGAGTCCGTCACAAAAGAGCATGACAAGTTGATTCAAATGGGGTCCATAAGCTCCAAAGATTCAGCCCTATATGTTCAAGGACCCAAGATCTCGAATGGTCAAGGAAAGCAAAAGAAGGAGAAGCCCAAATTTGAGCCTCACAAGCAAAAAGACAAAGGCAAACAAACGGATGCACCATCCAGTTCGAAGTTCAAGCAAAAGGGCAAAGAAGGTAACCAAAAATCTAAATGTACTTATTGCAATCGTGGCTTTCATCCCGAAAGTTCATGTATGAAGAAGACTATAGATCAAATGGCCCTCCTTTTGGACAAGAACAACATAACTCTTCCCGACGGTGCAAGGAAGAAGGATAGGAATGATGATCATGAAAGAGGACAAGCACTCATGGCAACGGTTTCGAAGCCCACTACTCTCTTGATAGATTCGGGTGCATCAAATCATATGGCTGCAAATATTGATTCTTTTTCCTCATTCGATCCAAACAGCTCCATCCCCATCTATTTGGGAGATGACTCAAAAATTTCTTCAAAGGGAAAAGGTACGATTCATGTAGAACATGGAAGCTTTCAGAATGTTCTCTATGTGCCTTCCTTGGCTTCAAATATTCTTTCTGTGTATCAAATGACACACACTGGTGAACCGAAGCAAGTTACATTCAACCCTAATACAGTTGAAATTTCTGATATCAAAAGTGGAAGACTTGTTGCAGTCGGAAAGGCAAACCACACTGCAAAATGCTATGAGTTTTCACACTTTATTCCGCTTGCAATGCCCACTGCTCTTCGCACACATGGTAATGAGGTTAGTAGGCTTTGGCATGAAATATTTGGACATCTTAATTATAAGTATTTGATGCTGTTATCAAACAAATCCATGGTAGATGGGCTTCCACAACTCCGTTCCTCGAAGGGAATATGCACTAGTTGCATCATTGGGAAGCACCCCGAGCACAGATTCGACCGCGGCAAAGCTAGCAGAGCTTCTACTATTTTGGGATTGATCCATTCTGATATCAGTGGTCCGCTGCCCCATATGTCATTAAATGGTTCAAGGTATGTTTTGACATTTATTGATGATTTTTCCCGCTTTACATGGGTATTCTTTCTCAAAAACAAGTCAGAAGTGCTTGGAAAATTCAAGGATTTTAAGGCTTCTATTGAGACCACCACTGAGAGCAAGATAAAAGCTCTTAGATCTGATAATGGTGGGGAATATATCAAGTCCGAGTTGCTGCAACTTTGTGCCCAAAGCGGAATTCAGATCCAACATACAGTTCCCTACACACCCCAGCAGAACGGTGTAGCGGAAAGGAAAAATCGGTCACTGAAAGAGATGGCTACATGCATGATTGAATCAAAAGGTTTGGCTGCAAATCTTTGGGCTGAAGCAATCAATGTTGCTGCATATATACAGAACCGTGTTCCACATTCATCCGTGAAAGGTATGACTCCTTTCGAAGCATTCTTTGGACACAAACCGGATGTGTCAAATTTGAGAGTTTTTGGCTCTACTACATGGGCTAGAATTCCTTCTGAGAAGAGACGAGCTTTGGATCCACAAAGTACCAAGTGCATACTGATAGGATATGGGGAAGAATCAAAAGCATATAAACTCATGGATATCAGATCTAAAAAGATATTCATAGAGCTCAGTGTGCAATTTGAAGAACCGCTTCAAGAATTGCAACTAGTCGAGGAAAAGACTGTCGATTCACCGCCTTCACCAGAAGAAGATCCGTGCAGTGATAATGAAGGTATGAGTTCTGATATTTCTGATATTTCAGCAGCATATGATGATCATGACATATCAGGTTCGGAATCCGACCATTATGATCCTCCTCAGTTACCAAAGTGGGCCCAAAACACTCTCCAATCTGCTGGTTCGAACCTTGGAAATCCTGCTGATCCGAGACGAACAAGAGCAGACTTTCAAAGAGCAGGTATGGCACTATCTATTGCTGATCCATTACTTCCTGAGATTTGTTATTTGATGGCTGGTTCAGATCCCACATCATACTATTCTGCTCACCGAGATCCGAGATGGCAAAGTGCCATGGATGAAGAGTACAGTTCTCTTCAAAAGAACAACACATGGGAGCTAGTTTCTCTTCCACCTGGAAGAAAATTAGTGAAGTGTAAATGGGTCTACCGCACGAAAGTTGCTGATGATGGCTCTATCAGCAAATACAAAGCAAGGTTGGTGGGAAAAGGTTTCTCCCAAGTCCAAGGAGTGGACTACACTGAGACTTTTGCACCGGTTGCAAAGATGGATTCCATCCGCCTTGTTTTAGCTGTTGCCGCATCCAAGCACTGGGAAGTGCACCACATGGATGTGAAGAGTGCATTTTTACATGGAGACCTTGCTGAAGAGGTATATATGCAGCAGCCAGAGGGCTACACATCAGATCCATCATTAGTTTGCAGATTGAAGAAATCTTTGTACGGGTTAAAACAGGCCCCAAGAGCTTGGTACGCAAAGATGGACTCCTTCCTTCTTTCTCAGAATTTCCAAAGATGCAAATATGATCCGAATGTGTATCTTCAGCGAGTTAAAGGTAATTTGTTGGTTATTGTACTTTATGTTGATGATCTTCTCATTACTGGTAGCACACTTACTTCAATAAACAAGCTAAAATCTGCCTTAAATCTAGCTTTTGACATGAGCGATTTGGGCTTGCTGAGTCACTTTTTGGGCTTGGAGATAGCTCAAAATTTTGATGGGATCACTATATCTCAGCAAAAATATGCTTCCGACCTGTTATTGAAGTTTAATATGGCTGAATGTAAGGCAACCCCATTCCCATTCCTCTCAGGAATCAGTCTTGAGGAGGGAGATTCTACACCGCTTGCAGATCGCAGTATGTATCGACAGTTGATTGGTTCACTACTTTATTTGACACACTCACGGCCTGATATCTCATATGCCGTGAGTGCCGTGTCAAGATATATGCAGCAGCCACATGATCTTCATTGGCGAGCAGCCAAGCGGATCTTGCAGTATGTGAAAGGTACGAGACAGTTTGGCATACATTATGCTACAGATTCTGAGCTAGATTTCATTGGTTTACTGATTCAGATTGGGCAGGTGATAGCATTGATCGGAAGTCCACTTCCGGTTATGTTTTCATGATTGGTCATGGTGCTATTTGCTGTTCCAGCAAAAAGTAAGCAGCCATTGTACTTTCTTCAGCAGAGGCAGAGTATCGAGGGGTAGTCAATGCCTACATTCAGGCAGTTTGGTTGCAGGGTATTCTTTCCGAGTTTGGTTTTGGTGGCACTACTTCGACTGTCCTATTTTGTGACAATCAAAGTGCTATCAAGATCTCCACAGATCCAGTTCAGCGGCATAGGACCAAACACATTGAGATTCATATGCATTACATTCGACAGTTGGTGCATGACCGCACCATCATTCTGCAATATTGCCCTACTGATGAGCAAATTGCAGACATCTTCACCAAGAGCTTCACTGAGAAGAAGTTCTCTTACCTCCGTTCATTGTTGGGGGTGAGTTCCATCATGGTGGAGACAGATTGATTCATTATTATGCTTTAGCTTGAGGGGAGGCTTTCTTCCCACTGAGTTTTCCCTCTTTCCTCACTTAGTTTATTTTCAGCATTTTTTGGATTATTGTATTGGGGTGACCTTTGGTCTTAGTTACCAGGGCCCCACATTATTTTTTGCACATCATAGTCTAGCTTGAGGGGGGGTGTTCGGATATCCACATCATCTTTTTCAGGATCTTGCATGCAATTAGGGTTTGCATGCAAAATCTAGGGTTTGCATGCACCTGCATGCACTTGCATGCATCCCAGTCACCAGTTTGATGCCTCCAGCACCTTAGCCACCTCATTCTAGCACCCGGGAGCCACTTACTACAGCGTTTTAGCCCTCCTAGGCTGAAAGGCGCCCACTTCTCACCTACTGCCAGAGAAGGGTGCACTTGTTCACCTACCATTGCAGTTCCACTTCAGTTACATTCAGTTAGCTCCGATTCTCCCTGATTTGAGGCTAGTTTCACTCCCGACTGACTGTTTCACTTCCGTTGGACATCCAGTTTGACTAGATGACTTGTTCTGACTTCAGTTAGTCTCCCATGCGCCCCCCACTGAGCCTCCTTCCCTTAATCAGTGCTACACACTTCAATTACACATGACACACTCAGTTAGACTCAGATTGACACCTGGATGACTGGTTCTTATGCATTGATGAGCACCACCGATTGATGATGAGGACTCCTAGTTGGAGTCAAGCTACTCCATGCAGTGATTCGAATGGCTTACTTAGTCAATTCGAATTGCTCATTGACAGATATTGTATTCTATTGTAATTCATTCACCCTTTCTGGGATATTGAGCACTGCTGCATGTTTTGCACAGTTTTACACCATATTTTCTATATTCATCTGTTGTGATTGATTTACTTGTTCATTAGATCTGCTGTGACTAATTTTACAAGGAATCCTATGAACAACCCAAACATTTTTTCCTTCTTCCCATAGGTAAAGGATGATCCTCCAATTGCTATCATTCGAGCTGAAGAAATTAATAAGGAAATCCCATGGGCTTGTTTCAATGGTGCATCTCAACAAGATGGCTCAATGTGCGGGGAGGGGCGGTCCTATACTTGAATGAACATCACATGTTTAAACTTTCAATGGGGTTTGGGGATGGCTCAAATAACTACGTTGAACTTCATGATCTGGAAATCTTGCTGCTATTTGATTTAGAAAAAGGGTGCCAAAATCTACAAGTTTTTGGTGATTCAATCCTGGAAAGTAAATGGCTCAATAAAGTCCAAAGATGCACAAATATTCACCTAATTTCTTAATTGGCGGAGGTATAGGAAATTGCAGAAAATTTTAACACTCTCTTTTGCACTCATGTGTACAAGGAGCGTAATCAGTAAGCAGACACATTATCTAAAGAGGGTATTCGGATGGGTAAAACAAATTAAAGTAACTGAGAATAGGTGGGACCAATCCTTTCAATTCTATCAATGTCCTTTCATTGAAGTAGATCCTGGGCCTGATATCACAGGGACACAATGAATGGGACATATCTTAGGAAATAAGGAAATGGAAAAAACATTTGACAGGGATACAGGTATCAGGATGAATATTTTTTGGTAATTGCACATCGCTTGCAGAGTTTACAGCTTAAATATGTCACACATGATTCTTTTTGGAATATGGAGTGGATTCGAATGGTTTACAGTTTGAAACCTTTTTGGTTTCTTTTCATCGGCTTCTATATCATAAGAACAAAAGATATTTATATCTGATTTTGGGATATACTCACAGCAAGACACTTTTCTTAGAATATTGTTATGTTTTGTATGGATTTCAAGCTAGAAGATCTCATTATCAAAAATATATTGTTAGAATATATCTGCATATGTAATTTTATACTCTTTAATAAAATTACAATTTTTTTTTTTTTGAGGAAAAAAAAGTAGTAGTTATGAATTTGTTTATTTCGTGGATAACTTGTGTTTTAGTTTTCTTATTCAATTTTTTTGTGAATTTTTAGTAGTGTAATGTTACATGCTTATGTATATATAATTATGCATCGCATTTTGGTTTTGTTATTCTCCTAGTTGGATGATTTAAATATATGTTTTAAGAATAATTTTCTATTATTATTAAAAAAATATGTTTATTAATAGATTTTTAAGGAGAACGATGGTATAAAGAATTAACCAAGACACAAATGCATAAAAGGAGCAATAATGATTTTTTGCAATAATGATTTTTTGCAAAGTTATAGGAAGTCATGACTTGATAACTCAATTTTTGTATTTTATTATACCCAAGCAATTTGACAAGAGTGATGGACCCTTAGCTTTAACTTATAAGTACAGACTTGGGATATTTTTCTAGATATGACATGGTGCCCCCCCTCATTTTGATTTTCATAGAGGACATGTTGTAGTTGAAGGGAAGGAAATGTTGGCAAAAAATCAACAAATACAAAAGATAAGAGTTTCATAACCTCATACAATTGGAAACCATTAGCATCATTAAACAAAATCAACCATAGAGGAGTTGAGCAGCAAAAGAGTGAAGAAACCTAGCTCAAATAGAATAAAATAGTAGTCGATTCATAAATTATGAATTAAAAGTAGGCTAATAGTTTTACCTTCCCACCTTTAGGCACATAAGTATAAATGTAAGGGCCTCAACCTTTCAAAGGGTTGATTCTCTATTGGTCATCTATATTGTTGAATGTGTATATATATATATATATATATATATAGATATATATATATATATATATAGATATATATATATATATATATATATATATATATATATTTGTAACTAGGGGAATTAGAAATTGGGAAGGGGCTGGTACTCGCGTGACACAGGGTCCAGGGATCCAATCCCGTCCGCTACCACTATACCCCTAGGTGCACCCACACAACCTGCAAGCATGGGGCATGGGTAAGCCGGGGTAATTTGAACTCGCGACCTCCATTTACAACATTTCCTTCATATAAAGCGAATCGTCGGTTAAGATACACCCCTGTGGGCATTATTGAATGTATGTTAATCACATGTTGATTAGTATATTGTTTTTTGAGTTTTGAACAATGTTGTTGTTGCAGTATGATAAACTATTTTGTAATGGTGTATTAGGTTATTTGGATATGAATGGAATGAGATTCCCCTTTCAAATTTTGTTTTATTTACAATTTATGGTGATGATGTATGTCACTATTGTTCATATGCCATAGTTGTTGCATTTTTATGTTAGGATGATGGTTCTTGTTCAGGGAAAATTTCCAGGTTCATAATTTTCTCAAAGTGTAGAAACCTTGGAAAATATTACTAAGTCTTAAATTTGAAACCAAAAAATGTTTGGCGATTTTTTTGTTAAAATATTAAAATTTCTAAGGACTTTATATAGTTTTTTGACAATTTTGGCGATTTCTAGAGTAAAAATATATATATCCCATGGAATTTGGGCGAATCATTTTGAAGAAAAGGAAAATTGATGAATCTTTTTTTAGAAAAAAAGGTCCAAAAATAGCCCATGGGCTAAATCCCCCCCCCCCAAATTTCTATGTTCTTATTATGATAATGCTTAATCACTAAATAGGTAGAGAATTCTTGGGGTATCATGGTTAAATCATGCATAATAGTTCATGCGAAAGTATGAGTATCAAGATGGGAATATGTTGCAGTAATTATATTGTATGATCCATGTACAAACTTAAGTCTCAAAATAGTGCTTTGGTGATACCTTCTACTTCATGGGGATTTAAAATGATAGCACCTAAACTACAGTGGGCCCCCTTTATTGGACATTGATGTAGACCCTAGTCTTAAATTGGCCTAACAAATGGTTTTGTTGATAGGATTCTATCACGATGCATGCAACATTTTGACAATATAATTATTATGCTAACCTAAATCTATGTGGATGATTGATGGTTTCAACATATCATCCTCTTTCAGAAGTAGTATATTACATGCTATCGATCACTTTGGTCACAGGACAAATGTGACACCCAGGACATCTTACATGTAGAATTACTAGTGGTATTGTCGAAATGTTTGAGTAGATTGGGAGAAAATATACCACCTGCCTAGAAGAGGAGAAGACAAATATATTGGAACATTCAGAACCTAGTTGCAGTGCAACAATTTGATCATGAGGTCATGAGAGATGTCAATTTTGGGTCAAGATCACTATACAAGGATACATTATTGAATTTTATATTGAACTCAAGCATTCATTTTCACGATCATAAGAGAAGTTCAAGAAAGGATATCACAAGGTGTTGGTGAAAGAAATATCATCCCAGGTGAAGAGTTTTTTGGTGGAAGAATATTATATGTCTTTTATCTCGCTAGTAATGGTAGCATAATCACTTACAATTGAGGGTGACTTAAGATGTAACTATAAGAATGAGTACCTAAGGTAAAATGATGCAATGAAGGAGGAACAATCTTAGGAGAGAATAGAGTGATATTTAAGGTGGGTTGAAATATTCCAAAAGTGGTGACTAAATAGGATAAGATAGATTCACCAATAAGTTGAAATGGTGAGTAGAGACATTGAAGAGGAAGGGAGCACAAAAGCATAATTGAAGAAATTGTGCAAAAGAGGAGATAAAGTTGATTGGTGGTTGAGAGAATGTGGATTGGTAATGGAAGGAAGCAATAGAAGGAGAATGGAAGAAATATTATCATCAAAGGAATATGAAGATGAGATAAAGGAATCACAACAACATTTCAAATGTGTTTTGACTAAGGGATCATAGACATTGGAATGGGAAGCTGTTTCCAAAGAAAGTTTTGATCAACCGATGTAAGGAAGCATAAAAATCGAGCCACGATACAATGGGATACTAGATGACATGTTGTGACTGACTGAAGGAGGATATTTGGGAGCACCAAACATGGTGCAACTTGAAGGTGGTGGAGCCAGTCAAAAATCCATGCACAGTGAAAATTGAGGTAATTAGTAATAATGACTTTACTTTTGATTTAAAATAGCCTCCTAATAGTAGTTTAGAGAATAAAAATGGTGGAGAACCAAGTGTAGTTGTGAATAATAGTAGAAATGGAAGTGCAATAGTGAGTTTGGTCCTAGTTTAAATGAAGGAACTAGTTTAGTTAGTTAACCAAGTCCACAAGGATTCATTGTAGTGAACCATGAGGCCAACAGTATAGTTGGAGTGGAACAAAATAAGATAATGCACCTTTCTATTTTCTTAGGGAAGGGAAACAATTATGCTAAGAAAAATTGGTTCTTATGTGAATTAATCTAGAGAATGAATAATATCATGGTTATAGATGCTAAAGTAGTAGATTTACAAAACACTTTGCAAGGGAGGGCTAGATATATCGATACATGAAATTCATATAGAACGTATCTAGTGTGTAGCTAAGACCCTAGGCGAGGTGAAAGTGAGATTTGTTTCCAAGTTTGAGAGTCTAAAATCAGAAAAATAAATTTGAACCGAGTTGAAAGAGATTAAGGAAAGCACTGGTGAGAGTATTTGGGAACATGGTCATTTCTCCCATGGCCTATTCAATAGGATATCTGACCTGATCCATGAAATCCAATGTAAGGAGTGGTTTATTTGGTGTATTTTTACCCTAACTAGAGTGCCACTAATGTAGTAGAAGTGGATCACCCATTGGTAGGCCTCGGCCCAAGCTATGAAGATCAAGTCGATGAATGGATATCTAGGAGCAATCAAAATGGAAATTGTGGCTATGCCATTGACTAGCACAATACCTAACCTTGCATAGTTATAATCATAGTTGTTGACCTTGGCATTAAAAATATAGGAGATGAACCAAGCCAATATAGGAAGAGAACAAGAATAATGTATCATATACAAGACAAACGATGACGTAGAAAATGGTTTTCCGTGGCTAAGAGTTAGGATCGATGAGATCCTTTCCTTTTGAGGATACATTAGGGTATCTATTCATTTTCATGTTATGCATCTTGAATTATATGCATACTCTCTTGATACTTGAAATTTTTCCTGAAATAGTCCCTCATCTTCACAATATATGCAAACTCCTCATCCTCCTTATCCCTAAATTTGATGAAATGTGATCTACAAATCATGTTTAAATTAGGTTAGAAATGGAATTAGTTATTATATATTTGTAGTGGTTTCAAGTAGTGGGGCTGTGTTTTTATCAAACAAAATATTGATAATATAACTTCATTTTATCAAATATTTATTTCAATGAAACATATAATATTTTAGTTATATTTTTCTTTTAGTGATATAAGTAGTACTTGTAGATTTGTTTTTACTATGGATAATAATGTACATATTAGTGTTATTCTTTAGAGAAGATACCAAGTTCATTTATGAACTGAGTGAATTTAATCCTTCAAAGATATTTGGTGAAGATATCCACAATTTGATCTTCGGATGGACAATACTTTGGATTGATTATTTCCTTGATGACAAGAATTTGAATGTAATGATACTTAGTATCAACATGTTTTATCTTCGAATGGAAAAATGGATTTTCGGCTAACTTGATGGATGATTGATTGTCGATGAACAATGAAGTAGATTCCTTTTGAATAATTTTAAGATCTTGTAAAATCCTTTGTAGGAAAATTATTTCACAAGTTGCTTCCCAAGCTAAGATATATTTTGTTTTTGCTGTAGAATTTGCAATTGTGTCACGTTTTTTACAACTCCATGACATAGAAGTTGATCCCATACTCATTGGGTAACTCAAAGTAGATTCTATATCATCAACATTTCTAGCAAAATATGCATTCGAGTAGCCAACAAGTCTAAGAAATTTGTTCCTTTTAAACTCATGTCCAAAATATTTTGTTCCTTGAAGATACCTTAGTACCCTTTTTGATACATTCCAATGACTTTCTTTACGTTCCTGCGTATACCTAGAAAACATGCTAACTAAAAACGATAAGTCTGACCAAATATTAGTCAGGTAGATCAAACCTCCAATTAACTACTGATACTTAGCATTGTTGACAAGTTACCCCCTGTTTTAAATTTTTCTCCATGGGGATACCACTTTGACATAGTGTCCTCAGGCACACAAGTTTTATTAATGAGAAAAATAATTACAACACAAACATGAGGGATAAGCACCAGAATCTACTTGCCATTAGTTTTAATCAAGGGATAAGCACCAGAATCTACTTGCCATTAGTTTTAATCAAATCTAACACTGGAAGCAACAAGAACATAAACTATGTCCCACGAACTTCTGGTTTTCCTCGAGGAAAATGGAGCTCATAATTAAATCCCTTACAAGAATAAAAAGGCTGCATTAGTGGAGAAAATTGTAGCAAATTTCTACGTGCAATATTTGTTGTTGTGAAAAGAAAATTTAAACGGCTACTGGTGACATTGGGATTCCATGAAATATACAAAATCAAGTGAAATGGAAATATTCTTGGGAGAAATAACTTATGCTCAACAATGTGGGACTATGTCAAACATTTCACAATGGTGAGAATTAGTTTCTCGAATGATGCACTTAGGAATATGTATATCATACAAAACAAAAAGTGATGATCCCGATTTCTCCAACTATTTCAAGTTGAAATGTGAAAACTGTGGAGAAGTGAGCCATAAGGAATCATGTGTCACACTGTCAGAAATGGAAGCGTCCATATACTATTGAAGATAGCGAATCTATGGAGTTTTTTTTTAAGATGGCAACTTTGTTGAATATGATGAGAAAGGTGAAACTCAAACACAAGTTTCAAATTAGGAATTACAAAGTAGAGACTTCGTTCATGGAATGTCAACATGAACACTATGTAGGAGTTTTTAAAATGGAATAGAAACATGGTTTCAAATTTTATGAGAGGCAAAAAAAAAAAATACCACAAGAATAGTCATTTGCTAGTTGCTTACTATGAAATGAAATAACTGCATTGGGGATGAAACAAATACCACAAGGCTCCTCTAGAGATTACACAATCTAAGGAATTAGAAGAGAACAAAGGAGCCCATATGTTTAGGGTTTTAAAAACACAGGTTGACATGAATGGTAGAATAGGTGCAAAAATTCATAATCATTTCTTTCAAGAAAATCTCAAAGAAATTCAACAAAAATTCTAAGATTTGCTTCAAATAATCTTTAAGATGCAATAAATTTTATACTAAAAATAATTCCTTTCCACACACAATCTTGATTTAGCCCCAAAAAAGAAGATGAAACTATAACTCACAATTAAAATTTCTCTATTTCGAGACCTTGAAAATTCCTCCAAAAAATCCTCCACCTTCTTCAATATGAGACGCAGACTTCGACCTTCAACATCTTCTAGCCAATCCAAGCCAAGCTCTAATACCACTTTGTCAAGGTGTCCTTAGAAACACAAGTTTTTATTAATAAGGAGAAAAATAATAACAATACAAACCTTAGGGATAAGCACCAAAATCTACCTCACCTAAAATACAAAATGGGTTTAGATAACCCAAGACTAATAACTAAAAATACCATTGCTAAAACTGACTTGGACATATTACATAATCATTTGTGTGTAGGTGTCCTTTTACAATAATGTTTACTGAAACGTTTATTAAGCTAAAGTCCTAAACTTAACATTTTTTATCATAGTCTCTAACTAAAAGTATAAGTTTTTGTTTACATACTTATAATATTTTATTTTTTAAGTGGTTAAGTTTAACTTATAATAATATAAGAATAGATTTATGATATTTTTCTCTATGATGTAAAGACCCTTCTTCTTTTTACCCTTTCATATCTCATCAATGAAAAGGTTATTGTTGTTGTCGTCATTGTTGTTGTCATCATCATCTAAAGTTGATCCATCTACTAACTTTCCTTTAAATGTTTTAAAAAGAGGAAGTATGTAGAGGCAAACTCAGAGAGTATAGATATACCAAAACTCTTCCAAGTTTTGATTAAATTTGATTATCATTACATCATAATTGCAATGCAAGTATCTAGTAATTATTGTGAGGACATGCATTATTCCAGGATTTCAAATTGTTTTGGTGAAATATTATCTATCATGTGATTGAGGTATATTAGTTTATGCATTGCATTTAGTTATAATTTGAAATAATCTTGCTTTATTAATCGGTTACGATTTGCATAATCATGTAGCAGATGATATATATTGTTGACCTCTCTCGAAATTGGGACTTGCATCATTATTACATCCTTTAGTTTTAATTTTTTATCTTACATATACATTGTATTCAAAACATCAAGATAAGATTGAGTAGATTCAATCCAATTTTTAATTCTTTGAAGGATTGAAGGGAAAATCTTAATATTCTATTGATTGTAATTTTGATGAAAATACATTATATGCTAAAATATATGGGCATTTGGTCCAAAAACTTTGTTATATGTTGCAATTTTAATATGATTTTCTTTTGCTAATTTATTTTGGTCTTTTATATTGGAAATGCATATAAAACAATCTAATATTTTGACAATCTAAAAAAGCAAGTTAACTTGCTGAAATTTGATGGTGAAGGGAAAACTACTACATTCTAACATATTCATACATGCAATTTAGATTTCAAATACTAAAAGATCTCAAGGAAAACATATCATGTAGGATATTTTCCCTCACATACATAGGGTGAATGTAATGCTGGTATGAGACATTCTCAACCAAATCTACTTATAGTTGGAAACAATCTAGGGATGTTTTCTTGGCTTCCCATAATAACGATAAATTTGAAAATATTTATCTTGAAATAGCATAGCTTCATAAAATGAAAAAAAAGAATATGCAGATGATTTTTTCATAAGCTTTTTATAGGTTTATCATAGGTTTTGCAAGAATGATAGGTTGTCTGAGCAAGAATTGATAGAATGGTTTTCATGTGTTCTTTCATTTGAATAAGAAGATGATCTCTAGGATCAAGTTGAAAATCAAACTCCAGATATCTTACCTTCATGTATATATGAGCCTTACCTTTTTCATTTAAAATAAAGTGAGGTAGAATCCAATGGGATTGATGATGTAGAAAAAAAACAATTTGAAAACTAATTTAGAAGAAATTCTTACCATGGACCCCCATAATAGTTTTCTTGAATACATGTCTTTGAACATTCTCCCCTCTCTGTCTCATGAGACACCTTCACCGAATCTTGTAATAAGTGAGACGTTGACAGAGTACTTGCGTTAACTAATGCTCAATAATGGGGAAGGACAATTGTGAACTCAACCAATGAAAATTATGATAAATACCCTTACCAATTACTTCTTTGCATGACGTATAAATATGCCTTGTTTTAGAAATAAAACATGTTCTTTGCCCAATCTTACACAATTTCCAGTTTGATTTTAAATAACAACATGATGAAATGATTTTGAACATTGATATGTTCATATATTCCCTAATGAAAGAAGAATTGAAGCTGGTAAAAATTTGAGTAATGAGTCTATTCTAGAAAACACAAAGTATTCACCTATTAATAGGAATCATGAGCAAACAAATGGTACAAATGAAATTTGTAATCATCTTCTTTGTGTAGAAATAGAGAAAGTATTGTCAAACCCCCATGAATTCCCAAAGCTTGAGATTCTTTGAAAGTGATATTTTTCCTATTGAATATGCACTAATCAATGACTTGATAGATAAGGGGAAAAAAACATATTATAAATGGCACAAGTTTTATAGGTTTTTTATTTTGACTACTTCTACACTTTGTACCATGAAGATCTTTTTGCATATTCTCACTTGGAAAATAGTCTTCATATTTATGTTTTGGCTATAATACACTGACCTTGAGAGAACATAACATAATAATAATCTAATAGATATCACAAATATAAATAGAAATTTGTATCCTAAAGACACCCATCTTGAAACTTTTTGATCATCAAAGGGAAAAGTTGATTGTAGGAGGATTAAATCATGAAACATTCAATGAGTATTCAAAACCAAAGAATGAATTAGTGCCAAATTTAAAACTTATATGTATGCACGGTGTAAGAAATGAATAATTTACCAAGCAAAATAATTTAATGAACAATCAATCCAAGCAACCAAGCAACAACCATGATCAAGTATGTCCTTTATTCTAATTTTCCTTCTAGTATTTTAGGATTACAAGGATTTATTTCAAGATATCATTGGAGACAAGCTAGAATCATCTGCTACTCAATAGTTCCCTTAAGTTTGTAAGTTTCCAATATTCCTTGTTGTGAATTAATTAAAAATGTTTTAAAATTTTCAATCACACACTACACAATACACAACTATGAAATACCTTGACATTCCTATAGGTTTTGAAATGATTCTATGGTTACATTGGCTTTATCACTTAACCTAATGTTGAATCATTCAATGTAGGATAAGGTAGGAGCAATATCCTTAGTTTAGGAATTTTTCATGCTTTATAGAATAGATTTTTCTTTGTTTTATTTCAAGTTTAATAGCATACTTCAACTAGTTGATTCTTATGATAGCTAGTGTGTTAATCCAGGTGTTTTTCTTTCAATTTTTTTGTCTTTATCTTTTTACTAGATGGTTTCTTTTTATTTCTAAGTAGTGGTTTAGGTTTATCTCTTTGTATAAGAATTTGACTATCTCGAGTTGCTATAAAATAATTATATTATCTTATCTCCATGTTGTTGGCATTGTTGTAATATTATCTATCTTTATATAATTATCTTCTATAATAAAAGGTGTAAGCATAGGCTGAAACCCATCATTTCACTTATTGATCTAGACATTTATATGATTATATTTCTTGAACTTTGGAGGACCCGACCTCTAGATGGTTTAATTTTATCTCTAAGTAGTGGTTTAGTTTTATCTCTTTGTATAAGAATTTGACTATCTCCAGTTGGTATAAAATAATTATACAATCTTATCTACATGTTGTTGGTGTTGTTGTAATATTATCTATTGTTATGTAATTATCTTCTACAAGAAAAGGCGTAAGCATAGGATGTAACCCATCATTTCATTTATTGATCTAGATATTTGTATGATTGTATTTCTTGAACTTTGGAGGACCTGACCTCTTAATCATTTGAATTCTCTAATGATTACAAAAGCAATTATGCAAGTTGGAGCTTGGTGTTGGTTTGCCACAACTAGAAAATGGGTGAGCTAAAATATGGAAAACACATGTAAAAAAGTATGCATTGTGATTTAGTTAAATTGATGAAATTTGATAAAGGAATGAACCTGTTAGTATATATATTAATTTTAAAGATAATAGGGTCTTGAATATGAAATCTAGGGCTTTCAATTTTCACACAAATAAAATAAGCGCCTGAGTGCTAAAATGAAAGCTAGGAGATAAAATTTGTTAGCACCTAAATTAGAACCCAACACCTAAGTGCTCAATTCCACATATCATGTGATCGAGCACTGGAATCAAGAGCTAAGTGTAAGGGAGTTAAGAACGATGGGAAGCATGATCAAGAAGAGGAGTCCAAGATTAAAGGATGACATTTTTTCATGATTGGCAAGTTGCATGATAGATAATCAAATTCTCATGTGCTTGAAATATTAAACCACTCCAATGATGTGCAAACATATCGCAGGTTTAGGATCTTAGAGGTTGTTTCCCCAAATCACTCTCCTCATGAGCATGAAACCACCACTTGATGAGACCATAACTTGGCGTGATTGTTCACTAGATGTAGCTCACAGACCATGTGACCAAGGGTTAGGAACCAAAGGGATAAATAAAAGTGGCTAAGACCAATGGGATGCATGATCTAGAAGACAAGCTTGATATCAATGGCTATGAAGAGTCTAGGCCCGTGAAGTTGTGCGAGAGATAATAAAATGATCATGTGCCTGAAATTAGAAACCACCATTTTTACGTGGTAGGTTCTCATGCATTCAGTCCCCCGAAGGCTAGATTAAGAAACCATTCTCCTCACAAGCCTGAAATCGCCATATGATGGATCCATGATTTGACACGATAGCTCAATAGCTAATCCCCATGTGGAACATTGGAGGACCAACATGTGTACATATTCCAATGGTACATACTTAAATGATATCCATGTCCATGTCATGATCGAAAGGCCAATAAGGAGGTGCAACATGTCTCGGCATTAAATGCACCAAAATTCAAATATTTTTTTAAATAAATCACCTAGACATCAAAGAAGGCCATTGTTGAAATGAAGTTGCAAGAGATATACAAAGTTGTCAATCCTGAAAGTTAAATTTGACCACCAGAAACTGGTAATTTTGTGTTTACCTCGTGTTACTTTTCTCATTTTTCCTTCTACATACATATATGGCCATCATTGAGAACCCACCTATGTTTGAGACCAACAAAAAGTCGAATCCATAGGATGTGCATCTAATGGATACCCAAGCTGATTTTTACGACCTTGTCCTCTCAATTCCAGACATGTATAAATCCATTTAGACCTAATTTAAAGAGTCCCACGATTTATTAATTCTATGGGAATCTAAGTTTCCACGAGTTGTAGTGCCTATGACCTATCCTTCCTCATAAATTTTCACCTAGTGTATCAAAATATATTCCTATGAAAATAAGTCCATTATGTCATCAGACCAAACCACAGATATTTTCCCTATCACCAAAGAAGCAATTCATAAAATGTTAGATATGCCTAATACTCCATACATACAGAAGATATATGGGGACTCTTTTCGGTTTAAGTTTTAGTCCCTCATCCAAGAAGAAAATAACCTACTAATATAAGGTCTCCTTGCTCAAGGTGCATAAATTACAAAGGGGCCACCCCCTTATAGGAATGATCTTTTTCCATACATTAACAAGCAATAAATTGCCATGGTATACCAAATATTGGGTTATGATGATGAAAGAGTAGTTTATGACATTGTCTTAGGTTTTTTATCCACCATTTTTCCTCCTTCAATGATTCAAATGGCCAAGTATCATTAGGTATCAATCACACCTATTGTATATGATAGTATGGAACCAATATAAATCCTTATAGGATTTAGATCTCCAAATGACATATGATCAACCATTAATGAAGGTAGTGACTAACTAGACCCCCAAGGTAGAGGGAGGACCAACAATGCAGGTTTTAGTGAATTTGGTAACAAGGTTATGTATATGGTTTGCACTTTGTTGCATGGAATCCATTGCTAAAGGATATTCAATATATGCAATAGGTTATTGCAGTTGAGTCAGGTCACCTATGTGAGAATGTTTCATATATGAAAATCACAAAGAAATCAGGATTTAGAGCCCTACCAACTTCCTACTTTCCTAGCACCAAGGATATTTTACCTTGAGTATTTCAGGAAAATATTTGATTCATGCTTCATTAATTTCGTTAAAAATAAAAGTCTTATTACTTTCAAACAACGTAAGTGTTATAGCTCAAATCGACACTTCTCCATTCACGATGACAATTTAAAAAAGAGGACACTTAAAGTGTCATTGTACACTCTCATAAAGGATATTTATGGATGGAATAGCCTATTATTTGACTCTTATTTGGTGGCCCTAAGCATTATAATTGAAACCCTAGCTCTTTCCCATTTATTATGAAGAGTTTCAACCTTTAAAATAACAATTCGCACCCTATGAACTATAAAGGAGCATACCATTCACTCCCTATCCTTGAGAAAGGTGTGAATTCACATGTTTCCTTTGCTTTAGGTGTAAATTCCCTCAAAAAATCATAAAAATAAAAATAAAAATGAGGAAAATTAGTAAGATATGCAAACTAACTTGCTTGGTTGTAACTTCTCCAACCACTTGGTAACCATTTGTAATGACCCTCGAGTATATCAAAGGGTCTCGGGGAAATATTATTAGCTCTCTGAGACTAATTAATTGATTTTTAGTTCAGCGGATAAGCCATAAACATTTAATTTCTATTTTTCCAAAATTAATTGTGACACAAAATCCAATAATTAACAGTAATTTAATATAAATTCATTAACACATAAAACATCTAATATAAGTGGTAGTAGGGCTTCTTAACATCATCTAAAATCATCAAACCTTCAATACAAGCCATATCAAATAAGATAACCACTTCTAAAGGCTAATTATTATTAATCACAATTAACTAGTAATTAAGGTGTTAATTACGACACTTAGTGCGCAAATGATGACACTTATCACAAATCCAATTGTTTAAAAACTAATCATCGATTATCAATACCAATTGCTTAATAACATCTAATTACATGTAAATAAGGCCTAATTACCAAAATTAAAATAATTAATCATGGTAATTACTAGAGTCCACAAGACTAGTTAACTAGTTTTCCAATATAAGCAACTATTCTTGCACAAAATCAACTTGTAACCATGCCATTAAACCCAAAATCAATCATACAACCATTAAAAACATATTTAATCGTGCAACTACAATCAATCAAAGGTTTATTTTCAGATCATTCTAATTGCACATAAGGTGATCTTTTCCATCAATTCCAATGAAACTAGCTAACATTCACCGCAAGGAATTGAGTCTAAATAAATGAACTAACATGAAATGCATCCATAAGTAAATATCACACCTGATAAGTATCCACCTAAAAAATAATAAAATGTTATAAATAGATCACATGGCTGTAGCATTCCATTTTTATGAAAACATAGATTTTAGTCCACAATTAGTTATCAATTTTCACCACAATGTACCTAGTTTCCAATTTAACTTTCCAAATTCCAAATAAAGAGAAATATATGACTATTGTAGCTCATTGAAAGTGTATCATGGGTCACCTACAGTCATATGTTTGTATCTTTCCACCCATATACAGTGCATTAAAAAATTCACAAAACTAGCTAATTCTACTCATCCTAATTGACTAGTAATTCTAGGAATTGCTAGAATAATTAAATCCAAATCTCATAGAATAATTCAAATGAAATTAAAAATATAAATAACATGTTTTATAAGTCATAAAAGAGGTATATCTCATTCAAACATTTCTTCAAACACTTCATATGCAAAGTCACAAATCTACTCAAAACAATTCCATTGAAGGAGCTAGAAATTGGAAATTTATCTAGAATTTCGGTAGACATTTCCCAAAAAATATCAAGAATATTTTCCCTCACATTCTCACACAAATTTCAAGTGTATTTATCATAAATAAGAATAAAAATAAGACTCGGGAATTTTTACAAACACTTCACGTGCCAAGTCTCCAAACTATGCAAAACAATCCAATCGAAGAACTAGTTTTCGAATAAAAGGTAGAAGAATAAAAGAAAAGTGTCTTAAACCATTACGAAGCTACTATACCATAAAAATACACATTATATAATGAACGGGGGTATAAATATCAGCTATGTAGCAAAGGTTCCAAAGAATCATTTCCTCAAACAATTTGTGCACAAAATCCCAAAACTAGTTTCCAATTCCTTCACAAAATTTACTTGCATAAATAGATTGAATTCCATGAAAAATTTCTTCCACAAATAAACCATACATTTCATCAAAAATTTCATGTGCATCCATAAATAAATCATATCAGATCCAAATAAACATGATATAAAGCACTTATCTTTGCCAAATACACAATCAGAATCGATCGTTCCACACTCCACCCAACCGTAGACACAATGCAAGACAAAACTCACTTTTCAATGGTCACCCCGAGCTACAACCATGATTCCACAAGAAAGAGTGCACTCAACCACAAATTATCTCAAGAAATCATTCCAACCACAACCCAATGGCAGCTGTGGCCTCTACTTCCACTCCAAAGAAATTATAGTGGCTCCAAGACAATAGTCCAACCACAACCCAATGGAAAGTGGCACTTCAAATCCATGGAAATTCCAGTGACTCTAGGACAAACTCAAATCCAAGGCAATGGACCTCACCCCTGCTTCCAAACCAGGATCTTCAAAGGAAATACATAGCTTTGTACAACCTCACATCCAATGGCAATGGACCTCACCCCTGCTACCAATCCAGGATCTCTAGAGGCAATTCTAGGACATACACTGGTGCTCAAGAGTAACTCAGCTTGGGAACATGATCCATAAGGGATAAATAACCAGCAAGGATCTCATACCAAGAGAAACAAAATCGAACCACAAGTGCCAAACACAAGCACACGATCAAAATCATGAACCAACACACAAGTGTGACTAGCCAACACAAGTAAATTGAATTCCTTCATGAGAAATTCTAATTGGGAGAGAGAGGGACACACGCATGAGAGTTACATTCCAAAAATAGAAAATAGGAGTTACACATTATGTGGCTACACTAAGAGACACACTAATCCAACTCAAGAGGGCGCAAGAGAGAGAGAGAGAGAGAGAGAGAGAGAGAGACTCTAACACTAATAAAAATTAATCCTGAAATAAATGAAACCAAGAAGTAACATAAACACAAAGGTAACACTTTTCCCACAACCCCTTTGTTAGGAACCCATGTCAACCTTTCTATTTACTTTGTTAGTATATTGTTGTTGGATGCATATGCTTTGTAATTCGTCTCGTAGTATTTGTTGATCCATAGTTTGTATTATTGTTGTTGGACGCATATGCTTTGTAATTCATCCCATAGTAATTGTTGATCCATATTTTGTATTGGCCCATGGTTTGTATTGACACATGGTATTGACCCATGGTATTGGCGCCTAGACTTAGTATATAAGTTTGTGTTGAGACCAATGAAGGTACCGTGAAGTTATTTGTATTGAGCTTGCTCAAAGGAGGCTGCCCCCTCGAAGTGGCCTGCGATCAATATAAAAGTGATTTTGAGTTCTGTTATTTCTGCTATTTCGTGTGTTTTCATTAATTAATTATTGCAGGTTCTTCACATCTTGTATTAGAGCACTTTCTTGGGCTCGCTGGGTGAAATTTCTACCAAATTTTTTTTTCGCATCTGTCGCAGGTTCGGATCTGGGAATAATCCCTATCCGCTTAACTATGGGTAGTACTTGGGCATAATCCCTAAAACTCATTGTGAGGAGTACCACAGGAACCCCGAAGTAGCTGGCCCATTGAGAGGACCTACCAATGAAAAGGGAAATGACCCCTACCTGATTGACTAGTTCCCACCCGTGAGTTAAACCAAGAGTTGTTGTTTGTGGCAAAGCGGTTATCAGTTTTACTTGAGCCATGGAGTGAGGGGTACTGCCCCAATACGCAATTCGTTAGACAACATTGGTGTCCGAGTGAATCCCCTAAACCCATAGGAAGCCGCACATACCTGGGGTCCATATCTATTTTCAGCTGAACTGTGGCCACTCACTTCCACGTCGTTTCAGATCCATTCCGAGTCGTTTCAAATCTAGTCATTTCAAATCCATTGTGACAATTGTTCCAGATCCAGCCGTTTCAGATCCAGTCATTTTTTATCCATTCGACGTCGTTTCAGATCCATCTATTGTTGATCCCTTCTACACCATTGCAGATCTATCTGGTTCCGATCCCTTCTGCGTCGTTGCAAATCTATCTGGTTTCGATCCCTTCTGCACCATTTTTTCGCCATATCTCCCTTGTTTTAACTCCGTTTCTCTTGAAACTTCCCGCACACCCCTGCAATCCCATTTTGCATATTTCATTCTTGAAGACCCTATCCCAAATTCTACTTCCCAAAGCCAGAAATCTCACATTTGTCTATTTTTAGGATTTGCCATAACTTCTTCAATTTTCACCCACTCGCCTCCAAATTTTGCCACCATGTTCATTCCCTATTTTTGCTTCTTTGCCCCTATTTGACAAATTTTCTCATTCTTTCACCCCGCTTCTGAAATCCTCATTTTTTGCTTCCATGTCCATCAGAAAGTGTCCAAAACCTAGTCAAACCCCAATTACCCATCCAAGTTTTTCCCAAATCTAAATTTTCCTTTACTAAATAAGCTTTTGTTTCTGTTTTTCTATCCATTCCCAAAATAAATAAATAAAAAACTACTGGTTATGGTTGTCACCCACGCAGGAGCAAAAACCATGGAGGAAGCACTTGCAGCCATCCAAACCAAACTCCAAGATTTGGATGAAAATTTTCTCAGCCTCCATCTTCAGCACTCAACCATGAACAATAACTGACAGCAAAAATCTTCTGCAGCCAATGGGTTCTCTTCTTCCAGCACTTTCCGTGGTCTGAAGCTTGAATTTCCTCGCTTCAATGGTACTGATCCGACTGGATGGATCTATCGTGCATAACAATATTTCAGTTTGCATAATACTTTTGATGTCCAAAAAGTTCCACTTGCATCCTTTCATTTGGAACAGGAATCCCTTCAATGGTATTTTTGGTACATCAAGACTCATGATGAGCCAAAATGGACAGGTTTTTGCCAACTCCTTTTGCAACTATTTGGCCCTAGTGCTTTTGATGACTTCACCGGATCACTCACTAAAATTCGTCAAATTGGCACTGTGAGAGAGTATCAGACATAATTTGAGAAACTAGCCAACCACACAAAAGGATTATCTGATTACTTCTACAGGAGTTGTTTTATCAGTGGTCTTAAGGATGAAATCCGCCCAGAGGTCAAAATGTTCTATCCCAACACAATGATGGAAGCCCTGGAGTTGTCTAAGTTGGAAAAAGACAAGATTTCCACCCAACATCGCTCCAAACCCACTTTTGTTCCCTTCCGAAATATGGGTTCTCAACGACCTCCCATCCTGCCAACTCCTCGACCAACTCCTATCAAGCATTTGTATGAAACAGAGATGCAGGCACGCAGAGAAAAAAGGGTTTTGTTATAATTGTGATGAAAAATTCACTCGGGGACATAGATGTGTTCAACAAAAGATCTATCTCTTGGATGTGGATTATCCGCCCGGCTCTGAAGTTGGTGAAGAAGCTCTAGATACACCAGATGATCAGGTCAACATTCAGGAGCCACCTATTGACTTCCCATCTCAGGAAGACCACCCAAAGATATCTCTCCATGCTTTATCTGGTGTCAACACCCCCTAAACAATGCGGGTCAGGGGTTACCTCAAGAAGCTTCCTCTTACAATACTCATTGATTCTGGTAGCACTCATAACTTAATTGACCCTCATATCACCAAACATGTTGATTGTTTTGTCCATCCTTGCTCCAACTTTGAAGTCATGGTTGCCAATGGGGGAACCTTACCTTGCAAGGGAAAGTGTCACAATGTGCGTATCTCTCTAGAAGATTATAACCTGCGCTCTGACATGTTTGCCTTGTCCTTAGGTGGATGTGATGTGGTTTTGGACGTTCAATGGTTACGCACACTTGGCCCCATCTTATGGGATTTTGCTGAACTTTGGATGCAGTTTTTAGTCAATGGGACACAACACAAATTTATGGGCTTACAACCAGGGTCTCTTTGCATAATCAGTTCACATTGCCTGGAAAATCTCCTTAAGAAGAATTCACATGGTGTCATTGCTCAGCTCCATTCCCTCCAGATGCACCCACCAACAGTCTCCACTACTTCCTTGGATAGATATGCAGGTGTCTTTGTTGCACCAGTGGGCTTGCCGCCTTCAAGATACCTTTCCGGTAAGCATTTAGCCACATCTACATCTCAGCAGGAAATTATGGCTATTTTTCCTGCAGTACATAAGTGGCAGCCATCCCTACTAGGAAGTTATTTCTGCATCAAGACTGATCTCCAAAGTCTGGAACATTTTCTGGAACAATGGGTCTCCTCACCAGCACACCGGAAATGGGTTATCCAACTCATGGGTTATAACTATGCGATCACTTACAAGGAGGGTAAGGATAATATGGTGGTAGATGCTCCTTCCCACCAATTTGATGACCCAGTTTCTCTTACAGCTATTTCTCTTCTTGTTCCAAATTGGTTGCAATCTGTTCAACAGGGCTATCTCTTCTATGAACTCCATGCTTCTTCATCGGCAGGGCACTCTGGGTTCCTCAAAACCTATGACTAGGAATAATGTAACTTATTTTGGCAGGGACTGAAAATGAAAATTCACCAGATGGTGGTTAAGTGTGATACTTTCCAGGTCAACAAGGGTGAAACGACACTCCTTTCGGGACTGCTCGAACCCTTGCCCATCCCTACACAGATGCGGACAACTATTTCTATGGATTTCCTAGAAGCGCTCCAGTGGTACAATACCACATCTAAGAGGACACCATATGAAGCATTTTATGGACAGGCACCACCAGTTCTTCTTCCATACACGCTGAGCAGCTCCCCAGTTCAAGCAATTGACTCGGTTCTTCAAAACCGCGATCAGATTCTTCTCATTCTGCAGGACAATCTTCACATGGCAAGAATTTGATTGAAACAACAAGCCGATCAACACCGTTCTAAGCGCACTTTTCATGCAGTTGATATGGTCCTTCTTCGTCTACAGCCTTCCAAACAATCCTCCCTGAAACTCAAAAGGCGTCGGTGGGCTGGAATGCAACCCGAGAATGCTATAGGGGAACCACTCCTTTAGATTTTGCATCAATTTCCACATCTAAAGCTTTGAGGACAAAGATTTTTCTAAGGGAGAGGGGATGTTAGGTCTCCTTCTATTTACTTTGTTAGTATATTGTTGTTGGACGCATATGCTTTGTAAGTCGTCCCGTAGTATTTGTTGATCCATAGTTTGTATTATTGTTATTGGACGCATATGCTTTGTAAGTCGCCCCGTAGTAATTGTTGATCCATATTTTGTATTGGCCCATGGTTTGTATTGACACATGGTATTGACCCATGGTATTGGCGCCTAGACTTAGTATATAAGTTTGTGTTGAGACCAATGAAGGTACCGTGAAGTTATTTGTATTGAGCTTGCTCAAAGGAGGTTGCCCCCTCGAAGTGGACTATGATCAATATAAAAGTGATTATGAGTTTTGTTATTTCTGCTATTTCGTGTGTTTTCATTAATTAATTATTGCATGTTCTTCATACCATTACTCGTAACATCATAGTTCCTCATACTCTCTTTCATGGCATCGATTTTCCGGTTGTTTTTATTTTATTAATTATTTGATAAGTTCAACATAATAAAAATAATAATAATGTGCAAACCATAGTCCAGACACCTTGTGCCCCTATGTCTAGCATAACAACAACAATAATAATATGTCTAGGGGATAAACCAAAGGGTATTACACCATCCTCAACTTCTTCCTTCAATCATAAAACTGAAAAACAATGATTTCAAGCTCGGCTTAAAGAATAACTTGTTGTTAGGACGGAATTTCCAAAAATTATAAAGAAAAATCAATTACTTAAGTGAAGTATTAAATATTATTTTTAATTCCACATATATACACAATAATGATTAGTCTAAGTGGTGAATGAATATTTAAATCATAAGATTTTACACTCTATCTATTTTTGAAATTGTTTTATGGTCAATCAAAAGATCTTAACCCATTGATAACTTTATTATTTTTTGGCCATTGACTTTTCCTTTTTCTAAATATCCTATTAAGTAAACTAAGGGCCTCTTAGTTTGTATTCAAAGTTTTTTTAATTGTGGTGAACAACTTTTTTAAAGTAGTGGTTGACACCATTTTAACAACCATCCATGTTTATTACATTTATATATCAACAAGGGGAGTTATTACTTTTAAAGGATGGTAACTATTTCTTTTGTCGGTGTTAAGTTAGATTAGTTATCAATGTTTATGTTTTTTTTCAATGTGGCTCACAATCCCAGAGAGGAGTTGCTACATCTACAAGAAGAATTCAGAGAGGGGTCATCAGAAGGGTCCTCACCCTGTCGGCTCTGATTGAGAATTCTAACCCATTGGGGAAATCAAGTGAGGCCCTTATATATCTATGCATAGCCACTCGGGGATTTGACCCCGAGACCTTATGCTGACAACTCACAACTCTCAACCACTTGAGCTAACCCATAGAGTTAGTAACATTTATGTTTGTAGGTGGGTTTAAAGTTATAATAGGTTTTTATTAAGAAGATATTTGTTTGGATCGACACTATAGTGGCTAGGTTAGCTTGGTTTGGATTAGTTCTTGTTTTTCCTTTTGATGGGCATAGGATCTTGTAATTGTGTTTGGCATATCAAATGGATAAATAACTATTGGAATGTGTAATTTTAATTTTACATGTGTAATGATGTCTAGTATGATATCGTAATATGTCTTATCTAGCATTGGAATGCATAAATAACTCTAATATTATATAAAAGGAGTTATCCCACATGAATCATGGAGAAATATTCTCCTATTACCATTCATTATATAAAGAGGTGGAAAATCATTTATCCCACATGTATTTTGGGATGTAATTATTCCATACTTGTTGGTGTATAATAGAGGTGAAGGAGAGCCTTTAGGCATATGTTGAGAATTATAATCTTATGTTGTTGAAAAGATGTGAAGCATGTGTGGAGTGCAGTTCAAGTGTAAATTTCCTCATTCAGAGTTTTACCACATATATATGGTATATCATTATTTTCTCTTGTATCTTGTTTCTTACATAATTATTATTGCTTGTATGGATAGAAGGATAGACTCCTAGATTCTTACTTTGCATGTAAGCAAACATATTGTTGTATGTTCATGCATATTCTCTGTAGTGTCCCCAACCTTTAAACAAGGCCAAAGGCACTAGGATACCTAGGAAAAGGCCTAAATTAATATTACACATCGGAATTAAGTGTTCTAAGGTTAGGCAAACATGCCATATAATCAAGAAATTAAAACTTATAGCCGTATGGAAAGCATAAAAAGAAATATGATATTTCCCAATGTGCATACTATTAAACATAATAATAATGCAACTCATAACAATTACATGAGTAAGGCATGGTAATGAGAATCTCTAGCATGATTTTGAGCATACAATTAATTCAGGTACTTGATAGTAAATATCAGATTGTAAAGTTTTTGAGAACATGAGTAGTGAGTATTTAGTTGTTATGGTTGCTTGCATAAAAATTATCTTTCATATGAGAATTATTTATCAGTTATATGATGTTTGTGTTGATAGCATGGTTAAGTAATAAGAACAGCATCAAATACAACCACACAAACCATACAAAACATAAACACAGGCTGCCAACCACAACCTCTAAAATCAAATCCCGTGGTTGTCCCCTACAACCATCCTTCACTAGTTATGATTTTGATTGTATCGTTTCCTTCCCTCCAACCATCAATCATCAATACAAATCAGAACTATACTAATATAATCAGATATGCAACATTATAACTAGATCTACAACAATAGAATAGATCTACATTCAAAGGTTCTCTCAATAAAAAAACATTGTGTGTTCCTTTGAGTACCAGAAACACTACTGGCCAAAACAATGATAACTTGGTCATACGGAAATCTTTTCCAATGAAAAAAAAGTTGTTCCTTACTGGAAACATCGTACCGAACACAATGGGACAGATCTCAAAACCCATAAATGAGCATAGATAGGCGAAACAAAACATATGGTTGTGCCCCTCTCATTACTGTGAAAGCCACAATGGTAAACCACAAAGGACAAGAGAAAGATTAGATGGTAGAAGAAGATCATAGAAAATCAGAGTTTCAATGTACAAAAGCCATCCATCTTGCATACAAATCATGGCACATAAACCATAAACATAACCAGGACACAATTAAGCCTCCATGGCACATAAATATGATAAAATAATATAAATAAACATATGAACAAATACTTATCTTCTATGGGAAACTGGCTTCAGTAGGAAAACTTTCCTCCCATTCGTAGACACAATCAAGTCTAAATCACTTGAACAGGTCACCCCCAAGCCGAGACCATGGATCCATAACCATAGACACACTTAGTATAACAACTTTTGTAACTACCTCTTCCAAGAACCACAATGCTTCCCACTACTACTTTCCTATACGTCTCCACTGCCTATGGGATGAGACTCCCTTCACCTAACTTGTCCCTCAGGATATCACCATCCCATTTCCTGGCTTCCTGTGTGTGAACCTGGACTAGTAGAATGAACTTAAGGAAGCAAGGGCCACATCCAACTAGACTAACTCTCTAATAGGATCCTACCATAACGTTAGGTTTCAACACAATCTCAATACTGTCAACACTCACAACTCAATGAGATAGCATAAGTCAAGTGATCCAAACCTTAGGATTAGCTTCAACAAGGAGAGCGCATATGAATTTATAGCACAAAGAGGCCAACTCTAACTCGGGGGGATCAACTCAAATTAGAGAGAGGTAAGGTTGAGATTCATCATGGAGACTTAAATCAAATTGGTGGAGTGGTGGCTTAGTTTGGGATATTCCCCTTCCCGGATTAGCACCATGAGGAGGAGTTACCAAAAACCAAGAAGTGGAGCCATGAAGAGCATAAGGAGGGACACTAATGCATAAGGGGGTTACAAAACATGAAAGAGGGTGCATTAGGCGAGATAGAGGATCCAATAGGGTCATAAATATCCCAGAAGCACAAAAATAGGGATGAATGGAGTGGGGCACACTTATGGAGGTGGAGGCACAAATCAAGGAGGTGGAAGCTAAATTCTAGATTACAACTCCTAGAATCTAAAAAGAGGGCCCATAAATGACAAAAAACACATAAATAGGAGGGAATCTCTCCAAAGGAGGGCACACTAGGAAAGAGGGTCCCACTAAGGTATGCATAAGGTGCAATGGTAACTCCATAGTCCATAAAAATAAAAATAAACTGGGTTTGTTGTACAATATTTGGGTGACCAACACTACTAATGTCACCAAGGCACAAAATGAACTAGGGTGGAAAAAATCAATCCAACAACAAGTTATAAGGTGTTAGGGATGTCCCCTCACACCTTGGAATCCATGGTCTCCCATACTCTTTTAGTTTCCTTTGCTGATCCAGTTGTTTATTTAATTAATAGCAACAACGTTCAATGATAACAACAATGACAATAACAACATTAACATTAATAATAATGCCAAGTTCCATAATCACATCATCAAACAAATGATCATAAATCCATAGTCACATTAACAACTACAACATAAGTCCATAGCCAAATAAAATACCATAAGTCTTGGTCTTAACAACTGGGGTGTTACATTCTCAATATTCTAACATGGTATTAGAGCTAGTTGCTATGCTCTACCTTCTTCAATAATTTTTTGTTAAATTTTTTTCACAAGCAACATTTTCTTCAAGGAAACTCCATATTTTGTAGATTTTTCATCTGATCTACCAAACCCTTGTGGTTATTCGCTAGATATGGACATTTGCTACAAGTTTGAGAAAAAAATCAAACCCTAACCCACACCATTTATTTTTCATAATTTTTTCAAATTTTTCTTATGGTTTTGAGTTGAAATACCTTGAATACTTACTTGCTATCATAGATCTATAATTTTTGCAGTGGATCTGGTTTGTTTTCAACTTTGGTTGTGTTTTGTTGCAAGTTTCCGTACAGGACGATGACCGGTTCACAACTTTCCAATTTTTGACAGGGTTAAGGAAGTTTAAGGAAGAAACACACCTTTTGATTTGTGGAAGCACATGTTTGCGCCTTTCCTTAAGAAAAAGGGCATCTCACTCGCGCTCATTCTGTACAGAAAGCACATGTGTGTCTGTTTCAACAAAAAATTCACCGAATCCAATTTTGTGATCTCTGTTTTCGTTGTAGGTTCATAGATCCGCCTGTTAGCTATTATTTGGCTACGATATTGGTGAGAAATCTCTAGTTTTTGTTATTTTTCTTCTCTTTGCGACAAGTCATTTTTTTTGCATTAGGGTTTCATTCTTTTGTCACACTATGACTTCAAAATTTGTCTCTATTCTTGCATTAGTTGGATATAACTATTTCTCTTGGAAGATAAAGATGATTGATGTTCTGAAGAGTAAGAACTTATGGAGATTAGTTAAAGGTGATAAAAAAAACAATCGATGCAAAAGATTTGGAAATATGGGAAGCTCGATGTGACCAAGTAAGAGGAATCATTGGACAAACAATTTCATATAGTCTACACATACATATTGAGGCAGAGGATAGCCCCATTGAGGTATATATGGAAAACATCCACTTTTGTATTTGATAAAAGTAATGATGTTTCTGCTTACTATCTTGAAAATAAAATCCATGAGTTAGACCCTAAATATTTTGATAGAATAGTAATTTCTTACTGAAATTAAAAAATATAATAAAAACTTAAATAATTATTGTAAAGATTACAAGAAGAATGATAATTGTCTTACTATTATTGTTGAACAAAACTTACCTTCCTGTTTTGATATTTTCATCCAAACCAGGAATAAATATATTGAAATGTCTAAAGGAACTATGAAACCAACTTTTGAATACTTTTGTAAATGCTTGGTAAATGATCAAGATTTATTAATTGCTTCTGGTCAATTTCCCAACACTAAATCTCTAATGGAACATAGTAAAAAGAATCCTAATAGAAGTTTTAATAAAAAATCTAAAGCACTTAATCAAGTATTAACCCCTCACTCTTCTAATGATGATTCTTCTAACGTGGTGTCTAATAAAAAGAAAGTGTATAATCCTCGTAAGTATTGTGCAAAAAACAACCACCCTGAAAATATTTTCTTTAAACAGAGACATGAACTTGTGAAAGAAAAGAAAAAGTCTTTTGAAGAAAAGTCGATGTCCCTCTATGCCTATTATGTTCAATCAGCTTGTAAATATTCTTCTAATGTGGAATGGACAATCGATTTAGGTGCATCTAACCATATGTTTAGTACAACTTCTTTATTTAATTCTTATGACACTAAAAGACACACAAGATAGAAAGTATCTATAATTGATGATAACCATCTTTCAGTTTTAGGATCTATTAATGTTAATGTTTCTAATGGTACTTTGGAATTTTTGTTTCATGTTCAAGGAATTCCCATCAACTTGCTTTCTATTTATCGTGCATGTAAGAAAGGTTATACATTTGAAGCTTGGCCTAATAAATATGTGTTAAAATATATCAAAAATAACTTCAAAATTGTTTCTTGTGGTCCCGTTGATCATAATCCTAGATTATATAATTTATTGTTTTTAATTCAAGCAAAAATAAACTTTTTATTCATGTGTTGCTCACACTAATGGATAAAGTAAATTATGGCATGAAAGATTAGGTCACTTGAATTATGGTAAAATGCAAATGATGTCTAAAATGGTACATGGCTTACCTTCAATTTCTTGCACTAAAGGTGTTTGTGAAGGTTTTGTTCTTGTTAAACATCATAAGGAAATGTTTTGTAAAGGTAAATCTTGGTGTGCTAAATAATCATTGCAACTAATTCATAGTAATATTTGTGGTCCTCTTGAAACTCCTCCTTTTCCTCGTGCAATCTATTTTCTTACTTTTATTGATGACTTTAGTCGTATACCTTGGTTTTATTTTTTGAAACATAAAAGTGAATCCTTTGTAATATCTCAAGATTTTAAATCCATGGTTGAAAACGAATCTGGTAAAAGTATTAAGACTTTGAGAACTGATAATGGGAGGGGATTCACCAAAAAGAATTTAATGCATATTTATCTAAGCATGGTATTCAACATCAAATGATTGTTCCTTATACACCTCAACAAAATGGGGTAGTTGAAAGAAAGAATAGAACTTTGGTTGAAATGGCTAGATGTATGCTTTATTCTAAAGGATTACATAAACATTTTTGGGATGAATCTATTTGTTGTGCTAACTATATATTGAATTGAGTCCCTACTAAAGTATTTTTGCAGGTTAATCCCGAAGAAAAATGGAATGGAAGAAAACCTGATATTAGTAACTTTAAGATGTTTGACAGTGAATGTTGAGCACATATTCTAGATGAAAAATGGAAAAATTTAGAACCCAAGTCTCACAAATGTATTTTCATTGGTTATTGTGAGGATTCCAAAGTGTACATGTTGTTTAATCCATCTACCCAAGGTGTTATCATTACGTGATATGTTCAATTCAATGAATTCTCTCCTCTTCCTGAGTTTGTTGAACCTCATGTTACCTTGAATTTGTATTCATCTTTTGTTTCTCCTATATCTATTACCCATTCCTCTACTTTTGTGCCTACCCTTGATCCTAGTTCACCTTCTTCTTCAAATGATCCTCTTGAATGTCTTGAAGATACGAGTATGGTTCCTACCACTACTCCTCTTCCTATTTGGGCCTAGTAAACTCTTGAATATGTAGGTTTTGAGATTGGTATTCCTTCTAATACTCATCGAACTAGATCTAGATTTGCTCTAATGACTAAATTATTGGCCAAAAATTATCCCTCTACCTATGCTAAAGCTAAACATAAGCCTAAATGGGAGAAATCCATAACTGCTTAATATGACACATTAATGAAAAACACGACATGGACTCTTGCACCTATTCCTCTTGGAAAGAATTTAGTTGCATGTAAGTGGATATATAAAAAAATATTACTGCAAATGGACAGATTGGAAAATATAAAGCTTGGTTAGTGGCAAAATTATTATCTCAACAAGAAGGTATTTACTGTATTGAAATTTTTTCTCTAATTTCTAGAATGAACACAATAAGAACTATTATTTATCTTGTTGCATCTTATCAATGAGAAATAAACCAAATTGATGTCAAGAGTGTGTTTTTGAATTGTGATCTTTGTGAAGACATTTATAAGCAAAAACCACCTGGTTTTATTAATGCTAAAACTTCAAGTTTGGTATGCAAATTGAACAAGTCTTTATATGGTCTTAAATAGGCACCTAAATCTTGGTATGAGAAAATTGATTATTATTTCTTGAAGAATTGTTTTAAGCCGTGTATATCTTATCTAAATATGTATGTTAAGAACTGTGATGATGATCTCCTCATTGTGGTACTTTATGTGGATGATATTATCATTACTGATATCCAACTTATATTTTAACAGAAATAAATAATAATAATAATAAACAATTTGAAACGAGTGACTTAGGCCTACTGCATTATTTTTTGGGTCTACAAATTTCGCATATGGTTGATGGTATGTTTTCTATCAGCTTAAGTATACTACAAATTTAGGTCCTTAGTTTCATATGAGTGATTGTAATACTTTTCCTATGCCATTCCTGTCCAGTGTAAAGTTAATTGTTGCTTGTGGCAGTCCTCTTGTTGATGCCACTTTGTATCATCAACTTGTGGGGAGTTTGATATATTTGGCACACAATAGGCTAGATCTCTCTTTTGCAGTCAACATGGTTTCGAGGTTTATGCAAAATCCTCATGAAATTCATCGAAAAATAGCAAAGAGGATTCTCATATATTTACAGGGGACAATGCATTATGGTATTTTCTATTCTAGCATGGTTATAATTTCACTTATTTCTTATACATATTCTTATTGGGTAGGAGATTCTTCAAATAGAAGCTCTACTATAGGTTACATCTTTCATCTTGGTTCAAATACAATTTCATGGTCCAGTAAGAATTTGAGAACACTTTCTCTTTATTCTTGTGAAGCAGAGTACAAGGAAACTAAGGAAGCAACTAAAGAAGCAACTAAAGAAGCAGTGTGGATTTGACATGTTCTTATAGATATTGGATTGGTTTAGAAGTCTCCTACTGAATTAAGACGTGACAATCAGGGTGCAATCCATCTTATGTAGAATTCAGTGTATCAATCCAAGACTAAACACATTGACTTGGATACTCATTACATTCGAGATATTTTTTTGGATGGTGTTATTTGTTTGGAGTATTGTCCCACATAAAAGCATTAGCCGATATCTTCACCAAATCCATGACAAAAGTAAAGTTCACGTATCTCTGCAGTTCGTTGGGAATGCAAGAAGTTGTCATCAAGGGGGGAATCTAATTTAATGCCATATTCCTCCATATATGTGTAGTTCCCCTCGTCATCATTAAGGGGGAGTATTGGAATTTGTACTTTTAATATTAAATGTGTAATGATGTCTAGTATGATGTCTTAAGATGTCTTATCTAGAATTGGAAGGCATAAATAACTCTAATCTTATATACTAAAAGGAGTTATCCCACATGCATCATGGAGAAATATTCTCCTATTACCATTCATTATATAGATAGGTGGAAAATCATTTATCCCACATGTATTTTTGGATGTAATTCTTCCATAGCTCTTGATATATAATAGAGGTGAAGGAGAGCCTTTGGGCATATGTTGATAATTATATTGGTATGTTGTTAAAAAGCTGTGAAGCATATGTGTAGTGGATCTCAAGTGTAATATTGGAGAATAAAGAAGGAAATACCTTCCAATGGATGTTTCCCCATTTGGGGTTTTACCACATATATCTAGTGTATCATTATTTTCTCTTGTCTCTTGTTTCTTACATGATTATTGTTGCTTGTATGGATAGAATGATATAATAGATTCTTTCTTTGCATGTTAGAAAACACATTGTTGTATGCTTATGCATATTCTTAATATTCTAACAATAACTGGGATTGGATTTGGAACTCTTGAAACTAGGATTGTATTTCAAAACATTCCATCATTTCTAAGGAGGGAAGATCCTGACTTTAATAGCTATAGCACTGTTGTAGTACATTGTTCTTCAACTACTATCATTTAGTTACAAAAACATGAGTTTATGAGCTTCATGATAACTCTACACAATGAACTGAAGTGGATTTCGATTTTTGACAAATAACCAATATGTGTGTTTGACGGTGTTACCCTATAACCATAAACTAATGATCATGATATATTTTCATAAAGGAATCAGGAGAGGAAAGGGTGTAACCAATTTCTCATTGAGAACGTAAATGTTATGCTATGGACCATCATAAGATAATGAAATTCTAATAATTCATGTTTGGAAATGGAACACTTGGTAGGGTTTATGGCACTCGACTAAAACATAGATAATGGGGTTAAGGCTTACTTAGGGTGGAGTGTAGTTGATTATTATGCTAATGCTACGGACATGGTTACCTCCAAGTAGGTGAACTTTCATATGTTAATGTTAGCATAAGGAAACCAAGCCATGTTTCAATCCATTCTACTTCATTTCATACAACCAATCATCTCTATGTATAGCAATTGTCGTTTTGATTTTGATCTATCTACTCAGATTGCTTTTATGAGAATTTGCAATGGTATTCTCTCTGTATACATTATTTAATAATGAAAATAAACCAACTTTCTCCTAATATTTTGTGATCTATTGATCCTAACAACACCTACAACTTGATATGGTAATGACACTACTTTTAGGAAATGACATACAATAATTGGGGTATCGATTTATTTACTTCAAATGATCTTTCCCACATGACCATATCAAAGTTTTTATAATCGGAAAGAGACCAAGAAGGTGACCCAAATTAAGATTTGGAAGGTGATTTAGGATAAAGAGAATGATTATTGTGGACTTTGTTTATGGTTATGGGAAGGATTTCCCTATAGAGCTTACTTGGGATGAAAAAGGTGGTTTTGACTTGAGGATAATACAGCAAGAAAAGGTGGCTTGGTTATAAAGAGACTCATCTTTCTATAAAGACTGACTACTAACCAATCTATAATCTTTATTATTGGATACACCACAAGGCAATTTATTTGGGCCCATGAAATAAGCCAAATAGTTGAGTAGTCAAATTTTCATCTTCATGGCATAGTGATTCTAGCTAAGTAGTTGAATTTTCATTCTGGCCTCCACAAACCTATAGATTAATCGCAGTCCACTAACACTAGTTAAAACATAACCTTGCCTTTGTAACCTTGCCTCTATGACCTTGATTTTGTAGAATCGTAGCCATGCATGTAATTCAAGCATGTACCTTTCCATGTTCCTGCATAGCTAGAGATATTGCTCATTATATGACGATTGGACTACAGTACAACCAGAGCTATGGTGACAAAGCGGAACACAATTCTTTTTCTAGAATGGATTGAAACTATTTCTTTTTGGCTTTTGATGTTTCATAAACTCGACATTAGTTTGCTCTTCAAGTAAATTACATTCTATCATGTTTCGTAGAGCATGTGCAATAACTGATGTTGATTCTTGAATTCTTTCTATAGAAATTGTCAAATTGTTTCCCTTGATCTTTTCTTGTGAATTCAATCTATTTGGATCAAGGAAGTAATCTTTCAAGCCAGAAGATGGGAAATATGATAGAACTAGCTTAAATACTAGTGATTCTAAAAAGGACCTAGTTTTTTTTTCCAACTAGATTCAAAAGCTTGTTCCATTGCCCTTTCCAAATTGAGAGCTCATTGAATCTTCATCAACTGAGGGAAACCTAGAAGACTTCTCAAGGAAATCCAAGGTTGTTTGTGATGAGGTTCAATTCAAGCTTACATTCGTGAATGGAACCAAGTGTGGAAAACACTTTTACCCCAATTCATTTGTAGATAATGAACCACTACTCTTGATGAAACTATCAAGAACTCCAAAAGAAAATTAGGTCAAGATGAGCACTTAAAATTGTGCATATGTATGAAAACTTCCATATATGTGTGAAATCTTATTGAGAAACACATACACAACTATAATGAACCATAACAATTGTAAGTAAGCAAAAACAACAAAAACAAAAACACATAACCATGCACATATAGGTGTACATAAATTGGCCTAAGTCATAAAAGCTTCATAAAATAAAATGCTAAAAAAATAATATTAAATAATATATTACATTAATGCATATTAATTGTTTAACAAATCATAACAAATTCATCACTTGAAAGATTAGATATCCCTTCATAAATCAAAGGTATCTCCATAGAAAAAACCATTTGATTATGAAAATAAAGAAGGTAAAAAATTTGGTTTATATATAAATAAAAGAGAAAAAACTTAGATTAAAAAATTAAAATGACATCGAATTCCGTACTATATAATTAGAGAAACAACACAGCAATTACAACAATCCCTTTAGGGACTTATAACAATTGATAATGAAATATATTTTCAAGTTTTTGTTTTAATTATTAATATATGTACTCACCAAATGTGTTTCCTTTAAAGAACGTATGACTTTTTCCTTCTAATAATTAGTGTATGTACTCATGAAATGTGGTTCCTTAGTAATTATGAGTTTATAGTTAAGGTACCACATTAGTCATTATGAGTTTATGGTTAAGGTACCACAATCCAACATCATAATAAACAAAAGTATAGTTTTTCTAGCACTATATCATGCACACCACTTTCTTCTTTGCAATTCATCGAGATGGAAGTATATGATTGTGATTGTATGATAGTTGATATTGTTGAGGACCCCCTTGTTGCTTATTCAATGTATTAGCATCATACCTAAAAGAATATGACATATAGCATTGTTTTGACTCTAACATTTTGAATTGTTTTATGGCTTAGTTTTATTAATGAAGACAAAATTAGAAATATACTTTGCCACGCTTGTAATTGATCATATTGCAAATGTTATATGATTGGTTCCTTAAACACTTATGTTAAATCATTTGAATGGAAGTAAACATTGGAAGTTGCTGAGTGTTATGATGGAAGGTTATGCGTAAAGGGACTAAGTCATATGATGAGTGGGTTCGTTGTTATATGTGATATGATTGCAACTCTTGATCATAATTTATATGATTAAAATTTCCATGTATTGGTTATGAAGGCCTTGTCACAATTGATTGTTTAATTGCTTTGGGATTTGGTAGGTAAGAGTGGGTTATGTGGTTGGTCTATATGTTTTTAAGTGCATTTTTATTTAATAGTATTTTTTATATATTATATTAGACAACCTTAATTGGTGATTTTCTTTTGACTATCGATTTAGTTTAAACAATTCTTAATGTGTATTTTTAAAATTTCAAGTGATTGGAAGTAGGGTTTTTGCCCCAGTTCAAACAATCCTTAATGTGTATTTTTGAAATTTCTAAGTGATTGGAAGTAGGGTTTATGGTTCAATTTTGAAGTTTGTGAAGTTATTTTTATCACTTTGTTATTTGTCCCTTTAATTCTTGAATTCTATGGTTTTTAGTAAAGTGATGACCTTTATAACTTTATAAATTAACTGTATAGTTGCATAGTTTCTAGCGATGAGTCTATGCTTTAATCAAACAAAATATTGATGTTATAAAATAAAATTTAGCACATATTTATTTTGATGAAAGATATAATATTTTGGTTATATTTTTCATTTTAATGGTATTAGTAGTTATAGATTTATTTATATAATGGATAACATTGTGTTTTAGTGGTTTTTTTTTAATATTTAAGAATATATTTATTAGTTTGATGTAACATGGTTATTTGTGTTTAGTTACACATTTTTTTTATTGTTATTATCTTAGTTGGATGGTTTGAATATATGTTTTATGATTTATTTTATTTCATTGTTAATAAGCTTATGTTTATTATACAGTTAAAGGGGAGAATGATATTTATAAGAAGATAAACAATATGTAAATAAATAAAATGAACATTAATCTATTTTGCAAAGATACTAAAAAATTAATAATCAAATAATTTTAAATATTTGATTTTTTTTTTAGAAATTTGATTAATATGGTTCTTTTGATCCTCCCATATCTCATTAATTAAAAAGGTAATATACTATTTATTATTATTATTTATTATCTAAGACAATTTCAATTCAATTTCAATTGCTAACTTTCCTTTGAAATATCTTAAAAAGATTAAAGATAGAAAAATAAATCTAAGATTAGAGATATAAGGTAGTAGTGATTTTAAATACCACTCTAAATGAAATTCTTGGGGGATCTCAGCTTTGATGAGTCGTTTCCACCTCCGCCACTCCTGAATATGATAAAAAAGATGGGTGGCTTTGTTATGTATAAATGTACATAGAAGGTTTGTACCGACATCATACCGGATGGGAAGCTAGAAATGATTCAAGAAAAATGTTGCTAAATCCCCCAAAAAATTATATGCTGCAGCAGGAAATTCGATATACCACTTAGCTGAAACGCTCGTTAAGGTTCTTTGAAAGAGCCTCAATCGAATTGAGCCGTCATTTAATGAGTTAGAGGAGCAGCAGAGGTGAAAAGTCGTGACATGATCTCCAAGATATTCACCATTTTTACCTTCGAATTTTGGAATGTCCAAAGGAAGTTTGGTTGGGACCGGAGGCCAAGCAGGATCGTGCCACAACAAGTCATTCATTAGTTTTGAAAGGTCTGTCAAGTTTAAAGTTTCCAGAAAAGGAAAATGGGGTCATTCTGGTGGCGTGTGATTTGGAGGAGTCTGGTAAGGGGAACCACCAGAAACCTGGCTCCTATAAGGTTGGTTGGGGATGTCCCAAGCCATCAGTTGTGAAGAAAAAACATCATGAAAGTTGCTCCAACCATAAGCTAATGGATTACTTCCTTGTGGCCCAGTCCATTGCGACTGGGTATAAGTGCCTCTGAATGGAGGGTTAGTGTAATTGTTACTGCCCCCTCCACCAAACAGTGAAAAGGGAGTACTCCCTACAAGCACATTAAAGGTTTGTACATTAGAAGAATGTGCATTGAATCCTATAAAGGGGTTAAAACTCGACATCGATGCAATGGAAGAGGCAGGCATTAAGCCTACAAATGGTGCAGAAGGAGCAATGCGTCCTCCGTGCCAAATAAATCCTTGATTGAAAGGAGCAGAAGTAGGGTTGGCCTAAAGCTGCTGAAAAAAAGGGAAAGATGTAAAGGACACCAAGGGTATTCCTGAAAAGGGAATACTAGATGGGCCAATGGTGGATCCAAAGGGAATAGATATCATCGTAACTTGAGTACTAGACAAACCTGAAGATCCAGCATTGAAACTAAAAGAGGTGTTTGGGGTAGAAGTGAATTGCGACAAATTTGGTGTCGATGTGTTTAAGTGTGGGGGAGATAAACCTCTTGGAATGATAGCTGAAGTGGGAGTATGAGGAACTCCCGATGCATCCCCTATGTTATCCATAACAAAACCAGGTGTAAACCTATAAACACTTAACTCAGGAATCCCTAAAGAGACAACTCTTACTAACAAAGGGTCATTTGGTCCAGTCAGTGGAGGGTTGAAGGGTCTCGTGAACTCTTCTATAGGAAAATATTCAACCTCGATGGTTTCCTGAACTAGTGGAGTTTGAGAGATGAGATGGGGTTCTCTATGGGGTTTAGTTGTACCAGTGAGTTCAAAAGAACCATGTGAGTCTGTTCTACGTCGATGAGGTGGCGGTGTAGGCTCCACGGTGAATGGAGGAAGGTTTCTCAACCTTTGTGACCTACAAAGAGGTTGGTACTCCACAACTGCAAAAAGATATACTAAGTGATTAACCTAGGGGCCATTAGAAACAGTGGGAAACAAACAACACACCACTATAAAAAAATTCCTATGGTAATCAAGACCAAGCAAACAAAGATGATACTCTCAAAGAAGAGTCTAGGATGATTAGGGCCCAGAACAAACCAGTATATTAGTAAAGGACAATTACTTGGGGCCCCCAATACAGATTCTTCAGGGTGTAAGCGTTTGAATCACCAACCTCCCTCCCAAATAACTGAAGGTATTTCATCCCATGTCTGTCCTAGGTATAGGGGAAATATCCTTCCACCGTCACCTATGTAAATCCCTATCAATCAAAGATACTAAGACTACCACAGTTGTAGAAAGCATCCGAGGGGACAGTCGTTGGTCCAACCAACACGTATGAGCAGGGTAAATAGGCCCGAAACCCAAAAGCACACAAGGTACTAATGGATCCCCATACACGTGTCATATCTGGTATATGCTCGATTGAAAAGTGGGGTATCCCCAACTAATCAACCTCACACGAACTCATGGTTAAATCCGGTTTGAGTGGAGCTTCCCGGCACGCCTCCACAAAAATGGATTTACCTAAATATAGTCTTACTACGATTTCGAGATTTAAACGGTTTTGAAAAGTTTAAAGTGTTATGTTCCAAAACCCTAGCCTAAGCTAGTTGGTTTGTGCAAGACTTAAAAAGAAAAGTTACTAAATTTTTTAGATTAATGGTTATTTTTAGGGATCTTGATTACTCAAAAGGGTAGTGTGTTTGTGTGCAATGATTACAACTAAAATAAAAATGTGTATATAATAATGGAAATTCTTCACAATTGTTGCTTTAACTTTCAAAATGCCAAATCGTAAAGTAAACCTAAGACAAACTATTTTTTTTTTTTATTCTTCAAAGATGATAGTATATACGACTATAACTAATTCGAAAAAAAGAAATTCTTGTTATAAAGCAAATGTTCTTTTTAATTTTATTTTTTCTTTAAAAGTGAAAGAAAAAGCAAATAACTATGAATGAACAAGAATAATCAAATAGTGCAAGAAAAGAAAATGTGAACACAAAACTATAACAATCAGAACTTTTACCCTAACAAAAGACTGAAAAAGACCAACCCAAAAAGTTGCTTCAAGTGACCTAGAAGTAACTAAGGTTTGGAAACGAGATACTAGAAAAGACAACTGATATATAAAACAAAAAGCAATGACTCTATGCAGATATCAGGCTGCTCTCTAAATACCATTGACTATAGAGGACCAAGTCCAAGCATCCTCCAAACAAACTATGGGCTAGAGAGAGTTGGGTACCTTCACAAGCACAAAGAGCCAAAAGGAATCTCGCAAGGGCTATAATGTAATACTCCATTTTGACCCTTAGGATATATTAGTTTTTAATGTAAATATTGTATACATGTGATGTATGTTTTCCTAGCGTGGAGCTCAAGGCCAAGGCCTCGCTAGTAGAAGCTCGAATTTTATTCAAAAGGAAAGTATTAGATATTATGTTACCCATGTGCTATTTAGCCATGGAACATTGTAAAAATGATGTAAATAAATATCATGCAATAAAATACCAAAACTAGATATGCAAGCAACTAATGAGAAGGGGCCATGTGTATCCACTAGGGAGTGGTGAGGGGGTTGTGGGATTGAACCATAGGCTGCCAAATGTCACCTTGTGAACCCATTTGACTTTCCTTGCTGACATTTAATTCAGTTGTAAGGAAGTTGTTGAAGAGTTCAGTCCATGGCTTCAATGGAGCATGGGCAGCCCAGAAATTCGTATGGCAGAGTATGGGCTCTGTTTTCTTGTACCACAAGTCACTCTACCTCATGGGAATTGGTTCTTCCTCATTCCCATTCCATTGTTGACCATCCCAGCTTCAGTTTCCATCCATTACGAATTCCCAGCAGTGAGAAAAACCAGAAATCGCAACTTTGCAAGAACCCACATTTTGAAGTGCCATAAACGCCCAGAATTTGGTATTGACAGTGAAATCCAATGGGGGATCCATATATATGAACCTTGGGGCGAATTTGAGAGCATTAGATACCTCGAAATCCATAGAAAAACCCAACTTTTATAGCCCAAAAATCCAGTGACGGGATTGAGTTATTTGATGACAGAATTGTGAGAAATCCAAGTGTGAATGTTTGAATAGAGGATTGGATTGCTTGAATTTAGCTTGAGATGTCTGTAGCTCTGTGGTTGAGCTCAATGCCTTAACATCATCTTCCTTTGTTTATTGCATGCTTGATAAACCCAACTATGTGTTGGCTTAGCATAGCTATTGAGTGAAACCATGGCTGTGAGTGAGCCCAATTAGTTCCTCCTCAGTGGATACACAACCCAGCTTGGGGGTGATCTCTCAAATGAAAGAATATAGGCTGGACAGAGATCTATGGTTGGGTGGAATGTTGCTCTCACATAGCCAGTTGTTTGGACAGCTTCAACACAAAGATAAGTGTTCTCTGTGTTTAAATTATATGCATTCTGTGTTTTGCAATGTATTAATTCTGAATGATAATTATTCATGTTAATGGGATTGATATGAAGTCTGTGCATAGCATGAGAATGTGATTGATTCTCTTCTTGTTGATTCATCAATTGCTTGAGATAAATATGCTGATGCATTTCAGTTTGTGTATGTTAATACAAGTTTTAATTCCGATGTGTTTATTTGAAGTATGAGCCTGCACACACAAGTTTTTAAATTGTTATGAATTTATGAGTAATGTATGGGGCCTAAATTACCAATTAAGCCCTGGTATGTTAGTCATGTTTCCTTCCTTGCATAGGATTGATGGAAGGGGACGTGACAGAGTGGTATAAGAGCCCATGTTGCAGCACTAGGGCTGCTTGGTCCAAACTCTGAGTTACAAGCATATAACAGAACGTTTTAACACAGTATTGGAGAAGTTTGGGGCATCATTCTGAGATGGAAAAATGGCAGGATCAGAGTTCTTAGATGTGGCAAAGGATCACACCATTGTATAGAGATATCCAACATCTTTCCAACGGTACCAGACTCGCCTCATTTGGCCAAGGGACAAAGGAGTTACGAACCCTGGAAGTTGCAGGGCCGGAGGTGTTCCAGGGTTGCGGATGTCGGGCGTCGGGAACACAATTTTCCAAAAATTGCGTATTGGATTTCCGGAATCCCGCACCCGCATTTTGGGTTTCGGGAATGCAATTTTCCAAAAAAATTGCGTATGGGATTTCCGGAACCCCGCACCCGCAATTTCGGGTTGCGAGGTGCGGGTTGTGGGTTGCGGGATGGTTACATCCCCGTGACCGCGACTTGACTTTCCGCACCCACAATTTTGGGTTGCGGGGTGGGGGTTGCAAGTTGCGGGATGGTTACATCCCCGTGACCATGACTTGACTTTCCGCACCCGCAATTTCCGTTTGTGGGGTGCAGGTTGCGGATTGCGGGACGGTTACATCCCCGTGACAGCGACTTGATTTTCCGCACCCGCAATTTCAGGTTGGGGGGTGCGGGTTGCGGGTTGCGGGATGGTTACATCCTCGTGACTGCGACTTGACTTCCGCACCCGCAATTTTGGGTTGCGCCATGTAGGTTGCGGGGTGGAAAAAAAAAAGTATAGAGCCCGAAAATTGATTTTTGGATAACAAGAGCTTGTGGGATCAGAATTGGATGAGGTCAGTGGCGTTCTGAGGCCATGAACAAATTCCATGGAAGGTCCAGTGAGGATCCCGAGCTCATTATGCTCCAATTGGGCATAAAATTGGGATTAATGGCTTTTACAAATCAATGTCCCGACGCTTGACAGAAGTTTGGATTGAGCCGAAACTGATATGGAGCAGTCATGGAGCAGGCACGGTGTTAAGTTTGGAATTTTGGAGCCAAACTCCAAAGGATGTGGAGTCGGGGGTGTGCAAGAAGGCCAAAAAGCACTATTGCGGGCCACGTTTTTGGAATTTTGAAAAGCTTGCAGTGGATGAAAGTGACCCTGTAATTAGGATTCAAGAAATTTACTGAACTCAACATTTCATATTCTTAGTAAAACATACATTTTCCGTTAGACAGAGATTTTCTAGAAATGCTCAATTTGGGAGATAGCCATTTTTGGCCCAAAAATTGAAATTTTGGAAAAATGGAAAAAGTGGAAAGTAGTCAAACCCATAATTTTATAAAAGATGAATGGAGCATCGGAACAGAGATCCGCGAGTTGTTGAGTTTCCTTGCTATATGGACTAACTTTTCACAGTAGAAAAGTTTTCGTGATTCTTCATATATTTTCTTCCACAAGTGGCTGAAGTTGGAATTCCAGACCAAAATACCACTGTATGTAAACGTGTAGAATTTTGGTAAAAGTTGTCATTTTTGAAGCAATGCAATTTCCACACCCTATGTTGGAATGGAGCACGTGGATAGGCATTGGAAAGCTTATCTAGCAGAGAATAATGGTGCTTGACCAGATTTTGAATGAGGTTATCATACCTCATATATATTTAGAGCAGAAAAGTGCCAGTGGCTGTTTTGACAAAATTGTTGTCAATATGGGCCATTTCTATAATTGCATGCCTGGAAAGTAGCAAGTTAGAATATTATGCATGCATATATGTAATGAATTAATGTTTGGTGATAAATCATATCTAATGATTCCTTGTGTGTTTGCTAGAGGCCGTGAAATCATACCAGCTATGATGTGGAATAGGAAGTTCATGCAAAGATGAGGGATTGGAAAGGGAGAATTCCTTAACCCCTGTCTTGCTAACTGTATTTATACTTTATAAGCTTTATGTATATAAAATTATGGCATGAAAATGTTGAAAATGCAAGAGATTAGATGGATGGCATGAATATGCATTGGTGGACATATTAGTAAAGAGTGCACAGTGCATGAGAAGATGTTTTGCACACATATGATATTACATATTGGTAAAAGTAGTGGAATTTTACTTATGCAATGAACTACTAATGGTAAATATTGTGGTTGATAATCACTATTGGTGTTGGTTTTGGTTGTAGGACCAAAAACAACAAAAGCATGGCTAAAGATGTTGATGATGTTGTTGCATGTGACCAACAACCTTATGAAGAAAAGGTTAGGGCAACAAATCCATGATCAAGAGGTTGGTGAAAGAATTATGCAATCCTCTGTAAGAGACCAACTGATTAAGTAACATCAAAGGTGTAAATGGGATCCATGCAGGTAATGGTTTAATTATGATGATTGCATATGTGTTGAAAAAAGATTGGGTAAGGCTCCCTTGAAACATATTCAGTAAACATAAAATGGTATGCTTATAAGGTTGAATGTATTCATGTAATGCCATACTGCCATAGTGTGGTGGAGCATGGAGTGGCGAAGGCAAGATGCCTCATACCATGTGACTATTTAGAAAGTTATACTGCATTCATATAAAAATATATCATGCCATGTATATGTTGGTTATGAGTTTAATAACCAAAGCAAGTGAGGACTGGTGGTCTTGATTATGCTAATGCATCCTATATGAGGTAGTCATGGTTAGGCCATAATATGTTTGAATGCATAGTATTCATGAATCAATACAAGGTAGCATTGAATGGATATGCATTAAGAGATTTGGCAAATCTTGTAGTTATGCATTGAGTGAATGCATATGAAAAGTTTGAGTAAGTGTTGTGAATATGCATGCATGTGGGTAGTTACACTTGAGGAGATGTATTGTGTGCATGCATGATGGTGATATATGTATATGTTTCATTACAATTAAGAAATAGATGAAATGATGAATTAATGATAATTTTGAGATCATTTCATGAGTTGCTATGAATGTAGAGGAAGAATTGCATGAAGGTAGTCATGATTGGTAGGCTTCTAGAGTGCTCTGTTGGAAGGACAAAGTTGTATAAATGATATGACTGTGAAATAATGAGTATCTAAAATTTTATTTAAATTGCATAAATGATGTGAATGTACCTTGCCATTTTAGTATGATAATGATTCATGTGAAGTGAATAAGTTTTGGTGATATTGATATGTTAACAGCTGTAAGTGTTTGAATTCTGGAGTGTTATAATTCTGAAAATGCTTCAGTGATTGTTGCAGCAATGAAATATTATATGCATAGAGACTTACAAAGTGTTTGGCTGATTGAAGTTCAGATTTCAGGTAGATTGTGTTGGGCATGGCAATGTGGGTAAGTCCATGACGAAGGCTGGAAATATACCATGTGAAAGAGCCAAACCTTATGAGAAGGGTCTCATGGTTGTAAAAATAATTTATGTGCAGAACAGATTGTCAATTTGGACTTGTAGATTTCAGATTTGAGAATTGTTGATAATTACTAATAACCGTTTGCTTGCATAGAGTTGTGTCCGGAGGACATGCTGTAAGTGGATGTTCATGTATGGCAACAGACATAAGACCATAATGGGAGAAGTGATACCACTTACAAGAGCCCAACAATATGAGGATAGCCTCATTGCTAAGAAAATCAATTTCTATAGTAGACAGAATTGCAAATTCATATTGAATTTAATTATTAATGCCATTAATTGGTTATGGAACAATCACATTTGAATTTTATTGTTAAATGTTGTTGATTGTTTGGTTGTTTGAGGAATGTGTCAGGAAGACAAGCTACAGGAAGACCATGTGTGATGGCCTGCAGGAGCCAAACTTCATGGGAAGGTTCCCATATCTTGGAAATGGGTTTCGGGTGAAACGCCATTGGACATTTTGATAATGTCCCATCTGCACTGCATGATTGGTAAACAATATGAGTGAGATGGTAAATATTATGTCTGTAAGACAAATGAGGGTTATGTAACATCAAAAGGAGTTGGGATGGAAAACTGAGGGACTGCCAACTCAGAGAAGGGAGTCCCCATTCCTCATTACTGAAGAAGACTACATCTGCAAATGAATAAGTGTTCTGTAAACCCTGACTGATAGATATATATATACATATATGTGTGCAAGTCTAATTGTTAGAATTACTATGTAGAGCATATTCTATTTATGTATATTATTCATACTGCTTGAAGTATGATTAGGACCTGCATAGCTCACATCAGTGAGGAGTGCACACTTTTCTGGTGCTGAGTGATGTTAGGGATTCCAATATTGATTACGCCCTAAGGGAATGGATGCATTCCTGGTGTTTCAATACTTGATAGTGAATGCTATGAATTATGGATACAATTTTAGAATAACAACACTGACAAGTTTTCCTATACTACCTGTGTTTTCACCTTAAACAGATGCAATTTGGTGCTACACACTGAAGAAGCAAAGTAAAGGGTTGTTGTGAGGGGTTGAAGTGGAAGGGTTAATGTGTATGAAAGGACGTTGTGGAGTTTGTGGGGATTTTGATGAAGGGTTGTGACAGTGTTGATAAAAGGGCTATTATATGCCTATGGCTCCATAGTAGAGCCTTGACCTAGAAATGGTCGTGGTGAAGTTTCCTTCCAAGTCGGCATGAAGGTGTACTAGTTGGACATTAATTACTTGATGTTTTGGAGCAGCCTGCGTGTTGGCCAAACATCCTAGTCTGCAGGAGGATCCCAAGGCTTGTAAAGTAAAAGCAGGACCCTGTGGACCAGAGAGGAAATGTCTAATACAGATAAGTATTCAATTTCATTCATTTCTTATTTGGAATAATGAAGGTTTCAAGTATAAGTCTTCTAATAGTTAAGCTAATGCACTATTGTTTCTTTGTTGGAAACCTTGGTCAGTGCAGGAAGCAAGGACCCTGAAAGAACTATAAGTGCTTGGTAAATCCAAAGAGTAACTGGTTGGGCGCTACAAATGCTTGGTAAACCCAGTCGGCGTGAAGGTGTACTGGTTGGGAATTAACTACTTGAATGTTATGGAGCAGCCGACGTGCTGTCCAAACATTCCTCAAATACTTGATAATACCCAGTCGAAGTACTGGCTTAGCATATTGCTAAATGTGATGTCTGATAAAACCAGTCGGCGTACTGACTTAGCATTGCCTATACGAATGGTTGAGGAGTAGCCTGCGTGCTAGCCCAACATTCATTATTGTATCCACGAGCAATCCAAGTCTTGTAAAGCAAAGAAGGAGCCTGTGGAACAAAGTGAAGACATCCAATACAGATAAGTATTTGGTTATCTTCCAACTTCTTGCTTATGAATACACATGTGTATATGATTTGGTTATGATTTCCTAAAGTCTTGTTTAGAGATAAATCCTATGAAAATAAATTAAACATGTGAATTGATTCAATGTTTGAGTGTAGGTATTGTTGGAAGCAAGGACTATGAAGGCATCCTAGGGGTGCATGCAGACATGTGAACATCCTAAAGAGCTCAGCATGAGCAGTAATGAAAGATGGTGCTAGTGGGATTGTGTGGGTCCTAGCAACCAAGATTTGTAGACAAACCATGTGGAGGGACTCCATGGTTGAGAGGTCTGGAATAGACCATAGACACTAAGTGTCATAGCCAAGATGCGCAGGTCAAGCATTCACGTTGAAGTGAAAGAGGCTAGGAGCATGAAAACCACAATGGTGGTGTGGGTTCCAAAATGGGACAAGACTAAGAGGAGAAAATTCTTATTGCTCTCTCTTTCCTTTTTATTGATGCATTTATAAAAACATAAAATTGTTGAATGCATGTATAGCTGAAAGTAGAGTGTGTTTATTTGCTTGAAATAAATTGTGAATGCTGAAGTAGTTAATTCCTTATGAAAGAATGGACATGAATGAGCTCATGTGCCTGTTGGGAAAGCATGAAAAGTATGAAAGTCTCATGGATGAAGTATGGACTACCCATGTCAATTGGGCAATTAATTGACTGATTTTAATGTTTCTGTTATGCTTGGCCTAACAAAATTACAATGATGCGTTTCATAGGTGAGAAAGTGAAGTAATTTATTACAATTGTTGCAAAGCAAGTGCTGCTTGTGAGCAAAATGAAAGCCAGTTGTGCACCTTGACCATGGAGCAGACCAAAGGCTATTGGACTTGGTTGGAAGTCTCCTTCAAACAATTGCCAAGACCTAAGAAAATCTTGGAGAACTACTCAAGCTACAAAAGCAGCAGAATGAGATGAACCACAAGGTTTTGTAGGACTCTATTTGTCTGCAAAGGGAGGTAAAAATCATTATGAGAGCAATCTGTAAGGGAAATGAAAGTGGATCAATGATGAGGCATTCATCCAATTGGTCCATTAAGAAACGTTACAGGCATGAAGAATCAAAGGAAATTGAGCAGGTAAAGATAAAGCAGTCAGTGAAATGTTGGAAATGTGGAGGGAATCATTGCCTCCGCAACTGTCCAACAAAGGAACATCAAGAGGGTAGCAGACGTAAAGATTTTAGACTTGTGGATGAGCTGGAAGGTCAGAACCAGCAGGAGCAGTTTGTGGAAGCCAAAGTACTTGGTCCTGAAAGTTCAAGGTAAATGATAGAATGCAGGGCAAATCTGTAAATTTTTTTTGAAATTTTGGACGTGTAAATTGTATATGTATTCCTAAGTATTGGAACACCGAGGACAATGTTATTCTAAGCGAGATAGGATTGTAATACCCCATTTTGACCCTTAGGATATATTAGCTTGTAATGTAAATATTGCATACATGTGATGTATGTTTTCCTAGAGTGGAGCTCAAGGCCAAGGCCCCGCTAGTAGAAGCTCGAATTATATTCAAAAGGAAAGTATCAGATATTATGTTACCCATGTGCTATTTAGCCATGGAACATTGTAAAAATGATGTAAATAAACATCATACAATAAAATACCAAAACTGCCTATGGAAGCAACTAATGAGAAGGGGCCATGTGTATCCACTAGGGAGTGGTGAGGGGGTTGTGGGATTGAACCATAGGCTTCCAAATGTCACCTTGTGAACCCATTTGACTTTCCTTGCTGACATTTAATTCAGTTGTAAGGAATTTGTTGAAGAGTTCAGTCCATGGCTTCAATCGAGCATGGGCAGCCCAGAAATTCGTATGGCAGAGTATGGGCTCTGTTTTATTGTACCACAAGTCATTCTACCTCATGGGAATTGATTCGTCCTCATTCCCATTCCAATGTTGACCATCCAGCTTCAGTTTCCATCCATTACGAATTCCCAACAGTGAGAAAAATCAGAAATCACAACTTTGCAAGAACCCACGTTTTGAAGTGCCATAAACGCCCATAATTTGGTATTGATAGTTAAATCCAATGGGGGATCCATAGATATGAACCTTAGGGTGAATTTGAGAGCATTAGATACCCCAAAATCCATAGAAAAACCCAGCTTTTATAGCCCAAAAATCCAGTGACGGGATTGAGTTATTTGATGACAGAATTGTGAGAAATCCAAGTGTGAATGTTTAAACAGAGGATTGGATTGCTTGAATTTAGCTTAAGATGTCTGTAGCTCTGTGGTTGAGCTCAATGCCTTAACATCCTCTTCCTTTGTTTATTGCATGCTTGATAAACCCAACTGTGTGTTGGCTTAGCATAGCTGTTGAGTGAAACCATGGCTGTGAGTGAGCCCAATTAGTTCCTCCTTAGTGGATACACAACCTAGCTCGGGGGTGATCTCTCAGCTGAAATAATATAGGTTGGACAGAGATCTATGGTTGGGTGGAACATTTCTCTCACATAGCCAGTTGTTTGGACAACTTCAGCTCAAAGATAAGTGTTCTCTGTGTTTAAATTATATGCATTTTGTGTTTTGCAATGTATTAATTCTGAATGATAATTATTCATGTTAATGGGATTGATATGAAGTCTGTGCATAGCATGAGAATGGGATTGATTCTCTTCCTATTGATTCATCATTTGCTTGAGATAAATATGCTGATGCATTTCAGTTTATGTGTGTTAATACGAGTTTTAATTCCGCTGTGTTTATTTGAAGTATGAGCCTGCACACACAAGTTTTTAAATTGTTATGAATTTCTGAGTAATGTATGGGGCATAAATTACCAATTAAGCCCTGGTATGTTAGTCATGTTTCCTTCCTTGCATCGGATTGATGGAAGGGGACGTGACATGTAAAAAGACTCAGACAACCACTCACAAGAAGTCAAAAGGTATAGGATCAACAAGAAGACTGTGTCTGAAGGTATAGGACCAACCTTAAAAGAAAAAAAACAAATCTCTCAAGGAGAAACCGCGACTGTGTCTGCAGAGTCACACGAGTGATCCACAGGTATAGATAAAGGAAACTCGAGGGTGAGGGAGGATAACCACGATTGTATATATGTGCAACTCGTGGGTAGGCTCTGAAATTTTTAAAAGAGACAAAAATTTGAAGATCATATCACACCTAAGTCAACTACAAGGATGGAAAACACCCTAGAAACCTTCACAGAGACCTAAACGGTTGTAAGAGACTAAAAGAAACTCTCAAGAATCCCTAGAGTAGAAACAATTTCTCCCGAGCGGAGTCGCTAGTTCTGTTGTAAGAAAAAATGTTCTTATAGCAGGGGAGAGACTACCAACGTACTGGGGTAAAAGACATACATACAAGGTTCTGCCAGTACTGTTATTAAGTAAAGAAATTAAGGTTTAGGAGAATGTGTACCTTATTTAGAAGGTTGATCCAATCTTTCTCCCCTTGTTATTCAATGCAACAACCTGCAAAACAACTATAAACCTTCCTCAAACCAATTTAACTACAAATAAAAGATTGATATTCATAAGACAATGAAACATCAAATTGTAATCAGATCTGCAACATACATGAACAAATCTGTTTGGAAAGGGAAGAATGCACAATATTTATTAATAAATGCAGTAAGTACATGAAATTATACCTATCCTGCATCGGCATAGTCGCAACCATACCCTGGGATCTTGCTCCTCTCTCTTGAGTATGAATTCCTCCAGCATTTCTCTACCAAAGTTGGCTCCCCTTTCACATGCCTCTCCCCTTGTATTTATGGCAAGGTCAGGAGGGCAGGTTCGAAAGGAATTTGGCTTGGGAAGTTAAGGTAGTTTGAATAACTACCTTAACTAATCCCAATTAGTGTTTTTTATATTTTTTTTCAAGATTTCTAAAGATACCCACGACAATAGCATAGGAAAACCCGTGAGTGACTCGTGGTTATCTTGTCTTGCAACTAGCAGGTGCAACTTCTCAAATAATACCCGCAGGTTGTCAGTATGAACACCCGTGGCTAACCTATGTGTTGGCAAGTATAAGAGTCGCGGTTATGCTAAGAAATAGACAGAAAAAAATATGTTTTTGAGGAAAGGATTGCAAGGCTCGGCTCCAATTCATCTAGGGTCAAATGATCTCTTCCATCCATAGTGTCCTCTGTGTGACTGAAAGGGCAATGTGTTCACGGATGGAGAAGTGCTAATTTGATTGATAACACCTAGGCCGAAGACTCAAATTATCCAAAGAAGAAAACTGTCTCTCATGCCTCTAGATCCACTCGAACCTCAAGCGCTATCACCTCCAATTTGTAGATGATACAATGCTCATTGAAAAACCCTCTATCTGAGAATCCAAATCCCTCAATGACATCCTTCAAACGTCCATGCCAACCTCTAGAACCTCTATCAACCTTGAGAAATCTCAATTTTTTTCTTTAATTCTATATTTTTGAGAATAGTAAGATTTCAAACAGGCTCCCTCCCCTCAAAGTTCTTAGGGGCCCCTCCAATCGATAAATCCCCGAGGAATGTCTCTTAGGAATACTTGCTCAACTCTCTTAGACTTATACTTTCTAGATAGACACACAGATCTGTCAATCTTCCTACCAGAGTGGTTCTAATCAAGTCCATTCTCCAATCAATTCCCTTATACCTCTTCTCAGTTATGGATACACCCAAGTACATCCTCAAGAAATTCAGAAACATCTAATGAATATTTTTATAGAGCAAAGCATCCTCTTCAAGGAAATGGTCCCTAGTGGCCTGGGAAAATGTTTGCATTCCTAAGCCTAAAGGAGGGCTCAGTCTTAGGGACCCTGAGAAACTCAACAATGTTCTCTCGGCAAAAACATGGTGTAAATCCGTCACCAATCCACTAAGACCATGGGAAGCAATTTTGAGGGACAAATATGAGCTTCCATTGTACACCAAAGACCTAGTCAAATTAGAGGGAGACAGAAAAGGATCCATCATATGGAACTTGGCTTGGGCACAAAGAACTCTGATAAGAAACCATTGTTTCTTGGAAATCGGAGAAGGAAATAATGCGCTCTTGTGGGATGATGTTTGGCAACAAATCCCCCCCTAAGTAATCATCAATTCTTATCCCAACTCAAATACCATCCAATTATTCAGGACAAGCAGGTAATAACATCTTACTGGAAGCTAAAAGAAGATAATGATGAATGGAAACAATGACTAAACAAAGAACTATGGAATCCCCAATTAGAGGAACCAATAAAGGAGATACTCTGGAATGATATCCAATCTAGAAAAAATAAATGCAAATAGGGTAATGACCAACTAAGATAGGGCTACAAGTCGACAAGAAATTTCAATGTCAAAGAAGCATACCATCTAGTTGAAGAGCATGGTAATCTTCTGAAGGAAATGATTTGGAAAAGTATCTAGACTTGGAAGCTATGGCCTAAAATATCCACCTTTCTTTGGCTAGTCATCTACAACAAAATTCTTACCTAGGATAAGATCTAAAAAAGAGGCTTTGAAGGACCCTCACAATGCTACCTCTGCAAAACTCAGGGGGAAGATATGAATCATCTTCTAAATAGATTCTCTTATACTGCAAGATTCTAGGATAAATCAACAATCCTCTTTCACCAATCAGATAGGGACAAAGACTTTATAAGAGACACCATGGAAAAAGTGGTGTTGAGATCCTTTTAACAAAAAAATACTTAAAAGAATATGGAGACTACTACCAGGATTCCTTATCTAGGCAGCTTGGAAAGAGTGTAACATAAGGATATTCAAGAATGAAACTATGGATATGGGCCAGGTTTGGAGAATCCTCAAATCCAACATTCAAGAAACTATACTCTAGAGCAATTGGACTCAAGAAGACCTTATTTGTCATCTCGAGGAGTAGAACATTCTGGATAACTGGAACTTGATCATCGCGGTTAAGCCTATTCTTTTCAAATCTAGGAAATTGCATAGCCAAAGTTTGAACTATTGGACTAGTCCCCCCCAAGGATTTTGCAAACTAAATTTCAATGGAGCATCTCGATGAAATCCAGGCCAAGTAGGATATGGAGGAGTAATTCACAATGAAAAGGGGAAAATCCTTTGGGTTTCTGCAGGGCCGCTAGGTACAGACTCAAATAACTGCAGAACTCCAGGCTTTATTTTCAAGAGTTCAAATAGTTCTTAGGCTTGAACTCAATAAGATTGTAATTAAGGAGGATTCCCAAACCCTCATACAATCCATTCAGAAAATCCTACATGTCGCCTCATCTATGGACTAGAGAAACTATCCAGTCTAATACCCATAATTCATGTTCTTATTCCTTCACATGTCAGAAGACAAGGCAATCAGCTGGCGGACATGCTGGTAAATGCAGGTATCAATAGACCGAATGGTGAAATCAACATCTCCAAGGTGGACCCCTGACATCACCCACTGAGCAAATATTGTAAACTACTGGCAGACATGGACACAAATTTCCCAAGTAGGTTATCTAGCCCATGCACGAACCGTCATGATGACACTTTGCAACCGATGACGAAGTTTAAATGCAAGCATTCATAGGTGGATATAGGGGGGAGACAGTTGGCCACCCATGAAATAGAAGAAATCACACGGGTCTAATATTGTCAGAACGATGCAGGAGGAAAGAGATCCCTTGGCTCATCCTAACGGTTTCAACATTGAATACATCTCGTAATCTCATCCCTCACATGATTAACCAAATAATGGAATTGAATGGGAATGCAGGTCCCCAATCAATTTGCAGTACAATGGCTCTGGTATAGGACGATGGCAACTATTTCCTCATGATTACCAACTTCATGCACCCAATTCCCCTGAGAAATAATGTCAATAAGAAGATCAGAAAGGTTAATGCATACAATGACATCATTTTTCACATAGTAGAGTTGGGAGTGAATGTTATAGCGGAACATGATCTGAAAATGATAATCCTTGCTCTTCTTAGATAACGTCTCTACAATATGGCCAATAGAGAAGGATGTAAGGAAGAATGGAGGGGAAATTCTGCTGGTGGTACCATTAATGAAGATAATTGACAGAGAAAAAAAAAATCCGCAAACCAAGCGAGTATGCAAGGTTGGTGAAAAATCATATGTGTTGGAGAATTCAAGGGATATAAAACGATCCCGTCACACAGCCCATTTCAACAAGGAGTAAATAGAAAATAAGGAAAAGTAAGAAATTGCAGGTATGGAGGAGGAGATTCATTTGGAAAAAGAGTCCATCCAAGAGGTTCAGAGGCACACAGACTTTGAAGGTTGGATTATGGACACGGAGAACACCCGCAACAAACTGGCATTTTTCAACAGGACTTTGGACTTGTATTGTTCAATAAAATCCCTCCTGGGCATAACTATCACTGAAAGAGGGGAACATTATGGGGAACTCTAGCACCAGATGGAAGAACTAAGCTCCAGAGTGAGCTTACTCAGTGAGGTCTTGTATCAGTTGAAAGTTATAGAGGCAAAGCAGAACCTCCTTGCCAAATCCTTGGGATACAAGTTTAAACTCTCCAGAGTGGATGAAGAACCCTTCGCCTCAACTTAGTCGCACAAATACAAGAAGGTTCATGGCCCTTCTCATGTCATCAATTTGGACGATGAGAAGGACGAGGTCAACGTTGATCCTGGACGAGGTCAACGTTGATCCTGGAGGCCACGTCCAAGGAATTAGTATCTAAACCATAGTAGCATAATTCGAGTACGAATACGATTCTATACGGAAAAAATACGTAATGAAAAAATCTAGTACGAATAAAATATAGAAGTAGACTACTTATATATAATATTTTTTAATCGAATATTCAAAAATATACGATAAATGTACGTAGACATTTATATAATAAAATAAAATAAATTAAAAAACAAAAAAATATAATTTCAACAACCTGCCATATGGCAAGTGTGAGTGACGACAACTAGTTATTAATATTTATTTTAATAAGAAAGTATAAATTGAATCGTATTTATGTTTTATAGTGTTTAAGTTTTTTTTTTTTAAATTGATTTTCAAACTTTAATTTTCCATTACTAAAAATCCGTATTTGTATTACACTTACACTAGATTCTAAACTGTCGAGTAGTTTTTATGTTTCAAGTCTGTAGTGCATAGTAATAAGTTTTGAATGTATTTACTAGTTTAAGGTTTAATTCCGAAGTTTCTAGCTCTCGCTGAACTTTCAAGCTATTATGGTGTTATGTTATTCAAGACTAGACCAACTTTTATCATGTTAAAGGCTTTTTTTTTCCATGATGTAAAGTTTTTAATCCCATACTTGAAGAACCTCTATAAGAATAAGGGCTTACAACTCTTAGGATGCTATGTTTTCCTTCGGGTTGTCATTTTTGTATACTATGTTTCAGACTATTATAATAGAATAGAAAGAGACCTCTTGCATAAAAATATATTTGTAGTTTTAGAATTTATTTAAAATGTCAACTTTATAAATAATATATCATATATATGAGGTGCTCTACAGCTCAGTGGTATGGGGAGAAGTTGTACCTGTAACGTTGCGTTACGTGTTATGTGATGTTTCCATAAAAAAGAAACAAAAGTGCAAATGATGTCAGCATAAAAGAAATTGAATTATATTGAATTCATCTTAAATCTAGATATATCAAGTAGGAGAGTGATTAAATATCTTGAGGTGTAATTTTTTTTGTTAATATGTAAAATATTTAAGATAAAAATATTTACATTTCAAGAAATTGGATCCCTTAAATGAGATTTAAGATTAATATATACTAATATAATAACAATTAAAAAAAATATAAATTAATTCAAATTTAATAAAATACATGTTATATGTAGTTTGACCAAACAAATCAATATTATATGCTACCATATCTCTAATAATTTGAAGTTAAACAATCTTAACCAACTAAGAGGATGTGGCCCAATAGGCATAACTAAAACATTTTGTATATAATACAAACTAATTTTGTTTTAAAAAGAAAGAAGATTTCCTAAGCTCATATTTTAAAAATGATGAACACCTAAGCTCAAGTGTTAAAAAAAACAAAAATTCAGAATGTTTTTAAGGATTCGGAATTTCAGAATGTTTAAAGATTCGGAAAATCTACTTTTAATGTTTGTAAGGTTTATAGGCATGGTACCTTTGCAAAATACACCCTTTTTTTAGTCATGTATGCATGCTTTTTCTTTGGAGTGCTTTAAATCCATGCAATGCAAAGGAGACGTTAAAATCTTTATATATAGACAATAAATTTAAAAATGATTTTTAAATATATATTTTTATATTAAAATTTTTTCAATAAAAATAATTTTTTTATATTTTAAAAATATTTATATATTAAAATTTAATATAAAATGTTTTTTAAATAATATATTTACCATTTATTTATATATTTTACAATAATATTTGATTATAAAATTATATAAAAAACACTTTATAACATCATTAATTGGGAGAAGGAGGAGATGGCGGAGGAGGAGGAGGTTATTGATAAATGATTTATGTTTAGAAGTAGTATTATTATGTTATTGATAAATGATTTATGTTTAATGAAAATGATGTGTATAATCATTTTTTGTGATTTATGTTTAATGAAAATGATGTGTTTTTAATGTTTTAATTTCATATTTATGATTAGGTTTTCTATGTATTGTGAAAGGAAGAAGAAGATTTTTTATGTTATTGATAAATGATTTATGTTTAATGAAAATGATGTTTTTTTAATGTTTGTATCAATGTTTTAATTTTGTATTTATGATTAGGCTTGCTATATATTGTGAAAGTGGGGATGGTGGATGAAAGTGAAGTTTTTCTAATATCTTTACTAAATTTCAAATCTCTACAATAATGTATATATTTATATTCTTACTAAAATAAATATTTAGACCTAAGGTGTAAATCACTAACAATCCAAATATCATATGTAGATTCATCATGCAATTGGTTATTTTAGTAAACAATTAAAATATACTTATTTATCATCAAATTTGTGTTTGAATCATACAAATTTGGTTTGCTTCTTAACTTTTACTCTAAGACAGATGCTTTGAAAATAAAAAATAAAGTTACCACAAGTTTTTCTCCTTAAACAACAAAATTTGCAAGATATAAATCACATTTTGGTTGATTGATGCCTTGGAACAATTCCTAAAACATCCAAGAACGTCTCAAGGACTAACAAAACACTTATATATTTGAAGTGGAACATCAAATTGAAATTAAACCTATTATGGTATCATTTCGTTGAAGCAAAAAAGTATGTTAAATTGGTCATCTTATTGACTTCAACACTTTTCACACATACTTTCTTTTATCTTTTCATTTATGAAATGATCCTTCAAATAATGAGAGTGTCTATCAAAATTTGCATGACCTTACTCATATTGAACCAACTCTTTGAAAAATGAGTGAGATAATAATTCCTATTTTTCATAATGAGTTGTAGAATTCTTCAAAAGTAAAGATTTATTCAAGAATATGATAAATTACTATTTTACCTAGGGATGATTTTGTCAAAAACAAAGAAATTGTAAAAAATATATTAAATTACAAATCAATACACTTTGGAATTGGTGTCACACTCTTGAGGGTAGAATCATGACAATATAAAACTCCTAAGGAGATGAGTAATTCATGGCCGAGATGATATCTTCAAGACTAAGATGAGAATACGTTCTCAATTAAAAATTCATAACTCAATGCCGCTTTGTCCTCAAAACATAACCCATTGAAATACAAGACAACAAAAAGATTTGAATTTTGTAAAGTCATGTCGAACATGAAATAATGAAGCATGGTGCTATTGGAGATTTTAAATTTAATTGAGAAGTTCTAAAACCCATGTCCTTCATCCAATTGCTAAATTATGCTAGACAAGTATGCTCTCATAATCTTGCGTAGGAGTGAACTTTTCCATGGGAACATTGACATTTAATTTCAATTTGATGCATGTTTCACTACAAATATTGGACAAGCCTGGTTTTGTCTTTTTGGAATGATGTTTTGTTACAACTTGTATGATATCTTTTCAAAGATGAAAACTGTGCGATTCAAATTATTTTCTTGCCTTCGAATCATTTTTGGATTTCATTGATATTGTTGAATTGCAAACTTCTTTTATCATCTTGGTTTGGCCTACAGTTTTTGGACTGATGTAAATCCTTGAAGAGTGTGCATATTTCTTTTATCATCTTACATCCAATAACATTTATTTTTTCCAAAGTGTCTTAACTTCTGGTGTATTCTTGAAAGTCATGAAAAATTGCTATGCATTGTACAATTATGACTGGAAAAGGAAAATGAAAGGAGAGAAACTTTATGAAGGCTATTCGAGCTTCTCAAAACGGTGATGGAACCTAATTAAGCTATCTAAGTGATTGAATTCCATGAATTTGTGACTCAAGTTGTTAGTCAATAAACCAATCGGATGAAGGGTTTCATGCACTTACATTAATATCAGATAATCCTTGTGGAAATGAGTTATACATCCATAGTTAAAACATTAAAGAGGAATATTTTTATACATGGGCATGACTAATTGATTCTTGGAAACAAGTATCATCCTCACTTACTTGAAAGAGATACTATTTCCATCATCCTCTAATTACTAAAGAAAAAAAAATAACAAGAAGGGATGAGAAAGGAAGTTCATATTATTTTGAGGAAATGTAGATATCTCCACCGGAGCTATGGATGTTCACTAGTAGAAAATCAAGGTATGTGATGTCAAGGTGACTCCATTGGGGCTATGGATGCTTGCAGTCAGAAGCAGAGAAACATCGTTAGAATTAGAGAAGCTTGCCTAGAGAAATATTATAAAACCTTAGATCTAAAGAAATTTTGTGATCATGGCTTCAACTTGGAACTTGGATTATGCTCTAAAGAATAAACTCCAACATTTTCCCCTTCAGTTTAGTTTGTAAGTTATTGCATTTTTAGAAACAAGTTAATATAGGATCTGATTACTAAACACAACTTTTATGGGACCTACTAATGAAGAATAAGGTATCTATCTCAAAAACGTTAAATTTCCTTCTTATTTATCTTGTAAAAATGATGATGCATTGTAGATATTCATGGATTTTCTTAGTAAGTCGACAGTTGTTGAGGCCTCAACATGCCCCAAGTTAATTGACTTGGTGACCCCACTTTTAAAATTTCAAAATAAAATCTTTTAGTCTGAGTGTTGTTTTTCAAGTATTCTTTCTTTTTGTTTAAATTCAAGATTGAATACTGTTGACTTGGCTTAAAATTTCCTGATGCATGTTTACCATTATGGTTTTGATACGAAAACTTTCTTCAACTACATTACTATTTGTCACATATTTTCTCTTTCTTGTATTTGTTTCACCGCATACATTTTAATTTTTCCATTTTAGCACTTTGGTTTAATTATCTTTTACCCATGTAAGAGTATGAATAGCATAATCTAATATCATTGACATTATTGTGTATCTTTGGTTGAATCAGAACTACATTTAAGGAATAATTGATAGGATCACCAAGTTTTTAGTCTTAGTTGTCCCATCTTATGACTACCATTTTTTATGGATTAAAATTTTTCATATGGTGATGGTTTAATTCAATATTATTTAGTCTCTTAGAATACAAAACAACAAATTAATAATTAACACAATATGAAGGAATTCAATTTGGGCAAAGTAGTTCTTTAAAATGGGCTCAAACATTCATCATAAAATGATTTTATGCATTTTTTGCTCCCGATAAAAAATAACATTTTAAATTTTGATACAACCTACCTATAAATGATTGGTGATTACAAAATCAATGCAACTCTGGAATTCAATTCCAACATCTACAACCATGAAAATTGTGAAAGTTTACAATATGATTCTTAGTGAGTGAAGCAAGTTCTACTTCATTTACTTTGAGGATCTTGAATACTACATTGAAAATGGTCTTGCAAGCATTCATTGTAAATTTATTTCTATTATCTTCACAATGAAAAATATAGTGTTATGAACCAAACCCTTAAGATAGCATAAGATAAAAGAAGTACACACCATGTACATAAATGTAAATGTGGAGCACAACTCCAATATATATAAGAAAGATAAGTTACATAATAGCTCCTTGAAGAATAGTATATCCTTCTCCAATTACCCCCAATGCATTCATATAATCATTTCACATGTTCCCTCAACAATGACTACTATTCACTCATTGCACATGAGGCCCCTTTATTAGGCTCACCACTATTACATAAACATTAATTTTCTAGATATTCATTTGGCCCCATATATGCCCCACTTGGGGTCATATCATATGCATTTAACCCCATATGTTCCCCCCTTGGGATCATATCATATACATTTAACCCCATATATTCCCCCCCTTGGGTCATATCATAGTACCCTCCTTCGAAAATATTTTCCCTTAAAGCTTTGCAGTTAATGGCTTTACATGTGATGAAACCAAGTAATAGGATTTCCTTACATTCCTACTTTCTTTTTGAATTTGATAATGATCTATCCATCCAAATTCTATTATTTTTGTTCTTAGTCCTTCATAGTTGGTTGTTGCATGATTTTGATTCCATGTGTTGTGATTGTGAGTTCTCCAATATGTTGTAGTTTTTGGTCTCTCATAATATCTTGTTGATTAATAGTTTTATGATGCCTTGTTCCATGAATATTGTTGAGTTTTCCATCATTATTCCTTGATAGGGTCAATGCATATCTTCTTATATGTATTGGAATATTTCTTGCTAATCATGAAGTCGATATGGTTTCACATTTGATGGTTTCTAATTCTCTTCCGTCTGCACACCCATATCATCAATCTTATTTTTATAGATAATGGTGTTCTCAATTATTTGTGCTTGGTCTTTTATCAATCTCACCTTTGAGATAATACCATCATATTTGACATGTACATCTTCAAGTATTTTATGGCGTGCTTCTAGAATCTTGTCTTCCTTCTCCTTTTGAAGCTGCAATGTGATTCCATTCGTCGATTTCTAATTTCCTTATTCAATTCTCAATTGCATTTATTCTTTTACATCATCTGTATTTAGAGCTTATTCAACCTTCTTGCAAATTTCCTTTTCAAGTATTTTGGTAGTCTCTTCATCTAAGATCCTTGTTTTTTCTTGATTTTGACCATGCTTCTTCTCTTCTTTCAATCTCTTGACCTCATCCAATGTCTTTTTATTATGATTTCTTAATTTTCATATTTCTCCATCCTTCTTTTTCAATTCTTCCCCTGACTCACCATTTTCCCATTATTTTCCCTTTTCAATGTATGAACCTCTTTACTATGTGATTCATTAAGGGCTTGTATATTTTACAACTACTCACCTTTATTTTGAATTCCTCTTTCCCTTCATTCAATTCATCTTGACTTGTATTCATCTCTTCCATTTTTTAATTCTTGATCCATCTTTCTGAGAAGAGTTCTTCATATAGTTCCCATGTGGCATTTCGTCTAGAAATTTTATCAATACTCATCCACTCCCTAGATTCGCCATAAAATATCAAACTTGCCCCATAAGGAGTCTTAACATTTTATGTTATCCTCCTCAACCATTCCAAGGGATTTATTTCATCCTTATATTCATCTCCACCAAACATAACTATTTCCATTTTTGTCATTTTTCTTAACTGGGGTACGAACAAAACCCTCAACTTTCAATCCTCAATATATTAAAAATAATGTAAAAATTGAATAAAGTGCTTTTCCCAACATATTATTCCATGTTTTATCTTTCCAATGGATTTTGAATCACCTGAATCAGACCTTCCAATCAAAATTTATATTAATTTCAAAATAGCATACCTTTTAAAACCCTGATGTGGAGATTGTTTTGTTGGTCGACCTTCCAACTGAGTTAAATCTACAATTTCGACCCCTCTGAGTCTGAAATTTCATCTTGTAGTATTATTATATTTATTATCAACAATGCCACATGTTTCACCCATTTCAGTGTCTCAACATAAAGTTATGGTGAGTTTCCCAAAACATGTTATTTTTGTCTCTTTTAAGAGAGCGAACATGTATGATCTACCACGTGTCCAATTTTACAACTCCAATTTTGAAATTTTTACCATAAATATTATGGTTCTTATTCCTTTGGATTCAATATGTATCACTCAATTGGATCGATCAAGCTTCATATATAATAGTTTTACCCAGAACACTTGTTTGAGATGAGTTTTTGGACTAGTTAAAAATCCTGACTTCCACACTAGATAAATATGAATCTATAACGAGCTAGAACCTAAAATTCATATAAAATATAGTTATCTATGTTCTCTAAGTCCCCTCCAAGTTTCACTATCTGAAACTTTTCCAAAACAAAGTTATATAAAAAATTCCAAGATTACTCGTTTTGGAAGCGTCCAAGCTCTGATACCAAATGTTATGAACCAAACCCTTAAGGTAGCATAAGATAAAAATAAGTACAATCCATGTATAGAAATATAAGCATGGAGAAAAAATCTAATATAGATAAGAAAGATAATTTACACAATAACTCCTTAAAGAATAGGAGATACTTCTCCAACTACCCCAAGACATTCTTATAATCATTTCACATGTTCCCTCAACAATAACTACATTAACTCTATATATACATTTTCACTCATTATACATGAGGCCCCTGCATTAGGTTGACCACTATTACATATAAATTTAGCCTCATATATGCCCCCCTTGGGGTCATAGCATATACATTTAAATCCCATATATATTCTCTCTTGGGTCATATCAGTAAGTTTCTTGATCAAAGTTTATATTAGGATATAATCATTGTCAAAAATCAAATACCAACATTTTCCTTTGTTTTGTAATTTTTAATTTCAAAGCTAAATTTCGAAATCCTTGTTCAAATTTTTATGATTTAAATTTTGTTAAGTTTGGAGTTTTTTTTATTTGACTTTTATCTCTAAATTATTGAAAAATTCCACTTTTCATTTCCCACCGAGTTCATTAGAAAATTATCAAAACATTGATCTTGTTGGCATTTTTTTGTAATCAATTCTATGGAAATTTTATTCTCAAAAGACTTTAGCAAAACACTATTGGAACATTGATTTATAATTCAGAAAATTTGAAAGATAAAGATTTTTGCCAACTATCGGTGTTTCTTTTTAACTTCAATCATTGAAAAGTTACAAATATTTGTTGATACGCTTATCATAATTTTTATAAAACTTTGAAAAACAAAAATAAAAGATTATCGATGGATTTATCAATGAAACTTTTTAATATTTGTGGCAAAAGTTACTTAAGTTTCATCAACGAAACCTTCTGAAATTCGTCGATGCACTATCAACGTTTCATTTCAACTTTGTCAATGACATTCCATTAATTTTACGAATGGAAAGCATTTTTGTTGATCCTAATGGTGATACTTCTTGGACTATCATCATTGCTAACTTAATTTAAAGTGCCAATATAGATCTAATGAGAGTGATTCAAATTGTGACAAATAACATATTCATAACATCGAACTCGGATTCAAGAACGTGGATCCTACAAAGATTTAAAGGAGATGCATTTACCTATATTTAACAAGAGTTGCGTGCAGCTTAGTCTCTGCCTTAATGTATAAGAAAAAAAAAATATTAAATACAAATTAATAACTATCTATTATAAAAATACAAAAAACAATATTATTGAATTAACAAAATTTATATTCATTTAAAAGACAAGTATAATATATCTTTTCAAATTTTATCTTTAAAATAAATATTGTTATTTTGATTTTTATGTTAAAAAAATAAAATAGGTATCAATAGTTGTGGTCACCAAAACTAACAATTGCTGCCCTGCAAAAGTACTCATATATGCATCAAGCTCTCCTAGTTGACCACCTCTTATCAAAGGGACATGCTAGGATGGGTATTGCAATGAAGAAAGTTGAGATACTTCAACAAAACTAACTATGCATCGTGTGCAGTTGTAATTATTAATGTTCTATATCTAAAAAAAATTCAATTTTTTTTTTAATTGTTATAAAAACTAAAAATTTACAAATATATTTAATCATATATAATTATTAATGTTCCATATATCATATAATTTTTAAGGATATAGAATCATTGATTACACATATGGACTTCCCAAGGTTCATAAGGCAATGGGAATATTTGTTTTAACTTTTACAAGCATGCTCCATGTTGAAAGGACTACTGCTTTTACATAGTAGATTTACACATTTTTATGTATTTTGATTTTGTTTTATCAAAAACACACTTCTATTAGGAAAAAAAATCCTAGTTTGTTGTTGACATTAAAAATCCATATGAAATCTACAATTTTAATAGGTTCATAAATCATCACTGCCTTTGATATAATAATATCCTATCAGTTAATGACATTTTATTACATATGTTCCTTGCAATGACATGAGTATGGTAGAGCCACGACAGACAACTTGGATTTTTGGTGTGATACTCTATTGATCAAATAACTAATTACATCAGTTAAATGTTGCCATGTTGGGAAACTTCTTGGATGTAAAAGTTTCAGTTGATGTGTTTCTTACCATGAAAAGAATGGATTGCATTTTAAGATTAAATCAAGTGTTTATTATAGTTTTTTTTTAGGATTCAGAGGTCACAAAATCAATGGGGAAAAGACAATCCATTTTTGCAATCTATAATTTTAGTTGGGTGACATTAGTTTTCAAGGGATGCACATTGGGAAATATATTCAAAATCAAAGGAGACTTGACACACATTTTTTAAGTTTTTTGAAGAATCTTCATCTATTTTTCCACCTGACCTTTTTCTAAAATGTTACTAACAGTATAACATTTTTTTTTATTTTTCAAGTTTCTCCTAAAGCACTAAAACCAAAGTCCATATATTTACACGATTGTAAAATGGTGAAGTAAATAATTTTTTATCAAAAATATGGCAAGGACCTCGGTAGGTGGAAGGTTGAATACAGTTTTTTCCATAATCTATTAATTGGGGAGTAAATAAACACACACAAAAAAAGATTATGCTTTCTTGTATATATTTTCTTATCATCTTGAAGTGGTTATATATCATGAAGTTTTCATTGCAAGATATTATAGCTCCCTGATTCCCACCACAAGACTAATTCTACAATGTATGTTATTTAACTTTATAGTTAGAAACTTGGACATAATAGATGGGCATATTAGGGTGTGTAGCTAATATGCAGAACCAGGGTTAAGATGCTGAAACTTCCAGTGAATTTAATCAGGAAGCATTGTTCGATGATAACAAAAACCCAAAATGGGGAAGGGGACTTGAATGCAAGAATCCAATATTTTTACTAATATTGAAGACTAATACTAAAGATATTACTGGGAATGAAACCTAATATTGGATTAATTTAGAATGAATGTAAATTATTTTAATCTTTAAAATTAATTTAGAATGAATGTAAATTATTTTAATATTTAAAATTAATTTAGAATGAATGTAAATTATTAATAATCCAAATATAAATGTTTAAAATTAATGTAAAAAAATCAACTCCAATCTCTCTATATTGCATACATTACATTACAAAGACAAAGATGTAAAACCTGGAAGTTATTGCATACAAATCAAATCCTATGCATAAATTACAGAGACACATATGTAGAACCTTAGAAGCTATTGCATACTAATGAAATCCTATGTATTGAGGACAAATATTTACCTCGGTAAATAAAACCTCCTCAATACTCACAACTACAGCAAAATCAATGCCAATGGCCTCCTCTCTGATAGAAGCCATGTAAAATGCAGACCTACCTACCTTGTATATTTTTTGTACGAATTCTTTGTCAACCTGTTGATAGAAAACAAACCATTATATCTAGCATACTAAACTGCTCTACATACAAAACCAAATATATCAAGAGAGAAATAATCATCAACAATTGTTTTCAGCGTGGTCGAGACTCTATAGAGTATAATTTTTATGGTCAACAAACCTCTTCTAGGCATCTGGAGACCATGGTCCTCTAAAATTCTGTAACAGGAGGCTACTTTGTATGATGTTTATGCCAAAAACTCCATCTAGTCTACATATCTCACTTCCCTTATTCGAGTATCCTCAAACTAACATATCACAACAAAAAAACTGAAATAAGTAACCATGGCTAAGCCTAATAATTTTAGAGTTTCTTTACAACCATGTAAGAGACACAGTTGAAAATATAGAAATTAGGTGGAAGGATCACCTCACACATATTTCTAGAGACATAGTTGATAATCCAAATTTCATATTTCTGTCAAGTGGAACTCTTCGGTGGACGTGCATATGCATATCTCATTTTATGCATAATATTTGAAAGAATTTTCTCTCAAAGTGTTGGTAACTCTCCAAACATAGCCCAAAAGAGACCTTCACCTTGACATTAAGTTGTGCCTGTAAGATCCTGCGCCTCAAGAGAACCTTCCATGGAGCATTAGCATTCAAACCTTTGACAACCTATTTCAATGCAAGAACTATTCTTTGAGATGTTGCATTGATTAATCTCAGTTTGCCCTCATTCTTAGGAAGGATACTAACATGCCAACGAACAATTAAACCCCTTTCCCCTCCATATTTGGCCCAAATAAAGGATCTCTAAATTTTCTCCAATTTATAGGTAGCCTGGAGAATTCTAGAGATAACTATCGACTTCTGGGAAAAAGGAAGATATTTGTACTACTGGTACCAATACTGAAGCTTCAATTGGATTCTTTGTATGTGCCAGCCACATATCTACAATCAAGATACCAGTACCAAAAGGGATCCTAAGATATTTGACGATCACTCTAGCATGGATAAACCTCCAAGCCCTAGGAATCCAATTTGAGGATCCTTAAGGTTAATGAGCATCGAAAGCAGAGCAGAGGATATCAAAGCACTTTCTGACTTGTGTCCACTAATCCTAATGTGCCATGGGAGAGATAACAGAGTAAGAGGAAAAATGGTTATTGACCATCTCAGAACCTCCTGGAAGAGAAATACTCTGAATTTGCACCTGAATTGTGAATGCTGAAAAAAGATAGCCCAAAGCATCTGCTGCTAAAACATAAAGTTCTGGAGCTAATAGGAAGCCTTTCCTAATAGTTGTGTATGATGATCTTGTCAGAAAAAGATCCATCAACATAAACAAAAGAGGAAGCATACAAAAAAAGAGTATGAACCATATCCACACATTGAGTATCAAACCAAAACACTGCAACATTTCAATATTGAAGCTCCAATCTACACTATCATAAGCTTTGTTGAAATCAATTTAAAATAGAATTTTGTTGAATCTCCCTAGCCCATTCCATAGGCTTCCAAACTGAAAACATTACCACTAAGATAAACCTACCCTAGGGCCTAAACTAAACCAATTTGCTCTTGTCTAACTATGTGTGCACTAATTTTTTTAATCAGTATAGCAATTGCCTTGACTAGGATTTTATAGGAAACATTGAGCAAAGTTATAGGATGTCATCCACTATTAGAATTCTTCACTGCATTCTTTGGAATAAACTTGATCAGTGTTGGATTCAAGAATTATGATAGTTTTTGTGGGAGAAAGCATTTATCCATCTGATACAAACAATTTCCAACAATTCTCTATATTCTTTTAAAGAATTCACAGGACAATCGATTGAGGCTGGTAGACTTACCATTTTTATTCGAGTTTAGAGCAGTAAGTAATTCAGTTTTGATTATTTCAGTAATTAATCTCTCTTTCCACTGAGGAGAGCTTCCCGGGAATAGCTTTATAACTGTAACTTTTGGATGCAATTATGTGCTCAGCAGAGCAGTGATAGGGAAACAGTGCAACTCCCTTCAGAGTTCCAAGTTCTTTGCAACAATAAAGAATATGGTTTATCCCTTTCCAATTAAATAGATTGTTGTTTTTTCAAATTGCAAAATTTTTAATTCACCCCCCTAATAGAATAATTCATTTTTCATACATGTTTTAGAAATACCAAAGCACTGTAGGCTTTCTATTTGTCTTGATCAGAATCTTATCCAACCTCTTTGAAGCCAAACGATTAATCTTATCCAACTTCATTAGAACCCCAACTGACAAAGATGAATTTAAATAGAAGTTTCAAGTATAACTATGCAACATATGAAATGACGAAAAAAACGGCTGCAATTGTTCCATTAATGCATAGAAAATCATTCCCACAATTTGTCTTGGGAACAGGGAAAATGCTTGTGAGTACACAATGAATTTGACAAAAGTCCAAATATTTGGACCTTTGAAATGAATACATTCAAAAACTGTGTTGGGGGCAGCATCTTTCAAAGAATTGAAACTTCAAAATTACATAATACCAAAAGAAGGGTACCTGGATAGCACACAATATTCTTTAATCATGGTACCCTTGAATAATAAACAAGTACCAACTGTCTCAAGTATGAAGCATTGATATGGCCAACAAGTGATTGCTCCATAAAGAATGAGTGTTATATTAAACAACCATAAGGATTGAAAGAAAAATCCAACTAGCAGAGTTTAGAAATTGTTTCAACAAAGTAGTGTACATAATTTACATAGCCCCCAAGTTATAATTGCAATTTGATTGAATATTCTAATTAAAACTAATAATTTATATTAATTGATGGGAATTCGGTCAATTGATGGTTGTAAGAGGGATTCTAGTATCCCGCACAGATGTTATGTCAAGTGATGAATAGAGCAATTGATTTACCTCTCCATTTCCATGTTTTGATCACTTTTCAGATTTTGTATCCCAAAATGTGTGCAATAGCTCTTCAAAGCAAGGAGTTTGTAAATTTTGAATGCATTCAAGACTTGGGACATTGATAGGTCGCCTCTTTGGCGTTGTACATTTTGGATGATCTTCTTGGTTATCATATATTAGATGTTTTGGGTGTCAGACAGATAACAATCTAGAATACATTGACCTATTGTAGTGTTGTCAAATAAAATCGTGCTCACCATATATTCTTCATGAAGATATCTTTTCACTTGCTTGGTTATGTCTACCACCTTGCTATGGTGTCTAGTTTTTAGTTTTGCTATAGCATTGGTGTTGAGGGAAATAGTGGGTTGTATACTTTGGTGAGCCTCATGGTCCATTTTCAATGAATCTGCAGAACATTCAGTCTTAGATAATTGAGCAAATAAAACATCTCACAAAAGCCAAATACATAAGTGACAGAACTTACCATTGACTGTGGACAACAAACTTACCATCCCATTCTCAATTTATGTATTAGCTGAAGACGTGGCCTGTGCTAAGTCAGAAATCAGAACTTTATTTGCCTCCATGCCGCTCCTGTAAATTGAAATTGGTATCCTCAATTTAATGCACATAGATAAAATTAGATAAATAATCGTATATACATTTTAACATACTTGACAACATTATCCACTTCTTCAACATTGCTCTTCTCAAGCTGCTGTAGACCAACTTGTGTATTTTTCCAGTGCGTCCCCAAAGTGCTTGTTTTAATGGTGCTACACACACAATTGGTTTAACTGAGAAATGAAAGGTGTAATATGCACAAACATTCAAATTGATCAAAACTACTGGCGAGCACCTTCTACTGATCACTGAGTACAATGAATTTTGAAGGAATGTTTTTGAAATGAATTTTAAATTAGAATCTACTGTAACAAACATTGAATACTTTCTATTCATAATAATGAGTACTAACCAATAATTGTAAATTTTTCCTATATTATGGTGGCCTGCTTTTGCTGAGGCTGTATCCTCAGCATAGTTATCTTCAGCTTGCTGCAAATACATCTTCCACTGATTTTGGGCAGTGGATGTGAGATGCTTCATATTTACCATTCCTTGTTGCAACTCATGTGCTTTATTAACTGTTGTTTCACTCATGTTACGAATAGTTGTGCGCATCTGGAAAAAATAGGAAAATGAACAAATTTTTAAGATAATCTTCGCATTAACAATGTTCTTCAAATCAAAAGTTGACTACAGCCCTTCTATAGCCCCTAACTAGAAGGCCATGAAATGTAACTAGAGTGAAGGTACATACTAGTTCAGTTTTTCTAGTTGTGGAAGTTGCCAACATTTTAGATATTTTCTCTAAGGTTTGCTTCTCCTCATATGTTGCACAGTCCTGAGAGAATATAATTGCAGATACCAAATCCAGAATAAATTAATACAATAGCCAAATAAGCAGAAGAATATGTCTAATGCAAGATAAGTATTTAGTTTTTTCCCAACAGATCAACCTCATAGGATTTCTCAAGCTCCGTCAAATCCTTGACATGGACTGTTCGAGTTTCTTCAACAAATTGACTAAGAGAAGATGTATGTTTGTCAAGGATCTCAAAGAAATCAACAACTCTCTTTGAAATATCTCTTGTAGACTCCATAGTTCTTCGAAGTCCCTGCATTGATACAAAATCAAAACGGTAAAAGTTTGATGAATGGACATAAAGTTAGACCTGACAGACATAAAAAAAATCTCAAGGCATAATTGGGACCTCTTGTTGTTGATGGACATAAAAATTCATTTTCTCTTCCTTTTTTGCAAGTTCACTTTGCATTTCATAGAGCATTGCATCAGCTTCTGGAACAACAATGGCCAAAACCAGCACGAAAAACAAGCAGCACACAAGTAAAATATATATAAATCCACTCTTCACTTCACTACTTTCTGAATTGAGACAAGGCAGATTCTTACATTATCTAGAGCTGAAGACTGTTTAGATACTGTTAAGTTGACCTTCTCAAAAGTCAATAGAGACTTTTTGTCAAGTACATTAGTTAAATTATGCAAATCTTTGATGCCATATCTGTATCTTGTCTTCAATTTCTCCACCCTATCTGTTAGTCCTTCTGTAACCTGTGGCAGTATGTTATCAATTAACATTGGAAATGAAGCCAAAACAAAAAGTTGAATTTAACAAAATGACTATACATTCTTGTTTCTACCTGCTTTTTAGTAGAAATAAAGAACTGCAATTGCTCTTCCATATTTCTTAGTTGTTGTTGTTGTTGTGAGACTGAATCTGAAACCGATCTATGTAAGGCACCCAGTTGTTGTGACAGGTGAGGCTGAAAGCATTGAACCAAATTCTGGTTTCCACTTTCCATCTTATTCTTTCGTTCTGCACAGTTGGCCAGTGGTGAGTATTTTGTAGCAAAATTAAAGTAAAACACAAAATCCAGGGTAAACAGTCTTCAAAGAATAAGTACCATTTTTTTCAAATAGAACATCAACATCCTATGCTACACTTTCTAGCTCTGATCAGATATCTGCTTCCCGGCCATTGGGAACAACCATTGAGACTCTTTCGACATTGATTTCGTCTAAGGCCGCCGGGGCCATGGCTTTCTTGACGGGCTCCAGGATTCCGTAATAAGAGGCCGTCTCTGCCACACTTGGCATTCCAAGAGGCACACAGTTGTAAAAATGTTTAAATGCAAAGTTGCAAACCTGTCAACCTGTAAACCTTGATGCTTGTCAACCAATATGTCATTATGCTTAATTGTCCTATCCACTATAAACAAAATATTTAGATGTTAATATTTGTAAGTTCAAAGTTGTTCTATTTTCATTTTTACTTAATCCTTGCCAATGATTAAAATTGTCTTTTCAAAAGCACTTTCCACCAATCAGACTTACACACTTATTAAAATATTTTATTAAATAAATACAAATAAATACGTAAATTATTTCAACATTGAATAAACTATAGAAAAGTTTTAGAAATAATTTTTTACAAAGTAAATTAATACTAAAAAGCAGAACATGTAGTCTCTGCCTATGGTAGGGACTAAAAATCTCACTTATGTGATTATGATTACCATTATATGATCTTGATTTCTTTTTGCAAAAAGGTTATGAAGGCATGAACCTATTTATTTAAAAGAGATCATTAAAAAATGGAATATGATGTAGATATATTTTAGAGGAAAGGTAGAAAATAAAAAATTCCAATAAAAGGGAAATTTGTTTCTTAATTAAAACCCCCAAGTTGCCACATGGAAAGGGAAAAGGTAGTTATGAAAAAACTATTATAAATGCAATGAAGGAGAATAAGATAGGTTTGTTTCCCTTTGAGATATGGATTATTTTATTATCTCATAACAGACCACTTATGGCTTCTAATGTAATTAATCTTTTATTTTTGAACGAGAGAAGCCATTCACTGACCAAGATTGTGGTTAGGGATTTATGTTGTGCTATGGAGATAGATTAGACTATTATTTTTATTATTTGGTACTCTTAACAACTATCAAAACCATACCTTTTGTGTTGTAGTTTACTCTCACAACATGGTATATATTTCTACTCTCTGTTGTTTAATATTTGGCTAATTAGAATACGGAAAATTTATGTAATAAAAAACAAATTACCAAGGTAAAAGAATCCATCTATAGGATATAGAGGAAGGGATGACTGATTGGTTAATTCATTGAGCCATGTTTCTAGTTAAGAAATGAGTATGATTATATATTTCACTAGGTTGGAATTGATAAGAGAGACATGTCCTATGTTTAGCCCTACATTGGGCGCCTTAATTGTTTGGTCCTTAATATTATATTACAAAGAAGATTAGTTAATTCTATGCCCTTCCCAAAGAAAAGCATTCATTTGAGGATGGTGGTGACTTGGGCCCAACAATGTGAAGGCCATGTGTCAAATGCCTTATGTGTGCATTCATGGTAGACACAAGAGGAGAAGCATGAGTAATTTTTTACTTCATCAATGAAATGTATGATAAAGGAATGAAAATTAACAAAATGCCTAGCAAAAAGAATTGAATAACATAATAACATGTTTTTTATGAAGGAATTTCCATGAAATATTTAGAAAAAACAATTACTTAAGTGAAGTATCAAATATTATTTATAATTCCATATATACACAATAATGATTAGTCTATGTGGTGAACGAAAATTTAAATCATAAGATTTTACAAATATTGTTTTATAATCAATCAAAAGACCTTAACTCAATGGCTAGCAAAAAGAATTGAATAACATAATAACATGTTTTTTAGGAAGGAATTTCCATGAAATATTTAGAAAAAACAATTACTTAAGTGAAATATCAAATATTATTTATAATTCCATATATACACAATAATGATTAGTCTAGTCTATGTGGTGAACAAAAATTTAAATCATAAGATTTTACAAATATTGTTTTATAATCAATCAAAAGACCTTAACTCATTGGTAACTGTTTTTTGGTGGGGAGCATTTGACTTTTCTCTTTTCTAAATATCCTATTGAGTAAACTAAGGGAATCTTAGTTTTTATTTGAGGTTTTTTTATTATGGAGAACAACTTTTTTAAGTAGTGGTTGACACCATTTTAAGAACAATTCAAGGTTATTACATTTATACATCAATAAGTGGAGTTGTAGAGCAACCACCCTTTAATTTTAAAGGATTGTGACTAGTTGTTCTATCAGTGTTAAGTTAGACTAGTTAGCAATGTTTATGTTTGTAGGTGGGTATGAAGTTATAATAGGTTTTTCTTAAGAAGATATTTTTTTTGGATCGACACTATTGTGGCTAGGATAGCTTGGATTAGTTCTTGTCTTTTCTTGTGATGGGCATAGGATTTTGTTGTTGTGTTTGGCATATCAAATGGATCAATAATTGTTGGAATGTGTAATATTAATATTACATGTGTAATGATGTCATAACATGTCTTATCTAACAGTGGAAGGCATCAATGACTCTAATCTTATGCAAAAGGAGTTATCCCATGTGTATCATGGAGAAATATTCTCATATTACCATTCATTATATAAACAGGTGGAAAATCATTTATCCCACATGTGTTTTGGGATGTAATTCTTCCATACCTCTTGGTATATAATAGAGGTGAAGGAGATTCCTTGGGCATATGTTGAGAATTATATTCTTATGTTGTTGAAATCCATGAAGCATGCAGTTTGGAGTGGAGCTCAAGTGTAATATTGGAGATGTTGGAAGAATAAATAAGACAATACCTTCCCATGGATGTGTTATACCTCAAATTGTCACATTCATGTGTCATGCTTGTTTTCATGCTTCATCGCCATGAGAATTATAGTTTTTATACTCCCTAAGGATGTTTGGACCCTTCAACAAGTGGTTAGTTCACTCCGTAGACCAATTTGGGAGAGAATCCCATCATTTGGCGGTCGAAAACCACTTTCCCAAACCCCTATTTGATCCTTCTATGAAGAGTGTCACCCTCTTTCTTTTCTCGAGGGAGGGACAAAAACCAATTTCTAATGTTAGGGGAGTGACAATCTTCCCTTTTGTCCCTCGGTATCCTTCTTTGGGGGAGCGACAATCTTGGTCCAACTACTTTGGCATGGACCTAGGAATGAGATTTGGATAAGATTTTGGATAGGAGGTTCCATGCTTCAAATCCTCCCTCCCTTTCCATTCCAAGGAGGCTAATCCTTCTTGATCCATCATATCCTCCCTTGATCCATCCTTTAATCCATAGTAGTTAATGAGGGCCATCCTTGGGTGAAATATATGGAAGAAGAGAGTATCCTTACTCTGCTCAATTATAGAGTGATACAAGGAAAGAAAACTTGGAGACACCATCCTTATGCTAGTTTTATTATCAAGTGGCATAGAAGGAGAGCTTGGAGGAGGTGATGTTGCTAAGGAAAGTATAACTTATGATGTACTTCTTTATGGCTTTCCACTCAATACAAACTTGGCCTATTTCTTCCAATTTCATGTCTTTCATGATGAATGTACGAATTTGTCTATCTTTTCATAGTTAGATATCTATTTATATACTTGTTGCTTTGGAAAAGGTGTTCTATTGTGCTTGTGAACGGGTCCATAATCCCATATCTCAAGGATAGGAGATGGATCAACCAAGGAGCAGCGAGGACAACCATCGAAAGTGAGGTAGGTCATCCATCTCCTTTGTTTCTTCCATAGCTTGTCTGCTTGTGTATGAAATAGGTCTAGAAGGATGTTAGTGTCCACTTGTTCACTTTTGTCTTGGATTGGGGAATAGGGAACCACTTATAATCCAAGAGAACTTCTACCTATCCGTAGGGATAATTTTCTACCATAGAAACTAGCGACCATACTGGGGACTTTCCCTAGCTTTACTAGCCCTTTGAGTGATTGTTTGGATGATTGAATCTCTTCAAGTTGGTTTTTTCTTTTCAATTCTTTCCTTCCCCAATCATCATTGTGAAGTATCTTAAGCCTAGAACCTAATCCACCCTATTATTTTAGCAAGAAGAGTCATTTATTTGACTTTCCAAGACTTTGTACCCCCCTAGAGAAGCTTACAGAGTGACAATATCCTTTTGTCCCTCCCCTCTAGTTATTCAAGGAGTGACAAAACCTAGTTTGTCCCTCCCTAGTGGTCCATCAGGGTGCAACTATACCCTTTTGTCCCTTTATCTGTGAAGTTACAGGAGCAACATCCCCTGTCTGGGGAATTTTTCAGTCCTTTTTGCTTGGATTTGCCTGGTTTGTTGCATCATGATTTTGTGTGAACCTTTTCTTCTTGATAGATTCTCTGTATGCCTTTGATTGAGTTTTTAAGTGCTTTTTAATTCCTATTTGGTCTCTTTTCTTTCCTTTCCAATGCTTGGATGTGTGACATCAACCTAGGCTAACTTGATCCTTTGTTGAAGTCAACAACCTTTCTGATTTGATTCTTCTCATCTAGTGGCATTCAGACCTCCCTAAACTTAGTTATAAACCTCCCAAAACTTATTTAAGTGTGTTTGGTACCTAGTTGGTTGTGTTTGGGACCTATTTGATTAGTTTGGAATTGAAGTGTGTCGGTTGGGTCATTTGCATTTTGGTGCTTGTTTAGGTAAACCATTGATCCCTATAGAGCCTAAGAACCATGTAGCCCTATCATAACTCTTCATTTCCACTTATTTGTTTTTGGATTGAACATTAAAGGTTTCGAAAAGTTCCTCTTTTCATTGTTTGGTTTGTTTGGTTTGGAGATTGGATAGTTTGGGTTTGTTGCAAGTAGCAAGCCTTAAAGGCCTTTGAGTAATCCAAGTCCTTTAAAGTCTTGTTAGTTGGGTAGATTTGTTATCTTATTTGGCTTCTTTGGTATTGCCTCGTTTCCAAAAGTCATTGGAGTACTTTTATTTCGAAATTGAAACAAAAAATTGTCTTTTGAAGCCCCTTGTGCAATTTAAAATCTCTTGAGAAAGGAAAACTTTCTTTGTCTTCTTTGCTATTAGATCTAGTGCAATTGACATTGAATTTTGTTAATAGAAACAAAAAAGATTGCATTTACAGCTTTGAATTTAGTTTGGAAGTGTTTGGAAAGTGAAAAGTTTTCTTTGTCTTCTTTGGTTTTAAGGTCCTTACAAGTGAAATCAAATCTTGTATATTGAAACAAAGAAGTTTATTTTGAGTCTTTTAATGCAATTTAAGAGTCTTTGAAAGAAAGAAAAAATATCTTCATTCCTTTAGTTCTTTTTCAAATAACATTGAATCCTTTAGGTTGAAACAAAGTAGTACATGAATTTCGGCTCTTTGTAGAAGTTTTTGGAAAAGAAGAAAACAAGAAAAAAAGTCTATCATTTTTGGTGTTTGATTGAAAAGGATTGCCTTTCATTTTTGGATTCTAGGATTGTTTGTTTAGTTTGGCACTACTTTCCCCATTCATTGAAAAAGAGAAGTGAGAAGTTGTACATTGCATGAAAAGTGAATTGTTTTTACATTTCATTGGGTGTTTACATTGAGAAGAAAAAGAACTCATCTCCCTTGCTTAAAATAGTTCATCGAAGCGAATATTTGCATTTGCATTTAGTTGTATGGTTTAGAGTCAAGTCATCACACCATAATTTTCACCTCTGTACCCTTTGAGTAAAAAAAAACCTTAAAATCAACCAACATGCTAATAAAATTATTCAGACTTTTTATTTTATAGCACACCAACAGTAGTATAGGGATTAGAGATGTTGGACTAGGAAAAGTGAGTAAATTGTCCAAGAGTTACTAAAATGAGACTAGGAACATTAATGAGCGAAAATCCATTAGTAGTGTAAAGTGCTTGTTGGGAAAGATCCTCTAACACAAGAGTAAAGTTGTAGGATAAGTCGAGAAGAGTGCTCAGACATGTCCCTGACATTCTCTCTCAATGGATTTATGCGAGTTAGGGAGTAATCTTAGTAGCGGAAAGTCCTCAGGGTGAAACCACTATCTGAGTTGCTTCGGGGTCTAAGACAATTGTCTTACATTCCCTTCTTATTCATGGAATCCCTCTCCCATGACCATTCCACCAAACCACCAAGCGTGAGGTGGTAACCTTAGTTTATTTTCCTAGGTTATCTCACAGGTGATTGTAGTGGCGGTGCTATCGGTACTTAAGACAGATGTGCAACACGCGATTTTGGATCCTTAGGAGGGTACTCAGTTGCGTCTGGTACTTACACCTCTAGAAGTCCATTATGGAGTACTTGTGGGTACATATATCTCATTTTTTTCACTAATGGATATATATCCCATCTTTGGAATATCCCTTACTTATGTATTGCTTGGTTGATTAACTTTATTTCCTTTTAGGGGTGTGTTCTTCCCGCATTCGTAGTTGGCCCTAGGAGTCATTTTTTTTCACACTGACTAACTGAGGTCTGCGAAGATCTCATATAATGAAAGGGTTGGATCCTGAGGAGCAAGGGCCTACAACTTCACAACATTCACATCATTCTTCCACTGAGAGAACTATTAACGAAGGAACCCCCTCTGGATTTGGAAGTATTGATCCCTTCAACAATCAGATTGAAGGAAAGGTTGAAACTATTACAAAAGGACATGTCCCTCCGGAAAACCCCATCTTACTAGAACTATTGATCCGATACTCATAGAATTACCTTATATTAGATAGTTTGACGCCTCTTCTGCTTATCAATTGCCACTCAACACATATAATAGGCAACCTTCAGATATGATTTTGATACCATGTCATTCTTCCGATCGATTAGCCACATTGCCTTTATTACCGACTGCCACTATAGATAATCCCATAGGAAACACCATGGCTCATACTTCCATCACTTATTCTTTATTGGGAACTTCATTGGCCCAGAGTATCTCCTAGGTTAGCCAGGTGAATCTGACCTTACCGTTCCTGCACATGAACCCTCTCGCATTTGACTCAAGTCACACCTCTACTCATAGAGAGTTACCTAGGTTTATACCAAGTGTCTACTTGGTGTTTATTTACCATAATACTCTAATCAAGTAGCTCATCAAGGTGTAACATCGGGTCCTATCACCAATAGTTTCACCCAACCCTCCCTCCCCCAAATAGGTAATATTATGGTGGTTACACAAACTGTTCCATCAAATTCTGGCACCACCCCGATGGTAAATCCATTTGTATCTTACTCAGGGGGCCAAGCTATGAATGGGGGGGAAATTCACATAGGTATCAACCCTTATTTTTTGGGAAACAATCAATTTGGGGGCAACAATCCATTTTAGGGAAAACTTCTATTGGCATCCAACCGTTTATGGGAGGACCAATTTCCCAACTCAGCACCTCCATGGCTACTGCTACATCCCTTTCTACTAGTTTACCATATCCAAGAGCCACAAATGTTCCATGGGGTCAACCTAATCTGACAGGTATTCCTCCGCAAGGAGGCCTACTTATCCAACCTATGAACCCCATTGTTCCTATCTCCCATTTCCCCCAAAATCCATATGTGGGAGGACCAACTAGTTTCAATGTCCCATCTCAATCAACCTTAGGTCCTACTGGTATTTCGATACCCCATAATTATTACCAGTATCCTCAAATCAACTAGCAGTCACCTTTTTTCTCTATATTAGATTTTCCTGACCTATCACGTTTGACGAATGATCCCATACAATATGCCCAATTCTAGCCACCAATCCCCACCAAACTACCATCTGATATTCCAAAATTTGATGGGACTCTAGTAGAGGATCTTAACAACCATGCCATGACCTACCATCTATGGTGTTGTTATAATTCTTTAATGGATAACTCCATTCGGTTGAGACTTTTTTAGAGGACTCTCACTGGCACAGCCGCTAAGTGGTACATTGAATTACCACAACAATTCTTTAGTGATTTCAATTCCCTTTCCATGGCATTTTTGACACATTTTCAGTTAACAATTCAATATGAAACTAGTATTGATATTTTTACTTTGCTTAGAAAATCCAATTCCACTCACATATCTAATCATATTCATGAGTGGAAATGACACCATCGATTAATTAAAGCCAACATTCCAGACCGAATTTTAGCTAATTGGTTTACTAAGTCACTTTTTCCACCCATATCTAGGGATGTTTCTATGGGAGGTGTTGTTACTGAAGAGAAAGCGATTAGTCGTGCTCAATACTTGGATTTTGTATATACCCAATTCAACACATTATACGATTTGATCCCTAATGCTCCCCATACTACCAATGACCCTTCGAGACCACCCACAAAACCTCATGCTGATGGTATTGTAGGTTCCATAAAAAAATGGTCTATTACCCAATTGACTAAGCAACAAAGCCAACCAACTTATACCCCAGCCTTAACATGAATTGGTTCAAACACGAAGACTACTCCACCTCTCGCTCAAACCTCCAAGGTGAATTCCATCCAACTCGTCTCATCTCAACCATCTGGAGGTAAGAATAAGAACGAAGGGAAATCCAAAAAAATTTCAAACCAGTGGGAAAATAAAAAAATCCAAGATCCTACTACTGAAACCAAACCAAAGAGAAAGGAAAATTTTCCCTACCTAATCTATGGAGACGACCATTACATGAAGGATTTCCCTCATCGCAGTGGGGTCACTAAATTCCTGAAAGGAAACTACCAACCGGTAGTATTAACTAACCCTTTCCCACCTCAACAACATCAAATCATTGCTCACAACCCTCCGTAGGGGGGAAATGGGAGTCATCCTCATCATGTGGATACTTCCTCAACTACTCAAGTCCTTATGTGTAATGATACAATTGGATTAACCACCAGGTCACATAAATATGAACCTATCCTGGACATGAACACTAATGGAAGTTATACGAATAAAACATCCACCTCCACTACCCCTCCAACTCCTGGCCCTCTTCAAATAGAGAATCCTATTACTGACTTTTTTTGTGCCCATCAAAGAGCACAATTCGTAAAGCGACATTTAATACAAGTGCTCATGCTGCCCAAAATTACAATATTATTGAGGACTTAGCACAGGCACCTTGTGCCATGTCAACTCTCTAAGTTCTACAAAACTATCCCAGTAAGCATAGAACCTTGTTTCCAGCTCTTAAGTTGTAGACCCTAATACTTCCAATACCATTATGTTCAATCTTGAATAATTGAAGTCGAGGCTTTTTCATCAACTTGTGTTCCAAATACATACAAACATATGTGGGAATAATATCCATCGGACCATCTTGTACTAAGGTGCCTTGATGTCCATCATGCCTTTATCATGTTTGAGGGCTATTGTCTCTCCTGAATCATAATCAGTCTCCCACCACGCTTAAGGATTTTGGAGGTCGTGGTTTTCAACCTTATGGAATTTTACCATCTTTAGTCGTGGAATTGTGGGGCAATATTATTTCCATTCATGTGGAAGTAGTTGAAGCCCCTTTGGATTATAACCTATTGCTCGGTCGAAATTGGTTTTATGCGATGACTATCGTTGCATCCTCAGTCTTTCATATGGTACAATTTCCTCACAAAGGTAAAATTGTTACCATTTACCAACTTGACTTTTGCACTCCTGATATCCATAACAACAATGCCAATAATGTCCCACTCTTAGGGAATTTTAAACCTCAATATGAGGATGTGGGAGTAGGCCTTCTTAAGTATTCTCCAATCATGGGATTTTTTCCCTTGTCCGCCCTAGACCTCCCATGGCAAGTTTCTGTGGTAGCACGATTTCATACACGGTGCCACGATCCCCTAAATCATTTGATTATCAGGTATTACCTAGTCCATATAAACTTGACCCTTCAACGGGGGCATTGGAACCTGATATCCCCCCGTTACCCCTATCGGTTCTCTTGGCATGCATTATTTCCAGAGTATTATTCTTCCATTCGATGAAGACCTATTGGAAAGCATGGTCAAGAACCACGAGCATAGTTCATTTTCTGTGTCAAGCTCATTAAAAAATGAAACAAATAACTATGAGCATAGTTCATTATTTATGTCAAGCTCATTAAAAAATTAAACAAACCCCCCTCCCATTGCGTCAATTATTCCACCAGATATAGTACCTAAACCTTCATTTCCTTCACCTGTGTCACTTAATCATCTTCTTCCCGCTCTGGTGAATCTATTAGTAACCACGAGTTTGATCGGGTGAATCAAAAGAGTTAGCGGACGAAACGAAGCTTTGGGTTCATGTCTCCAACCTTTGGATATCATACTAGAGTTAGGACGCTAGATTTTGTTGATCACACTGGGGCCAAAGTTCCAACCTCTGGGAATCATGTTTGGAGAAAACCCGTTAATAGGTATCACCCAAAGTATCGACCTATGGATATCATGTTGGAAAGAAACTTTCCAATGGGTATCATTTTGAGCATAGTTCATTCTCAGTTTCAAGTTTGTTAAAAAATGAAGCAGACGCTTTGAGCATAGTTCATTCTTTGTTTAAAGCTTGTTAAAAAATGGAGCAGACAGCTTGAGCATTCTTTCCACCTATCTTCGAGCTTGTTAAAAACAGTAAGAGGTGTTGAGCTTAATTTTTACTTTTTCGTGCTATGGTTAAAACATGAAAAATATTCCGACCACTTTTGATACCATAGTCGTGCTTGTTAAAATTAAGGAAAAAGGTGTTGAGTTTAGTCTGCTTTTCTTGTACTCGTACAATAATGAGGAAATGTCTGACGAGTATAGGTTTATCTCTCTATCCGGCCTCACTAGACTATTTACGGAAAAGTAACTACGCCGATTTTATTTTTAGTCTTTGTCGTACTTGGTTATCAACCATGACAAAGTCATATTTCAAGTGATAGTTTATCCCTTTTTCGAGCTCGTGAGACTAACTATATGAAAAAGGAACTCTTTGGAGTCTCCTTTAAGCTCTTATAAACTCCCTAAATATGGAAATATTTTCGAGTGAACTTGTTTTCTTTCACGCTCGTTAAAAGTATTTGAAAGAGCGTTTGTTTGGTATAGTCTTGCCTATTTTTCTGGCCTTATGGACTAATTAAGAAAAAGGTATACTCTAGTCAACCATTGACTAGAAGAGTTATCCCTTATATCGTTTTATCGTTTTTCAAGCAAGGAGACAAAATTTATGAAAAATAATCATTTTGGAGTCTTCTTTAGATTATTTTCAAACTCTCTAAATGTGAAAATACCATTGAGTTTACCTTCTTTGGACTTGTAAAATAATGCATCGAAGGACCCATATGGGATCAAACCCATCCTTCTTTAGGTTCGTTAAAATATGATTAGGGACTCATCTAAGATGAGCTATACTGAGCATCTATTATCCTCCTCAAGTTTGTTAAAAAACAAAGAGGTACTCATCGATCATGATGGAGAAAAATTGGGGAAAATGGGTCAGTTTCACATTATGGAAGTCAATTATTGTCACCCTTGAACATGGCGCATGTCTACATCTTATCTTACATTTGGATAATCTGCTTTCCTCTAAGTTATACCAATTCCATGATTCATCTTACTCCTTTGGTCTATCCAAAGAATGGCTCAGATATTGTCGCATTATATTTTGGTCCCTATCTTGTTGAGTAAATGCTGCCAAGCCATTTTTCATGTCATCCAACGTTCAAGGTAAGTTTTCCTGAGTTATCCTTTCTACAGCCTTATCAACCTTCTTATTTGTGTTATTATGTGCTCATTTGATCTACCACTTTGCATCACTTTCCTATGTTGGTTTTGTGTCGATGATGTGGGATACATCATGGCCCTCCAATGATTCTATTCATGTCAACTTCAACACATCATCTAGGAGTTAGAGTTAGAAACCAATTAGTACCTCGGGACTTTCATGCCCCAATGGCATGTTTCCTCGCTTTCAACAACATGCTTACATCATTGGCCTCTCATCGAATGATTCCATGAGTGTTCGAATTCAACTCATTTACTCGCATTCATTGGAATGTATTAGGGTACCTTGGGAGTCTTTGTCATTATTGGTGATTTCCCTCACACCTGTTAATGGTTTACATTGATGACCAGTGATCAAGTGGTTTATTATACCATGTTCGACTTCAGGACATCTATTTCCATGGTTATAATCGTACCATTTCGAGATTGAGACAAAGACCCCAAGAACATTTTTTTATGTACTTTACCCAGGTTGTGATGGATATTTTTTTAGTAGGTTCCAGTATGGACATCATGCTGATACTAGTGTGTACATTATTACACAGATCCACTTTGTATTGGTCTGTGGTTTTGTTATTATTGTATCATGGATCCAATGTGTACTTTTGTGGCTATGATCTATTCGAGTCATGTAGATATAGATCCACATTTTATATCGGTGGTTGTATCTTGAGTCAATACTTTTATGGATCTACATTGTATTGGTCGGCATCCATGCTTTGAGTCAGTTTGTAACAAATATGGGCATGCCTACCTTGGTGATGATATTGATATATTATTTTATATTGGTCTGCATCATTCATCCAAATCTATTCCTCTAGTACCCTTGGAACCTAAATCTTGGTAAAGTGTTTCGGGCATTAGATCCTTTCCGACCTCACACTTTAGGGGGCAACTATTACACCTCAAATTTTCATCTTCATCTATCATGCTTGGTTTTCATGATTCATCACCATGAGAAGTATGGTTATTATACTCCTTAAGGATGTTTGGACCCTTCATCATGTGGTTAGTTCACTCCCTAGACCAATTTGGGAGAGAATCCGATCATTTGGGGGTCAAAAACTACTTTCCCAAACCCCTTTTTGAGCCTTCTATGAAGAGTGTCGCCCTCTTTCTTTTTTCCAAGGAGGGACAAAAACCAATTTCCAGTGTTAGGGGAGTGACAATATTCCCTTTTGTCCCTCTATAGCCTTCTTTTAGGGAGCAACAATATTGGTCCAAATACTTTGGCATGGATTTAAGAATGAGATTTGGATAAGATTTTGGATAGGAGGTTCCATGCTTTGAATCATCCCTCACTTTCCATTCCAAGGAGGCTAATCCTTCTTGATCCATCATATTCTCCCTTGATCATATTTATCCATAGTAGTTGATCCTCCAAACCCTATATAATGAGGGTCATCCTTGGGTGAAATAGATGGAAGAAGACAATATACTTACTCTACTCAATTGTAGAGTGATACATGGAAAGAAAGCTTGGAGACACCATACTTATGCTAGTTTTATTATCAAGGGGTTTGGAAGGAGAGCCTGGAGGATATGTTGCTGCTAAGTCAGTTATAACTTGTGATGTACTTATTTATGGCTTTCCATTTAATACAAACTTGGCCTATTTCTCCCAATTTCATGTCTTTCATGATGAATGTATGAATTTGTCTATCTTTTCATAGTTAGATCTCTATTTATATATTTGTTGATTTGGAAAATGTGTTCTCTTGTGCTTCTGAACATGTCCATAATCCCAAATATCAAGGCTAGGAGATGGATCAACCAAGGAGCAGTGCGGACAACCATCGAAAGTGAGGTAGGTCATCCATCTCCTTTGTTTCTTCCATGGCTTGTCTGCTTGTGTATGAACTAGGTCTAGGAGGATGTTATTGTCCACTTGTTCACTTCTATCTTGGATTGGGGAATAGGGAACCACTTATAATCCAAGAGAAGTTCTACGTATCCGTAGGGATAATTTTCTACCATAGGATGTTTCCCCATTTGGCGTTTTACCACATAAATATGGTGTATTGTTATTTTCTCTTCTCTCTTGTTTCTTACATGATTATTGTTGATTGTATGGATAGAAGGCTAGACCAATAGATTCATCATTTGCATGTTATCAAACATATTGTTTTATGTTCATGCATATTCTCACTATTCTAACATGGTATTAGAGCAAGTTACTATGCTCTACCATCTTTGGTATTTTTTTGTTAAATTTTTTTACAAGCAACATTTTATTCAAGGGAAATCCATATTTTGTAGATTTGTCATCTGATCTACAAAACCCTTGTTGTTATTCTCTATATCTGGACATTTTCTACAAGTTTGAGAAACAAATTTCAAACCCTAAGCCTCACTATTTATTTTTTAGAAAATTTTCATGTTTTTTTTGTAGATATAAGTTGAAATACCTTGAATACTAACTTATTATCAAGGATCTATGGTGTTTGTAGGAATATGGTTTGGTTTTTGTTCTTGTTGTGTTTTGTTGTAGGTTTCCATATGGGATGGTGATTGGTTCACAACTTTCCAATTTTTTGACATGTTTTAGGCAGTTTAAGGAAGGAACACACTTTTTGGTATGAGGAAGTGCATGTTCACGCATTTCCTTAAGAAAAAGTGCATCTCACTCGCACTTGTTTTGTATAGAAACTACATGTGTGTTTTTATCGGAAAACATTTCACTGGATATGATTCTTTGATCTCTATTTTTGTTGTAGGTTCACAGATCCATTTGTTAGTTGTTGTTCGGCTTCAGTATTGGTGAGAAATTTATATTTTTTGTCATTTTTCTTCTCTTTGCAACAAGTCAATTTTGTTTTCATTAGGGTTTCATTCTTTTGTCACACTATGACTTCAAAAGTTGTCTATATTATTGCATTAGTTGGATCTAACTATCTCTCTTGGAAGAAAAAGATGATTGATGTTCTCAGGAGTAAGAACTTATGGATATTAGTTAAAGTTTATCAAGCAAAACCAACCGATGACTTGGCAATATGAAAATATCAATCTGATCAAGCAAGAGGACACATTGAACAAATAGTTTTATATAGTCTACAAGTACATATTGTGTCCAAGGATAGCCTCATTGAGGTAAAAATGGAAAACTCTCACTTCTTTATTTGATAAAAGTGATGATGTTTCTGCTTATTATCGCGAAAAGCAAATACATGAGTTAGACCCTAAATATTTTGATAGAATAGAGTTATTTCTTGTTAAAATTAAAACCTATAATGAAAATATAAATAATTGTGGTAAATATTACAAGAAGAATGATAATGCTCTTACTATTCTTGTTGAACAAAATTTAGCTTAATGTTTTGATATGTTCATCCAAACTAGGAATAAAGCTATTGAAATGTCTAAAGGAACTATGAAACCATATTTTAAATATTTGCGTAAAGGTTTGATAAATGAGAAAGATAGACTAATTTCTTATGGTCAATTGTCTAATGATAAATCTCTAGTGGCACATAGTAAAACGAATCCTAATAGAAGTTATAAAAAAAAAATTCTAAGCCACATAATCAAGGATCAACCCCTCACTCTTCTAATGATGATGCTCCTAACATGGTGTCTAATAAAAAGAAAGTGTATAATCCTTGTAAGTATTGTGAAAAAACCAAACACCCTAAATTGTTTTTCTTTAAACGGAGACATGAACTTGTGAAAGCAAAGAAAAGGTCTTCCAAAGAATAGTCAGTGTCCTTATGTGCCTATTATGTTCAACCTATTAACTATTCTTCTAATGTGGAATGGATAATGTATGTTGGTACATCTAACCATATGTATAATACAACTTCTTTATTTAATGCTTATGACACTAAAATGCACACAACACATAAAGTATATATAAGTGATGGTAATCATCTTTAAATTTTAGGATCTGGTAATGTTAATGTTCCTAATGGTACTTTGGAAGTTGTGTTTCATGTTCAATGAATACCCATCAACTTTCTTTCTATTTATTGTGCATGTTAGAAAGGTTATAAATTTGAATCTTGGCCTGTGTTAAAATATATCAAACATAACTCCAAAATTGTTTCTTCTGGTCTTGTTGATCATAATGTTAGATTATATAAGTTTATTGTTTTTAATTCAAGGAAAAATCAACCTTTTTATTCCTATCTTGCTCACAGTGATGAACAAAGTAAATTATGGCATGAAAGATTAGGTCACTTGAATTATGGTAAAATGCAAATGATGTCTAAAATGGTACATGGATTACCTTCAATTTCTTCCACTAAAGGTGTTTATGAAGGTTGTCATCTTGGTAAACATCATAAGGAAATGTTTGATAAAGGTAAAGATTGGTGTTCTAAAGAACCATTGCAACTAATTCATAGTGATATTTTTGTTCCGGTTTAAACTCTTTCTTTGTCTCAAGCAATCCATTTTCTTACTTTTATTGACGACTTTAGTCGTAAATATTGGGTTTATTTTTGGAAACATAAAAGTGAAACATTTGGTATATTTCAAGAATTTAAATCCATGGTTGAAAAAAAATCTGGTAAAAGTATTAAGAATTTGAGAACCGATAATGGGGGGGAGTTCAATAAAAAGGAATTTAATGCATATTTATCTAAGCATGGTATTCAACATCAAAAGACTATTCCTTATACACCTCAACAAAAATGGGCTAGCTGAAAGAAAGAATAGAACTTTGGTTGAAATGGCTAGATGTATGGTTTATTATGAAGGATTACATAAAAAAAATTCAGATGAATCTATTTGTTGTGCTAACTATATCTTGAATCAAGTCCCTAATAAAGCAGTTTTGTAGGTTACTCCCGAAGAAAAATGGAATGGAAGAAAACCCGATATTAGTAACTTTAATATATTTGGTAATAAATATTGGGCACATGTTCCAAATGAAAAAAAGGAAAAAGTTAGAACCCAAGTCTCACAAATGTATTTTAATTGGTTATTGTGAGGATTCCAAAGCGTATATGTTGTTTGATCCATCTACCCAAGGTGTTATCATTAGGCAAGATATTCAATTCAATGATGTTTCTCCTCCTCATGAGTTTGTTGAACCTCATGTTACCTTGAATTTTCCTTCATCTTATATTTCTCCTATATTTGTTACCCCTTCGTATACTTTTGTTCCAAAACTTGATCCTAGTTGACTGTCTTCTTCAAGTGATCCTCCTAAATGTCCCGAAGATACTAGTGTGGTTCCTATTACTACTCCTCTTCCTATTTGGGCCCAAAAAATATTAAATCCATAGATTCTGATATTGGTATTCCTTTCGATACTTGCCAAACTAGATATGACTTTTATCTTATGACTAAGGTATTGGCTACAGATGATCCCTCTACCTATGCTCAAGCTAAAGATAAACCTGAATGGGATAAATCCATGGCTTATGAATATGAATTGTTAATGAAAAACAAGACATGGACTCTTGTTCCTCTTCCTCCTGGAAATAATTTAGTTGGATGTAAGTGGATATATAAAATAAAATTGACTACAAATGGATAGATTGAAAAACACAAAGCTCGATTAGTAGCAAAAGGATTCTCTCAACAAGAAGGTATTGACTATACAAGAACATTTTCTCCAATTGCTGAAATGAAAACAATAAGAACTATTAGTTATCTTGTTGCATCCTATCAATGGGAAATAAAACAAATGTATGTCAAGAGTGTGTTTTTAAATGGTGATCTTTGTGAATACATTTATATGCAACAATCACTTAGTTTTATTATTGCTAAAACTTCAATTTTGGTATGCAAATTGAACAAGTCTTTATATGGTCTTAAACATGCACCAGATCTCAGTATGAGAAAATTGATACTTATTTCTTGAAGAATGGTTTTATACGGTGTATATATGATCCAAATCTGTGCATTAAGAACTTTGATGATGACTTCCTCATTGTGGTACTTTATGTGGATGATCTTATCATTACTAGTAGCTAGCTTATATTTATATAGGAACTGAAGAATAATCTTAAAAAGCAATTTGAAATGGTTGACTTAGGCCTACTGCATTATTTTTTGGGCCTACAAATTTGGCATATAGTTGATGGTATATTCTTGTATCAGCCTAAGTATGATACATATTTACTTGCTCGGTTTCATATGAGTGATTGTAATCCTCCGCCTACGCTATTATAGTCCAGTGTAAAGTTAATTGTTACTTATGACATCCCTCTTATTGATATCACTTTGTGTCATTAACTTGTGGTGATTTTGATATACTTGACACACAATAGGACAAATATATCTTTTGTAGTCAATATAGTTTCAATATTTATTCAAAATCCTCATGAAATTCATTAGAAAGCAACAAAGAGGATTCTTAGATGTTTACAGGGGATAGTGCATTATGGTGTTTCCTATTCTAGCACAGCTACCACTTCTTGGTTATACAGATTTTGATTGGGTAGGATATGCTTCATATAGAAGGTCTACTATAGGGTACATCTTTCATCTTGGTTCAGGTCCGATTTCATGGTCCAATAAGAAGTTAAGAACTCTTTCTCTTTATTCTTGTGAAGCGGAGTTCAAGAAATCTAAGGAAGCAACTAAAGAAGAAGTGTGGATTTGGCAAGTTCTTACAAATATTGGACTAGTTTAGAAGTCTCCCAATGAATTAATATGTGACAATCATAATGCAATCCAGCTTGCATACAATTCAGTGTATCACTCCAAGACTAAACACATTGACTTGGGTACTCATTACATTTGATATCTTGTTGCGGATAGTGTTATTTGTTTGGAGTATTGTCCCATTGAAAATCAAGCAGTTGATATCTTCATCAAATCCATGACAAAAGAAAAGTTTGTGTATCTTCGCAATCTGTTGGAAATGCGAGAAGTTGTCATCAAGGGGGAAATCTAATGTGATGCCATCTTCCTCCATATATGTGGTGTTCTCCTAGTCATCATCAAGGGGGGAGTGTTGGAATGTGTAATTTTAATATTACATGTGTAATGATGTCTAGTATGATGATGTAGGATGTCTTATCTAGCACTGGAAGACATAAATAACTATAATATTACATTAAAGGAGTTATCCCACATGCATCATGGAGAAATATTCTCCTATTACTATTCATTATATAAATAGGTGGAAATTCATTTATCTCACATGTATTTTTGGATGTAATTCTTCCATACCTCTTGGTATATAATAGAGGTGAAGGAGAGCCTTTGGGCATATGTTGATAATTATATTCTTATGTTGTTGAAAAGTTTTGAAGCATATGTGTAGTGGAGATCAAGTGTAATATTGGATATTTATGAAGAATAAAGAATACAATACATTCCCATGGATTTTCCCCATTTGGGGCTTTACCACATATATATAGTGTATCGTTATTTTCTTATGTCTCTTGTTTCTTTCATTATTATTGTTGCATGTATGGATAGAAGGCTAGACTAATAGATTCTTTCTTTGCATGTTAGCAATCATATTGTTGTATGTTCATGCATATTCTCAATATTCTAACAATAACTAGGATTGTATTTCGAAATATTGAAACTAGGATTGGATTTCAAGACCTTCCATCATTTCCAAGGAGGGAAGAGATCGACTTTAATAGATATAGCAATGGTGTAGTACAAAGTGTTTCAACTACTATAATTTAGTCATAAAAACATGAGTTTATGAGCTTCATGATAAATCTATAGAATGAACTGAAGTGGGTTTTGATTTTTGATAAATAACCAATGTGAGTGTTTGATGGTGTTACCCTATAATCACAAACTAATGATCATGTTATATTGTCGTAAAGGCATCAGAAGAGGCAAGGGCATACCCAATTTCTATTGTGAACATAAATGTTATGTTATGGACCATCATAAAAGAATGCAATGCTAATAATTCGTGTTTGGAAATGCAACACTTGATAGGGTTTATGGCACTCGACTGAAACATAGATAATGGGGTTAAGGCTTACTTATTGTGGAATGTAGTTGATTATTATGCTAATGCTATGGATGTGGTTACCTCTAAGTAGGTGAAGTTTCATATGTTAATGTTAGCATAAGGAAACCAAACCATGTTCTAATCCATATATTCTACTTCATTTCATACAACCAATCATCTCTTTGTATAGTAGTTGTAGCTTTGATTTTGAGCACCTCCCCAAATTGATTTTATGAGAATTTGCAATGGCATTCTATCTATATACATTATTAAATAATGAAAATAAACCAAATTCCTCCTAATATTTTATGATCTATTGATCCTGACAACGCCTACGACTTGATATGGTAATGGCACTAATTTTAGGAAGTGGCATACAATAATTAGGGTATCGATTTGTTTAGTTCAGATGATCTTTCCCACATGACCATATTTAAGCTTTTATAATCAGCAAGAGACCAAGAAGGTAACCCAAATTAAGAGCTGGAAGGTGATTTAGGACAAAGAGAATGAATGTTGTGTACTTTTCTTATGGTTATGGGAAGGCTTTCCCTATAGAGATTACCTAGGATAAATAAGGTGGTTTTGACTTCAGGATAATAGAGCTAGAAAAGGTGACCTGGTTATAAAGAGACTTTCCTTTCTATAGAGATTGACTACTAACCAAGCTATAATCTCCATTATTGGATACACCACAAGAAAAATTATTTGGGCCCATGAAATTATAAGCCAAATAATTGAGTAGTCAAATTTTCATCTTCATGGCATAGTGATTCTAGCTAGGTTGTTGAATTTTCATTTTGGCCTCCACAAACCTATAGATGAATCGTAGTCCACTAACACTTGTTGAAATGTAACCTTTCCTTAGTAACCTCGCCTCTATGACCTTGATTTTGTAGAATCATAGCCATGCATGTAATTCAAGCATGTACCTTTCCATTTGTGTGCATAGTTAGAGATATTGCTCATTATATGATGCCTAGACTACGTTATGACTGGATCTATGGCCGTGATGAAGTGAAACGCGAGGCTTTTTGTAGAATGGATAGAAACTATTTCTTTTTTTCTTTTGACATTTCACAAAATCAACCTTAGCTTCCTCTTCATGTAAACATTCTATCATGTTTCGTAGAGCACATGCAATAACTGATGTTGATTCTTAAATTATCTCTAGAGGAATTGTCAAATTGTTCCCCTTGCTATTTTCTTGTGAATTCAATCTATTTAGATCAAGGAAGTAAGATTTCAAGCTAGAACATGGGAAATAAGCTAGAACTAGTAAAATACAAGTGATTCTTAAAACAACCTACTTTTGTTTTTTCAACTAGATTCAAAAGCTTGTTCCATTGTCCTTTCCAGATTGAGAGCTCATTGAATCTCCATCAACTTAGGGAAATCTAGAAGACTTCTCAAGGAAAGGAAAAGTTTTTAGTGATGAGGTTCAGTTCGAGCTTACATTCATGAATAGAACCAAGTATGGGGATCACTTATACCCTAGTTCATTTTTAGATAATGAACTACTAGTCTTGGGAATGAATTGCTAGTCTTGGTGCAAGTGTCAAGAGCTCCAAAATAAATTAGGTCAAGCTTGAGGTCTTGAGCACTTAAATTTTTGCATATGTATGGAAACTTACATATGTGTGTGGAAGCTTATTAAGAAACACAAACACAACTATAATGAACACCAACAATTGTCACTAAGTAAGAACAACAACATATAACCATGCACATAATGATGCACATAAATTAACCCAAGTCATAAAAAAACTTCATAAAATAAAATGCTATTAAAAATAATGTTAAATAACATATAACGTTAATGCACATATAAATATTTAACATTAATTTATTAACAAATCATAATTAGATATCCCTTCCTTCATAAATCAAAGGCATCTCAATATGAGGTCAAATAAAAATAAAAACCATTTGATTAATGAGAATAAAGAAGGTAAACAATTTGGGCATGTCAATATGAAGTAAAATAAGGGAAAGCTGCGTTGCAGTATATTCCCTGCCAATAAGTGAATGCATCTCACACGTGGCAATGATTCGGGGAACAAAGCCATAAGTTGTACTGTGTTAAACTTTAAGTTGCAGAATGCTATGACATGGGACAGCGAAGTGGGAACACAAATCCACTCATAACCCTTCGACATGAAAACTCAAAAGCTCCAGTATGTGGTGCCTTAACTCCTAACGCTTTGACTTGAAAACTCTAAAGGCCCTGATGGTGAGATTAAAAAATGCCAGCAAATTGCTAGTATGTGGTTCTTCTTGCCTCTTAACCTAGGAAAACTTGAAAATTTTATCTGATAGCAATTACAACGACAAAACTAAAATATCCATGGATATTTAGTGGCTCTTGTTGAATTGTAACCTGCATATTTTCAAACTCATCATGTGGTTCTTGTTGAATCGTAACTTGCACATTGCAACCATGTGGTTCTTGCTAACTCGTAACCCACTGTGTGATCCTTGTTGACTAGTACCCCATGAAGGCTTAAAATTTCGATCCGATAACAAATACAATGAAAGTAAGACTGACTAACTATGAATATCCAACGAATCTGTCACATATCTCAATACTCAGAAAAGCCAAGCTTCGTAGATGAGGCACCTTTGGGGTATTTTTTGAGGATATCTACTCTTTGTAGAAATTACCGATTTGAATTCATATTTATCAATATTTATTTGTATTTAAACAACCTTTTCCTTTTGTTGGTGTTTTTGTGTGCTTCTAACCATGAAATTCCCAGTACATATTTATTTGCTTTGCGTGACATTATCTTCCATCATCATCCATGTAGTTTGTGCAGAAGAGATGATTGCAAGATCCATACTCAGACCTTCGTACCACCAACCCTTCTGGCACTCTCCCAACAACAATTTCAGATTCGGAACAATCTCTTATAAAACATTAAAAGAATTGGTTTTATTTGTCTTTAACCAAAAACATTTTCAAAAATCAATCACAAAAATAAATTATTTTTATCTTTGACCTCTATTTTGTCAAAAACATTGAAATAATTGACTGAAACTTGATGAGGAAGGGATGTAAGGTATATGCCCAACTCCTTTGAATAAGGCCAAGTAGTTAGCAATGGACAAATAATTAATGTAGAAAGGGTATATCTGTTAATTAAGGCCCATTAGGTAATTCAAATTTATTCATCCTCATACAAAGTCCTTGGAATTTGGCGGAATGACGAGCAGGGCGACGGTGAGCAGACTGACAGCGACCAACTGCTAGGGTTTCATCCCTCCTCTGTTTGAGTCCTCCATGAATGGATCCCCCTCCGGATCCGAGTCTAGAGGAAAGACGACGTTTTATGGATGAATATTTTCGGGCTTTGGTGGCCTCCACGCCTCCAGCTCCTCCTCAGGATTCGGATTCTAGGGATGCAAACTTTGTCAAGCGAGATGCAGCTCCACGCATTCAGATCATGTTCGCTACTTCAAGATTGAAATCTCTTGCTATGAGCGAGAGGGGTATGATTAGTCAATTCACTGGGGTTTGGCCCTAGCCAAAAACTATGGACTCTTGGATTAACAAAAGCTGGATGCCTTTGATCTCTGGTGGTTTGCAACATTGTTTTTGTGGTAAGGGTTTCTTTACTTTTTTGTTTGAAAATAAAGAGGACAGAGATCTTATTTTCAGGATTGGACCTTACTTCATGGGTCCTCGCCGATTATGCCTTAATCGTTGGAGCTTATATTTCGATCTAGAAAAGGATGTGCCCTCAGCGGTTCCGGTTTGGGTTCATCTCCCTCACCTTCTGTTGCACTGCTGGAATGATGAAACCCTTCAGGAAATAGAAAACTCCCTTGGAAAATACATCGACAAGGCAGAACCAAAGGGACCTCTGTTTTCTTTTCTTTTCTTGTGCAAGGATCTGTGTGGAGGTTGATCTGTAAAAAGGGCTTCCATAAGCAGTTAACTTGTTCATGGATGGATGGGAGCACTGGAAAACGGTATACTATGAACAACTTCCTTTTAAGTGCAAGAAGTGTCATGAATATGGACATTTTGTCAAAAACTCTCCAAAAGCAGCTCAAGAAATTCTAGAAAAAAAATCAAGAGGAAGGTCGGAAGCAAGTAAAAAGGGGAATGAAAATGCCTCCTTCAGATACGAATACCCTAGTCGGATCTCAGCTAGAGAAAAGTAAGGAGCAAAACCAAGAAGGAAAAGGAGCTACCATCAGTAACAAGTTTCAGGCATTAATCACAGAAGCGGGAGAAATTATAATGACAGATCCACTAGAAACAGATCTAGAAAATAATGAGGCTCCTAATATTATTAGCATCCCTACCCCTATGCTCAGAGATGAGAGGATTGAACAAATATTAGAGGGTTCCTCAACCCTCGAAGGATCCTGGGCCACAATAGTAAAACAAAGCAAAGTCATCCCACAAGCTATCTCTCCTGATATTTCCTCCTCTCACAGATCTCAGGATACACAAGATCTAGGTCCTCCCCCATCCACCATAGGAAGAAAATCACAAAGGTATCATAGAGAACAGGAAGCCGAAAGGGAGATAGAAATTGGATGACAACGGAGTCTTGAGGAAACCAAGCTACTTCAAAACCCCAAAGGCACATGAGGAACCAAAGCAGAGGGTAGATATCGAGCAAGGTCATAATCGATCAAGAAATAATGAAAGCAAAATCTTGGAACTACAAGGGTTTGGGAGGCTCATCTAAAGTAGAAGCTATAAAAGAAATGATAAAATATGAAAAACCAGACATGTGCTAATCCAAGAGATGAAAATGACAAATGTTGAGGTATTGGCACTCTCACGTCTTTTTGGAAAAATAACCAGGGAAGACCTATAAGCTCCAGAGGAGCATAAGGGAAAATAACAATGTTTTTTTTAAACAAGTTCTTGTTAAGTTTAGCCTAAATTAACAAGCAAGATCACTGAAAGAAACACAATCACAAGATAGACAAAGATTTACCCCGAGAAACCCTCATGGGGTAGAAAACCCAACAAAGCTTTCCTCAATATAGATAATCAACCCAATACAATATGTAGTCCTCAACAAGAGCTCCTTCTCCTCCTATGTAGACTTCTCTCTCTCCTATACGCCAATCACAAGTGATTGAATGAATGAGATAAATGAGGAACACACCTCCTCTATTTATACTCATGTTCTAACTGAATTTTCATCCTAATGGGGCCGACCTCTCCTAAGAGAGTCTAATAACCCCTAAAAAGTTAACTCAGGGCCGACCTCACATGGGAGATCTAATAACCCTAGTTACCATACTTCCTCGGAGGAACAAACATTTTCGGATATACAATAGGGTCTCCTCGAAGGAATGGAACATCTCTGGAATAATAAAATACAAATATAATATTCTTTGAAGTTACAATATTTCAACACTCCCCCTTAACGGGAAGGATATTATAACAACATCTAAAGGAGAAAGGAGTCATTAACTACATGGTACATGATACATCTATAAATCATTGGAATCTTTCTTTATACATCATCATCAATAAATCATATAGTTACTGGAACATAATCAATACTGGAACATCAACATCTTCAGTATTGAGTCTTCATCTTCTGCAGCACTCGAACAGCTACAACAACAACATCAACATATGGATCTTCTGGATCATCTCGATCGACAACATCTCGATCATCATCATCTGGATCATCTCGATCAACAGTATCATCATCTCAATCACCTCGATCATCATCATCTGGATCATCTCGATCAATAGTATCATCATCTCGATCATCTCGATCATCATCATCTAGATCTTCTAGATCATCTCGATTGACAACATCTGGATCATCTTGATCGACAACAACATATCGATCATCATCATCTGGATCATCTCAATCAACAGAATCATCATCTTGATCATCTCGATCATCAGCATACTCTGCAATACACATGATCCTCCCTTTCTGGATTATGGGATCCTGGATAGTCCTTCCTTTCGGAATTACGGAACTCTAGTCCATCAACTCTGGTGATCCTTCCTTTCGGAATTACCGGATCCTGGACATTCCTTCCTTTTGGAATTACAGGACTCTAGTCCATCAAATCTAGTGATCCTTCCTTTCGGAATTACGGGATCATGGACAATCCTTCCTTTCAGAATTACGGGACTCTAGTCCATCAACTTTAGTGATCATTCCTTTCAGAATTACGAGATCATGGACAATCCTTCCTTTTGGAATTATGGGATCCTGGACAATCCTTCCTTTCGGAATTACGAGATTCCAATCCATCAACTCTGGTGATCCTTCCTTTCGGAATTACGGGATCCTGGACAGTCCTTCCTTTCGGAATTATGGGACTCTAGTCCATCAACTCTGGTGATCCTTCCTTTTGGAATTACGGGATCATGGACAATCCTTCCTTTCAGAATTACGGGACTCTAGTCCATCAACTCTGGTGACCCTTCCTTTCAGAATTACGGGACTCTAGTACATCAACTCTGGTGATCCTTCCTTTCGGAATTACGGGATTCTAGTCCATCAACTCTAGTGATCCTTCCTTTCGGAATTATGGGATCACTGTCTAAGTATGATCAATCCTTGATCCATTTAAGACACCTCTCATGTCTATGGACGATGAAGTCTAGATCTACTTACAGGATGATCAATCCTGATTCATTTAAGACACCTCTCATGTCTATGGACGATGCAGTCCAGATCTACTTACAAGATGATCAATCCTGATTCATTTAAGACACCTATCATGTCTAAGGACGATGCAGTCCTCTCGTCCACCTAGATAAACTCTAAGGACCACACATCAACTTCATCGTCGGTATCACCAATACAGGTATCCACATCATCGACCTCACTGTCGGTATCACCAATACAGGTATCCACATCATCGACCTCACTGTCGATATCACTAATACAGGTATCCACATCATCGACCTTACTGTCGATGCAAGAAATCTCATCATCAGTGACCACATCACTCCCCCTTTCGGGGAGGGTCCTTCTAAACTACACCAATCTTGTCTCGGAAATACTCAAACTTCACTCGAGATAGAGGTTTGGTCAATATATCAGCAACTTGTTCGTCAGTGCTCACATACTCGATCTTGATAGCTCCTTTCTGCACCATATCCCATATATAAAAATATCGGATCTCTATGTGCTTTGACTTATCATGGAACACTGGATTCTCTGTCATCTTGATACAACTCTGGTTGTCACACATGATCACAGTGGGTTCCATCTCTAAGTCAAATAATCCTGATAACAACTTCTGAAGCCATATTTCTTCACAACTAGCAGAGCAAGCAGCAATATATTATGCTTCAGCTATACTGAGAGCCACACTAGACTGCTTCCTGCTAAACCATGAGATCATGGCAGATCCCAGACAATAACATCCTCCCGATGTGCTCTTCCTATCTGATACACTTCCTTCCCAATCAGCATCTGTGTAGCCATACAATCTGAAATCATGATCTCCAAGATAACATAGACCAAATTCTATCATACCCTTTAGGTACCTCATCACATGCTTTGTATCTATCAGGTGAACTCGTTTAGGTTCCACTAGATACTGAGTTAGAGTGTTCACAGCAAAGCATATATCTGGCCTGGTATTTGTCAAGTACATTAGTGACCCAATAATCTGTTTGTACAGAGACATATCCACTAACTCTGATGAGTCATCAGCTAACAGCTTCAAGTTGGAATCCATGGGAGTGGCCATGGCTTTACATTCCAACATATCAAATCTTTTCAAGATTTCCACAGCATACTTTCCCTGGTTGAGAAAGATTCCTTATGGGCCTTGCCATACTTCCAGACCTAGGAAGTAGTGCATCAATCCGAGATCTTTCATCTCAAACTCTAAAGAGAGTTTCTTCTTGCACTCGATAATTTGTTTCTCATTTCCTGTCAAAAATAGATCATCCACATATAGCAACAATATAACAAGTTCATCATCCATAACCTTGAGTCAAGATTAGGATCAGCTTTACTTTTGGTAAAGCCCAAGCTTGTCAAGAAACTGTCAATTCTTCCATACCAAGCTCTAGGAGCTTGCTTCAACCCATACAAAGCCTTCTTTAGTTTGCACACATGGGTTCTTCCATATTCCACCTCAAATCCTTGTGGCTGTTCTATGTACACTTCCTCCTCAGTCACACCATTCAGGAAGGCTGTCTTTACATCCATCTGGTGTAATTTCCACTTCATCATGGATGCAAGTGCCATGATAGTTCTAATGGAAGTGTACCTTGCAACTGGTGCAAATGTTTCTTCATAGTCAATTCCCTCTTTCTGAGAGAACCCTCTGGCCACAAACCTTGCCTTATACTTTTCAATGCTGCCATCCGCAGCATGCTTTATCTTGTATATTCATTTGGAGGATACTACACTTTTGTCCTTTGATTTGGGAACTATATCCCAAAATCATTCTTCATTATTGACTAGTACTCCTCTGTCATTGCCTCAACCCACTCTTTCTTATGGGATGCTTCTTCATAACTAGTGGTTTCTTGATCTACAAGGTTACACATTAAGGCCACATAGTTGGAGAATGTCTTTGGTTTCTTGCTCACCCTAGTGGAGCCTTCAGGAGCTCCATATTTTTATGCTCCTAGTATAATGTCTCTTTCCCATGCTGGATTTCTCTTCCTTGATATGTCTATAGCAGGGGGTTCTTGTGGTTCTATCATGTCATGATCTTCAGGTGTTACATCTTCAGGGGTAGGTGCAGCCTCTGTGATCCTGGAAGGTGTATCTTCCTCATATACTTCTTCATACTGGCACTTCTTGTATATCTTGAGAGTTGCCTCTTCATCAAATGTCACATCTCTACTTATTTCCATATGATGGAACCCTGGGATGTATATTCTGAATTCTTTGGAAGCATCACAATATCCAACAAATATTCCCTTCTTCCTAGAAGGATCTAGCTTGGTCCTTTTTTCTTTTGGAATGTGAATGTATACTGGGCATCCAAATATCTTGAGGTGACTTACTTCAAGATTCTTTCCTATGAACACTTCTTCTGGGGTCTTGAAATCAAGAGCACTATGAGATAGTCTATTTTGTACATAGACTGTTGTCCTGGCTACTTCAGCCCACAGATACATAGGTAGGTGTTGATCATGTATCATTGTTTTTACTGCTTCCATGATGGTTCTATTCTTTCTCTCTGCAACACCATTTTTTTTAGGATTGTAGGGAGTGGTTAGTTCCCTCTTAATTCCAGCTTCTTTACAAAAGAATTCAAAGTCCTTTGAAGTGTATTCTCCACCATTATCTGTCCTAAGTATCTTGATATTCTTTTCTGAATGGTTTTCTATCAAGGATTTGAATTCCTTGAAATTTCCAAAGACTTCATCTTTTCCGTTTAGGAAATATATCCAAGTCTTCCTTGAGTAGTCATCAATAAATGTAAGGTAATACTCATATCCACTCAAGGATGTGGATGGCATTGGTCCACATACATCTGAATGAATCAATTCCAAAGTACCCTTGGTCTTTGTCTCACTCTTTGGAAATGGGTTCTTAATATTCTTCCCTTTTTCACATCCTTTGCATGTTCCATCATGATCAATCTTTAAGTCTGGTAGTCCTATAACTACTTTGCTCACATGAGGTAGTGCTTTGTAGTTAATGTGAGCAATCCTTCTATGCCATAGCTCACTTGGGCTAGTGGCTTCATGAACAAGGGCAGCTTCAGGATGACCCTTGAGTTTATATAGCCCACCTTCCTCTTCACCAATAACAATTGCATCCTCAATTGATTTTCCTTTGGACCACATGAGTACTTGTCCATCTATGAATGCAACCCTATAACCTTTCTTATCTAATGCAGAGATAGAAAGTAAGTTCTTCTTCAAACTTGGTACATATAGGATTTCTTTCATCTTTAGTGGAGTTCCAGAATCAAGCTTGTAGCTTGCTTCACCAATTCCCTTGATGGGATATTGATATTCATCTCCCAAGGATACCTTCTGAGGAGAGGACTTTTCTTCTAGATTTGAGAGAGTTTTCTTTTGACCTGTCATGTGCTTTGAAGCACCACTATCAATGAGCCATGTATCTTCTCCAGGTGTTACTAACCCAGAGAGTGCAGAGAATAGAACATACTCTTCTGCATCTTCTTCTACTACTTTTTTAGGCCTTTCCTCTTCTTCTTCTTCACTATCATCTTTTGCAAGGTGTGCATGATGTCTTTTGTGAAAATTCTTCTTCTTTCTTGAGGGACAATTTCTGGCAAAGTGTCTGGGTTTGTGACAACTATAACATTTAATTGAGGAGATATCTCTTTTTGAGATTACCCCTTCTTTCTTTTGAAATCAATGTGGAGGATGGGATTTCTTATGGCCATTCTTCATGGAGTTGAAATGACTCCTTCTTCTTCTGGTGTGAGTGGCCAAGGCTTGGTCATCTTCTTTGAGTAGGGCTTCTCTATTAGCTACCCTAGCCTCTTCTTGAATGCAATCCTCCCATACCACATCAAACTTCATACTTTATTTTCTTGCACACATAGTTTGGATGAATGACTCCCAAGGTCTAGTGAGACCATTTAAAGCAGTCATGACTAGTTCATTTTCATCAAGGATATCACCAATGGAATCTAGTTGTTCCTTGAACTGGGAAACCCTTGAGAAATAGTCTTGAACAGATTCTCCTTTATTCATCTTAGTGCTCTTCAATTGAGCTCTTAGGTCCATCTTCCTATTGATGTTCCTCCCTTCATACATTCTTCCTAGGGCATCATACATTTCCTTTGGAGTCTTCTTGGATGCCACTTGGGGAATCAAGTGGTCCTTGATAGAATTAGCAATGATTCTCTTTGCCGTAATCAATTCCTTCTTATACTTCTCTTTGGCTTCATCTTCTTCAGGTTCTGCAACCTCATCTTTAATATATTGGACAAGATCATTCTCTTCAATAATGAGACCAATTATGTATTTCCATGCCCGAAAATTTTCTATACCCTCTAGCTTGTCTTCAAGCTTAGTGCTTGGAGCCATCTTATCCAGGGGTCAAAGAGATTGAAGTTTCTCAAGAGATAGAATAACACTTACCAAGAGATGAGCTTGATTGAATTGAGAATACTGGTGTGTTCTGCTTCTGGAAACTTCAACTTTTCACCTTCTGGATCTGCAACAGAATTTCTAGTTTTCTGGTGCACAGGTTCGCAACTTTTCTAATTCACTGGTGCACAGGTGTGCAGTTTTTCTGGTTCTCTGGTTTTTTGGTTTTTTGGTTTTCTGCACTTTTGGTCAAACTAGGGTTTGAATTTCCCGGAGTTCTACCCACTCAAAAATTTCGATCTAGGGCTCAAAACTTCGATTTTGAGAAGGGCTATCCAACCATGCAATTAGATTCCAAAAATTCCAACTTTTGCAAAAACCCTAATTTTTACCGGAGGAGGAGAGAGAGATATTTTCACCTTGTGAAAGATGTCCTATTCAGGCTAGCTCTGATACCATGTTAAATTTATCCTAAATTAACAAGCAAGACAACTGAAAGAAACACAATCACAAGATAGACAAAGATTTACCCTGGGAAACCCTCATGGGGTAGAAAACCCAACAAAGCTTTCCTCAATATAGATAATCAACCCAATACAAGATGTAGTCCTCAACAAGAGCTCCTTCTCCTCCTATGCACACCTCTCTCTCTCCTATGCTCCAATCAAAAGTGAGTGAATGAATGAGATAAATGAAAAACACACCTCCTCTATTTATACTCATGTTCTAACTGACTTTTCACCCTAATGGGGCTAACCTCTCCTAAGAGAGTCTAATAAACCCTAAACAGTTAACTCAGGGCCGACCTCACATGGGAGATCTAATAACCCTAGTGACCATACTTCCTCGGAGGAATAAACATCTCCGGATATACAATAGGGTCTCCTCGGAGGAATGGAACATCTCCGGAATAATAAAATACAAATATAATATTCTTTGAAGTTACAATATTTCAATAGTTCTCTATAACTTCAGTTAAAGAAAGCCAGCACTGGAGCCTGACAGAAGCTCGGGCGAAGGATGAACCGGATCCAAATTATGTTTGCAATGTTTATGGGCCAGTGCATTACAGAGATAAAGTAAATTTTTGGGACGCTCTCTCTACGCTTAAGGTGGACCTCCAAGGCAAAGACTTTATTATTGCAGGAGATTTTAACATTAAAAAATCGCAGATGGAAAAGCGAGGAGGCTCGAAAGTTAGGGACCCTTTCGGCGAGAAGATGGAAGATCTCATCTCAGATTTGGATATGATGTATCCTCCTCTGAATGAAAGTAAGTACACCTGGAGCAATATAAGGATAGGCACCGAGAAAATCGTGGTGATACTCCACAGGTTTTTGGTAAGCTCTTCCTTCATTAAAAAAAATTACTTCCAGCTTATTTGGCTTTGCCTTCTGTAGCTTTAGATCATAAGCCAATATCCTTGGCTTTGAAAACTGCCGTCGATTATGGACCCATAACTTTCCGTTTTAACCCGATTTGGCTGCAAGACTTTAAAGCTATTGAAATTATTCAAAATGTGTGGAGCCAAAACCACTTTGGGTCTATGAGCTATATTTGGGATTCAAAACTTCGAGCAGTGAGGTATGCTTTGAAGAGCTGGGCGAAAAACGTTTTCAAGAGTCCAAACTCTCTAAAATTCCAACATCAAAACGATCTAGCAGCTCTACAAACAAGAATGGAGAAGGAGGACGTGACAATTGAGTGCTTGATCAAGGAAAAGGAGTTGGTCAAGAATATTTCTAGTGCTGCCAGGCAGGAGGAAGAAGAATGGAGACATAAATCTAGACAATTGTGGCTGAAAAGAGGAGACAGCAATACATAGTACTTTCGCAAACAAACCACGGCTAGGTTGAGCTTCAACGCGATTAAGGAATTGAGAGACAAAGATGGAAGCAAGGTGGAGGGACGAGAAGAGATAAAGAACCGCGTTTTTCAGCACTTATGTGATCTCTACTTAGATAAAGAAGAGGCAGACTTAGAAGCACAAGACGACTTGCTTTCTGGAATCCCTCCTCTCGTCTATGATCTCAAAAACAAGGAACTTCTAAATCTTATCCAGGAGCACGAGATAAAAGAGGTTGTTTGGTCTTTAAACATGTCAAAGGCCCCTGGGCCAGATGGGTTCACCATTAACTTCTACAGAGCTGCGTGGGGTATCATAAAAGATGATCTAAAAAAAATGCTAAACTAGACCAGAAAAAAGGATAAGATCGACGGGGCCACCAATTCATATTTCTTGGCTTTGATTCTGAAATAAAGAAGTCCTCGCTCAATTGATCACTTCCAGCCTATCTCCTTATGTAATACCTCTTACAAGATTCTCTCAAAAATCTTGGCCACAACAATGAAAAACATCATAGCTCGTCTCATATATGATTCTCAAGGTGGCTTTATCGCCGATCACCAAATTCTAGACAACATCATCATTGTCCAGGAAGCCATCCATTCCAGGATGGAGAAAAATCAATAAGGTATGGCTATAAAATTGGATAGGGCTAACGCTTTTGATAGGGTAAATCATTTTTCCCTTTTTGAAACTATGTCCAGATTTGGTTTCTCTAAGAATTTTGTTAGATGGATCAAAGCTTGTATCAGCAAACCTTGGATTGCACCACTTGTGGATGGGAGGCCAACCAAGTTCTTTCAAGCTACTAGGGGCCTTCGATAAGGATTCCCCTTGTCCCCCTTCCTTTATCTTTTGGTTGCTGAAACAATGAGTATAAAGTTACAGGATCTTCGGAATTCTAGAGATATAAAAGGCTTGAATATTTCTAGAGTTAAAGCTACCAATCATGCTCAGTTCGCAGATGACACTATCCTGCTTGGGGGTGCGTCCATAGTCATTGCCTAGAGATTCAAAGGATCCTTAAACACCTTCCTCAAAGTTGCTGATGGAAAGGTGAATGCCAAAAAATCTAAGGTTTATGGATGGAACTGTCCTCCCATGACTTTGGTAAGGATTTCAAGGATTCTTGGCTTCGAAGGGGTTGTAAATTGGAATTCTTTTAATTACCTTGGGATTCCAATTTTCAAAGGAAAAAAAAGGGCAGCAGATTAACAAGGTTTGATTGACAAGATAAAAAAACAAAATCTCTTCGTGGGGGGGAAGATGGCTTAATCCAACGGGAAAGCTTGTTTTCATCAACTCTGTTTTATCTACCTATCCCACATATGCATGCCCGATCTCCATAGATCCAAAAAAGATCATGTAGGATATCACAAAGGAAATCAGAAATTTTCTTTGGCAAGGAGGTAAATCTAGCAACACCAAAAAGTTACATTTGGTAAATTGGGAAACTGTTTGTAGCCCGAAAGGATTTGGAGGTGTTGGGATAAGAGACCCAAATTTAATGAACCTTTCCCTTGGAGCAAAGATCCTTTGGAGAATTGTTTCAGGCAAGAAATCATGGTGGAGGGAGATCCTTTGGAGAAAACACATGAAAGGCACGAGGAAAAGATGCGTGGAAGGAATAGAAATTAGCAGAGTTAGAACTCCTATTTGGGATATTTGCAAGAAGGTGGCTTCTATTATACAAGGCAACATTTTCTAGATTCCTAGATCTGGAAAATGCATTAAAATTTGTAAAGACAATTTCAGGATCAACTCCCCTGTCAACTTCACGCAGGAGCTCTCTGAGCTTAAATTATGGCTTGACAATTTAAACATAAGCACACTTTTCGACCTCTCTTCCTAGACGAGTAGTGGAAGATGGGCCGACTGGAAAGAAATGGAGGTCCCAGACTATCTCAATACTGGTTATAATTCTTTCCTTTCATTGCTACATGGCGCCACTCCAATTCATAGACATCTCACTGATAGAAGAGGATGGGGAAATTCGGGCTGTTACTTTGTTAAGGAGGGATACCGCCTTCTTTATGGGATGAAGAACATAAGTAATAAAGATAAGAAGTGGAGTAAAATTTGGTGCAAGGATGGCCTTCCAAAAATCAATGTTTTCTTTTGGATCTTAGCGCACCGCAAAACCTTAATGACGGAGAATCTGAGGAAGAGAGGAGTACCAGGTCCCATGCGATGTATCCTCTGCAAAGAAGTATTAGGGGCTTTGGAACATCTCTTCTTGGATTGTAAATTCTCACAAGAAGTTTGGTCTAGTGCTCTTCATGAACTCCACATCATTCTAATCTTTCCAACCAACTGGAATGATCTCTTCACATGTTGGAAAGATTACTACCAAGGTTCCCTTTGTAAGAATCCATACTTTTCTAGAGCTTGGGAAGCTCTTCCAAAATACATCTGCTGGAAGATCTAGACAACAAGAAATAAGGAGATATTTGAAGACAAAAAAACTAGCTCGAGACATGTTGTGGATTTAGCTAAAGTCCTATGGATTGAGGCTCTTACTGTGAAGGGAATGTACAATCTTAACAAGGAGCCTCTTCTGGTAAAGGAAAAAGCTTGGGTTTCAGAACTTCTCGTGACTCCCACCCCTCCCACCTGGGTCAATTCAAACAAGAAATTCATAAATCCAAATTGGCAGTTTAGACTGGGAAAAGTTGAATTTCAAAATTGGTGGCAGAATCTTGGGTGCAGTACTTTTTTCTTTGATGGAGCCTTGAAAGGAAACCCTGGACTAGCAGGAGTGGGTGGAGTCATTCATGACACCAAGGGGAAAAAGCATAAGGATTATGCTTGGGGTATTGGTAGAAAGACAAGCAACATCGCAAAATGGTTAGCCTTAATCAAAGGCTTAGAGATAGCTAGAAACATTGGCATTGATGAAATGATTGTCTTTGGTGACTCTCTAATGGTCATTAGAGATGCGAGGAACTTGACGAAGAATCGCAAGCTTCCTTCCTCCAAAATGCATTACCTTCTCAAGTGTATCGTCAATGAATTCAAAGCAATAAACTTCTTGCATGTGTTGAGAGGCAATAATGTGCATGCAGATGTCTTGGAAAACTCTGGAGTAGGATTAAAATGTGGGACTTTACTTAGCGACAATGACGTTGTTGAAAACAGCTGGATTCCATAACTCTGAGTCCCTTTTTGTAAGTGACAACGACCATAGAAGCTCCTCGAATAACATCTTCGGCCTTGCTAAGGTCGATCTTTGCGTTAATATTAATCACATCACCTCAAATCCATTTCCTATCCTAAGTCGGGGCGAAGTTATGTTAAAAATCAATGACCAACGCTATGGGATTCCCCCCCATGCTGGATTTATTGTTGAGGGATGGGTTTCACGCATGAGACAGGTGGTCTGCATGTGGGAAAACTGATTGGTGGGAAACAGGGAATGTGCTTCTATTAATATGCATGCCTGGAGAGGAAAAAACCATAACCTTGGCTCTATTTGGATTCTGGAGAGTTCTCTGCACTGGTCTGCAAGCAATATGAGTTATTATAATCTACCTAAGGTTTTGGATGACGATTCAGCTCCCATGTTTCAGTGTTCGCGGTGTGGGAAGACTATCCCAAATCCAAGTTGGGATACAAATAAGTTTTTCCATGCGAGAGAAGGGAGCATGGAGCACCCTCAAATTCATTGTCAGACTGATTTACTGGAAGTGGACAAGTTCCTGATCTATTCTCTGGAAAAGGGTGATTGTGGGGGATTATGTACACAGTAGATGTATAAAAGACTACGAGTCAGGGAGGATGGAAGTATGAAATACCTAGAAGACCAGGTCAGTATTCTCAGAAGTGAGAACCTAGAAATTAAAAGGGCCATTACCCGCCTCTTCTCCTTAGCACAAGCCACGCATGTTGAAGTTCGTGCGAGCAGCATCCAAGCGAAAGGAAGGGCAGCCATTCTGGCAAACAAAGTTGACAATGTTGACTCTGGCATTGCAAAATTGGACTCCAAAATTGATGTTGTTAGCAGTCAGGTGCTAGAGGTGGATGGAAAATTTGATGTTATGAGAACATAGCTTGGTTACAACTTTCCGAAAATGCATGCAAGCAGCGGCAGGAAGAAAGATGGAATGGAGGATCCTTTAGCTGGAAGCATCCTCAAGTAATAGGACCTTACTCGACTGTCTTAGTTTATCTGGCTCTTGGCACCTCTGTTTTTTTTTTTATATAATGGGTCCCCTTTGGTCATGCTTCGAAGTCCCTCCTAGTTTTTGTTCAGGAACAGTTTTATGTTTTTATGTCACAATTGTTAGCAACTCTTCAGGTTTCCAGTGTTATAGGTTAATCTTTCTTCTACAAGATGTTTTTTTTTTCCTCCTCCTTCTCGGACAATATGTTCGGAGTTATAGTATTCATAGACTAGGAAAGTTTCACAGAAGATACATAATTGTAAAGGATGAGCAAGTAGTGTTGGATGCAGTCTTATTATGGGAACAGTCCTTCCCTGGATCTATGTATCTCCATTTTTTTATAATACAAAGATCCTAGACCATTTCTGTAAAAAAAATAAAATGAAATAATAGATTTTGGAATAAAACTTTATGATGATGATGATGATGATTAATGTCCACTGAGACCAACTTTGGTCTATCGGACCGTAAGAAGGTTATTACTTGGTTTGATTTAAAATTTTGTTCCTATGCTCAAAAAAATTAGAAAGAAGCTTTCCAAGATCACTATAGTTTTGGCAAGTTAGGAGGTTAGAAAGGTTTGTATTGTAGCAAATACTATGAAACTCATATCTAATGTCGGTGTAAGAAGGACACTCTAAGAGAAAGTTATTTTCATCCCTAACGCTCATAGACTTACAAAGATAGAAAACCCTTTCCTCCCACAGAGTTTTGGGAATAAACCAATGCCCTGTTTCGCTATGGAGCTCATAAGAGTTCGTTCTAATCTTGGCTATATTCATTTTTTGCTTTGAACTAGTTACTAACAAGAGATAATTCCGATCTTCCAAATTAGGGTTAATGACCTCCTTATAGTATACCATTTTTCTCTTAATCTCTAAATTTTATTCGCACCACAATTTATCTTTGAACTTAGAAGAAATAATATTTTGACATTATCGATATTCTACAAAATGTCATTTTCATCAATGCCCCAATGGTCTAACCAAGCCATCGTATTTTTACACCAACTCTGCTTGAGACGTAATTGGTTTTGACTTCGATTTAAAGCAATTTTAGGAAGTCTCTCGTTTTCCATATTATTTATCTTGTGCTTGTACATTAGGTACCTATTCATAGCCATGCTCTCAATGGGGAAAAGACCCACTTCTAAGAGGAGAATAGGATAAGGTGTGTTGCTTTTAATCTTGAGGTTATAAGTTATAAACTGCTTCTGGATTTGCTCAATGTTTCTCCAATATTCTCTAGAAATGTTGCACCCCCATACTTCACAACCATATAAGATAATGGGGACGACAAGAGTTTCAAAGAGGAACTTATTTTTATCCCACCCGACCAGGTTGGCTGATTTACAATTATTTGCAAGACCAAAATAAGCTTTCCATCCTCCATTAATCCTTTTCTCAATGTTGTGGTTCCAATTGAGCTTGTGATGAACATCAATTCCAAGATACTTGTAAGAAGTCACTTCCTCCAATTTATTGTTATCATAAATAAAATTTGTGTAGGTGTTTTTCTTAGATTTTATAATCATAACTTTTGTCTTGTCGGTGTTAATAGTCATACCCGTGTTAGAGCGGAAATCTTTGAGAATTATTAATTGTTTATTGAGATCAAAGGGACACCTTTCCATAAGAACAATATCATCATCATAAAGCATGAGGATGATAACTATCCCATCTAAGATCGTGTCGTCACAACCTGCTTCTTCTAAACACCTTTGTAGTTTATATATTTGCAAATGTCAAGATTAATAAAATTGTCACTTCAATAATAGAGTTTGGAATAAAAACTTTATATATTTTCACATGTCAAGATTAATAACGTTATCACTTCAACAATCTAGAATTTCAAAAGATGTCACTTCAACAATCTAGAATTTTGAAAGATGTCACTTCAACAATCTAGAATTTCAAAAGATCCATAAAATTTGAGAATTTTTTTCAAAAGCAATATGTGCGGAATAGATTTTATGTTAGAAAAATTAATATATTTTCAGAAGTTATCACTTTGATAATCTAAAATTCCATAAATATTCTTCAAGGAAGCATCCTTGGACCTTCACCTTTCACCAAAATAGTCACCAGTGAAGTGCCCAAGAATCCAAATTCAAACAAAGTTTTGTCTACTTCATTGTTCTCTCATTTCAAGTCAAGTCAATCACCACATGAGGTGCACCGTGCAACACACCGGTGCTCCAATTACCCCAATTTCTTCAATAAGTGATGCAAGTTGAAGGAAGAATTCCCAAGAATTTGTAATGGCTAGTTTTGATCCAAGAACTGGCCATTTCCAAGCCGTCGATAAAAATTTCAGCTATGGATAGACCCAACAACTGTAGGAGGCATGTTGTCTGCAACACATGAATGAAAGGAGAGAAGCATTTGAAATTTCAGACTTTCTTGTTTTAGATGAGGAATTCAACAATTCATGAAAAAATGAGGATGGTAGTGATCAAGATCACAACTTTACCACTGTCAAATCCAGACCAAGTATCCAACGTGAATATCCATGCTTTACCAATGGAATTCATCGAGAGCACAATTCTACTATGACTTATGATTTTTCCAATATAAATGACACCACTCTTGTATGGACTGCAGGTGGTCGCGTCCAAGTCGATGAAGGATCCCAATTATGATTCTAGAGTGATGGAGACCTCATGTTACTATAACAACGTAATTTTCCACCTTGTGAGCATCAACACTCTTTGGCCTTCAGGATCCATTTTCACTAAATCAGATTCACTTTATGTCCTTCAGAAACACCTTTTCCCTATTTTTCTTCCTGTACGCCAGCTGTTCCACTTTAGCCCGCGTACACGCAAGTTGTTCCACTATAGCCCACGGGTGCCAAGTAAAATGGTATAAATCATTAGAAATATACTTTTTACTCCCAAAAAGCAGTATTAAGGTGACCTTTGGCCCTCCATTTTCCCCGAAATGCCTCGATGTGTCCTTTCACTTACCTTTGGAAGGCTGTATATTGAGATCTTATGGCATATGGAAGGGAGGAGAAAGAGAGAGCAAGATAACTCTAGTGGATTTTTGCCGTGACTTGAGTCTACACTCATTGATCCTTGTTGTTGTGAACTCCTTGTGTTCACCTACCAAACTCCTATCTTAGTTTGAGTTTGCCATTACATGGAGGATTGAAGTGGTGGAGGCACAAGTTGAGAGACCTAGTTCTTGGTTCAGATTGGTTGCCGGCAAGAGGTCGTATATTGTACTTCTTGTTATTCATTAATGGAAATACTCATTTTCTTGTCCAAATGATATTGTGAATATTGTTTAGTTACATTGGGTTATATTTGCTTATTATATCATGGATCATGCTATTGATTATGCTAATGTCTTTCACATATTATATGCACTTGCTTGTACTTGTTGTTGAGACTAATCTGCAAGTCCAAGTGTAGAAGTTGAAAGCTCAATGGGGATCTACATCGAACATCCGGTTGAAGGTTGGTATTTTCTCCATTATCTTAGCATTGTCATTTATATAGCATTGTACTGGGAATTGAGTCATTTTCTGGTAGTCAGCTGTCTGTTTTGGTCTGCCCCAAGCCATAGGAAGTTTTCTCCATAACAGAAATGACGACTCCGTTGGGGAGAACATCCATTTTTGAGGATTTTTAAGCTTTAGTCCTTATTTAGAGTTGATGTATGTCGAGATTCTGTGTCTTTGATTGGCCTTTGGGATACACTATAGAAAATAAGATTTTTCTGGGTCATTGGACTCTTTATTTGCTCATTTTCCTTTCCCTGTACGCAGGTTAAGTTAGTTTAGCCCACGTCTACCCGCCTCTGTCTGCACTGTAGCTCACATCTACCCACAGTTATTCCTTCGATAGTAGCGTACAACTCCGGGTTTGATTGATTTATGGCCTTGGGTTGTTGCTGGGTTGGTGTGGAGTGTTCCTGAGTGTTAGTTGGCCTTATTCCTGACTGTTCCATGCCCTGTTGATGACCAAAAACTCTACTCTCTCTTTGTTTTGAGCCTTGTTAGTTTATCACCCTTTTTATTTTCTAGCTCATTACATTGGATGAATCTCACTGTTTGGGAATTGTTGGGTTGTCTTAGTGATCTGCTCTGCATTTCTTTAACTAAATAGGTAGATTTCGCTTGCATTTTTCATTCCATTATATTGAAAAATACAAAAAACATAGTTTTGCATTTTCCTTTTCATTATAAGAGAAAATGAAAAAAAAAATTACTTTTCGTACTGAATTTTGCATCTGGGTGCTTGTGCTTTCAACTAGGATCTGCTTGTGCATTGGAAATTTAAAAGAATTTCATTTTATTTCAAACCGTTGGATTGATTGTCATTTTAGTGGCATTGTTTTTATTGAGTAGATGAGTCTAGAGTTTTTCAATTGTGCATACTATTGAGTCATATACATCATCAGTTTCACAATCACATCCTTTGAGTAATCACAGTCATTTAAAATTAACGCTTAATCTTAAAATTGATTAGAACGATTTTTATTTTATAGGGTGCACCAACTAGTATAGGTTTAGAGTCTTGGAATAGATCATTGTGAGTTAACAATCCAAGACTACTAGACGAAACATTATGTGTCTAACCAAGGAGTGGTGAAAGCCATGGTATACATCAGTGTTCTCAGGAAGCTCTACTTAGACCAGAGTTAAGAACGAGGTCACGGGAGGTTGGTTGCAGAGATATCCCTCCAATACTAGCTGAACGTGGGAGATATTTCCAGGGTTTGTTCGTATCTGGGGACTCTTGAGGGATTTGACCCTCTTGAGTTTCAATCTTAGCTACCCTACCCATACGACGGATCCCAACTGTGATTGTCCCCCTGAGCATTGGTTATATTGTGGTGACCTTAGTTGCCTTACCTAGGTATCACATAGGGTGCTTGCAGTGGTTATATTGTACGTATCCTGAGTCAGATAGGGGTTGGACAGCACAGTTTCTTGTTGTATAGGGACTTGACCTTGTGCACGCAGTGAAGTCTGGGAACCCTTATAACTAATCATATTACCTCCGGTTATAGTTTGGGAGTCTCAAGACTCTCCTAGGAGAGACATACCAGCTGTAGTGTCGAGAGTTCCCTTGAGCCAGTCCTGCTTGTGTGCATTTGGTTATAGTTTCTTTAGGTGTGTGCTCTTTGATTCTTTGATCGTTAGTTTGGACGATAGGGGATGCTTTGATTTATTGACTTTTCATAGATATCGTGGCGCGAGGTCCTACTCTCCACCAATCTCGTCGGTTGGTTGGTTTACCGGCCGATGAAGTTACACGTCGTGTTCAGAGAGGATGGCGGAAGGCTCCCTCTGAGTCTTCGGATTCCTTTGATGCGATTCGCACCGACATTTATGCTAGTTTTAGCATGGGAGAAATCCCTACGATTTCGTCGGGTATATTAGAATATGCCTCTAATCCTCCTACTCCTAGAGAGGAATGGGGGGGCGATCCATTGATACCAGAGACTCGACCTCTTTTATTTGGATCTACTCCACCCGAGGATGACCTGTTCGATCCTTTGAATCCACGAAATTTCCTACACAAGATGCTGAATTTGCATGTTAACACAAGCCCTGCGACCACTACGAACGATACCCCGTTATCTTTCGGTATGCCTGATTACAACACAGTTGACCCATCCACTATGTTTGGTATTCATGCTAGAACTAGTCATGGTGTTGGCAACACTGTACCCACTGGGGGAAATACCCTCACTGGGGGCACCACATTTCCCACTCACACACATACTGCTGGGACCGGCCATATCCCTTCAAACACTGCAAATTTTGGAGGAAGGCCACCTCCTAGGACTACCCATCTTGGTAGGAACATTGTTCGCAATATGACTCACAATCCACAGTACAATACACATGCCCATACACATCAGCCCAGGACCACGTTCGCTAATGTTAACAATCCTCCTAATAATGGGGGTGGACACATACCATATACTTTTACGTATGCTACCGCTACTAGTAATGCTAATGTATGGGGTGGGAATATCCCTTATGCTTATGGTCACACCACGACTGCTCCTGCTACTAGCAATGCTTATGCAGGGGGTGGGAACATACCTAACAATTATGGTCAATACAATATGGTTCACGCTACGAGTAATACTTATATGCCCCATAATTATGGTGGCAATCCTTACAATAATACAGTCGGTGTTGGCCCTCATTACAACCCACCTCATTACGGTGCTCATAATGCACATATACCTGCTTACTCTCACACGGGTTAGGTTGGGGGAAGTTATCAGCCTTATGGCCATGGTCAAGCTTATGGTCCATCAGGTCTGTATAATCAACATTTTAATGGTCATGGTCAAGCTTATGGTCTATCTTATCCTTCAGGTCTATATAATCAACCTTTTATGGGAGCTTATAATCAAGCTTTTCATCCACATCTTCCTTTCCTTGCTCGATTGAATCTTCCGGATCTTTCGAAGCTCACGAATGATCCGGTGTGTCACAATCCTAATTGGCCTCCAGTCCATACCAAGCTCCCTTCGGACATTCCCAAGTTTGAGGGGAAGGGTGGTGAGGATCCAAGTGATCACGTCACGAATTTTCACCTTTGGTGCTCATCAAACTCGTTAAATCACGATTCCGTTCGTTGGAGACTGTTTCAACGCACCCTCACGGGGGAAACCGCGAAGTGGTATGTTGAGTTTCCTGGGGGCACATACAGGGGTTTCAATGAGATAGCCTTGGTTTTCCTGGATCATTTCCAGCTGCTGGTTCGCTATGATACTGGCACTGAACTCTTGTCTACCTTCCGCCAGAATAAGGCCACACACATATTTGACCACGTTCAAGAGTGGCGTCGACGGAAGAGGTTAGTGAAAGCCAACATTCCTCCAAAATTTCTATTGGAATGGTTTCTCAAGTCTTTGCTTCCATACATTTCTAAGGATGTTTCGATGTCTGGCATAACAACTGAGGAACAAGCTATACTCAAATTCCAGTAGCTAGATTTACTCTATGCTCAGTCTGGCATTCTTTATGACGTTATTCTTGACGCACCGCGATCACGACATGATCCCAAGCCAGTTCCTGGACCACATGCTGATGGCATTGTTGGATCTGCAAGTACTCAACCTATAGATTTGGTTGCTAATCATATGCAAAATTTGTCCCTTAACCAATCTACTCCCAGACAGGTTCATACCTTGTCCACTTCCACCCCATCATCAGATGTACACGCTATACAATCGGCGAACCCATCGGGAAACCAGCAGCCTGGTGGTAAGAAGAAGGGGAGAAATAACTGTAAGGGTGGAAATAAGGGGAACAATGGTAGTAATCGTAATACCCCTCGGAAAGAGAATGCCAACCCTCCTCGGGAAGGTGGGAATGCTAGTGGGGACCGTAAACCTAGGCGTAAAGTGAAATTCCCTTGCAAGCTTTGTGGGGAAGATCACCTTACTCACTTGTGTCCTCGAATTGAAGAAGCATCAAAGCATCTGGCACAGAGGCCAGCTGTGTTAAAAGATCCCCTTCCACATCATCAGAATATGGCTTCGAATGCTCCTGCTACTGGTTATGGGACTCATGAAACTTCCACATCTGCTTCCGATACCAGTGGATTTGAGTGCGTGAATATGGTTAAATCAGAGGTTAGTGTTGCTACTCATCAATGCGATTATGGCGCACCACAACTGAATATGGAGAATGAGCCTCCTCCTCCTCCTGATACCTCTTTGCATATTGAGAATCCCACTACTATGTCGTGGATACCGAAAGGTGTTCTCAAGCGCTCTATGCATAATCCCAATGCTCAAGCTTCCCATAACTACTCTATTGTAGAATATTTGGGTCAAACTCCATGTGCCATGTCGGCTCTTGAAGTTTTACAAGCATGTCCTTCTTAAAGGCATGCCCTTTTGAGTGCTTTAGGATTTCAGGATGGGGGAAGTCATAACGTTATCAAGTTTGATACTACTGATGTTCAACCTCGCTTACCTTACCATGTGGGTTTTCAAATCCATGTGGAGTGCCTTCAGAATTTCGTCAAAAGAACGGTGGTTGACGAAGTTGCTTCTACGTCAGTGATGTCTTTATCTTGTTGGAAAGATCTTGGCTCTCCTCCCTTATCCAAGTTTATGACCATGCTCACCGCATTCGATGGTCGGTCGTTTAAACCGCATGGGATTATCCCTTCCCTTGTTGTCCGCTTGGGTGGGAAACATGTGCCTATTGAAGTCGAGGTGGTTGATGCGCCCATTGATTACAACCTTCTCCTGGGTAGGAATTGGATGTACACTATGAAAGCAGTCACGTCCACTGTGTTCAAAATTGTTTTCTTTCCACACGAAGGAAAGATTGTGACAGTTGACTAGCTGGATTTCGTTAGTCCTTATTCCATAGCATCCATGGGATCAGTGGTCCCCCAAGTTACAGATTCTCAGCCGGCAACTGGGAATATGGGTGTTGGATTGTACCCCTCATTGTTGGGATCTTTTGATTTCCCTTCACCCATTGCTTTTATTGGAACCATTTCCGATAATGCGCCTCCTCCATTGAATAATGTACCATTCCGGACTTCGTATTTTGCTGATCCATGGACCTTACCGTCCACAAGTTCCACATCTGGAGACATTGCGCATGTTGGAATGGCTATGCCACTGTCTGCTGATGAGATTGCATATCAAGATATTCAACAAGCCACTGCAAAGCCGGATCTTTCCTCTTCCCGGACAAAGGAGGAAGATCCCGTTATGCTGCCGGAATGGGCAGTCAATTCATCTTGTTCGCACAATTGTCTTGACAGTACTTTACCTTCGGATGAAGATATTGTTGAGGCCATGTGTGGTAGTGAGAGACCTTGTGAAGACATGCATCATCGCTCTCATTTTCTTCCCAACCCTGATCTTATGGAACAAGACGAGTTTAGGACGACTCTTGCCGAGATTGTTGGTCACCCTGTGGCTCCTTGTGATTCACATGGGATTTTCGTGGAGGGGAACATGGCCAATATTTCCCCTACCATACAGATCAACATTTCTTGTACACTCGGAAAGGTTGAGAACATTTATATCGGTGTTGATTTCTCTCTTGAAGAGGTTCGCATTTACACCGAATTGTTTAAGGAACTCTAGGAATCTTTCGCTTGGTCATATGAGGAGATGCTAGGAATAGAGCCCAGCATTTTCGAACACGAAATTGGAACATATACCAATGCTAAACTGGTTCGACAATGCCTTTGTGTTGTTAACCCTAGAAAGGCAGCCGCAATCAAGGCAAAGGTGGAGAAACTGCTTAAGGCTGGTTTTATCTACCCAGTTCCCCTTACCGAATGGGTGTCAAATCCCATTCCTATGGATAAGAAGCAAGGAACTATCCGTGTATGCACTGATTTTAGAGACTTGGACCGTGCATGTCCAAAAGAAAATTTTCCCACTCCATTCATAGATCAGATCTTGGATACTTGTGTGAGAAGCGAAGTTTTTTTGTTTATGGACGGCTTTTCAGGATATAACCAGATACAGATAAAACCCTAGGACCAACATAAGACTACGTTCATTTGTCCTTGGGGTACATTAGCGTACCGAAAGATGCCCTTCGGCATTAAAAACGCCGGAGCCACTTTTCAACGTTCTATGACCTACGCCTTTCATTACCTTAAGCGCATAGTGGAGGCATACTTGGATGATCTTGCTGGCCACTCTCACAAGAGAGTGGACCACCCCAAGCACCCCCGTTTAATTCTCGAAAGATGCATACACTACAAGATTCGGTTAAATCCCAATAAGTGCATCTTTGTTGTCAAAACGAGTCACCTTCTAGGTTTCATAGTTTCGAAAGAGGGTATCCGAGTCGATCCTCCTAAAGTTGAGGCAATACTTCGGTTTCCTCCTCCATGCAATTTACTTCAACTTCAGATCCTCCAAGGGAGAGCCACTTTTCTATGTCATTTTGTAGTGAATTATGCTAATCTTACCAAAGGCTTCACACGTTTGTTGAAGAAAGACACACCGTTTATTTGGGATGCGCTAGCCCAGCAGTCTTTCGATGCTCTTAAGAAAGCTTTGGTATTGGCCCCTTTGCTTAGTCCACCTGAATTTGCCAGATATTTTATACTTTATGTGGCCGCGTCTCAAGAAATGATTGGCATGGTCTTAGTTCAGGTTGATGATGTGCTCATGGAGCATGTGATCTATTATCTTAGTCAAAATTTAGTAGACGCTGAACTGAGATACACTCACGTGGAAAAGTTGGCGCTTGCGACTGTTCATGCAGTCCAACGGTTGCGGCATTACATCATGCTTAGGAAAACCACAATCATAGCGCATATCAATCCATTTCAGTTCATGCTATCTCGACATCTTATAGGGGGGAAGTACAATAAATGGATTGTGATCCTTCAGGAGTTTGATCTCGGTTTTGCTTCGATGAAGTCGGTGAAATCCATGGTTTTTGCTGAGCTCATGTCAGACCTTCCACGACTGGATGAGGATATTTTCCACGAAGATTCCTTTGTGGATGAGAACTTATTTCTTATCTCGTATGAGGACCCTTGGTATGGGGATATTATTATATATCTTCAAATTTTGAGGTTTTGTTCGCACTATTCATGAGACGAGCGACAACGTGTGAAACACCACGCTAAATATTATACCATTGTCGGTGACACTTTGTATCGTCAAGGAAAGGATTCTATCCTCCATCGTTGTTTGACTCACGAAGAAGCGGAGCATGTGCTTACTGATTGCCATGCTGGGGCATGTGGCGGTCACTTATCCGGGCTTGCAACAGCCCAACATCTTATGCGAGCCTGGTGTTTTCTCAGAATATACACTCGCATCCAGCGCCCCTTCATCCGGTCGTCATCGTCGGTCCCTTCACCAAGTGGGGGGTGGATTTCATGGATTGAAAACCAGCTTCGGCTGGGGGGCATCACCATATCATAGTGGCCATGGACTACTTTTCCAAATGGGTTGAGGCCATGCCTACCATAAAATCCGATGGTGCTACAACATCCCATTTAGTATTCAATCTGATTATTACTCGGTTCGATATTCCGAAAGAGATTGTCACTGACCATGGAACTCACTTTCAGAACAAAATGATGGAGGATTTGTCACTCAATATTTGGTTTCGTCAAGAACACTCATCTTCTTACTACCCCCAAGCGAATGGTAAGGTTGAAGCAATCAATAATTCTTTAAAGACCATTCTCCATCGTACCATCCAACAAAGCAAGAACAACTAGCATAGTATGTTATATCTTTCTTTGTGGGCATATCGAACTGCAGTCAAGACTGCCATCGGGTTCTCACCATTTCAGCTGGTACACGGTGTGGAGTCTATTTTACCAATTGAATGCGAAATCCCTTCGTTAAAACTAGCCATAGAGCTCCTCCCTGATATGTCGTGTATTGAGCAACGTTTAATCCACCTTGAGCAGCTTGACGAACAACGTCAAGATGTCGTCGTGGCTATAGATGCCAATAAAAGTCGTGTCAAGGCTCAGTACGATAGGTATGTCCATCCTCGACAATATGCTGAAGGTGACTTGGTCCTCTTGTATGACCAAGCTAAGGAACCACTGGGGGTAGGCAAGTTTAACCCCATGTGGAACGGTCCTTACATTGTGAGGCGTGTCCTAGAAAAAGGAGCCTATGAATTGGAAGATTATGAAGGGAACGTCTTGAAGGAGTTTAGAAATGGGCTCTACCTCAAGCGGTATTACGCTTGAACTTCTAGTTTGAGCTAATACTTTTGTATACTATTGTATAGTTGCTTCTATATATAGTTTAGATTTCTTTTGGTTTTTCAGGTCTACTGATTCGCTTCCATTTGGTTGACATATATCGACGGAATCTCCTATGTTCTTAGGGTTCGCAGATGGTGCTAGCCGTCATACGCAGCAGCTTGCTTCTGCTGCATGGGTTATTTATTTGCCTGACCACCTAGTCATGTCTTCGGGAGGTGCTTGTCTCGGTCCTACATCTAACAATGTGGCTAAGTACAGTGTTGTAGTTGAGCTACTTCGGGATGCTATTTCACATGGTATCCAGTTTTTAGAAGTCCGCCTGGATTCACAACTTGTTGTGTCTCAGTTGAATGGTCAGTACCGTGTGAGGGATCCTGCTTTACTACGGAGATTCTTAAGGGTAAGACTCTTGGAACGACATTTTGTTTCCATTACATACATTCATGTTCCGAGAAGTTTTAATCATGTATCTGATGCATATGCTAACTATGTCCTAGATTGGCATTTGTCACATTCATATTGAAGCACACAAATAAACATACATTCATACATTTGTACATACACATATAGTAGAACCGGAGAACCATAGTTTATATATAAATAACATATCCAAAATGGTGGTGTCATAATACAAAAATGGAGCCTGTATTCCTCAAAAATATACATATCGATACAAAAAATATGGGACTCTGTGATGTCTAAGCCCGATGAGGAGGCCTAGTTGCCTCGGCAGGATGTGTCTGATAGTAATAGTGTACTGCGTTGGCTATCCGCTGTAGTAGTTGCACCCAGGGCCTCGGTACTCCTACAACATGGCCCTGCATGTCCTCTGGCAGCTACGCTAACTCAATCATAGGTACCCTGGTGGTCATGCGGGACAGGTTGACCTGCATGGTCTCTAATGTGCGTTCTTCCGCAACGTCAACTACCTCTCCACCCCTGCCCCGTCGATGATGTCTCGGGAACCCATCCGGTATTCGCGTACTAGTGTCTGCGAGCAAACAATAGAATTTTAATAGGTGATACTACCCCAAAAATATTTTTGCATTTTCATATATAATAAAAAATCCCAAAAAAATTTAATACACAAAAACATAAAAAGAGTCACTTACTGATGTCTCCAAATGAAGATCCTGGAGGAAGCGGCATGTCGCGATCACCACGGAAGTCTATCCCTGCATAGGGGTAGTTGTCAATGGCTATGACCTGTCGGTCCCACCGGTGAAATAACTCATATGTGTATGGTGATGATTGTCGGCCACCACCCTGTCGTGTCAAGACCTCTGCCCACCGTGTCAGGGCTGGGTCACGAAGATTATGAGGAGGGACTTCCACCCTCGGACTGAGCCCCAGAACTCGCTCGAAGAAGAAGCTACATAGTATACTGTCGTATCCAATTTTTTTTCCTCTCCACGGTTGCACTCCGTTAACTGGGTCTTCATGGACCCCAGTAATGTTGTGCACCAGTCATATACCATGGGCCGCATGCACTGTGAGGCGTAGAACATCACCGGCCTTGAAGCCTGGTGTAGAGCTGTCGAACCTGTAATCCTGACGAGGGTAGCCACTATAATATTGATGCTCAGACTGACTATGGCTCCAATGGGTACCTGAATCCCCACCTTCCAAGTGTTGGGAAGAAAGTACCGCTCTATGTAGTCGGGAATGGTGATCCCACCACCCACAGTACGAAATCGAAGACTTGCCACTTCCCCTCGACGGGACAATCCAGTAATGAAATAAATGGCATCTACCTCCAAGGAGAGTATTTGACCGTCTAGGTTGAAGTTTTGTGCATCTACGTCCCAGTAGTCTATCAAGCGACGGAGCAATAGGTTTTGGGCCCTCAAACCCCCTATGTTCCAAAATTTGAAAATCCCACATGCTTGTAAAGCTTGTTGTGCAGGCAAATCATTGCGGATGGCCTCATCCACAAGGTCATGCTCCCTTTATCTCTATTTTAGAACCATCCTAGAGGAAGAGAAACCAAGAGTTTAGTCATTTTCATTTAAAAAAACAACCTTACGGCCGTACCCGGGCTAGTTATCTCACAGAGGCGGGTACCCGTAGTCAATGCATGCATTGACCGCGGGTACCAGGCCCTATCAGTGACCCATATGCTTATAGCCCGCAGGTAGCGCCGTAACCAAATAGGTATTCCCCATTAAAAAAATTTAACCAATGAAAATTGAAATAAAAATTATTAAATGAAAGAGGAAGATGAGATAGCTTACTTGCTCAAGATGGCTCAATGAACGGATGCCCATAGCTCCCAGAATCAGCGACTGAAATCCAAGGTGAAAACTAACCAAAAAATCTAAATTGGGTAAAAAGTGAAAATGAATTGTAAATTGTAATTTTTTATTACTATTTATAGTTTTGGAAACCCACTTGTCTATAGTTTTCGCCATTTTAAGTTGTTTTGGACTAATATGATGTCTTGGAGTAGCATTTTGAACAGATTTCTTCGATGAGAGTTGATTTTTGACCATTTCGCGCCTACGGCAGGTATATTTCACACCTGGCATATAGGTTAAATGTCATTTTCACATGCATTATGCATTTGACCTTTTTACCATTTTCATTAACCCTAGGTGCGACCCCGCTTCTTAACCGACATAGAGCCTTCACACTATTATAGAAGTGATGTTATTTGGCAGTAGGGCCTATCCGACCATGGGTGCCCTAGTTAGAGCCCTTTTTTTTCTTTAGGCGCCCATGTTGTTGTCTCTCTTTAGGATTGGGAGTCCTTCGTAGTTACGCCATGACTTTGCGATAAAGACTCATACTCTACTTTGTCTTGTGCTGGCCATCTCCCATCAGGACTCTCACCATTTGTATCAAGTTGTGATTGCATTGCATCATCCTGCTTGCAGCTTGAGCATTGTGTCGGCTCCCGCTTACTCAGTTGTTAGACTGGTGCCTAAGCACTTTCCTTGACGAGCCCTGCAGAGCTTCCACTTTCCCTTCACAATTTCATGACCTTTTGACCCTGAGGGAAGTACACCCCCCCCCCCCCCGAGTGTCCACATCTTGCTCATGCTTCCTTGCATTGATCATAGGTATGTTCCACTGCTTGGGACTAGTCTGCTCTCCATTTGACACTCGTTCCCTCAATTAATGTACTATAAGCAATTTTATTCTTTTTCAAGCTTTCCAAATATGAAAAAGACCAAAAAAATCAAATATTCCAAAAATATGGACAGGAAAATATTTACTTCTTATTGTTGGCATCTGTTGTGTCGCCTTTGAACAAAGCATTCATTCCACTCCATACATTATGAGTTGGGACTATAGTAGGAGCTTATGAGTTGTACCCGTTTCTCAGTTTTACTCCACCAATTGGTTAAGCTTCCAGTCACTATGGAGCCCTTTGTTGATGCCTCCTACATCACACATTCTATGTTTCCTGATTCTATCCATCTGCTCATGCTCTTGTTCAAAGAAAGTCCTGAAACCAGAGTCGGCCACTCCTAAGATCTCTTGACTATTGCATGTCGGCCATCCTTATTGAGTCAGTCTGTTTCACCTGAGTTCTTCCAAATCTTTCAGTGTAGATGTTACTTTGTGCTGGTTGATGGGGATTCCTTAATGCCCTCCTTCTAGCGAGTTTCATTCCATCGACATCAACTCATTTATTCTGTAATTTGAGACTTAGAGTTCGGTTGAGTACCTTGAGGCTTGCAGTCATTAGTGGTAGGTTCTCTTGCCATCGACAATTTTGGGAATACATCAATGTCCCCTGATCGATGGATTCATCTTAGTGTTCGACTTCAACAGATCTATTCACACTCTGATGATTGTACTTTGTGCCTTGATGCCCATTTTCATTATTGGTGGGTTATCTCACGTCTGTTAATGGTATACATCATTGATCGGTAATCAGATGATGTCACATCAGGTTCGACCTCAACACCTTTATTAACTTGATGGGACTTGCACCATATATGATTTGTGCAGAAGACCCCAGGCGATAGTGGCATTCAGTATGCTACTTATGATCGTGACTTTACATCTAAGATATCACCTCTCAGACATTAGCAGTTTGTACCTCCAGTATTGCACCAGTTGTTTCCTTTTCAGCAGGAGACCATATCTTACTGTAGATGGTTATGGCCATGATCACTGATGACATATATTCATGATGTACTGCCTATTCATGTCCATTGTATTAGATTGTTGTACTATACCGACATGTACTCAAAGATACTATTGTTTTATGACGAGTGAGCCACTCTCTCCAGTTGTGTCTCCATCACTCCACTTCCAAGATTTATAATGTATTTCAGCCACCGTAGCACCATTCTCTGACCTCACACATTAGGGGGCATCTGTTACAACATAATTTTCCACCTTGTGACCATCAACACTCTTTGGACTTTAGGATCCATTTTCACTGACTCAGATTCACTTTATGTCCTTCATAAACACTTTTTCCCTATTTTTCTTCCTGTGCGCTAGTTGTTCCACTTTGGCCCGTGTACACACGAGTTGTTCCACTATAACCCACGAGTGCCAAGTAAAATGGTAAAAATCATTACAAAATTGCTTTTTACTCCCAAAAAGTGGTCTTAGGGTGACCTTTGGCCCTCCATTTGCCCCGAAACGCCTCGATGTGTCCTTTCACTTACCTTTGGAATGCTATATATTGAGCTCTTATGGCATATGGAAGGGAGGAGAAAGAGAGAGCAAGATAACTCTAGTGGATTTTTTCCGTGACTTGAGTCTACACTCATTGATCCTTGTTGTTGTGAACTCCTTATGTTCACCTACCAAACTCCTATCTTAGTTTGAGTTTACCATTACATGAAGGATTGAAGTGGTGGAGGCACAAGTGGAGAGACCCAGTTCTTGGTTCAGATTGGTTGCCGGCAAGAGGTCGTATATTGTACTTCTTGTTATTCATGAATGGAAATACTCATTTTCTCGTCCAAATGATATTGTGAATATTGTTTAATTACATTGGGTTATATTTGCTTATTATATCATGGATCATGCTATTGATTATGCTAATGTTTTTCACATATTATATGCACTTGCTTGTACTTTTTGTTGAGACTAATCTGCAGGTCCAAGTGTAGAAGTTGAAAGCTCAACGGGGATCTACATTGAACATCCGGTTGAAGGTTGGTCTTTTCTCCATTATCTTAGCATTGTCATTTATATAGCATTGTATTGGGAATTGAGTCATTTTCTGGTAGTCAGCTGTCTGTTGTGGTTTGCCCCAAGCCATAGGAAGTTTTCTCCGTAACAGTTACTCAATGGAATCCATGATGAATATGTCACAGTAAAAACTATACAATATGTACTCTTGGGACCCCACAACAGAGATCAAAATATAGACAATTATACAAAAAAAGTGGTCATCTATTACAAGACTGGCCAACATACAATTCAATTCAGACGTCTACAGTTTGGTTGAAGATAAAATTATAGGAAGAGCGAATCTAGTACAAGCAATGTAGTTGCCTCCTGTGTTCCTTCGTATATCAATGAAATGCATCTATTTATGCAATGGTAGTTGCTCGTGGATGAATTTATTCAATGCCAAGATAAATCTCTGATTGTTACAGGATCTTGACAAGGCCTTCACTGGCTAGGTTTGAGTGCCTGGAACATCAAATTGGGATTCCATAAAATATGAAACTTCCATGCTTGTCACTTTGTTTGCTTCAACAACGTCCTGGGAAGGGATGTCGATCGAGTCACAACTAGATATGGACGACGACGTTGTCTTACTCGTGCACGGTCCTACATTCTTCTCATTTGAATTACCGAAGATGACTCCTTCCTCTGGTATGGAGTTCAATTCTCTCACAAATGCCCTCGTTACGATTTCCATGTCTCGCGGGGAGGCCTAGAAGACCCACATAGCATCAACATCCTGGTCTTTGGCCGTATCAAAGGGATGGAAATGCCAGGAAGCCAAGGCTTATTCCCTCAACAAGTTTCTGTTGTTGGAGGGAATTTACAGCTCCAAGTTCGATGTGGTGACCTCCTTCATCACTACTCTACTCTGGTTCAATGCATCTATTTATGCTTGTCTGAGAATTATTCGATAATGCCCAGACATTGCTCTCCTATGGGGCTTTGAATTACACAGCATGTGTCATTCGAGGTTGCATAGTAATTTTATCGGAGGCTTGTTTCATAGCTCACCGTAGATTTTGGTTTGACTTATCGGAGGCTTGTGCCATAGCTTGCCGCAACTTCTCATTTAATCATTTAAAATATCAATTTATTAATGCTCCATCCTTCACTCGATTTACTCAAGGCTAGATATTTGTGCTTTGCTATCATGGTGTATTTAATACACAGATACGTGCTGTTTTTAAAAAATTTAATTCAAAAAAATAATTTTTATTTATTTTAAAGTCTAACAATTATATGCACTCCTTCAGGGATTTATGTCTCATCGGAGATGTCCTAAACCAATAAAAAAACTAGAATATCGTATTTTAGAAATTCTTAAATTTTTTTAAAACATTTTGATATTGAAATATTGTAAAACTTTGCAAAATTTTATATCTCAAAAAGCAAATTAATCGTAGTCAAAGCAGTTTGACTACCTATCAGTTAGTATACCCCTGCCTTGGCAACGCATAATAAAAAGAAAATCCATTTGATTAATGAAAAAAAACAATTATATATATATATATATATATATATATATATATATGGTTATATAAATTTAATTTAATATATATATATATATATATATATAGAGAGAGAGAGAGAGAGAGAGAGAGAGAGAGAGAGATTTCCAATTAAAAAAGCATAATTTCATTAAGAATAATCAAATTACATATTGCAGAAGAGATTCTAAGAGCCCTTTTCAGTAATAGCTTTTCAGCTTCATATAATAAAAACTGCTGGTACCAATGCACCCCCAAACCCATTATCTAATAAACCTTGTTTCAGGGAAACCAAGTTTGGCTCAAGTACAATGAAGAAACCAGCTCATAAGGAGCTGAAGAAGAAAAAGAAGAAAGAAACCATAGGAAAAGTAGACTGATGCAGAAACAGTAAAACGTAATTCCAAAATGCATGTTGCCAGGTCCCCCATGTTCTGGAGGAAACCTTCAAAACGGGAGGTTTTGCGAAGCCACCGGCTACTATAGACTGTAAGTGTCGTTAAAAACCACTGCACCGACGACATCCAGCAAGTTTTGGCTCCCCTAGCATAGTTTCCGCCTTCGCCCTATGAAAGCAGGAGCTCGATAAGTGCTCAGGGAGTGCTTTATCGTCAGCAGGATGCTGTCGTTGCCCCAACATCGTGGATGCCCTTCCAATTAGCATCCCACAACAAAGAATCTGTTGCCGCCACCACTGTTAAGCAGGAGGAGCCCGCTATGTAATGGGTCACCGCGCAAAGGCTCCGCCACCACGCCGAACGCAGAGAGAAGGCATCTGTATTCGCCACCAATCGACCTTTTCATATATTAACTCAGGGGGATGGGCGAAAGCAGCCATGGAAGGAACCATGACTACCGAGTTCAACTCTGTTAGACTCTCAAACCCTATATCACCCTAAATCGGAGTTGTTTACATATTAAGTTACTCAAATCACATATTTTAATTACAATAATCCTATATATATAACCATATGTATATATATATCACCATAATATATATATATATATATATATATATATAACCATATATATATATATATCTGTGTGGGGGGAGGGGGGTTATATATATATATATATATATATAACCCCCCCCCCCCACACATATATATATATATATAATTATTTTATTTATTAATTAAATGGTTTTTCTTTTTATTATTTGTTGTCACAGCAGGGATATACTATTTGATAGGTAGTCAAACTACTTTGACTACGATTAATTTACTTATAAAATTTTGTAAATTTTTACAATATTTTAATATCAAAATATTTTTAAAAATTTAAATAAATTTAAGAATTTCTAAAATACGATATTCTAGTTTCTAATTGGTTTAGGCCATCTCCGATGAAACATATATCCGTGGAAGAGTGCATATAAATGGAAACCTAGATTAAAGTACTATATAATTAAAAGCACATCCTACTAATTTCAAGAATCCATGTAAAAACATCCCACCAATTACCAGAATCCCTATAATCCCTAGGGACTTATAACAATTAATAATGATATATATTTTCTAGTTTTTGTTTTAATTATTAATATATGTACTCACAAAATGTGGTTCCTTTATTCCTTGATCACGAAACGTGGTTCCTTTATTCCTTGATAATTATGGGTTTAGAGGAAAAAAGAAAGTATGATTTTTTCTAGCACTCTATCATGCACACCACTTTCTTCTTTGCAATTTATCGAGATGGAAGTATATGATTGTGATTGTATGATAGTTGATATTGTTGAGGACCCCTTGTTGCTTATTCAATGTATTAGCATATGATAGCTAAAAGAATATGATAGCTACTCTAACATTTTGAATTGTTTTATGGTTTGGTTTTATTAATGGTGACAAAATTAGAAATATACTTTGTCATGGTTGTATTGGATCATATTGTAAATGTTATATGATTGGTTCCTTTTCAACACCTTGAAACACTTGTGTTAAATCATTTGAATTGAAGTAAACATTGACAGTTTGAGTGTTATGATGAAAAGTGGTTGATCCACTTGTTGTGGAAGGTTATGTGTAAAGGGACTAAGTCATACGTTGAGTGGGTTCGTTGTTATATGTGATGTGATTCCATGTCTTATCATTATTTATATGATTAAAATTCCCTTGTATTGGTTGTGAAGGGCTTGTCACAATTAATTGTTTAATTGTTTTGGGATTTGGTGGGTTATATTTTTTATTAATAATATTTTATGTGCATTATAGATAAAGTTGATTTTTTTTACTATCGAGCTAGTTCAAACAATCTTTAATGTGGATTTTTGAAATTTCAAGTGATTGGAAGTAGGGTATTTGGTTGAGTTCAAACAATCTTTAATGCATATTTTTGAAATTTCAAATGATTGGAAGTAGGTTTTTGGTTTAGTTTTGAAATTTGTGAAGTTATTTTTATCACTTTGTTATTTGTACTTTTAATTATTGAATTTTATGGTTTTTTTTACTATTTGTTATTTGTACTTTTAATTCTTGAATTTTATGGTTTTTTTAGTAAAATGATGAATTTATAATTTTATAAATTGAATATATCTTGCATGGTTTCTACAAGTGAGGCCCTACTTTGACAAACAATGATATAAAAAAAATATTACATATTTATTTTGATTTTAATCTTACACATGCTTTAAAACCATTTAACACTTAACTTTATTATAAAAAATAATAAAATAAAAATTATTTCAAATTTAATGAAATGCGTGGTTTGACTAAACAAACCATAATTTTATGCTACCATATTTATAATAATTTAAAGCTAAACAATCTTAACAAAATAAAAGGATGTGGCCTTTTGTTTTAAAACAATTGATGAATTCCTAAGCTGAGATTTTAAAAATGATGAACACCTAACCTTACTACAAACTTAGGGTTTAAAAAAAATCGGAATATTCGGAATGTTTTAAGGATTCGAAATGTTTAGAGATTAGGAAAATCTACTTTTTAATGTTTTTAAGGTTTCTACGCATGGTAGCTTTGCAAAATACACTTTCTAGTTTTAAAGCCATGTATGCATGTTTTTTCTTTGGAGTACTTTACAAAAAAAATCCATGCAATGCGAGGGACCTTAAAGTCTTTATTTTTATATATCGATAATAAATTTAAAAGAAGATCATAAGAATCAACCTTGGTATGCTAATGAATGTAAGTATGCACTTAAATAAATTAAGGAAGTTAATGATGAGTCCTTGAAAGTCGACAAGATAAGTAAATACAAAAATCTAATTAATGTTGATGTATTTGTAACTTCGGAAGATATTCACTTGTATATTGTATGTATTACATTTGTACTTTATTGTATCCCCAACGGAGATGTATTATTCCTCCGATTGGAAGTGTCGTCAGTTGTACTTGCAAGTGTCGCAAGTTATATTGTAAGTGTCGTAACTTATACTTGATGGGTTATTAGACCACCTTGATGGGGTTGGCCCTGTATGAGTCATGTGGGTTAAAGGGTTATTAGACCACCCTAGTGGGGGTCGGCCCAGTCAACATTATGTTAAGTGGTTAAGTTGGGGCCGACCTAGTTAAATTCAAAAGACAAGTGAAGTAGTGTATAAATAGAGAGTGTGTCTCTATCATTTTACACATTCTCTCATTTCACTCACTTCACATTAGTGAGAGAGAAGAGGAGTGCGCACAAGTGGAGGAGGAGTATGCTACTGAAGATATCTATCTCTTGGGTTTGATCATTGTGATCCTTGTATTGGTGCTTATTCTATCTCTGAGGAAGTTGCGGGGTTTTTCACCTTCTTGGTTTTCCCCGGTGAAATGTTTTGTGTCTCTTGTCTCTTGTCTCTTATGCTTGGTATGCTGTACATGTTGTTCTTCAGTTAAGATCCTAGATCTATTGAATTAAATGATGAAAAAATAACATGGTATCAGAGCTAGCCTGAAGGAAGGCATGGTATGGCATTTATGACACTTGTTGCACTTGCGACAAATTGGAAGTTAGGGCTTGATATAGCAAAAACCAGTCATTGTGGAAATTTCGCTATAAATCCATTTTGACGAAGGTTCAGGTTCTGAAACTTCTACAGGTCTTAGATAACATCCCCATGTACCTTGTGTATGAAGCACAGCACCTAATTCACTATAATTTCTATTTTATGATCCATACAATATAGGGTTTCTGCCTCTTCCAGATCTCAGTCATAAACAGGTGACCTAGGAAAAAAAGTCACAACTTGGGCTAGGAAGCTCCAAATTAAATTCTGTAAAAAGTGGAAATAAGGGAATGGACTTTAGTTTCACAGGTCCTCTTTTCAGAGGCTAAAGTTGAACCAGTGACATGTGGCACTTCGTACAAGTTCGTTATCCTGTTTCATCCCGTAAACCGGTCACGTTGCGACATTTGGAATATCTCTCTCTCAGAGAATCCATTTGAGGTCAGACCTATGGGGTTGGAAAGAAGACAGGTCAGGCTACCACAGGCCGAAGATTCAGACCCTGTGGATAAAAAATTTCTGAGTTACACTAGAAACAATAAGGCACATTTTTCTGTGAAATAGAATTGGATTCTGAGCACCTTCATTCTTGGCTTGTCGTTGCTACGAGAATTTAGGGCTTTGGAGAAAGTTGGAATTTTTAGAATCGGAGACCACAGATGAATGATCCTCATAAAAATCAAAATTTAGAGACCAAGATCGAATTTTTTGGTTGGGCAGAGGGTCGGGCTTGATTAAACCCTAGTTTGAGATTTTGATTGGAAAGGTGGAAAATTATGGCTTCTGCAAAAGTTGGAATTTTGAAATCTGTGACCAAGGCTGGAAGCTCCTTAGAAAAATCAAAGTTTAGAACACAAGATCGGGATTTATCAAACCCTAGTTCGGGATTTTGATCGGAAAGGTGGAAAATTAGGGCTTCTGCAAAAGTTGGAATTTTTGAAATCTGTGACCACGGATGGAAGCTCCTCAGAAAAATCAAAGTTTAGAACACAAGATCGAACCTTTTGGATGGGAAGAAGACCGAGCTTTATCAAACCCTAGTTCGGGATCCTGTCTAGAAGATCTGGAAGTTTGAAAGGAAATTTTGAGGGGTCAAATTTTGTAGTTTTCAAAATTGAATTATACCAACTTGATCAGCTCAGCAAGCCACATCTTTCCATCCATTCAGAAGTTTGAAATTCAAAATTTGAATTTTTAGGGTTTCTCTGACAAACCCTTATCCAACTCCAGATCCTGTCTCAGCAAATCAAAGTGGATTTTGTTACTCCTAGAAGAGAATGAATTGGAGACCTACATAAGTGAAGAAGTTCCAGTTCCATAGGGAGATGAGGCTAAGGCCTTACATAAGAAGTCTACAAGCAATCTCGACAGGTATGACTTGAGGAGATATAGGTATGTTTTGAAATCTGTTCATGATTAATTTTATGATATGTTTGTCTTCATATTATTTAGGTTAGTACAATCTTGATTAATTTTAGACTTGTCTTATCACCCTAGTAAAAGTATGAATGCATGTGAATGATAGAAGACATTCATTGATTAGGGGTATGACACTTATGATTGTACTAATACAATGTGGTGTTATATGAGGATGATGTTGTCCACTAACATGAAGGGTACATAAAGAAAGACAAATAAGGTTCTAGATCAAGAACATATGACCATGGTGACATGAAGACAAAGACTCATCCATAGTCATGGATCACAGAGAAGCTCTACTTACGAGGTATGTATAATTTGGCTCTACAATGGTTAACTTATGAGTTATGCAGGTTACTAAGCACAAGTCATTGAAGAGAACAAGAAGACATTGTTTGGGTATGTTAGACATAACTAGCAAACATGATAACCAAGTATGTTTTTCCTATATCAAGTTAGAACCCTACCTTGTGTTAGGATCTTATACATTTGTATGATTATTCTTGAAGTTAGAAGTTTAAGTAATCAAGGGTTTATGCATATTATGTTTCTTACTTTGATTGATGATATGACTAACCAAAAGAGTCCTATGGTCAAATAAGAATATGCATGAGTAAAAGAAGTCTTCCCTGAAACCTTGAATACTAATTCTTATTACCTATGTATGAAATGATCATGACAATACATATTTAAGATTATACTAATGGATGTATGATTATGTATGAGATCTTGAGGATGACACAATGATGACACTAGTGCACACTTAAGCATGCATAGTGGTCCAAGATGGATATAAGTTCAAGGACCGATAATCCAGAAAGTAAAGATCAAGAGGGAGCACACTCCAGTAGTTCCTGCAAGGAAGCAAAGACTGAGAGGGAGTCCACCCACAACTAAACAAAGATAAGTATTTGAATTGTTATATATATGATTACTTAAATGATGTTGTTCAACCATGTACATACTTATGATTTACGATGTATATTATGCATATTAGAAAAGTTGCATTAATGAACAAGATACTACTAATATGCAAGTAATGGGTAAGTGGCCTATGGTACTGCACAACATTCCATTGCTACTTATCTAGAATGAAACCTCTTTGTTGACATGTTAGGAGTTGTGCACACTCTTAACAATGTTCTGGTAGAGATGGAAGGCATCTAGAAAGTTACGGGATATGGATAAATGTTGTATTGAAGCATTGGCTAAAGATGATTGCATGACTGTATGACATATGTCTTTATGCATAAGAATGTGTTTTTGAAAAACTATGAGAAGTTTCTAATCATGCAATTGAATTTGACTTGTAGGAAATATCGTGTACAATCACCTACAAGGACAACAAAATTTGTTCCAGCAACGAAGTTCAAGAAAACTATCTATTGAAGATATTGAAGAATTTGAAGTTCCCAGGATACGGGATGAAGTAATGAAAGGATGCCATGATCGAGGAGTACCAAACGATCATGAAAAATGATGTCTGGGATGTGGTCCCGAGACCAGAAGGGAAGTCTGTTGTGACTTCGAAGTGGATCTATAAGATCAAGCATGCTGCAGATGGTAGCATAGAGAAATACAAGGCAAGGTTTGTAGCTCATGGCTTCTCCCAGAAAAAAGGGATAGACCATGAAGAGACCTTTGCACCTATAGCCAGATACACTTCCATCAGAACAGTACTTTCCCTGGTTGCAGTGATGAAGTGGAAGATACACCAGATGGATTTCAAGACAACTTTCTTGAATGGTGTATGTGGAGTAGCCACTCGGTTTTGAGACACATGATGGGGAGTCATATGTGTGCAGGTTGAAGAAAGCCTTGTATGGCTTGAGGCAAGCTCCTAGGACTTGGCATGGTAGGATAGACAACTTTCTATCCAGTTTGGGATTTACCAAGAGTAAAGCAGATTCCAACCTTTACTACAAGGTTGAGAAAGGCAATCTAGTGATACTACTATTGTATGTGGATGACCTGTTTGTTACAGGTAAGGATAGATTGATTGTCGACACGAAGAGGAAGCTTGCTGCTGAGTTCGAGATGAAGGACTTGGGTATGATGCATTATTTTCTAGGTATGGAGGTGTGGCAGAGTACAGATGGAATCTTCCTTGGATAAGGGAAGTATGCAGTAGAGATCCTGAAGTGGTTCGGGATGATGGACTGCAAGGCCATGGCCACACCTATGGCATCGAACCTGAAGCTATTGTGTGATGCTTCATCAGAGATGGTTGATGTCATGGTGTATCGTCAGATGATTGGGTCCTTGATGTACCTGACGAAAACGAGACCAGATATTTGCTTTGCAGTGAACACCTTGAGCCAGTTCCTGACAGATCCAAGACATGTTCACCTGATTGCTGCAAAGCATATTCTGAGGTACCTGAAGGGTATAGTTGACTATGGGCTCAAGTATGATGTGAACCAAAAGTTTAACCTGGAGGGTTATGTTGATTCAGATTGGGAAGGAAGTGCTGCAAATAGGAAGAGCACCTTGGGGTGCTGCTTCAGTATGGGATCAGGTGTGATCTCTTGGTTTAGTAGGAAGTAGTCTTGTGTAGCACTGAGTACAACCGAAGCAGAGTATGTTGCAGATTGTTCGGCTAGTTGTGAGGCAGTATGGCTTAGGAAGCTACTATCTGAGTTATTTGATCTCCCATTGGATGCTACCTGTATATTCTGTGACAACCAGAGTTGTGTGAAGTTGTCTGAGAACCCGTTGTTCCATGACAGGTCGAAGTATATCGAGATTAAATATCACTACATCAGGGATATGGTGCAGAGAGGAGCATTGAAGCTCCTGTATGTTGCGACGGATGAGAAGATTGCAGATGTGTTGACTAAAGCACTAGCCAGAGTGAAGTTTGAGTACTTCAGAGAGAGGCTTGGTGTTCTTCAAATAGAAGATACTTCGAGGAAGAAGTGATGGGACACATTTGCAGGAGCCATTCCAAGCATGGTGATAGGAGGGTCCTTCCCATGGCTGTGGATGTAAGCGTTGTGTGATGAGCATCAAGACGATGCTCTGGATGATGTTCTACATGATATTGATCAGGATGATCATATGCATCAAGTGGATGCTTTACATGATCAGTTGGATCATGTGTGATGATATGCATCAGTACGATGCTATGATGATGATTAGGATGATCATATGTGATGATGTGAATCAGGATGATGTATAGTATGATGATGATCATTATGATCATGAGTATCAGGATGATACTCCGTGGCCGTGGACAGGTTGTGCGATAAGCATATAATCTTGCATTGGGAGATTTGCAGATACTCTTGCGAGGTTTTTCCTATGGCATGTAATAGTTCCCTAGGAGATCTGGAAAATGCTCTTTCGAGGTTTGTCTTTGGGAGGACATATAATATTTCCCTGGGAGATCCGATAGGTTGAGCAGTAAGCTCGTAATCAGTCCTAGGATGCTCTTTCAAGGTTTTGTCATGTGGCATATAATATTTCCCTGGGAGATCCGATAGGTTGAGCTGTGTGCTCGTAATCATTCCTGGGATGCTCTTTCGAGGTTTTGCCATGACCACATGTAATATTTCCCTGGGAGATCCGATAGGTTGAGCTGTGTGCTCGTAATCAGTCCTGGGATACTCTTTTGAGGTTTTTGTGGTGGTCACATATAATATTGCCCTGGGAGATCCAATAGGTTGAGCAGTAAGCTCGTAATTAGTCCTGGGATGCTCTTTCGAGGTTTTGTGATGCACGTAATTAGTCCTGAGGATTCCACAGTATGTCCAGAGATAATGAAGACCTACAGGAGGCTAGGCCTACAACCAGCATGAAAAAGGGTTGGCTCTGTAGAACTTCCTATGACGAGAATAATTGAGAGATAGCACCAATGATCGAGATGACGAGTACAGCAGCAGTGACGATGATGCTCCGTGATCCAGTGATGATGATCTAGCTCCAGAATTGAAGACTTGTGCCTATATGTATTTATGACTTATGTCAAGAGAATACCTTCCTAGTTAAGAGGGAGTATTGATGTATTTGTAACTTAGGAAGATATTCACTTGTATATTGTATGTATTACATTTGTACTTTATTGTATCCGCAACGGAGATGTATTATTGCTCCAATTGGAAGTGTCGCCAGTTGTACTTGCAAGTGTCGCAAGTTATATTGTAAGTGTCGTAACTTATACTTGATGGGTTATTAGACCACCTTGATGGGGTCGGCCCTGTATTAGTCATCTGGGTTAAAGGGTTATTAGACCACCCTAGTGGGGGTCGACCCATTCAACATTATGTTAAGTGGTTAAGTTGGGGCCGACCTAGTTAAATTTAAAAGACAAGTGAAGTAATGTATAAATAGAGAATGTCTCTCTCTCATTTTACACATTCTCTCATTTCACTCACTTCGCATTAGTGAGAGAGAGGAGGAGTGCGCACAAGTGGAGGAGGGGTATGTTGTTGAAGATATCTATCTCTTGGGTTTGATCATTGTGATCCTTGTATTGGTGCTTATTCTATCTCTTAGGAAGTTGCGGGGTTTTTCACCTTCTTGGTTTTCCTCGGTGAAATGTTTTGTGTCTCTTGTCTCTTATGCTTGATATGCTGTACATGTTGTTCTTTCAATTAAGATCCTAGATCTATTGAATTAAATGATGAAAAACTAACAATTAAAAGAAAAAAGACTTGTTGTATAAATAAAAGACAAGAAAATCTTTTACACTTATCTAAGATGACTCGTAAGAAATTTTGGAGACAAATTCTAACTTTTAAAACTATAGAAAATAATAGGACCTCTTTGGATAGCTAGAACTCATATCTTAAAGAGCTTTATGAATCCCCGGATGTCATGGATAACACTCAAACCCTCCATTCAACTGAGCAATTTTTTTCGTTAGAAGACATTGACTTTGGGATTAAGCACCTAGCTACTAGAAAAGCTAAAGACATTGAAGGGTACCAAGCATAAATCTTGAAAATCGGAGCACCCATCCTCCTCCCTTACATTCACAATATATTTAATCTAGCAGTCAAGTAGTAAACACAACTTCCCTATGCCCTGGACTCAGAGCCTTATAGTTCCTATCTTCAAAAGCGGAGATAAAGACAACCCCTCTAATTACCGAATCATTATGATTATCCCTCTTTTAACCAAGCTATACGACATTATACTTGAAAAGAATATTAGCACTTGGATAGAAAACGAAGGAAAGCGAGCGAAAGGCCAGCAGGTTTTAGAAGGCATCACTCAACCACATATCACCTTGTTATTCTTAGGATCATCGTAGAAGAGTGTCATAATAATAAATCCAATCTTTTTTGTTGTTTCGTGGACTTTCAGAAATGTTTTGAGACGGTGCCTAGAAATAACCTTTGGAATAGATTAGAAGAATTAAAAGTTCCTCTCGAGTTGAGGGTTGTGACTATAAGGTTATATGAGAACATTATTGCCAAACTAAAAAATGTTGAAGGATGGTTGCAGGATAGTAATTGTAATATCGGAGTTAAACAAGGGTGTCCCCTTTTTCCCACCCTTTTTGGAATTTACATTGACAAGCTAGAAGATTGTTTAGAAGAGGAAGGTTGCGCTGGGACGATCTTGGCATGAATAGTCATCATGCGTCTTCTATATTTGGATGATATCGTTCTTATGGCAAGGTCCTCACATGATCTTGAGAAGCAATTACGAATTCTCAAGGATTTTTGCACTAGTATGGGCATGACCGTTAACATTGACAAAACAAAAGTCATGATTATCAAGTCCAATAGGAGTAATTATGCCATTTTTTCTTATGACAATAGAATCTTGGAGGATGTAACCACTTATAAGTATCTAGGAACTAACTTTCATAACAAGCTCAACTGGAACTGTAGCATTGAGAAGAGGATACATGGAGGGTGGAAATCCTACTTCGGTCTTGAAAACAACTGTAAATTAGAAAACCTTGTATTGTGGGACAAAAAAAATTCCTCTTTAAAATGCTCGTCACTCCCGTTATCTTATATGGCTATGAAGCTTGGGGATGCAACATTTCTATAGAATCTTGGAGAAGAATTGAGCAAATAAAAAAGCAGTTTATTACTTATAATCTTAAAATTAAAAGCAACATGCCCTATCCTATTCTCCTCTTAGAAGCAGGGCTCTCTCCCATTGAAAACATGGCTATGATTAGATATTTAACGTACAAGAACGGATTAAACAATATGGTAGATGACCGACTTCCTAAAATTGATCTTAACTATAGCCAAAAACACCTTCGCCTTAAGCGGGGATGGCTTAAAGATGCCACGACTTGGTTAAATTATTGGAGGATTGATGAAACTACCACTCTACAAAATATCGACAACATTAATTACATTATTACTTCTACTTTCAAAGAGAAAATGTGATGCAAATAAGAGTCAGAGGTAAAAATAAAACTAAGATATTCATAAAGAGATCATTAACCCTAATCTCAAGGATCAAAATTATCTTTATATCTTAACCAGCTCAAAGAAAAAATTTAATATTGCCAAGATTAGAATGAACTCTCATGAGCTCCACAATGAGACTGGGTGTTCGAAAACCCCTAAAACACCTTGGGAGGAAAGGATTTTCCAACTGTGCGAGTCTATGAGCATGGAAGATGAAAGGCACTTTCTCTTAGAATGCCCGTCCTTCAACCAAATTAGATCTCAGTTCCAAAATATTTTCTCTGGGATTGACCTTTCCAACCTTCTAGATCCCCAACACTACAGCGAGCTATGAACCCTCCTCTCTAAGTTTTTCGAGCATATGAATAGTATTTTAAAGCAAATCAACTAATCACTACCTTGTCTTTTCTCTTAAGGTCCGATCGACCAAGTTTGGTCTCAGTGAATGGTAAATACTTCATCATCATCATTAAAATTTTATCAATAAAAAAAATTAATATTTTAAAATATTAAAATTTAATATATAATATTTTTTTAAATAATATATTTAAATTTTTTTTATATATTTCACAATAATATTTAATTATAAAATTATATAAAAAACATTACAACATAATTGATTGCTTAAAAATAATAATAATAATAATAATTTATATTTTATTATAAAAATTGATCAGGATTACAAAATTTGAAATTGAAGTATAATAATAATAATAATAATTTAATTAATATAATAAGATTATATTCAGTGGATGGTAAAGATTTTATAATCATCATTAAAATTTTATTAATAAAAAAAATTTAATAATTTAAAATATTAAAATTTAATATATAATATTTTTTTAAATAATATATTTAAAATTTATTTATATATTTCACAATAATATTTAATTATAAAATTATATAAAAAAACAATACAACAACATAATTGATTGCTTAATAATAATAATTTATATGTTATTATAATAAAATGATGAAGATTACAAAATTTGAAATTGAAGTATAATAATTATAATAATAATTTAATTAATATAATAAGATTATTTTAGATGTTATTATAAAAAATGGATGAAGATTACAAAGTTAATTTATGTTATTGATAAATGATGGTTTATTGATTTAATGAAAATGATGTGTTTTCATGTTTTTTCGAAGATTTAATTTCTTCAATAACCTTTGTATTTATAATTAGGTTTGTTATGCATGATGAAAATGGTGATGGTTGGTGAAAGTGAAACATTTCTATTATCTTCACTAAATTTCAAATCTCTCCAATAATATATGTACTTATATTCATACTAAAATAAATATATAAACCCAAGGTATAAATCACTAACATTCCATTTATAATTAGGTTTGTTATGCATGATGAAAATGGTGATGGTTGGTGAAAGTGAAACATTTCTATTATCTTCACTAAATTTCAAATCTCTCCAATAATATATGTACTTATATTCATACTAAAATAAATATATAAACCCAAGGTATAAATCACTAACATTCCAAATATCATATGTATATTGTATGGCATGCAATTGGTTATTTTAATAAATAATTAAAATGTAAACTTATTTATCATCAAACTTGTTGTGAATCATAGAAGTTTGGTTTGTCTCTTAACGTTTACTTTAAGATAAATGATAAAGTATGTAACATAATTATTATAAATTTCGTGGAAAGTCTAATTTCATTTATTGCAAACATCATTATAAATTTCCATCCATAGATTTGATAGTGTGTACCTTAATTATTATAAATTTGCATGGAAGTTAATCATAAGAACTTTTATATATTTTTATGCATTTTTTTTAATTTTATCATTTTATGCATTTTATCTTATTTCTTTAGCAACATTAATATATGTGTATATAAGTGCAAATTACTAAATCATATGACAGATACGCGACCTAAGATATCTTCGGAGTATGGATACATGATCTACTAAAACAAGCCACGACCCAACTCCTTGGGTCATTATAAGATTTAGCCACATAATACTCCATGGAAGAGGTGCAACCTAGCTAGTTGTTCCTCTTGGATCGACTTTGCCATTGTGTAAAGGATTTCACCATTATATACAAATGATCTAACCACCTCTCATATAAACAAAAATTTACTTGTAGTAGTTTTATCAATTGAGTTTGTAGTGTCAATTGAGTTTGTAGTGTTTCTGTCATGCGCACTTGTTTTCACAATGACAATCCTTTTAAAATGTTGTACATTCAGGAAGGTTCGTTTCATAAACTTTTGGTATTGATGTGCTTAGTTGTTTGAATAAAACAAAGAAATTTATTAGAACTCCTTGGATTATTTCACCATGATTTGGATTGAAGAAACCGTTGTATTTCATGCTACAGATCAGAACATAGTGGTGCAACAATATTATTCCTTTTAGGGTTTTCTAGTAAGCCTTTACAGAAGCTTAAATATTGTTAAGAGGTCGACTACATCACCGTCAAACCTTGATTAACCAATATTCCTTACAGCATTAACTTGATTGACCATATCTTGAAGCTCAATATTTGGGTCATCACATCCAACAGACATAAAAGTCAATCCAACAATCTACATAACTTTATTTTGATGCACATTTACATACTAATATCAACTTATCCTTCTAGATATCATATCATGTAGTTGCATGTACACAATTCAAGCTCTTATTTTTTTGTCTTAATTTTCTCACTTGATTGATTACTCTAAGGTTTGTAATGTTGGCCATACAATTGGTGAATAAAAAAAGCATATGCAGAATTTTAAATGAAAAAATGATATCATAAGATGAAACTATGGGGATAGGGTTTCTGCAAGTGCGAAGGGGAAACCATTAGGGTTTACCTCTTAGGTTGCGCACCATGGAGGACATGGTGGATTATGCCAATGGAGAAGGGCATAGCCTGTTGGCACTATATTTGTTAGAAGGTCATAAGTTTTGTAACACATATTGTGATTGGTCGCGCAGTATAGTTTGTATAAGTATGCACAATATATTTTGTATCAACTTATGCAGTATACTCTGCAAACTTGCGTAGTATTGTGTATAGTGACTTGACTAGTAGAATTATATGTTAAAGATAAGTCAAAGAATATGTTGTTAATATTACTTAAAAGATAGTTGAGAAACTGATAATTGTCTCATATTTTGTATAAACGCTAAAAGGATACAATTGTTTTGGGTCCATTCCTATATGCGACCTATGATTGAGAATACCATGTGAATGAATGGAAAAGAAAATTACCAGGTGTACTGTGTCTATTGTTGATGAATGAATGGTTGTGTATTACGGTGCAAATATGTATGTGGTATACTACACATGATTCCAATATTATCTTTGGTGTTGTGCTAAATGTCTGTGAGTTATGGTGAATGTATTTTTGTTCAATGCTTATTCAACTTTAACCTTATTTTAGTCTTAGTAATCCCTGTGAGAGTCTCGGGTGAGTCCTTACCCTTTTGGGAATTGAATATGTTGATTCTCATAGGGGTATTGGTGGTTAAGGATTTAGAAACTAGGGTCTAATTTATATGCCAACAATTGGTTCCGTTGTCGAGACCTAAAAAGGTTAGGGTTTGAAGAAGCATGTGTTGGAAACATACAAGGGAGGAACTGCAGAACTAGCTGACTTACAAAGAAGAGGAATTTGCACATAAGGAGACTCAAAACCTAAATATTGATCCGTGGCGGTGGATAAAAAGGTACATTTATTCAAATGCATATGAAAATTTCTTTGCTGAATTTCCTTGTTTATTGTATGAATGGGTAAAAAGACAAGTAGAACTTAATGTGGTTTGGAGGAGCCAAGAATGATTATATGGGATAAAGAAACTAAACATAGGTTGAAGAATTTAGATAACAAGTGAATGATGGTTATAGATTTTTGGTTTAATAGAATTAAAGAAGGGTACATCATAGAGTTTGCTATCGACTACAATGAATCCTTTGACCACGCAAAGGATAAATTTCAGATAAAACCTAGGAAAAGACTGTTAGGAGAAACCCCTACCTAGATAAAAATGTTCCTTGTGGAAAAAGGGATTATGTGCATGGATCCAAACAAGGTGGAAGAGTAAAACTCCCTACGTTGGGGAAGGTGAGGGAGAGAAGAGGGGAGAATCCATTAAGTAGGAAAGTAAAAAGAAAGTAGCGAAGGACTTAGATGAGAAGAAGAGAAGAAGAGAAGAAGAGAAGAAAGATATGAGAAAAGGAATGCACTAAAGGAAGCTATATGGAAGGTTAGGATGGATAATATAGCAAGTGATATATAATATGTTGGTGAAGGGGTTTTAGAAGCAAACAAGAAAAGGGACACGCTAGAGGGGAATGAGGAAGAGTGTGGAGCACCAGAGGAAGGCATAGAAGCGATGGAGGAAGAAGGAGATAGGCCAATGAAGAGGCACGAAGTAGAAGAGGACACATCATAGGAGGATGTGCAAGAAGGGAAGGTAAGTGATGTTGAAACCCATTGGAGAGGATATTAGGTAGAGGAATCAGAGGAAAATGAAAGAGAATCTTAGTGCAGTGAGATTGTGGAGAGTCCTTATGTAGAAGAATCAACAGATGATGAAGATGTTACAAAAATGATAGAAATATTTAATAAATTGACACTTGATTATTCATCTGGATCCAATAGAAAAGAGTATGGAGAAGTGGTAGTGTATGATCCCCCTCTTGAACCCCCCTGCCCCCACGTGTTTTTAGAAAATAAGCAAATATTTTAGTAGAATCTGAAGTTAGGAATATTTTACAGCAGAGGATACAAGGAGTAGGAAATTAGAGCAGAAGTGGAAAAGTGGTAAGAATGTTGAACATGGAAGGAGTTATGGTGGATTCAATTTTAAGCCTTCCATTTTTTCATGGAACTGGAAGGGACGACGCAGAACAACATTAGTTTACTTGTGACACGGTGTGGGATGTAAAGCAAGTAACTAGTGTGAGAAAAAGGATAGCACAAATGGAAATGAAATTAAGAGATCACATGCTGACTTGGTATATGAAGTATAAGAGTACAATTGTGCCAAGAGTTACTCGATCATTGGATGAGATTAAGCAGGCAATGTTGAAAGAGTTCTAAAAACCAAAGTCAGAGTCTCAGTGTATAACAAAAATGGAGATAAAACAACAGCCGAGGGAAACAGTTTGGGACTATTGGGACATGTAAAGTTTTGAGGAAAATTTTTGCAAATTTTTTATGTGAATCAAGCCAAAATTAAAGTGGTTTGACGGGGAACAGTCAACTCCAACAAAATGGTCAAGAATCTAGGAAACTGGATGTTTTGACATTGTCAAGGGAGGAGATAAGTGAGTTAGTTAGAAATTTTTGTCCACTTACATTAATGAGTGGAGTAGTGGGAGCGGGGCAGGCTGTGTGTGCCCTATAAATATGTAATGGGTTGGGAAATTTGGGACTATTAGCGAATTGGCGAGCTAGCCGATGTATTTTGGGAGAGCTCTGTTTTGATGTCAAGAAGAGTCACATGATTTGCAGGTTGTGTGCGCAGGTCTATTGTAATAGAAGGAAAAATATATAAGTCATGGCAGACATGAAAGTGCTTATTTTTTACTACGACTCATGAATAAAGGAAGCGCTTTCGTGGTTTTCTCCAGTTTGGGTTTCCATGTTACATCTAGTGTCTAATGTGCATTTTTTCTGTGATGATTGTGTTTATTATTATATTCGGCATATTACTGAATGATCAATGAAATATGTGTATCAATGGTATATGAATTAATATATATCATGTTCAACTAAAGGCTAGATGCAAATAAATCTGTGAAGTGTTAAGTAAAGTGATTTGTCGATGTTAAGAATGTTGGGTTTTTGCCACACCCCTTCGATATTGCAGAAACTTGGTTCCTACAGCTCCCATAGATACTTTGGGGGAGACTTCATCTGCTTCACAAGTCTTTCTGAAAGGGGTTAAACCTTTTCAAGCCGGTATCGTGGGGTTTTGTTGGTGTTTAGTTGTGTGTGAACCCTGGTCAAAGTAGAAGTGCACCAACAAATGGTTATGTTTCAGCACGGGGGCTTCACTAGAAGGCAATATAATATCACGTTCATTCATATTGCGGTATTAAATATTCATGAAAACCAAAAAATTATATTGCTTATATATTAAGGGGAAAAGGTTTTTTTATTTAATGTAACAATACACAAATACTTTGGGGTCTCTTTTATATGGGCGAGCTGACAAATATCTGCCAAATGGAGATGGCAGGATCACAGCCGGATGAGAAATCGGGTTGAGGTAAGGCTCGGGATTACTAGTACGCAAGGAAATCGCGTCTTGAGGCATGCTTGAGGCTAGGGGTTTCGTGGTGAAGTGGGTTGCCATTCGATCATAGTTGAGAGACAGTGGTCATTGACAACCAATTATTACCAATAGCACTCAGCTAGTTGTTACCAATAGCCTTGGGAGGCTCTAAGCCTCTAGGGCCTGTTATAGGCCCTCGATAGGCCTTGGGGGCTTGAATACCCAACCACTCGTGCCTATTACAGGCCTTGGGAGGTTTAGTTAACCTCCTAGAGCTTGTTACAGACCTTGGGGGCTTGGATACCTAACCCACAACAGGCTTGGTCAGCAATTGGGGAACTGCAACATGCAATCTAAATGTTGTACTATGTGCATTGGCTCTAGTGACATATAAGAAGTGATATCTTATCTCTTCATTAGACCATTAGATGTTGCAAATCATAATTATATGTGGTTGAGTAATTGCATTGTGGGTGAAGTAATGTGCATCCACAATATACATCGAAAGAAGCAAGGTGCATTGTAGAATGCATGTGGGGTCATAAGAGGGGTATCATATCAATATACTAGGTATAAATATAAAGGGGTATAAAAAATGTTAATGAAAAAATTGATACATACAATATCTAGGGAAAATGGGTTTTTTTTTAATTGGGAAGGCATATTGGGAAGGGGTTAAAAAATGATTTTGGAAGGTATTTTCCTATATTTAGTGAAATTAGGGGTATTGTTTCATATGCCACGAACGAATATGCTATGATAGCGGTTTATTGAGTGAAGCCCCCATGTGTTTTAGGGACAAGGACTCGCGTTGAGGGGGTATGTGGCATATGTGGCATCATACTAAGCCTGAGATCTAGGATTGGGTAGATCAAAAGTTGAGGGAGTTCGCCAAAGAATAGAACAAGAATCCCCGATTGGACGAAAAAGGATGGTTAGGTGAGTGTTTTTTTAGATCTACATGAAGTATTTTTCGGCGAATTTCCTATTTTACTGCATGAATGGCTGGCAAGGTTAATTGAGTAGAAGATGAAATTTCAAGGAGGTGATCCTACATTTTAGACACATGATTTAATCTGAACCCTCAAAGTTATTGATAAAAACACATCCCGAGCTGTCGATTTCTGGGTTGATAGCATATTGGAAGGATATACTACTAAATTTGTTGTAGATACTACAAAATCCTATAGCGGTGATGAAAGGGAGTTTCTCCACGGACAACAAGATAAGTACTTAAAATATTTGAATTTGTCAATTAAGATGCTACTTTGTGAAAAAGGGGTTATGGGAATGGATTCCTATGAGTAAACCGCTAGTGCGCGGTGGTTTGGGATGTTAGTGATGATTGGTCTGGGAATATGTTGTGAGAAGTGAGATGATATGAAAAGAGAAGGACATAGTGAAACAGATGAAGAGTGTGGTCTACTGCGGAGTGGAAAAATATTTCAATCAAGTAAGAGGAGGGGAATTGTGATGAAGGGAAAGCGTTGCAGTGTGACTAAAAGACGGGACTACGAACCAGTACCAGAACTTGAAGAGGAATATTATGAGGATGATCTTGCTGAATAAGATCAGACCAAACACTGTGACATACCTATGACCCTGTGTCCATCTACAGAAACTGAGGTAAGAAATCTGAGTCTGTCATAGTTGATTCAAGCAAATAATAGTAGTAGTAGTAGTAGTAGTAGTCAGAATAGTAATCCGGTGAATAATCCCATTGCAAGTGTTGGTCCTATAATACAAAGTCAACCAATCCCTCCAAGGAATAGAATGGATGGGGATCATATGAAAGTACCAATATTTAATGGAAATGGGTCAGAGGACCCAGAGAAGCATTAGTTTCTATGCAATGCAGTCTAGACTGTTAAGCAAGTACATGATGCTAATGTGAAATTGGTGCAACTGATTACGACCTTTAGGGGTTGCACTTTGGATTGGTTCATGAAGTTCTCAGAATTATCCAATGGAAAATTGTCAAAGACTTTGGAATATGTTAGATATGGTTTAAAAAGTGAATTTAAAAAGCCAAAATATGAGTCTTGGTGCATTACTGAACTCAAAGAGATCAAACAATTGACAAATGAGGTTGTCTGAGACTTCAACCGGATATTGAAAACATTAATAGCCCGTGTAAGTTTTAAAATGACCGATGTTCAACAAAAGGACTAGTTTATAGCCACTTCATTACCTCATATCAGAGTTCCTTCAATGAAACAAAAGATTGCGTTGCAGACGAAGGCCCTTGAGTTGGATATGAAGCTGGAAGCATCACCTATTGGAGATATTGGAGCTGGTATGGCTCAAATCCAGTCATAGCTGGAGAACCTGTCAATACAAATATGGGATATCAAGAAGGGTAAGGACAAGAGAGAAGATGTTTGGTGTACGAGATGTAAAGATGAGGGCTACTCAAAATATCAGTGCACGGATTTCCATCACTATATTGCCGTTGTATCTCCTAATCTGTTGAACCCTAGGACAAGAATACAATGTAGAATTTTTCAAACTAGAGGGCATCGGCCATAAGAATGTTATCTGCTACAGAAAATTGTGAGTACCCCATAAAACGTATTTTGAAAATTATGTCGATCAGTTGTCCAGGATGAGAAGGACTTTCGAGCATATCAATTGCTCACATAAATAACTGTAGATACTTATTGGATGAAAGGTGAATAACAAGGAGAAGGAATCAATATGTAGTTTAATCAACCAAGAGGGGGTTTCCTTAGACGAGGATGAGGAGGAATCAGTCGAGGAAGAGGCTAGGTAATATGTTATAACTGTGGTACACCAGGACATTTTTCCAGGGATTGTCCAAATCCATGTTCGATGTGTACATACTATCAAGCATTGGATCATACTATTCAATATTTCCCACAACTAAAAGAGAAGTGGCAATCCAAGAAAAATCAGAATCGAAATCAAAACCAGAATCATAATCAGCTGAACCTCGATAACAGCATCCGACTATCATTGTTGTGACACAGAGAGGAGCTGTGACAGGAGCAAATAGAAATATATGTATGGATCCACATGGTCCTAAAATCATACATGTAGTGCAACAGGAAATGTTGTTTGATGTTCAGAAAGAGAAGAAAGCATTTGTGGATGCAAGGAAGGAATTCACTACGATACAGAGGGGACCTTCGACGTCCTATGCTCCAATATTTGATGAAGTCCTTGTATATGATACGCCATTATGCTTCAACTGATTAGCTAGAAAGGGAAGCTTGGGGGGGGGTAAGTACACCGAATAACTTTTTAAAGAGTTGTTTATAATTAGTAAAGGATGAAGCTGCATTAAAAGAGTTGCATAATTTAGTTGATGAATCAGAAAGAGACACATATCAAGAAATTTTTTTAAATAACTTACAAAAGAGGATAAGAATGGGAAGGGAGTTGCAACTTAATGCGCAGGTCGAGGATTTTGACACGGATTTCATAATTTTGGATCTAGGGTCAAATGTCAATGTTATAACTAAACAGACATGGGAAGCGATGGGAAATCCTAAATTGGTATGGCCATATGTCCAGTTGCGATTAGCTAACCAACAAAAAGTGATACCATTTGGTAGAATTTTGGGCGTCCCTATTGACATTGATGGTTTGCGAAGCTATGCTAACTTTGAAGTTATTGAAATTGTAGATGACACTAATCCATATTCGGCATTGCTTGGTATTGATTGGGCAATTGCAAACCAAACAATTATAAATATCAAGAAAATATTGATGACGTTCGAAGGAGGGGATATGAGATTTATCACACCATTAGATCATATGGAAGGATCGAGGTATGTCGAACCTATTCGGGAGGAGTATACTGTTGCAGACTTAGACAATATCTATAAGGTCACTTCCAGAATTGATGACTATGTTAATCCAACTGCGGATGGTACATTGAGTTCGTGAAGTGTTAGCTTCTTATCTTCATATTCAAGGGAAGCATTGGAGAATTGGAAGAATAGATTACATGGAGTATCTATAATAATGTAATGTCCCCACCTGCTGACCACTGCTAGGCAAGGAACATACTACCAATCGATGGGGCTCTTTAATCAAAATTCGGCCCACTCATTTCATTAAAAGAAATAAGATATGAATGTGCAGATGCAACACAAGAAAATTATGCACAGCGGAAACAACAACATTCACACACTCTTCATATGCATTCACATATCAATAATCAGTCATTAATTAAACATTGCAGGAGTAATTACATAGGCTGAAACACTTATCTCCATTGCAATTGCCCCAAGCAACTAGCTATGTCGCTGCAATGTTCCACCCAGCCATAGGCTCTTCGACAGCTTATACTGAGTCCATCCGAAGGCCACCCCCGAGCTGGGCATGATTCTCACAAGGAAAAAGGGGACATTCACGCTCCCACACAGTCCATTAACCAATTCGTTTTAGCCAAGCCAGTCCAACTGGGTTTATCAAGCTACAATTGAACCCTGGAGGCTTACACTCAAACTCAAGCCATGGATACCCATACCCAACACACTTTTCATTCACACAGTAAACACAAACAGGGGCAGGGATACTCATTTTAAACAATGGAAATTACAAATAAAATGGCCATGGGTTTTCCCAGAAACGTTCCCAACAAAAACGGATTGTGGGATGAGGCAAACAACCCCTAGGAGGAAATACGATTTCCTTCCCCAATATCTTCGCCTTCAGCAGCCCAAAACGGTCTCTATTGGACCCCCATTCGTTTTCCCCTCTTCCCCACTGGTATACCACACAGAAATACGCCCTTCTCTGTTGGGGAAATGAAGAAAACGTTTTTCCACATACCTGGAAAACACCCCGGTAGTTCTGAACTCGTGAGGGAGGAAGATTGGTCATGGATTATGGCTTAGGGAGCAATTTCGTGGCTCTCTTCTTGCCCAAAAAGACCCACCCGTTTTTCCATGAAGGGTGGCTTGCCCATACCCGATTTTGGACAGCCATACCTTCCCATTCCCAAGGCAATAACTTCCCCAACCAACTCTTGGGAGAAATCAATGGTTGGGTACAAAAGTCAACATGGGTAGTTGAGGGTTTGATGGGTTCCCTCATTGACACTTGGCTTGACTCTATTGGCTCAAGGGTTTGAATGTTTTCCCTCCCAATTCCTTGTGAAATCATGCCCCATCTCTTTGTTGCATTGCATAGCTAGTTGTGGGTATTTTTATTAAAATGCATATTACATGATATTTGAATTTCCAATGTGCATTGCTAGCACGCAACCCGTATGCATCACTAAATCGATGGCGGGGCCTTGGATTTGAGCTCCTCACCATGATTTCACAACAATATTACATCATTTATAATGTAAATGCCATGGGGCCAAACTGGGGACATTACAAATAATATGTGCTTTCATTACCAGATCACTTTGTTGGGTTGGAAAAGAGGTATGTGATGTGCCTACTTATGAGGGGATACCTAATTTAAATGGTTTTATTTATGATTTTGAAGTAACAGTACCTGGACAACAAAGAATCTTAGATTTAGATGTAGCACTAAAACCTACCCCAATACGGTGGTGGTATACTCATAAGTGGAAGATATAGAGTTGGTTGCAATGTAAAAAGCTGCTTGAAGTCCAGTTTGGCGAAGGTATGTATTATAAGCTAGAAAAGTATAATGGGATAACTAGTCTAGTAGATCATTTGTAATTATGTACAAGGGAATGGGAACACATTCCGAAACAAGAATGAGTCCACATGTTCATCCACACTTTGGATACCATCTTGCGAAGTTGGTATACATCAATGGAACTTCGAAAAGGTACAACGGATTGGGAAAATATGGTTCTCAATTTCAGGAAGACATTTAGTTATGAATATGAGAATCCGTCAATAGATGAAGCTCTGCAAGTAATCAAGGATAATATTTATGAATAGATACCAGTGAAGTTGTCCAACTTTCCACAGTGGACTGCAACACTTGAGCAAGCAATGGAATGTTATAATATTTCTAGTGACCCAGATGATGATCCAAGGGATGTGAATATCCCAAAAACAGAGGGAAGTGGAAATATGGAGGGCCCAGAGATAAAGTCTGATAAATTATTGCAGCCTATTAAAACAAAGAAGGTAAATATTTGGTCAAATGAAAATCCTAATTTTGCTAATATTGATGATTACTTGGATGATTAGACTATAGGAAAGCTTATTGACTTACTACATGAATATCAAGATATGTTCCCTACAAATTTTTATGAAATGAAGGGTATTGTTGGCAACCTGGGAGAAATGAAAATCCCCTTAAAAAGTGATGCAAATCCAGTTAAGCAGCGACCATACAGATTGAATCCCAAATATAAGGTAAAAGTGAGAGAGGAGCTCAATAGAATGCTTGATGCATGAATCATTGAACCTGCTGATTAGTCTGAATGGATTAGCTCGATGATCATGCAGGATAAGAAGACGGGTGAAGTACGAATTTGTGTAGACTTAAGAAATTTGAATGATGCTTGCTTGCATGACCCATTTCTGACACCATTTACAGATGAAGTACTGGAGAGTGTGGGAGGACAGGAAGCTTATTCATTCACAAACGTATTTTTGGGGTATCATCAAATTACGATGGTTAAGGATCAGGATCAACACAAGACCACATTTGCGACAGAATGGTGTTGCTATCAGTACACAATGATTCCTTTTGGTCTTAAGAATGCACCTGTCATGTCCCCAATTTTGGTTCATCCAGTCCCATGGGTGAAAGGGGGACAAAATCAACCCCTAAGGGAATTAAATTGCATTAATTCTATTTGCTTAGAATCAATTTTAGCCTAAGTCCCATAAATTGGCAAATTTATTTATTAAAGTTAATTTTGATAAATAAAATTAATGGATAATGAGCAAGTGGGCCAAGAGGGTGTCCCATGTGGATGATGTTGCCAAAATGGAGTTGGGGGTGAAGATATGGAAAAAATATGAAAAGAAGGAAGGTGGGGATAAAGTTTCCAAAACCAAAAAAGGGAAACAACTAGAAAAGCTAAGGAGGGCGCACTTGCCAAAAAGACAGTCTAGTTTAACAAATAAGAAAACATCTAGAAGGGTGCAATTTCCATTTCAATGCCCAGTTCACAAAGCAAGCAAGTGTTGTTGCAAGAAGGAAACATATAAGGTAAAGGAGGGAATAGATTCCAAAGGGATAAAAGCATGACATAAAGAAAATCAAGAAAGTTCATCCACCAAAGGGGGGGCACATTTGTGAAGCATTCTAACAGGTCATCCAAGAGGAAACTTGTTCAGGAGGTCATCATAGATTCTATAAAAGAATGATTTCAACTCCCATTCACATATTTTGACTATTTTGTAATTGAATGTGAGAGATTTGTCTCCTCTTGTTGAGTGATGTGCCCCAACTTACTTTGGGTGATGCTCCTCTTAGCCAATTTGGTCTAGTTTATTCTCTTCTTCTCCCTCACTCTCTCTAACAGGTATTGAATACTAATTGGCAGCCATTGAAGATCCATTTTCAGACATTAAAGTTTGGTATTCAACATTCAGAACCATATATCAGCCACCAAGAGTTTGAAGAATAATCCTTCTCCTTATCCCCTCCCTTCTTCCCCATTCTTTCAGTATTACAGGGTGTTGGTGGGAGGTTTTCTCCATTGGAAGATTTCCAGTGATCAATAAGATGAAGCATATTATGAGTGATGGCCATATTCAGATATTAATTTGAAATTAAATCCATTCATTCGACTTCTATCATGTCCACGTGATTCGAGTTTGAGATTCCCCAAGGGTGTCATGTTTTGAACTCAAAGAGGTGAAAAATGAGGGGTTGAATCCTCTTTCCTTCTGCCATTGGAGAGGATGGTTTTATGATGTTTTGAAGCCATAAAATATATGTAATAAACATATAAAATATGTCCTAACATCTTCTCATCTTATCATATCAATATTCCCCAGAGGCTCATGATGTAATAATGTCTTCCAGTATTGTTTTTCTAGCTTATTTTGGAGTAGTTTTCACCATTCAAGCACTATATTTTTGAATGGTAGATATATTCAGATGCTTAGATGATTTAGAATTTATGATATAAATCTCCTAATCCATTACATAAATATTTTCATCCATATATATGTTTTATTGAAGGATTGGGTAGACCTAGGGGGGTTTTGAGGGATTTTTATGGCATATAAGTTCTCTGGAAATGTAATGATGTGATGTAAAGTTTGTTGTTATTTATTTTCAATCCTATAATATTTAATATGTCCATTAAATACATAATTAAATCTTAAAGTGGTCAAATACAAGTTTAACTCCTCCCCCTGTGCTCATTGGGCACTTTTTGAGGACTAGTCTTGGCAGAAATTACATAGAATTCATTCAGAGGATCCAATTAAGGTTTTGTAAGTTGATTCTATTCACACACAGACCCTTGAACTACTAACAACCTTCAAAAGTAGAATTTTGGAGGGATGTACACCATTTTGGAATCCAGACCAAAAAATTAGAATAACAGTCCAACTCCTACCTACTCCTCACCAATTCTCAAACCAATTCCCAATTGATGTTTAATAATGTCCACGAGGCCCATTGAACTACATATATCAGCCTTATTCACCTTTATTTACTCCCAGTCTAGTATGCATATGTTGGAATCCCAGGAAGCCTAGAAGTAGGAAACATATTTATCTGTTGTTGAAAAGTGAATTGCTCCAGTACCTCGTGCATAGGACTCACTGTTCATACCTGACTTAAATTGCTGCTGTATTTTATCCATACAAATTCCAGAATCAAAATTCATCCCTACCATCCTTGATTAGTACATCTGTACACCTCACTTACATCCTGCTCACTCTAAATAAATTGTCTAAAAATTACTAGTGAAAATCCTGATAAATTTGACAGTTGGAGTTAGTATTCTGGCCAATTCTTGGGTGGTATATTACAACACCAACTATATTTTCCAAATTTGTGGTTGTAGCTTTCAAAGAATTCATCCATAAATTCCCGGAGGTATACTTTGATGATTGGATAGTTTATGGGTTTTTTAAATAATCACATTAAGAATTTGAGATTGATGCTGGAACGTTGTAGACAATATCAAATTTCATTCAATTTGAAGAAATCCATTTTATGTGCGCCATTCGGCATATTGCTTGGTCATGTAGTATGCAAATAGGGTTTGCTGGTAGATCCTATAAATATCGCCATCATTGTTGATTTACCACCACCAACATCAGTGCGAAAATTAAGAACAACGTTGGGACATACAGGATACTACCAGAATTTTATTAAAGGACATGCACAAATTATAGCACCAATGGAGAAGCTATTAAAGAAAGACAAAAAGTTTCAGTGGAATGAAGAGTTCCAATAGAGCCTCGACACATTGAATGAAAATATGGTGATTGCACCTATTCTGGTGTTCCCTGACTGGAAGAAGGAATTTCATGTTCATGTTGATGCATCATCCATTACCTTGGGTGCAGTTTTGGCTCAACCAGGTGAGGGATCAATTGATCACCCCATTGCATTTTCCAGTAGGAATTTATCTACTGTAGAGAAAAATTACACTACGATAGAACGAGAAGGGTCAGATATGGTCTATGCATTACATAAGTTTAGGCACCATTTATTAAGGTGGTACTTTAAGATGTTTACTGACCATCCTGCATTTAGGTACTTAGTTAACAAGCCAGTGTTGGGGAGAGAGTTTGTAGGTGGATCTTATTATTTCAGGAGTATGACTTTGAGATCATATTCAAACCAAGAAGATTAAATGTAGGACCTGACCATTTGTCGAGGTTGGAGACAAGGGAAGAACCAACTAATTTGGATGACAACCTCCCAGATGTAGAGTTTTTCTTGGTCAATATAGTAGATGGATATTTTGAAGACATTGTAGCCTTTCTAGAGACAAGATTGACACCTGTTGGTTTGTCAGTTAATCAAAAGAAACACTTGGTTGTAAAAGAAACATATTACCAATTGATAGCAGGATAGTTATATAAGTTGGGACTTGACGAAGTGCTGAGGCATTGTGTTATGAAACATAAGTGACTAATGTTTTTGGCCGAAGCTCATGAAGGGGTTGCAGGAGGTCACTACGCAGGAAAATCCACCACCCAAAAGATATTGCGAGCAGGAATCTGGTGGCCTACACTTCATAAAGATGCTAAGAAGTATTGTCGCACTTGCGATATTTTTCAAAGAACAAGGAAACCATCTAGAAGGGATGAGATTCCATTAGTACCACAGGTTACTTTATAGGATTTTGAGAAATGGTTTATTGAATTTGTAGGACCAATTCATCCCCCTAAAAAGAGATCTAGAGAATTCTATGTTGTTACTACGGCAGACTACTTGACTAGGTGGGATGAAGCTGAACCAGTGAAGGATTGTAGTGCTACGACTCCTGCGAAGTTCTTATTTCAGAATGTAGTCACCAGATTCGGATGTCCACAAGTTTTGCTGAGTGATTAAGGATCTCATTTTGTCAATAAAACTATTGAGGAACTTACTCAGGAGTTTCAAATTCACCACCGAAAAATCACTGCAGATCATCCACATTCTAATGGTACTTTCGAATCATTCAACACGATACTGGAACATGATTTGATGAAGGTTTGCAACGTAAACCATGATGATTGGTATTTAAGGATCCCTACAGTTTTATGGGCATACAAGACAATGTGTAAGAATTTAGCAGGCCAGACACCATTCAAACTTGTGTATGGTCAAGAAGTTGTTATTCCAATGAAATACATTGTGTCGAGTTTAAGGGTTGCTACATTTACAGGTATGTCGGACACTAGTGATGTCAAGGAACAGTTGCCGCGGCTACTCCAATTGGAGGAAGATAGGTTCGTCGCAGGATTTCAACAGTAAGTCCAAAAAGATTGGGAAAAGGCCTGGCACGATTGGAATATCACAAGGAAGCCGTTTGACTAAGGATATATAGTACTCCTCTATTATAGTAAGTTTCTCAAGAATCCAGTTAAGCTAATAACACATTGGTTAGGCCCATATTTCATTAAAGTTATCATAGAAGGAGGTGATGTGCAATTACAGAATTTGTAGGGAGAAATCCTCAAGGGATTGGTAAATGGAACCCGACTGAAACCTTACAGGGATAGCCATGAAGAAATATGTACAGATGCTTGTATATAGAAAAAAATTAGGAAACCCCAAGTTCTTTTAGTGTCCATGCCAAGTTTGTGTTGAGGTCAAAATTTTAGGAAACCTCAAGTTATTTTAGCTTCACAGTTGAATTAGTGTCAAAGTCATAGTTTAGAATTTTGTCGAGGTTTAGTTTATCGTAATATGGGTTGTCAAAGTCATTTAAGTCAAAGTTTCACTTTTCAAGGGTAATGGGAAATTGTACATAAGCCATATTTGTGTTGAGGTCAGGTTTGTGTTGTAGTTTCCCGCATTCTCAATAAATTATATATTAATTACGAAAAATTTGGCGGCATTAGTGGATCATCTTGCATTAAATGAAGAAAAGATGTGCTTGTGTGAACAAGATTGCCACCAGAAATGGGCAATCATTGCAAGGATTTGGTTCAATCTACTCAATTTCTTGGGAAAAAACACTGAAAATATGGATTGGAGGAAATAATTAATAGCCGAAAAGAGTTGAAGGGGCGCTCTATTGTTTCCCGAGCGATTGAGCGTATTGAGAGAAATTGATAGCAGAGAGACAAGAGTGTTAGACTGTTGCAGAAGCTTGAATCTCACTTTGAATTAATGGAGGCGTCTATATCCGACGTGAGTGTTGAGAATATTTCAGTTCCACAGGTTGATGCCCATGTGGCTACACCAGTTGTGGAGGAGTAGCCTAAAATTGTATCAACTCATGTTCTAGCAGAACTGTCGAAGAAGAAAAGAAACTCTGCGAGGCAGAAAACCACCGAGATGAGTTCGAAGAGAAGGAATGATCAAGAGGCATCTGGGTCTAGAGTTGGTGCAACGTCGTTGATGACATCATATGTACCACCAAGGAATCCATTCATGAGGCCATTGAATATTGGAAGGCATGCAAAGTACTCTATTGTGCTTCCTGCCATTCCAAAGGGAATTATGGTTCAACGATGAGCGCAAGAGGTAGATTGAGAATATTTTGTTTTTTTACCCTCACTTGGAGGCGCTTTGGTATCATGTCCCCATGGTGCCCGAGTAGAAAATTCAACATTGATAAGATTCATGGATTTCATTAAGTTTATGGCTGGACCCCACCATATGTATCTCCAGGAATGAAATGACCTAGACAAGCAGTGGATGGTGTCAACATTTAAGTTATCAGATCCTGACATATTTTCAATAATAGAAGAATGGCTAATAGAATGGAAGAATGTTGTCGAAGGTGAGAAAATCTTGATAGACAAGTTAGAGCAGGATGAGCATGGTGATGATAAAGATAAAGATCTAGATGGGAGGATTGGGGGCCATATCCATACATAAGAAAAATCGCAAGAGGAAGGATGGGATTTGAGTGTGATAGAGTCAGATCAAGAGCCAGGTGCAAAGAGAAAAACATCTGTGAAGAAAGGACCAAGGAATAAATCAAAGGTAGCGAAGGAAAAGGTTGTCTTGGCCTTGACAGAAGATGACATCAACATTTTACATGACCGCATGACAGAAGTCATGGAGGAAACTTCTAAGCTTGTTGAGGAAAGAAATATGTATATGTTTGGATGGGTAACAGATCAACTCGAAGGACTCCAATGAGATATCCAGGCACTTAGTCTCACTCCTATTCAAATGGGAGCTGCGCAATAAACCAAGGGAAGAGAGGAAGAGCAAGTGATGCCACAGGAATCCACTACGATGGGGAAGGAATTCCAGTTTCTTCCAAGAGCATTAATATTTGGGGATCTGGGCCTACATGAACAAACTTAGAAATCGAGTTATGTTGATTTACAACTATTGGTATTTCCCATGTTCATGTTGCAAAACCTTCAGTAACATATTGTTGTGGAGATCAAGGTACGAGAGGAGAAGACATATGTTGAGCCAATTAAGTACCAAACACAACATAATGCATTGCAAGAAGAATTTGAGAAGTTGCAGAAGGAACCAGAAGAAGTTGCACATGAGAAAGAGCAACTACAGAATGATGTCGCGGTAGCGTGATGCATAGTACTGAAGGCTGAAGTTGTTGATGATATGGCTTTGGAAGAGAAAATGCAGAGGCTGGTCGGAGTCCTATTGGAGTTTTGGGAGAATATTGGGGAGTTAGAAGCAAAGATGGTACCAAGTACTCCACTGAAGGTAACAACGTGGCGAAGTGATGAGGTGCTCGAAGTAGTCAGAGTCATGAAGGACTGTGAAAGGGAATGTGGTACTTTATTTGAAGAGGTCTTACAAGATTGGGCCACATTATTAGATGATGCAGAGTTGTAGAAAATTACCGTTAGGCTGGAAGAAACATAAACAAAGATGGAAAAATTGAAGAATCAGTTGAAGACTCTATGACCTGCTATAAAAATGATCAGGGTTTCTAAGAATAAGAAGCTCCATCAGGAAATTAACCAGCTAAGAATCGAGTAGCAGCGCAGAATAGAATTGGTTGAAGAGTTGCAAGGTGAAGCTGGGAAAGTCTTGCAAGTTATCAGCGGAGAGAGTAGGAAAGTACAAGAAGAAACTGAATGGGGCGAACAACAAACAAGTGTTCACCTTATAGAGGAGCCGGTGTAGGAAGTATGCTAGCATCAGGATGAAGTGCGACAAACTGTCAAAGATTTGAAGCGAAAGTTTGCATAATTTTAGGAGAAATCCAAGACCCCGACATAACAATCTTGAAGTGGCTCGAGAAGATCCACATGTGAGTGTTGGGGGCCTGTTGGGACATGTAAAGTTTTGAGAAAAAAATTTGAAATTTTTTTATATGAATCGGGCCAAAAGTAAAGTGGCCCGATGGGGAACAACCAACTTCGACAAAGCAACCGAGAATCGAGGAAACTGGATGTTTTGACATTGTCAAGGGCGGAGATAAGTAAGTTAGTTAAAAAAATTTGTCCACTTACATTGATGAGTGGAGTAGTTAGTTAGTGGAGTAGTGGGAGCAGGGAAGGCTGTGTGTGCCCTATAAATAGTAATGGATTGGAAATTTTGGGACTGTTAGTGAATTAGCGAGATAGTCGAGTCTTTTGGGAGAGATCTGTTTTGATGTCAAGAATATTCACATGATCTATAGGTTGTGTGCGCAGGTCTATTTTAATAGAAGGAAAAATCTATAAGTCATGGAAGACATGAAGTGCTTATTTTTTACTGCGACTCATGAATAAAGGAAATGCTTCTGTGGTTTTCTCTCGTTTGGGTTTTCACGTTACATCTGGTTTCTAATGTGCATGTTTTATGTGATGATTGTGTTTATTATTATGTTATGCATATTACTGAATGATCAATGGAATATGAATTAATATCTGTAATGTTCAACTAAAGGCTAGATGCAAATAAATCTGCGAAGTGTTAAGTAAAGCGATCTATCGATGTTAAGAATGTTAAGTTTTTGTTGCACCCCTTCGGTACTGTAGAAACTAGGTTCTTGCAACTCCCATAGATACTTCGGGTGAGACTTCATCTGTTTCGCAGGTGTTTCTGAAAAGGGTTAAACCCTTTCGAGCCGGTATCATGGGGTTTTTTTTGGTGTTTAGTTGTGTGTGAACCCTGGTCAAAGTAGAAGTGCACCAATAGGGACTATGACCAATGATTTAAAATTTTGTTGGACAGGTTGTCATTTGAGTTTTAGGTTGTGCAACATCAAGAGTAGTTCATTGCAGGATTGTTGTCACATATATGGGTTCCTTTAACATAGAAAAAGGTTCTCATACAGTCTAATGCATTGGATATTTCAATGCGTTTAGGTTCTACACCAGGGGGAATATTCAGTAGGAATGGAAAATGTACAATCTCAACTTGCTACATTGGCCTTGAAGTTGCAAGATATGGAGAAAGGGAAAGCAATGTGAAAAAATGTTTGGTGTATGCTCTACCACACAAAAGGACACCACTGGAATGAGTGTCCTGTGATGGGAAATTATGTAGCTACTGGTGCCAATAATCCATTCCTCGTTAGACCTCAAGTGGAATGGTGTGAAATATGTAAAAAATGGGGTCATGTACCTCCTATATGTCCAATGTTGTAGAAGTATCAAACCACAAATAATACTCCTTTCTGTGATTTCTGTAAATCGGTTGGGCTTGATGTCAATGGATGTCGTGCATTATAGTTGATGAAAGAGAATTCAACCAATTCTTATAGAGTGTAGGGGACTGAAGAAAACCCTGGAGAAAGTATAGTTTGTGGATTTCAAGGAGGTTTTAGAGGACACGACGAGGGTTCAAAGGAGGTGGAAGACAACCCATTTGCTTCAATTGCAGAGAACCAAGGAACGTAGCACGATTGTGTACAAATTCGAGAGTTTTTGTGTGGATACTGTCACAATATAGAACGTAATATAAAAGGTTTCCCAGACTTGATAGCTAAATGGGAAGAGAAAAGACAGTGCTGTAATATGGTCATTGTAGAGCTATGTGACGATTAAAGGCTAAAAAACCTGTCAATGTACAAATTGTGACTTGAGGGGGAACGAGAACGAGATAATATTGTGGAAAGAAAGGATATTTGGACCAAATCCTAGAAGATAAGATCAGGAAATCAGTGAAATCGTTGCCTAAATTTGATGTTGTGTAACACAGACAGTTCTTGCATGAGAGACAAGAGGTAGTGGAAGAAGCTCAAAAGAACAGAGAAGATGTATAGTATGGTGTTAACATAGAGGTTGAGTCTGAAAGTAGCGCTAGTGAATTCCTTCATTGTTGTGTCAAGTTATTGAATGATTTTTCTGCTACAATAGATGCTAATGAATATTGTGTCTTTGAAAGAAGTAGATATTCCCATAGCTGCACCACTTCCAAAAGGAAAGTGCAACGCATTGGAAAAATAAGAAGAAAATGAAGGGAGTTTAAAATGAAATTGGGTTTGGGAGTATATGAGATGCATGATGTCATCTTATATTTGGGACCTAATGTGAACATTTTTCCAAAAATAGCTTGGGAAGTGACGAGGAAGCCTAAATTGGTGTGGCTCCCTATTCAATTGAGGTTGGCTAATTAGTATAGGGTATATCCAGTAGGCATACTGGAGGGCATTGAAGTTTATGTCGATGAAATTAAAATGAGGGAGGACTTTGAAGTGTTTGAGATTCTAGATGGGTCATATATTTATCCAACATTGTTGGGTATCGAATGGGCCTTTGAGAATAATTCAATTTTGAACTTAAAGTAGAGGACAATGTCCTTTGAGTTAGAAGAAATGAGAGTGATTGCTCTCCTAGACCCAAAGGTTGGAGAAATATACTCAAGGCTGGTAATAGATGTTATGGAGGATGGAGACATAGAAAATATCTATAATATTACTGGGAGAAAAGAAGACTATTTGAATCCCACAATTGACGGGGATATCAGCTAACACGATATTTGTTCCTTTGATACAAATTCAAAAGAAGCAATGGATTGATGGAAAAATGGATTGTATGAAGTTTCCAGCCAAAGATGTGTAAGGGTTGTTAAATCATGCTCTGGATAAGAACAAAACTATGCAATTGTCCATATTTTGATCGGACGTGAGTGGGATAAGAATTTGTAAAATAAATGGAAGAAAAAGTACCATAATATATGATGTTTTAAGTGATGGATGTAGTGTTAAAGGGGATGCCTACACGATGATGGGATGCACATAAGAAGAAGATGGATAGCTGGGAGAAAATAGTACAAAACATTAACATTAGATTCCAACCAGTAGCTGAGAAAGAATTGTAGAATCGGTATACAGAAACATGTGATTGGAGAGAACACTTATGGTTCTGTGAGAAGAGGTGGAAGGAAAGAAATGTTCTTGTAGAAAAATGGGTTCATCGATTTATCCATACACTGGATACATTAACTAGGAGTTGGTATGTACAAGAAGAATCAAGAAGGCATATGAATGATTGGAAAGAGATGGGAAACCAATTTTTTGATGTTTTTATTTTTTCATCAAATAAGGAAGGATTGAAGGATATATTGAACAGGATCAAGATAATTTTTTTTGAAAATCTCTTGATATTTCGCATAAAGTGGTCTATGTGACACATAGGAAAATGATATAGTTGAACAAGTCAGTTCGATGTTGGAATATTGATGAAGAAGGACGAAAAGAAGAAGAGGACCCTAAGAAAATAAACAGTCTGGAAACATAAGGAGAACATTCAATATAGGATATTGGTACAATCCAAAGTGTTCCAAAGAACTTGAATCCATTAAAAACTAAGAAGTATAACATTAGTACAGAAGAAAAACCGAAGATGGTTGCAATAGGAGATTATTTGGATTAGGAAACAATAACCCAGGTCATGGATCTCTCGAAGGAATATGGACATTTATTTCCTAACAAATTTTTTGAGATGAAAGCACACTTTTTCCTTATACTTTGGATTTAATTTGTATGGTCTCTTTTTCACAGGATTTGCATAAGGTTTCACCTGAATTTTCATTTCCCCTAGTGAACCTACTATTCCCTTCATCTCATAGGGTTAGTCCCATGGTGGTTCAAGATAAGAAGATAGGTGGAATACGGGTTTGTGTAGATTTGAGGGATATCAATGCATCATGCATACATGACCCATTTCCCACCTCATTTACATATGAAGTGCTAGAAAATGTAGGAGGAATAGAAGCATACTCCTTCACATATGGATTTTTGGGTTATCACAAGGAAAAAATAACGGAAGAAGATAGAATAAAAACCACTTTTTCCATAGAATGGGGGTCTTTTTCATATATGTGATTCCCTTTGGCTTGAAGAATGTGCATGTGATGTTCCCCAAGATTGTGGTTACAATGTTTAAGGAGTTCATGCATAAGTTCCTGGAAGTATATATGGATGATTGGATGGTATTCAGCTTGCTTAAAGACCATGTCTAGGAATTGAGGTTGATGTTAGATCGATGTAAACAATTGGAAATTTATCTAAATTTGAAGAAGACAGTGTGTTTTGCATGCGAATGGGAATTTTTAGGACATGTTGTTTGCAAGGAAATATTGTTGGTTGATCCAGCGAATATTTTTTTCCTAGTAAATTTTCCTGCTCCCACATCAGTGAAGACATTGTGCAAGCAATTGGTCCATACAACATATTATAGAAAATTCATAAGGAACTATACAAAAATTATTGCACCACTAGAGAAGTTGTTGAGGAAAAAAAGTTAGTATGAGTGGATATTTGATTGTCATAAGGCATTTGATACGTTAAAAGAAAAATCGGTTCCTGTGCCAATTCTTATTTTCCTAGATTGGTTCAAGAATTTTCATGTGCATGTGGATGCTTCTTTTATAGCATTGGGAATTGTATTGGCAAAACCTCAAGAGGGAATTATTGATCACTCCATTTCATTTGCAAGCATGAAGCTGTCAAATGCATAAAGGAATTACACTACTACAGAAAGAGAAGGTCTAGCAATGATGCATATGTTACAAAATTCAAGCATTATTTATTGGGAAGTTTCTTCAAATTCTTTACTAACCACTCTGCTTTAAAATACTTAGTCAATAAGTTAGCGTCAGGGAAAGGATTTGTCGTTGGTTATTATTGTTTCAAGAATTTGATTTTAAAGTGGTGGTTACGCCAGAGAAGCATAATGTGGGACTTGATCACTTATCAAGGGTGGATTCTAGTGAGACTGAATGTATTATGGATGATAAATTGTTTCGATTGAATGTAGTATCAAACAAATTTATGGAGATATCATCATTTCTAATGATAGTGAAAGAACTGGAGGACTGCACAGTGGCACATCGAAGACAACTTGTAACAAGGAGTGCATATTATCAACTGATTACTGGTTAATTTTATAAATTAGGAGCAGATGGAATACTGCGTAGATGTGTGATGGAGCATGAGCACGATGCAGTATTGTACGAAGCACATGAGGGAATCACATGTGGACACAATACTAGAAAGGATACCACCGGAAAAGTACTACATGCAAGGTTATGGTGGACATCATTATTCCAAGAAGCAAAAGAATACTATAAGCATTGTGATGTGTGTCAACGCGTAGGAAATCCATTAGCTAGAGATGAAGTACCATTATTTCTAGTTACTGCACTAGAACCATTTGAAAATGGGCAATTGATTTTGTGGGACCCATTAACCCACCAGGAATGAGAACAGGAGCCAGATATATAATCACAACCATTGAATACTTAACACGATGGGAAGAAGAAGGGATGGTGAATGACTATACAACATAAACTACTTTGTTGTTTATTTTTGAGAACATTGTTACTAGGTTTGGTTGTCCTGAGGTACTAATGAGTGATCAAGGATCTCATTTTTTGAATGTAAATATTAGATATTTGATGCAGGAATTCATGATATATCATTAGAAAAGTACACCATATCATCCCTAAGAAAATGGAATAGTGGAGGATTTTAATAAAGTGTTAGGACATGCATTGACAAAGGTCTATAATGTAGAGCGCGATGATTGTGATCAAAGGATACCAGTAGTATTGTGGGATTACCGTACCACTTATAAGAGGATAACCAAATTTACACCTTTTTTATTGGTTTACAGTAAGCAGGTAGTGATGCCTATGGAATTTTTTGTGCCTAGATTGCACATTGCATTGGCTACGAATATGACTGATGGCAAATCAATTTAGAATAGGTTGAATAAATTGATGGAGTTGTATGAGGACATGATACTTACAAGATTCAGTTAGCGAGTGGAGAAGTGCGGGCAGAAGGCTTGACATGATCAAAATATCAGAAAGAGGGAATTGGAACCTGGATCATTAGTATTTTTGTATGATAGGAGATACATTAAACACCTTGGGAAATTGCGCATGAGATGGACTCAGGACCATTTCAAATCACATACATCACTGATGAAGGTGTAGTTAATCTACAAACATTATGGGGAGATCCATTAAAGAGCATGGTAAATGGAAGCATGTTAAAAGCATACTATGGCTCGTAGGAGTCTGAAGAATGATAGTTTAGCATGATTGGTAACAATGTACATAATATGCTGATTAGATAGTGGAAAGTACATGTGTGATTTCTATTTATGGTTGTGGGTGTCATTTAGTTAAAAAGTGTGTCAATTAGTTATATTTGAAATTGGAAAATTAAATAAAGTAAGTACACATTGTAGTGGGTTGTCACATTTATGGAAAGAATCGCAATAATGATAAAGGATTGGGATGCATACAATTTGGGTAATGATTGTTAGATCATAAAAGTAGATCGTGTACTGAAAACAAATATTAAGAAGATTGCATGGGACATGTCGAGAGTTATGACGGGATAAAGGTGCATTAATGAGATTGGGATACACCAATGAATTGGAGATGTTTTTTAAAAGGACTGAAGATAAAGTGCAAAAAATATTGTTTTGTTGAAAATTTGTGTAGGCGTGAGTAAGGTGAGCTAGCAGATATCATAATTTAAGTAGCAGAGAGTTGAATGGTTGCAAAGAATTGTGTGACAATGTCGATCTCATAGTACCTAAAATATGTCTAAAATCCCAAGCAGTTAAGGAAGAGGAGATGTCGGTGGTGGAAATCGATACTGGGGTGGATTTCAAAGGGCCATTGTCGGGTAAAGTACCTTCCATGAAATTTTTGGATTTTAATTTACAAGATACTGTCAGTTTTCTAAGTTTGCAATTTCTGAATTATGCAGAGATTATTGAAGAGTCGGATGGGACTGAGAAGGTTATTTCGAAGCAATGGGAGAAGAAATTGTTTAAATCAGGTATCATGACATTGTTGGATGTTCCTCTATTGGGTAGTCTGCATGGAGGTTTTTATGTTTAGATAAGTCGTTTTGATTGATGACGTGGTGATTCATAAAGTATCAAGATTTCCATGCAAGGGTGAGGTCCTACAGAGGCTATAGGAGCGCATGAGATGAAGGTAAAGGAATTATATAAAAAATATGGCACACACATAAGAATGAGAGGAGTGGTGATTTCTACAAACACTAATCTAGAAGTGTGGTTTTCTACACAAGTGTTAGTGGGAATGGTGGTTCGGAAGTGCATGAAAGATGAATTCCTTATGGGATTGTTATCTGTAGTGGAACATTACCCAAGGTATTAGGATGCATTGGGAAAAATATTGGTCAAGGAGATTCACTTGAGCTAGGTATTATTGTTGATTGCAATGATAGAGTGGAATCCATCTCCTCAAGGGAGTGAGTATGATACTGAGGTAATAGACACATTCCCAACACCAAAGTTTAATGTGTGGAAGCATAACACAAATAAGGAGGTCCAATAGACTATAAATTTGGTGTTTCAATGTTGGCATACTGAGATGATTCAAGTGATAGCTAAGTCATACTGTATTCCATAATCATTGATAGATACATATGAATTTGATGTATGGTTTTTTGTTGACTCGCATAATGTGTTTATTTCACTATACACAAATCTAGAGAACAAAATTGAGGTTTTTCCATCGTGCATCGAAGTTGATATATTAAATAATCTTTGGAGGATTGGCCTCCATAATTTCAATTACAACCAAATTATGATGTGGAAGTTTTGACTACTCCAAAGAGTAAGCTGTAGGAGAAGACATAAGTTAAAGGTGCTACAAGTTCAACAATGCGAAAATCTCCAAGTTTGGGCGTGAAGAAGAAGAAAAATGAACAAAAATCATGGGAAGAAGTACCATGGGTGTAGAAAAATAAGCACACAACCATGTTTCCATCTTATACTTCATATCAATAACAATTAGAGAAGAAGGAAGAAGCTAATTCTGAGTCACCGAAATACACACAATCACAAAGAAGTCAGAGAATTAAGACTCAACTATTTTCACATAGGAAAGGAGAGTTAAAGCAAGAGTTAGCGCTACAAGATATCATAAGCACAATTGAAGTTAACAAGGACTCACAACAAATAATTCAAATGGAGTTTTCTTAGCAATTGTCTAAATTAAAGTCTAAGATACAATTGGGAGATTCAATTCAGCAGAGTTCAGAGATGGAAATTGATGATACTGTGCGAGAGGATAGATTGAGTATGGATAAGCACAATGCACATAAGGTAAAGAAGAGGTTTCTTAATGTTGATCCTTGCATGGTGGTGTTCAAATAATTGGAGGGTTCTTCCTCCTTAGCATTGAAATTTTTAGGATTTGAAGTAGATCTATCCCAAGTTTCATTTTAGTAGTTGCAGGAATATGTCACAATAGTAACATAGGAAATGGGAGCATGTCATTTGGATATGAGTCAATATTATGGTGATTTTCAACACAAGTATTCCATAGAAGTTGTTGAAAATAGTTCTCTGACAGTTGATGTGGAATATATGTATATATCAATGTGTGAGGATGAGATAGATCTTCTGCGCAAACTTCAGTAGAAGCACATTATGAAGAAACAAAGGCATTAATTCATGGTTTGAGAGCACATAATGCAGTATTGAAGGATCAATTAGGGAAAATAGAGACGCCAGAGAAAACGGACTTGAAGAATCAAATCATGCAAGTAGAAGATACATTTGATAAATCCAAGAATCAGGTATAAGGACTTTCAAAATCAGTAGATGTTAGTTTTATGATGTGGAGTCATCTGCAAGAAGTGCCAGAGGTTTCTGAGAAAGAAAAACAAATCAAGATGTGGGAAGAGAAAGTAAAGAGAAAAAAGAAGTCCCTGACAACTTTTCCAATGTCTTATAATATGGAAGCCATGATAGAAATTTCAACCTTAACAAAGTAGATAATTTCGACTTGCGCAGAGCAGCAACAAGTGACTAGTCAAGTTATGTAGCTTCAGGAGCAAGCTAAGAAATAATTTTTGAATATTACAGAGGTTCATGATAAGTCAAAGAAAGCTATTGAATTGGGTGATACTGTGCAACCACAACCATAGTCTACTACTTTAGAACAAGCCGCAAAATTTCATGGGGGTTTTGAGCTATTAATATAGTCTATGGAGCAGTTGGATGTACACTTGTTTGAGTTTATAGAGAAGATTAATCAAGTTTTGCCTTCAGTTCAACATGTTATATCTAAAGAGTGAAGATTGGATCAAGGCCCAATATTTGGGTCATCGCATCCAACAAACATAGAAGTCGATCCAACAATATACATAACTTTATTTTGATGCACAATTGCATATTAATATCAACTTATCCTTCTATATATCATATCATGTAGTTGCATGCACACAATTCAAGCTCTTATTTTTTGTCATAATTTCGACTTGATTGATTTCTCTGAGTTTGTAATGTTGGACATACAATTGATGAATAAAGAATGCAAATGTTGTATTTGAAATGAAAAAATGATATCGGAATATGAAACTCTAGAGATAGGGTTTCCACAAGTGCGAAAGGGGAAACCACTATGGTTTACCTCTTAGGTTGCACACCATGGAGGACATGGTGGATTATTCTGATGGGGAAGGGCATAGACCTTGTTCTATTTTTCTCACATAAGGATATTATTGAGATATGGGAAATTTGAAGCATGTCCTTGTCATAGGTACCAACGGAGGATTCTAGACCTACAAATAAGGTAGGTGGCAGTTGGAAGAATGATCCCGAGACAAGCAAAAGGAATCTAGTTCAGCCTATGGAAGTTATTAGGTTGAATTTATTGGATTCAAAATGGAATAGATCAGGAGAGGTACAAGCTAGAAGTATTAGATTAGTAAATTCATTTAGACTTTCTCCTCTAGTTTCAATCCAAATGAAATCCCATACTCCTTGTGTTCCACAGATTGTGCATGTGTTGGTTAGTCTTGTTAATGGATAAGATGGGAACCATCATTTGGTGGAGACGAGAGGTCAAATTTTGGAGGGATTGAAAACAATGAAGGGGTTATGGATGAGGGTGCAGTTAAAAATGCAAAAGTTTAATGGAGTCGAAGCAAGAAATGCATTAGATTGAGACTTAAGTGAGTGGATATGGTGTTGAACGGACTTGTAGATTGATTAAGTCAAAGGATTCATGGATTGGGTATTCGTAGCTAGGTTTATGGAAAAAATGGTAATAAGTGAGTCTTTAAAGGGCGAGGCGGTTGAATTTTGGAAACCTATCATAGGTTACATGCCTACTTTTCATGTTTTGGTTTGTGGGTGGTTGTGTTTCACATTGAAGTGCAAGGATGCCACAATGTTGCTAATGGGTAAAGAGTGGATGTGGAGACCTTTTGGCTTCTATATAAAATAATGGGATCCTAGGTTTGACCCTCAAAGGGAACCAAGTTACATCCATAAGACATGGGTTTTGTTACTAGATCTTCCTCTGGAACTATGTCATAAAAAAATTATTGAACCAATTGGTGATACAATAGGGACCGTGATATATTTCGAATAAGGTTGGATGGAAAAAATAGATAGGAGGATGGATTGCATATTGGTGGAACTGGTTCCATGGGGAGGTCTTCCAATGGACTTGGATATATAGTGGGGGAAATGGAAATTTTTCTAGAAGATGGATTACTAAAAAACCCCTTTTTTGTTGAGGTTTATCTCATAAGGTTGGCCATCTGAGAGAAGCCTACTAGTATGGAAGATTATACTTGGGAAGTCCCAAAAATAAGTGGATTAAAAAGAAAGAGCAAAACGTGGTAGGGATTACTCCAATTGTCTCCAAGAAACCTAGTTTAGACTGTAAAGAGGTGTATTTGACAACTCAAGAAATGGATAGTCCTTCATCCATGATACAAGAGACTACTCCAATTCATCATGAACCCTCAACTCCAAGTGGTCACAACCTTAATCCACCAAACACTGGAGTGATAGAGTTAAATCTTTAATGGGATGGTTTCAAGATCTCACCATCAATCACATCTACAGGGAGTACAATGACGTTGCTGATTCATTATCCAAGCTGGAACTTGATGGGGAAACAGGCGTTCTATATTGGGAAGAGTGGGAGGAAGGCATCCTCTCACAAAAGGGTTATGTGTGGTTCTTTGATAATATTTCTTAAAGAATTTTGATTCTAGTTGTGGCTGTATATTGATTTTGGATAAGGATGTGGTCCTTTTTTATCAGTATTTTTTTACTGTATTGATACATAAGATACTTTTGATGGATGTCTGAGCGCTGCTCTTGTCATGTACTCAGAAACATATGTACTTTTTTATTTCATTTAGAAATAACAAAAGTACTAGCTTTTTTTCCACTTGAAAAAAAGATACAAAACATTGATTTGTAAAAAGATTCGGAAAATCTACTTTTAATGTTTTTAAGGTTTCTATGATTGGGACCTTTGCAAAATACACTTAAACAATAAAGGTTTCATGGAATACAAGGGAGAATTTAAAATATTTATTTTTATATATTGATATAATTTAAAATATATTTTAAAAATGATTTTTATATTAATTTTTATTAATAAAAATAAAAATAAAAATTAATATTTTAAAAATATTTATATATTAAAATTTAATATCTAATGGTTTTTAAATAATATTGAATTATCAAAATATATTAAAATTATATATATATATATATATATATATATATATATATATATATATATATATATATGAGGTTGACCTCATAGCCGAAGGATCAAAATAACATAAGTCTCAACTGTTAACCCTGTGGAGCCATCTCTTTATGAGATGCGAATCATGAAATCAGACTTATATGGCGAGTATATGGCGATTAACATAAAATAAAGTAAAGTGATATTCAAGAGACCTTACTCTGGGAGGAATTTCTGGAAGTTAAGGAAATTGATATGGGGAGTACTATTTTTTTCATTTCATAGTTTCTTCGTGTATTTAGTATTGGTTTTCTGGTTTGGTATAGCTGACTGGTATGATAGTTGGTTTTGAACTTTGAACTCTGGTTTGAAGATCTTTCATATAATTTTGGATAGTATTGATTTTGAGAGATATGATAATCAGTTTTTGAACTAAATGTAATAAACTATATAATACTTTTTTATTCTAATAAAATATGAAAAGTATGTTTTTTTTTCCTTTGAAAAAAAAGTAATTTGATATTCTAATAATTAGAGTGCTTGAAAATAAAGTATAATAATAATAATAATTTGATTACTATGATAAGATTAGCTTATATGTTATTATAATAATTTGATGAACATTAAAAAGTTGTATATTGATTAATGATAAGTTTGTTAGTTTAATAAAAATGATGTGTTTTTAGTGATCTGATCTAGATTCTAATTTCTCTATTGACATTTGTATTTTTGTTTAGGTTTGTCGTGTATCAAGAAAATAGCGATGGTGAGTGAAAGTGTTGCATGTCTAATATCTTTATTAAAAATCAAACCTTTTTATAAAGTTCAAACGTCAAGAGGCATTTTTAATATCTTCACTCAAATTCAAATCTCTCAATAAAATTCAAACATATTTAACAATATATGTAATTATTAAGATTTAATATCTTCACTCAAATTCAAATCTCTCAATAAAATTCAAACTTAACGTATTTAACAATATATGTAATTATTAAGATTTAATATTTTCACTATAATTCAAATCTCTCAATAAAATTCAAACGTAACGTATTTAACAATATATGTAATTATTAAGATTTAATATTTTCACTCTAATTCAAATCTCTCAATAAAATTCAAACGTAACGTATTTAACAATATATGTAATTATTAAGATTTAATATCTTCACTCAAATTCAAATCTCTCAATAAGATTCAAACGTATTTAACAATATATGTAATTATTAAGATCAAAGATGTAAATGATTAACATTCCAAGTATCATATGTAAATTATATGACATGCACATGGTTTTCATAATCCATAGATGTATGTGAATCATGCACGTTTGGTTTGTCTCTTCACTTTTACTTTAAGCTTGCTTGTAAAGTATGTAACATAATTATTATAATCTTGGGAGGCCAATTTCATTAATTGCAAACATCATTATAAATTTTACTTTAAACTTGTTGATAAAGTATGTAACATAATTATAATGAATGTCTTGTTGATAAAATATGTAACATAATTATTATAATCTTGGGAATCCATTTTCATTAATTGCAAACATTATTATAAATTTCCATTCATGGAATTCATAGTGTGTAATTTAATTATTATAAATTTTTATGGAAGCCAAATTTTTTTAACCATAAGAACTTCTATGTTCTTTCTATCTATTTTATCTTCTTTTCTAGCAACATTAATGTTGTGTGTATAAGTGCAAGTTACTAAATCATATGATAGATATGTAGCCTAAGATATCTTTAGAGAAGGATACATGATATGCTAAATAGATATATGCTACATAAGTTTTTCTTGTTCCTTTCTAAGCACCTCACATAGTATAGATGCTTCTTAGGATCCACGACCCAAGTCCTCGGTCATCATCAAATCTAGCCACATAGTACTCCATGGAAGAGGAGCATCCTAACCATTTGTTCCTCTTATACTGGCTTTTCCACTGTACAGAGGAATGCTCCACCGCGTATGCAAATGATCTAACCACATATCTGATGGAGAAAATTTTACCCATTGTAGTTTTATCAATCAAGTTTGTGGTTTTTCTATCATGGACACTTGTTTTCACTACAGTGACCCTTCTAAAGTGTCGTATGTTTAGGAAGGTTCACTTCAAAAAAAATTGGTATTGATGTAGCTTAGTTGTTTGCAAAAAACAAAGAAAAGGAAAAGAACTCGGGTTGTTTCACCACGTTGTGGAAAGCAAAAACCAATGGATTTCATACTTACACACCACAACATACCAATGAAATACGCTTATTCTTTTTAAGCTTTTCCAATAACCCTTTATAGAAATCTTAAATACCTTTCAAAGGAAAACTACAACACCATCATACCTTGAAGAACTAATACTACTTGGAGCATCAAACAGATTGACCATATCTTTAGCCAAAATATTTGGGTTTCCGCATCCAACAAACAAAAAAGGCAAACCAACAATACACAAAACTTTATTTTGGTACACAATTGCATACTAATATCAACTTATCCTTCTAGGCATCGTATCATATAGTCACATGCGCATAGGTCAAGCTCTTATTTTTTGTCATAATTTTCTTACTTGATTGATTACTCTAGTTTGTAATGTCAACTAAGAAATCGTGAATAAACAATGCAGATGTTAAAATTAAAACAAAAAAAATGATATCAAAGGATGAAACTATGGGGATTAGGTTTCCACAAGTGTGGAGGGGAAACCACTAGGGTTTACCTCTTAGGTTTCACACCATGGAGTACATCGTGGATTATGGTTGGGGGAAGGGCATATCCCTTGTTCTACTTTTCACTCACATAAGGAGTTTATCAAGGTATGGGGAAAATTGAATCACATGTGTGGGGCCTTGTCATAGTAACCAATCAAGGATTCTAGACAGATAGAGCAAGTAGGTTCCAATTAGAATAATGAGTTGAGGACAAACAAAAAGACTCCAATTCTCCCTAAGGAAGTTGTCAGGTCGGATTTTGTGGATTTGAGATGGAATAGAATAGTAGAGGTACAAGCTAGAAGTATTGTTTTAGTAAATACATTTACTCTTCATCCTCTAGTCTCAATCGAGATGAAATATCCAACTCTTGGTTTTTCATATATTAAGCATGTGCTAGTTAGTCTCATTAATGGAGAAGATATGATCTAGCATATGTTAGAGACTAGAGGTCAAATTTTAGAGGGATTGAAAAACGATGAAGTGATTCTAGATGAAGCTATAGTTAAAAGTGAAAAGGCTTCATGGGGGATTCAAAGTAAGAAATGCATTAGATAAATACCTAAGCGAGTGAAGATGATTGTTGGAAGGGACTTGCAGTTGGATGAATTCAAAGCAGTGATGGCTCATGTGATCATAGGTAGGTTTGTTGGGAAAATGGTAAGAAGTGAGTCTTAAAAGGGATGGGTGGTTTTATTTTGGAAACATCTCCTAGGTTACATGCCTACTTTTCATGTTTTGGTTCATGTGTGGTTGTGTTTCATATTTAAGTGGAAGGATCATGCAATGTTGATAATGGGTAAAGAGTGGATGTGGAGAACTTTTGGCCTCTATCTAAAACAATGGATCCTAGGCTTGTCTTTCAAAGGTAACCTAATTACATCTAGAAGACATGATATTTGTTACTAGGTCTTCATTTGGAGCTATTGCATCAAAACATTCTTGAATCAATCGATAATACAATAGGGAGGTTCATAGATTTCAAAGAATTTTGGATGGACAAACTGGACAAGAGGATGTCTTGTACATTGGTGGAATTAGATCTATGAGAAGGTATTCTAGCAAACCTAGAGATATTATGGGGGCTTTGGAAATTTCTATATAAGTTTGATTACTAAAGACTCATTTTTCATTCATGTCTACCCCATAAGGTTGGACATATGAGATAAGCATGATCATATGGAATATTATACTTGAGAAATCCCAAAAATAAGTGTATTATAAATACAAAGGGGAAGGCAGTAGAGGTTACTCCAGTTGTCTCTAGGAAAACTAGTTTAAACTACAAAGAAGGGGTTCGGTGGCTCAAGAAATGGACAATCCTTCATCTTCCATTTAGGAGAATACTCCAGTTCATCATGAACCATTAGCCCTGAGTGGTCACATACCTAATAAAGGTATGGACACCTCTGAGTCCCTTCTGTATATTATTGATGTGATTGAAGGTCCCTTGTATTTTTCTAGCAAAGAGGTTCTTTTAAACCAAAAATATAATACACTTTTAGGGATCCTCAAGCCCTTAGATCATTCCTTGGAATGAATTAGGGTGTAATATGCCTCAAAGAGGGTTTTTTCACTTATAGACCTAGGAGAACTATATGGTGGGTGGAATCCTCCTAAATGTTTCCCAAACCTCTATTCTAATCTTGGTCATGATTCATTATATTTGTACTTTTTTATAGCATGTAGGAGGAAATGGAGGACCTAACTATCATATCCTCATTAGTTAACAAGGAGAAAGCTCCAAAAATTTCTTTGATAATATCCTATCTTCTGAGATCCAATAAATCTGAGGGGGGAGCCAAGGAGTATGGGGAAGGTCTAGCCACATAAAAACGGATGCCTATTTATGTAGGAAGAAAATTCCACATATAATTGGCTATGTATCAGGAAAAGAAGGGGATTAGAGATGGGAAACAGTTGATCGTTGATACATCCCATAGAGAGGGTAAGGAATAGAAGCATATTAAAAAGCATGGTTCTTTCTGTTGGAATTTTCAATTATACTGAGAGGGGGGATGAATCAATATCATGCGTATATTTACAAATAGTTCACTTTTAAAACATGCACCAATTGATATTTAAAACCACATCAATAAAAACAAACTGTGAGCAGATATTTAAAAAATTTATATACATATATATGAAAGTTATAGAGAAATATGGGAGGCACCAATCTCCTTTGATGTGAGCACCGACTCACTCAGAAACCCCTCTGATTGGGACACCAATCCCACTGGAAAGCACCAACTTGCAGAATGTGGGCTTCAACCTGTGAGGACGCCAATCCTCTGTGCAAGCACCAACTTACTGAATCAGGCTCGAACATGTGAGGACACCAATCCTCTTCGCAAGAACCAACTTGTCGTGTTCAGGCACCAACCTGAGTGGAGACACCAATCTCCTTTCCTTGCCCCATCAAACTGCCCTGAGATATAGATATTGTTGTTTGCTGACTTCATATCTGCGTGCACTATAATATGTTCTCTGCTTTGCTATTGATTGCTCGCACTTTTGCTAGTTAAACTCTGATCGTTGTTTCTCTTACACTATATTCTGCTACAATTTTGTTCTACAATATAGATTCTACGCACGTATACATCCACATGCTTCTTGCACCTTTCTCACAAATGATCCTTTTGTCTACGTGACTGATCCTTGTGTCTTTGCATTTTCTTGTTACCTCGTGCACTTCTTCAAATCATATCTCCTATGATTCCCCTGAGTATTTCATCTAACCGAAGCTTTCCAATTCAGAATATTACTACATTTGTTTCTCCAAGCTTACTTCCCATTCATCAACTTCACTCTTACTCAACTTGTTCAAACAATGTGTCCACAAGTTGGGGCTTCTCTAAATGGTAACACCCCTTCTTCCTTTATTTACGTTTAATCTTACCCAAGAATCTTCCACTTGTCTTCACATGCACAGACAAGGTACCATGACTTTTTGGGTCTTGCACACACTAGTTCATTGGCTTACTGGGACTTGCGCACTTGTAGTACCATGACTAAGTGGAATTATAAACTTGTGCATATATTTTTATATACTTATTCAAACTGGCACATAGACACCATGTCCAACAACTTTTTTGACATCATCCAACAACCTCTTTGAAATAAATGAGAACACAAATTTCAACAATCTCCCCCTTTGGAATTGCTTTCAACACCTTATGAAGATATGCTCTTTCTGAAAATGAATTCTTCAATATAGTGCTCCCCCTGTATTCATGCCAGTTTGATCCTTTGCTATAACTAAAACCTTTGATCAGTATTCTCTGTTATCTTTTCTCGTGCTTCCCGCACAGTTCTCTGTCATCGATACATGCTTCATAGTATATCCTCCCCTTTGAAATCAATGGAAAAGGGATACTCTGCCTGTCTTTTTCATTTTCGTTGCTTGTGTTGCACTAATTTCCCCTGCAACATGTGCATATATCACTGTCTCTATAGTTGTCTCAATCATCGTTACTATAGGTATGCTCCCCCTGCGCAATTGCCAATTTTATTTTATCTTGATCTTTTGTTCCCGTCTTGTATTGATTCAATCATATAGTGTTGCATTACAGAATTACATTCTTGTGTTGGTTACTTCTATACTAACGATTCCTTGTTTTCTTGACTTTGCGCACAATGCTTTATTGCATCCTCTTGGTTTCACGCTTCCCATTTCTTTGATTTGAATGCAACATATTTCTTTCATGTCACCCATTTTTTCCAGTTGCTCCCTCTGGATTTTTTATTTTACTGACATTTTAGCACGACAAATATTCCTTTATCGGCTATTATTAATGACAAGGATCTTGTATTGCTACCTTTTAACCTTGCTCATCATTCTTTTCAACAACTCCTTGATGTAAACCATACTAATTTGACATTTGACACACTTTAAATGCGTGAAAATATTTTGGTGTGTCATTTATGACTCATGTATGTTCTTGATTTAGTAGGATTTTTTCCTTGAGCGCAATCTCCTTAATTTATGTTGACAAGAATTGTTAGGAAATTTGTGTTATCCATCGTGAATGCAATTAACTTCGACATCCCTTCAATTTGCTTTGAAGCACACAGACACGAATGCAATTAATTTCAATGTCCCTTGAACTTGCTTCGAGGTGAAAAACTTGGTGACCTTCCAATCTATTTATGGGCTTCTCGCCATACACAGAGTCATCAATCTTTCCTGTTTTTTATCATTGTTTTCTTTCTTCTGTCGTGATGACGATCTCTCTTCAACAAGTCAATTTAGCTATTGGTAGTATTTCTGAGTTAGTCCAATCTCAACAACAAGAGCTCATAGCCAGTTTAGAGAGTCGCATGTCTCAAATCAATGAGGCACATATAGGGGAGTGGTATGCCCAGTATCAAGTTCATCAGAGGAATGCACATGAGATTGCGGTATTGAAATATCGAGTTGGGTGATTAGAGCAGCAGCAAGAGCGAATCTTGATTCTTCTATAGTAGTTACAAATGGATCATAACCATATCAATATTACCAACCAATTCCCATAGTAGATGAACTTGCACCAACCTCTGCAGGCTTCCAATTCCAAGCAGTCTTCACCAGAACTTCATCTTTATTTGTTTATGCATCCATCCAACCATGTCACGAAGCCAGACCTTGAGCTTCAACTTTGATTTGATTTTGTAACGATCATATCTGCCCAAGATATAAGGGCACATTTTGTATATAATACCTTTTGTAGTGACACTACTATAATATAATAATTTTTACGACATTCTCATGAGTTTTTCTTTTCTGCGACATGAATATAAAATCAATAGTACTTTGGTTTCATCCTCCTTTTGTCTATCCTTGAATCTATGCCCGACAGTGTGGCTCCTTTGTCTATATGCGCATATTGTTAGTCATCCTTTATGTTGTCCTTCTCTTTGGAATCGACAAAACTTCTTGTACCTTCCTCATGGTTAGATATATTTGAACTATAACTCTTATTGTGACTGATATGTTGATGCTAAAAATAATGTTGGCCACTTGAGACTAATATATGTACACCACTATTGTAACAATTTCATATATGAATATTAATTGAACATGATTATGTGACTTTTGGATACACTGTTCTAGTTTCCTTGAAATTCACATAGCCTTTTGAATTCAAGGGTTTTATGTGCACATTTTGAGAGTCATCATAATAAGCAGCAATTCTCTGTTACCAGAAGAGTATTTTCATTGTTGTAATCGTTTGTGCAAGTTTGTGAACATTTATTTACCTAATTTTGTATGTTCATGGGTTTTTGTTTGTTAGAACATTATTACACCTTAGGACCTTAGTCATACATTAATTTGATGATTAAATGGTCCAAAATAAGGTTAATGATGACAATCCAAGGTTGTTATAAGTTAGTTGGGTCAATTATGACACAATCCACCACTTTTGGGTTAAAATCTAGTCAAACTAGCTGTTAGGCGCCCTATTTATTGCCACCTCCAACATTTATTGCCACCACTTGAGAAAAGGTGCCTTGTTTCCATGTTTTAAGGAAATTCTCTTTGGCTAGAGGCGCCCATGCATTGTATGTGGTCATTTTTTCCCTTTTTGGTTGTTTTGGCCTATCCTTGGCCACCTACACTCCTCCAAATCCTAACCACCACATGTTTGACCATCATTAATGCCATCCCATGCCTACCCAATGTTCACGTTGACAATTCGTAGCTGTTTGAGGTGATTTGTGATCCTATTGGTCAACCTAGGGGGGATGAGGTCCAATGTAAGCTAGCCACTTGTACCTACCTCCAAAGGAAAACGAATTTTTCCAAATGATATATAAATGTATTCATGTGAGGAACCTGCGACAAATAATTGATAAAATGCACAATATATTGGATCACAGAATATTTTTATTGATCACGGGCCACTTCGAGGGGGCAACCTCCTTTGAGCAAGCTCAATACAAATAACTTCACCGTTCCTTCATTGGCCTCAACACACACTTATATACTAAATCTAGGCACCAATACTATGGGTCAAAACCATGGGCCAATACAAACTATGGATCAACAAATACTATAGGCGGATTACAAAGCATATGCGCCCAACAACAATAACACAAACTATGATCAACAATTACTACGGGATGACTTACAAAGCATATGCGTCCAACAACAATATACTAACAAAGTAAAGAGAAAGGTTGAAATGGGTTCCTAACATCCCTCCCCCTTACAAAAAGATTTGTCCTCAAAGCTTTAGATGTGGAAGTTGTCATTGAATCTGAAGGAGTGGTTCCCATGTAGCATCCTTTGGTGGCATGTCGTGCCACTAAATTAAGACCTCTGTGATAGAGCGACAGTGAAGCTGATGAATGCACTTATTGAGGACAGCCTCCGGCTCCAAAAGGATGGATCCTTCATTATCCAGTTCTGGTAAAATAATTTGTCCTCTGATGTTGGTGCCAAGAACTTTCTTCAGACAAGAGACATGAAATACTGGATGAATGCGAGAAGAAGGAGGAAGTTTCAATTTATAAGCAACGGACCCAATCTTCTGAAGAATCCTATATGGCCCATAGAACTTTGGAGCAAGCTTATGACTCCCTTGGAGTTTCAGGGAGGATTGCTTGTAAGGCTGTAGATGAAGAAAAACCATATCACCTACTTCAAAAGTGCGTTCAGAATGGTGCTGATCGGCTTGTTGCTTCATGCGATTTCTTGCCATGTGAATATTTTCCCACAAAATGCGAAGAATCTAATCATGGTTGCGAAGGACCGTGTCAACTGCCTGAACTAGAGAACTGCTGGGGGTGTATGGAAGAAGAACTGGCGGTGCCTGACCATAAACTGCTTCATATGGAGTCATTTTAGAGGCAGTGTGGTAAGAGGTATTGTACCACCATTCAATGAGAGGGAACCACTTTGCTCACTGATGTTGTTGTTCAGAGGTGAAGAAACGAAGATAAGTTTCCAAGCATTTATTGATAATTTCAGTCTAACCATCTATTTGTGGGTGATACCCTGAACTCATCTTCAGTTTGGTGCCAGTGTGGCAAAATAGTTCTGTCCAAAAATGACTGGTGAAAGTCGCATCACGATCCGAGACAATGGAAGAAGGGATTCCATGAAGACGAAAGATCTGGTCCAGGAAAATTTGAGCGACTGAGGAGGCTGTATAAGGATGGCTGAGAGCACAAAAATGACTATATTTGGAGAAGCGATCAACCACAACCAAAATCATTGTCTTCCCTCCAGATTTAGGGAGCCCTTCAATGAAATCCATATAAATATCTATCCAAATCTGGGTAGGTATTGGCAAGGGTTCGAGCAATCCCGGAAGGAGTGTCGTTTCACCCTTATTACGCTCGCAGGTATCACATTCAGCCACCATCTATTGAATTGTCCTTTTCATGCCCTGCCAAAAGAAGTTACGTCGTGCCTGTTCATAAGTTTTGAGGAACCCAGAGTGCCCTGTCGATGGAGAAGCATGGAGTTCATAGAAGACAGCCTGTTGAAGATCTATGCTCTAGGGAAGCACCAGAGGACCCTTGTATCTCAGGGAAGCACCATCCCAAGAGTAATGTGGTACATCAGAAGGGTTTTTGTCCAAGCGTTGGATGATTTGAGATAATGAAGAGTCATTGAAATAGCCCTGTTGAACAGATTGCAACCAATTTGGAACAGGCATAGAAATAGATGAAACAGAACCTTGGTCATCAAATGTGCGAGAAAGAGCATCTGCCACAATATTGTCCTTACCCTTCTTGTAAGTGATCTCATAGTCATAACCCATTTATGTTGTGCTCAGGAGGATACACGTTGTTCCAGGAAATATTTCAGACTCTGGTGATCAGTCTTGATGCAGAAATGATTCCCTAATAGGTAGGGTCACCACTTCTGTACTGCATGCAAAATAGCCATCATTTCCTTCTCATATGTAGAGGCAGCTAAATTCTTACTTGAAAGGGCTTTGCTGGTGAACGCAATGGGGTCTTCAGCTTGAAGGAGAACAGCACCAAGTCCATTGCCGCAAGCATCACTCTCAATAGTGAAGGGCTTGGAAAAATTGGGCATAGCTAGAACAGGTGTAGTACACATAACTTGTTTCAGTTTGTCAAATGCACACTCAGTAGCATGTGTCCATGTAAAAGAATCATTTTTCAATAGAGTAGTTAACGGAGATGCAATCTTCCCATAATCCTTGACAAACTTGCGGTAGTAGCCAATCAACCCCAAAAAACCACAAAGGCTCTTGAGTGTCTTAGGAGGCGGCCAATTGTTCATGTCAGCGATTTTGGCAGGATCCACGCGAACCCCTTGTGCTAAGATAATGTGCCCAAGATACTCAACTTCCTTCTGTCCAAAAACACATTTAGACTGTTTGGCATGGAGATGATGGTCAGAGAAAAGTTGCATTACAAGATCCAAATGCTGGAGATGTTCAGCCCATGTTTTACTGTAGATGAGGATATCATCAAAGAATACCAGAATGAATTTCCGCAAGTAAGGCCGGAATATTTTATTCATCAAGGCCTGGAATGTGGAAGGAGCATTAGTGAGGCCAAAGGGCATGACCAGAAACTCATAGTGGCCATCATGTGTGTGGAAAGTTGTTTTAGGAATATCATCCTCATGAACCCGAATCTGATGATACCCAGAACAAAGATCCAACTTGGTGAAAAATTGAGCACCATGAAGCTCATCAAGAAGCTCATCAACAACAGGAATTGGAAACTTATCCTTGATGGTGAGGTGATTAAGTGCTCGGAAGTCAATGTAGAGGCGCCATGACTCATCTTTTTTGCGCACAAGAAGAACTGGTGAAGAAAAGGAACTAGTGCTTGGGCGAATAATACCTTGCTTCAGTAAGTCCCGAACGAGCATTTCAATCTCTATTTTTTGGTGAAATGGGTAGCGATAAGGCCTGATGTTGGGAGGAACACTTCCAGGAAGGAGTTGAATACGATGGTCCTCTGGCCTTGAAGGTGGAAATCCCACTGGTTCAGCAAAGACACATGTATATCGATCCAGAATTTGTTGTAGATCCAAAGGAGTAGTGGAGACCACTGATGGTTGCATTTGAATGGAATGGATCTGAGTGATGACACCATGTGAATTCTTCTTAAGGCGTTTTTCCATGCGATGTGAACTGATGATGCTGAGAGACCCTAGTTGTAAGCCTGTCAATGTGTGTTTTTGTCCATTGGGAGAGAACTGCATCCAAAGTTCAGCAAATTCCCATAAGATGGGGCCAAGTGTGCGTAGCCATTGAGCGCCAAAAACCACATCACATCCGCCTAAGGTCAAGGCAAACATGTCAGAGCGCAGGTTATAAACTCCCATAGAGATACGCACATTACGACACTTCCCTTTGCAAGGTAAAGTGCCCCCATTGGCAACCATGACTTCAAAGTTGGAGAAAGGATGGACAAAACAATCATCCTATTTGGCGATCCGAGGGTCAATGAAATTATGAGTGCTACCAGAATCAATGAGTATTGTAAGAGGAAGCTTCTTGAAGTAACCCCGGACCCGCATTGTTTGGGGGGGTGGTGATTCCAGCTAAAGCATGGAGAGATATATCTGGCTGGTCATCCTGAGATGGAGGGTCAATAGGCGTCTCCTGAATGTCGACCGGAGCATCCATTGTATCTGGAGCTTCTTCACCAATTTCAGAGGCGGGCGGATAATCCACATCCAAGATATAGAGCTTTTGTTGAACACATCTATGTCCCCGAGTGAATTTCTCATCACAGTTATAACAAAGCCCTTTTTCTCTGCGTGCATGCATCTCTGTTTCAGACAAATGCTTGATAGGAGTTGATCGAAGAGCTGGCGGGATGGGAGGTCGTTGAGAACCCATATTTCGGAAGGGAAAAAAAGTGGATTTGGAGCGTTGTTGGGCTGTAATCTTGTCTTCTGCCAACTTAGCCAACCCCAGGGCTTCCATCATTGTGTTGGGACAGAACATTTTGACCTCAGAGTGGATTGCATTCTTTAAACCACTGATAAAACAACTCCGGTAGAAGTCATCAGGAAATCCTTCGGTGTGGTTGGCTAGTTTCTCAAATTCAGTTTGATACTCTCTCACAGTGCCAATTTGGAGAATTTTAGTGAGGGCTCCTGTGAAGTCATCAAAAGAACTAGGACCAAATCGTTGCAAAAAGAGCTGGCAAAAATCTGACCATTTTGGCTCTTCATGAGCCTTGACGTACCAATGGTACCATTGAAGAGCTTCCTGTTCCAAATTAAAGGATGCAAGTGGAACATTGTTGACATCAAAAGTATTATGCAGACTTAAATACTGTTCTGCACAATAGATCCATCCAGTTGGATCGGTACCATTGAAGCGAGGAAAATCAAGCTTCGGACCACGAAAATTGTTGGAATAAGAGAACCCATTGTCTGATGAAGACTCGGACTAGAGTTTGTTGTTCATGGTTGAATGCTCAATATGGAGGCCGAGAAATTTTTCATCCAGATCCTGGAGTTTGGCTTGGATGGCTGCAAGTGCTTCCTCTATGGTTTTTGCTCCGACGCGGGTGACAACCATAACTAGGAGTTTTTTTTTTTGGGGGGGGGAGTGGGTAGAAAAACAAAAACAAAAACTGTTTCAGTAAATGAAAATCTGGATTTGGGAAAAAATTTGAAGGGTAATTTGGGTTTTACTAGGTTTTGGACACTGTCGAATGGACAGGGAGGCAGAAAATGAGGATTTCAGAAGCGGGGTGAAAGAATGAGAAAATTTGGCAGAGAGGGACAAAGAAGAAGAATTAGGAAAGGAACTCTATGGTAAAATTTGAAGGCGATTGGGTGAAAATCGAAGAAGTTATGGCAAACCCTAAAAATAGACAAATGTGAGATTTCTGGCTTTGAGAAGTGGAATTTGGGATAGCGTCCTCAGGAATGAAATATGAAGAATGGGATTACAGGGGTGTCTGGAAAGTTTCAAGGGAAACAGAGTGAAAACAAGGGAGATATGGCGAAAAAATAGAATTTTATAATTCTTTTTTTCGGGAATGGATCTGTAACAGCGCATAAGGGATCAGAAATAGATAGATCCGCAATGGCACGGAAGTGATCGAAAACAGAGGGATCTGCAACGGTGCGGAACTGATCGGCAACAGATGCATCTGCAACGGCACGGAACTGACCGACAATAGTTCTGGACAGAGCAAATCTGCGATTTTGCAGCTGAAAATAGATATGGACCCCAGGTATGCTCGGCTTCTTAACAGTTCAGGGGATTCACTCAGCCACCAATGTTGTTTGACGACTTGTGTATTGGGGTAGTACCCCTCACTCCACGGCTCAAGTAAAACTGATAACTGCTTTGCCACAAACGACAGCTCTTGGTTTACCTCACGAGTGGGAACTAGTCAATCAAGTAGGGGTCATTGCCCTTTTCACTAGCAGGTCCTCTCAATGGGCCAACTACTTCGGGGTTCCTGTGGTACTCCTCACAATGATTTTTAGGGCTTATGCCCAAGTACTTCCCACAGTTAAGCGAATAGGGATTATTCCCAGATCTGAACCTACAATAGATGCGGAAAAAAAAAATTGGCACAAATTTCACCCAATGAGCCCAAGAAAGTGCTATGATACCAGATGTGAGGAACCTGCAACAAATAATTGATAAAATGCACAATATATTGGATCATAGAATATTTTTATTGATCACGGGCCACTTCGAGGGGGCAACCTCCTTTGAGCAAGCTCAATACAAATAACTTCACCATGCCTTCATTGGCCTCAACACACACTTATATACTAAATCTAGGCGCCAATACTATGGGTCAAAACCATGGGCCAATACAAACTATGGATCAACAAATACTACGGGCGGCTTACAAAGCATATGTGCCCAACAACAATAACACAAACTATGGATCAACAATTACTATGAGACGACTTACAAAGCATATGCGTCCAACAAATATATACTAACAAAGTAAAGAGAAGGGTTGACATGGGTTCCTAACAATTCACAACTCATTACTAGGTTGGACAGTTATAATAAACCTACTATTTGATCATTTGTGTTACTGGTTTTTGATCATTTGTGTTACTAGTTTTTGATCATTTGTTACTGGTTTTTGATCATTTGTGACCGGTTTTTGATCATTTGTGTGTCCAGAATTTTTTTTCACTATTTTCTTGCATACTTAGCCAAATTTCTTAATTTTGAGGTAATATTTAGCTAGTAGATCCTACTATAACTTAGATTTCACATGGTATTAGAGCTATTGGAGCTTCTATTTGAACCAAGACTGCTTTAGAAGTGCACCAGAAGCAGTGGAGAAACCACATAAGTCCCCGGGGCCATTGCCTTGAATCCATTGGAGAAATCCTTTGGAGTCTACCCAAGGTGTGACACTCTCCCAAATGTGCCTTCTGTCAATGCAAGGTTCAAATTAGCTAGTTAGGATCCCCCCCAGAGTGATTGAGAGTTTGCATTGCAGGTACACAATGTTCTTTGTCACCTAGTGCGCAAGCTACATAATGGAGCAGTCTCATGTCTTACTCACTCCATTCAACTATTTTGAGTGTAAGGCCGAAATGGTGATCCATATGAGATCTAAGGGTCTCTTCAGAGTGACCATGGGGACATAAATTGATCCAAATTCTGTAGTAGAGAAGTCCAAGTTATTGAACATAATGGATGAAGCTTTTGGCATGCTTTGTCTCAGCATTTCAAGAGACCTCTTGTTTCACATTGATAGTCTCACTACTCCAAATGAAGTATGGCTCAAGCTTGAGTCATTGTTTGGGAAGACTGATGAGATGAGGGGCCACCAACTTGAGAATGAGTTGATCTCACTAAGCCCAAGCAATTTTGAATCCATCCAATACTTCTTCACCAAGTTCAAATCCTTGGTCTTATAGATCAAGCAATGTGAAATTGATACAAAGGATGAACAATTGGTTTTGTCCATTCTTTCGAAGATGGGTCCAGAGTACTCAGTGTTTGTTTCTACATTTCACTCCACAAAGCTTAAAGTTCGAAACTGGAAGATGCCATCTCTGGCAGATTTCATGGAGATGCTCATTCAAGAACAAGATAAACTGGTTCTAATGGGTTCCATTAATCAAAAGGACCAAGTTATTGCAGTTGGAGATTCGAAGCAAGCAAGAGGAAAGCAAAATACCAAGGGTTCAAAACACCAAGGCAAGAAGAAAGACAAGGAGAGGCCCAAATATTCTGATGGGGGTTTGAATCCTGTCAAGGAGAAAGGCAAGAAGAAAGAGAAGACCAAATGCACTTACTATCAAAAGGGTTGGCAGCATGAAAGTGCATGCATGAATAAGACTATTGATATGATGACCCATCTCCTCCAAAAGAATATCATTCCTCTTCCAGAAAGTTCAAAGAAGAAGGAGGGTGTTTTTGAAGACAAGGAGAGGTGCCATGCATTGATGGCTAGTACCTCATAATATTCTTCTTTCATCATAGATTTAGGCGCATCAAGGCACATGGATTATGCAAGATATTATTTATCTACTCTTTCACCTTACAGTGGTCCTTCCATTATCATGGGTGATGATCCAAATATCCTAGCGAGAGGCATTGGGAAGATTAGTCTAGAAAATGGGTACTTTAGTAATGTACTGTATGTGCCTGATCTTGCAGCAAATATCCTCTCTGTTTACAAAATGACCCACACGAGTTCGTCCAAGAGAGTGATTTTCACTCAATATGATGTCGAAATTTATGAAGTTTCTACAGGCAAAGTGGTAGCATTTGGTGTTGCAGATCATGAGTCAAGAATGTACACGTTCTCTCACTTCCTTGAGTAAATCCTCTCCAAATGCACCTCTGTCACATGCTAATGAAATGAACAAACTTTGGCATGATAGGTTTGGATACCTCAACTACATATATCTTCAAGCATTGAGTAAAGAAGACGTGGTTGAAGATCTTCCAACCATCATATTTTCCAAAGGCACTTGGAAAGGGTGCATTGTTGGGAAGCATGCAGAGTGCAAGTATGATAAGGGGAAGGCAGGGAGAGCTGCTCATCCTTTTGGTTTGGTACATTCATATGTGATAGGACCTTTTCCTACACCATCCTATGAAAAATAAAAGTATCTACTAACATTCATTGATGATTTCTCAAGATATTGTTGGGTGTTCTTTCTCAAGCAAAAATATGAAGTCTTCCAATCTTTCAAAGCTTTTTTGGAGAAATTCAGTGGGAGGAAGATAAAGGTATTAAGGACTGATAATGAAATGGAATATGTCAATAAGGACCTGCATCAGCTATGTGGATAAGATGGCATTCAAATGCAACATTCTGTGCCTTACACACTAATATCTCCTCAAATATTTTTTCAAATTTTATTATTTCAAAATTTTCGGGTTTTGGTAGCTTAGGCGGACATGGCCATTGTTCATTAGCTACCGAAAACCCAGCTTTCGGCAGCTTATAGCGTAAAGGAAAAATTACTCAAATCTACCGAAAGGAGAGGCATTTTCACCACTTCAAAGAAGGTCTCGGTGGTTTAGAGGAACATGCTGAATTGTTCATTAGCCACCGAAAGCAGAGCTTTTGGTAGCTAACAAAATTAAAATCCATCCTTTCTAGCTACCAAAACTACAAAATAATGTAGAAGGCTTCTTTTTTGCAAAAGGCCTGACTTTTGCTGATCCAAACACTTCGACGACGTTTTCTAATGATAGATAAACGTTAAAGGCATCATGATCAAAATTCTGTTCCAGATTGAAAGGCGCCAGCAAGGTGAGAAGAGGAATCTTCTTGTCTATTTTGGGAAAAATATGGCCTGTCAATCCTCCAGGTGGCAGTTTCAACCTTACTCATCAGCCTTTGAAGGCTTTTTACAACTGTCAAATATTGTTGTAGTTGTCGAAGACATGAAGACTATCAAGATGGAGGCGAGGAGATTTACTACAAAAATGGCGTTTTTACTGTGCTGAGACATCATTTTAAAATGACGATTCTGAGCAACTGGAGAATCATTTTGCGAAACGGGTGGATTTTTTTATTCCTAACATGTCATAGAACAATAACCTCTCTCAGTTTTCCTACAGGTGTCACATATTGGGAGAATCAAATCCATCTCTAAGCCCTAATTTTCGGATCTCAGAATTTTCCTGTTTGACACATGTTTTTGAAATGCAAATCTCGGGAAAATGAAAATGAATTTCAATCATCTGAGAGAGGTTTTTTCTCAAAACAAACCAATATACAATAAATTCTTTTGGTTTATACACAATTGTCACAGATTTGGAGAACTGAACCCATCTCCGAGCCCCATTTTTCAGCAGTTTGGCCAAATTAAAAAGGATCTTTTCGTAGTTTATTGAAAACGGTTTTGATCTTCTATCTTTAGAAAATTCGATCTAGCTTCTTAGGATCTGAAAAGATGTTGTAAAGGATATAAAGCCTAGAACTTGAGAGCAAGTAAAGGTTATATTTTGGAGACTTTTCTATACTTGTACTCTCAGACTTCTCGTTGCATCTCAGTTATATAAGCTTCTTTTGCCATTTATGTTCAGATTTCCTTTTCTTCCTTTCTGTACTTGTAGTGGAATGTTTATTTCATGTTTGTTCCATTTGTCTATGCCAGATATTTGTCATCCTATCTTTGTATTGATGAATTGGATATCAAGTATCATTTATTTATTGTGATTAGCCATTCATATATGCTTTGTGTATGAGTCTGCTAGCATAATAAGAATTCTACATACATCTACCTTTTATAAACTCTCTGAACAGTAGTGGTTAAAATCCTTGTCTAGTTGAATGTGTCTATGCATGTTTTGAGTGAGTGAGCTTCGATTAAGTCATCCAACTTGATCCATTTTAAAAATCATTGAGAGAATAATTTAAGTTACCAGGCATCTTCGAGTTACAACCTAGAAGAGTTTCCTAGAGAGCTAACAAAATGGCGCCGTTGCCAGGGAGAGAAAGTTGAAGCTAGCTTCCCTGGGAGAATGACATAAGATCCAACTTTGATGATAGACAAAGTATGGACAATATTCTGGTTGTAATCATCTATCTGGCGACTCCATTGGAACAAACTGGCTTTGAGAAGACCAAGTACTAGAGCAAATCCTCAAAGGCCACCAGTGACGCCTGTTTCAGATCCCGAACAGAATATAAGGAGGGGAAGAGCTTCACAAAGTCAGACTTCCAGATCTACAAGGCCAACTGGATTAGGTACTTCCATAGGTACCTCTTATGTTGTATCAAGTGGACCTCTTTTTAAATATTCTTCTACTAAAGCATCTAGTTCTCAAAAAATTATAAGTGAATCAAAAAATTTGGAGGGTGATCAGCCTTCAACTACTTCTGTTGTTATAGGTCCTAGCTCTGAGTTTATTACTGTATCTGAATTAGGAAAAGAAGTTGTAGAATCTGCCCAAGAAGAGGATTGTTCCTCTTCCCTGAATTCTTCACAAACTAAGCCTGAAAAAAATGATTCTTATAGTCATACCAGTTTACCTACCCTTGAGAATATCTTCCAAGATCTTTTTGCTCAAGGTGAAGAAAAATTGGCTTTACTACTTGGCCATTTCTATCAAGCTTCCTTTTTCCCATATCATTCAGAGATTGGAAAAGTACAGTTAGCTAATCATCCAATGAATCCTTCCACCTCATTTACTATTGGGGTAAATCTACCACCTTTATCACCACCCATACCTCCTTAGCTACCACCCACACCAATATCATCTTCTTCTACTGTTTCCACACCTACAACCACCATGGTGACTCCACTATCTAAAGATTGAAGGGTGACTCCACTAGGGATCCAAGAATGGAAGCCATTTTGGCTCGAAGATCTGCCTTTTGTGACTTTTCATATATAGCTGGTTCTCCAAACCCAATGCTTAGCAGAGGTGAATGGGAAGGTATTCTTCCTACGTTCAAAGGAAAAGATTGGGAGGTTCCAGCTGAGCATCTGCTGGATTTTCACAAGTTTGTTCATGAACATCAAATTGTGCATGAAGATGTCAAGATCAAGCTTTTCAGATATTCATTGAAGGGAGTAGCCCTTGATTGATGCAGATCTCTTCCAGCTTCAAGCATTCACTCATTGGCAAGTTTTCTTTATGCTTTCCATTTGTTTTGTAAAGATGAATTTCCAGCTGAAAGCCTCTTTGAAGATTGCTGTGATGAATTTGAGAAGCATGTTCAACAGAAAGTACTCTTTTCTTCTGATTGTCAAGATAAAAATTATGTTGTTAAGGAAGATCTTCATGATACAAATGATTATAATGGGAATTACATAGTTCTAGATGCAACACACCTTATCTTTGTTGCACCTGCTGCCTTTAATTTGCATGAAGAAACAGTTAGAGAAGAGGATTTTTCTGAATTTTTTCAAGAGGTTTCCTACGATATGTTTTCACCTGTGATTGGAGAGAAGGATCTTAAGATTGCTTGTCTTTCTTCGCAAGATACAGAGGTTTTCTGTTCACCTATTTTTGATAAGTATGCAGATGGAGAAGAGCATATTTCTACATAAAATAATGTAGACTTGAGTAGCAGTCAGCCAATATATGGCATTTATGAATTGGGTTTCGACGAGCCTTTTTCTTTGCCCATAAAGGAACAACATCATGTTGTAATCAGTTCTTCCATGTTTGTAGAAGACATTGAATATGATGAGTTTAATCTGGCTGAAGATTTCAGGTCTTCTCTTCTGTTTATAACGCCTCATGAACAGAAAATTGAAATCACTTACAAAGAAGATATCAAAAAAGAAGGGATTAGCAGTCCAATCAGCTCACAACTATTTTCAGATTTGTAGGAACCAGTTTGTGGAAGCCATATATCAGAGGTTGAAGAAATTCTTGAACAACAAGCAGAGTTAATTTCTTTCTATGATCTGGTAGCCATTTATATGGAGTTATGTTTTTCAAAAGTCTTCAAATGTTCAAACTTTGGAATCAAAGCAAATGATGATTGTAAGTCTGCTCTACAAGTTGAAATTTTGTTGCGCGACATGAAGTGCCCTCTGAAATTTATCTGCATGCAAAGAGATTTTGTAAATAGTTCAATGTTAGCATGGCTTCATTGGAAGCATGATGTCAGTTGATAAGAAGCAGTGCAGTTAGCTAGAGTAGGGTAGCATAGATGAATAAGCTCATGGCTGAGCATTTCAAGTTTGCATAATGCGTGAGGCTTGCATTTAGTATTGTGGTTTCAGTTTTGAAATAAAGACTCCATGCCCAATGGATATAAGACACTATTGGCAGGGGCAGTTTAGATTCAAATGATGAGCAGGGTTGCAGCATTTGGATTAGGTTTTGAAAGCAACATTTGAGACTCCATAGCCCAATGGATGCAAGGCGTTGCTAGCAGATTTACAGTCGAACATTTGTGGACAAGTTGCAGAGGTTTTGGTGGCAGTTTAAATGACTCCATAGCCCAATGGAACACTAGAGAATAGGTTTGAATTTTTGTTGTACAGGAAAGGCGTTGGATCTGTGGTTCTTGAAACCTCACAGGGAGACTTTCATCCCCGAGTAGGAGCTAGATGTTATCTCCTCAAATATTTTTTCAAATTTTATTATTTTAGAATTTTCGGGTTTCGGTAGCTTAGGCGGACATGGCCATTGTTCATTAGCTACCAAAAACCCAGCTTTTGGCAGCTTACAGCGTAAAGGAAAAATTACTCAAAGCTACCAAAAGGAGAGGCATTTTCACCACTTCAGAGAAGGTCTCGATGGTTTAGGGGAACATGTTGAATTGTTCATTGGCCATTGAAAGCAGAGCTTTCGGTAGCTAACAAAATTAAAATCCAGCCTTTCTAGCTACCGAAACTACAAAATAATGTAGAAGGCTGCTTTTTTGCACAAGGCATGACTTTTGTTGACCCAAACACTTCGAGGAAATTTTCTAATGATAGGTAAACATTAAAGGCATCATGATCAAACTTCTGTTCCAGATTGAAAGGCACCAGCAAGGTGAGAAGAGGAATCTTCTTGTCTATTTTGGGCAAAAGATGGCGTGTCAATCCTCCAGGTGGCAGTTTCAACCTTACTCATCAGCCTTTGAAGGCTTGTTACAACTGTCAAATATTGTTGCAGCAGTCGAAGACATAAAGACTATCAAGATGGAGGCGAGGAGATTTACTGCAAAAATGGCGTTTTTACTGTGCTGAGACATCATTTTAAAATGATGATTCTGAGCGACTGGAGAATCATTTTTTGAAATAGGAAGATTTTTGTTCCTAACATGTCAGAGAAAAATAACCTCTCTCAGTTTTCCTACATGTGTCATAGATTGGGACAATCAAATCCATCTCTGAGCCCTAATTTTCGGATCTCGGAATTTTCCTGTTTGACACATGTTTTTGACATGCAGATCTTGGGAAAATGAAAACAAATTTCAATGATCCGAGAGAGGTTTTGGCTCACAACAAACCAATATACAATAACCTCTTTCGGTTTATACACAGGTGTCACAGATTTGGAGAATTGAACCCATCTCTAAGCCCCATTTTTTAGCAGTTTGGCCAAATTAAAAAGGATCTTTTCCTAGTTTATTGAAAACGGTTTTGATCTTCTATCTTTAAAAAATTCGATCCAGCTTCTTAGGATCTGAAAAGATGTTGTAAAGGATATAAATCCTAGAACTTGAGAGCAAGTAAAGGTTCGATTTTGGAGACTTTTCTATACTTGTACTCTCAGATCACTTCTAGTTGCATCTTAGTTATATAAGCTTCTTTTGACATTTATGTTCAGATTTCCTTTTCTACCTTTCTATGCTTGCATTGGAATGTTTATTTCATGTTTGTTCCATTTGTCTATGCCAGATAGTTGTCATCCTATCTTTGTATTGATGAATTGGATATCAAGTATCATTTATTTATTGTGATTAGCCATTCATATATGCTTTATGTATGAGTCGACTAGCATAATAAGAATTCTACATACATCTACCTTTTATAAACTCTCTGAACATCAGTGGTTAAAAGCCTTATCTAGTTGAGTGTGTCTATGCATGTTTTGAGTGAGTGAGCTTCGATTAAGTCATCCAGATTGATCCATTTTACAAATCATTGAGAGAATAATTTAAGTTACCAGGCATCTTCGAGTTACAACCTAGAAGAGTTTCCTGGAGAGATAACACACACCCCAACATAATGGTGTGGCAGAGCGCAAGAATAGAGCATTGAAGGAAATGGCTACATGCATGATGGATGCTAAGTATTTGTCTCCTAAAATATGGGATGAAGCCATTAATTATGCTTCATATGTTCAGAACAGATCACTAAACAAATCCATGCAAGGCATGACTCCATTTGAGGCTCGGATGGGACACAAGCCTGATGTGTCTCACTTCAGGGTGTTTAGCTCAAGAGCATGGGCTATAATACCTCCATAGAAGAGAAACGCCTTGCATACCAAAAGAAATGAGTCTATCATGGTTGGATATGAAGAATATACAAAGGGATACAATCTCTTTTACCCCTCATCTCATAAAACCTTCATTTAGAGGAGTGTTCATTTTGAAGAAGAGCCCATGCATGCAACAGAACAAGGAGAAGGGGAATGCTCAAACCCCCTGCCTGAAGAGGGTGTAAGTGATGATTCATATTATGATATTGAATATGAATATGATGACATGCATGCATATCATGACTCTCCTACAAGGCCCGAGTGGGCTGAGAAAACAATACAAGCTGCTAGTGAGCTTGCAAGTGATCCACAAGAACCTAGGAAGACTAGATCACAGTTTCACAATGTCTTGTCTTCTTGTGATCCAGATATTCATGGAAGATGTTTTCTTATGGTTGAATCTAATCCACAATCATATGAATAAGAATCAAAATATCCAATATGGAAAACATCCATGCAAGAATAGATGAACTCCCTCCATGACAATGAAACTTGGGATTTGGTCCCTCTTCCTTCCAAGAGAAAACTGGTGCAATGCAAGTGGGTGTATAGGACCAATATGGCCTCTAATGGTTCTGATATGAACTATAAGTCCACATTGGTAGCTAAAGGCTTCTCTCAAGTCCATGGAGTGGAATATACAGAAGCATTTTCACCTATGACAATGATGGACTCAATCAGGCTAGTTTTGGCCATTGCAGCTTCCAAGCAATGGGAGGTTCAGCACATGGATGTGAAGAGTGCATTTCTTCATGGGGATATTGATGAGGAGATATATATGAAGCATCCTGAAGGCTTCATTGCAGATCCCACACTTGGTTTCATGTTGAAGAAGTCTCTCTATGGTCTCAAGCAAGCTCCTAGAGCTTGGTATGCCAAGATGGACAATTTTCTCCTATCACAAGGCTTTGAGAGATGTAAATCTGATCCAAATGTTTACATGCAGTAGGCTAGTGATATGATTTTGATTATTGTATTGTATTTTTATGATCTATTGATCACTGGTGGTTGCATCCAAGAAATATTTTCAGTTAAAGTTGCATTACACAGTGCTTTTGCCATGTCAGATCTTGGATTGTTGAAGCAATGTATGGGTTTGGAGATTGATCAAACTGTTGATGGGATCACTATTTATCAGTCAAGATATCATTCATATATGCTGCAGAAGTTCAATATGGCTGAATTAAAGGCTTCTAAGTTCCCATTCCTTTCAGGAGTTAAGCTCCATGAGTGGGGTTCTTCACCATTGGTTGACAGTTCACTGTATAGACAACTAGTTGGGAGCTTGTTGTATCTCACACACTCTCGACCAGATTTGTCTTATGTTGTAGGAGTTGTTGCAAGACACATGCAAGAGCCTCATGAGGTGCATTGGAAGGATTCCAAAAGTATCTTTCATTATGTGAAAGGTACCAAGCAGTTTGGGATACACTATGCAGCTGGTTCATCACTTGAACTAGTTGGTTTTACTGATTCTGGTTGGGCTGGAGATAGTACTGATCAAAAGTCTACTTCTGGTTATGTGTTTATGCTTTCACATGGTCCCATTTTCTTGTATAGCAATAAGCAGAAAACCATATCCTTATCTTCAGCTAAGGCCGAATACAGGGGAGCAGTGAATGCAGCTACACAATGTGTGTGGTTGCAAGGCATTCTTGGAGAGTTTGGATTTGTGTTTGATTCACCCACAGTCATTTGGTGTGATAATCAAAGTACAATCAAGATCTCCAATGATCCAGTACAGAGGCAGATGACCAAGCACATAGAAATTCACATGCACTAAATTCGAGGCTTGGTGCATGACCAGATTATTGCCTTGCAGTATTTCCCATATGCTGAGCAAACTGTTGATATCTTCACCAAAAGTTTCACAGAGAAGACTCTCACTTACCTTAGATCACTCCTTGGGGTGAGTGATGCATGGTGAATATTGGTTTATTTTCCAGATTTGTTTCATGTCCATTTTAAAGGGGAGGTTTTATTTCCCATGTGGTTTTCCTCCTCACCTTGGTTACATGGACTAATAAAAATTGTTGTTGTTAAAGGTGACTTGAGCCTTAGTTGCTAAGGCCTTATTTTTGTTTTGGCTACATAAGTCTAGCTTATGGGGGGTGTTAGAACATTATTACATCTTAGGACCTTAGTCATACATTAATTTGATGATTAACTGGTCCAAAATAAGGTTAATGATGACAATCCAAGGTTGTTAGAAGTTAGTTGGGGCAATTATGACACAATCCACCACTTATGGGCCAAAATCTAGTCAAACTAGTTGTTAGGAACCCTATTTATTGCCACCTCCAGCATTTATTTCCACCACTTGAGCAAAGGAGCCATGATTCCCTGTTTTAAGGAAACTATCTTTGACTAGAGGCTCCCATGCATTGTGTGCGGTCATTTTGTCCCTTTTTGGTTGTTTTGGCCTATCCTTGGCCACCTACACTCCACCAAATCCTAACCACAACATGTGTGACCATCATTAATGCCATCCCATGCCTACCCAACATTCACATTGACAATTCATAGTTGTTTGAGGTGATTTGGGATCATATTGGTCAACCTAGGGGGAATTGAGGTCCAATGTAAGCTAGCCACCTATAGCTGCCTCTAAAGGAAAACGAATTCTTCCAAATTCTATATAAATGTATTCACAACTCATTTCTGGGTTGGAAAGTTATAATAAACATGATATTTGATCATTTGTGTTACTGGTTTTTGATTTTTTGTGTGTCTAGAATTCGTTTTACACTATTTTCTTTCATACTTAGCCAAATTTCTTAATTGTGAGGTAATATTTAGCTAGTAGATCCTACTGTGACTTAGATTTCACATTGTTGATATTCTACAAATCCGTTCTTAGTTCTTTCAATATGTTCATTGTTTCTATCTGACTGTTCTATTGATATTTGGCAATCTTGAGTTTTATGCCCAAATCCATCACAAGCATAACATCTAATAGTATAAAAATACTTCGCAGTGTGACCATAATACTTGTATATTAATCATATTTGTGAATTAAACCTTATCTTATAACAAGGGACATTGTAATCATTATCGTACCTGAGTTTATTTTGCTTAGATGACGCAACTTGTTGATTTGCAGATGGAACATGCTTTCTATCGCATATGTTTTCTGTCTTATTATAGGCAGGACCAAACTTGTATTCCGGTGACCTTTGGATATTCAGTATCTCATACAAAATTAATGAGTTTTTCTTAAACTTAGTTTCATTTTTCATGTTAGAAATATCTTTGTCATCCTTTTCCTCTGTGCGATTTGGAATTTTGTTCTTAAACCCATTCATTTCAAAAGAAAGGTTCCTTGTATTCTTTAGAGGCTAGTCCTATGTTCTTGATTCATCTAGTTCTTCTTTTAAGTGGGAAATCTCTTGTTGTAACTATTTTGTCAACACCTCATTTTCTTTTTTTTGTTTCTTCTAGTGATGCTTCCAACAAGAAACTCTTTTCTTCAAGCTTCTCAATTGCATTATGTGCGCAAACTAGTTATTTCTTAAGTTCCTTGTTCTCATTTTCTGCCTCTTCAAGTGCTTTGTTTGTAAGTTATTCTTCAGTTCTTTTGGAATCGATTTTTCTTTCATCTTTGAATAACTGATCCTTCTGTAGGTCCAAAGAATCTTGTGATTCATGTAGGTTAACCTTCAGAGACTGATAATCTTTTCTTACTTTCATTAATTCATCCAAATCACTAATCAGTTCACCTTCCCAGTCAATTTCTTCATTTTCTTCAGAATCAAGGGTTTCTTCTTTTCTCTCAAACTCTCAATTACTCATGTCAAGTAGATTGTAATATTCAGCACAAGACTTTGAAGGTGAAAATCAAATCCCATTGTAGACATATTTACAAAGTGTTAATGTAGTAGAATCTGTTTGTCTTTCACAATACTTATTCGAGATTGCCTTCTTGTTGTATGATTTCTTTTTGATAAAAGAGCAGTGATTATCCTTCTCCTATGAGCCTTTATATTCAAGATCTTCTACCATTTACATGAATATTACCTCTCTTGAATTGTCATCACCATCATCTTCATCAGATGAGCTGTTGTTCTCTTTTGAATACAAACCCTTCTTCTTTTTATGTTAAGCCCTGGATTGTTGGTGTGTCTTTATTTGTTCTCTATATTTAAGATCCTATTCATTGTCACTATCCTTGATTTACTTGTAAGGAAACTTATATGCAAAGTAACCTACTCTGCCACATTCAAAACACTTGAAAGGTAACTTACCTTTGTATTTGCCATGACCTCTTTTGAGATTCTTCACAAAATTTGCTTCTTCATCATCTGATGCATTAGATATACTTTTGTTGGTTCCTCTTGTCTTCTTGGAGGCCTTCAAATATGCTTCCTTTCTTGTGGGATTTTCCTTTTCAGTCCTCATCGCATATGTTGTAAGAATTCCATGAAGCTCATCCATCTCTGCGCAATGATCTTTTATCTTCCAGCTGTTAAATTGCCACTTAAGCAACCCAATATGAAACCAATTGTTGGAATTTTCAATGATACTGAGAGGGGGGTGAATTAGTATCATGCGTATATTTACAAATAATTCACTTTTAAAACATGCACTAATTGTTGATGTATATGTAACTTCGGAATGTATTTCATCTGTATATTATATTTATATTTATTGTACCCTTATAAGAGATGTGTTATTCCTCTATAAGGAAGTGTCGTCATGTGGATTGACAAGTGTCGCAAGTGTGTGTACTTGCCGATGGGTTATTAGAACACCTTATGGGGTCGGCCCTAATTAATATATAATATAATGTGGGTGTATCAAAGTAGACAAGTCGGCCCCAGTAGGTCACTGGGCAAAAAGGTGAGTATAAATAGAGATAGGAGATCTCTATTTTACTCACTCGGAAAAGCAACTATCTCTCTCTCTGAAAAGTGGCACACTAGTGAGGAGGAGGAGGATCATATGCTAGGAGACTATCTCAGTGTTATTTGGTTGTATTTTGGTTGAGCCATTGCTCTCTCTATCTCTGAGGAAGTTGTGGGGTTTTTCACCTTAGGGTTTTCCCCACGGAAACTCTGTGTCTCTTGTCTCTATGCTTTTGATTCTTGTGATGCTTGTGATGCTTGTCATATTATGATTGTCATGCATTGATATACTGTAGATGTTATTCTCTCAGCAAAGATCCTATAGTATTGTGATTTAATACTAAAAATTTAACATGGTATCAGAGCTTAACTGAGAAGAAGACATTTTGCAGTGACGGAAGCTTGTATTCCTTGTTTATTGGGTTTCTCTCCACAGATTTTTGAAATTCAGTATAGTAGATTGGATCTACTCATCAAGGCGCATCTATCTGTCCAATTAGAATTCAGTTCCGAGCATTTTCAGATTTGGCCCTAAAAATTAGGGTTTCCACAAAAATAGGAATTTCTGGAAACTGAAGGTACAGCTGGAAGCTCCTTGCAAAAATCGAAGGTTTGAGCTTTGGATCGAGATTTTTGGCTGGGTAGATCTCCGGGAAACTCAAACCCTAATTCAGGGCTCTCCCCAGTGAACCCGGGAGGACAAAAAGGCAATTTTGAAGGGCAAGACTTTGCTGATCTCAAATTCTGAATGTACTAGGCTGATCAGCTCTCCAAGGCGCATCTTTCTATCCTTTTGGAATTTTGAAATTCACATTTTGAATTTTTAGGGTTTCTCTGACAAACCCTAATCCGGGACCAGATCCAGTTTTCAGCACTTCAAGTGGTAAGTCCTAAATCTTTTCTATTTCCATTTGAAGTACTCTTAAAGATGTCTCTCCACACCAAGCTTGAGGATAAGCTTGAAGGGGCTGATAACTTCCGAGCCTGGAAGTATAGGATTGGGCTAATCCTGGAAGAGAATGAGTTGGACTCATATGTGAAAGAAGACATCCCTATCCCAGAGGATGAAGAGTCCAAGGCATTGCACAAGAAGAACTTGGTCAAGGAAAAGAGAATCATTGTTGATTCTATCAAAGACCATCTCATTCCCCATGTGTCTTCTCTCAAGACACCCAAGGAGATGTTTGAATCCTTGACCAAGCTATTTGAAGGAAAGAACATAAATCGGAAGATGACCCTGCGGAACCAATTGAAAGCAGTAAAGTTTCAGAATGGAGAAACCATTCAATCTTACTTCTCAAGGGTCTCTCAAATCAAGGAACAATTAGAAGCAGTAGATGAAATGGTGGAGAATGGTGAGGTGGTGATGACTACTCTAAATGGCCTACCCAGGTCATGGGATTCCTTTATTCAAGGAATTTGTGCAAGGAAGAAGTTGATCTCTTTCAGTAGACTTCGGGAGGAATGTTCTCAAGAAGAAGCTAGACTTATAGCTCGTGAGGAAAAGATGGGAGGAGAATATCAAGCTCTTGCAGCTCACACCAAAAGAAGCAAAACCAAGAAGGATCTCTCTCGCCTCAATAGATCCCATCAAAAGAAGAACAAGAAAGACCTAAGATGCTTCACATGCAATGAGAAGGGTCACTTTGCTTCAGATTGTCCTAAGAACAAAAGGGATAATAACAACAACTCTAGTAAGAAGAAGAAGGGCAGCAAAAGAAGGTTTCATGCTCATGCTGCCGAAGATGATGAACCCCCAAAGAAGAAGGCTAAGGCAGAAAGTAGTAGTGATGATGACTCATCAAGTGAAGAAGAATATGTTCCGATCTCTGCACTCACTGGTACCATCTCCTATGGTTGTAATGATTGGTTGATTGATAGTGGGGCCTCCAAACACATGACTGGGTTCAAGGAATCCTTTGTGAACCTTTCTGAACATGAATCACCCCATAAGGTGAAACTTGGGGATGATTATCAATATCCAATCAAAGGAAGTGGTGAAGCCTCCTACAACCTAGATTCTGGAAAATCATTGAAGATGAAAGAAGTACTTTATGTACCTGGGCTCAAGAAGAACTTACTCTCCATCTCTGCATTGGATGCAAAAGGTATGAGGGTTGCATTTGTGGATGGCCAAGTCCTAATGTGGCCAAAGGGAAAGACCATAGATGATGCAGTAGTGATTGGAGAGCAAGAGGGAGGCTTGTATAAATTGAAGGGACAACCTGAACATGCCATGGTACATGAATCCATGGAGCCAAGTGAACTTTGGCATAGAAGACTTGCTCATATGCACTATAGGGCACTTCCAATTGCAAGCAAGGCAGTAGAGGATCTTCCTGAAATCAAGACCAAGCATGAAGGTGTCTGCAAAGGATGTGCAAAAGGAAAGAACACTAAGAAGGCTTTCCCAAGCAGTGAAAGCAAGGCAAAAGACATTCTGGAAATCATCCACTCAGATGTATGTGGCCCCATGTCATCCAGTTCCCTAAGTGGGTATGTTTACTATGTATCATTCATTGATGACTTCTCCAGAAAGACTTGGGTATACTTCTTGAAAGGCAAAGATGAGGTGCTTGACAAATTCAAGGAATTTAAAAACTTGATGGAGAATCAAACTGACAAGAAGATCAAAACTTTCAGATCCGACAATGGTGGAGAATTCACCTCAAATGACTTCAAGAAGCTTTGCAGTGATTCAGGGATTAAGAGGGAGTTGACTGCTCCTTATAATCCTCAACAGAATGGAGTTGCAGAAAGGAAGAACAGAACCATCATGGAAGCAGCAAGGGCAATGTTGCATGACCAGGATCTTCCTATGCATCTATGGGCAAAAGCAGCTAGAACAGCTGTATATGTGCAGAATAGAACACCCCACAAGATATTGGACAACAAGACACCAGAAGAGGTCTTTTCTGGTAAGAAACCTGAAGTCAGCCATCTCAGAATATTCGGTTGTCCAGTATATACTCATGTCCCAAAAGAGAAGAGGACTAAACTAGATCCTTCAGGAAAGAAGGGCATCTTTGTGGGATATAGTGAAAGCTCGAAGGCTTACAGAATATACTTTCCAGGGTTCAAGAAAATTGATGTCAGTAGGGATGTAACATTTGATGAAAACTCAGCATTCATCAAATCAAGGAAGACACCTACCGAAGTTTATGAAGAACCTAAGGAAACAAGATTTCAGGACACTACCATGACTGAAGCAGTTCCAGAAGTGGTTCATGAGTTTGAAGATCCACAAGAACCTGTAGATCCACCCCGTGAGGATAACTCTCACAAGAGGAAACCTGTATGGGCTAGAGAGCTCATTCATGATGCAGAAAGATTTGGCATTCCAGAAGAAGAACACAGAGCAAAGAAGAGAACCAGATCACACACCAGTTATGTTGCCTTACTCTGTGACATTATGAACAAAGAGCCTTCCAGTTATGAAGAGGCAGCAGAAAAGAAAGAGTGGAAGGATGCTATGGTTGAGGAATACCAATCAATAATGAAGAATGATGTTTGGGATGTTGTCCCAAGACCTAAAGAGAAGTCTGTTGTGACTTCCAAGTGGATCTACAAAATCAAGAATTCTGCAGATGGCAGTGTGGAAAAATACAAAGCAAGATTCGTAGCTCGTGGTTTCTCTCAAAAAAAAAAAAAGAAATAGATTATGAAGAAATCTTTGCACCTGTAGCCAGGTATACTTCCATCAGAACAGTACTTGCCCTGGCTGCAGCAATGAAATGGAAGATACACCAAATGGATGTCAAGACTGCCTTCCTGAACGGTGTAGTAGAAGAGGAAGTATATGTGGAACAACCACTCGGTTTCGAAGTACATAACAGGGAATCATATGTATGCAGATTGAAGAAAGCCTTGTATGGCTTGAAGCAAGCTCCCAGAACTTGGTATGGTAGGATGGACAGTTTCCTATCTAGTTTGGGCTTTACCAAGAGTAAAGCGGATTCCAACCTTTACTACAAGGTTGAGGAAGGGAATCCTGTGATTCTACTACTGTATGTGGATGACCTATTTATGACAGGAGATGACAGACTGATTGCGGATACCAAGAGGAAGCTTGCAGCTGAATTCGATATGAAAGACTTGGGAATGATGCACTATTTCCTAGGTATGGAGGTGTGGCAGAATGCAGGTGGGATCTTCCTTGGTCAAGGGAAGTACACCGTAGATATCCTGAAGAGATTCAGGATGATGGATTGCAAGGCCATGGCCACACCGATGGCATCGAATCTGAAGCTTCTATGTGATGCTTCATCTGAGCCAGTTGATGTCTCTATGTATCGTCAGATGATTGGGTCCTTGATGTACCTGACGAACACGAGACCAGACATTTGCTTTGCTGTGAACACATTGAGCCAGTTCCTAACAGATCCAAGAAGTGTTCACCTGGTTGCTGTAAAGCATGTTCTAAGGTACCTAAAGGGTACAGTGGATTATGGGCTCAGGTATGAGGCGAATCAAAAGTTTAACCTGCAGGGTTATGTTGATTCAGACTGGGCTGGCAGTGCTGCAGACAGGAAGAGCACATCTGGGTGTTGCTTCAGTATGGGATCAGGTGTGATCTCTTGGTTTAGCAGGAAGCAGTCCTGCGTAGCACTGAGTACAGCTGAGGCAGAGTATGTTGTAGCCTGTTCAGCTAGTTGTGAGGCAGTATGGCTACGGAAGCTACTATCTGAGTTATTTGATCTCCCGTTGGAGGCTACTGGTATCTTCTGTGATAACCAGAGTTGTGTGAAGCTGTCCGAGAACCCAGTGTTTCATGACAGGTCGAAACACATAGAGATCAAATATCACTATATCAGGGATATGGTGCAGAGAGGAGCTGTGAAGCTCCTGTATGTTGCGACAGACGAACAGATTGCAGATGTGCTGACGAAGCCACTAGCCAGGGTGAAGTTCGAGTACTTCAGAGAGAGGCTTGGCGTGCTTCAGATCAAGGATACTTTGAGGAAGAAGTGATGGACACATTTGCTGAAGCCATTCCAAGCATGTTGGAAGGAGGATCCTTCACATGGCTGTGGATGTAAGCGCTGGATGATGAGCATCAGGATGATGTTCTGGTTTCTTCTTGGATATGATCAGTTGGATCATTTTATGTATGTATGTATGCATCATGTTGGATGCTTGGACCATGTATCTGTATATGTATCAGGTGGATACATTGTATGATCAGGTGGATCATGTATGGTGATATGTATCATGTATTTGTATTTGTATCAGGTGGATACATTGATGATCAGGAGGATCATGTATGATGATATGTATCAGGTAGATACTTGGTATGCATCAGGTAGATGCATTGATGATCAGGAGGATCATGTATGATGATATGTATCATGTATTTGTATCAGGTGGATACATTGATGATCAGGAGGATCATGTATGATACTTGGTATGCATCAGATAGATGCATTGATGATCAGGTGGATCATGCAGCAGGATGTTGCAGTGATGATCAGGATGATCATAGATGACGAGCTTCAGGATGTTGCTCCAGATGACATGCAGCAGGATGTTGTAGTGATGATCAGGATGATCATAGATGACGAGCTTCAGGATGTTGCTCCAGATGACATGCAGCAGGATGTTGCAGTGATGATCAGGATGATCATAGATGACGAGCTTCAGGATGTTGCTCCAGATGACATGCAGCAGGACGTTGCAGTGATGATGATCAGGATGATCATGGATACATCAGGATGATGTATGGTGAGTATCAGGTTGATACTCTATGGCCGTGGATCAGGTTGTGCAGATGAGCATGTAATTCGTTGCCCTGGGAGATTTGCAGATGGTCTTTCGAGGTTTTGCCTATGGCATGTAATTCGGTGCCTTGGGACATCTGGAAAATGCTCTTTCGAGGTTTTGCTCTGGGAGGACATGTAATTCGTTGCCCTGGGAGATCTGCAGATAGTCTTTCGAGGTTTTTCCTATGGCATATAATAGCGCCCTGGGATATCTGGCAGATGCTCTTGCGAGGTTTTGTCCTATGGCATGTAATTTGTTTCCCTGGGAGATCCGATAGGTTGGGCTGTGTGCCGGTAATCAGTCCTGGGATGCTCTTGCGAGGTTTTGCCATGACCACATGTAATTCGTTGCCCTGGGAGATCCTATAGGTAGAGATGTGTGCTCATAACAGCCTGGGATGCTCTTGCGAGGTTTTGTGGTGAGGTCACATGTAATTCGTTGCCCTGGGAGATCCTATAGGTAGAGCTGTGTGCTCGTAACAGCCTGGGATGCTCTTTCGAGGTTTTGTGACGCACATAAAAGTCCTGAGGATTCCACAGTATGGCCAGTGATGACGAAGACCTGCAGGTGGTGGGCCTACATCCAGTATGAAAAAGGACTGGCTCTGTAGAACTTCCTATGACGAGTAGAGACAGAGATTGGTTGAGATAGTAGCAGCAGTGACGATGATGATGACGATGCATCGATGACGATGATCCAGAGAAGAAGACTTGTCTAGCTGATCTGTGTCGAGAAATACCTTCCTATTTAAGAGGTAGTGTTGATGTATATGTAACTTCGGAATGTATTTCATCTGTATATTATATTTATATTTATTGTACCCTTATAAGAGATGTGTTATTCCTCTATAAGGAAGTGTCGTCATGTGGATTGACAAGTGTCGCAAGTGTGTGTACTTGCCGATGGGTTATTAGACCACCTTATGGGGTCGGCCCTGATTAATATATAATATAATGTGGGTGTATCAAAGTAGACAAGTCGGCCCCAGTAGGTCACTGGGCAAAAAGGTGAGTATAAATAGAGATAGGAGATCTCTATTTTACTCACTCGGAAAAGCAACTATCTCTCTCTCTGAAAAGTGGCGCACTAGTGAGGAGGAGGAGGATCATCTGCTAGGATACTATCTCAGTGTTATTTGGTTGTATTTTGGTTGAGCCATTGCTCTCTCTATCTCTGAGGAAGTTGTGGGGTTTTTCACCCTAGGGTTTTCCCCACGAAAACTCTGTGTCTCTTGTCTCTATGCTTTTGATTCTTGTGATGCTTGTGATGCTTGTCATATTATGATTGTCATGCATTGATATACTGTAGATGTTATTCTCTCAGCAAAGATCCTATAGTATTGTGATTTAATACTAAAAATTTAACACTAATTTCTATTTAAAACCACATCAATAAAAGCAAACTGTGCGCGTATATTTGAAGAAACTTATATATATATATATATATAATGAAAATTACAAAGAAATATGGGAGACACTGATCTCCACTGATGTGAGCACCAAATCACTCAGGCACCCCTATGATTGGGACACCAATCCCACTAACAAGCACCAACTTGCATACTGAAGGCTTCAACTTGTGAGGACACCAATCCTCTGCACAAGCACCAACTTGTTGAATCATCCTCCAACCTATGAGGACACCAATCCTCTGCGCAAGCACCAACTCACAGTGTTCAAGAACCAACCTGAGTGCATACACCAATCTCCTTTCCTTTCCCTATCCAACCACTTTGGGATATAGATATTGTTGTTTGTTGACTTCATATATGCACGCACTATAATCCATTTTTTGCTTTGCTTTCGATCGCACATAGTTCTATTGGTTCAACACTGATCATTGTTTCTCTTACATTGTATTATGCTACAGTTCCATTCTAAAATACAAATTTTGCGCACATATACATCCACATGCTTCTTGCACCTTTCTCACAAATGCTCCTTCTGTCTGCGTGACTGCTCCTTGTATCTCTACATTTTATTGTTACCTCGTGCACTTTTTCAAATCATATCTCCTTTGATTCCCATGAGCATTTCATCTAACCGAAGCTTGCCAATTCAGAATATTACTACACTTGTTCTTCCAAGATTACTTCTCATCCATCCACTTCACTCTTATTTATACTCAACTTGTTCAAACAATGTGTGCACAAGTTGGGGATTCTCTAAACGGTAACACCCCTTCTTCCTTTATTTATGGTTAAGCTTAACCAAGCATCTGCCACTTGTCTTAACCTGCGCAAACAAGGTACCATGACTTTGTGGGTCTTGCGCTCGCTAGTTTATTGGATTAGTGGGACTTGCACACTTGTAGTACCATGACTGGGTGGAATTACGCACTTGCGCATATATTTTTATATACTTCTTTAAACTAGCACATAGACACCAAGTCCAACAATGTTTTTGACATCATCCAACAACCTCTTTGACATCAATGACAACACCAAATTTCAACACTTCCTTTAAAATTTAGAGGGGTCATGGGTGCCCATAAACAACTATCTCTAAATTTTTTTTTTTTATTTTTACAAGCTTGATGTTGTTTTCTTACAAGAAAAAATATGTTTAGGTCTAATAGCACATAAGTTTCTGTTTGTTTGTATTAATATATTGGAATTGTTGTATCTTGGATGTTGTCAGTATGTTTGGAGGTTTAGTTATAGGGTGGAACCCAAAGTATGATTCCATTGCCTCTTCTTTTATAAATTCTAGTATTTTGGTGGATCTTGTTGCTAAGGATATTGGAAAAGAGATAAGGTTTCTTAATATGTATGGGCATGATGGCTGCTCTATGGAAATAAAAACATTTTGGGACAACTTAGTGAACTCTGGTTTATTGAGTGAAGGGAATGTGACATTGGGGGAGACTTGAACTAGACACTTAATCAAAGGGTATTTTGGGGGAATACTGTTAGAAAGGATCATTTTGGGGATTGATTTGCGCACCTTTTTTAGTATGATCTCTTGGTATACATTGAAACAATGAATATTGTACCAACCTATAGAAACACCAAAAGAGGCAGAGAGAGCATATCTAAAAGACTAGATAGATTTCTAATGGTTGAACCCCTATTTAATGAGAGGATTAAAATTAAACATATGATTAGGTTGGGGGAGCTTCTAATCATCTACAAATCCTACTTTATTTGGAACCAAAAGATTAAAAAAAACCCTAATTCCATTGAAATTCAACTCTGCTTGGGTGTTGGAGAAAAATTTCAAATACCTTGTGATTAAAACATGGAATCCTATAGATACCGTGTTATGAATTATATCACAAACAATATTAAGAGCATACAAGATGTCATGAAGATATGGAATTCCACAAATGCTACAAACTCCCAAAAACATATAAAGGAAGTGGAGGAAGGGATTAGAACCCTTTGACAACAATGATGTGGTAATATTTTTAGAAAATCAATCTCAAACCCTTAAACAACTAGAAATAAAAAATATGGAACTACTGGATAAGAGGAGATCACCTAGAAACTTAAAAGAAACGCTATTTGGTTTAAGGAATGTGATAGTAATACTAAGTTTTTTCATTATTATGCTAATCATAGAAAGCATATTAATACAATTTGGGAGATCCTTTACCCAAATGGATCCAAAGTAAATACCTTCAAATATATAACATAGGATAGAAAAAGGTATTTTAAAACTCACTTCCAAGTTCCTAGAGAAGAAAATATCAAAGAAGTTATGAAAATCATAAGCATGTTTCCCAATTTGATTGATGAAGGCAATACTTACTTCTTTAAAAAAAAAATATTCTAGGACCTGATGGTATTTCTATTGAATTCTATTTGAGGTTGTTTGATCTTTTAGAGAAATACTTTTTATAGGTTGTTGAAGGACCTAGGATATCTAGAAAAGTGTTAGGAACCCTCAATTCTACTTTTTTTTCCCTCATACATAAAGAAATATGAAATCACTTTTGAAGATTAATAACCCATCTCTTTATGTAATATAATTTACATGTTGATATCCATAATCATTTCTAACAAATGGAAGGTAATTATGCCAGGTATTGTCTCTCAATATTCCTCTTCAATCACCAAATACATGATGCAATGGGTACCTCTCAAGAAAGAATGCACATGGGAAAGACTCAAAAAATTCCTACATCAATCCTGAAAATTGACCTGGATAAGGCCTATGATAGGGTGAGCTAGATGTTTATTAGATTACTCCTTCTTCAAATAAGCATGAACTTGTAAATAAATAATTGGATCACGGGTTCTCTCTCTCTCTCTCTCTCTCTCTCTCTCTCTCTCTCTCTCTCTCTCTCTCCATCTTCCTTTGTTTTCTTAATAAACAAGTCTCCTTCAGGTTTTTTACAACCTTTGGAGGACTAATATAGGGCTTCTCCTTATATCCTTTCTTCTTTCTAACAATTGTATAAGTCTTAAGAATGTTCATTAATTATTCTAGAATAAAAGTTGATTTGAAGGGGATTAAAATATCAGAGTTGGTAGTCATCACACATCTAATCTTCATAAACAACATCATTATTTTTGGGCATGGTATAGTGTTATAACCCAAATCAACACTTCTCCGTCTGTGATGATAGTTAAAATATGACACTTCAAATGTCGACTGTTTTCTCACACAAAAGGACAATTATGGATTGACGAGCCTTGATTTGACCTAAGTTTCTATGTCCTTGATCATTGAAGTCAATCCTTAGCCATTCCCATTTTTTTCCTGAAAGTTTTAAACCCATTTGAAAAGAACATATCCACTACCAAAGGTCATGTAGATTACAACTTGTTTGCCCCTAACATTTGGTTTGCCATCGGATTAAAAAAATAAAATCACTCACATGTTGCATATAGTTTACTAGCGATTTATCCGCTAGTTGATCTTGATTTGTAGCCAAATTTCCTCGAAAAATATGAAAATAAATAAAATTTCAAAATTGAGGAAGTTATGGTGGTTTTGGAAACCACCTGCTCAATTACAACTTTCCCAACCTATCTTCACTAACTATAAAAGAAGGTGAATTAGGCCAAATGGAGGACCCATTTGGAGACTCGAGTGTATTGATATGTTGGAGGATTTGCTAAGTTATTACCCCCTTTCCCCTCACCGTAGTAGATTATCATCTCTGATCTCATATCCTTGTATGTTGAAGTTGTTTCCGTAAAACAGTTTCTACCTTTATGCATGTGGAGAGTTGGTGGGATTTGTGGAGAAATAGAGCAAGAGAGACCTTGAGATCCATTTTCCGTCAAGGTACCGAACAGAACATGGCATGGAGTGTACTAATTTTTTTATTTAATATAGATTGGACATCTTTCCCTTACCAATTCATTGTCTCGGATTTGGCTTATGTATTGTTATCTATTTAATTAACTAGTTTTCAATTATATGTTATGTTTTAATTTCAATTTTTTTTTTGTAGCCAATTTGTTTGAGGAGGTTATTGTGTTTGTTTGCAGGTTCTTGGTTTGAAGAATTGAATCGGATCTAAGGAGCAAAGAAATCTAGGACCAGCCTTCATAAACAAGGTTCACTATTTTATTTCCCTCAAACTCTTTGTATAGATTTGCTTAGATTTGTTTGTTGTAAAGAGTCTAATCTGCTTGCAATCAAACCTTATTTATATATCTTAAGTAGCCCCAGTATGTTGGTGATATAGCCTCAATCATTGGTATAAATCCCTTAGAAGCATATAGTTAAAGATATGGAAACTATTAAGGAGTTGTTGAAGCCATATTGCAAATAAATAGGCATGGCGATTAATATAAACAAGTCTACGCTTTTGATTTATGGATTAGATGTGGCAACTAATAGGAAAGTTGAATCCCTATTCTAAATGCAATTTTGTGACTCGGATCAAGGGGTTAAATACCTCGGGTTTCACTTAAAACCAAACAAATACTTCTTTGAATATTGGACCTGGTTATACCAAAATTTGGAATCCAAAATATTTGTCTAGTGCAATAGATGGTTATCACATAGAGCAATATTAGTCCTGGTAAATCTAGTACTGCAAAGTATACCTATTTATTGGATGACCATTGCTAAGATTCCTATAAGTATTTTAAATAAAATTAGAAACAAATGTTTTAGTTTTATTTGGATTGGGAAATAGTAAGGGAAGGAATTCCATTGGTTAAGTGGACTATATTGGAAAACCTAAAGAAGAAAGGGATTGGGGGTTGAAAAACATCCAACTTTTCAAGTGAACGCTAGTAGCCAAAATTCTTTAGAGGTTGGTATACAATGATGGCCTCTGGGGAAGAGTAGTGAAATCAAAATATCTAAAAGATACATTGATAGAAACTTGGTTTATATTGGAAAGAAAATAGGTATAGGGTGCCTCTATTTTTTGGAAATCCTTGGAAAAAGCATTTCCCTACATAGGTAAATGGGTAGCTTGGAAAATTGGAAATGGTGGAAAAGTAAGAATATGAAAGGATCATTGGATATGATTCATAGTAAATTACAAATTATATAACATTTTTTGGATGCGACCATAATCATAGGATATACTATTTAAGAGATGCATGATCTATGATGAACATAAATATCTAGGCATAAGGTTGGAAATCAACAAACAATTTAATACTACAAAGGATCTAGTAGTGAAATAAGAGTTATATGTATATTTACTTAAGAATAATGCTATCAATTTAAAATATGAAGAAAACAAGATTAAGTGGTCTAAAAACATGAGCACATGGGAATATACAATCAAGCTATGATATGATGCAAGGATTGAAGAAGAAATTAGTGACGAGAGAGTATGGTGGTGTAGATCCATCTAGAAATTATCGTATCCCTTGAAAACAAAAATTCTATAATGGTTGGCACTAGAAAATAAAATTTTAACATGGGATAATGGTAAAGAGAAGAAATAGATATTTCTAGGTAGATGTATTCTCTGCAAAAACAATGAGGAGATGGTGGATCATCTGCTTGTGACTTGTTCTTATTCCAGATATGTTTGGAGGGGATTTTATCAAGTCACAGCTAGAAAGTCAAATTGGGAAAAGAGGACCGCGGTTGACTATATATTTGATTGGTTGCTAGATAAGACACTCTCAACATATAAGGATTTTGCTTTCCTTTTTTCCTGTGGAATTTGGTGGGATAGGAACCAGATGGTGTTTCAATGAAATTCACAATATCACATAGAGTAATATCGGCCTAGGTTGATCATAAAGTATTTCCAAAAGATATGTCGTTTAGACTCTTTCTCAGGCCTCATATAAATCAATAAATTCCTTGGGGTTTCTTCGATGGAGTTAGCCGGGGAAACCCCATAATTTGTGTAGCGGGGGTGACCCTATTTATAAATTCTTCCCACTACTTCCTATTGAAGTATAGAGCAAGGAAAGACTCAAATAATGGTTAAAAAATTTATTTCCATTGGTCTCTATTGAAAGGGGTAGAAGAAAGAGGAATAAAAAAACTCCATGTTTTCGAAGACACAAAACTACTAATAGATTGGGAAAACCATCAATGTGTCATTAGTAACTTGGGGATTCTCTCTATTATGAATCAGATAATGGAGGTTCCTTTAAAAACACTTTTTTAACCATAAGTGCTTAAAATATATTTATATATCGTGATCCCAATAAGTGCTTAAAATATATTTATTTTGTTACATGAATGCTGCATTAAATGCCATAACTCTACCATATTCATATCAGTCCTATTCATATTTGCCACTTGGAAGTGGTTGGTTGGTTATACGCCCTTATTATTACACTTACATGAGTTGATCTATGCTTATGCTTGTAATTGATAAATGATCTCTCTTAATCGCTTGCATCAGTGGGCTAAATATTTGCATTAATACGTTGAATTGCCACATCTTTACCTAGCTTCTACAAGCACTTGTCTAAAGTAGTATGTCTACTGCATTCGTAAAACCATATTGATCGAAGGCACTAGTCTCTAACTTGATCTCCTAGAAGACATAGTTGTTTTTGTCATAAGTGTTTGCAGGTCATTGAAGGGCTCTCCCCTTGGAGGTTCCGACTCTCCGAAGCAGTTGGAGGAGTGGCTAAGGTGACAGTGGTCACTTCCTCCTTACATTTGTTCATCGGATACTAGCCCTGCTAGTTCATCCGGTAACATGGGTCAACGTGAAGCCCTCATTGGTTGCATAAGTGGAAATTTATTAAACTTGGTGAGATCATTTTATACTTGGTAATCCCCTTTGGTTTGTAGATTGCAGAATAGAGGAGGTGGATCGTGGCCAATTTTGAAAAGAAACTTCAAACTTGGAATCACCTTGATCTTCCTCTTGCAGGGAAGCTAACACTTGTTGACAAGATTTTGGCAGCTAGGCACATCTATTATCCCTCTTGTCTATTCCCTTGCCAAGTAGCATATATCTGGTTGGAGCACATTCTTGAAAGTTTTCTTTATGGATGGGGGAAAAGGGGGTCCCCTTGGTGGCATGCAGTGTTTTTCACATTACCAAGGGACCAAAGGGATCTAGGGATTCTGAACATAAAAGTGCAAGGGGTGAGTTTGGTAGGAAAATGGGTGGTGCACATGTGGAGGGGGATGCTCCTTGGAAAATCTTAGTTCGACATTGGATTATTTAGGCTCAACACATTCATGGTATTAAAGGCTTTTTTTAGTTATGTGGCATAATTGGGAATGAACAAGCCTTCATGATTTCAATTATGCCTTTCTTAAGAAGGTGTAGGTAGCTTGGTAGGTTTTGTTTAGTTTTTTTTCTTGGCAATTTGAAAGGACTTAGGATGCTTGCCATTTGGCATGACAATTGATTTGGACATTCTCGTCCCTCAACAAACAAGTCATTCTTTCCTCTAGGTTTGTTGGCATTAGATTGGAAAAGAAAGGTCACTTCTTTCAGAAAAAATTTGGGATGCATAACATCATTATGGATATACCTAGTGTGCCCTTAATAGGGCCCAAAAGCTAACTGGTTTAGAAAAATTTGCATAAGAGTGGTGATTTGCACTTGTGATAGTTTGTTGATTTGTTTTATTTTTAATTGATATGTTAGTTGAGGTGTATTTAGAAGCTGCATGTATGACTAGTCTTGTTATTGGAGAGTGTGACCTATTAGAGGACACTTCCAACTTTACACCTTGGAAGTGCAGGTTGACGATGTTGGAGGAGGTTGAAATTTGGAGTTTTATTGAGAGGAAGGCTACGGTCCCAACCAATCTCACATAGTTGTTCGAACACAACAAGAAGGTTACCATCCTTGATTTTGTGAAGGACCATTTGATCCCTCACATCATGAAGAAGAAGTTGGCTAAGGTTATTTATGATGCTTTGATAAGTTTGCATCAAAGTGTGATATTTCTGGCAAGATGCTTTTGAAGAACAAGCTTACTAGTATGCACATGAGTGACAAACACAATGTCTAGCTACTTGATGAAGATCATTGAGTTGAGAAATCAACTTGCTACTATTGGGATGAAGGTCACAGATGAGAAGTTAGTGCCCATAGCACTAAGTGGGTTCTCTTCACCTTGGGGACACTTTGTGCAAGGTGCTTATGTTTGTCAGGAAGTGCCCACTTTTGAGAATCTTTGGGATGATTTCATCCAAGAGGAAACAAGGCTAGCGATGGTTTCAACTAGAGTGGTGGAGATCTAGAACCTCACCCTCAATGGGAAGGTGAGGAGAGGAGGTAAGAAAAGAGGACCTAGGAGGGGTTAGAAGGGAAAGGAAGAAGAATCATAGTCTTCAAATCAAGGTAAAAAAGACTTGAGTCATGTGAAATGCTTGAGTGCCACAAGATGGGTCACTACACATCTAAATGTCTTGAGAAGAAGAAAGACAAGTAGAAACAAAAGTAGTTTGTATGTAGTGTAGAATATTTTGTTGGAGCAGATAAATTAGAAGTTAGACTTGAGACAACATGCTCCATGGTATCTTTCTGCAAGCTTCAAGAATGATATGATGGCATGCAAGCGGAGTTGGGAAATGGTGCCACTTATCCATTCATTGAAGTGGGATCTATCACTTTTCGCGTTCCTTCAAGTGATGTTCTCGAGTTGAATGATTTCTTGAATGTTATTGGTTTGACTAAATGTCTTCTTTTAGTTTCTTGCACGATAAATCTACAGTGTGTTACTGAGTTTGATGATCAACAAGTGATCATTAGAAAACGAAATTGTGATCTTGGTCAAGTTTTGTCCAAATGGTGTGTGAAGGTGGCCTTTATAGGCTACTAGTAGATCCAAGGAAGCATGGTGCTTTAGTGCATGGCAATAACAATCTCTACGAGTTCTGGCATGAGCAATTGGGTCACCTGCCTTATGGATCATTGCAACTCTTAAAAGGACATGGTGCAAGGATTTTCAAACAAGAGTGTGCAAAGGTTGTGCACTCAACAAGAATACCAAGTAGGCCTTGTCACTTTTCGTGTTCCTTCAAGTGATGTTCTCAAGTTGAATGATTTCTTGAATGTTATTGGTTTGACTAAATGCCTTCTTTCAGTTTCTTGCATGACAAATCTACAGTGTGTCACTAAGTTTGATGATCAACAAGTGATCATTAGAAAACGGAATTGTGATCTTGGTCAAGTTTTGTCCAAAGGTTGTGTGAAGGTGTCCTTTATAGGCTTCTAGTAGATCCAAGGAAGCATGGTGCTTTAGTGCATGACAATAACAATCTCTACAAGTTTTGGCATGAGCAATTGGGTCACCTGCCTTATGGAGCATTGCAACTCTTAAAAGGAGATGGTGCGGGGATTGTCAAATAGGAGTGTGCAAGGGTTGTGCACTCAACAAGAATACGAAGACTTCTCCAAACAATAAGCACATAATCAAGAGATATTCTTGATTTGATTCATACAAATGCGCGTGGACTAGTGTCTTCATTTTCATTGATGGGTAGTTTGTGCTATTTATTTTTTATTCATGAAGACTTGATTTTATTGTATGAAGATTAAGGACGGAGTTTTAAGTGAGTTTGCAAAATTCAAAGCCTTGGTTGAGAGTCAAATAAGTTGGAACGTAAAGGTGCTAATCTTTGACAATGGAGGAGAGTACACCTCCAAGGAATTTGATGCCTTTTCCAAGGAAGCATGGACCAAGAGGGAGATGATAGTACCCTACAACTTGCAACAAAATTCTGTTATAGAGAGGAATAATTGGACCATCATAGATATAACCAAAGCTATAATTCATGACATGCATTTGCCCATGTGTATTTGGGAAAAGGCATGCAATACAACTATCAACATTCTAGAATCCAAACAGATGTCCTTAGAACATATTGAAGGGAAAGTCTCCAGATGAAGCCTTCACTAGTGAGAAACCTCAGGGATCGCACTTTCGTGCATTTGGTTGTCTTTCTTATATTTATGTTCCCGACGATGAGAGGACTAAGTTTGAAACATTGACAATCAAGGGTATATTTGTTGGTTACGGTGAAACCTCCAAGGTTTACCGAATCTATATTCCAACACACTGGAAGTCAATGGTAAGTCAAGATGTTAAATTTGATGAGGATGGATGGTTTTCTAAGTCTGAAGACTCAAGAGCCACCAACAGAGGTTGAGGAGGGAGATAAGTTTGTTGTCCCAATGGCTGATCAGAAAGAACAAGAGAAACTAGATTTAGATCAACAACTTTTGAAGCTTTTGGTGTAGGAACACATGCTTCAATACCTTCTAGTTCAATTAGGAATCCACGATGGCTTACCCAAACATTGGAGGAGGCACAAAAACAAGTGAGAGCACCTAAAACAACATTTTTGGGTGAGTACTCCTAAGAAGTTTTGAACTCATGTTGCATTAATGACTTTTGTTCATATGATAGAACCTTCTAGTTGTAAGGAAACAACTGAAGAGCAAGGATGGTGGGATGCCATGACAAAGGAGTTGGATGTCAGGGAGGTAGTCCCAAAATCCACTGTGGAATCGGTGAATTATTCTTAGCATTTAGTCGTTGATTAAGTCTTTGAGATGAAGAGGGAGTAACTTATTTTGGTGGAGAACACCTTCCTTGCAAAGAGGGAGAGTTATTTTCACTAGGTTGCTTCGAGTTGGTTCTCCTGCAGCAGGTAGGTAGACTTGCATATCTGTACAACAGTCATGTTCTGAGTATGAGGCACATTCGTAGAGATAGGTATCACATGGTTTCTAGATGATGGCAGCAACTTTGGTGCATGTGATTGGTTGGTTGTTGATACAAAAGTCTCGTTTTGAGTATGAAAGAACAATAATTATTAAGTAGACTGTGATTAGGGAACATGCATGCCTCAAGCACGCATGTGCCATCTTTATTAGGTTTTGCTAAGTTTAGAGGTGCTTTTTTAGTTTTAGGAAAAGCATTGCCTTGTCTTAAGATAGGATTTTTTTTTCATTCTAGGTATAGGCACTTTATCTTCTTGAGTATATTGTTGTTCTAAAGTTAGAGAAAAATAGCGATCTTCAGTTGGTTTCCAGACTGAGACTAGGGTGCATATTTCAAGAAAGACTGTGCTCTATTCTAGGCAACTCTCTCTTGCAGATTAGGTGTGTTACGATGGTACCAACACCAGCGTACATGCAGAGGTGCCTGTTATCACACCATAGTAGTAGGGCTACTATTCTTGCTTAGCAGATATCTGCACATTCTAGAGCTTACATTATTCAGAGCTTGGTTATGATGACTTTATATTTTGTGATCACTCATGATCAGAGCAGTGTATTATTCAGACTTATGTTAGACCTTGTGTCAAGGCTGAGCCTTGAGAGTTCAGATTTGATGACCGATGTGACCCTTTATTCTATATAGTTTCAGTTCAGTGCCTAGAGATGTATTGCAACAGTGTTTCAGATGATATATGATGACTATTCTTATGATGATGTTGTATGACCTATGGATTTATGATCATTGACTGTGGATTATTATCTTGTTGTTTTAGTCATGTTCACAGCATTAGATTGGTATATAATTCATGATGTGGCAAACTTTATAAAATGGACTATCTTGATAATAATTTAAAATGGATTTTTTACTTGCACATTTAGGTTGTTTGACAAAACTCCCTGGTTTATCACCTTACATAGATATGGTTTTCCTTGACATTTCATGTCTGCTAGCTTAGGCCCCACCTTCACTTGACTCCATCCATTCATGACTTTCCTTATTTGGCTTTAACCCTTGACTTGTCTTACTTGACTTTCTGATATTGAGGACTTCCCTTTTTTCTACCTCTATGTTTGGACCGCATCCCTGTATGTTTAGTGTCTCGGCTCTGATTTGGTGACAAAAATTGCCTTTGGTAAGTTGGATTGTAGGCCTAAATCATTCTGGTCGGTTGTCCCGATGTTTGGCACTGGCTCGAACTCCCCCTAGTCACTTGAGATGTTGTTGGCTAAAACTGAAAGCTCATGTACTACTTATGGAAACTTATATAGATTCGCCCATGGAAACTAAAAAGGGCAAGATCGATGAACTCCTAAAATACTCCTCGAAGAGTATAAGAAAGGTCCAAAAAGCAATGGTTCTTAAATGCTATATCTAAACAATTGCTGACCTTATATGTATATGTAAACATGCCCTGGATGCAAGCTGCAATTAGTTGTGTTTATCAGCACACCTGAGATTCGAAGGGTTATGTAGGCCAAAAAGGCCATGAAACAAAATCAATGGATCCTAATGAAACTGGATCATCTTTTATAAAAGTAGACATGATGCCCAAGTTGAATAAACACTCTCAAAACAACTTACCCATTTGTGAGGCACAACCATCCCCCGTGTTTATTTTGTTTAGCACAGAGTTTGTAGCTTCCCCTTTTCTCCTAGTCCAAAGTATCTTTTAGTTAAGTTTAGACAAGTCACCCCCTTTTCCCAACTTTGTTCCTAGTCTTCATCCTTAGCTAGCAGTTAGACCATGTCCAATGGGTGAGTTTGTCATTTAAGCTATTGTGCAAGTAATTATAAATAACAACGGAATATGCTAACATGATTAATGCCACTGAATGATGCTATACTTTAAGTTAAGATGTGAGTATGATTAGAGGAACATGTCTTAGTCTACTGATATGATTTATCCTTGGTTGTATGGTGACCTAGTCAAACCCAGTTTGACGATGGTCATTTATTGGGATCCGTGATGATGTGGGCCATGCATGTTTATGGATGATGATTGATGGTCCCACATACTCTTGATGATGATACTATATGATGGACATATGATTCAGTTGGTGATTGATGCAGTTCAGCAGGTTTTATTATTTCAGATCATCAGATTATGCACTGTCCATATATGGTGGACCTTATAGTTAGCCCACCAGGGAAACCCATGGTGTATGAGTACACATTATTAGTATATTTGGGTCTTCTGGATCCAACAAGACACTTATCTTTCAGTTCCAGGCACTTCTGACAGTGATAGATGCAGTTTTACACTTGTTGACCAGATTTGGGGTTGATTTCCCAGCCTGAGCAGCAGGGGCCATGAGATGCCAGTTCACCTAGGGCGCTATATGAGGAGGGGGTGGTACAGCCACTTGTTATTACCATTTATCCTCCCTTCTGGAAAGCTTGGTGGGCTCAATTTGACAGCGCAGGTGCCCTAGGAGGTAGTTTCAACACTTTCACAGTTACCGAGGCAGTCCAGAAATGGGATAAAAGGGTCACTGAGGAATTCGATTTGGGCAATTGAGGCAAGGTTTTGGCACTTGGTTTTCACAGAGGTCTTCCAGGGTGAACCCCCTATCTTCGAGCCAATTTTCATCAGTCAGGGGGTCCACAGAGGCCACAATAGGCCTTTTACTACATGTTTCTCACAGATTTTGAGGACAGATTTGATCATTTGTATTTATTTTGGACATATTTTATTATTTTATTGTGCCATGGGGATGAGCTAGCAAGGATTGATGCCTCCTAGCCCCACCACGTGCTCCATATGTCATGTCCTAGTCATATGAGGTGGGCCCATGTACTTTTTCCCCCTCTAGTGGATGACGTCACCCTCCATGAGTATCTTTTAGCTATGATGTCATCATTATTTGAGTGATCCATGTGTTATATTGTTATGTTTCATCTTAGCCATTGATCATGTATTGAGATCTTTTAATCTCAACCACTCATTTTATAAAGTGGTTTTGAGATCTAGGGTTTTGGTCTTTATTATCCTATATAAGGAGGAGACCCCCTCATTGTAAAATCATCTAGAGAATTTGGCTCTTGGCTCTTGGAATAAAATTTCTATCTTTTGGAGTACATGCTTGAATCTTGGAGTGGATGTTGGTTGCTTTGATTGTAAATGCTTTTGTCCATTGCACTGGAGGATCTCTTGTAGCTATCTTGCATACTTTGCCATACCTCTTTTTACAGGTTGAGAAGGCATTTTTGGACAAGTGCGAACTGGTGGGGAGGCCTACCCTTCAAGCTTGGAGGAGGACGTTTTGGTTAAACAGGGAGTGGTTTTGTCTTTGTACCAACTATTCTTTGCTTATCTCTTTCTTGCTTGTATCTACCTTCAACATGTTAAGTTGATTGATGCTTTGCTCCTTGGTTTTGACAGGTTAGAGGGACACACATGTGGCTTGGAGAAAATCGATTTGGCAAGAGGGCTTCAAAATTCTTCATTTGATCTTTGGAAAAAGTAATCCTCATCTCAACTAGCATTCATCTCTTCATCCAGGTATGCTCCAAAGGTATGGTCTTCTTCTTCCTTGGCTTATCCATAAATTCTAAATCATAAAACCCTAATTGATTAAAACCCTCATTCTAGATCTAGCTTGGCTTTTGAAAAGATATTGAAAACCCACCTCTATAGTATCCACGGCGATTCGGATCTATAGTTTGGTGTGGATTGGGATACATTTGACACACTTTTCAAGGCATTTAACCTTCCTTGGGTAAAGTCGCCCTCCTTGGGTGGTTGAGTTAAGCTAGATCTAGTACATGGGTAGGTGAGATCCCACTTGATTCATGATCCTCACATTTGATAACCTACCCCTAGTGCTTCACTTCATTGATTTTCACCTTGTGGGCCCCATTCCTCATTTTGAGGGTTGTGCCCCACTTGGGTCAATTTGGTGATGCATGTTCAATCTCAGATCTATGGAGATCTAGCCATTGGATGCCCTTGATTTTCAAGATCCATATTAACAATTGCTTAAACTACCCGGATCTAAAATTTGGTGGCCTTTGGACTTGATTTGACACACTTTTCCCTGTTGTTAGCCCTCCTTGGGCAAAGTCGCACTTCTAGGAGGTTTGAGTTGACCCACTTTGAGAAACTGGGTGTTTGAGATCCCACTTGTTTTGGAAAGAGCACACCTTGAAACCTACATCTAGTGTATCACTTTGTGAAGTTCTGCCTTGGGAGTATCATTCCTCATTTTGGGGATTGTTGTCCACTTGGGTCACTTAGTGAAACATTAGATCTAGTAAGATCCAACCATCACACCCACTTGATCTTGAAGAGTCTCTTTGGTTTGCACCTTAGGTGTCCCGATCTACATTTTGACACCCTTTTGACTCCATTTTCCCATCCATTTCAAGGCACTAGTCCACCTAAGGCAAATCGCACTTCTTGGGATTTGTGTCAATTCCTAGATCCCATATGTGGGTATTTCTAATTTCATCATAGATCCATAGATCTATCCTTTGTATACCCCTTGGTACCATTTGCATACTTAAATTCACCTTGTGGGCCCCATTTGAACCATCTCCACATCCCAAGGCAGTGGGGCCCACTTGTGTATTTCATGGTACTAGATCTTGTTGTTTGATCTTATCGTGTGGCCTAAATCATTCAATGGTTGAAACATAAGTCATCCCTCAAAGCCTCTTTCAACCATACTTAAACTTCTAGGTCCACCTAACCTTGCATTGGTTTCCGTAACTCATCTTTCACACTTCCCTAGAAACCATTGTTTGGGTGCATTCTCCTTTGATTGGCTATAGGGTCTCCCCCTTGGTCTTGATTCATCTTGATCTAAAGTGAAGAGTGCCTCGGTTGACGTGACTCCCAGCTTGCATTGGGAACCGTGGCATCTCTTGGGTCACCTCTTTAGTTGTCCATCTCCTCTACCGTCCCGGATGGGATACCTTTAGGGACAACTACAAGTTGTGTGATAACAGTGCCCCAGGGAGAGGGTGTCTTTTTTCTGACCAGGGAGAGGGTGTCCAAGTGGGGCCCACCCTTAAAATATGGAAAATGGTCAAAATGGGGCCCACAAGGTGAAATCAAGAAGAAAAGGAACTAGAAGGGTTGCTACTCAATGGATCTATGGATTTGATGAGAAACAAGCAACACCCAAGTCACAGATCTGAAAAAATCCCACCTACCCACAAGTGCGACCTCCCTTAGAGAGGCTCAGTGCCTTAGATCAGGGGGTAAATGGAGTCAGATTCCAACCAAATTTGATATCCAAGGTTCATTAATTATTATTAAGGTGGGTTTTAATTATTAATCCCATGCAATCGCCAGATATTAGCAAATCTAAAATCTAGGGCTTAAGATGAGGGTTTGCAGTGACCAATGGGTAAAAAGCATGAAACAAGATACGTACCTTGTAGATCTTACCTCTAAAGCTTGCGGCTACATTGCAAATTGATAATTCTTCCTAAGTGACGGAATCAAGAGTGAGATCCAGCCCATCCAAGTGAAATCGCTATCCCTACAAAGTGACAAGTACGCCCTCCTCCTGCAAGAAAAGATCTATGTAAGAATCAATCTAGCAAAAGAATGACTATAATGATGAAAAGATGAAAAAGAAAGCATCAACTATGTCACGAATATACAATAATGATACTCCCTGAGACAAAAAGAAGATCCAAAGGTAAGATATGGGGTTTCCCCACAATAGCGTCCCCCTAGAGCGCCCTCCTCTTCACCCACACGGCCTTCCTGTAGAGAAAACGTTTGGACAAGCGAGATCCACAATGATAACACAGAGAAAAGATTGTATATTCAACTTGCAAGATAACCCATCAAATCCAAAGAAGCAGATCTACAAAAACAGTATTTTTATTCCAAGTTTTCCAGAGACAAAAGGTGCCTTTACAATAGGGGGGCCTCTTCCTTAAATAGGAGGAGAGAGACCAAAACCCTAACCACTTTATGAACGAGTGGTTGAGATCAAAAGATAAATACAATACAATCAACGGCTAAGATGAGTCGGTACAATATAACATGGATCCACTCACATGAGGGGGTGCGCACTCACTAAAAGAAGCCCTAGGGGGGTGCGCACCACATAAAAGAGACTACAACAAGTGTGTACCACATAAGATGACAATGACAAGTGACCAGGAGCACATGGTGGGGCTAGGAGGCTTTATTATCCTTCACTAGCATCACCCCATGGCACAATGATATAACATATGACTCAAAAACATGTCCAAGTGACTAAATGATCAAATCGTGGCCCCCTCAATTGAGAGAAGAATGCATCAAATCACAACTAGGAGAGTGTGTGGACCCCACTGAATGTTGCAAGTTGATCTGGAAGGAGTGGGATACATCAAATATGACGTATGAACAAACCTCATGCCAAAACCTTGCCTCAATAGCCCAAATCGATTTCCTCAATGACCTTTTTATCCCATTTTTATCCCACCTGAAAACCACCATAATGCCTGTAACTCACTGTCTGGTGCCTGGGTACAAAATATGACTATACCATCATGTCTGGAGAGGGGGTAATATGGTAATAACAAGTGGCTGTACCACCCCTCTCCTCTGTAGCGCCATAAGAAAACATGCAAGCTCAAAGCAACTGCTGGACAGGCCATTTCTACATGGCAAAACTGGCCAAAAGTGAAAATAAGCCTCTAACATCACTGGGAGTGCCTGAAACTGATAATTGAGTCTCTCAATGGACTCAGAAGGTCCAAATCTACTAAAGATGAGTACCCAAACCCCCTGTGGAAACCTGTAAGATCATCCTTAGCCTCAGCCATACCCAAAGAATAATAAAATAAATGATCTGAGAATAATAATAACCATAGAAAAGTGTATCAATCATCATTTGAAACCTGTGTCCACTATATGGAGTCATCAAAAGTGCATCAAAGGACCATAAATCATGATCATACATCATCATTGGTCCAACTCATCACGGATCCCAAGGTTGACCTGGTCAAACTGGGTTTGACCAGGTCAATACTGATCAAAATATGACCCATGCTAGAAAATTCTGCTGCTACAAGTGTAAATGGTTAAGACATGCTTTTTAATCATTCTCATAGCAATACTTAAAGTATTAAGCATCATTTCACCGACAGTTAATAGATAATAGCATAAAGTATAAGTTCAAATAATCATTTACTTACAAAAGAACCTCAAGGATATACTCATTCTACAGACATGATCAATTTGCTAGCAAAGGGTGAAGGTGGAGAATGCAAGGCTAGGACAAGGGGATGACTAAAATGACTCAACACTGTGATATTTTGGATAAGGGAAACGGAATACACACTTAAGCATATGTTGGATAATAAACACACAGGGAATGGCAGTGTCTCACAAATGGAATAAGTTGTTTAGAGGAGTGCTTATTCAACCTTGGCAAATGTCTACAACTCACATCATTTCATTTCATTTCCTTGGCCAGCAATCTTTGGATTTAGCATATATTTAACCATTGCTTTCTTTAGGCCTATATGACCCTTTTGGGGATTTTGCATGTGCTTAGAAGCACAACTACTAAAGCTTTCATCTAGGGTGCTTTTAGTTTCCAATTTATTTCATTTCATAACCCTTTTGGGGATTTTGCATGTGCTTAGAAGCACAACTACTAAAGCTTTCATCCAGGGTGCTTTTAGTTTCCAATTTATTTCATTTCATAACCCTTTTGGGGATTTTGCATGTGCTTAGAAGCACAACTATTAAAGCTTTCATCCAAGGTGATTTTAGTTTCCAATTCATTTCATTTCATAACCCTTTTGGGGATTTTGCATTTGCTTAGAAGCACAACTACTCAAGATTTCATTCAGGGTGTTATTCATTTAAGTTTCCATATGTAATGATGGTAGTACAATTTGCCTAAGGTTTTAGCCAACACAACTCAAGCAACTAGGGGCACTCTCTACAATCAAGACCAAATATCGGGGCAACCGACTAGAGTGATCAAGGTATCAAATCCAACTCACCAAAGGGTAAGTTCTGTTTCCAACTCAGAGCCGAGACACAAACTAATAGGGATGCTATCCAACATAGAGGAAAAAGTGGGGAAGTCCTCCATATCACAGGCTGAGGTGTAAGTCAAGGTAAAAACCAAAAGTGGGAAAGATAATGGATAGATGGGGAAAGTGAAAGTGATGCCTAAGCTAGCAAGCCATAAAAGGTGGGAATGATCATGTCCACACTCCTAAGAGGGTAAAACCAACAAGTATAAAACAATAGCTTCTAGATGTAAGTAATACAACCATTTAGATAATCAATAACAACCATATTCATTTTATATAGATATATTGCCTGATCATGATTACTAGATATTAAGTCAAGCTATCAAAATGACCAAAAAAGCAAGATCATAAAACTAATGCACATCATATACCTGCTAGGCCATGTACCTGTATATGCTAGCTGGATCACCTGTAGCCACTGAAACACTATTGTTGATACTCTAGGCACTGCATTGCTATGTATGGGATAAAAGGTCATCTCGGTCATCAAATCTGAGGTCAAGAGGCTCAGTCATGGCATAAGGTCTACTGCATGTCTGATCTGGGGCTGCTCTAATGTGTGAGTGGTCATAAGTAATACTGCTCATCATAACTGATCTCACTAAAACTGTGTAAAGGAAAAACTCAAAAATATATACTGAATTGCTCTACAATCATGGTAGCCCGGCTACTATGGATGTGATAACATCTGGCTCCAGCTGGGACAAGTGATCTAAGGGAGAGAGTGCTTGAGAACCTCAGAATCTCTGGTCCCCAACACTAACTGCATCAATCTTCAATCCAACACTTAACTGTTTTGCTTCATTTTTTAATTATACCTATTCCTACACACATGGAAGCAAACTACCATGAGAAACATGTATGGAATAAAATAAAATAAAATACTGAAATGAAATTCTAATCTAAAACAAAATATTAAATGCAAGACAAAAAGATACTAATCAAATCAACTAACATGCTTCATTGTTTTATTATATATATATATATATTTTTTATGCAGGAAACAAAGAAAGCTTAGAAAGAAGCAGACTTAACTAACTCAGGGAAACTCAAGAAAAACTCAGTACTCAGCAGAAACTCAGCACTCAGGAAAAAGAAAAAGCACTCAAAACCTACTGCTCAAGCGAGCTTAGATATACTGCCAGATCATGATTACTATATACTAAGTCAAGCTATCAAAATGACCAAAAAAGCAAGATAATAAAACCAATGCACATCATATACCTGCTGGGCCATATACCTGTATATGCTATCTGGATCACCTGTAAACACAGAAACACTGTTGTTGATACTCTGGGCACTGCACTGCTATGTATGGGATAAAAGGTCATCTCGGTCATCAAATCTGAGGTCAAGAGGCTCAGTCATGGCATAAGGTCTACTACATGTCTGATCTGGGGTTGCTTCGATGTGTGAGTGATCATGAGTAATACTGCTCATCATAGCTGATCTTACTAAAACTATGTAAAGGAAAAGCTCAAAAATATATACTGAACTGCTCTGCAATCATGGTAGCCCGGATACTATGGATTTGTAACACTACCAACTAATAATAGTCCTTCGAAGGCCTTGATCGTCCACAAATGCATCAAATAATTAAGTTATGCTACAGTTACCTCATAAACCATTGACATTTGCATCCTCACACATAGAGCACTACACCACAGATTTGCCTCCAAAGCCTTTATTATTCCAAAAGATATTACAAAATACAGTACAAGAATTAGCATCCTTTCGGTCCTCTCTGACCATGAGAGAATGAGATCCCAATGCCTTCTTAAATAGAAAAATGGAGGAGAGGGGCGCATTTCTCAAATTGAGGAGAAGAATGGGCCATAACATAAGCCTTCATTCAAGGCTTATTTGATTGAGATATTTATGGGATGTGATTTCCCACTCAACTCCTTCTTTAGTGGGATCAAATTCCCCTAATTTAGGAATCTGATTTTCCTCGTATCTTTATTATTTTTCTATTTTTTCACTCACTTTTTTACTTTTTTGAGCAACAGTAATTTAAGTGAAAAATAAATCACTTAAACACTTAGGAAAGTGGGTCTAGGCCCCAGGGGTAAATTGGGTGCTCTGAGTTAGAAAACGAGCACCCCCATGGCCAAATTGGCCTCCTAACCACACTTTTATTACATTTTTGGGTTTTTTAATTAAAATATTAAAAAAAGCTCATTTTATGGGAAAAAAATTATTTTCTCGGAACTGACCAAAAATCCTAGGGACCTAGTGCATGTCCATAATGACTCAATTTGATGTCTAGCATGCTCATAAATATTGATACTTGAGCTTTAATAACCTTCTAAGGCCTAAGCACCAAGATGACATTCCAGCTTTGGAGGAGCGGGTGAAAAACTCGTCAATTATACATCCCTTATTCAATAGTGCATAATTGACAAGGGAAAAAACACCATGGAATGTTTGCATTTGATGTCTAAGTCCTAGGAAGCCAAACTCTTTACATAGACCGTCATGCTAGCACATTTTTACAAAATCCCTTGAGGGGGTATGAAGTTATGAACATGCAATTATTAAAAAAGGGGCCAAAACTAGGCCTGATGGATCTCGAAACACTGATGATGAAAAATTAGATTGTTCAAGTCTTTGATGGTTCACTCGGAATCCACTAAGTGCAATTTAGTGGATAACATCTGGCTCGAACACTGGGATGTGTGCTCGATTTGGCCTTCAGGCAAGGAGAGGATGCGAGAACACCAGAATCTTTGGTTTATACAACCTATAAAAACATCTCAACTTGACAAGAAAAACCTTCAGCAGCACAAGTTTTATGAAGAAGCCAATGAATCACAAATTGCATTTATTAATAAAAATAAAACTAACTAAGGAAAAAGGTTATTATTCCTAAGTACTAGAAAGAAATGCATAAAGTAAATGCTGTTGATGTATATGTAACTTCGGAATGTATTTCACATATATGTATATTGTATTCCTATAGAGATGGTATTATTCCTTTATAAGGAAGTGTCGTCATTTATATTGTAAGTGTCGTAACTTATACTTGATGGGTTATTAGACCACCTTATTTGGGGTCGGCCCTGTATAAGTCATGTGGGTCAAAGGGTTATTAGACCACCCTATTGGGGGTCGGCCATGTGGGTCAAAGGGTTATTAGACCACCCTATTGGGGGTCGGCCCACTCAGCATTATGTTATGTGGTAAAGTTTGAGCCTACATGAGTTAGGTAAAAAGGCAAGTCAAGTCAAGTATAAATAGAGTGCGGGAGGCACTCTATTTACTCACTCACTTCTCACACATGCACTCAAGGAGGAGTGGCGCACTTATGGAGGAGGAGGATCTGCTGCTAGGTTATGGCTATCTCTCTTGGTTGGTTGTATCATTGCTCTATCTATCTCTGAGGAAGTTATTGGGGTTTTTCACCTTTATGGTTTTCCCCAAGTAAATCTTTGTGTCTCTTGTGTGCTTGCATTATTGTCTCCATGATTGATATGTTGTAGAAATGCTGTACATGTTGTTCTCTCAGTTAAGATCCTAGATCATATTGAAGTAAATTCTGAAAATTTAACATGGTATCAGAGCTAGCCTGAAAGAAGGCATGATATGGCATGTATGACACTTGTTGCACTTACGATGCTAGGGCTTGATATAGCAAAAACCAGTCATCGTAGCACTTTCACTATAAATCCGTTTTGGCGAAGTTTTCGGATCTGAAATTGTTACAAGCCAAATCTAAGATCTCCAGGTACCTTGTGTCCAAAGGACAACCTCTAATTCGTTGTACTTTGTGATTTATGATCTGTACAATATAGGGTTTCTGCCTCTTCTAGATCTGAGTCAAAATCAGGTGACCTTGGGAAAAAGGTCATATCTTGGGCTAGGAAGATCCAAATGAAATTTCGTAAAAAGGGACAGGTATTACACAGTCTGTACTATCTCAGAAAACTTTTTCAGAGGCCGAAGTTGAACCAGTGACACGTGGCACGCCGTACAAGTTCGCTCTCCTGTATTATCCCATAAACAGGTCACGTTGCGACACTTGGCATAACTCTCTCTCAGACAGTCCAATTGAGGTCAGACCTGTCAGGATGGAAAGATAACAGGCCAAGCTATCTCAAAAAACTTTTTCAGAGGCCGAAGTTGAAACAGTGACACGTGGCACGCCATACAAGTTCGCTCTTCTGTTTTATCCCAAAACAGGTCACGTTGCGACATTTGGCATAACTCTCTCTCAGAAAATCCAATTGAGGTCAGACCTGTCAGGATGGAAAGCTAACAGGTCAGGCTATCTCAAGAAACTTTTTCAGACCCTGTGGATCAAAAATTTCGGAGTTACATCAGAAACAATCAGGTACATATTTCTGTCAAAACAGAATTATTTTTTGGTACCTTCATTCATGGCTTCCGGAATTTAGGGCTTTGAAGAAAGTTGGAATTTTTGTAATCGGAGACCACGGATGAATGCTACTCATCAAAATAAAAATTTAGAGACCAAAATCAGAATTTTTGGTTGGGCAGAAGGCCGGGCTTGATCAGACCCTAGTTCGTGACTTTGATCAGGAAAGTGGAAAATTAGGGCTTCTGTAAAAATGGGAATTTTCGAAATCTGAGACCACGGCTGGAAGCTCCTCAGAAAAATAGAAGCTTAGAGCTTTGGATCAAACCTTTTGATTGGGAAAAAGAGTGGGATTCATCAAACCCCAGTTCAGGGTCACGTCCAGTGAATCCGAAAGTTTCAAAGGAAAAATTGAGGAGTGAAACTTTGCAGTTTTCAAATTATGAATATACCAATTTGATCAGCTCATCAAGGCGCATATTTCTATCCTTTCGGAAGTTTGAAATTCAAAGTTTGAACTTTTGGGGTTTCTCTGACAAACCCATATCCAGCTCCAGGTCCAGTTCTTGCACATCAAGTGGATTGGGTTAATCCTAGAAGAAAATGGATTGGTCACCTACATAGGTGAAGAAGTTCCTGTTTCAGAGGGAGATGAGGCTAAGGCCTTACATAAGAAGATTACAAGCGATCTCGACAGGTATGACTCATCGAGGTATGTTTTGATATTTGTCCATGATTAATTTTATGGTATGTTTGTCTTCATGTTATTACAGTTAAGTACAATTTTGTTTTTAGATTTGTCGTATCACCTTAACAAAAGTATGAATGCATGATAGAAGATATTCATTATTTAGGTTGTTGACACTTATGATTGTACTAATGCATTATGGTGTTGTATGAGGTTTATGTTGTCTACTAACATGAAAGGTACACCAAGAAAGACAAATCATGTTCCAGTTCAAGAACATATGATCATGATGACATGAGGACAAAGATTCATCCATTGTCATGGATCTCATAAAAGATCCATTTACGAGGTATGTATAACTTGGTTTTATAATGGTTAACCTATGAGATATACAGGTTACTAGCACAAGTCATTGAAGAAGAACAAGAAAACATCATGTGAGTATGTTAGACATAATTAGCTAGCATGCTAATCCAGGTATGTTTTTCCTATATCAAGTTAGAATCTCACCTTGTGATAAGATCCTTTATTTAAGTATACTTGGCATGATTGATTATGATTATTCATTGAAGTTAGTACTCATGGGTTTAGGCATATTATGATTTTTACTTTGATTGATGATATGACTAACCAGAAAAGTCCTATGGTCAAATAGGAATATAAGTAAAAGAATTATGTCTCTTATATTGATTGATTTGACTAACCAAAAGAATCATGAAGGTATAGCTTTGAATAATCACAGGTTTTATGCATATTATATCTCTTATCTTGATTGATGATTCAACTAACCTGAAGAGTCATAGGTTTGAGTAATTATAGGTTTAGATATGTTATGTTTCTTATGATTCGACTAACCATAAGAATCCTGCATAAACCTTGAATAATAATGCTTACTATTTTTGTTTGAAATGATCATGACTATACATGCTTGAGATTATTGTGTTTTAATAGTATACTAATGAATGTATGTTTTTATATTAGACCTAGAGGATAACACAATGATGATACTAACAAGCATGCATAGGGATCGAGAATGTATATAAGTTCAAGGATAGGGAATCCAGGGAGCAAAGATCAAGAGGGAGTACACTTCAGTAGTTTCTGCAAGAATGCAGATATTCAAAGGGAGTTGACCATCTTTCTACATTCCACAACAGAAAGGTGTAGAAGAAGCTACTGCAGATTAGGACTCTAGCAGCTCCTGCAAGAAAGCAAAGACTCAGAGGGAGTCCACCCAACGAACAAACAAAGATAAGTATTTTAATTTCTTGCATATGTGTTTGTTTAAATAAAATTGTTCAATGATGTATATGCTCATGTTCCTAGACTTAGGATATGTATAGTTGCATTGATGAACAGTATACTACTAATATACATGGGTAAGTGGCCTATGGCACTGTACAACATTCCATTGCTACTTATCTAGAATGAAACCTCTTTGCTGACATGTTGGGAGTTGTGCACACTCTTAACAATGTTCTGGTAGAGATTGGAAGGCATCTAGAAAGTTATGGGATATGGATAAATGTTGTATTGAAGCATTGGCTAAGATAATTGCATGACTGTATGACATATTTCTTTATGTGTAAGAATTTGTTCTGAAAACTATGAGATGTTTCTAATCATGCAATTTAACCTGTTTTGTAGGAAAGACCGTATATCTTTACCTACAAAAGGACTACAACATTTGTTCCAGCAACAAAGATATCTATTGAAGATATTGAAGTTCCCAAGATCTGGGATGAAGAAATGGAATGCCATGATCCGTCGATCATGAAGAATGATGTTTGGGATGTAGTCCCAAGACGTGAAGGGAAGTTTGTTATAACTTCCAAATGGAACTATCAGATCAAGCATGTTGTAGATGGCAGCATTGAGAAATATAAAAAGTGTTGAAATAGAAGATACACCAGATGGATTCAAGACAGCCTTCTTGAATGGTGTAGTTGAAGAAGAAGTGTATGTGGAGCAGCCACTTGGTTCTGAGACACATGATAGGAAATCATATATGTGCAGAACTTGGTATGGTGAAGATAGATTGATTGTCAACACACAGCGGAAGCTTGCTGCCAAGTTCGAGTTGAGGAACTTGGGGATGATGCACTATTTGTTTTTGGCATGGAGGTGTGGCAGAGTGCAGATGGAATCTTCCTTGGACAAGGGAAGTATGCAGTAGAGATCCTGAAGAGGTTCGGGATGATGGACTGCAAGGCTATGGCCACACCTATGGCATCGAACCTGAAGCTTCTGTGTGATGCTTCATCTGATCTGGTTGATGTCATGATGTATCGTCAGATGATTGGGTCCTTGATGTACCTGACGAACAAAAGACCAGACATTTACTTTGCTGTGAACACATTGAGCCAGTTCCTGACGGATCCGAGGAGTGTTCACCTGGTTGCTGTAAAGCATGTTCTGAGGTACCTGAAGGGTACAGTGGATTATGGGCTCAAGAATGAAGCGAATCAAAAGTTTAACCTGCAGGGTTATGTTGATTCAGATTGGGCTGGCAGTGCTGTAGACAGGAAGAGCACATCTGGGTGTTGCTTCAGTATGGGATCAGGTGTGATCTCTTGGTTTAAGCAGGAAGCAGTCCTGTGTAGCACTGAGTACAGCTGAGGCAGAGTATGTTGCAGCCTGTTCAGCTAGTTGTGAGGCAGTATGGCTACGGAAGCTACTGTCTGAGTTATTTGATCTCCCGTTGGAGGCTACTGGTATCTTCTGTGACAACCAGAGTTGTGTGAAGCTGTCCAAGAACCCAGTGTTTCATGACAGGTCGAAACACATAGAGATCAAATATCACTATATCAGGGATATGGTGCAGAGAGGAGCTGTGAAGCTCCTGTATGTTGCGACAGACGAGCAGATTGCAGATGTGCTGACGAAGCCACTAGCCAGGGTGAAGTTCGAGTACTTCAGAGAGAGGCTTGGCATGCTTCAGATCGAGGACACTTCGAGGAAGAAGTGATGGACACATTTGCTGAAGCCATTCCAAGCATGTTGGAAGGGGGATCCTTCACATGGCTGTGGATGTAAGCACTGGATGATGAACATCAGGAGGATGTTCTGGTTTCTGCTTGGATATGATCAGTTGAATCATGTGTATGTATTTTGTATATGCATCATGTTGGATGCTGGATATGATCGGATGGATCATGTGTATGTATTTTGTATATGCATCATGTTGGATGCTGGATATGATCGGATGGATCATGTGTATGTATTTTGTATATGCATCATGTTGGATGCTGGATATGATCGGATGGATCATGTGTATGTATCTTTGTATGATTAGGTAGATCATGTATACTGATGGATACATTGTGTGGATTATGTATCTCTGTATGATCAGGTAGATCATGCATACTGATAGATACATTGTGTGGATCATGTATCTTTGTATGATCAGGTAGATCATGTATGCTGATGGATACATTGTGTGGATCATGTATCTTTGTATGATCAGGTGGATCATGTATGTTGATGGATACATTGTGTGGATCATGTATCTATGTATGTATCAGGTGGATACTTGGATGATCGTGGATGACGAGCTTCTCCAGATGACATGCAGCAGGATGTTGCAGTGATGATGATCAGGATGATCATGTGTACATCAGGATGATGTTTGATGAGTATCAGATGATACTTTGTGGCCGTGGATCAGGTTGTACAGGAAAGCATGTAATTTGTGCCCTGGGAGATTTGCAGATGGTCTTTCGAGGTTTTTCCTATGGCATGTAATTCGGTGCCCTGGGACATCTGGCAAATGCTCTTGCGAGGTTTTGCTTGGGAGGACATGTAATTTGTGCCCTGGGAGATTTCAGGTCGGATTTGTGTACCCGTAACATCCTGAGATGCTCTTGCGAGGTTTTGTCCTATGGCATGTAATTTGCTCCTGGGAGATCTGGACAGGATGAAAAAGGCCTCAGATGCTTCAGCCAGGTTTTTCCTTGACCACATGTAATTTGCTCCTGGGAGATCTGGACAGGATGAAAAAGGCCTCAGATGCTTCAGCCAGGTTTTGTGGTGGACCACATGTAATGTGCTCCTGGGAGATCCTACAGGTAGAGCTGTGTGCTCGTAACAGCCTAGGATGCTTCAGCCAGGTTTTGTGGTGAGATCACATGTAATGTGCTCCTGGGAGATCCGACAGGTAGAGCCACGTGCTCGTAACAGCCTGGGATGCTTCAGCCAGGTTTTGTGATGGGTCACATGTAATGTGCTCCTGGGAGATCCTACAGGTAGAGCTGTGTGCTCGTAATAGCCTGGGATGCTGCAGCCAGGTTTTGTGACGCACGTAATAAGTCCTGAGGATTCCACAGTATGGCCAGTGATGATGAAGACCTGCAGGTGGTGGGCCTACATCCAGTATGAAAAAGGACTGGCTCTGTAGAACTTCCTATGACGAGTAGATTCAGAGATTGATTTAGATAGCAGCAGCAGTGACGATGATGATGACTCGATGACGATTATCCAGTGACGATGATCCAGAGAAGATGACTTGTGCTAGAAGAACTGTGCTGAGAAATACCTTCCTAGTTAAGAGGGAGTGTTGATGTATATGTAACTTCGGAATGTATTTCACATATATGTATATTGTATTCCTATAGAGATGGTATTATTCCTTTATAAGGAAGTGTCGTCATTTATATTGTAAGTGTCGTAACTTATACTTGATGGGTTATTAGACCACCTTATTTGGGGTCGGCCCTGTATAAGTCATGTGGGTCAAAGGGTTATTAGACCACCCTATTGGGGGTCGGCCATGTGGGTCAAAGGGTTATTAGACCACCCTATTGGGGGTCGGCCCACTCAGCATTATGTTATGTGGTAAAGTTTGAGCCTACATGAGTTAGGTAAAAAGGCAAGTCAAGTCAAGTATAAATAGAGTGCGGGAGGCACTCTATTTACTCACTCACTTCTCACACATGCACTCAAGGAGGAGTGGCGCACTTATGGAGGAGGAGGATCTGCTGCTAGGTTATGGCTATCTCTCTTGGTTGGTTGTATCATTGCTCTATCTATCTCTGAGGAAGTTATTGGGGTTTTTCACCTTTATGGTTTTCCCCAAGTAAATCTTTGTGTCTCTTGTGTGCTTGCATTATTGTCTCCATGATTGATATGCTGTAGAAATGATGTACATGTTGTTCTCTCAGTTAAGATCCTAGATCATATTGAAGTAAATTCTGAAAATTTAACAAATGCTCTCTTTGAGGAGCTTATTTTCCTACTCTAAGCATGATATAAAGCAAAATGTTAAGTGTAATGATAAATCCAATGTAACCACCTTAACATTTCATCAATATAACATATTTTTGCCTTGTCTTTGGTTACCAGCCAAAGTAAGGATATGTTTATCAGAAAGTGCAAACCTGTGTGGATATTCTGGATGGGAGGGATGGATGGGAAATCATAAGCATCTAATAGATCTTTGACGTGCTTCCCCAATTAGTAAGTCCTCTTGCAGGCCTCTTCTATCCATGACTGGATAGGACTGAGAAAAAACTCTAAAAGATGAGGCAAATCCACTACCTCATCATACTGATATGAAGGGCTCTTCTGAAGATAACTTTATGTGAAAGAATAAGCCCCAAGCTGCTCCAAATCATAAGGAACCACTGTATATGAAGATGATTGTTGAGGCTGCTCTTCAATTAGTTGCATCTGATCTGAACCTTCATTGTACTGCTTCTTCCGGTCTTCATTGCTAATGCTCATGCATGGCTCATACTGATCATATAAAAAGTTAGCATGTTCCTCTTCCATAACAAGGCTTTCCCAAGTCTCGAGATCAACACTCCCTTCTCTAGATGAATCATAAATTGGTCTTCCATAAATTTATGTATAGATACTCCCCTTGTTGGACATATCATAAATGGGATTCTCAATAAGATTTTCACAAGTCTCATAGGTTGGATTTTCAATGAAATTCCAATAGTCATCACCCCCTATCTATGTCAGATATGAGAGAGTCTTCATCACTTACATCATGCTCCAGGCTATACTTGTCCTCCTCATGTTCATAATTATCATCTTTGGAAGGGTTGGTTTCAAAAATATCAAAAGTGAATGCATTTACCAATCGTTTATCACCATGTGGAGCACATGAAGGAGTATCATCATACATATCCCAAATTATATCATGGATTCCTTCATGATCTTCTATAATAGTTTCTTCTTGAGGTAGATCTGGCATACACATGTGATCATCTTCATAATCCTAAGATAGCTCCATATCTTTAATATTTTCTATTACAGCCACACAAGGAGGAGCTTCAATAATATCTCTTTGATCTTCAGGGTGCTTTTCTTGAATTTCTTCTTTAGTTTTTGAAATAGCTTTTGATTTAGGAAGGATGGCAAGGGAATTTTCTATAATTTCTTTCATATCAATCTCATCATCATGCCACCATTCAAGAAACTTCTCAAAGAAACGTGAAATGGAGGTAATGCATTTGTCAGGAAGGTCATAGAACCAATTCACCGCATCCCCCACCAAGGAGAAAGCAAAAATGGTCATCAGATCATCCTCATGAATAACATTGAAGTCAACCACCAATTTGAGAAAGGAAGCAATATGATCATGGCTGAATCACCACTATTTCCACAGAAATATGGAGCCACACTATATAGCCCATGATGATCATAGCAATCATTAGGAAACCCATGGATATTTGAGAAATCTATTGAGGGGCATGCCTCGAACAAGTGAGCACAAAGCCCTTCTTTATTACTATCCATATCATAACAAATCAATAATCTCAGCTACTGAAAAAGCAGAGTTGTCCAACAATGAGCTTTTAAAATTTTCTGTATTGTATGGGCTCATCTACACACAATAAGTCTCAACAATTTTATGAGATAAAAGGGTTTTATCCCTTCAATGGAGTCTCCATGTGAGAATAAAAATATGCATTTAAAATACTCACAAAAAATTCTATTTTTTGCTTTTCTTTGAAAATTTATATAAAAAGGAAAAAACAGTTAATGGAGTCACCAAATTAAAAGAAAAAGATCTACTCTAAACATTCATCAAACAAAGCAAAAACAAAAAAGAGAAAAAAAGTCGTACTCCAAGAATAAAAATATTTATCCCCGGCAACGACGCCAAAAATGTTGTCGTCGGATATGCCACTCGGCGAAAAGGGGGTTAGTGTGGAATAAATATTCAAGCCACTGGGTGCGTCCTTGGGGAAAAGTCTCGAGTCAGGGCTGTCACCTGTTCCTAACTCCTCTGTTTAGGCTAACTCCTAACGAAGCCAAGGGGGGTAGTTCCTATGAAAGAGTTTCTAAGGCTCTTCAATTATTTATTAGCTGTGGATGTGAAGTTATTTAGGAGTTTCGAAATGGATTACTGAAACAAGCTACTGCAAATGTGGAATTTGTATTCAACAACATAAAATGATATTCATAACATATTTGACTAAAAGCAAATAATGATAATAAAATTGTACCAATGCCAATGGATTCAAAATAACATAATGCTGCTGAAAAATAGTAAATGTTTGCAGTGTACTTGGTCAGTTTTAATTTATTAAGATGATGAGTGGATTAAGGGGAAGGCAATTCCCGATATACCATAAGGTACTGGGAATATGTCTGGATTATAACAAAGGTGGTTCCACACTTGGAAATGTGGGCTGGATTGGAGTCTCTGGGAGGTGTTCAACACTACACCAATCGAGGGTGTAGTCTAACGATATCCCGAGGTCACTGTCTAGTGGTTCCCGCTTCCTTTGAAGATTTTTCCCACACAATATCAAAGACTGATGCGCCGGATTTTCGTAATGTATTGGGGAAGTTGTTTTTATTAAGGTGAGTTGTTTATTACATGTGGAAAGTTAAAAAGTGCACACTTATGTTTTTTGTTATCCCAAATATTAGGGTGGTCCTGCGATGGGAAAGAGCATACACGGAAGGGTAGATTGTTTATTCCAATTGAGATTGAAATGCAAAAAGGAAAATGTGAGACTAATTACTATGGCAAAGAGTATCTTTTCCCCAATCGAGCAAGCTCTCTTGGGTAGTTCGGTAGAGCAATGTCGGGTTAGTGTTGTTAGTTTTTCATCATTTAATTCAATAGCTCTAGGATCTTAACTGAAAGAACAACATGTACAACATATCAAGCATAAGAGACAAGAGACACAAAACATTTCACCAGGGAAAACCAAGAAGGTGAAAAACCCCGCAACTTCCTCAGAGATAGAATAAGCATCAATACAAGGATCACCATGATCAAACCCAAGAGATAGATATCTTCAGCAGCATGCTCCTCCTCCACTTGTGCGCGCCCTCCTCTTCTCTCACTAATGCGAAGTGAGTGAATAATAGAATTGTAAAATGAGAGAGAGACACTCTCTATTTATACACTAACTTTCACTTGACCTTTACTCAACTAGGTCGGCCCCAACTTAACCACTTAACATAATGTTGACTGGGCCGACCCCTCTAGGGTGGTCTAATAATACTTTGACCCACATGACTCATACAGGGCCGACCCCATCAAGGTGGTCTAATAACCCATCAAGTATAAGTTATGACACTTACAATATAACTTGCGACACATGCAAGTATAACTGACGACACTTCCAATCGGAGGAATAATACATCTCCGTTGGGGATACAATAAAGTACAAATACAATATACAAGTGAATATCTTCCGAAGTTACAAATACATCAACAAGTGTTCGTTACTTTACAAAAACCATGCAAGAAAAATTTAACTAACCAAAACAAGAAAAATGAGACTAATCTAAAGTAAAAAAAATAATGATACAGAAAAGCAAACCATCAAGGAGGCGACACGAATCCCCCCAAGGGGGATGGGGTGTGGGCACTTGGAAATTCCACTCTCTCTTCTTATTATTATTATATTACAAGTGAAAAAGGTGGTTGCCTTTGGTCCTTACAAATCTGGATCCAAAGGCTTACAAGTTTTTAGAAATGAAGAAGAAAGAAGAGTGTTGCTCTGGGAATCCTTGGATGGATTTAGATCTTTGATTTTCCGACAGCATCTACTCTTGTAATGGCGATAAAAATGTAAAACCAGCCACCTGAAATGCACCAAATGTGCCCAAATGAACGTTGAAAGCATAAAAAAATTAAGTACAAAAGATGGGAAATAAGTGCAAGTACTTAAAAATAAACTAGATCTACAAATGTAAGCATTTAAAACTTAGATCTAGCAACGTACTCAAATAAAATCAGCCTTTAGATATTCTTTTAAATCAAACTAAATTTACTTAATCACGCAAGTAACCGTAACCAGAAAAGTTTAAATTTAAAATGAAGGAAAGAGAGAGATAGAAATAATGTTGGAATCCTGGGAATGTTTGAGTTATGGAGCTTGCTGGTGGAGAGCGGAGGGACTGTATCCTGAAAGCGCTTGAAGAGCAATAGATTCAAACTAGATCATCTGCACATTCGAGCTTAGGAAACCTGCACAACTAAAACTACTTGTACAAAGCGTCAAATCCGGTTCTTCTCATGCCAGAAATCAGAAGAGTAAGCATACAAACTAGTAAAAACATACAACTTCTATACCACAGACATGAGCAAGCAAAATATGAAATCAAACTAGAATCATAAATCCTACCAACTAATAATAGTCCTTTGAAGGCCTTGATCATCCACAAATGCATCAAATAATTAAGTTACGCTACAGTTACCTCATAAACCATTGACATTTGCATCCACACACATAGAGCACTACACCACAGATTTGCCTCCAAATCCTTTATTATTCCAAAAGATATTACAAAATACAGTACAAGAATTACCATCCTTTTGGTCCTCTCTGACCATGAGAGAATGAGAGCCCAATGCCTTCTTAAATAGAAAAATGGAGGAGAGGGGCGCATTAGAGCAAGAGAGAGCAAGAGGGGCGCATTTATCAAATTGAGGAGATGAATGGGCCATAACGTAAGCCTTGATTCAAGGCTTATTTGATTGAGATATTTATGGGATGTGATTTCCCACTCAACTCCCTCTTTAGTGGGATCAAATTCCCCTAATTTACGAATATGATTTTCCTCATATCTTTACTATTTTTTCACTCACTTTTGACTTTTTTGAGCAAAAGTAATTTAAGTGAAAAATAAATCACTTAAACACTTAGGAAAGTGGGTCTAGGTTTAAAGTGGGTGCTCTGAGTTAGAAAACGAGCACCCCCATGGCCAAATTGGCCTCCTAACCACACTTTTATTACATTTTTGGGTTTTTTAATTAAAATATTAAAAAAAGCCCGTTTTACAAGAAACAAATATTTTCTCGAAATTGACTGAAAATCCTAGGGGACCTAGTGCATGTCCATATGACTCAATTTGATGTCTAGCACGCTCATAAATATTGACACTTGAGCTTTAATAACCTTCTAAGCCCTAAGCACCAAGACGACATTCCAGCTTTGGAGGAGCGGGTGAAAAACTCATTGATTATACATTTCTTATTCAACAGTGCATAATTGACAATGGAAAAAACACCATGGAATGTTCGCATTTGATGTCGAAGTCCTAGGAAGCCAAACTCTTTACATAGACCGTCATGCTAGCACATTTTTACAAAATCCCCCAAGGGGGTATGAACATGCAATTATTAAAAAAGGGGCCAAAACTTGGCATGATGGATCTCGGAACACTTATGATGAACAATTAGATTGTTCAAGTCTTCGACGGTTCACTTGGAATCCACTAAGTGCAATTTAGGCTAGATCTATGAATTTATTGTTATTTTATTGTAAAGGAAGTTGAGCCACTCTCGTATGGAAAGAGAGCCTCTTCCTCATTTGAACTCATGGTTGGATTTTGAGAGCTCTCTCTGTTTTGGAGACTATTTGTCATATCTTTTATGCAACATTTTTGAAGTATGAAGGATTTCTTTTCTTGGGTTCTATAGCTGAATTAATATTTGAAGTAACTTGTTCATTTTGGCATTGTAAGATCTATTTATCTAGTCCATAAGAAGGGTAGTGCTACTCCATTGGTCTATCATACTTTAGCTTTGTAGGTTGATTGAAGTATTTGGCATCCGTAGGAAGGGTACTCATCAATTTTGCATAAGGTAAGGGTGAGCTAGATAGATAGGTTGAAGGTGTATGCTAAAAGCTACTCTTCCTTGGTGAAGTTTGCAAGAAGCTTCAAATTATTTGGGATAGGAATTTGGCATGCGTTTTGCAAGGGTTTTGGTGAAACAGATACAAACAAGGCCTCAAGGGAGATCATATTTAGACTCCATATGCCCCAGGGATTGGCACTAGTGTTCATAACCCTCCCATCACGTATACTACAAAGAAAGACCTCAAGTTTTGCTAAGGCTAACTCTTCAAATCACCTTGTTCCCTCATTTCCATAGCCTAGCAATCCTATCTAGGGAAGCCCCCTAGAGTTGGAGAAGAGACAATCTAAAGTGTAGAGAGGTGGTTATCGAGGTAATGGTAGGTAACACCTCTAGGTTATAGTTGGGATAGCATGTTCTTTGGGGCTTTAGTCACACATGCTAGTTCAAGTTGTAACACCCCCCTCTTTAAGTGATTTTTAAATTAATCCGAAGTGCAAACATTAGGTACTTTGGTTAATTAGTGTGATTAGTTTTATTTCTTCGTTGACTTTAATTAATCACACTAAAACCTTATAAAACCCAAGGTTAAACACTTTAATTAATCCCATTACTTAAAAAATACAATTATTAACACTTCAAAACTTAGGGAGACCCTAAGTTGATGGGTTTCCATTCCATAAAATACTTAAGTGTTAATTAATTGCCTTACTAAGTTATTACCTTAGTCAAATATCCTTTTAATCATCAATTAGATGGAATTCATCATCTTATGAGCATTGTTTTACTTGTTAGGAACATGACACTTCATTAATAATCACCATAAAGACAGCACACCAAACCTCGCCAATCACCATGGACACCACTCAACCATGAAGAAGCACCATCGTTGTTCAAGAACATAAGTGTGCCCCCCTTCCCATCAGTTATCTTTTGGTTTTAGACCTGTTTTTTAAAAAAGAAAGAAAGAGAAACAATGTGTTGGGATGGTTCAATTCACATCCCAAAACCCACATACTTATTACATACATAAAGCTCAGAATTTGGGCCAGATCAATGCCTTATATGGAGTCAATAATGAATAATATAGATACATAAATTAGATTAAAGGAGTTAATTCAATTTATCAATCAATATCACGACTTTCAATATACTTCACTAATCCCCATGCAAGGGCTTCACACCTCCCAAGGAAATACCTCAGAAAGGTGTGCTCTAAAGGGGAGAGGGCTAAGTGGCCTAGGGTGCACCTTTTGGCCCAATCAGAGCTGCAAAATACCTAGCAGAAACCCTAATTCAACAAATTCACGCTTCCCAATGCACTAGGGAAAAATGGGTTGCCCTTCAAGATCCGTGGATAAATCCACTAGGGTGAAATTGATGGGTGGACCAGAATTTCCAAGTTGTAAATATTTTTAGGTTTTTGAATTTATTTGAATTTTTAGGGCTTTTTTGACAATATATGATTTTTAGGATTTTTTACCAAGGTAAAAGAGGAATCCCTCAGAGATCTATGGATAAATCCACTAGGGCGAATTTGTAGGGTGGACCAAAATTTTCAACTTCCAAGTATTTTTGTATGATTTGGAATATTTCAGATTTTAGGGCTTTTATGCACAAAATTGTAGCAAAATAAAGTACAAGTAAATTGATAAAAAAGGTAATTAAATGAAAAGCAAGGGGATGTGATTTTTGTCTTAATCCCTAGGGCATTGAGAGATCAATGATCAATGTCCCTCTCTTGAAATGTCCTTTAACACTTGCAAGCTAGAGCATCGCCTAGCAACCTCTAGGGTTCGGTAGGAGAGCCTAACTAGGGAAAATGAAGAAGTCCAAGGCCCCAAATAGCAAAAGAGAACTCCTATGGAGGATGTACCCCTTCATACAAAAGTTGACAAAATGTTGACAAAAAGCCCTAACAAATCAGCAAAATGCACCATAAAAGCACCATTCAACTAAGCTAGGAGCGTAACTTACCAACATTTAACAAGAATGAGCAAGGAAAGAGCCCTTAGGTCACACTTGTGCATGAGTTCTTCCAATTAGTCTAGCATCAACCATTTGCATGTGTAAAAAGAAAGCCCTAAAACACTATTCATCCACCTTCAAGCAAGAAAGAGCATCCCAAGAGAAGTGTGCATCACATCTATAACTTATAGAGTGGGAGAAAAAGAGAAAAGAACACATTTGAACCCTTGTCTTATGATTTTACAATGAAGAGATGATATCTATTTATACATTTTCATCCTCAACTTTTTAATTTTGAGCCTACAAGTCTAATAATAAAATAATAATATTTTTAGGGTAAATTCTTCACAACTTAAGGATTTATCCCTAAAATAGCAAAAATAGATTGAAGTAAGGCTTCACTTAATGAAGTAGTGAGCCAACTAACTCTGAAATGATGATTGTCCCTCAACGCCCCCCTTTCCAACTTGTAGGATCATCTGGTGGAAGGGTGACATCATATGCTAGAGACACTAGAGGAGGGGTTTCTAAGTGCTGAAAATAGGTCCAAGTGGGTGAAAGAGGTGTGCTAGATAGGGGATAAAATCCCTTTACAAAACGCAATCATCTCTGTATAACAAAAACCAAGGTGGTCATCTTCCCCAGTGGGTCACCCCCTGAAGCCTCAAACACCAACCCATGGGCCTAAAGCCCTGCATGGTGGGGACATCCACACACCGAAGGAGAAATTAGTTGTGCCACAAAGCCAAGTACTTCTAGTAGTGAAACCAAGGGAACCTGTCATAACCAACCCAAGGGAACAACAGTCCATAACCCAAATATAACCCACTTTGGCCTTTACATTAAAAAATTTAGGCCCCCTGCTCTAGGTCTAGCCCTGCTGGTACACTACTGCACAATGGCTCCAACTACAGGACATGCGCTCTTTCCAGGAGTGTATGAGAACTCCTAGGATCTTTTGGGTACCTATAGACTTGCACACACGTCTAACAATAGAGACATCAAATGCATCAAAGCCAGACACTTCCCTCCTGCCTTGTTCAAAACTAAATGTAAATAAATAAAAAATGAAATAACAACAAGTGTAATGCATGGGTAACAGTAAATGTTGAATTCAAATGAAACTAAACCTACCTACCCTAATCGTGATAACAGAGAAGGGTCAAGTGAAATCATACCACCAATGTAGCCACCTGAGCATATCATTCATACCATATTTTCTCCCTTTGTCTTTAGAGATAATCTACGAAAAGATCTCATCAAGGATAAGTTGTGTACATACCAGTATCTTTGTGATAATGGAGACGGAAAGATGAAGAAACCTGGGAGTTTGGAAGCCTTGAAATTCCTGCCAGGGAAAATTATTACTTTCGCAAGCTTTATCTATCCATGCCTGCAGCGGTCTCAATTATACACTGTCCCCATCACATATTTGTGTTGAGAAATGTTTTCGCATAGAATTGGTTGTCTAATTATGGACTTGGGAAACCATATGCAAAGATGAGCCTTGAAAAGCTTTCGGAGAACCTTTGAAAGCCAACTGTAATTTGTCCCTATACCTGTTCAAGCATTCTTTTGGCCATGCAAACATGTTACTCTCCTTTGTAATAGTCATGTTAGTATCACCAATAATTTTTAACAACTTGAAATTGTCAGCTTCAATATTCATACCTTTAAATTTTAAGCGAAAAGATAAATAACAGATATCGTAACAAGAAGAAGTGAATACTATACCTGCCCACATGCTTGTCCTGATTCCATTGAAATGCATCATTGAGAACTTACCAGTACCAGATAGAAAGGGTTGCTCAACTTCTGTAATACTTCTTAAGAGATATCGTTGGGAATGATAATCAGGGCCCATCCTAGGAGAAGACAAACCCATCACAACTCAATACTTGTGAAGGAACTTTTTGTGTGACACCCTACACGATCCTCAGTGTTGGGAAGGCACGACTAAACTGAGCCCTAAGAAATCTCATTGGTGATGCGACTTCCAAAATCTTCAAAATATTTATCATAATGGAACAACTGCATATGGTGATCATCTGTAATAGCACATCCTGAGGTGCTTCATCATCAAATGTAATCGCAAAAGGATTGATCCAATCTTCATCATCAGTGCAACGAGGAGAAGGAACAATTATATCTTCGTCAACTAGGATTTCATTGGTTATGTCTTTGATGTCTTTCCTCGAGGGGATTAAGACTAGAGGGCTTGGAAACAATATTGCTTGGTCTTGAAGAGTCATATATCAGAGGACCCACAAACTTTCAATAATCACCATCTTCCAGGGTCTTGTTATTTTTCTCCCAGAGGCCTGAGATATCATAGGAGACTGTGATATGAGGGCAAGGAGAACTCACCATTTCCTTGTGTTCTTCAATTTCTTCAACCAAGGCTTCTGGGTCTTCATTTTTCTAAACCTCATCATCCTTGTTCGTAAGATTACTGTTATCACATACATAGTAGCTGGGCTACCATGTTATCAGAGCAGATATCTGCACATTTTTTAGCTTTGCCTTTACACTTGTTTAGTGAGATCAGCTATGATGAGCAGCATTATTTGTGATCACTCAGACATCAGAGCATCCTTGTATCAGACAGTTCGTAGACCTTATGCCAAGGATGATCCTTGAGACCTCAGATTTGATGACCGATGTGGCCTTTTATTCCATATAGTTGCAGTGCAGTTCTTCAGTATTTCAGATGCAGTGTTCTCAGTGGTTATAGTTGGTTTAGATTACAGATATTGATTGATGACCCAATATATATATTTGATGTGCATTGATGTTATTACCTTGTTGTTTAGGTCATTTTTATTAGCATTGACTTGGTATAAAGTAATTATGATCTGGCAGTGTATTAAATTAAAATGAAATTGGTTATGGATTATATATATTGGTTGTACCACTAACATTTGGAAACTCTTGTTTATACTTGCTGGTACTTTCCTTCTTATGAATGTGAACATGATCATTTAGTGTCTTTCTGACCTGCTAGCTTAGGCACCATCTTCACTTGTCTCCACCCATCCATTTGTCATCTCCCCATATATTGGTCTTCACACTGACTTACACCTTGACTTGTGATATTGAGGATCTCCCTGCTTCTGCCTCTATGTTGGACTTGCATCCATGCTTATATTGTGTCTCGGCTCTGAGTTGGCAACAAAACTTTCCTTTGGGGAGTTGGATTTTATGCCTTTATCATTCTAGTTGGTTGCCTCGATGTTTGGTTTAGATTGCGGAAGTACCCCTAGTTGCTTGAGTTGTGTTGGCTAAAACCTGAAGCAAAATTGTACTACATATGGAAACTATTGTTATATCTTGTACAACCCAATGAAAAGGGCTATGAAATTGAAGTGAAATTCAAATGTGAAATGTAAATGCACCCTGGATGTAACCTGCGATTAGTTGTGCTTATCAGCGCATGTGAAATCCCAGAGGAGTCATATTAGGCCTAAAAAGCAATGGATAAATGTATGCTAAATCTAAATATTGTTGGCCATGAAATGAAAGGTCCTAAAAAGCAGTGGCTAAATGTATGCTAAATCTAAAGACTGCTGACCTTATATGTGAAACTTTCCTCATTGAGCCTGTGGGTGATGATGTGAGATGGAGCAAGGGACAGCTAATTCTAAGTTCCCCCTAGAACCTCAAGTTACGGTTGGTCAAGCACCTAGTTCATGGTGGTTCTAGTAGTAGACAATTTTTGCCAAGGTTGAATAAGCACCTCTCTAAACAACTTACCCATTTGTGAGACACCGCCATCCCTTGTGTATCTCTTGTCCAACACATGCTTAAGTGTGTAACACCATGTCCTTCATCCAAAGTATCACAATGTGAAGTCAGTCAAGTCATCCCTTCTAGCCTAGCCTTGCATCTTCAACCTTCACCCTTTGCTAGCAATTTGATCATGTTTACAAACAAGTATATTCTTGAGATTCTTTTTGGAAGTGGATTATTTAACTAACCTATTTACTATTTATTAACTGCCATTGAAATAATGCTTAATACTTTAGAGTCTAGCTATGAAAATGATCTAGAGAGAATGTCTTAACTATTTGCACTTGCAGCAGCTTGGCTTCTTAGCCAGGGTCATATTTTGATCAGTTTGACCAAGGTCAACCTTGGGATCTGTGATGAGATGGACCACTTTATGTATGATGATGATATATGGTCTTCTATATACCTTGTTGATGATTCCATATGATGGACACGGGCTTCAGATGATGATTGATGCAATTTATCATGTTTATTATTATTTCCAGATCATCATATTTTTACACTGTCCGAGTATGGTGGACCCTACAGGTGATCATACAGGTTATCATGAGGTGTATGAGTACTCATATCTAGTGGATTTGGGTCTTTTGGATCCATTGAGACACTTATCTATCAGCTTTAGGCACTCCTGGGCATGTTATTGGCAGTTTTCCACCTGTTGACCAGATTGGCCATGCCAATGTGGCCTATCCAACCAGAGCCTTGGAGGCTAGTCGTTTCCTAGGGCACTACAGGGGAAGGGGGTGGTCCAGCCACTTTTTTTTACCATATTATACCCCCCTTACGGACATGATGGCACACTCAGTTTAACAGTGCAGGCACCTGGTGGTCAGTTATGGGCAGTATCAAGGTTTTCAGGAGGATTAAAAAATGGAATGAAAAGGTCACTGAGGAATTCGATTTAGGCATTTGAGGCAAGGTTTTGGCATGAGGTCTGCTCTGAGGTCATCCATGGTGTATCCCACTCCTTCTAGATAAGTTTGCAGCAGTTAGTGGGGTCCACACAGTCAACAGGATGTCTTTTGATGTATATTTCTCTCAGTTTTGGGGGGACAGGATTTGATCATTTGTGTACTTGGACATGTCATTGAGTCTTATGTTATATTATTGTGCCATGGGGTGATGCTAGTGAAGGGGAATAATACCTCCTAGCCCCACCATGTGCTCCTAGTCACTTGTCCTAGTCATCTTGTGTGAGAGACACTTGTATTAGTCTCCCCTAGCCATGACGTCATCACTTAGACCATGACATCATCACTTAGTGAGTGATCCTTGTCTTATGTTGTATTGGCTCATCTTAGCCATTGATTATATTGTTGTATCTTTTGATCTCAACCACTTATTTCAAAAGTGGTTTAGGGTTTTGGTCTTCCTCATCCTATTTAAGGAGGAGACCCCCCTATTGTAAAGGCACCTTTGGGCTCTGGAAAACTTGGAATAAAATACTATTTTTGGAGATCTTCTTCTTGGCTTTGATTGGGTTGCTCTTGTACATGATTATACATATTTTGCTTTTAGACATCTTTGCTTTTACAGGTGATTTCGACAGCTACTAAGGGAGGCCAAATTGATTGAAGCTAGGAGTGCGAATTGCTTTGAAGGGAAGATTGTTGGGGTTGCTCGCATCCCCCTTTGGGAAAGATGTCTTCATCTTGAGGGATTTTTTCAATTGTGCTTTGTTCATTGATTTCTCTTTTGATATGACATGCTTAGAACTCATTTGTTTGTGGATCAAATCTAACTTATGGTAGTTTGATTGACAGGTTGAATGGGATGTTTTTCCTCCTAGGGCTTGGACATTCATGCTTGGAATCACTTGGATCTAGCTTGGAATTGTAACTAAATGCAAGGATCACTATGTGCAAGGTAGCCACAAGCTTTTGAGGTAAGATCTACAAGGTACGTATCCATTTCGCTTGTTTTCTATCCTATTGGTCATAAAACCCCTCATTTCACATTTTTTTAGATCTACTTGGATCTAGCATGCTTTCGGGGATATAATTTAAAACCCACCTTAATAATCTTCACGGAAATCCCGATCTATAATTTGGTGAGGTTTGGACTCCATTTGGCCCATTTCCCAAGGCACTAGGTCTCTCCAAGGGAAGTTTCATCCCTAGGAGAGCGGCCTCTTTGTTAGTTCTAGTATGTGGGTAGGTGATAATTTTGCTTCGTTGGATAGATCAACCCCTAAAACCTACCCCCAGTGCTTCACCCTATTGATTTTCACCTTCTGGGCCCCATTCCTCATTTTGAGGGTTGAGCCCCACTTGGATCATTAGGTGATGCATTAGCCTTTTCTTAGATCTACTTGTTTAATTTCATAAGTGGCCTAATCAAACACTTGGTTGAAACATTTGTCCATTGCTTCAACCCCTCAACCAAGCTCTAACTATCTTGGGTCCACTTACCTTTTAGATCTAAAGTCTTGCAACCTTGATCTCCTTGCTTAACTTTACACTATTCCCTAGGAGTCTTTGGGTTAGCTAGTATTCATAGATTGGCTAGGGTCTCCCCCTTGATCTTGATTCATCTTCATCTAAAGTGAAGGTTGCCTCGGTTGGCGTGACACCCACTTGCATTGGGAACTATGACAATCCTTGGGTCACCTCTTTAGTTGTCGACACCTCTACCATCCTAGATGGGATACCTTTAGAGACAACTACAAGTTGTGTGATAACAAGTACCTTCTTCTTTGGACATGGGGCTTAGAATGTTATCAACAAGATCTTGATTGTTGGCTTCTTCTAGCAAGATTTCTGAGACCCGTTCTTCATCAAGGATTTCTTTGCAAGGTTTGCTTCATGCCCTTCAAGGATCGAGACGATCGGATCATCTTTGCTATTTTCTTCTTCAATGTTTTCTTTCTTGAATAAGCTCTTTGCCTCTTCAATATAGGGCATCCATTTCTTGCATTTTCCTGGGCACCAACAACTGCAAAATACCTCTATCAATTCTGTGAAAGAGGATATTGTACCTTTTCCTAGGTCTTTAAACCACTCGAGGGCCTCTTCATTGGATGCCACACAAATGCCTTCATGTAAGTGTCCTCATATTTCTATGTGATGAAATATGAAACATTTTCCATAAAGTCCTTGACAAAGTATAGGGGATCGTCATCTTCATTAGAGAATTTCGCTATGAACCCTTCTGGTAACTATGTTAAACCATTTGGAAAGACAAGAGGATGAAAACGTTCTTTGGGGGTTATTTCAACAGGCTCCTTTGTGGGAAGAGAAAGCAAGGCCTCAATAGTTTCTTCATCAAGATTAGGATCCCACTCTTTCCCAAATGCCTTGACTAATTGCAAGAGTGAAGAAATCCCTTGAGGAGGAAACCCATGATACCAATCTGCCATATCCTTGTTATTCCGCAAATCAAGAGAAATTAAAAACCCCTTCATTTTGAGATCCTCATCCATGATACCCCACGCTACAAGATATTCTTTGAATTTCACAATATGCTCTACAACTGTATCTTTATATCGATGGAATATTGGGATAGACTCATTCCACCCATGTTTACATGTCAAATTTGGATATCTAGGAATACTTGAGAAATCCAATGGAGCAAATGGATTATGCATTCGTATTTCATCAATGGATGCCATATGAATTGCACTTTTGTAACTTGTTTTTTCTTCAGTGGAGTCGCTAGATAAAACCTACAAGGTTAGCCTTTAACAAAAATTCTTATCAAAGGACAAAGAAAAGCTTACATCTTGGTCTTGTAGAGTACCTATTTTAATATTCTCCAGTGGGAGTCGCTAGGAGAGACCTGTCAAATAACAAATCTCACCAAAGTACAAAACAAGAACGTACCTAAGATGTCTTGATTGAAGCACTTGTGATTGGAGTTGCCAGATAAGACCTGCAGGTTAGTCCTTATGTCTTAAAATATCAAGCAAGGACTTACCTCAATTTCTTACCAAATGTCATTTTTTTTCGCCAAGGGTATGAAAATATGACCTGAGCCAATCACCTCCAGTGTCTTGAAGTGTCCCCGACAACAGAGCCAAAAATGTTACCGTTCAAACTAGCAGTCCTTTTTAAAATAGACTATGTGTGGTTGAGTGCTAGTGATAGGTAAGCATATGGGAGAAGTCTAAGCCCAAATGTCACCACAACCCAACCTCTCAACTTCTTTGGGTAACTCCTAAACCCAGGGGAGAGCCCTTAAAGATACATGCAAATACCTTTCTACACGCTTGTAACCAGATCAGTGCCTTACATGGAGTCAACAATGAATAATATAGACACATAAATCAAAATAAAGGAGTTAATTCAGTTTATCAATCAAGATCACGACTTTCAATATACTTCACAAATCCCAATGCAAGGGCTTCACACCTCCCAAGGCAATACCTCAAAAAGATGTGCTCTAAAGGGGAGAGGGATAAGTGGCCTAGGGTGCACCTTTTGGCCCAATCAGAGCTGCAAAATACCCAACAGAAGACCTAACAAATTAACGCTTCCCAATGCACCAGGGAAAATGATCCAGGAGGATCTAAGAAGGCAAAATTTTGAAGTCCTCCAATCTCAGCAAAACTAGCACTATATCGAAGGGCTCGTCGAGACGATTCCAACGGCGTTCGTTTCACCTCAAACGGACTCCGTATGAGAAAGTTATCGCGTTCTGTTCTATAAGGTCAACAGGCAAATTTGGCAAAAAGAGGTGCCACGTCGCATCCGTACTGTACAAACATGATGATGTGGAACCACTCACAGGATGACACATGGCATCCATACAGTACAGACCAATCACAAGGTGACATGTGGCATGATGACATGGCATGATGATGTGGCATGATGACATGGCATGATGAAGTGGCATGATGACTAGCATGCATGCATTTGTGCTTGAAATGAGTTTTAGGAAATTCATGCATTTACTCATGAGAAATTGTAAAATTATTAATATTTGAAGTGAGTGGAAAAATTACTCACATATTACTCATTTATTTTATTCCTTGAGTTGTTATGAAGTTAATGCATGGTTGTAACCAAAAACAAACATGCCATATTTGTAAAGAAGTTGTAACAAGTTGGTTTATGGTTGAAAAAAACCAACATGCTATTTAAAAGAAGGATTTTGGTATGTAATGGATTATTGTTGGATTTTGTAAATGTCATTATGGGGAAGTAACTAAATGTGAAAACCCATGGACATGTGGGCATGAACCATATTTTTGGTTTATGTTCTTAAAAGCCCAACCACATGGAAACCAACTTAGGGAAGTTGTAACCAAGGCCAAGATAGGAAAATTAGTTGCAACCAAAGGAATCCATGAGAGTCATGTGAAGAAGGGAAAGCCAACCTATATAAACCCATTCATTTGCCATTTCCCACTCATGCTTTGGAGTAGAGACTTTGTAGCTAAAGGAGAGAAGGGAGATTGCGTAGCTCTGCAGGAGGAAGGTACGAGTGTTTATACTCGTTTTACACCGTCTTCAGGCTTCGGAGTTGCTGGAAGCAGTCTTGTTGTGTTTTGGGCAGCAGTTCTCTTCCTGGCCATTGTCGCCAAGGTATCATTGTATCATTTCCATGTATTTTGCCTTTATGTTGAGATTATAGATCGACCCTCCTATTGAGAAGCAGGCCCGGAGACGTAGTCCATCCTGGACGAACTCCGTTATCAACTTGTTGTCTTTATGTGTGTATTGTCTATGCTGTTTGGTTCTCTTCTTATGGATTTGTGAGCTTCATTCATGCTCTTTATGCAATTCATGTTAACGTCATAGAGTAGCAAAGATCTTGTTTTCGGATCAGAAAAATGGGACACTCTTCAAGATTTGTGGATAAATCCACTAGGGCGAAATTGATGGGTGGACTAGAATTTCCAAGTTGCAAATATTTTTAGGTTTTTGAATTTATTTGAATTTTTTAGGGTTTTTTTTACAATATATGATTTTTAGGATTTTACCAAGGTAAAAGAGGATGTCCTCAGATATTTGTGGATAAATCCACTAGGGCGAATTCATAGGGTGGATTAGAATTTCCAACTTCCAAGTATTTTTGTATTTTTGGGAATTTTTCAAATTTTTAGGGTTGTTATGCACAAAATTGCAGCAAAATAAAGTACAAGTAAATTGATAAAAAAGGTAATTAAATGACAAGCAAGGGGATATGATTTTTGTCTCAAACCCTTGGGCATTGAGAAATCAATGATCAACATCCCTCTCTTGAAATGTCCTTAACACTTGCAAGCTAGGATATCACCTAGAAACCTCTAGGGTTTTGTAGGAGAACCTAACTAGGGAAAATGAAGAAGTCCAAGGCCCCAAATAGCAATAGAGAACTCCTATGGAGGACGTTCCCCTTCATACAAAAGTTGACAAAATGTTGATAAAAAGCCCTAACAAATCAACAAAATGCACTATAAAAGCACCATTCAACTAAGATAGGAGCACAACTTACCAACATTTAACAAGACCGAGCAAGGAAAGAGCCCTTAGGTCACACTTGTGCATGAGTTCTTCCAACTAGTCTAGCATCAACGATTTTCATGTGTAAAAAGAAGCCCTAAAACATCATTCATCCACCTTCAAGCAAGAAAGAGCATCCCAAGAGAAGTGTGCATCACATCAATAACTCATAGAGTAGGAGAAAAAGAGAAAAGAACATATTTGAACCCTTGTCTTATGATTTTACAATGAAGAGAGGATGTCTATTTATACCTTTATCCAATGTTCCCCCAAGTTTCTGGGACGGAGGGATGCGGGAGCAAGGAAACTCACATTCGGGATGCGTGGAGACCACCCCCAAATTTTAGAGAAATTTTAAGGGGATGGGGGGACGTCTCTAAAATTATAAAAATAAAATAAAATACCAAAATTAATAATCCATTTGATGTATATTTATGATTGTGCAATGTAAATACTAAATATCTTGATTTATTTTCTAAGTAGTACCAAGCAGGGATTGTAAAAAGTGAAAATAATGGAAAAAACATAAAAAAAAAATATTCAGGGCATGGAGGGGGGGAAACGTTTCGCCAAGTGTCCCCAAGTCCCCGAGACGCAGGAAATGCGGGAAACGTGTCCCTGACCCTGCGGGACGCGTCCCCATGGAACACTGTTTATCCTCAACTTTTTAATTTTGAACCTACAAGTCTAATAATAAAATAAAAATAATAATATTTTTAGGATAAATTCCTCACAACTTAAGGATTTAGCCCTAAAATAGACAAACATAGAAAAATTAGACTAAAGTAAGGCTTCACTTAATGAATTAGTGAACCAAAGGGGGATTTCATGCCCCAACTATCCCCAAAATGATGATTGTCCCTCAATGCCCCCCTTTCCAACTTGTAGGCTCATCTGGTGGAAGGATGACGTCATAGGCTAGAGACACTAGAGGAGGGGTTTCTGAGTGTTGAAAATATATCCAAGTGGGTGAAAGAGGTGTGCTAGATAGGGGATAACAACCCCTTACAAAACAAAATCACCTCTGCATAACAAAAACCAAGGTGGTCATGTGCCCCAGTGGGTCACCCCTAGAAGCCCCAGAAACCAACCCATGGGCCTAAAGCATTGCATGAAGTGAAACCAAGGGAGCTTGCAATGACCAATCCAAGGGAACAACAGCCCATAATCCAAATATAACCCACTTTGGCCTTTACATTAAAAATTTTGGGCCTGATGCTCTAGGTCTATCCCTGCTGGTACACTTCTGCAGCTCTGATGTGTAACACGCCCCAAACAATTAAGTCCCTATCATATATATTTTAGCTGGAAATTTTTGCATGAAAAAGGAACTTTATAAATGCATAAATGCTTGGAATAAAACTGTAATGTTGTAACCAAAGAGTTGTTCCAAATGCTTCACAAATTCTGCAATGTCTATTTCTACACATGGCTGGAAAATACTACTGAAAATTTCTGCAAAATATTCCAACTTATGTGGCTGTCCAAGAAGCCTAAAATCTACAATGTTATCATCCTTCTTGGCTTCCTTCTTCATGTGGAACTGCAATAAAATCTCCAATAAACTCATTCAATTCATTTACAAATGCTTCTTTCTTATCCTTTATGTTATCCAAGAGAGGCTTTGAAGGTCCCTCTCATATTCAATCATCATGTGATCCAACTTTTGTTTTTTTCTCTTTACAAATTTCAGCCTATAGAAATGCATCATTTACTCCTTTCTTGTGATCTTCTACATCAATCCAAGGTTCTTGAAAAACTATGAGGAAATGACAAAATGAAAATATCTCCTTAGATTACAATACCATTCCCTTGCATCCCTTTTCATAGAAAGTGCAAACATTTTCATAATCACGTCTTCATGAACATGATCATATTTTTCAATGAAATCCATGAAATATACAAAAAAAGTAGAGAATGATTATGATTTCCATAGAATCTTGGAGCATGTTTCTTCCATAGTTGGTAATGGAATTCATGTGGATATTCATGGATGCATGAGAGATCCAAAGGGATAGATCTTAGACCCTTTGTCATAGATGTCTTGGGATGGTGCCATGTTCCTTTACTTCATTTTTCAACTTGAAATGCAAAATATAGGGCTACAACTAAATCTAAAATATACCTCATGTGGAGTCGTCAAGATGAAGTTCAAAAAGTGACCTTTAAACTTGTTGGATGTGCTTACCTTTACACCCAACAAGGTCTTAAAATCTGCAATAGGGCAAGGAATTTTGTCCCTCATGGAGTCGCCATAATGATCTATTGATCTTCAAAAATTTGCACTCATAATATCAATGTAGCAAGACTACAAATTTCGGAAAATGGACCTTTATCTCCAGCAATGGCACCAAAATGTTACCTCTTCAGCCCGCATCTAAGCGGAAAAAGTCCCAATCCATAGATGCAACCCAAGGGTAATTAATAAGGGCTACCCATTGTCAGCTCAATAACTCCCTCTCTATACTTTAGGTTGGCTCTCCTCCAATTCAAGCGAGTATCCCTACATAAGAGTGCTAAGGCTATGCCATTGAGGCTCAAGGTGATGCAAGAAGAGTAAGCCTGAACAAAATGAATATAGAATATAAAAGTGATGGAAGAATCAAGAGATTAGTGTCTATACCAACAAGGGAAAATGGAGTCAATATTCCAATCCAAGAGGGAAAGTTCATGAATGGTTAAGACAACAAGGGCCACTAAAGCATGCCACAAGAAGCCATAACATGCTGAAAAATGATTGTAGAAAATAGACTAGGAGAGCCCAAAAGGTACCACATCAAAACTCTAGAAGATGATAGGAGCAAGCTAATACACTCATGCATAAGACATCAAAGCGAAATAGAAGGAGAAACTCCACACATAAAACTCTTCCAACATGGTAGATATACCCTTTTATATGGCCCAACAAAAGCAAGTTCTAGTAATCCCACACATTACTAACAACATTTATAAATAGTAACAAAAGCCTCACATTAATAGGATATAAACCCTTACACTTCACATATGCTCCAAGAAAATATATCTATTAAGCTCCTAGGAGAGGAAAACTCTAGCAATCCAACCACGAAAATAATTGAAGAAGGGCTACTCTTCAATAAAGAGTGTATCTCAACTTCCTTTACAATAAAATAATAATAATTTTTCTTAGATCCACGATTCTTTCAATAAAACTTCGAATAATAGCATAAGTGGTTAGATCGACTTGTTACAAGTAACTAATTCCATTAGAACGTTTCAACAATGAATAAACAATGGAATTAGTTATTAACTACCTCCAAAATGTTTCCAAGAAAGAGGGTGCACCCATCCAAGAAAAGTGAAATAAGCCATGCGAAAATCCTCAAAAGCTAGGGTGTTCTCACCATGAGCATTTATTAATAATATTCTCTCAAAATAATCAAAGTGCTCAACCATCTAAGGTGCAATGCTCCTCAAATCGAGTGGTCAAACTGTGACTACGGCTTCAAGGTGATAGTCTTGAAATTGTCAACTTCCTCACTATTTATCGAATTTTCTATTATAACCACTTTTTGAAAATCCCACGACCACATTGCATCTAATGTTGTTGAGCTAGAAAAATTTTGGGCACTCTATCAAAAGATAGTTGCTTCCAAAGTTAGGATGCCTCTCCAAAAGTGTAACAACTTTCCATTTGTGAGTGGATTGAGAAACATCCATCACATGTCTCCTTTAAAGGTTAATGCTCTACAAGGTTTTGATATTTGTCATTATAAAGATCCTTATGTGTCAAGTGTCTTCAAATCCCCTAGGGCGTTCCATCTAGGAGCGCCCCTCATCCTTAATAATCTTCAATTGATATGTATGAGAGACCGTTTTTCCTAGCGCCCCACTCTTTAAATGATTTTTAAATTAATCTTAAGTATAAACCTTAGGTATTTTGGTTAATTAGTGTGATTAGTTCCATTTTTTCATTGACTTTAATTAATCACACTAAAACCTTAGAAAACCCAAGGTTAAACACTTTAATTAATCCATTACTTAAAGTAAAATTATTAACACTTCAACACTTAGGGAGACCCTAAGTTGTTGGGTTCTCATTCCATAAAATACTTTTTTTTTGTAATAGGGGAATTGACAACTGGGGTGAGGCTCATACTCGCATGACATGAGGTCGATTGTCATTCGCTACCACTACCCCTAGGTGCACCCACACAGCCCGCCAGCATGGAGCATGGGTTCTCTGGGGCTATGTTGTTGGGAGCGAGAAGCGGGAGCAGGGAGCGGGAGCAGAGCGAAAAGTGAAATTTTCAAAAGCTCCCGTTTTGGGAGCGTTCCATGAGCGTTTTTTATATAGTATATATTTTGATGGATTTATATTTAAAAAAACGTGGAGGATGTTGAATTAGCTATAGAAAACATGGATTAAACCATATAACATCAATCATCTAGTAGTTATAAGTTATAACATTATCATCAAATGATCAACCATAACTACTTTTATATGAGCTTGGCAATGAAGGGAGGTGCCATAACATTGTCATCAAATGATCAACCTAGTATAGGATCTTTTAGTATAGGAGAGGTAAGGAGCACCTCGGGAGCGCCTTGGGAGCGTGCTCCCAAAACTGGGAGTGTTTTGGGAACGAGATTTCGAAGGAAGCGAGCTTCGGGAGCGGGAGCGAGGGGGTGGGGGTGCTCCCACGCAGCAGAGCTCCAGGGTTTAAACCTGTGACCTCTTTAAAATGTGTCATATCATTTCACTCCTTTTCCAGTCGGTCTACACCCCTACGAGCCCATTCCATAAAATACTTAAGTGTTAATTAATTGCCTTAATAACTTAGTCAAGTATCTTTTACCTTAGTAAACTATCATTTAATTTATCAATTAGAGGGAGTGCATCATCTTATGAGCATTGTTTTTCTTTTTAGGCACATGACACCTTCACCAATAATCACCGTGAAGACATCACACCAAACCTCCTAGCCAATCACCATGGTCACCACTCAACCATGAAGAAGCACCATCTTTGAGTCAAGAACACAAGTGTACAAGCTCGAAATATCTAGCCATGAAGAACTACAAGCTCGATCCTTATGAAAAATTTCACGGGTAATGTGATGAACATTGAAAATCACGTGTGATCTCATGCAATATGAGGGGTTACAAGGGGTAAACTTAAAAATCCTCTTGTATTGTCACAAAATATGTTGTGTAGTGTAAAAAACAGGAGGCACTCAACTTTGGATCAAGGGTCAAGTTTTATAGCTCTCGTTTGAGGGGGGATGCTGATTGAATACCGTGTGTATTCTTAACAGCATAGGTTAGGTTATATAATCCACTTATGCTATCTATTCTCAAGGGGTTGAAATAAGTGTAATCAGATTTCTGAGTTGATCCTCACACTATGTATGTTTTATTGCAATATTTGTGGCCCTCGCTTAACAAACTTAGATCTTTGTGTTCAGATTCCATTAGGACGATCAAATCTAGGGTTCCTATTTTTTATATAACAGATTAATTAATTAATGGGCAGCTGGAAGTGCTAAGTATCATGTGCTATTTTGGTGCTAACTATCGATTGAGATATTCATAATACATATACAATCTGGCAAGTGACAACATATTCATTTTCCATAAACAGGGGAAGTTGGTCAATAGCAATTCATACAAAACCATTTTTAACAAACAGGGCAAATTGTAAAATGGCTGTCAAATCTCAAGGAGCATCCAAAACTTTAAACAAAGTTGTCAGATCCTGAGAGCTGGACTCAATGCACTAAAATATGTCATGGCATTACAGAAGTTACATGCTTTTGTCATATGCTTCATGTTATAGCTTGATTTAGCACCTAAGTGGCAAAGTCCCAATCCACCAGTGCTATCAAGTGCAACTTCGGAAGAAAAATACCACCGTCACTGTAGTGCTTGACTTCCCTCCTTTAGGCCAGCTTTCAAGGCCAAGGGAAGCTTCCCTATAGTTTGATTAGATCTAAAGTTTGAGGAGAGCTGGGGGGAAGGAGATCAACTTGTTTAAGTGTGAAATGTGAAATTATTAAGTTACTTTCCCAAATAAGTATTCAATCACTTAAGATTTACAATGATGATCAGGTTAAATACTTAGAAGATAGCTTAATGATGCACAATAAGATAAACCATGGATATTTGCAATACTTAGTGAAAAGATAACAATGGATCATAAAACTTGAAAAGTAAGATGCATTAGATAAATAATTCCACTACCATGAGACGAGATAAACCATCCACCAAGTGAAATTAGCAATGTAGAGCAAATTGTTATTATTAGAGATTCTTGAGTTAGGCCTTGAATGAGGCCTTGCTTAAGAGGAATTCTCTAAAACAAGGTGTCATCCAAGTTTAATTAAAATCAGACTTTCAGAAGCGATTAGGATCACTTTGCTAAGTGTGGTAGTGTGGTCTTAGTTTCAATTAGTGTACCAGTTATTTCAAGCTACTTAAATATATAACATTTGCTCATTAGTCCATGATCCAAGAAAGTAACATAAGCATCAAGAGCATGTGCATTGAAAGATTAATGGAAGTGAATTTTGCACAATTAAAATTCCAGAATTTCTTAAGTGATGATTATATGAAATATGACATTAGAATTTTAACCACAAACCAAGAGAACTTTCAGAATTAGAAAGTGTCACTATTTAGCCAATATGTCCAATATAGATGCAATGTCAAATCAGCATTTAACCAAACCAGAACACTAACTTATCTTACTGTGTGAACTCAGAAAATTTCCAGCACTTAGAAAAGTCACTTTGGCTAACAATTTGATGTGTTTAAACAAGTTAAGACTTATTATTAACCAGAGTGAAAATTCCAGAATTAAAAGCTTGTTGTCTTAGTGTATTTCCAGCAAGAAACAAGCAAGATACTAGGAGAATTTTCAGAATTTCAACCCAAAATTAATTTGCAGAAATTTATAGTTCAAAAAATCTGAAAAATTAAATGCTAGGGAGGCCAAAGAAATTTCCAGAATTAATGTTACTGTTCTAAAAATTTTCCAGAATTCTTTAGAAGTGTTATTAACTTCTTTACGAGTGCTACATTATTTTCAGTAACAAACCACTGCCACCAAATAGGCTGCAATTTTCATACACAGGCTGATGAAAACGTGCCCAGATTTGTTGGAGCTAAGTTCAAGGCCTGGAATGACTTTCAGAATTGATCCTCGGCAGTTTTCTCATCATTTGGAGCATGCGGCTGGTTCATTTATTACATTGAAGGGTCCATGCACAGGCTGGAGGGTTTTTGAATCTGCAAGCCCAGAAACATTATGATGCTTTCACTTTCAAAACATTGATACTACAGCTCCAATCCACATGCTATTCCCACCTTACAAGACAAGTCTGAGCAATCAAAGGAAAAATGTAGGAGGATAATTCAGCAATACATCATCTCTTTCAATTTTCTGAGTGTACACCCTCTAGAATCTCATCAGAAAATACTGTAGGTGGGCATCCTACAGCACTTTACTAGAAACCTACTTCTTGTATTGAACTTCGAACCAGAACCTAAGAGATATGCATCGATCCACTGATATGCCATTTAAGAACCTTAGCCCCTGCTGAGACTCTGGCAAAAATGCAAGTAGACATCCATGTAAGTAAGGGGGTAATACTTCCTATCTATATTTATTGTTTCTTATAACACTATTTAGAAGTTCTACACAATCTTATCAAAAGTAATATATAAATCTTTTATAATAACATCCTTGAGAATAGTATCTTGTGGCAGGCTAAACGCATTTAGCTGTTAGATTTCTGCATGTCTTTTGACTGCCAGCTGCTTCAAAATTTAATTTGAGCGAATAGTGTTTAATACTGTGGTCAATGCTAGTATTTAGCCATATCTTGAATATTCCAAGGACTACACTAGACTGTTTAAGCCTCTGCAGGTATCAAACGACTACTTCTTGCTTTCTTATATGTAATCTTAATGGGGAGATATTTCACACTGCATTATGTTCTCCAGGGCTTGCATAAATTTCAGCTATAGATTACTGAAATCTCACTGGTCAAATGCTTGAATGTTGTGTGAGGCTCAACATTATTTGCTAATTTTTTCTGTAATATTTCTCTATATTCTGAAAAGCAACTAGTGTTTGGCACTCTAAAATAATTAATACACCTAATTTTTTACTGTAGCTAAATATTCCAAGTGCTAAAAATTCTCAGTGTATCAATGTGCAGGTTATTTCCAATCAAGCCTGGCGGAAGAGTCCTTGAGTTTGTCTATGGTAGCAGACAATCTTACACCAAAGGGGGCTTACTAGTTTGTACTGCAACTACAAATATATATGATAGCAAATCTTTTAAAATATATAAGGAGAACATCCAGATCTTGGGATGCAGCCCACATGAGGTTATATTTGGGTCTGATTCTCGGCAATCCATGTACTGCCATCTTTTGTATGGGCTTCTCTATTCAAATGAGGTACAATTTATGTCATCGACTTTTTCGTACAGTATTGTAGAAGCTTTTCGGACCTTTGAGCAAGTCTGGCAACAGCTTTGTCATGATATTAGGGAAGGAAAACTCAGTGAGCAAATCACAGTGCCCTCTATGAGGGCATCTGTTTCTGAACTGCTTAAGCCTGATCCAGATTTGGCAGATGCGATTTATGAAAAGTGTAAGAATATTGGGAATTGGTACGGAGTTATTCCACAACTTTGGCCAAATGCTAAGTATATCATTTCTATCATGACAGGGGCCATGGAGACTTTACTGAGGAAACTGAGACATTATGCAGGCAATTTACCATTGTTGAATTCAGAGTATGGTGCTACTGAAAGTTGGGTTGCTGCCAATATAGATCCCACATCCGCACCAGAAAATACAATTTACACAGTGATTCCCAATATTGCATACTTTGAATTCGTTCCTCTTCATATGCATGTCGAAGACCGGATATTAGATCAGAGTGTAGCTACTGCTCATTTTATAGAATCTGAGCCTGTGGGTATGACAGAAGTGAAGGTTGGGCAGCAATATGAGGTGGTTTTGACAACATTTGCTGGTGCGTTGAGTTGCTCTTTTCATCTCTAGATATGCATTTATAATCTGTATTTTGTCTATTGTTTGTTTTTGAAATCTTGGATATATTTACTAAAAAGCGGCATGTTAAAAAGGCAAAAATGGCAAATCAAAGAGAAAAAAACCTCAAAGAAAACAGTGTGAACTTATGGAATACATTCGAAGCATTAATGGTCTGATTCTGCCTTTTGTTTCTAGAATGGACAATATACTTTTGATTCCTTGGCTTCTTGAATTTTGAGTTCCATAGAAGAAATCATTTCAAGAAATAGATGCCTATGAATCTACAGCATCGACAATAGATGTAAGTAGCAAAAGGCAATAGGTGTGTTGATTTGTGAAATTTTGGATACTTCTTTTTGGGAAAATACTTCTTATATTAAACAGAGCATATTTACCTAGAGCAGGACTATGTACAAGAAGAGTATGTACAAGGAGCGGAAAAAAATAAATCCTCTTCTCAGACCTACTGGAACTGAAATCCGATCTAAATAAGCAGAGGCATCAACATTATTGGCATCTCTAATCAAGAGACAACCCTTGGCATGGAGCTGGGTACATACCTCTTCCCAGAAAATCCTTCAGAATGAAGAAACATAGCTAACCTCATTGCCAAAAATACACTTACATCTTAGTTTTCAAATAGAGAACAAAGCAATAACATTGAGACAGTTCCAAAGGCCCACAAAAACTGAGAGAATTAGCTGTTCAGAGTGACCCAAGAGTGCATCCCTTCAATGGATAACCCCTTGAAAAATAGCAGGAACTTGCATTTGAACCTGCTACCAACAACTTTTGGCTGGCTGAAAGTCTCACAAAATGTGCTTTAGAGACTCCATTTTACCACAAAAATGGACATCAGTCATCTGCGAAGCCATTTTTCGCTAGATGAGATTTTTTTTGTAGTCGATGATAAATGACCAACAAAGCAAAAAATTGTAATTTATAGATAAGGAATAGTATGTGAATTGTGGACAATTGAGACATATGACTTACGATAGAACAGTAACACTCTTCAACAGGCTTTAGGAGCAAGAGGGAGGTTTGAGTGTGGAGTTGGGTTATGGTGCTACTTATCTTGTAAGAGGATTGGGCTCCATTTCCTTCTAGATGCCATCAGGTGATGTTCATGAGTTTAATGATGTTCTATTTGTTCCTAGGTTGAGGGAAAATCTTCTTTCAATTTCTTGTTTGGCAAAGCTTTAGCTTCAAGTTGCATTTGAAGGATAGTTTTGCACTATTAGTGGTTGTAGTCTAGCTAGTCCAAGGACCTTGGCTAAAGGTGTGCTAGATGGTGGCCTTCACAAATTACAAGTTGCTTGTTAGTCCTATTTCACTTGTACATTCCAATAAGAAGCTGGACGACCCTTCTAGCTTTGATGAGGCACATGTAGATCATGCATGGTAGGATGCCATGGAGAAATGTTTAGAACCTGTTGCTGCCTCTTACGCACCTGGGGTTAACGCAGCAGAAATCTTCAAGCTGCTAGGTGCGTCCTTGGGGGCAAGTCTGAGTCAAGTACTGTCACTTGATCTTGACTCCTCCTTTTAGGCTTAACTCCTAATGAAGCCAAGGGGCTAGACCCTATCAATGTTACTAACGCTTTAGGTACTTAGTTCTTTTGGATGAAAAATGTTATTTAGGAGGTTTTTGGAATTAAAACATTTGATCAAGACTATTGCAAGATGAAAATAACTATACAACACATATGAATATAAATATCACGACAAGATATAACTAAAATCAAATAACAAATATCAAAGACCAGTGCCGTGGAGTCAAATTAAATGCTGTTGTAAAAGTAAAGGTTTTGCAATTGTGCTCTTAGTCAATTTTAGGAATTATTAAGAGATGAGTTAATTAAAAGGAAAATGGGAGCTCCCGATATACCGTGAGGTACAAGGAGTAATGTCTGGAAATTAGGCAAAGGTGGCTCCTCACAAAGACGTGTGGGCTGGAGCGGAGTCTCGAGGGCATGTTCAACACTACACCAACAAGGATGTAGTCTAATGGTACCCTGAGGTCACTCTCCAGTGGTTCCCGCTTCTTTTGAGAAATTTCCCCACGCGTTACTTAATATTCGAGTGCCGGATTTTCACTATGTTGAGGGTTCTTAATTTTATTAATGTGAGTTATTATTAGGTGTTTGAGAATTAATGAGTTACTGCGCTCTTTTCTGATTTCCCAGGACCAGGCCAGTGCCCGCAAAGGGAAAGAGCATACTTCGAAAAACAACAAAATATTCGTTCAAATTGGAGTGCTTGAGGTATATGAAATTAGACAACAATAACTTTTAAAAAAGAAAGAAATAGATAACTTGCCGAACCTATGTGTCAGTTTTTGATCAACCTCCACTAATCGGCAATGCCTTTGTGTGGAGGTGAGAGCATACTTCGTGGCAATGAGATTGGATTTATTTGATTACTTGCAAAATGAAAAGAAAACAAAATTTAACTACTTAATCAACGTATACACCCTGCACACAGTGTTAGAAAAATTCACGCCACGAAAAAAAAAACGTGAATCCCCCCAGGGGGGATGGGATGTGGGCGTTGTGTAGCCCACTTGCTCTCGTTTAATAAATTTTACAATGCTTGATTGAAGAAGTGCCTCTTAGTCCTTTTAAACTTGGATCTAAGGGCTTACAATTTCAGAAAATGAAATATTGGTAAAAGAGGGTCCTCGGAATGTATTTTTGGTACTTTATGGCGAAAATCAGCCAGAGATTCCTTCTTTTTTTTCTTGGACCTGCTAAAAACCAACAAGCTTAAAACACACAAATTAGTGGGTTAATCAAATAAAATACAAAAAAATTTACAGATTCTATACTTGGAAAATTTTCAGTAAAAATGACTACTTCAAGTATAAAGAATTATGCATCTAGATCTAGTTTAAAAGTAGACTTTGAAAACAATTTAGATCTAGTATATGTGTGCTTAATAAAAGAAAGCTATTGATATGCAACTGCAGATCTAACTTTCACTAAGCAAAGGGTAGCTGAGTGACCAAGAACATTTTTTTATTTATTTAATAGTGTAGAAGAAGCAGAAAACCCCGCTTCGGTCTTGAAAGATTAAGGAACCAAAGATGCCTGCAGCTCAACAATAATTAGACCAATACAACCAACACCGAAGGTGGATGAGGATGAAACTAAGCTCAACCTCCTCCCTCAGATTTTTATCCTGCACTGTCACAAACACTTGCAAAAAAGAGATTAAATCTAGAATACGTAATTAACAGAGATTAGAAGGGCATTAGTACAACTGAATACACTTGTTGCTTCACTATCTCTAATTAACCAAGCATTTATAAGCAAATCAAATACAATGAATGCTTATACTATGGTCACATAGGCCGTCTAAGCTAGATAACCAAAAATTGCAAAATGACAAGTGATTAGCAAGATATCACCTCAGAACATCAACCAAACATACATCCAATGGGATAGCTGCACATCATATGGCCTCCAAAGCCTTTCAACTTTATTCCAAAGAGAATCATAAACAAATTACAAGAGCAGAGGTTCAATGCTATCCTTCATATGCAAATGAGAAGCTAAGAGCTTGCGAGAGTTAGAGGGGGGGGCGCACTTGCCAAGAGAGGGGTGCACTTGGTGAGTTGGAGACCGGTTGGCATGAGGTGTAATGAGTTGGAAAAGGCTGAAAATCAGCTTCTTTCCACTTTCCAACTCCACTTCATTGCTTTATCTTACACTTTCCTACTTCCTTCTTGGGATTCGCGCCCTCTCCATAGAGAAACATCCTCTAGCCTCTATTTTCCGAGAAAAACACTCACAAGTGTTTTAGAAACCTTAGGAATATTTCCATTTTGCTTTGCCAACTTAGAAATTTCACTTTTGGCATGTTTTTTGAGTTTTGGAAATTTCCGGTTTCTTTATTTTCTCCATTTTTTTGGTCTTTTTTACTATATTCGAATAATATTCAATTTTTCGAGATAAATAATTACTTGAAAACTTAGGAAAGTGGGTTTAGGGGTTAAGTGGGTGCTCTAAGTTAGAAAACGAGCACCCCATGTTTAATTCTTCCTCCTAACCACACTTTTTTAATAATTTTAATTTTTCCAATTAAACTATTAAAAAATAGCCTAAGTTTACGGAAAAATTATTTTTTGTCGGAATTGACTCAAACTCCTAGGGGACCTAATACATATCCATACGATTCATTATTGATGGCTAGCATGTAAAAAATACATAGACACATAGGCTTTAATAACTTCCTAAGGTTCGACCACCTTGGTATATACTCCAGCTTTGGAGGTGTGAGTGAAAAACTCAGGAATTATACGTCACTGAAGCACAACGCATAATTCCTAAGGAAAAAACACTCTAGAGTATTCCCTTGATAGATAAACCCAAGGCAATCCAAGCCTGTTACAAAAATACCATGCTTAGACCAACTTATTACAATTTCCCCCAGGGTGTCTGGACATGTAAATTTACAAAAGGGTCTGGACATGTAAATTTACAAAAGGGCCTAAAAAAGGCCTGGCAAACTTCTGAACATATGTGATGAACAATTGAATTGTTCAAGTCTTTGACTGCTCACTAGAAATCCACCTAAGTGCAACTTAGTGGATAACAAAACCGATTGTGGAATCAAGGATTGATTCCAAGATTGCAACTATTGGGAGTGTTGTAGAGTACAGGGACATGGTTGTTGTATTCTCTTAGGTAGAGAGAGTTGACCATGTTGAGCTTATTGCTTCAATTGTCAAAGGTTTTGAGATACATGAGCAAGATATCCATGATCATTGGTTGTTGACAATTTTGGTCCATGATGCTAAGTTGAGGGATGATGGAGTAAGGTAGGTGGCTTATGATCCAAAGTTATGTTCTTTCATATTCACAAGTTGTTAGTGTTCTTTGGAGATTCGAGATGTTGTGATGGCATCTTGTATTGTTGAATATAGTGATACTTCTACAGCTTATAGGATTGATATTCTAGCATGGCAGAGGATTGTGGTGAGAAGAGATCTGAAGTTTGATGACTATATGAGATCTTCTAGTTCAGAGGATTCTCCTTCAGTGATTAAGGGGAGAGGAGGTTGTTGTTTTAAAGGTTTATTTAGAGGTTAGAGAAAAATTAGATCTAGGAGTAGATGAGGTGAGATTAGGGATGGATATGCCCTCACCTACTACTCCAACGTACAGGAAGCCAAGATGACTTACCCAGGCATCACAGGATGCACAAGAGCATGTAGGAGAGCCCAAATTTTCTATGAGGGTGAGTTTACCTTTTAGGAGATATGCAACTCATATTGCATTGGCTTCTTCCATTTGTGACCCTTCTAATAGTCATGAGGAGGTGAGATGCAATGCTTTGATGGAGAAGTGTGATGGTGGTGATTATTCCTTTCTAGGAGAAAATGGTTGATTATGCAATTGCAAAAAGTACAGATTTATAAATGGCGGGTTTGGGTGAATTTCAAAGGGAACAAACTAGTGTTTGTTAAAACACTTTCCTTGAGAGAGGAAGCGATAGCTTTTGGAGTTACTCCTAAATTGTTCATGCCATCCTTGAGGGTGCTTATGTGATGTGGAGTGCATGGTGTATGGATGACCCTTGCTTGTTCTGTGATGGACATGGGCATGTGGAGGTGGATTGTGCTTGGATTGCTAGACCTTGTATGGATTCTTATGTGGCTTTCAAGTCCTTCCTTGAAGCATTTGAGACCTTTAAACTACTCGGTGATATTCTTCATATTGGCCACATGGAGGTTGCTTGCTTGCTAGTTGCTTGTGAGGAAGACTTGCTTTGGAGGAGGAGCACTTGCAATTCTTTTGGATAGCATTGAACACTAGATGGCATGGGCACACTCGGATCGTTTGTATGGAGGCTTGTACTTGACTTGAGGATGCTTGGGTTGAGGGAGTGGTCATGTAGGTTTGGTGGACCCAGAGGAGCACATTGTTTTGGAGATGTGTTGGATCCTTGGAGTCCTTGGAGGATGAGCATTGGACCTTACTTGAGGAGCACTTGTGCCTTGGAGCCTTCATTGTTGATGGCATCACCTTGGAGCTTGACATGTGACCTTTTGGATTGGAGCGCTTCACATGTGAGGACCTACTTGTCAAAGATAAGTTGCTTGTAAGGGTTTAGGCCCACTTTATATTTTTTGCCTTTCTTACCTCTCATGTAAATAGAGGAAGTAGAGAGTCCTTTCATGATACATTGATTCATCATCATGAGTTAGAGATGTGAGTGGAGCGCACCTCTTTCTCTCTTCTTGTACTCTTATTTAGTGTAGTTTCTGTCTTTGTCTTGGAGTGCTAGAGTTCTGGGAGGATTCAAGTGAAATTATAGGGTTAGGGTTTTCACCCTAAGGAGGCAAAGAAGACTAGGGTTTTCTAAAACCCTAAGGTGGGAAGAAGCATTATTGAGGAGGACAAGAGAAGGAGGTGCCTTCCACTTGTGGGAGACGAGTATTGAAGCCAATGAGGACTTGCCTGCTTGTTGCCGTGTTGGAGATCTTTGGCGGTGGCTAGGGTTTTGGAGAGCTTGAAAATTGTACCAAATACTCTTACATCTTAGTTTCTAGATAGAGTACAAAACAAGAATCTGAGGAAATTCCAGAGATACGTGAAAATTGAAAGAATCAACTGTTTAGAGTCACCCAACAGAGCAACCCTCCAATGAATACTCCCCTAGAAGATAGAAGGAATATGAGTATTAACCTGCTTCCAACAACCTTTGGCTACCTGGCATTCCTGCAAAATGGGCTTAAACGACTCTGTATTGCCACATATCAGACATTGGTCATCCGTAAAGCTACTTTTTGCTAAATGAGATTTTGCTTGGCTTAAGAGACTCTGTTTTACCACATACCGGACTCCTAGATACATAACCAGCTAAGAAAAATATCGCAATTTATATTATAAGTGAAAAGGCAATACATTATGGAGCCTCTGTATCCATCTAATTTCCTGGCCCAAGGAGAGGGTTGTTCCCAGTGGAATCTTTTGATGCAACAAGGAATAAAATTTCTTTGAATCATAATTCTGGATTGGCTCACTAAAAGACCATCACCAGCCCCTTCAAATTGCACCTTGCATCTGGTTGTTCATCTTGAACATCTCCTCCTAAGGGACAAGTCTTCGAATCTCCCAAATAGACAGCATGTCCAAAGTAAGAAGGCCTTCTGATGAGATTTCCAACAATGATCTGGTATTAGAATCCTACAAGTCTTTCCAAAAGAAGATGCCTTTCCTGCTTAATCGAAGAATTTGATAACAAGGGATTTTAGAAACACATCGATCTCAAGTCCTCCAACTCTAGATAAGGTGTAGAGCTAGGTCCAAACTACATCTACTGCCATAGAAGTTCCAATTCACAAACTTGGCCACAAAACTCCACGTGGTCCAAATGCATTAGAATCCTACAAGTCTTTCCAAAAGAAGATGCCTTTCCTGCTTAATCAAAGAATTTGATAACAAGGGATTTTAGAAACACATCGATCTCAAGTCCTCCAACTCTAGATAAGGTGTAGAGCTAGGTCCAAACTACATCTACTGCCATAGAAGTTCCAATTCACAAACTTGGCCACAAAACTCCATGTGGTCCAAATTCTCTTTAAAATAATAGAGCCTTGGAATCTGAACAACTAAGAAGAGGAAATAATATAACATAAGCTAAAGGAACCAGAGATCCTGAGATTATGTTGTGCTTGTGAAGTCTTGTACCTCAATAAAACTTGCCAAGAAACCAAGCCCTCCAAGCATCTCACAATCCACTTAGCTGCTGAGGTTTTTCTTTGAGAAGCCATATCAATCAAGCCTAATCCATCTTTATCCTTGGTTAGAATGCATACATCCCATGGTACCATAGGCAAGGACTTCTCACCACTATACTTCTGCCAAGAAGCCAAGCCCTCCAAGCACCTCACAATCTGCTTAGCTGCTAAGATTATGCCCTGATAAGCCACATCAATCAAGCCCAATCCGCCTTCCTCCTTGGTTGGAATGCATACATCCCATGGGACCGTAGGCAAGGCCTTCTCACCACCATACGTAGCCCACAAAAACTTATGGCACTAATGTTGAGCTAGGGCCTCATGCCTTTTTGGGTTTTCACCTATGTTTTTTCCTAGACAATGTTTTTCTTTTTCTATCATTTCCATTTGTATCTCTTTTATTCTGATACTACTTTTGCATCTAGGAGTTTTCTAAACACTCACAATTTAGTGGTTTAGTGGCCACTATTGTACTCTGTAGTCCCATTGACCTATTTCTTGGTAATTTGTGAACATTAATAAAATTATCTTATCTCAGTAATCCACTTTACCTGCTGTCATCAAAATGATTGTGTCTCAGTCTGGACATGATGTGATAGTCAAGATAAAGATAGTGATTATAATGGTTTCATATGGTCACAGTTAAGAGGGAGTTATGTGAGAACATGTCACCTGAAGGCTGAAACACGGATTGCCATGATTTACTTAGCTCTCTTTTGGTACATTGGTTGATAATAAAGTTTGGGAAATCTTTAGGCAGCCCGAATTTTAATTTTGAAACTTGGTATAGGGAGCTAAATCACAATTTGATTAGGGATTAGCTGTTGAATTCTGATTAGGAAGCTGATATGAGGATTTAATCAGTTTTCATTTTCGTTATGTTGAAAAATGCTGATATATGAAATTTCTCCTCGATTAATGGCAGATTTTTGAATTAAAATATGCTATTTTAAACTTTTGTTAGAGTTTGGGGATGGTAATTGTGGTGCCTATATCCTTTGCTTTTGTCAGCAGATTTTTGTGATCTCAGACATCCTTTAATTTCTTTTTGGCATACAGGACTCTATAGATACAGACTTGGTGATGTTGTGAAAGTTACCGGCTTTTATAATTATAGTCCACAGCTGTCATACATTTGCCGAAAGAACCTCCTCCTTACAATCAATATTGACAAGACCACTGAGAAAGATCTACAAATATCCGTTGATAAGGCCACAGAGCTCTTAAAGGAAGAAAATGTGGATTTGGTTGATTTCACAAGCTATGCAGATCTCTCAACTGACCCAGGGCACTATGTAATATTTTGGGAGCTTAGTGACAGATTAAATGAAGGGATTCTGAAGAGATGTTGTTCAATAATGGACGAGACTTTTATTGATCCAGGGTATGTTGGTTCCAGAAAAGCACGTACTATTGGGCCTCTCGAACTTCGTATTCTCGAAAAGGGTACATTCCGAAAAATTATAGATTACTACATCGGTCGTGGAGGAGCAATGAATCAGTTCAAAACCCCCAGATGCATCTCCTCTAACCAGATGCTGCTTGACATCCTCAACAAGAATATAATCCAAACTTATTTCAGCACACTTTTCTCATGATTTAGGTGATCATATGGCACGAACAGCGTGCAGAAGTTTTGTGACTAGCTTTCTCAGTGTGAGAATAGTTGTGTGTTGAAGAAAACTTCAGACTGCTGACTGTACAGCTTGCAATAATTCTGCTCAAGCCCAAGCGGCAGATCTCTGTATTTTGAGTTAAAAAGCTTATTGTTTAGTTCTGTGCGCTGGATTTCTAACTACTGTCCCATCTGTGCTATGTATTCAAGTATGGAAAGGGACAAAGCAAATGTTTGAGTTGGGGTCCATGAAATTGTCAAAGCAATGAAGCTAACTTTCTTGGTTGTGTTTTGGATTATGTTTCACAAGAGCTGATGTTGGAAATTCAACGCCATTTGGATTCAACTACGTGGAGGTTGTATGCTACTTAGATCTGGACCTTCTCTTTATCGATTAGATTAATTCTCACACCTATTATGCATGACAGTATTACAAAACTCCGGTGGGTTTTTGCTGTCCCAATTCAGTAACCTAAGGAACTTGACCGAATTTGACCCTGTGACGGATGGCCTCCCCATCAGCAACATGCCAGTAGATTGAACTAACCCTGAAGCTTTTATATATATATGCCAATAAGATGTTAGTTAATTTGTGAGATTAGCCTAGTTCCAGGCTTTCCATTCCAGTTGTAGGTTGCTCCACTTGATTGACATAAGATTAGAAGGCACTACCCTTAAGAGTTACCACAATAGTTACCCTTGAGAGTTGGCTTCTAAGTTAAAGGCTATACTATGCTGCAGCGTTCAAATTTGAACCCTTCCCGACCCTTCCAAAGGGTTCTAGCCCTTCCTAGAAGTGTAAAGTTAAAATTGCCCTTCAAAAAAAAATTAAAATCCGAATTTTATCCTTCCAATAGGAAGGACATAATTTATATCAACATTTCAAAAGAAGGGCAACATTTGAAATTACCCATCCATATAAATTTCAATTTATATGTTGAAATTCCTATTCTATAAAATTCGACTCGTCATTCAAAAAATTGGAAATATCATAAATTATAATCATTCACTCACTCATGTCATGCACTCACTGCTTAGCTTTGCAAGGTGACGAGAGATGACTGACGACTACGATGTACTAGCCACTCGGATTTGACTCTGAATCCCGACTCAATTTGGGCTGAGATCTAAGGTGTAACAATGTGTCAATGACTATGGCTGTAATAACAGAACCACTACTAGGCCCAAAAGAAGGCTGAAACATTGTGCCTACTACCTATGTGAACTTGGATACCAATGTCCACTAGTTTTTCATCAAAATGAAATTCAAATTTCCCCTTTGATGAGTCCTCCTCTACAAGACTTCATTTATTGCATGAATGTCACAAACTCACGACAACTCTAAACAACTCTCAATGGCATGCAACTACAAATAATGGCATGCAACTAGAACCACAAACCAAGTTGAGGTTGATTTATGCATTGATATAGAGAGGTGGCACTAGGAACACAATATGGATAAACAATGAGTTAGAAAAAACATTTGGACCAAAGTACCACAATGGTTATTAATAAAAAAATTTATAAAAAAATGGCTCAGGAATTGTCTTCAATTTGATGGGTGGCATGATCATGATCATGTAATCTCCCTCCGTCCTTCCAAAAATATGTGGTTTCTCACCACGTTTCTCTTCGACACTCGCCACCAAAATACATATAAAAATTACATGTCTTTACATCCTCTTCCATTTAAATCCTCATCGCATAGTCATGACTAATGATTATTATGCATGCACATCCTCACCTTATAATATCAATTGGTTCAAGGCGCAGAGACAACCATAAATTATCAAATGTGTCAAGACGCAAAGAGTAAGAGACAACTATAAGTGAGTCTTATATTAAATTTACCATATAAGTCTTTAATTTGCACTATCATCTGAGATTTGACACGTTGGATTGTTGTGATCTTCTTATAACTCCTTACCAGTGTGACTGTAAGGCTTCTTTGATGGTGAAGTCCATAATTTTAAGTCTTCTTCCTCATTATCATGCCTTTTGGTAAGACAATAAGGAGGGAAGTGGCCCACATTAGCATGGAAAACAGTTTCGACATAGAGCTAGATACATTAATTCTTTCATTAAATAACTTAAATTTCATGCCAGTGACTATGAATTCACCGAATTGTGGATTGGTAAAAAACACATCAAATTTTAGAGCCTCAAGCTCTTAATTACTCATGTATCTAGAATTTTTGCAAATCGAGCCATTAACAAACTTCTTTTGTTGTTGTGGTTCAATTTAAAAGGTAGATTGTCGAGACTCAAACATGTAGCGAGTTGCAAGGCTCTAGTTGACTTAGGATTGATTCCATTTCCCCTCCATCCCATACCTGTATGTTGTCGCGACAAGTGTTGAACAACAAAATTTGATGCCCAGGCCCTTATGATGCTAGTGTTTCTAACTTGGTTGGTATGGAGGATTATTTTTTAATGTTTTTTGAGCTATGCATTGTTTTTTCTTAGGCTCCTAGTGTCCATCATTCTTACATCTCTCAAGCTTGGATGGTTTCCCTCTCTCCAGTTTGAATTAAGGTTTTGGTTGGTTTTATATGTAGATTTTGGTTGTAGGTTTATTATAGCCTCATTTTGCTTAGTGGCTTCTTTTTGTACATAGTTAACAGTAAGTAATTTTCTCAGCAGTATGCATAACATCATGTAGATGCCCCAATATGGTTATTGCATAGTCTAAGTAGTTTTTCTGTATAATGAAATGTGGTCTAACCCGGAAAAATCCAACAAAATAGTTGTTATTTTAATGAACTGTAAAATTAATGTTACATATATGTCAAATTAATGTGTTCAATTTTGATTTTATTGAAAAGATACCATTTTATCATGTAGATATTCAGGAGTGCTCAATTGTTTAAGATTGTAAAAATTTGGATGGGAAATATTTGTGTTTTGCATTTTTTTGGGGAAGGGTTTAGTTAATTTATACTTGTCAATTGAAGTACAATTATTTAAATTTCCCTTCATCTTTGAAAGACTCCAAGAACAAATACCCTTCCAATAAAAATTAATACCCATCCTTCAAATTTGATCACTGCTATGCTGTACAGCCCTTCTGGGTGCGTTTCTTGAAGCTTCCAACATACACATTGTACGTTGCATCCCTGCTCAATAAGATATTATACACAATAAACAGAAATCCAATAAAATTGATACCCGTCATAGTCTTGGTATTTACTTGTGTATTTATGTATAGAATTGAAATGCATATGGATTTATGTATAGTGAGAATTGTATTATGGTATTTATTTTCTTTATAAATATAATTTATTTATTTTCATGCATAAAAAGTTTATACTTTCTTTTGACTCTGATATATGTGTGTGTGGATTTATGTATAGTGAGAATTGTATTATGGTATTTATTTTTTTATAAATATAATTTATTTATTTTCATGTATAAAAAAGTTTATATTTTCTCTGACTTTGATGTATTGCAATATATAGTGTGTGTGTGCGTTTGTCAACGCCTCTATAAGTTTTGAGTGACCCTTTCAATTTTGAGTGAACATTTGTAAATTTCAATGTTCAAGAACGTTTTGAGAGCTTGTAAGTGATCCTCCCAATTTTGAGTGAACTTTTGTAAATTTCAATGCTCAAGAGCATTTTGAGAGCTTGTAGGAATTATTTTAGATGTTATGTTCAAGAAAGTTTTGAGAGCTTGCAAGTGACCCTCCCAATTTTGAGTGAACTTTTGTAAATTTCAATGTTCAAGAGCATTTTGAGAGCTTGTAGGAATTATTTTAAATGTTATATTACCTTAAAAGTAATGTTATCATAAAGGTGCTATGATGTTTAATCAACTGTCTAGTTAAGTATTTATTTTTCAAGAAAGCAATCATATTAAAAGTGTAAGTAGATAATTCTCTTTTTTTTCTATGATTGTGGTATTCTAATTTTCCTTTTCAATCATTGAAATTGTGAACATCAAGTGATTTCCCTTTTAACAATATTCATAAAACGAATAACAGTATTCATAAAACGAATAACAGTATTCATAAAACGAATAGTTTATTTGAAAATGATAATTTAATAAACAAAGAACAAGACTTTTTTTAGCAAAGAAAGAAGCCTATATTGTTTGGCCCAAGGTGGGCTATTTTTACATATATAAAAAAACATTTGGGATCTACTAAGGTGGGCTATTTTTACATATATAAAAAAAACTTTTGGGATCTACCTAGTAGATGATGGATTACCGACTCACTAGTTTGAGAGTTCCTTCCCATTGAAAAGATTTAAGAGTTATTCTCTCATTTTAAATGAAACATAGAAATCAAGTTATGTCTAATGCTAGGTTATTGATAAACCAAGCACTAAAGTAAGTATAAAAAGAAACAAGAAAATTAGGCATTAAAGTAAGCATGAAAAGGGATAAACAAATTGGGCACTAAACTAAAAGCATAAAAAGAAACAAACATCGATATTTCTTCACTCTCTAGTAGGTGCAAAGAGCTTCAAAAAATTGTTGTGCATTTGGCCTACTCAAAGGAGGGTTGATGCTATCGTTTTCTATGTAAACAAGTTTGTAGACTCTCTCTACAGTAGCATGTATGTTTTCCCTTCATGGTGATTGATGGCTTCCCCAATTTCCCTATATACCCTTTCACAATATAATATTGCAAGGTCTAGTGCACTAAGATTATGATCCCCATAGCTTCAATATTGTTTTCTAGGAAGCCTAGACACTCCTTGTTTTTTCTCTCTTGTTCTTTAGTCTAATGCCCCATTTGGTCAAAGATTGGTGGACTTCCTACTTCATTGCATTAGTCAACACATAAATGCTCCTTTAGGGACTCAAATATTTTAAGTCTTCCAAATGGATGCTTGTCAAATTCCTAAAATATTGCATTTCTAGCCTCACATATCCTCCTTTAGTAGACTCCTATGCTAATGTTAATCTCCCTATTGAAACCCAAAGGCCTCAATTCCTCCAAGATTATAATCGAGTGACCCCTGTTTTTCTCTTCCTGCATCCACTTCCCTCCTTTAGTTACCCTTTTTTTCCCATGACATGGTTGTAGAGAATCCATCACTGAAACAAAATACTAGAATTCCATATCTATCTATTACTCAAATAATAACTAGCTTTTTACAAGATGCAACAATCACAATCTTTTGCAAGGGTTATCTCCAATCTCATTTAGGATGTTTGCATCTCTTGCTTATTGACCTAGGTGTGGGAGTTCATTACCAACATGCCATTCTCCTTTAAAACAATAATGTGTTTGAATGTCCCACCTCCTCTTCTTGTAACTATGAGTCCTAGCCATTAAGCCCATAACCCTTCATGCTCATAACGAAATCTTGATTAGAGTGTTAATCTAATCCACCTCGAGGTTGTTATAAAGGAATAAAGATTAGATGGGGCATTTTAATCATTTCCTCCTTATCGTAATTATTCCTAAGAAATTCCTTTAACCAAGACATCCATTCCCCTTATTCTCTAGAATTTGAGGGAACTAAGTGAATCTACCAAAGGGATTCCCTCTAAATGATTATTTTTCCATTAGGTACACCACTTGGAGTGACCTTTTCTCACATTGTGGAACTCGATTCCTTTTAGGATTTTGATGGTCTCAAAATTCCACTATTTGTATCCTTCCATAATCCCACACTTGATCTGTAGTATTATTACATAAAAAATAAAGAACAAACATAGAGTCCCCTTTGAATAATGATTTTCAAAGTTTTAATTGAAGACAAAGTCCCAGTCCAACCTTGATCCCTTTTAAGTCTACTTAATTGTTTGCTATTGTTCCAAGAAATTTCATGAAAATTGTTATACATTGTATGTTCTTTGCCCTTACATCTCACCTTACACCAACCTTTTTGAAGATCTCGTTTCAGAGCCATGTTGTAATGTTGACCTCATAATCTAATGCATTTTCCTCCTAACTCATTTGATGTAGAAAGGAGGAAAGTTGGTGTAATCAATATTGCAACACCATATGATAGAGCAAGTGCATCACTCTCGCTATTGCACTGAAACTCGTTCGACTAATCAATTTCACACCAATCTTTAAATGGTTTTCACAGGTCCCCAAATATTTCACTAGTATTGTCTGGGAACATTTGTAACAACTTCAATCTCTCATCCAAGCTCATCACCAAGGGATTTACTATGGTGGTCTCAAACCCCTTCTACAACAATGCAAAGTGAAAGAATTTTTTCCATTGTACTTATTATGAGGTTGATAATTTATTATACACTTTGTTGAGATTCATTTTGACTAACTTATAAGGTGACTTGGAAAATTTGAGGAAATAAGTGATAAGAGCACCCATTGTGGGATCGTGTGTGGAGGTTGAGCAATAATCACCTTAATAGCCTACATGAGAAAGAAGTGAAAATATTTATTTGAAATTTATGTCAAAAAATGATGGAGATTCCAATAAGATGAGGAAACCTTCTAATGATATTTTGTTGTGCACCTAACCATGACATGTAAACTATGTTAACGCAGAAACTAGTAGCCTTAACACACCAAGTTTGCGTGGACCAAGGGGATAGTTACATTAAGTGGGGAGGTCTTAGGTCCAATGTCACCACAACCTAACTCCTTAACTTCTTCGGGTAACTCCTAAACCTGAGGGAGAGTCCCTAATGGAGGAAGAACACCTGCAAATGTTGACACACCTGCAAATACCCTTCTACAAGCATTGTGGCTAAGATCAATGACTTGTACGGAGTCAACAATAGATAATAAAGATGCATAAGTCATATAAAGGAGTTAATTCAATCTACCAATCAATGTCAATGAATATCATTACTCCAATATACTTCACAATTCCCAAGGCAGGGTAACACTTCCAAAGGAACTACCTCAAAAAAGTGCGCTCTAAAGGGGAGATAATCAAGTGGCCTAGGCGCACTTGATGGCCCAATTAGAACTGCAAAAACCCTACATAAACTCTAATTTAGGCAATTTCATGTCTCACAATGCACCAAGGCAAAAGGGGACGCCCTCAGAGATCTATGGATAAATCCACTAGGGCGAATTTGATGGGTGGACCAGAATTATCAAATTGCAAATATTTTTGGGTTTTTGAAATTATTGAGATTTTAGGGTTTTTCCAACAATATTATTTTTTAGGGTTTTTCAATATATAAAGATGCATGTGAATTGATTAAAGAGAGATAGATTTGTTGAAAAGATAGGTCATATGATTCTTGTCTCAATCCCTAGGGCATTGAGAGATCGATACGAATGTCCCTCTTATAATGGATTTCAATACTTGCAATTAGGGCATCAACTAACAACCACAAGAGTTAGGTAGAAGAGCCTAATTAAGGCAAGCAAAGAATTCCAAGGCCCAATTAACAATGCAGAGCTCCTTTGGTAGGATGGTCTCCTTAGACAAAGTTGACAAAATGCCTAGCAAGAAACCCTAACTTAGCCCAAAGCACTTCAAGAATGACGTTAAACTAGGGTTAGGAGATAAACTTACCAACATTAACCAACAAATGAGCAAGGAGATGCACCTTAGGGCACTCTTGAGCACAATTTATCACAACTATTCTTAGCATCAACCATAGCATGTGCATAATTAATCCCTAGAAACACCTCCATTCACCTTTCAAGCAAAAAAGTCATCCAAAGAGAGGTGTACATAGCATCAAGAAATACAATAGAGTAGAAGAAAGGGAAAAGAACCCATAATGAACCCATTTCTTGTTGTGTTTTTACAATGAGAGGGAGACGCTATTTAGATAAGACTAGCCTCACCTAATTTTAAGTTATGAGCCTACAAGATAATGTGAAAATATAACATTTGGCTTGCTCACCCACAACTTGGGGGATAAACCACTCATAATAACAATAAAATATCTCTAAATTACATAAAATAATAATAATAATGCAATTAAGCTACACCAAATGCTAGGTGTTCCAAAGGGAGGACGCCATGCCCCAACTAACCCCAACAGATGTGTTCCCTCAACATCCTCATTCATTATCTGTGTAGGATTCTTCACTAAGGAAGTACAATTTGCGGGTAACATAGTCCAGGGGAGGGGTTTTTATATCACAAAGTAGGTCCAAGTGAGAAAATAAGGTGTGCTAGATATGGTACACAACCCTTTACAAAGCATTATCACCTTTTACATGGAAAATAAATGAGTGTGGTCATGCATCCAAGTGATTAGCCCCCCAAGGGCACTAGCCCCTATAGGGCGAGCACCTCCTAGAATTGGAAATCAAGAGGACCATCCATGACATGATTAGGGGTATTTAGCACCAAATCAACACTATACATACAAAAATGATCAAAAAAATTGGTCTTTACATAGCAAAAAATGACCCCTCACTCTAGTAGATCTGTAGGGAACGTTGCAGATACTCTTAGGTGTAAGATACTCTATTTGTTGACACAGACCCAGTCGACAGGGGTTCCACACGCTGTCAACACCAACCCACCGCGATCTCCCTAAGCACTGGCCCAGACAGGTTTTACCCTGTCCAGCAACACCTGCGGAGCAGATGAGGTCTCACCCGAGATGTTCAAGGGAGAGTTGACGGAACCATGTTTCCGTCGAATGAAGGAGGATGTTGTGCATCAATTACTTAACTTATCGCCATTTGGAAGGAGAACTAAGCATTTAACTCAGGCATTAAGCATAATTACGATATTATTCAACAGATCTTAACATTCACAGAACCATTATTGCAACAAATATAACAGTAAAGCATTAATCGCAGAAAGGAAACATTGCATCATTCATAAAGTCATACCGCATAATGCATTTACCACAGAAAGATGGAAACGACACAGAGGTTCTGCTCAAAAACTCTGTCACATCATATTATCTCTGCAAAAACCCAGGTACAACAAAATACTCAGTCTTCCGCTTCGGATCAAGATCAATATTTCACATTCATGTGCTTCACCAAGATGATGCTATCACTTACAAACCTACATCTATTTATAGGCTTACGCCTTTACATTTGTGGTCCACTTAGGAAACCGCCTAACTACTTCTTAACAAATTTCTACAACTAACCCAAAATCCCACATAATGCGGTCAAATGACCCAAAACCCACATAATATGGTCCAAATGACCCAAAAACTACATGACGCGGTCCAAATGACCCATAAACTATAAAAAAATACTTGTCGCCTTTCGCACTGCTTTCCTTCTTTTGCGGCATTCGTGATGCTGCGATGATGACTCATCAAACCGCCTACCAACAGGCCCCCAACACAATCTTGTGGCTCTCCCTCGAGCCACGTCAGGCGGACATGGTGTACTCAGGCTCGTCTGTCGCTGGACTATATCTCTACAACTGTTCTTGCTGTATGGATTTCGCTGTGATGTACGACTCCCTCTTCTGTGATGATCGTCGACTTGCTGTTATGTACTTCTCACCCGAAAATGGTCATCCTTCGACTTGCTGTCATGTACCTCACAAACTCATCCTCCGGTCTCTAGGAACCTAGTGCTGACTGAGGAGAAGTTTACAAACAGCGTCGAGGTGCGAAACAGGCCAACGATACTAGCACATCTGTTTCGCACCAAAAAATACCTACTACCAGGACCAGGGGGCTACCACACCCATTATCTTTATGGTCGCGGGGACCATAAGGCTTCGAACTACCACTATATGCCTAGACATCTCGGATGAGACTTCGTCTCTGTGACACCCGAGTGTCCGCGGTGCTTCCTGCTCAAGGTACTCATGCACACTTGTTGTTCGGACCCTCAGCGCACCTGGTGCGCTCCCATGCGAAATGAAATGGATCATTTCCACAGCCTCCTTGGAATTCCTAACCTAACTAGAAACCTAACCCTCTCACAGCATGAATTCTTCTTCTTTGATGAATACCACATTGTTCGGCTAGCCCGTAGTACCTGTATTTATGCAGTGCCCCTGTCCGGACGTCTTCCCCAAAAATCATTCGTAAACCTGTTCACGTAAGGTGCCCATCATGCCATCCCGCTGGCTCCTGCGTGTGAATACCAGACTGTTGACGGGTGGAATGGTGACCATACTCCTTACAGCTGTCATACATCCACGTCGTGTGAACCATCATCCTTGGTACTCGTGGCCATACTTCCACGGCATGCTCCATGTGCCAATTGTGCGTTATTCAGGAGCCATTCTAGTCCAGCTAACGATCATTCCTGCCAAACTGAAAAAGTCCCTTCGCTCATGATTCGGAATGATTGCTGATTTGATGTGGTCGCGACCCTGCTGTTGTCGCGATATTGCTCCCAAACTGTGACGCAAACACTTATGCTTGCGCATTCTGTCCCTGCTGGTGCACCATCCTACCACTGATCATCTGCATTTTTTTTCTTCGATGCGACTCAGGCATCACGATTCTCCAAGCCTGTCTTGTAGGTCTTCAACCTGCTACCATTAATCAACTTTGGGACCATCGCTCCATCTAACTGCTGCAACTGTACTGCTCCTCTTGAAGTTATGCGACTGATGCAATATGGACCAAGCCAATGCATCTGCAATTTCCCTGGGTGCTTCATAAACTTGTTGTCATACAACAGCACCAAGTCACCCTGCTAAAACTGTTTGTTTTTTATATGGTGATTATGCCAAGCCTTCTGTCGATCCTTCTCCACACTCTGATGGAAGCCTGCGATAAAGCGGTCTTCCTCAAGCTGCACTAGCTGCGCCAAATGTTCTCCTAACATCGTTCATCCATGTTGTTGCCGCGATGCGCAGACTCGGAACGATGTACTCCATAGGCATAATTGTTTCTTGCCCATATATCAACTTGAATGGTGTCTGTCCCGTCAAACTTTTAAAAGTGGTGCGATACGCCCACAAAACGGCTGGAATTTTTAGGTCCCAGTCATCACGGTTCACATTACAAACCTTGGTCAGCGCGTGCTCCAAGACCTTGTTGAAATCTTCTACTGTCCCATTTTCTTGCGGATGATATGGCGTGCTCTTCTTATGCTGTATCTGCAGCTCTGTTGTCAATGCACTAACGGCGTGATTGATAAAATGACTGCCCTGATCGCTCATCAACACCTTCGGGCAGCCAAACCGAGTGACGATGTTGTCAAATAAGAAGCACGCTGTTGTTGCAGTGGTACAATCTATGACTGGTGCAGCCTCTGCCCATCTTGTCAAATAATCTGTCGCAGTGATGATGTATCTTGCACCAGTGCGCTTCCCCGGTGGGTTGATACAGCCCACGAAATCCACTACCCATTTGTCAAATGGTTGCAGTGTAACTTGAGGCTTTAATGGCATCTCATCCCTCCTAGAGGGTTTCCCAGTTCTTTGACAAACATCGCAGGTCCGCGCATAATCTGTTGCATCATTGTGAAGCATCGACCACCAAATTCCTACACAAAGCACCTTTCTGGCAGTCGCACGACCGCAGTAGTTCCCACCCGCTACTCCTACATGTGCTTCTAACAAGATCTTCCCTTGCTCATGAGACAAGACATGGCGCCTCAGTATCTCATTCAATCCCAGCTTGTATAGCTCGCCTGCAATCAGCGGGAAGTCTGCAACCTTGACCACCAACTGCTTCTTCTAACTGGTAGTAAACCCCTCCGGTGCGGTACCTGTCGCTAGGAACTTAATGATTTCTTCATAGTACCCATCAACTACTTCAACCTTAAACAGTTGTGCATCTCAAAACCCGTTGATCTGGAATTATGCGGGAACGAAACAAAAGATAGCATATACAGAGATATATTACAATAACACAGTGATACAGTAAACACATATTCTACTAAATAGCGGAAATAGAACAGACTGTAAAATACAATAGCTAAAATGGTGGTAGCTATCTCTGAGAAGAGATGTGGCCGCTATGCTCATTCATGCCAAGATGATTACAAAGAGAGGCCGAAAGGGCCTATTTATCATAAGCATGAGGGAAGGAATCCCAAAAAACCGAACCCTAGAAGATGAAGCGCCAAAAGTCATGTGGGCCCCGTTTGGGTAAGTTAGTACATCAACTTCCCGGGGTCGTAACTCTCGCATGCGATCTCCGTTTGGGGCGTACAATAGCTCGTTGGAAAGATTTATTCAATGACTAAAAAAAGATATTGCAAATCTCGATTCCGGCACGCGGGTGATGACAGGCACGCAGTGCTTGTATTTGCCCGAGAATTCGACGTCGAAAAAATGTCGTTTAGGGCCTCAAAATGGCTCCGGAAGTTCAGGACTCGAAAACTGCTAAAAATAGTAAATTCCCAAAATTGCTAGAAGACTGTTTTGAGCCAGTCGGAAGAGTTGGGTCGCCACCGATATCCACCTAGATCAATCCTCCATCCTTAGGAAGTAATGGTCTCCATTGCGTTAAATCCCTTATCATATGTCGCACTGTGTGCTGAGTTGAGCTTCCAGTGCGGCGTTTGCGGAAGTGAAAAGCAGCCTTACTTTGACATATGCAGAGGGTTGTAATTGTTGGAGGCGCTGGAACTGTTCAACAGTTTTGGTTTTTGTGGTATCGTTGGTCGACACCGATGTGGATGGTTTCTTTTTGGAGGAGCACCTTGAATGCGTGGCCTTGCACTCTAGAGGTACCCAAATAGGCGATGCTGCACTGAATTTGTATTTTTCCTGTTTCTGCTGAGTAGAGGGATAATGTGCAGAGGTTGTGGATGTCTCTGCAATCTGATGTTCACCTCTAGTGGAAATTGTGAATAGGGAAAATTTCCCAGTGTGGGAGATTATCTTCCTGCCCTGCTGGGTTGGGGTAGGTGCAACTATCTCTGGTATCCGATAGAGTTTTCCTCCCAAAGTGACAATGACATTGCAAGGTCATGATTCATATACAGCATGACGCTTGCACATATATGGTTGTCCTAAAATAACATCGCATACTTCAAGTGGGGCCACATCACACAATACCTCATGTTTGAAGGTCTTGATGCCGTATGGTAGGCGACATTGGTGACTGACGCGGATCCCTCGTCCTTGGCTCAGCCATCCAATGGTGTATGGTTGTGGGTGTGGTGTTATTGGTAGCTCCAATTTCTTAATGACTTCTGTCGAGATCGAGTTCTTTTGGTTGCCGCTGTCCACAACAAAATGTAGGGGAATTCCCTTCACCCACATCTGTGAATGGAAAAGGCGCTCCTCTGCCTCCGACTCTTCAGGTTCCTCTGGTTGAATTTGTGTGGTGGAAACAACCGCACTGGGTTCTGCATCAATGATCTGCTTCCCTTTTCGCGCGGTTGTGAAATTAGGTTCTGAGTCAGAATCGGAACTGGGATCTGATTCCGAAGACTTGATCTCAGCCACCAATGACTGTTTTGAGCGACTTTCATCAGTGTTGTGCCAGGGGCTTTTGTGGAAATCGCACCACTTCCCGGTGTCCTTCTTTGTCTTTTCGCTACCCTTCTTTGCTTGTGGTTGGGACTGGTTGTCATTTCACTGCACCGTGCTCCGCGAGCCAGAGTTTCCCTTGCCCCGCTTCTGCGCAGGTCCGAAGTCACGCTTGTTCTTCTGCTGAAATTTTTGCTCAATTTTGACAACATATCGATAGGCGGATCAGAGTGAAGACATTTCCAGGAAATCCATCTTTGTTCGTATGTACCGGTGTAGGCCACTGCGATATTTCAGTACCATGTGTCACTCAGAGTCCTTGATACCTAGCTTTGTACGCAAGGTATGAAATTTGTTGGTGTGCTCCGACACCATTTGGTCCCTCTCTTGGTGCAGAATGGCCTGTTTTGTGTACTGGTCATCATAGTTTCCAACAGGGTAATATTGTTCCTTGATGGCATCTATAAAAGAGGCCCAAGTAGGATTGGTATATTCAAACAATCCAACTCGTCTGATGCGTTTTGCTTACAATAAGGTTCCCACCAACGTTTGATATGGGGGACGGCCTTGAGGAGCGCAAAGAGGATCTTTTCCCTATCGGAAAATTTGTGGACAGGGAAATACCCTTCCAGTAGATTCAACCATTTATCTAGGGCATCGGCATTGATCTACCCTTCAAATAAAGGGATATCAAAATTAACTTGTACCTTGAAAGGAGTCGCATCTCCGAAACGACTGCTCGTTGAAGGTGTATCCATCGGCATGCGTCGAACGATTTGGGCGAAATTGTCCATCATCTCGTTCCTCTATCACACGAGAGATTCCTCGAGCAACAACTTGATAGGATCCACTACTCCATCGTCTCTCTTTTCTTCCACCATGGGAGGCCGTTTGGGGCGGCGAGAGTGGTCTTCCCCAAGTGAAACTAGTTCGAGACCCAACTCTCTGTATCCTGACCTCATCGGGGACATGCACCGAGAAACAATCAAAGAGCAGACTGCTCTGATACCACTGATCCGGATTTATGCGGGGACGAAACAAAAGATAGCATATACAGAGATATATTGCAATAACACAGTGATACAGTAAACACATATTCTATTAAATAGTGGAAATAGAACAGACTGTAAAATACAATAGCTAGAATGGTGGTAAATATCTCTGAGAAGAGATGTGGCTGCTATGCTCATTCGTGCCAAGATGATTACAAAGAGAGCCCGAAGGGCCTATTTATCATAAGCATGAGGGAAGGAATCCCAAAAACCTAACCCTAGAAGATGAAGCGCCAAAAGTCATGTGGGCCCCGTTTGGGTAAGTTAGTACATCAACTTCCCGGGGTCGTAACTCTCGCATGCGATCTCCGTTTGGGGCATACAATAGCTCGTTGGAAAGATTTATTCAATGAATAAAAGAAGATATTTCAAATCTCGGTTCCAGCACGCGAGTAAGGACAGGCGCGCAGGTACTTGTATTTGCCCAAGAATTCGACGTCGAAAAAACGTCATTTAGGGCCTCAAATGGCTCCGGAAGTTCAGGACCCGAAAAACTGCTAAAAATAGTAAATTCCCAAAATTGCTAGAAGACTGTTTTGAGCCAGTCGGAAGAGGTGGGTCGCCACTGATATCCACCTGGATCAATCCTCCATCCTTAGGAAGAAATGGTCTCCATTGCGTCAAATCCCTTATCATATGTCGCACTGTGTGCTGAGTTGAGCTCCAGGTGCGGCGTTTGCGGAAGTGAAAAGGTTGCCTTACTTTGACATCTGTAGAGGGTTTTAATTGTTGGAGGCACTGGAACTGTTCAACAGTTTTGGTTTCCATGGTATCGTTGGTCGACACCGATGTGGATGGTTTCTTTTTGGAGGAGTACCTTGAATGTGTGGCCTTGCACTGTAGAGGTACCCAAATAGGCGATGCTGCACTGACTTTGATTTTTTCCTATTTCTTCGGAGTAGAGGGATAATGTGCAGAGGTTGTGGATGTCTCTGCGATCTGATATTCACCTCTAGATGAAATTGTGAATAGGGAAAATTTCACAGTGTGGGAGATTATCTTCCTGCCCCACTAGGTTGGGGTAGGTGCAACTATCTCTGGTATCCGATAGAGTTTTCCTCCCAAAGTGACAATGACACTGCGAGGTCGTGATTCATATACAGCATGACGCTTGCACATATATGGTTGTCCTAAAAGAACATCGCATACTTCAAGTGGGGAAATATCTCACAATACCTCATCTTTGAAGGGCTTGATGCCGTATGGTAGGAGACATTGGTGACTGACGCAGATCCCTCGTCCTTGGCTCAGCCATCCAATGGTGTATGGTTGTGGGTGTGGTGTTATTGGTAGCTCCAATTTCTTGATGACTTATGCTGAGATCAGGTTCTTCTGGTTGCTGCTGTCCACAAAAAAATGTATTGGAATTCCCTTCACCCACATCTGTGACTGGAAAAGGCACTCCTCTGCCTCCGACTCTTTAGGTTCCTCTGGTTGAATTTGTGAGGTGGCAAAAATGGCACTGGGTTCTGCATCAATGATCTGCTTCCCTTTTCGTGCAGCTGTGAAATTAGGTTCTGAGTCAGAATCGGAACTGGGATCTGATTCCGAAGCTTTGATCTCAGCCACCAATGACTATTTTGAGTGACATTCATCAGTGTTGTGCCAAGGGCTTTTGTGGAACTCGCACCACTTCCCGGTGTCCTTCTTTGTCTTTTCGCTACCCTTCTTCACTTGTTGTTGGGACTGGTTGTCCTTTCCCTACCCCGTGTTCCACGAGCCAGAGTTTCCCTTTCCCTGCTTCTGCGTAGGTCCTAAGTCACGCTTGTTCTTTTGCTGAAATTTCTGCTCAATTTTGACAGCATATCGATAGGCGGATCCGAGTGAAGAGATTTCCAGGAAATCCATCTCTATTCGTATGTACCGGTGTATGCCACTGCAATATTTCAGTACCAGGTGTCGCTCAGAGTCCTTGATACCTTGCTTTGTGCGCAAGGTATGAAATTTGTTGGTGTGCTCCGACACCGTTTGGTCCCTTTCTTGGTGCAGAATGGCCCGTTTTGTGTATTGGTCATCATAGTTTCCAACAGGGTAATATTGTTCCTTGACGACATCTATAAAAGAGGCCCAAGTGGGATTGGTATATTCAAACAATCCAGACTCATCTAATGCGTTTTACTCATAATAAGTTTCCCACCAATGTTTAACATGGGGGACGGCCTTGAGGAGTGCAAAGATGATCTTTTCCCTGTCGAAAAATTTGTGGACAGAAAAATACCCTTCCAGTAGATTCAACCATTTATCTAGGGCATAGGCATCGATCTGTCCTTCAAATAAAGGGATATCAAAAGTAACTTGTACCTTGAAAGGAGTCGCATCTCCGAAACGACTGCTCGTTGAAGGTGTATCCGTCGGCATGCGTCGAAGGATTTGGGAAACATTATCCATCATCTCGTTCCTCTCTTGCACGAGAGATTCCTTGAGCAACAACTTGATAGGATCCACTGCTCCGTCATGTCTCTTTTCTTCCGCCATGGGAGGTCGTCTGGGGCGGCGAGAGTGGTCTTCCCCAAGTGAAACTAGTTCGAGGCCCAACTCTCTGTATCCTGACCTCGTCAGGGACATGCACCGAGAAACAATCAAAGAGCAGACCGCTCTGATACAACTGATCCGGATTTATGCGGGAACGAAACAAAAGATAACATATACAGAGATATATTGCAATAACACAGTGATACAGTAAACACATATTCTATTAAATAGCGGAAATAGAACATATTGTAAAATACAATAGCTAGAATGGTGGTAGCTATCTCTGAGAAGAGATGTGGCCGCTATGCTCATTCGTGCCAAGATGATTACAAAGAGAGGCCGAAAGGGCCTATTTATCATAAGCATGAGGGAAGCAATCCCAAAAACCTAAACCTAGAAGATGAAGCGCCAAAAGTCATGTGGGCCCCGTTTGGGTAAGTTAGTACATCAACTTCCCGGGGTCGTAACTCTCGCATGCGATCTCCGTTTGGGGCATACAATAGCTCGTTGGAAAGATTTATTCAATGACCACAATAAGATATCACAAATTTGGGTTTCGGTACGCAACAAATGACAGGCGTGCAATACTTGTATTTTCCCGAGAATTCGACGCCGAAAAAACGTCGTTTAGGGCCTCAAAATGGCTCCAGAAGCTGAGGACCTGAAAAAATTCTAAAAATAGTAAATTCCAAAAATTGCCAGAAGACTGTTTTGAGCTAGTCGGAAGAGGTGGGTCACCACCGATATCCACCTGGATCAATCCTCCATCCTTAGGAAGCAATGGTATCCATTACGTAAAAATCCCTTATCATATGTCGCACTGTGTGCTGAGTTGAGCTCCCGGTGCGTCGTTTGCGGAAGTTAAAAGGTTGCCTTACTTTGACATCTGCAGAGGGTTGTAATTGTTGGAGGCACTGGAACTGTTCAACAGTTTTGGTTTCCGTGGTATCGTTGGTCGACACCGATTTGGATGGTTTCTTTTTGGAGGAGGACCTTTAATGCGTGGCCTTGCACTGTAGAGTTACCCCAATAGGCGATGCTGCACTAAATTTGAGTTTTTCCTGTTTCTGCTGAGTAGAGGGATAATGTGCAGAGATTGTGGATGTCTCTGCGATCTAATGTTCACCTCTAGTGGAAATTGTGAATATGGTAAATTTCCCAATGTGGGAGATTATCTTCTTGCCCCACTGGGTTGGGGTAGGTGTACCTATCTCTGGTATCCGATAGAGTTTTCCTCCCAAAGTGACAATGACACTGCGAGGTCATGATTCATATACAACATGACGCTTCCACATATATGGCTATCCTAAAAGAACTTCGCATACTTCAAGTGGGGCCACATCACACAATACCTCATCTTTGAAGGGCTTGATGCCGTATGGTAGGCGACATTGGCAATTGACACGGATCCCTCGTCTTTGGCTCAACCATCCAATGGTGTATGGTTGTGGGTGTGGTGTTATTGGTAGCTCCAATTTCTTGATGACTTCTGCTGAGATCAGGTTCTTCTGGTTGCCGCTGTCCACAACAAAATGTAGGGGAATTCCCTTCACCCACATCTGTGAGTGGAAAAGGCGCTCCTCTTCCTCCAACTCTTCAGGTTCCTCTGTTTGAAATTGTGTGGTGGCAACAACAGCACTGGGTTCTGCATCAATGATCTACTTCCCTTTTCGCGCAGCTATGAAATTAGGTTCTGAGTTAGAATCGGAACTGGGATCTGATTCTGAAGCTTTGATCTCAGCCACCAATGACTGTTTTTAGTGACATTCATCAGTGTTGTGCCAGAGGATTTTCTCTTTTTGCTACCCTTCTTCGCTTGTGGTTGGGACTGGTTGTCCTTTCCCTGCCCCGTGTTCCGCGAGCCAGAATTTCCCTTGCCCTACTTCTGCGAAGGTCCGATGTCACGCTTGTTCTTTTGCTGAAATTTCTGCTCAATTTTGACAGCATATCGATAGGCGGATCGGAGTGAAGATATTTCCAGGAAATCCATCTGTGTTCGTATGTACCAGTGTAGGCCATTGCGATATTTTAGTACCAGGTGTCACTCGGAGTCCTTGATACCTAGCTTGTGCGCAAGGTATGAAATTTGTTGCTGTGCTCTGACACCGTTTGGTCCCTCTCTTGGTGCAGAATGGCCTGTTTTGTGTACTGGTTATCATAGTTTCCAAAAGGGTAATATTGTTCCTTGTCGACATCTATAAAAGAGGCCCAAGTGGGATTGGTATATTCAAACAATCCAAACTCGTCTGATGCGTTTTGCTCACAATAAGTTTCCCACCAATGTTTGACATGGGGGACGGCCCTGAGGTCCAGCGCAAAGATGATCTTTTCCTTGTCGAAAAATTTGTGGACAGGGAAATACCCTTCCAGTAGATTCAACCATTTATCTAGGGGCATTGGCATCGATCTGGCCTTCAAATAAAGGGATATCAAAATTAACTTGTACCTTGAAAAGAGTCTCATCTCCGAAACGACTACTCGTTGAAGGTGTGTCCGTCAGCATGCGTCGAAGGATTTGGGCGAAATTATCCATCATCTCGTTCCTCTGTCACAAGAGAGCTTCCTCGAGCAACAACTTGATAGGATCCACTGCTCCATCGTCTCTCTTTTCTTCCGCCATGGGAGGTCATTTGGGGCGGCGAGCGTGGTCTTCCCCAAGTGAAACTAGTTCGAGGCCCAACTCTCTGTATCCTGACCTTGTCGGGGACATGCACCAAGAAACAATCAAAGAGCAGACCGCTCTGATACCACTGATCCGGATTTATGCAGGAATGAAGCAAAAGATAGCATATACAGAGATATATTGCAATAACACAGTGATACAGTAAACACATATTCTATTAAATAGCGGAAATAGAATAGACTGTAAAATACAATAGCTAGAATGGTGGTAGCCATCTTTGAGAAGAGATGTGGCTGCTATGCTCATTCGTGCCAAGATGATTACAAAGAGAGGCCGAAAGGGCCTATTTATCATAAGCATGAGGGAAGCAGTACCAAAAACCTAACCCTAGAAGATGAAGCGCCAAAAGTCACGTTGGCCCCGTTTGGGTAAGTTAGTACATCAACTTCCTGGGGTTGTAACTCTCGCATGTGATCTACGTTTGGGGCATACAATAGCTTGTTGGAAAGATTTATTCAATGACTACAAAAAGATATCGTAAATCTCAGTTCTGGCATGCGTATGATGACAGGCGTGCAGTACTTGTATTTGCCCGAGAATTCGACACCGAAAAAATGTCGTTTAGGGCCTCAAAATGGCTCCGCAAGTTCACGACTCGAAAAACTGCTAAAAATAGTAAATTCCCAAAATTGCCAGATGACTGTTTTGAGCCAGTCGGAAGAGGTGGGTCGCAACCGATATCCACCTGGATCAATCCTCCATCCTTAGGAAGCAATGGTCTCCATTGCGTCCAATCCCTTATCATATGTCGCATTGTGTGCTGAGTTGAGCTCCTGGTGCGGCGTTTGCGGAAGTGAAAAGGCTGCCATACTTTGACATTTGCAGAGGGTTGTAATTGTGGGAGGTGCTGGAACTGTTCAACAGTTTTGGTTTCCATGGTATCGTTGGTCGACACCGATGTGGATGGTTTCTTTTTGTAGGAGCACCTTGAATGCGTGGCCTTGCACTGTAGAGGTACCCAAATAGGCGATGCTGCATTGACTTTGTGTTTTTCCTGTTTCTGCTATGTAGAGGGATAATGTGCAGAGGTTGTGGATGTCTCTGTTATCTGATGTTCATGTCTCGTGGAAATTGTGAATAGGGAAAATTACCCAGTGTAGGAGATTATCTTCCTGTGCCACTGGGTTGGGGTAGGTGCAACTATCTCTGGTATCCGATAGAGTTTTCCTCCCAAAGTGACAATGACACTGCGAATTCGTGATTCATATACAGCATGACGCTTCCACATATATGGTTGTCCTAAAAGATCATCGCATACTTCAAGTGGGGCCACATCACACAATACCTCATGTTTGAAGGGCTTGATGCAGTATGGTAGGCGACATTGGTGACTGACGTGGATCCCTCGTCCTTGGCTAAGCCATTCAATGGTGTATGGTTGTGGGTGTGGTGTTATTGGTAGCTCCAATTTCTTGATGACTTCTGCTGAGATCAGGTTCTTCTTGTTTCCGCTGTCCACAACAAAATGTAGGGGAATTCCCTTCACCCACATATGTGAGTGGAAAATGCGCTCCTCTTCCTCCGACTCTTCAGGTTCCTCTGGTTGAATTTGTGTGGTGGAAACAACCGCACTGGGTTCTACATCAATGATCTGCTTCCCTTTTCGCGTGGCTGTGAAATTAGGTTCTGAGTCAGAATCGGAAATGGGATCTGATTCCGAAGCTTTGATCTCAGCCACCAATGACTGTTTTGAGCGACATTCATCAGTGTTGTGCCAGGGGATTTTGTGGAACTCGCACCACTTCCTGGTGTCCTTCTTTTTATTTTTGCTACCCTTCTTCGCTTGAGGTTGGGATTGGTTGTCCTTTCCCTGCCCCGTGTTCTGCGAGCCAGAGTTTCCCTTGCCCTGCTTGTGCACAGGTTCGAAGTCAAGCTTGTTCTTTTGCTGAAATTTTTCCTCAATTTTGAGAGCATATCAATAGGAGGATCCGAGTGAAGAGATTTCCAGGAAATCCATCTATGTTCGTATGTACCTGTGTAGTCCACTGCGATATTTCAGTACCAGGTGTCGCTCGGAGTCCTTGATACCTAGCTTTGTGCACAAGGTATGAAATTTGGTGGTTTGCTCCGACACCATTTGGTCCATCTCTTGGTGCAAAATGGCCCGTTTTGTGTACTGGTCATCATACTTTCCAACAGGGTAATATTGTTCCTTGACGGCATTTATAAAAGAGGCCCAAGTGGGATTGGTATATTCAAACAATCCAGACTCATCTGATGCGTTTTGCTCACAATAAGTTTCCCACCAATGTTTGACATGGGGGACGGCCTCGAGGAGCGCAAAGATGATCTTTTCCCTGTCGAAAAATTTGTGGACAGGGAAATACCCTTCCAGTAGATTCAACCATTTATCTAGGGTATCATAATCGATCTGGCCTTCAAATAAAGGGATATAAAAATTAACTTGTACCTTGAAAGGAGTCGCATCTCCGAAACGACTGATCGTTGCAGGTGTATCCATCAGCATGCGTCGAACGATTTGGGCGAAATTATCAATCATCTCGTTCCTCTGTCGCATGAGAGCTTCCTCGAGCAAAAACTTGATAGGATCCACTGCTCCGTCGTCTCTCTTTTCTTCTGCCATGGGAGACCGTTTGGGGCGGCAAGAGTGGTCTTCCCCAAGTGAAACTAGTTCGAGGCCCAACTCTCTGTATCCTGACCTCGTCGGGGACATGCACCGAGAAACAATCAAAGAGCAGACCGCTCTGATAACACTGATATGGATTTATGCGGGAAGGAAACAAAAGATAGCATATACAAAGATATATTGCAATAACATAGTGATACAATAAACACATATTCCATTAAATAACGGAAATAGAACATACTATAAAATACAATAGCTAGAATGGTGGTAGCCATCTCTGAGAAGAGATGTGGCCGCTATGCTCATTAGTGCCAAGATTATTACAAAGAGATGTGGAAATGGCCTATTTATCATAATCATGAGGAAACGAATCCCAAAACTTTAACCCTAGAAGATGTCCTTATTTCTCTTTTTGCTACCCTTCTTCGCTTGTGGTTGGGACTGGTTGTCCTTTCCCTGCCCCGTGTTCCGCGAACCAGAATTTCCCTTGCCCTACTTCTGCGAAGGTCCGATGTCACGCTTGTTCTTTTGCTGAAATAAGGATAATGTGCAAAGGCTTTGGATGTCTCTGCGATCTGATGTTCGCCTCTAGTGGAAATTGTGAATAAGGAAAATTTCCTAGTGTGGGATATTATCCTCCTGCCCCACTGGGTTGGGGTAGGTGCAACTATCTCTGGTATCCGATAGAGTTTTCCTCCAAAAATGACAATGACACTGCGACGTCGTGATTCATATATAGCATGATGCTTCCACATATATGGCTGCCCTAAAAGAACATCGCATACTTCAAGTGGGGCCACATCACACAAAACCTCATCTTTGAAGGGCTTGATGCTGTATGGTAGGAAACATTGGTGATTGACGCGGATCCCTCGTCCTTGGCTAAGCCATCAAATGGTGTATAGTTGTGGGTGTGTTGTTATTGGTAGCTCTAGTTTCTTGATGAATTTTACTGAGATTAGGTTCTTATGGTTGCCGTTGTCCATAACAAAATGTATTGGAATTCCCTTCACCCACATCTGTGAGTGGAAAAGGCGCTCCTCTGCAGAATGGCCCATTTTATGTACTGGTCATCATAGTTTCCAACAGGGTAATATTGTTCCTTGACGGCATCTATAAAAGAGGCCCAAGTGGGATTGGTATATTCAAACAATCTAGACTCGTCTGATGCGTTTTGCTCACAATAAGTTTCCCACCAATGTTTCACATGGGGGACGCCCTTGAGGAGCGCAAAGATGATCTTTTCCCTATCGAAAAATTTGTGGACAGGGAAATACCCTTCCAGTAGATTCAAGAAATACCCTTCCAGTAGATTCCCAAGAGTGGGAAGAGTGGTCTTCCTCAAGTGAAACTACTTCGAGGCCCAACTCTCTGTATCCTGACCTCGTCGGGGACATGCACCGAGAAACAATCAAAGAGCAGACCGCTCTGATAACACTGATATGGATTTATGCGGGAAGGAAACAAAAGATAGCATATACAAAGATATATTGCAATAACATAGTGATACAATAAACACATATTCCATTAAATAACGGAAATAGAACATACTATAAAATACAATAGCTAGAATGGTGGTAGCCATCTCTGAGAAGAGATGTGGCCGCTATGCTCATTCGTGCCAAGATGATTACAAAGAGAGGCCGAATGGGCCTATTTATCATAAGCATGAGGGAAGGAATCCCAAAAACCTAACCCTAGAAGATGAAGCACCAAAAGTCATGTGGGCCCCATTTGGGTAAGTTGGTACATCAACTTCCCGGGGTCGTAACTCTCGCATGTGATCTCAGTTTGGGGCGTACAATAGCTCATTGGAAATATTTATTAAATGACTACACAAAGATATCGCAAATCTCAGTTTTGGCACACGATAAAACACAAGCGTTCAATACTTGTATTTAATCGAGAATTCGATGTCGAAAAAACGTCGTTTAGGGCCTCAAAATGGCTCTGAAAGTTCAAGACCCGAAAAACTGCTAAAAATAGTAAATTCCCAAAATTCCCAGAAGACTGTTTTGAGCTAGTCGAAGAGGTGGGTCGCAACTGATATCCACCTAGATCAATCCTCCATCCTTAGGAAGCAATGGTCTCCATTGCGTCAAATTCCTTATCATATGTCGCACTGTGTGCTGAGTTGAGCTCCTGGTGCGGCATTTGCAGAAGTGAAAAGGCTGCCTTACTTTGACATCTGCAGAGGGTTGCAATTGTTGGAGGCACTAGAACTGTTCAACAGTTTTGGTTTCCGTGGTATCGTTGTTCGACAACGATGTGGATGGTTTCTTTTTGGAGGAGCACATTGAATGCGTGGCCTTGCACTGTAGAGGTACCCAAATAGGCGATGCTTCACTAACTTTGTGTTTTTCCTGTTTCTGCTGAGTAGAGGGATAATGTGCAGAGGTTGTGGATGTCTCTGCGATTTGATGTTCACGTCTAGTGGAAATTGTGAGTAGAGAAAATTTCCCAGTGTGGGAGATTATCTTCCTGCCCCCGCTAGGTTGGGGTAGGTGCAACTATCTCTGGTATCCGATAGAGTTTTCCTCCCAAAGTGACAATGACACTGCGAGGTCGTGATTCATATACAGCATGACGCTTCCACATATATGGTTGTCCTAAAAGAACATCGCATACTTCAAGTGGGGCCACATCACACAATACCTCATCTTTGAGGGGCTTGATGCCGTATGGTAGGCGACATTGGTGACTGACGCGGATCCCTCGTCCTTGGCTAAGCCATCAAATGGTGTATAGTTGTGGGTGTGTTGTTATTGGTAGCTCCAGTTTCTTGATGAATTTTACTGAGATCGGGTTCTTATGGTTTCCGTTGTCCATAAAAAAATGTATTGGAATTCCCTTCACCCACATCTGTGAGTGGAAAAGGCGCTCCTCTGCCTCTGACTCTTCAGGTTCCTCTAGTTAAATCTGTGTGGTGGCAACAACGCCACTGGGTTCTGCATCAATGATCTGCTTCCCTTTTCGCGTGGCTATGAAATTAGGTTCTGAGTCAGAAGCGGAACTGGGATCTGATTCTGAAGCTTTGATCTCAGCCACCAATGACTGTTTTGAGCGACATTCATCAGTGTTGTGCCAGGGGCTTTTGTGGAACTCGCACCACTTCCCGGTGTCCTTCTTTGTCTTTTCGCTACCCTTCTTTACTTGTGGTTGGGACTAGTTGTCCTTTCCCTGCCCCGTGTTTTGCGAGCCAGAGTTTACCTTGCCCTGCTTCTACATAGCTCCGAAGTCACGCTTATTCTTTCACTCAAATTTCTGCTCAATTTTGACAGCATATCGATAGGCAGATCCGAGTGAAGAGATTTCTAAGAAATCCATCTCTGTTCGTATGTACCGGTGTAGGCCACTGCGATATTTCAGTACCAAGTGTCGCTCGGAGTCCTTGATACCTAGCTTTGTGTGCAAGGTATGAAATTTGTTGGTGTGCTCCGACACCGTTTGGTCCCTCTCTTGGTGTAGAATGGCCTGTTTTGTGTACTGGTCATCATAGTTTCCAACAGGGTAATATTGTTCCTTGATGGCATCTATAAAAGAGGCCCATGTGGGATTGGTATATTCAAACAATCCAACTCGTCTGATGCGTTTTGCTTACAATAAGGTTCCCACCAACGTTTGATATGGGGGACGGCCTTGAGGAGCGCAAAGAGGATCTTTTCCCTATCGGAAAATTTGTGGACAAGGAAATACCCTTCCAGTAGATTCAACCATTTATCTAGGGCATCGACATCGATCTGTCCTTCAAATAAAGGGATATCAAAATTAACTTGTACCTTGAAAGGAGTTGCATCTCCGAAACGACTGCTCGTTGAAGGTGTATCCGTCGGCATGCGTCGAACGATTTGGGCGAAATTGTCCATCATCTCATTCCTCTATCACACGAGATCTTCCTCGAGCAACAACTTGATAGGATCCACTGCTCCATCGTCTCTCTTTTCTTCCACCATGGGAGGCCGTTTGGGGCGGCGAGAGTAGTCTTCCCCAAGTGAAACTAGTTCGAGGCCCAACTCTATGTATCCTGACGTCGTCGGGGACATGCACCGAGAAACAATCAAAGAGCAGACCGCTCTGATACCACTGATCTAGATTTATGCGGTAACGAAACAAAAGATAGCATATAAAGAGATATATTGCAATAACACAGTGATACAGTAAACACATATTCTATTAAATAGCGAAAATAGAACATACTGTAAAATACAATAGCTAGAATGGTGGTAGCCATCTCTGAGAAGAGATGTGGCTGATATGCTCATTCGTGCCAAGATGATTACAAAGAGAGGCCAAAAGGGCCCATTTATCATGAGCATGAGGGAAGGAATCACAAAACCCTAACCCTAGAAGATGAAGCGCCAAAAGTCATGTGGGCCCCGTTTGGGTTAGTACACCAACTTCCCGAGGTCTTAACTCTCGCATGCGATCTCCGTTTGGGGCGTACAATAGCTCGTTGGAAAGATTTATTCAATGAATACAAAAAGATATCGCAAATCTTAGATCCATCATGTGAGAAAATACAGTGGCGCAGTACTTATATTTTCCCGAGAATTCGACGCCGAAAAAACGTCGTTTAGGGCCTCAATATGGCTCTGAAAGTTCAGGACTCGAAAAACTACTAAAAATTGTAACTTGGAAAAATTGCCAAAAGACTATTTTGAGGCAGTAGGAAGAGGTGGGTCACCACCGATATCCACCTGGATCAATCCTCCATCCTTAGGAAGTAATGGTCTCCATTGCGTCAAATCCCTTATCATCTATCGCACTGTGTGCTGAGTTGAGCTCCTGGTACGACGTTTACGGAAGTGAAAAGGATGCCTTACTTTGACATCTGTAAAGGGTTGTAATTGTTGGAGGCGTTGGAACTGTTCAACAGTTTTTGTTTTCGCGGTATCGTTGGTGGACACCGATGTGGATTGTTTCTTTTTGGAGGAGCACCTGGAATGCGTGGCCTTGCACTGTAGAGGTACCCAAATAGGCGATGCTGAACTGACTTTGTGTTTTTCCTATTTCAATTGAGTAGATGGATAATGTGCAGAGGTTGTGGATGTCTCTGCGATCTGATGTTCACCTCTATTGGAAATTGTGAATAGGGAAAATTTCCCAGTGTGGGAGATTAGCTTTCTGCCCCGCTGGTTTGGGGTAGGTGCAACTATCTCTGGTATCCAATAGAGTTTTTCTCCCAAAGTGACAATGGCACTGCGAGGTCATGATTCATCTACAACATGACGCTTCCACATATATGGCTGTCCTAAAAGAACATCGCATACTTCAAGTGGGGCCACATCACACAATACCTCATCTTTGAAGGGCTTGATGCCGTATGGTAGGTGACATTGGTGACTGATGCGGATCCCTCGTCCTTGGATCAACCATCTAATGGTGTATGGTTGTGGGTGTGGTGTTATTGGTAGCTCCAATTTCTTGATGACTTCTGTTGAGATGATCCATCTAATGATGTATGGTTGTGGGTGTGGTGTTATTGGTAGCTCCAATTTCTTGATGACTTCTGTTGAGATGATCCATCTAATGGTGTATGGTTGTGGGTGTGGTGTTATTGGTAGCTCCAATTTCTTGATGACTTCTATTGAGATGAGGTTCTTCTGGTTGCCGCTATCCACAAAAAATGTAGAGGAATTCCCTTCACCCACAACTGTGAATTGAAAAGGCGCTCCTCTGCCTCCAACTCTTAAGGTTCCTTTGGTTGACTCTATGTGCTGGAAACAACGGCACTAGGTTCTGCATCAATTTTCTGCTTCCCTTTTCGCGTAGCTGTGAAATTAGGTTCTGATTCAGAATCAGAATTGGGATTTGATTCCAAAGCTTTGATCTCAGCCACCAATGACTGTTTTGAGCGGCATTCATCAGTGTTGTGCCAGGGGCTTTTGTGGAACTCGCACCACTTCCATGTGTCCTTCTTTGTCTTTTCGCTACCCTTCTTCGCTTGTGGTTGGGACTGGTTGTCCATTCCCTGCCCCGTGTTCTGCAAGCCAGAGTTTCCCTTTCCCTGCTTTTGCGCAGGTCCGAAGTCGCACTTGTTCTTTTGCTGAAATTTGTGCTCAATTTTGACAACATATTGATAAGCGGATCCAAGTGAAGATATTTCCAGGAAATCCATCTTTGTTCGTATGTACCGGTGTAAGCCACTGCGATATTTCAGTACCGGGTGTCGCTCGGAGTCCTTGATACCTAGCACTGTGCGCAAGGTATGAAATTCGTTAGTGGTCTCCGACACCGTTTGGTCCCTCTCTTGGTGCAGAATGGCCCGTTTTGTGTACTGGTCATCATAGTTTTTTAACAGGGTAATAATGTTCCTTGATGGTATCTATAAAAGAGGCCCAAGTGGGATTGGTATATTCAAACAATCACGACTTGTCTGATGTGTTTTGCTCACAATAAGTTTCCACCAATGTTTGACATGGGGGATGACCTTGAGGAGCGCAAAGATGATCTTTTCCCTGTCGAAAAATTTGTGGATAGGGAAATACCCTTCCAGTAGATTCAACCATTTATCTACGGCATCGGCATCGATCTGGCCTTCAAATAAAGGGATATCAAAATTAACTTGTACCTTGAAAGGAGTCGCATCTTTGAAACGACTGCTCGTTGAAAGTGTATACGTCAGCATGCGTTGAACAATTTGGGCGAAATTATCCATCATCTCGTTCCTCTGTCGCACGAGAGATTCCTCGAGCAACAACCTGATAGGATCCACTGCTCTGCCATCTCTCTTTTCTTCCGCCATCGGAGGCAGTTTGGGGTAGCAAGAGTGGTCTTCCCCAATTGAAAATAGTTCAAGGCCCAACTCTCTGTATCCTGACCTCGTCGGGGACATGCACCGAGAAACAATCAAAGAGCAGACCGCTCTGATACCACTGATCCGGATTTATGCAGGAACGAAACAAAAGATAGCATATACAGAGATATATTGCAATAACATAGTGATACAGTAAACACATATTCTATTAAATAGCGGAAATAAAACATACTGTAAAATACAATAGCTAGAATGGTGGTAGCCATCTCTGAGAAGAGAAGTGGTCGCTATGCTCATTCGTGCCAAGATGATTACAAAGAGAGGCCGAAATGGCCTATTTATTATAAGCATGAGGGAAGGAATCCCAAAACCCTAACCCTAGAAGATGAAGTGCCAAAAGTCATGTGGGCCCCGTTTGGGTAAGTTAGTACATCAACTTACCGGTGCCGTAACTCTCGCATGCGATCTCCGTTTGGGGCGTACAATAGCTTGTTGGAAAGATTTATTCAATGACTACAAAAAGATATTGCAAATCTCGGTTCTAGCACGCGTTGATTAATAGGTGCGTAGTAGTTATATTTGCACGAGAATACGACGCCGAAAAAAACGTTGTTTAGGGCCTCAAAATGGCTCTGGAAGTTCAGGACCCGAAAAACTGCTAAAAATAGTAAATTGCCAAAATTACCGGAATATTGTTTTGAGCCAATCGGAAGAGGTGAGTCGCCACCGATACCCACCTGGATCAATCCTCCATCCTTAGGAAGCAATGGTCTCCATTGCGTCAAATCCCTTATCATATGTCGCAATGTGTGCTGAGTTGAGCTCCTGGTGCGGCGTTTGCAGAAGTGAAAAGGCTGCCTTCCTTTGACATCTGCAAAGGGTTGTAATTGTTGGAGGTGCTGGAACTGTTCAACAATTTTGGTTTCCATGGTATCGTTGGTCGACACCGATGTGGATGGTTTCTTTTTGGAGGAGCACCTTGAATGCGTGGCCTTGCACTGTAGAGGTACCCAAATAGGCGATGTTGCACTGACTTTGTGTTTTTCCTATTTCTACTGAGTAGAGGGATAATGTGCAAAGGTTGTGGATGTCTCTGCGATCTGATGTTCACCACTAGTGGAAACTGTGAATAGGGAAAATTTTCCAGTGTTGGAGATTATCTTCCTGCCCCGCTTGGTTGGGGTAGTATCTCTTCTATCCGATAGACTTTTCCTTCCAAAGTGAGAATGACACGACGAGGTCGTGATTCATATACAACATGACGCTTCCACATATATGGTTTTCCTAAAAGAACATCGCACACTTCAAGTGGGGCCACATCACACAATACCTCATCTTTGACGAGCTTGATGCCATATGGTAAGCGACATTGGTGACTGACGCGGATCCCTCGTCCTTGGCTCAGCCATCCAATGGTGTATGGTTGTGGGTGTGGTGTTATTGGTAGCTCCAATTTCTTGATGACTTCTCCTAAGATTAGGTTCTTCTGGTTTCCACCATCCACAACAAAATGTAGGTGAATTCCCTTCACCCACATCTGTGAATGGAAAAGGCACTCCTCTGCCTTCGACTCTTCAGGTTCCTCTGGTTGAATCTGTGTGGTGGCAACAATGGCACTGGGTTCTGCATCAATGATCTGCTTCACTTTTCGCGTGGCTATGAAATTAGGTTCTGAGTCAGAATCGGAACTAGGATCTGATTCTGAAGCTTTGATCTCAGCCACCAATGACTGTTTTGAGCGACATTCATCAGTGTTGTTCCATGGGATTTTGTGGAAATCGCACCACTTCCCAGTGTCCTTCTTTGTCTTTTCGCTACGCTTCTTCGCTTGTGGTTGGGACTGGTTGTCCATTCCCTTCCCCGTGTTCTGCGAGCCAGATTTTCCCTTCTCCTGCTTTTGCGCAGGTCCGAAGTCATGCTTATTCTTTTGCTGAAATTTCTGCTCAATTTTGAGAACATATCGATAGGCAGATCTAAGTGAAGATATTTCCAGGAAATCCATCTATGTTCGTATGTACCGGTGTAGGCCATTGCGATATTTTAGTACCAGGTGTCGCTCACAGTCTTTGATACCTAGCTTTGTGCGCAAGGTATGAAATTTGTTGGTGTGCTCTTACACCGTTTGGTCCCTCTCTTGGTGTAGAATGGCCCGTTTTGTGTACTGGTCATCATAGTTTCCAACAGGGTAAAATTGTTCCTTGAAAGCATCTATAAAAGAGGCCCAAGTGGGATTGGTATATTCAAACAATCCAGACTCGTCTGATTTGTTTTGCTCACAATAAGTTTCCCACCAATGTTTGACATGGGGGACGGCCTTGAGGAGCACAAAGATGATCTTTTCCCTGTCGAAAAATTTGTGGACAGGGAAATACCCTTCCAGTAGATTCAACCATTTATATACGGCATCAACATCGATCTGGCCTTCAAATAAAGGGATATCAAAATTAACTTGTACCTTGAAAGGAGTCACATCACCGAAACGGCTGCTCGTTGAAGGTGTATCCATTGGCATGAGTCGAAGGATTTCGGCGAAATTATCCATCATCTTGTTCCTCTATCGCACTAGAGCTTCCTCGAGCAACAACTTGATAGGATCCACTGCTCCCTCATATCTCTTTTCTTCTGCCATGGGAGGCCGTTTGGGGCGGCGAGAGTGGTCTTCCCCAGGTGAAACTAGTTCGAGGCCCAACTCTCTGTATCTTGACCTCGTCGGGGACATGCACCGAGAAACAATCAAAGAGCAGACCGCTCTAATACCACTAATCCGAATTTATGGGGGAAGGAAACAAAAGATAGCATATACATAGATATATTGCAATAACACAGTTATACAGTAAACACATATTCTATTAAATAGCGGAAATAGAACAGACTGTAAAATACAATAGCTAGAATGGTGGTAGCCATCTCTGAGAAGAGATGTGGCCGCTATGCTCATTCGTCCCAAGATGATTACAAAGAGAGGCTGAAAGGGCCTATTTATCATAAGCATGAGAGAAGGAATCCCAAAAACCTAACCCTAGAAGATGAAGCGCCAAAAGTCATGTGGGCCCCGTTTGGGTAAGTTAGTACATCAACTTCCCGAGATCGTAACTCTTGCATGCGATCTCCGTTTGGATCGTACAATAGCTCATTGGAAAGATTTATTCAATGACTACAAAAAGATATCGCAAATATCGATTTCGGAATGCAAGAAAATTTAGGCGCGCAGTACTTGTATTTTCCCAAGAATGCGACGCCGAAAAAAACGTCGTTTAGGGCCTCAAAATGGATACGGAAGTTCAGGACCTGAAAAACTGCTAAAAATAGTAAATTGCCAAAAATACTAGAAGATTGTTTTGAGCCAGTTAGAAGAGGTGGGTCGCCACTGATATCCACCTGGATCAATCCTCCATCCTTAGGAAGCAATGGTCTCCATTGCGTAAAATCCCTTATCATATGTCGCACTGTGTGCTGAGTTGAGCTCCTGGTGCAACGTTTGACGAAGTGAAAAGGCTTCCTTCCTTTGACATCTGCAAAGGGTTGTAATTGTTGGACACACTGGAACTGTTCAACAGTTTTGGTTTCCGTGGCATCGTTGGTCGACACCGATGTGGATGGTTTCTTTTTGGAGGAGCACCTTGAATGCATGGCCTTGCACTGTAGAGGTACCCAAATAGGCGATGCTGCACTGACTTTGTGTTTTTCCTGTTTCTTCTGAGTAGAGGGATAATGTGCAAAGGTTGTGGATGTCTCTGCGATCTGATGTTCATATCTAGTGGAAATTGTGAATAGAGAAAATTTCCCAGTGTGGGAGATTATCTTCCTGCCCCGCTGGGTTGGTGTAGGTGCAACTATCTCTAGTATCCGATAGAGTTTTCCTCCCAAACTGACAATGACAATGCGAGGTCGTGATTCATATACAGCATGACGCTTCCACATATATGGTTGTCCTAAAAGAAGATCGCATACTTCAAGTGGGTCGACATCACACAATACCTCATCTTTGAAGGGCTTGATGCCGTATGGTAGGCGACATTGGTGACTGACACGCATCCCTCGTCCTTGGCTCAGCCATCCAATGGTGTATGGTTGTGGGTGTGGTGTTATTGGTAGCTCCAATTTCTTGATGACTTCTGTTGTGATCAAGTTCTTCTGGTTGCCGTCGTCCACAACAAAATGTAGGGGAATTCCCTTCACCCACATCTGTGAATGGAAAAGGCGCTCCTCTGCCTCCGACTCTTCAGGTTCCTCTGGTTGAATCTGTGTGGTGGAAACAACGGCACTGGTTTATGCATCAATGATCTGCTTACCTTTTCGCACGGCTATGAAATTAGGTTCTGAGTCAGAATAGGAATTGGGATCTAATTCCGAAGCTTTGATCTCAGCCACCAATGACTGTTTTAAGCGACATTCATTAGTGTTGTGCCATGGTCTTTTGTGGAACTCGCACCACTTCCCGGTGTCCTTCTTTGTCTTTTCGCTACACTTATTCGCTTGTGGTTGGGACTGGTTGTCCTTTCCCTACCTTGTGTTCTGAGAGCCAGAGTTTCCCTTGTCCTGCTTTTGCGCAGGTCCGAAGTCATGCTTATTCTTTTGCTGAAATTTCTGCTCAATTTTGACAGCATATCGATAGGCGTATCTGAGTGAAGATATTTCCAAGAAATCCATCTCTATTCGTATGTACCAGTGTAGGCCACTATGATATTTCAGCACCAGGTGTCGCTCGGAGTCCTTGATACCTAGCTATGTGCGCAAGGTATGAAATTTGTTGGTGTGCTCCGACACCGTTTGGTCCCTCTCTTGCTGTAGAATGGCCCGTTTTGTGTACTGGTCATCATAGTTTAAAACATGGTAATATTGTTCCTTGAAGGCATCTATAAAAGAGGCCCAAGTGGGATTGGTATATTCAAACAATCCAGACTCATCTGATGTGTTTTTATCGCAATAAGTTTCCCACCAATGTTTGACATGCGGGACGGCCTTGAGGAGCGCAAAGATGATCTTTTCCCTGTCAGAAAATTTGTGGACAGGGAAATACCCTTCCAGTAGATTCAACAACTTATCTAGGGCATCGGCATCGATCTGGCCTTCAAATAAAGGGATATCAAAATTAAATTGTACCTTGAAAGGAGTCGCATCTCCGAAACGACTGCTCGTTGAAGTTGTATCCATCGGCATGCGTCCAACGATTTCGGCGAAATTATCCATCATCTCGTTCCTCTGTCGCACGAGATCTTCCTCGAACAACAACTTGATAGGATCCACTGCTCCGTCTTCGCTCTTTTCATCCGCCATGGGAGGTTGTTTGGGGCGGGGAGAGTGGTATTCCCCAAGTGAAACTAGTTTGAGGCCCAACTCTCTGTATCCTGACCTCGTCGGGGACATGCACCGAGAAACAATCAAAGAGTAGACTGCTCTGATACCACTAATCTGGATTTATGCGGGAACGAAACAAAAGATAGCGTATACAGAGATATATTGCAATAACACAATGATACAGTAAACACATATTCTATTAAATAGCGAAAATAGAACATATTGTAAAATACAATAGCTAGAATGGTGGTAGCCATCTCTGAGAAGAGATGTGGCCGCTATGCTCATTCGTGCCAAGATGATTACAAAGAGAGGCCGAAATGGCCTATTTATCATAAGCATTAGGGAAGGAATCCCAAAACCCTAACCCTAGAAGATGAAGTGCCAAAAGTCATGTGGGCCCCGTTTGGGTAAGTTAGTACATCAACTTCCCGGGGTCGTAACTCTCGCATGCGATCTCCGTTTGGGGCGTACAATAGCTCGGTCGAAATATTTATTCAATGACTACAAAAATATATCGCAAATCTTAGTTCCGAAATGCGAAAAATGCAAGCGTGCAATACTTGTATTTGCCCGAGAATTCGACGCCGAAAAAACGTCGTTTAGGGCCTCAAAATGGCTGCGGAAGTTCAGGACCCGAAAAACAGCTAAAAATAGTAAATTGCCAAAATTGCCAGAAGACTGTTTTGAGCCAGTCAAAAGAGGTGGGTCGCCACCGATATCCACCCGGATCAATCCTCCATCCTTAGGAAGCAATGGTCTCCATTGCGTCAAATCACTTATCATATGTCGCATTGTGTGCTGAGTTGAGCTCCTGGTGCGGCATTTGCGGAAGTGAAAAAGTTGCCTTACTTTCACATCTGCAGAGGGTTGTAATTGTTGGAGGCGCTAGAACTATTCAACAGTTTTGGTTTCTGTGGTATCGCTTGTCGACACCGATGTGGATGGTTTCTTTTTGGAGGAGCACCTTGAATGCGTGGCCTTGCACTGTAAAGGTACCCAAATAGGCAATGTTGCACTGACTTTGTGTTTTTCCTGTTTCTACTGAGTAGAGGGATAATGTGCAGAGGTTGTGGATGTCTCTACGATCTGATGTTCACCTCTAGTGTAAATTGTGAATAGGGAAAATTTCCCAGTGTGGGAGATTATCTTCCTACCCCGCTGGATTGGGGTAGGTGCAACTATCTCTTGTATCCGATAGAGTTTTCCTCCCAAAGTGACAATGACACTACGAGGTCGTGATTCATATACAACATGACGCTTCCACATATATGGCTATCCTAAAAGAACATCGCATACTTCAAGTGGGGCCACATCACACAATACCTCATCTTTGAAGGGCTTTATGCCGTATGGTAGGCAACATTGGTGACTGACGCGGATCCCTCATCTTTGGCTCAGCCATCCAATGGTGTATGGTTGTCGGTGTGGTGTTATTGGTAGCTCAAATTTATTTATGACTTCTGCTGAGATCAGGTTCTTCTGGTTGCCGTTGTCTACAACAAAATGTAGGGGAATTCCCTTCACCCACATCTGTGAATGGAAAAGGTGCTCCTCTGCCTCCAACTCTTCAGGTTCCTCTGGTTGAATCTATCTGGTGGCAACAATGGCACTGGGTTTTGCATCAATGATCTGCTTCCCTTTTCGTGCGGCTGCAAAATTAGGTTCTGAGTCAGAATCGGAACTGGGATCTGATTCCAAAGCTTTGATCTTAGCCACCAATGACTATTTTGAGCGACATTCATTAGTGTTGTGCCAGGGGTTTTTGTGGAACTCGCACCACTTCCTGGTGTCTTTCTTTGTCTTTTCGCTACCCTTCTTCGATTGTGGTTGGGACTGGTTGTCTTTTCCCTACCCCGTGTTCTACGAGCCAGAGTTTCCCTTGCCCTGCTTCTGCGTCGTTCCAAAGTCATGCTTGTTCTTTTTACTGAAATTTCTGCTCAATTTTGACAGCATATCGATATGCGGATCCGAGTGAAGAGATTTCCAGGAACTCCATCTCCATTCATATGTACCGGTGTAGGCCACTGCGATATTTCAGTACCAGGTGTCGCTCGGAGTCCTTGATACCAAGATTTGTGCGCAAGGTATGAAATTTGTTGGTGTGCTCCCACACCGTTTGGTCCCTCTCTTGGTGCAGAATGGCCCATTTTGTGTACTGGTCATCATAGTTTCCAACAGGGTAATATTGTTCCATGACGACATCTATAAAAGAGTCCCAAGTGGGACTGGTATACTCAAACAATCCAGACTCGTCTTATTCGTTTTGCTCACAATAAGTTTCCCACCAATGTTTGACATGGGGGACGGCCTTGAGGAGCGCAAAGACGATCTTTTCCCTGTCGAAAAATTTGTGGACAGGGAAATACCCTTCTAGTAGATTCAACCATTTATCTAAGGCATCAGCATTGATCTGGCCTTCAAATAAAGGGATATCAAAATTAACTTGTACATTGAAAGGAGTTGCATCTCCGAAACGACTACTCGTTGAATGTGTATCATTTGGCATGCGTCGAAGGATTTGGGTGAAATTATCCATCATTTCGTTCCTCTATCGCACGAGAGCTTCCTCAAGAAACAACTTGATAGGATCCACTGCTCCATCGTCTCTCTTTTCTTCCGCCATGGGAGGTCGTTTGGGGCGGCAAGAGTTGTTTTCCCCAAGTGAAGCTAGTTCGAGGCCTGACTCTCTGTATCATGACCTCGTCGGGGACATGCACCGAGAACCAATCAAAGAGCAGACCGCTCTTATACCACTGATCCGGATTTATGCGGGAACAAAGCAAAAGATAGCATATACAGAGATATATTGCAATAAAACAGTGATATAGTAAACACATATTCTATTAAATAGTGGAAATAGAACATATACTGTAAAATACAATAGCTAGAATGGTGGTAGCCATCTCTGAGAAGAGATGTGACCGCTATGCTCATTCGTGCCAAGATGATTACAAAGATAGGCCGAAAGGGCCTATTTATCATAAGCATGAGGGAAGGAATCCCAAAACCCTAACCCTAGAAGATGAAGCGCCAAAAGTCATGTGGGCGTTGTTTGGGTAAGTTAGTACATGAACTTCCCGGGGTCGTTACTCTCGCATGCGATCTCCGTTTGGGGCGTACAATAGCTCGTTGGAAAGATTTATTCAATGACTACAAAAAGATATCACAAATCTCGGTTCCAGAATGCGTTAAATAATAGCTGCACAGTATTTGTATTTTCCCGAGAATTCGACCCCGAAAAAACGTCGTTTAGGGCCTCAAAATTGCTCCGAAAGTTCAGCACCCAAAAAACTGCTAAAAATATTAAATTGCCAAAATTGCCAGAAGACTGTTTTGAGCCAGTCGGAAGAGGTGGGTCGCCACCAATATCCACCTGGATCAAACCTCCATCCTTAGGAAGAAATGGTCTCCATTGCATCAAATCCCTTATCATATGTCGCACTGTGTGCTGAGTTGAGCTCCTGGTGCGGCGTTTGCGGAATTGAATGGCTGCCTTACTTTGACATCTGTAGAGGGTTGTAATGGTTGGAGGTGCTGGAACTGTTCAACAGTTTTGGTTTCCATGGTATCGTTGGTCAACACCGATGTGGATGGTTTCTTTTTGGAGGAGCACCTTGAATGCGTGGCCTTGCACTGTAGAGGTACCCAAATAGGCGATGTTGCACTGACTTTGTGTTTTTCCTGTTTCTGCTGAGTAGAGGGATAATGTGCAGAGGTTGTGGATGTCTCTGCGATCTGATGTTCACCTCTAGTGGAAATTGTGAATAGGGAAATTTCCCAGTGTGGGAGATTATCTTCCTTCCCCGCTGGGTTGGGGTAGGTGCAACTATCTCTAGTATCCGATAAATTTTTCCTCCCAAAGTTACAATGACACTGTGAGGTCGTGATTCATATACCGCATGATGCTTCCACATATATGGTTGTCCTAAAAGAACATCGCATACTTCAAGTGGGGCCACATCACACAATACCTCATCTTTGAAGGGCTTTATGCCGTATGGTAGGCGACATTGGTGACTGACGCGGATCCCTCATCCTTGGCTCAGCCATCCAATGGTGTATGGTTGTCGGTGTGGTGTTATTGGTAGCTCCAATTTATTTATGACTTCTGCTGAGATCAGGTTCTTCTGGTTGCCGTTTTCTACAACAAAATGTAGGGGAATTCCCTTCACCCACATCTGTGAGTGGAAAAGGCGCTCCTCTGCCTTCCACTCTTCAGGTTCCTTTGGTTGAATCTGTGTGGTGGAAATAATGGCACTGGGTTCTGCATCAATGATCTTTTTCCCTTTTCGCGTGGCTTTGAAATTAGGTTCTGAGTCAGAATCGGAATTGAGATCTGATTTTGAAGCTTTGATCTCAGCCACCAATGACTGTTTTGAGCGACATTCATCAGTGTTGTTCTAGGGGCTTTTGTGGAACTCGCACCACTTCCCGGTGTCCTTCTTTGTCTTTTTGCTACCCTTCTTCACTTGTGGTTGGGACTGGTTGTCCTTTCCCTGCCCCGTGTTCTGGGAGCCTGTTAACACCCAAAACATGCTCACTTCCTCATCTCTCTCATCACATGACTCATTCTTCCATATTTCCTACCATATTTGCCTCCAAAACCTCAAAAAACCATTAAAAGCCTCCAAAAGGCCAAAAAACCATTAAAAAAGCCTCCAAAAGGCCAAAAACCCCCTTTTTTCCCCCAAAATAAGTTAAATTCCTCCAAAAATATCAAAAACCCTCTAAAAAGGGAATAAAAAATACAAAAAAGAGGAAAAAAAGGGAAAAAAGGAAGCAAAAACCCTATACAGTTGACCTAAACCATATGGTGCCCAAAACCATGGGTTAGCACTCCACCACTAAAAACCTATAAATAGGTGATAGAGGTTCCCCATTTTTTATTCACAATCATCCCTATCCTTACGCTGCTGAAAATTCCCTTGAAACCCTAGCTCTCCACTTGGAGCTAATTCTCGAGAACCCTTTTGGCCCCATTTCCAAAACACCTTTGGGAGAAGGAGAAGGAACAACACTGGAGCTTGGAAGCAACCCTCTTGGACTGCTGCAAAGGCTCCACCAACCTCTACATCTGAGGTAATTTTTAATACAAAAAGAGAGATCTTCACCATATTTTCATGTTTTGCTATTTATGTTAATGCTCATGCTAGGTTAAATTTCATACTGTTTTACTGCTTTTATTTACTGTTTATTGAACTATTACTAAGGAGGCCCTTCTCCTTAGTAGGTGCTCATTTGCACAAGCTAGGGTGAAAACCCTAGCTACAGTTTTGGCAAATCCCCTAGTGTTCCTTTGAATTTCTGGTTATAGTTTTAAACGTTTTTAATTTTCTGCAATATTTTTTTGTTTTTCCTTTCGGCTGTCCCTTTTGGCTGCCGTAAACCTCGTCTTTTGTCCCCGCAGTTGCGATCCGACCGCGTTTTTCAGACTGTTACCTACGATCCGACCGCGGCTTTCAGACTGTTTCCCGCGATCTACCAGCGGTTTTCAGTTTGTTACCTGCGATCTGACCGCAGCTCTCAGCCTGTTTCGTTCGGTCCAAGCGCGGCTGTTCACCCCTTTTCCTGCTATCCGCCTGCGACTTTCGGCCTTTTTCCCGCGGCCCGCCTGCGGCTTTCAGCCATTTTTCTGCTATCCGACTGTGACTTTCGGCCTTTTTCCCGTGGTCCACCTGCGGCTTTCAGCCATTTTCCTGCTATCTGCCTGCGACTTTCAGCCTTTTTCTCGCAGTCCACCTGCGGCTTTCAGCCATTTTTCTGCTATCCTCCTGCGACTTTCATCCTTTTTTCCGCGGTCAGCCTGCGTCTTTAAGCCATATTCCCGCAATTTGCTCGCGACTATCGACCTGTTTCCCGAGGTCCGACTGCGCAGATTTGCCACAGACCCGCGGTCTGATTTCTGCACTTTTTCCCTATTTGAACCCAGTACTTTGCTACAATATTTTCTGCACCTGCACAGCCATCTGTCCTATCTGTAGCCTTACTTCCCTACAACCTGTTTTCTGCAGTATTATTTTTGTTCCATTTACAGAATTTTTAAATTTCAGCATTTTAATTTTAGTTGAAAAGAGAAAATTTTGCATTTCAAAGTTTAATTTCTGCATTGTTATTTTTAGTTAGAAAGTTGCCCACCCCGTGGCACTTTTACTTGGGTTCATCATCTCACACGTACACACTCTGTCACCTAATTCAAGTGAGCCCTAAAATACTACTTAACACAACCAACATTCTAACCCCACTTGGGGAACACATAAGAATCTTGTAGTTAGGTAGGATCGGTGGGATAGGCATCCAAATAACACCCCTCGGTTGCTTACACTTGAGACATAGTTGTGTTCCATTAGGGAACCAAAATCCCCTAGTACTTTTTGGAACGGTCACAACCAGTTTATCAAAGGGCCTCTCCCCTAGGAGGGTTGAAGTAGCCAGACTGGTTTCGGAGGCCTCAGTGGAATACCGCACTCCATTCAGTAACCGAAGGATACCTTTCATAGTTCTCGGTGTATCACCCGTATGGGGATACAACGGCGATAGTACCAAACTGCAGATTCACCTTTTCTGGACGTGTCATGAACGGGGTATCTTAGTTTCCTTTCTTCTAGGATTGACTACCCGGTGTCCCTCCCAGTAGGGGGATATCTGTAGCCACTTGGCTCTACTATCCATATTGTCTCACTTGGATTTCATCACCTTGTAGAGGATATGTCTGGTTGAGTTAGAATACTATTTAGCTAGGTGTTTTCATGCTCCCTTACCTCCCTTTGGTCTAGTGAGTCCACCATTTTTTATTTTTTAGGAAACCTGCTTTTTGTTGGTATTCTGACCATTTCTGTTGATACTCCGCTTATTGTAGCACAGCTGTTATAGTAAGTGTTTTGAGTTGGTTGTTGGCCTGAGTGCCATATTTTTTGCGCTCTCCTTCTACACACTCGGTTGCATTAGGGTTTTTGAGTTGTTTTTTACTCAACACAACCCCCAGATACTTGACACCATCTGTCACCATTGAGTCCCCGATACATTCTCGGTGCCTCTGGGGCAATCCCCCGCAGCACAGTTCACTTGACATCACCCGTCATAGACGTAGAGCTTCATCACTCAACTCCACTCGTCGCAGACATAGAGCTCTGTCCCCTAGTACTGACACCCCTTATTTCACCTCTGATTATGAGGCAGTGTGCGAGAACCCCACTTACACTGCACCAACCAGCCACATGGCTGGCATGACATCCAACCCTTTCTTTGTAGGGACCATTGGTGGAGCATCCACCACCACACCAGCTACCACACCCGCATTGGGTATGCCCTCGATGGGGCCCACATCTACCATTCTGGTCACTGTACCCATTCTAGTAGCTAGCATACCTATCCCAACTCCACCAGTGACTCACACTACCCTTGGCGATGCAGGACCGTCCCATACCACATTCATTCCTCCACCTGGGGGCAACATCCCAAACCCAGCCCCTCCACTCGGGGGCATTGGACCCAACATGGTCACAACCACTAGTATGTCACATCCTTCTACTAGTTTGCCATTCATGGCTAGTCTCAACCTTCCTGACCTGGCCAGACTGACTAACGATCCCATCAGACATGACCCTGCGTGGCCTCACATGCCCACCAAGCTCCCCTCCGGCATCCCTAAGTTTGAGGGTAAGGCAGGTGAAGACCCCCAAAACCATATTATGTCCTTCCATCTATGGTGTTCCTCCAACTCCATAGTGGACGACTCTGTCCACCTCCGTCTGTTACAGCGCACCCTCACTGGATTTGCAGCTAAGTGGTACATCGAGCAACCCCATGGGACCCATGCCACCTTTACTTCCCTTGCCTCGAATTTCCTGCAGTTCTTTCAGTTACCTGTCCGTTATGACGCGAGAGATGAAATCCTAATGTCTTGCGGACAGAACATGGGTACCCACATCACTGACCACATTCATGAGTGGCATCGACGTCATAGCCTCTGCAAAATCAAGTTAGACGACCGTATCTTGTTAGATTGGTTTCTAAAATCTCTCCTTCCTGTCATTAGCAAAGATGTGGCATCCGAACGACCCCAGTCCGAAGAAGAGGCCATCCTCAAAGCCCAGCAATTTGACCTTATTTACACCTAGTCTGGTTACCTATATTCCATCATCCCTGATGCCCCCCGCGGCGATTCCTCCTGACACGATGCGTCAGGGGCATCCCATGCCGCAGATGGCATCATTGACCGTATAGCCTCACATAACCACCCCTTTTCCATAGCACGTCCTAGCCATGGCCCCGACCATTCGTGGGCTACATCTTAGTCCGGAGCAACCAATTCGTATGCTCCCATGGCACATCACCACCATTCCCATGGACCCTCATGTCCACCTCAGTGCTTTGGTCATGCATCCCCCGCTTACGCCCCCCGTGTCGCACCTCAGCCATATTACCACCCACAGGATGCACCAGCTCCTGTATCCTCTCAAGCGCAACCTGCTTATTACCCACCACAGGAAACCCCTGCGGAAAACCTACAACCCGTTCCGTAGACATATCAACAACCCCCACAAGGTTCATCACCTGTGCCGCCTCCACCTACTTATTATCCACCGCAGCCTGCTCCCGCACCTACATAACCCCAGAACCCACTTGCTGCCCAGGGGCAAGTGTATGCCCAATAGAATCCGCAGCAGAACCAAAATAACCAGCACCAACAGGGCCAGGAAAAGCGTGGAAAGGCCGTAACCGTGGGAACAACCCCCCTCCAGACCAAGGCGGTCAACCTCCCAATTCCCCAAACAACAATAACGCAGCACCTGCCAACCAGAACCCTGACCGACCTCCCAAACAAGCCAAAAATCCTAATTTGCAAACAAACCATCCTTGTTCTATTTGCAAGGTCTATGGCCACTACACACATGCTTTCCCACATTTGGAGTGAGCTCAAAAACTTTGGACCGATGATTCCCACAACCAAGGGCACGCGGATCCTCTGGCGCCGCCCAACCCCCCACCACCTCAGCATCAACTCTTGGTGCTACAAAACCCTTTACCGACTCAAGGCATAGTGAACACTCAGTCGTTGGCTCCCCCTCGAGGAAACACGCCACCACAACAGCAAATCACTTATGCCGCTCCTGATCAACCCATGTTAGACTCAGGTACCCATCACTTGTTAATGATGTCATCCACGGATGTCAACCTTCAAACCCATCGGAACCAATATGGCTCCACCCCTGAAGCACCTCCCACCGACAAAAGCACGAACACTCATCCCACTGATCAGTCGTTATGTATACCTCCGGCTCCACTAGATGGCGCCTCCAAAGCACCTCGCTTACCACTTCATCGCATCAACAATAATCCCAATGCTCGCGCCATGTCTAATTACAACATTGTAGATGGCATAGCCCAGTCCCCCGCAACCATGTCTGCGTTGGATATCTTAAAAAACTGTCCTTCACAGCACAAGACTTTGCTCTCTGCCATTGGTGCTATTGACCCAAATTATTCACGACTGATGGCCTTCGATTTGGACCAATCCGAACCACGCCTGCCTTCCACTTTGGCGTTCCAAGTTTTTGTATCCATTCGGAATCTTGGCACCCATCGGTGCATTATCAATGAAGGTGCCTCTACATGCATTATGTCCACATTCGTTTGGCAGAAGTTGGGATCCCCTACTCTCCAACAGTCCACCACTGCGTTGCGAGCCTACGACGGCCGTTCGGCTCAACCCCAAGGTCTCTTAGCTAATGTCCCCGTCCAGTTGGCTGGTAAAACAGTGCTCATTGACATAGAGGTCATCAACGCCCAACTTGATTATAACCTCTTACCTGGCCGTGGCTACATGTATGCCATGCGGGTGGTTGCCTCATCCGTTTTTCGTACCATGATGTTCCCCCATGATGGACGCGTGGTCAAGGTCGATCAACTCACCTATTACGATCCCAGTGCCCCCGTTGCACCCGAAAATGTTCTCCCCATGGTTGTACAACCTGTTTGTGGTGCATCTACCTCGTTAGTTTCCTCCGTAGGACCTGGAGTTTACTCAGATATTCCGATGACCTCAACAGTCCAATCAATTCCACCCCCGTCACCAGCGACCAAAATATCTGACCTATGTACCCTTTCCCACAATTCACAAACACCCAACAATCAACCGCCCTTATTACTCAAACCACCATTGGTACCTAGTCATATTGGTGTTACACCCATACACACAATCCACTTCCTATTCCCTCCCTCGGGAGTAGTAAGCGCCCCGGTTATGGCTACTCTCAGCCTCCCCGGGTTAACCTTAAGACTACCCATGTGGTATATTTCACCTCCCGTTCCCCCACCGACACCAAACGTCATCCTACAACCGGTGCAACCCATCGCCACTACTAGTCAACCACCCCTCGGTGTCTCTACTCCTTCCTCATCCACCAATCCACCCCCCATTGTCAAGAACAATGGGGGCATAGGCCCACAACCATACACAGTTGTACCCCCGCCCAAAACAGTTAAAACCCCCCCTGTTTCGTGCTCCTCCTAAATGCTCGTTGTGTGATGATTTAGGCCATCCTACCCATCAATGTCCATGATTACCCGCATTACAGGAACACATGCAAATGCTTGATGACAACCCCAACATCCCGGTTGTTCAACTCGACCCAACCCCTAAGCCTCGTGATAAATCACTGCGTACCAACCACCCTTGTACAATATGTGGTATTTATGGCCATTACTCACATCACTACCCAGATCTCCCAGATTACAGAGCATCTCTCTATGAGATGAATAATTTGGACCTTGAGACAGTGCCCCCCACCATTGAGGAGATCCACCCCCAGTATCCCCCTCATCCGGAGAGATTCATACCATTTATATGAACTCTTCTACTACCATTCCCTCGTCAACCGATTTGACCACTCAAAGTTTCCACAATGATGAGGAGATTCTAAAGGCTCTTACTGCCCCTGATTACCCCTGGGGATATGCACCATCGTTCATATTTTCTCTCGGAGGCCTCCTCCTCGACCACAACCACCCAATTCTCGGTTGAGTCCAAAGATTTCTTTCCGGCCAAAGTCGACTGGTTTAAAGACCCTATTCCTGCCCCCGACGCCTTTGAGGAAGGTAACATGGCCAACATCTCACATGTCATCCACATTGATATCTCTGCCCCAGGCGGTGCTCCTGAAATCATTTCGTTAGGCGCTTCCTGCAACGAGCACGAGATCGGAGAGTACAAGAAACTTTTCCAAGAATTCCGCGATGTCTTTTCCTAGTCCTATACCGAAATGCCTGGTCTTGACCCCGCTATTATAGAGCATCACATTGACATGTGGCCAGATGTACCCCCCGTTCGCCAGAAACAACGCCCCATTCATCCATCAAATCTCCCCGTCGTTAAAGCAGAGATTGAGAAACTTCGCAAAGTAGGATTCATTTATCCTATTGCATATACCACTTGGGTTTCTAACCCCATCCCTGTTAACAAGAAACAAGGCACCATCAGAGTATGTACTGACTTCTGAGATTTAAATCGAGCCTATCCCAAAGACAACTTCCCCACGCCATTTATTGACCAACTCATCGATGCATGTGCGGGGCATGAAGTCCTATCTTTCATGGATGGTTTTTCCGAATACAACCAGATTCAGATCCGTAAGGAAGATCAGTACAAGACTGCCTTTACCACCCCATGGGGAACCTTTTCCTATCGCATCATGCCTTTCGGCCTTAAAAATGCTGGTGCCACCTTCCAGCGGGCCATGACCTATTGTTTTCACAACCTAGTCCATATCCTCCTAGTCTATCTTGACGATCTTACAGCTCGTTCCCGGAAACGAACAAACCACCTTAACGACCTTTGGCAAGTCTTTCTGTGTTATCACAAATATCAAATCCGCTTGAACCCACTCAAGTGTGTATTTTGCGTTCCGGCAAGCCGGTTGTAGGGTTTCATTGTTTCCCATAAAGGAATCATTGTTGATCCCCTGAAAGTCCAAGCCATCATAGACCTTCCCGCTCCTCGCACGCTCCGGCAGCTCCAGAGTCTACAAGAAAAATCTAATTTTCTCCAATGCTTCGTTCCTGATTATGCCACCAACGTTCATGGTTTCTTACGCCTGCTTCGTACTCACACACCCTTTGTTTCGGATAACCAGGCAGAAGCTGCATTCGAAGCCCTTAAGAAAGCTCTCACGCAAGCCCCTCTGATCTCCCCTCCGAATTTCTCTCAAGACTTCATCCTTTACGTCTCGGCATCCGATCATGCCGTGTACGGAGTCCTTGTTCAAGAAGACGCTGCTCGCCAGGAGCATGTCATTTATTACGTCAGCCAGACCTTGTCTGGACCACCCCTACGTTACCCGTATGAGGAAAGACTAGCCCTTGCTGTGGTCTTTTCCATCCAAAAATTGTGACATTACATTTTACCTAGTTATACCACAGTTGTCGCCAACTCCAACCCCATGGTCTATCTCCTGAACCGACGCCTCCTGCAAGGTCGCGTTGCTAAATGGGTAATTATCCTCCAAGAATATGACCTCACTTTCACAACCCCTAAGAGCACTAAATCCCTCGCCGAACAAGTCCTCAATGACTATCATAGCGGCGCCTGCGGCGGACATTTCTCTGGAATGGCCACTGCCCAAAAGGTCATCCGCGCTGGATACTTCTGGCCCACACTCTTTACCGACTACATCACAGCGGTCAAACATTGCCATAATTGCCAACTTTTTGCCCCTAAGGCTCGGACACCACCCGCTCCGTTACACCTAGTCGTCACCATTAGTCCCTTTTGTAAATGGGCCATCGACTTCATGGAATGTAAACCCTCATCTGCCAACGGCCATAAGTACATCATTGTCGACGTCGACTACTTCACCAAATGGGCTGAAGCCATGCCCACCTTCAATTATAAAGCTGACACGGCTGCCCATTTCTTTTTTAACGATGTTATCACTCGATTCGGGGTCCCCAAATAGTTGGTCTCAAACCATGGTTCACACTTCGAAGATTCCATTTGGCGCAAGATATCCACCCTACTGAAGTTCGAACATCAGTATTCCTCTGCTTACTACCCCCAAGGGAACGGCCAAGTAGAGGCCATTTACAAAATTTTAAAAACCATCCTCCAACGCACTGTTGACCAGCATAAGTCCAATTGGCATCTCATGATTTTCCCTGCATTATGGGCTTATCGTACATCAACTAAGACCGCCACTGGTTTTACCCCGTTTCATTTAGTACACGGAGTAGAGTCTATCCACCCCATCGAGTGTCAGATACCTGCCTTACACATCGTTGTCGAGCTTCTACCAGACACCTCCCCACTCAAGCAATGTCTACTATCACTGGAGCAAGTTGACGAAGACCGTCATGCCACCCTCCAAACCATTGAGGCCGCCAAGAACCGCTCCAAAGCTGGTTACGATAAACATGTCCACCCACGAACTTTCCGTGAAGGAGACCTCGTTTTCGCCTATGACTAAGCCCACGACAAGACCGGTAAAGAAAATTTTGAATCCATGTGGCAAGGCCCTTACATCGTGCAGACCTTCCTCGGAAATGGGGCATACATTTTAACTGACTCAGAAGGTCACCATTTGCACAACCCCCATAATGGGTTGTATCTTAAACGCTTTTATCCTTAAACAAACCCGCGGCCCCATTGGTCCGTATTGTACAGTTTGCTTTCTTTTTGTTTTCACCTTTTTTACTGCAACCTTACATTCATCATTTTTGCATGATCACAGATGGACCATCTTCCACCTCATTACATTGGCTTCGCTGATGGAGCAAGTCGCTGGTCTCCAAACCTAGCTTCTACAGCATGGGTCTTATATTCCCCTTCACATGAGTTGATTCACCTTGACGCAATATGTATAGGCGCTGCTACCAATAATCAAGCAGAGTATGATGCTATGACCGGTCTCCTAACCACTGCCCTTTAGATGGGCATATGTCACCTTCATGTATTCCTTGACCAGCCTTGGAACTCGTGATCCCGGACCACGTATTCCAACTGAGAACTCGCAGTCCTTGGCCACGTTCTCAGGCCCGGAACCAACGGTCCCCGACCGCAGTTCCACCCCGCAAACCCGCGGTCCACCCCACGTGGACCGTACAGAAAACCCCCTGGGACCCACTACCCCCCTGAACCCAATAAACAATGCAGGTATGAGTTTCTCGGCATACCTACAACTCCCGGATCTGCAAACAACCAATCGAATCATCCACAAACACCAACTCCACTCTGGTCCACTCTGATCTCTAGTCAAAGTCAACAAGTCCAAATGACACTTGTCATGTTGGACCCACTTACTATTTATAGTTCGTTGACTTTTTCTCATTTTGGCCATTCTGCACCCATACGGAGTCCATTTTTTCGAACCATTTCCACCACTGGAATCAGCACGACGAGACCGTCATGATGGTCGACTCGTTTTCTTATTTGTTTCGCATTGTTTTTTGAGCATTTTTCTAGACACCACTAGTCGCCTTGATTTGCATGCCAATTCGGCTACTCTCCATTTTTTGATATACTTTATATCATCGGATTCATTTTTCTGAGCCCGTGATGATGCTTGAGATCATTTCTCACTCTCACACCTAGATTTTTCGGGTATTTTTTTCAAAATGCCCCCCGTCGCTTCAGTTTGCGTGCCACCTCGGTCGTTCCTCATCTTTGACACTTTGTATATCATCGGATCCAGTTTTCTGAGCTCGTGATGACACTTGAGATCCTTTCTCGCTCTCACTAGGTACAATTTTCACATTGTGTCCCGACACCTTGCTACCTCGATTTGCGTGCCACATCGGCCACCATCGGATTGTTCCACATTTTCACATGAGCCATTCACTCCATTCATACTGCAATTATTTCATTAATTTTCCACCATTCATCATCCCGCAAGGAGGCCCACCAGTGTTCCACCCCACCCTCGTTCTTGGTTCTCATCGATGTTCCTTGATTGAACACTTCCTCCTTCCCTGTCCATTCCTTTTGTTCGGTATAATTTTATCCCTTTTTCGAGCTGGATAAGTCCTTTATGAAAAACGCACTTAGGGAGTTTCTGTTAAGCTCTTTTCTGACTCCTAAAAGAATGAAAAGATCATCGAGCAATCTTGCTTCCTTAAATGCTCGTTAAAGTACCTGAAAGGGCGTCTAACTGGTATAAGTTTAACCCTTTTCCGGACCTAGTAGACTAATTACGAAAAAGGAATACTCTAGTCACATTAGCTAGAAGAGTTCTTCATTGCATCATTTTATGCTTCTTCGGGCCTTGGAGACTAACACACGAAAAAGAACCCCCCTGGAGTCTTCTTATTGCTTTCAGACTCTCTAAAATTGAAAGCAACCACGAACATGCACTGTCCTGGGCTCGTACAAATCCACACGACGGTGCCATTCCATTATTTCAGAGTCTTCTTATCGCTTTCAGACTCCTTAAAATTGAAAGCAATCACGAGCATGAACTGTCCTGGGCTTGTATAAATCCACACGACATTACCATTTTTTAGCACACTTCATCCATCTCCCTACACCATAAAGAAGTCCCCCCCCCTGTGCCTCTTGGCACTATGATCGCTCATCTCGGTAGAACCCCCAATAAGGTCGCCTTTCTTCAGAGTATTCTGCAGTCTCCTGCCATCTTACACCAACTTGAGTATCACTCATCCCAATCACCATCCTTGGTCCATTACAGCTATGATCCCTCTCCCACCAGTCAGTTTCATATGCTGGCCGATCATCCCCGCCATCATACTCTGAACAAAGGAAGTTTGAGTCCCCCCACTCTACTTGCCCAGTTATTCCCTACCCCCATACTATGTCAGTCCTAACATCAATACTCTCACACTCCGGTTCTCCACCTCGTGCTCCTATCAAGGAAACATCATTGCCTTGCTAGTTGCAGGTCTCCCTCTGTCAACGATATCCCATCTATTCCAGAGGATAGACCAAGAGGTCCCTGCGCCTTGGACTCATCACCATTTGTGGTGAGTGCCTACGGACCATTTTGAGAGGAGTCATCAATGCCTCTCCGAGTGGTTGTTTCTCACATGCTCGACTTCAACACCTTGATCGCATCGTTGAGAATCGCGCAGGGTATATATCCCTTCAGTTATTGGTCGAAGACCCCAAATTTCCCCCGACTCTAGCACATTGGTGAGTCCCTTCGGAATGCCCAGTTCTATGTTCCCGTAGATGTCTGGGTTGCGTTGGCGATTGTATTCAGAAGCCATCTAGTTATATGCTTCCTTGAGTACCCAGTTTAGTTCCAGTTCAGTGTACCATTGAGGCTATGCCCCCAGTCACTATGATCCAGCAGCTCATCAGTTCCTTTGGTACCACACTCAACAACACTATTGTTATTCCAGTGTATCAGTTCTTCAGCTCAGACATGGTCAGCCCAGCAGTACGTCCCAGATTTTATGTCCCCTCTGGACCCTTATGATTTACACAGTGGTTCTCCATGTATCTTTCAGGTCCCCATTTTCAGGCCTCATTGTTATTGTTTATATATATCTTAATACGAGCATGGATATGCCTGCCTCATCCATATATTGAGATTCTTCCTCATTCATTATTTGAGGCCATGTATATTTCAGGTCCCCATTTTTTGACCCCCTTGTTATTGTTTTATATCTTGATACGAGCATGGGAATGCCCGCCTCGTCCATATGTTGAGATTATTCCTCATTCATTATTGAGGTCATGTATTTTCAGTTTTTGCAGTTTGTCCGGGATCGTTGCTCCGGGCTCTAGTTCGTTTCTTCTCCTCTCCACATCCCAGGAAAACCATAAAAGACCTATGATGTCTATCGGCCATACGATGAGCTCCTGGCCTCACAAATCAGGGGGCAATCTGTTAACACCCAAAAAGTGCTCACTAGCTCATCTCCCTCATCACATGACTCATTCGTCCATATTTCCTACCATATTTGCCTCCAAAACCTCAAAAAACTAGTAAAAAGCCTCCAAAAGGCCAAAAAACCATTAAAAATCCTCCAAAAGGCCAAAAACCCCTTTTTTCCCCCAAAATAAGTTAAATTCCTCCAAAAATAGCAAAACCCCTCTAAAAAGGGAATAAAAAATTACAAAAAAGAGGAAAAAGAGGGGAAAAATGAAGCAAAAACCCTATACACCCTACCTAAACCATATGGTGCCCAAAACCATGGGTCAGCACTCCATCACTAAAAACCTATAAATCGGTGATGGAGGCTCCCCATTTTTCATCCACAATCATCCATATCCTTACGCTGCTGAAAATTCCCTTGAAACCCTAGCTCTCCACTTGGAGATAATTCTTAAGAACCCTTTTGGCCCCATTTATCAAAACACCTTTGAGAGAAGGAGAAGGAACAAAACTGGAGCTTGGAAGCAACCCTCTTGGACTGCTACAAAGGCTCCACCAACCTCTACATCTGAGGTAATTTTTAATACAAAATGAGAGATCTTCACCATATTTTCATGTTTTGCTATTTATGTTAATGTTCATGCTAGGTTAAATTTCATACTGTTTTAGTGCTTTTATTTAATGTTTATTGAACTGCTACTAAGGAGGCCCTTTTCCTCAGTAGGTGTTATTTGCACAAGCTAGGGTGAAAACCCTAGCTACAGAGCCAGAGTTTCCCTTGCCTTGCTTTTGCATAGGTCCGAAGTCACACTTGTTCTTTTGCTGAAATTTCTGCTCAATTTTGACAACATATCGATAGGCGGATCCGAGTGAAGAGATTTCTAGGAAATCCATCTCTATTCGTATGTATCGATGTAGGCCACTGCGATATTTCAGTACCAGGTGTCGCTCGGAGTCCTTGATACCTAGCGTTGTGCACAAGGTATGAGATTTGTTGGTGTGCTCCGACATCGTTTGGTCCCTCTCTTGGTGCAGAATGGCCTTTTTTGTGTACTGGTCATCATAGTTTCCAACAGGGTAATATTGTTCCTTGACGGCATCTATAAAAGAGGCCCAAGTGGGATTGGTATATTCAAACAATCCAGACTCGTCTGATGCGTTTTGCTCACAATAAGCTTCCCACCAATGTTTGATATGGGGGACGGCCTTGAGGAGCGCAAAGATGATCTTTTCCCTGTCGAAAAATTTGTGGACAGGGATATACCCTTCCAGTAGATTCAACCATTTATCTACGGCATCGGCATCGATCTGGCCTTCAAATAAAGGGATATCAAAATTAACTTGTACCTTGAAAGGAGTCGCATCTCCAAAATGACTGCTCGTTGAAGGTGTGTCCGTCGGCATACGTCGAAGGTTTTGGGTGAAATTATCCATCATCTCGTTCCTCTGTCGTACGAGAGCTTCCTCGAGCAACAACTTGACAGGATCCATTGCTCCATCGTCTATCTTTTCTTCGGCCATGGGAGGCCGTTTGGGGCAGCGAGAGTGGTCTTCCCCAAGTGAAACTAGTTCGAGGCCCAACTCTCTGTATCCTGACCTCGTCGGGGAAATGCATCGAGAAACAATTGAAGAGAAGACCGCTCTGATACCACTAATCCAGATTTATGCGGGAACGAAACAAAAGATAGCATATACAAATATATATTGCAATAACACAGTGATACAGTAAACACATATTCTATTAAATAGCGGAAATAGAATAGACTTTAAAATACAATAGCTAGAATGGTGGTAGCCATCTCCGAGAAGAGATGTGGCCGCTATGCTCATTCGTGCCAAGATGATTACAAAGAGAGGCCGAAAGGGCCTATTTATCATAAGCATGAGGGAAGGAATCCCAAAAACCTAACCATATAAGATGAAGCGCCAAAAGTCATGTGGGCCCCATTTGGGTAAGTTAATACATCAACTTCCCGGGGTCGTAACTCTCCCATGTGATCTCCGTTTGGGGCGTACAATAGCTCGTTGGAAAGATTTGTTCAATGACTACAAAAACGTATCGCAAATCTTGGTTCCTGCACATAAAAAGTGACAGGCGCGCAATACTTGTATTTGCCCAAGAATTCGGTGCCAAAAAAACATCTTTTATGGCCTCAAAATGGCTCTGGAAGTTCAGGACCCAAAAAACTGCTAAAAATAGTAAATTGCCAAAATTGCCAGAAGACTATTTTGAACCAGTCAGAAGAGGTGGGTCGCCACTGATATCCACTTGGATCAATCCTCCATCCTTAGGAAGCAATGGTCTCCATTGCGTCAAATCCCTTATCATATGTCGCACTATGTGTTGAGTTGAGCTCCTGGTGCGGCGTTTGCGGAAGTGAAAAGGGTGCCTTACTTTGACATATGCAGAGGGTTGTAATTATTGGAGGCGCTGGAACTGTTCAACAGTTTTGTTTTCCGTGGTATCGTTGGTCAACACCGATGTGGATGGTTTCTTTTTGGAGGAGCACCTTGAATGCGTGGCCTTGCACTGTAGAGGTACCCAAATAGGCGATGCTCCACTGACTTTGTGTTTTTTATGTTTCTGCTGAGTAGAGGGATAATGTGCAGAGGTTGTGGATGTCTCTACGATCTGATGTTCACCTCTAGTGGAAATTGTGAATAGGTAAAATTTCCCAGTGTGGGAGATTATCTTCCTGCCCCACTGGGTTGGGGTAGGTGCAACTATCTCTAGTATCCGATAGAGTTTTCCTCCCAAAGTGACAATGACACTGCAAGGTCGTGATTCATATACAGCATGACGCTTCCACATATATGGTTGTCCTAAAAGAACATCGCATACTTCAAGTGGGCCACATCACACAATACCTCATCTTTGAAGGGCTTGATGCCGTATGGTAGGCGACTTTGGTGACTGACACGGATCCCTCGTCCTTGGCTCAGCCATCCAATGGTGTACGGTTCTGGGTGTGGTGTTATTGGTAGCTCCAATTTCTTAATGACTTCTGCTGAGATTAGGTTCTTCTGGTTGTCGCTGTCCACAACAAAATGCAGGGGAATTCCCTTCACCCACATCTGTGAGTGGAAAAGGTGCTCCTCTGCCTCCGACTCTTCAGGTTCCTCTGGTTGAATCTGTGTGGTGGAAACAACGGCACTGGGTTCTGCATCAATGATCTGCTTCCCTTTTCGCATGGCCTGTGAAATTAGGTTCTGAGTCAGATTCGGAACTGGGATCTGATTCCGAAGCTTTGATCTCAGGCACCAATGACTGTTTTGAACGACATTCATCAGTGTTGTGCTAGGGGCTTTTGTGGAACTCGCACCACTTCCCTGTGTCCTTCTTTGTCTTTTTCGCTACCCTTCTTCGCTTGTGGTTGGGACTGGTTGTTCTTTCCCTGCCCCGTGTTCTGCGAGCCTGTTAACACCCAAAAAGTGCTCACTACCTCATCTCCCTCATCACATGACTCATTTGTCCATATTTCCTACCATATTTGCCTCTAAAACCATTAAAAAGCCTTCAAAAGGCCAAAAAAACCATTAAAAAAACCTCCAAAAGGCCAAAACCCCCCTTTTTTTCCCCCAAAATAAATTAAATTCCTCCAAAAATAGCAAAAACCCTCTAAAAAGGGAATAAAAAATACAAAAAAGAGGAAAAAGAGGGAAAAAAGGAAGCAAAACCCCTATACAGCTGACCTAAACCATATGGTGCCCAAAACCATGGGTCAGCACTCCACCTCTAAAAACCTATAAATAGGTGATGGAGGCTCTCCATTTTTCATCCACAATCATCCCTATCCTTACGCTGTTGAAAATTCCCTTGAAACCCTAGCTCTCCACTTAGAGCTAATTCTTGAGAACCCTTTTGGCCCCATTTCCAAAACACCTTTGGGAGAAGGAGAAGGAACAACATTGGAGCTTGGAAGCAACCCTATTGGACTGCTGCAAAGGCTCCACCAACCTCTACATCTGAGATAATTTTTAATACAAAAAGAGAGATCTTCACCATATTTTCATTTTTTGCTATCTATTTTAATGCTCATGCTAGGTTAAATTTCATACTGTTTTACTGCTTTTATTTACTGTTTATTGAACTGCTACTAAGGAGGCCCTTCTCCTTAGTAGGTGCTCATTTGCACAAGCTAGGGTGAAAACCCTAGCTACAGTTTTGGAAACTCCCCTAATGTTCCTTTGAATTTCTGGTTATAGTTTTAAACGTTTTTGATTTTCTGCAATATTTTCTGTTTTTCCTTTCGGCTGCCATAAACCGCGTCTTTTGTTCCCGCAGTTGCAATCCAACCGCATCTTTCAGACTGTTACCTGTGATCCGACCGCGACTCTCAGACTGTTTCCCGTGATCTAACGACGGTTTTCAGTATGTTACCTTCAATCTGACCGCGGCTCTCATCCTGTTTCGTGCGGTCCGACCGCGGTTGTTCACCCCTTTTCCTGCTATCCGCCTGTGACTTTTGGCCTTTTTCCCGCGGTCCAACTCCAGCTTTCATCCATTTTCCTGCTATCCGCCTGCGACTTTCGGCCTTTTTCCCGTGGTCTGCCTGCGGCTTTCAGCCATTTTCCTGCTATCCGCCTGCGACTTTCAGCCTTTTTCTCGCGGTCCGCCTGCGGCTTTCAGCAATTTTCCTGCTATCCACCTGTGACTTTCGGCCTTTTTCCCGCAGTCCGGCTGCGTCTTTCAACCATATTCCCGCAATCTTCCCACGACTTTCGACCTATTTCCCGCGGTCCGACCGCGCAGATTTGCCACAGACCCGCGGTCTGCTTTCTGCACTTTTCCCTATTTGAACCCAGTACTTTGCTACAATATTTTCTGCACCTGCACAGCCATCTGTCCTATCTGCAGCCTTACTTCCCTACAACCTGTTTTCTGTAGTATTATTTATGTTCCATTTACAAAAAAAATTTAAATTTCAACATTTTAATTTTAGTTGAAAAGAGAAAATTTTGCATTTCAAAGTTTAATTTCTGCATTGTTATTTTTAGTTAGAAAGTTTCCCACCCCGTGGCACTTTTACTTGGGTTCATTATGTCACACGCACACACTCTGTCACCTAATTCAAGTAAGTCCTAAAATACTACTTAACACAACCAACATTCTAACCCCACTTGGGAAACACATAAGAATCTTGTAGTTAGGTAGGATCGGGGGGATAGGCATCCAAATAACACCCCTCGGTTGCTTACACTTGAGACATAGTTGTTGTCCATTAGGGAACCAAAATCCCCTAGTACTTTTTGGCACGGTCACAACCAGTTTATCAGAGGGCCTCTCCCCTAGGAGGGTTGAAGTAGCCAGACTGGTTCCGGAGGCCTAAGTGGAATACCGCACTCCATTCAATAACCGAAGGATACCTTTCGTAGTTCTCAGTGTATCACCCGTATGGGGATATAGTGGTGATAGAACCAAACTGCAGATTCAACTTTTCTGGATGTGTCATGAACAGGGTATCTTAGTTTCCTTTCTTCTAGGATTGACTACCCGGTGTCCCTCCCGGTAGGGGGATATCTTTAGCCACTTGGATCTACTATCCATATTGTCTTACTTGGATTTCATCACCTTGCAGAGGATATGTCTAGTTGAGTCAAAATACTATTTAGCTAGGTGTTTGCATGCTCCCTTACCTCCCTTTGGTCTAGTGAGTCCATCGTTTTTTATTTTTTAGGAAACCTGCTTCTTGTTGGTATTCTGACCATTTCTGTTGATACTCCTCTTATTGTAGCACAGCTGTTACAGTAAGTGTTTTGAGTTGGTTGTTGGCCTGACTGCCATATTTTCAGCGCTCTCCTTCTGCACACTCGGTTGCATTAGGCTTTTTGATTTTTTTTCACTCAACACAACCCCCATATACTTGACACCATCTGTCACCATTGAGTCCTTGAGACATTCTTGGCGCCTCCGGGGTAAGCCCCCGTAGCACAGTTCACTTGACATCACCCGTCATAGATGTAGAGCTTCATCACTCGACTCCACTCGTCGCAGACGCAGAGCTCCGTCCCCTGGTACTGACGCCCCTCATTTCACCCCTGATTCTGAGGTAGAGTCCGAGAACCCTACTTACACTGCACCAACCAGCCCCATGGCTAGCATGACATCCAACCCTTTCTTTGTAGGGACCATTGGTGGAGCATCCACCACCACACCAAATACCACACCCGCTTTGGGTATGCCCTCGATGGGGCCCACATCTACCATTTCGATCACTGTACCCATTCCAGTAGCTAGCATACCTATCCAAACTCCACCAGTGACTCACACTACCCTTGGCGGTGTAGGACCATCCCATACCACATTCGTTCCTCCACCTAGGGACAACATCCCAAACCCAACCCCTCAACTCGAGGGCATTGGCCCCAACATGGTCACAACCACTAGTATGTCACATCCTTCTACTAGTTTTCCATTCATGGCTAGTCTCAACCTTCCTGACCTAGCCACACTAACTAACGATCCCATCAGACACAACTCTGTGTGGCCTCACATGCCCACCAAGATCCCCTCCGACATCCCTAAGTTTGAGGGTAAGGCAGGTGAAGACCCCCAGAACCATATTATGTCCTTCCATCTATGGTGTTCCTCCAACTCCATAGTGGACGACTCTGTCCGCCTCCGTCTGTTACAGCGCACCCTCACTGGATCTGCAGCTAAGTGGTACATCGAACAGCCCCATGGGACCCATGACACCTTTACTTCCCTTGCCTCAACTTTCTTGCATTTCTTTCAGTTACTTGTCCTCTATGACGCGGGAGATGAAATCCCACTGTCTTGCAGACAGAACACAGCTACCCACATCACTGACCGCATTCATGAGTGGCGTCGACACCGCAGCCTCTGCAAAATCAAATTAGACAACCGTATCTTCTTAGATTGGTTTCTAAAATCTCTCCTTCCTGTCATTGCTAAGGATGTGGCATCCGAACGACCCAGTCCGAAGAAGAGGCCATCCTCAAAGCCCAGCAATTTGACCTTATTTACGCCCAGTCTGGTTACCTATATTCCATCATCCCTGATGCCCCCCACGGCAATTCCTCCCGACACGATGCGTCGGGGGCATCCCATGTCGCAGATGGAATCATTAGTCATATAGCCTCACATAGCCACCACTTTTCCATAGCACGTCCTATCCATGGCCCCGACCTTTCACGGGATACATATCAGTCCGGAGCAACCAATTTGTATGCTCCCATGGCACATCACCACCATTCCCACGAACCCTCATGTCCACCTCAGTGCTTTGGTCATGCATCCCCCGCTTACGCCACCCCGGTCGCACCTCAGCCATATTACCACCCACAGGCTGCACGAGCTCCTGTATCCTCTCAAGCCCAACCTGCTTATTACCCACCACAAGAAACCCCTACGGCAAACCCACAACCCGTTCCGCAGACATATCAACAACCCCCACAAGGTTCAGCACCTCCGCTGCCTCCACCTACTTATTATCCACCGTAGCCTGCTCCCGCACCTACACAACCCCAGAACCCACCTGCTGCCCAAGCGCAAGTGTATGCCCAACAGAATCCGTAGCAGAACCAAAATAACTAGCACCAATAGGGTCAGCAAAACCGTGGCAAAGGTCGTAACCGTGGGAACAACACCCCTCCACACCAAGGCAGTCAACCTCCCAATCCCCCAAACAACAATAACGTGGGACCTACAGGCCAGAACCCTGAGCGACCGCCCAGACAAGCCAAAAATCCTAATTTGCGAACAAACCATCCTTGTTCTATTTGCGGGGCCTATGGAGACTACACACATGCTTTCCCACATTTGGAGCGAGCTCAGCAACTCTGGACCTATGATACCCACCGCCAAGGGCATGCGGCTCCTCAAGCGCCACCCAAACCCCCCCCCCACCTCAGCATCAACCCTTGTTGCTACAAAACCCTTTACCGACTCAAGGCATAGTGAACACTCAGCCGTTGGCTCCCCCTCAAGGAAACACGCCACCACAACAGTAAATCACTTATGTCGCTCCTGATCAACCCATGTTAGACTCAGGTACCCATCACTTGTTAATGATGTCATCCGCCGATGTCAACCTTCAAACCCGTTGAAACCAATATGGATCCACACCTAAAGCACCTCCTTCTGACAAAAACACGAACGCTCATCCCACTGATCAGTCGTTACGTATACCTTCGGCTCCACTAGATGGCGCCTCCAAAGCACCTCGCTTCCCACTTCGTCGCATCAACAATAATCTAAATGCTCGCGCCGCGTCTAATTACAACATTGTAGATGACTTAGCCCAGTCCCTCGTAGCCATGTCTGCGTTAGCGGTCTTAAAAAACTGTCCTTCACAGCGCAATACTTTTCTCTCCGCCATTGGTGCTATTGACCCAAATGATTCACGACTGATGGCCTTCGATTTGGACCAATCCGAACCACGCCTTCCTTCCACTTTAGCATTCCAAGTTTCTGTATCCGTTTGGAATCTTGTCATCCATCGGTGCATTATCGATGAAGGTGCCTCTACATGCGTTATGTCCACATTCGTTTGGCAGAAGTTCGGATCCCCTACTCTCCAGCAGTCCACCACTGCGTTGCGAGCCTACGACGGTCGTTCGGCTCAACCCCAAGGTCTCTTAGCTAATGTCCCCGTCTAGTTGGCTGGTAAGACAGTGCTCATTGACATAGAGGTCATCAACGCCCAACTTGATTATAACCTCTTACTTGGCCGCAGCTACATGTATGCCATGCGGGCAGTTGCCTCATCCGTTTTTCGTACCATGACGGACGCGTGGTCAAGGTCGATCAACTCACCTATTACGATCCCAATGCCCCCACTGCACCCAAAAATGTTCTCTCCATGGTTGAACAACCTATTTGTGGTGCATCTACCTTGTTGGTTTCCTCCATGGGACCTGGAGTTTACTCAGATACGCCGATGACCTCGACATTCCAATCCATTCCACCCCCGTCACCAACGACTGAAATATATGACCTATGTACCCTTTCCCACAATGCACAAACACCCAACAATCAACCGCCCTTGTTACCCAAACCACCATTGGTACCTAATCATATTGTTGTTAGACCCATCCACACAATACCCTTCCTATTCCCTCCATTGGGAGTAGTAAGCGCCCCGATGATGGCTACTCTCAGCCTCCCCGAGTTAACCTTAGGACTACTCGTGTGGTATATTTCACCTCCTATTCCCCCACCGACACCAAATGTTTTCCTACAACTGGTGCAACCCATCGCCACTACTAGTCAACCACCCCCAGTGTCTCTACTCCTTCCTCATCCACCAATCCACCCCCCATTGTCAAGAACAATGGGGGCAGAGGCCCATAACCATACATTGTTGTACCCCTGCCCAAAACAGTTAAAACCCCCCCTGTTTCGTGCTCCTACTAAATGCTCGTTGTGTGATGAGTTAGGACATCCTACCCATCAATGTCCACAATTACTCGCATTATAGGAACACATGCAAATTCTTGATGACAACCCCAACATACCGGTTGTTCAACTCGACCCAACCCCTAAGCCTCGTGATAAATCACTGCATACCAACCACCCTTGTGCAATATGTGGTATTTACGACCATCACTGCCCAGATCTCCCAGATTGCAGAGCAGCTCTCTATGAGATGAATAATTTGGACCTTGAGACGGCACCCCCCACCATTGAGGAGATCCACCCCCCAGTATCCCCCTCATCCGGAGAGATTAATACCATTTATATGATCTCTTCTACTACCATTCCCTCGTCAACCGATTTGACCACTCAAAGTTTCCACAATGATGAGTAGATTCTAGAGGCTCTTACTGCCCCTGATTACCCCTGGGAGGATATGCACCATCGTTCATATTTTCTCTCGGAGGCCTCCTCCTCCACCACAGCCACCCAATTCTCGGTTGAGTCCAAATATTTCCTTCCCGCCAAAGTCGACTGGTTTAAAGACCCCATTCCTAACCCCGACGCCTTCGAGGAAGGTAAAATGGCCAACATCTCACCCGTCATCCACATTGATATCTCTACCCCAGGTGGTGCTCCTGAAACAATTTCGTTAGGAGCTTCCTGCACCGAGCACGAGATCGGAGAGTACAAGAAACTTTTCCAAGAATTATGCGATGTCTTTTCCTGGTCCTATACCGAAATGCCTGGTATTGACCCCGCTATTATAGAGCATCACATTGACACGTGGCCAGATGTAGCCCCCGTTCGCCAGAAACAGCGCCCCATTCATCCATCAAATCTCCCCGTCGTTAAAGCAAATATTGAGAAACTTCGCAATGTAGGATTCATTTATCCTATTGCATATACCACTTGGGTTTCTAACCCCGTCCCTGTTAACAAGAAACAAGGCACCATCAGAGTATGTACTGAATTCCGTGATTTAAACCGATCTTGTCCCAAAGACAACTTCCCCACGCCATTTATTGACCAACTCATCAATGCGTGTGCGGGGCATGAAGTCCTATCTTTCATGGACGGTTTTTCCGGATACAACCAGATTCAGATCCGCAAGGAAGATCAGTACAAGACTGCCTTTACCACCCCATGGGGCACCTTTTCCTATCGCATCATGCCTTTCAGCCTTAAAAATGCTGGTGCAACCTTCCAGTGGGCCATGACCTATTGTTTTCACGACCTGGTCCATATCCTCCTAGTCTATCTTGACGATCTTACAGCTCGTTCCCGGAAATGATCAGACCATCTTAACAACCTCCGGCAAGTCTTTCTGCATTGTCGCAAATATCAAATCCGCTTGAACCCACTCAAGTGTGTATTTTGCGTTCCGGCAGGTCGGTTTTTGGGTTTCATTGTTTCCCATAAAGGAATCTTTGTTGAACCCCTGAAAGTCCAAGCCATCATAAACCTTCCTGCTCCTCGCACGCTCCGGCAGCTCCAGAGTCTGCAGGGAAAATCTAATTTTCTCCGACGCTTCGTTCCTGATTATGCCACCACAGTTCATAGTTTCTTACGCTTACTTCGTATTCACATACCCTTTGTTTGGGATGACCAGGCGCAAGCTGCATTCGAAGCCCTTAAGAAAGCTCTCACGCAAGCCCTTCTGATCTCCCCTCCGAATTTCTCTCAAGACTTCATCCTTTACATCTCGACATCCGATCATGCCGTGTTCGGAATCCTTCTTCAAGAAGACGTTGCTCGCCAGGAGCATGTCATTTATTACGTCAACCAGACCCTATCTGGACCACCCCTACGTTACCCATATGAGGAAAGACTAGCCCTTGCTGTGGTCTTTTTCGTCCAAAAATTGTGACATTACATTTTACTCAATCATACCACAGTTGTGGCCGACTCCAACCCCATGGTCTATCTCTTGAACCGGCGCCTCCTGCAAGGTTGCGTTGCTAAATGGGTAATTATCCTCCAAGAATATGACCTCACTTTCACAACCCCTAAGAGCACTAAAGCCCTCGCGCTTTCCTAGCTCATCACCGATCTCCCATCCCTTTTTCCGTCCCCACAAATCTCCGATGAATTACCCGACAATCCCTTGTTCATCATCTCGTCTGATGACCCATGGTACGGTGATATTTTGTTATACATTCGCACGCAAAATTTTCGACCCAACATAAATCGTGATGGATGCCATCGTATCCATCGCCAAGCCTCTCAATATCTCCTCTTGGGCGATGTCCTTTACCGGCGAGGGGTTAACACGATTCTCCATCGTTGTCTTACACACGAGGAAGCCAAACAAGTCCTCAATGACTGTCATAGCGGCGCCTGTGGCAGACATTTCTCTGGAATGGTCACCGCCCAAAAGGTCATCCGCGCTAGATACTTCTGGCCCACACTCTTTACCGACTGCATCACAATGGTCAAACATTGCCATAATTGCCAACTTTTTGCCCCTAAGGCTTGGACACCACCCGCTCCATTACACCCAGTCATCACCGTTGGTCCCTTTTGTAAATGGGCCATCGACTTCATGGAATGTAAACCCTCATCCGCCAACGGCCATAAGTACATCATTGTCATCGTCGACTACTTCACCAAATGGGCTGAAGCCATGCCCACCTTCAATTGTAAAGCTGACACCGCTTCCCATTTCTTTTTTAACCATGTTATCACTCCATTCGGGGTCCCCAAACAGTTGGTCTCAGACCATGGTTCACACTTCGAAGATTCCATTTGGCGCGATTTATCCACCCTACTGAAGTTCGAACATCAGTATTCCTCTGATTACTACCCCCAAGGGAACGACCAAGTAGAGGCCATTAACAAAATTTTAAAAACCATCCTCCAACGCATTGTTGACCGACATAAGTCCAATTGGCATCACATGCTTTTCCGGGCATTATGGGCTTACCATACATCAACTAAGACCGCCACCGGTTTTACCCCGTTTCATTTAGTTCACGGTGTAGAGTCTGTCCTCCCCATCGAGTGTCAGATACCTACCTTACACATCGTTGTCGAGCTTCTCCCAGAAACCTCCCCACTTGAGCAACGTCTGATATCACTAGAGCAAGCTGACGAAGACCATCGTGCCACCCTCCAAACCATTGTGGCCGCCAAGAACTACTCCAAAGTTGGTTACGACAAACATGTCCACCCTCGAACTTTCTGCGAAGGAGACCTCGTTCTCGCCTATGACCAAGCCCAACAAGATCGGTAAAGGAAAGTTTGAATCCATGTGGCAAGACCCTTACATCGTGCAGACCTGCCTCGAAAATGGGGCATACATTTTAAATGACTCAGAAGGTCACCCTTTGCGCAACCCCCGTAATGGGTTGTATCTTAAACGCTTTTATCCTTAAACAAACCTGCGGCCCCATTAGTCCGTATTGTACAGTTTGCTTTCTTTTTGTTTTTCACCTTTTTTACCGCAACCTTACATTCATCATTTTTGCATGATCACAGATGGACCATCTTCCACCTCATTACATTGGCTTCACTGATGGAGCAAGCCACTGGTCTCCAAACCTGGCTTCTGCAACATGGGTCTTATATTCCCCTTCACATGAGTTGATTCACCTTGACGCAATATGTATAGGCGTAACTACCAATAACCAGGCAGAGTATGATGCTATGACCGGTCTCCTGACCGCTGCCCTTCAGATGGGCATATGTAACCTTCATGTGTTCCTTGACCAGCCTCAGAACTTGCGGTCCCAGACCGCGTATTCTGACCTAGAACTCGCGGTCCCCGGCCACGTGCTTAGACTCAAAACCCGCGGTCCTCGACCGCGGTTCCACCCAGTAAACCCGTGGTCCACCCCACGTGGACCGTACAGAAAACCCCCTGGGACCCACTACCCCCCCTGAACCCAATAAAAAATGCAGGTATGAGTTTCTCGGCATACCTACAACTCCCGGATCTACAAACGGTCGGTCGTATTGTCTAGAAACACCAACTCCGCTCTAGTCCACTCTGATCTCTAGTCAAAGTCAACAAGTCCAAATGACACTTGTCATGTTGGACCCACTTACTATTTATAGTCCGTTGACTTTTTCTTGTTTTTCCCTTTCTGCACCCATACGGAGTCCATTTATTGAACCGTTTCCACCACTGGAATTAGAACGACGATACCGTCATGATGGTCGACTTGTTTTCTTATTTGTTCCGCATCATTTTTTGAGCATTTTTCTAGACACCACTAGTTGCCTCAGTTTGCGTGCCACTTCGGCTTCTCTCTGTTTTTTTATATACTTTATATCATCGGATTCATTTTTCCGAGCCCGTGATGATGCTTGAGATCATTTCTCACTCTCACCCCTAGATTTTTCGGGTATTTTTTCCAAAACGCCCCCTGTCGCTTCGGTTTGCATGCCACCTCGGTCGTTCCCCGTCTTTGACACTTTTAATATTGTCGGATCTAGTTTTCCAAGCTCGTAATGACGCTTGAGATCGTTTCTCACTCTCACCAAGTACAATTTCCACATTGTGTCCCGACACCTTGCTGCCTCGGTTTGCGCACCACATCGGATTGTTCCACATTTTCACATGAGCCATTCACTCCATACATACTGCAATTATTTCATTAGTTTTCCACCATTCATGATCCCGCAAGGAGGCCCACCAGTGTTCCCCCCCACCCTCGTTCTTGGTTCTCATCGATGTTCCTTGATTGAGCACTTCCTCCTTGCCTGGCCATTCCTTTTGTTCGGTATAATTTTATCCCTTTTTTGGGCCGGACAAGTCCTTTACGAAAAAGGCACTAAGGGAGTTTCTGTTAAGCTCTTTTCTGACTCCTAAAAGAATGAAAAGATCACCGAACAATCTTGCTTCCTTTCATGTTCGTTAAAGTACCTGAAAGGGCGTCTATCTGGTATAATTTTAACCCTTTTCCGGACCTGGCAGACTAATTACGAAAAAGGAATACTCTAGTCACACCGGCTAGAAGAGTTCTTCATTGCGTCCTTTTATGCTTCTTCGGGCCTTGGAGGTTAACACATGAAAAAGCACCCCCCTGGAGTCTTCTTATTGCTTTCAGACTCTCTAAAATTGAAAGCAACCACGAGCATGCACTGTCATGGGCTCGTACAAATCCACACAATGGTACCATTCCATTATTTCAGAGTCTTCTTATCGCTTTCAGACTCCTTAAAATTGAAAGCAACCACGAGCATGAATTGTCCTGAGCTCGTATAAATCCACACGACAGTACCATTTTTTAGCACACTTCATCCAGCTCCCTACACCATAAAGAAGTCCCCCCCCCCCCCCCCCGTGCCTCTTGGCACTATGATCGCTCATCTCGGCAGCACCCCCAATAAGGTCGCCTTTGTTCAGAGTATTCTGCAATCTCCTGCCATCTTACACCAACTTGAGTATCACTCATCCCAGTCACCATCCTTGGTCCATTACAGCTATGATCCCTCTCCCACCAGTCAGTTTCATATGTTGCCCGATCATCCCCGCCATCATACTCTGAACAAAGGAAGTTTGAGTCCCCCCACTCTACTTTCCCAGTTATTCCCTACCCCCATAGTATGTCAGTCCTACCATCAGTACTCTCACACTCTGGTTCTCCACCTCGTGCTCCTATCAAGGAAGCATCATTGCCTTGCTAGTTGCAGGTCTCCCTCTGTCGACGACAGCCCATCTATTCCAGAGGATAGACCCAGAGGTCCCTGCGCCTTGGACTCATCACCATTTGTGGTGAGTGCCTACGGACCATTTTGAGAGGAGTCATCAATGCCTCTCCGAGTGGTTGTTTCTCACATGCTCGACTTCAACACCTTGATCGCATTGTTGAGAATCGCGCAGGGTATATATCCCTTCAATTATTGGTCGAAGACCCCAGATTTCCCCCGACTTTAGCACATTGGTGAGTCCCTTCGGAACGCCCAGTTGTATGTTCCCGTGGATGTCTGAGTTGCGTTGGAAATTGTATTTGGAATCCATCCAGTTACATGCTTCCTTGCGTACCCAGTTTAGTTCCAGTTTAGTGTACCATTGAGGCTATGCCCCCAGTCACTATGATCCAGCAGCTCATCAGTTCCTTTGGTACCACACTCAACAGCACTATTGTTATTCCAGTGTATCAGTTCTTCAGCTCAAACATGGTCAGCCCAGCAGTACGTCCCAGATTCTGTGTCCCCTCTGGACCCTTATGATGTACACAGTGGTTCTCCGTGTATCTTTCAGGTCCCCATTTTTGGGCCTCATTGTTATTGTTTATATATATCTTGATACGAGCAGGGATATGCCCGCCTCGTCCATATATTGAGACTCTTCCTCATTCATTATTTGAGGCCATTTATATTTCAAGTCCCCACCCCCTTGTTATTGTTATATATCTTGATACGAGAATGGGAATGCCCACCTCGTCCATATGTTGAGATTATTCCTCATTCATTATTGAGGTCATGTATTTTCAGTTTTTGCAGTTTGTCCGGGACCGTTGCTTCGGGATCTAGTTCGTTTCTTCTCCTCTCCACATCCCAGAAAAACCATAAAAGATCTATGATGTCTATCGGCCATACGATGAGTTCCTACCCTCACACATCAGGGGGCAATCTGTTAACACCCCAAAAGTGCTCACTACCTCATCTCCCTCATCACATGACTCATTCGTCCATATTTCCTACCATATTTGCCTCCAAAACCATTAAAAAGCCTCCAAAAGGCCAAAAAAACCATTAAAAAAGCCTCCAAAAGGCCAAAAACCCCCTTTTTTACCCCAAAATAAGTTAAATTCCTCCAAAAATAGCAAAAACCCTCTAAAAAGGGAATAAAAAATATTAAAAAAAGAGGAAAAAGAGGGGAAAAAGAAAGCAAAAACCGTATACATCTGACCTAAACTATATGGTGCCCAAAACCATGGGTCAGCACTACACCACTAAAAACCTATAAATAGGTGATAGACGCTCCCCATTTTTCATCCACAATCATCCCTATCCTTACGCTGCTGGAAATTCCCTTGAAACCCTAGCTCTCCACTTGGAGCTAATTCTTGAGAAACCTTTTGGCCCCATTTCCAAAACACCTTTGGGAGAAGGAGAAGGAACAACACTAGAGCTTGGAAGCAACCCTCTTGGACTGCTGCAAAGCCTCCACCAGCCTCTACATCTGAGGTAATTTTTAATACAAAAAGAGAGATCTTCATCATATTTTCATGTTTTGTTATTTATGTTAATGCTCATGCTAAGTTAAATTTCATACTGTTTTACTGCTTTTATTTACTGTTTATTGAATTGCTACTAAGGTGGCCCTTCTCCTTAGTAGGTGCTCATTTGCACAAGCTAGGGTGAAAACCCTTGCTACAGAGCCAGAGTTTCCCTTGCCCTGCTTTTGCGCAGGTCCGAAATCACGCTTGTTCTTTTACCGAAATTTCTACTCAATTTTGATAGCATATCGATAGGCGGATCCGAGTAAAGAGATTTCCAGGAAATCCATCTCCATTCGTATGTACGGGTGTAGGCCACTGCGATATTTCAGTACCAGGTGTCGCTCGGAGTCCTTGGTACCTAGATTTGTGCACAAGGGATGAAATTTTTTGGTGTGCTCCGACACCGTTTGGTCCCTCTCTTGGTGCAAAATGGCCCTTTTTGTGTACTGGTCATCATAGTTTACAACAAGGTAATATTGTTCCTTGATGGAATCTATAAAAGAGGCCCAAGTGGGATTGGTATATTCAAACAATCCAGACTCGTCTGATGCGTTTTCCTCACAATAAGTTTCCCACCAATGTTTGACATGGGGGACGGCCTTGAGGAGCGCAAAGATGATCTTTTCCCTGTCGAAAAATTTATGGACAGGGAAATACCCTTCCAGTAGATTTAACCATTTATCTAGGGCATCATCATCGATCTAGCCTTCAAATAAAGGGATATCAAAATTAAATTCTACCTTGAAAGGAGTCGCATCTCCGAAACGACTGCTCGTTGAAGGTGTATACGTCGACATGCGTCGAAGGATTTGGGCGAAATTATCCATCATCTCGTTCCTCTATCGCACGAGAGCTTCCTCGAGCAACAACTTGATAGGATCCACTGCTCCATCATCTCTCTTTTCTTCCGCAATGGGAGGCCGTTTGGGGCGGCGAGAGTGGTCTTCCCCAAGTGAAACTAGTTCGAGGCCCAACTCTCTATATCCTGAGCTCGTCGGGGACATGCACCGAGAAACAATCAAAGAGAAGACCGCTCTGATACCACTGATCCGGATTTATGCGGGAATGAAACAAAAGATAGCATATACAGAGATATATTGCAATAACACAGTGATACAGTAAACACATATTCTATTAAATAGCGGAAATAGAACAGACTGTAAAATACAATAGCTAGAATGGTGGTAGCCATCTCTAAGAAGAGATGTGGCCGCTATGCTCATTCGTGCCAAGATGATTACAAAGAGAGGCCAAATGGGCCTATTTATCATAAGCATGAGGGAAGGAATCCCGAAAACCTAACCCTAGAATATGAAGCACCAAAACTCATGTGGGCCCTGTTTGGGTAAGTTAGTACATCAACTTCCCGGGGTCGTAACTCTCGCATGCGATCTCCGTTTGGGGCGCACAATAGCTCGTTGGAAATATTTATTCAATGAATACAAAAAGATATTGCAAATCTTGGTTTTGGCACGAGAGATATGACAGGCGCGCAGCACATGTATTTGCCCGAGAATTCGACGTCGAAAAAACGTCATTTAGGGCCTCAAAATGGCTCCGAAAGTTCAGGACCCGAAAAACTGCTAAAAATAGTAAATTCCCAAAATTTCCAGAAGACTGTTTTGAGCTAGTCGGAAGAGGTGGGTCGCCATCGATATCCACCTAGATCAATCCTCCATCCTTAGGAAGCAATGGTCTCCATTGCGTCAAATTCCTTATCATATGTCGCACTGTGTGCTGAGTTGAGCTCCTGGTGCGGCATTTGCGGAAGTGAAAAGGCTGCCTTACTTTGACATCTACAGAGCGTTGTAATTGTTGGAGGCATTGGAACTGTTCAACAATTGTGGTTTCTGTGGTATCATTGGTCGACACTGATGTGGACGGTTTATTTTTGTAGGAGCACCTTGAATGCGTGGCCTTGCACTGTAGAGGTACCCAAATAGGCGATGTTGCACTGACTTTGTGTTTTTCCTGTTTCTGCTGAGTAGAGGGATAATGTGCAGAGGTTGTGGATGTCTCTGCGATCTGATTTTCACCTCTAGTGGAAATTGTGAATAGGGAAAATTTCCCTGTGTGGGAGATTATCTTCCTGCCCCGCTGGGTTGGGGTAGGTGAAACTATCTCTAGTATCCGATAGAGTTTTCCTCCCAAAGTGACAATGACACTGCGAGGTCGTGATTCATATACAGCATGACGCTTCCACATATATGGCTGTACTAAAAGAACATCTCATACTTCAAGTGGGGCCACATCACACAATACCTCATCTTTGAAGGGCTTGATGCCGTATGGTAGGCGACATTGGTGACTAACGCGGATCCCTCGTCCTTGGCTCAGCCATCCAATGGTGTATGGTTGTGGGTGTGGTTTTATTGGTAGCTCCAATTTCTTGATGACTTCTGCTAAGATCAGGTTCTTCTGGTTGCCGTTGTCCACAACAAAATGTAGGGGAATTCCCTTCACCCACATCTGTGAGTGGAAAAGGTGCTCCTCTGCCTCCAACTCTTCAAGTTCCCCTGGTTGAATCTGTGTGGCGGAAACAACGGCACTGGGTTCTTCATCAATGATCTGCTTCCCTTTTCGCGCGGCTGTGAAATTAGGTTCTGAGTCAGAATCGAAACTGGGATCTGATTCCGAAGCTTTGGTCTCAGCCACCAATGACTGTTTTGAGCGATATTGATTAGTGTTGTGCCAGGGGCTTTTGTGGAACTCGCACCACTTCCCGGTGTCCTTCTTTGTCTTTTTGCTACCCTTCTTCGCTTATGGTTGGGACTGGTTGTCCTTTCCCTGCCCCGTGTTCTGCAAGCCAGATTTTCCCTTGCCGTGCTTCTGCGCAGGTCCGAAGTCACGCTTGTTCTTTTGCTGAAATTTCTGCTCAATGTTTACAGCATATCGATAGACGGATCCGAGTGAAGAGATTTCCAGCAAATCCATCTCTGTTCGTATGTACCGGTGCAGGCCACTACGATATTTCAGTACCAGGTGTCGCTTGGAGTCCTTGATACCTAGCTTTATGCGCAAGGTATGAAATTTGTTGGTGTGCTCCGACACCATTTAGTCCCTCTCTTGGTGCAGAATGGCCCGTTTTGTGTACTGGTCATCATAGTTTCCAACAGGGTAATATTGTTCCTTGATGGCATCTATAAAAGAGACCCAAGTGGGATTGATATATCCAAACAATCTAGACTCGTCTGATGTGTTTTGCTCACAATAAGTTTCCCACCAATGTTTGAGATGGGGGTCGGCCTTGAGGAGCGCAAAGATGATCTTTTCCCTGTCGAAAAATTTATGGACAGGGAAATACCCTTCCAGTAGACTCAACCATTTATCTAGGGCATCGGCATCGATCTGGCCTTCAAATAAAGGGATATCAAAATTAACTTGTACCTTGAAAGGAGTCGCATCTCCGAAACGACTGCTCATTGAAGGTGTATCCATCGTCATGCATCAAAGCATTTGGGAGAAATTATCCATCATCTTGTTCCTCTGTCGCACGACAGCTTCCTCGAGCAACAACTTGATAGGATCCACTGCTCCATCGTCTCTCTTTTCTTCCACCATGGGAGGCCATTTGGGGCGGCGAGAGTGGTCTTCCCCACATGAAACTAGTTCGAGGCCCAACTCTCTGTATCCTGACCTCATCGCGGACATGCACCGAGAAACAATCAAAGAGCAGACCGCTCTGATACCACTGATCTGGATTTATGCGAGAACGAAACAAAAGATAGCATATACAGAGATATATTGCAATAACACAGTGATACAGTAAACACATATTCTATTAAATAACGGAAATAGAACAGACTGTAAAATACAATAGCTAGAATGGTGGTAGCCATCTCTGAGAAGAGATGTGGCCGCTATGCTCATTTGTCCCAAGATGATTACGAAGAGAGGCCGAAGTTGTTAGGATATTCCTATACTCCATCCTAGTCCCACCAGTATTTTGATCATTTACATTTTCAGTCATGCATGCACCTTTTAGGGTTTGCATGCATTCTAGGGTTTGCATGCATCCCAGTCATCAGTCCAGCACCTAGCCCTCAGTTAGCTAGCCCCCAGGAGCTTCTCACTATTCAGTTTCAGCCCTCCAATTGCTTAATGCGCCCTTCTTCCTTGATTTTAGGGAGCAACTCGCCCTTCTTCACCTACCAGTCCAGTTGTCACTCAGTCACACTTAGTTACACTCAGTTACACTCAGTTACAGTCAGTTACACTCAGTTACAGTTAGTTACATTCAGTTACACTCAGTTACATTGAGTTACACTCAGTTACACCTACCATAGTTAGTTTGACTGATGATTGACAGTTACTTGAGCATTGATGACTCCACTGATGATGATGAAGACTTCCAGTTGTGCTCCGATGATCATGAGGACACCTAGTTGTGCTCCGATGACACTCCAGTGATCCTTTGATCACTCCATGAAGGCTAATTCGAATTGCCACCTTAGGCATTCGAATTCCTCATGCATTGTATTATTTATATGTCCATTTGTGATTAATAATCTAGTATGACCGAAGTATTATTGCTTCTATCGGTTCCATCACACAAGGAATGAACGGTGCGCAATTCTTGTATTTGTCCGGGAATTCGATGCTGAAAAAACATCGTTTAGGGCCTCAAAATGGCTCCGGAAGTTCAGGACCCGAAAAACTGCTAAAAATAGTAAATTCCCAAATTTGCCAAAAGACTATTTTGAGCTAGGCGGAAGAGGTGGGTTGCCACCGATATCCACCTAGTCCAATCCTCCATCCTTAGGAAATAATGGTCTCCATTGCGTCAAATCCCTTATCATATGTCGCACTGTGTGCTGAGTTTAGCTCCTAGTGCGGTGTTTGCAGAAGTGAAAAGGCTAGCTTACTTTGACATCTGCAAAGAGTTGTAATTGTTGGAGGCATTAGAACTGTTCAACAGTTTTTGTTTCCATGGTATCATTGGTCGACACCGATGTGGATGGTTTCTTTTTGGAGCACCTTGAAGGCATGGCCTTGCACTGTAGAGGTACCCAAATAGGCGATGCTGCACTGACTTTGTGTTTTTCCTGTTTTTGCTGAGTAGAGGGATAATGTGCAGAGGTTTTGGATGTCTCTGCGATCTGATGTTCACCTCTAGTGGAAATTGTGAATAGGGAAAATTTCTGAGTGTGGGAGATTATCTTCCTACCCCACTGGGTTTGGGTAGGTGCAACTATCTCTGGTATCCGATAGATTTTTCCTCCCAAAGTGACAATGACACTGCAAGGTCGTGATTCATATACAGCATGACGCTTCCACATATATGGTTGTCCTAAAAGAACATCGCATACTTCAAGTGGAGCCACATCACACAATACCTCATCTTTGAAGGGCTTGATGCCGTATGGTAGGAGACATTGGTGACTAACGCGGATCCCTCGTCCTTGGCTCAGCCATCCAATGGTGTATGGTTGTGGGTGTGGTGTTATTGGTAGCTCTAATTTCTTGATGACTTCTGCTGAGATCAGGTTCTTCTGGTTGCCGCTGTCCACAACAAAATGTAGGGGAATTCCCTTCACCCACATCTGTTAGTGGAAAAGGCGCTCCTGTGCCTCCGAATCTTCAAGTTCCTCTGATTGAATCTGTGTGGTGGCAACAACGGCACTAGGTTCTGCATCAATGATCTGCTTCCCTTTTTGCGTGACTGTGTAATTAGGTTCTGATTCAGAATCGGAACTGGGATCTGATTCCGAAGCTTTGATCTCAGCCACCAATGATTGTTTTCAGCGACATTCATCAGTGTTGTGCCAGGGGATTTTGTGGAACTCGCACCACTTCCTGGTGTCCTTCTTTGTCTTTTCGCTACCCTATTTCACTTGTGGTTGGGACTGGTTGTTCTTTCCCTGCCCCATGTTCTGCGAGCCAGATTTTACCTTCCCTGCCTCTGCGCAGGTCCGAAGTCACGTTTGTTCTTTTGCTGAAATTTCTGCACACTTTTGACAGCATATCGATAGGCGGATCCGAGTGAAGAGATTTCCAGGAAATCCATCTATGTTTGTATCTATCAGTATAGGCCACTGCGATACTTCAGTACCAGGTGTCGCTCAAAGTCCTTGATACCTAGCTTTGTGCGCAAGTTATGAAATTTGTTGGTGTGCTCCGACACCGTTTGGTCCTTCTCTTAGTGCACAATGGCCCGTTTTGTGTACTGGTCATCATAGTTTCCAACAGGGTAATATTGTTCCTTGACGGAATCTATAAGAGAGGCCCAAGTGGGATTGGTATATTCGAACAATCCAGACTCGTCTGATGCGTTTTGCCCACAATAAGTTTTCCACCAATGTTTGACATGGGGGACGGCCTTGAGGAGCACAAAGATGATCTTTTCCTTGTCGGAAAATTTGTGGACAGGGAAATACCCTTCCAGTAGATTCAAACATTTATCTAGGGCATCGGCATCGATCTGGCCTTCAAATAAAAGGATATCAAAATTAACTTGTACCTTGAAAGGAGTCGCATCTCCGAAACGACTGCTCCTTGAAGTTGTATCCGTCGGCATGCGTCTAAGGATTTGGGCGAAATTATCCATCATCTTGTTCCTCTGTCGCACGAGATCTTCCTCGAGCAACAACTTGATAGGATCCACTGCTCTGTCGTCTCTCTTTTCTTCCACCATGGGAGGTCGTTTGGGGCGGCGAGAGTGGTCTTCCCCAAGTGAAACTAGTTCGAGGCCCAACTCTCTGTATCCTGACCTCGTCGGGGACGTGCACCGAGAAACAATCAAATAGCAGACTGCTCGGATACCATTGATCCGGATTTATGCGGGAACGAAACAAAAGATAGCATATACAGAGATATATTGCAATAACATAGTGATACAGTAAACACATATTCTATTAAATAGCGGAAATAGAACAGACTGTAAAATACAATAGCTAGAATGGTGGTAGCCATCTCTGAGAAGAGATGTGGCCGCTATGCTCATTCGTGCCAAGATGATTACAAAGAGAGGCCGAAAGGGCCTATTTATCATAAGCATGAGGGAAGGAATCCCAAAACCCTAACCCTAGAAGATGAAGCGCCAAAATTCATGTGGGCCCCGTTTGGGTAAGTTAGTACATCAACTTCCCGGGGTCGTAACTCTCGCATGCGATCTATGTTTGGGGCGTACAATAGATCGTTGGAAATATTTATACAATGACTACAAAGAGATATCGCAAATCTCGGTTCAGGCACGCATTAAATTACAGGCGCACAATACTAGTACTTTCCTGAGAATTCGACGACGAAAAAACGTCGTTTAGGGCCTCAAAATGGCTCCGAAAGTTCCGGACCCGAAAAACTGCTAAAAATAGTAAGTTGCCAAAATTGTCGGAAGACTGTTTTGAGCTAGTCGGAAGAGGTGGGTCTCCACCGATATCCACCTAGTTCAATCCTCCATCCTTAGGAAGAAATGGTCTCCATTGTGTCAAATACCTTATCATATGCCGCACTGTGTGCTGAGTTGAGATCCTGGTGCGGCGTTTGCGGAAGTGAAAAGGATGCCTTACTTTGACATCTGCAGAGGGTTGTAATTGTTGGAGGCGTTGGAACTGTTCAACAGTTTTTGTTTCCTTGGTATCGTTGGTCGACACCGATGTGGATGGTTTCTTTTTGGAGGAGCACCTTGAATAGAGTAGAGGGATAATGTGCAGAGTTTGTGGATGTCTCTGCAATCTGATGTTCACCTCCAGTGGAAATTTTTAATAGGGAAAATTTCCCAATGTGAGAGATTATCTTCCTGCCCCGCTAGGTTGGGGTAGGTGCAACTATCTCTGGTACCCGATAGAGTTTTCCTCCCAAAGTGACAATGACACTGCGAGGTCGTGATTCATATAAAGCATGATGCTTCCACATATATGGTTGTCCTAAAAGAACATCGCATACGTCAGGTGGGGCCACATCACACAATACCTCATCTTTGAAGGGCTTGATGCCGTATGGTAGGCGACATTGGTGACTGACACAAATCCCTCGTCCTTGGCTCAGCCATCCAATGGTGTATGGTTGTGGGTGTGGTGTTATTCGTATCTCCAATTTCTTGATGACTTCTGTTGAGATCAGGTTCTTCTGGTTTCCGCTGTCCACAACAAAATGTAAGGGAATTCCATTCACCCACATCTGTGAGTGGAAAAGGCGCTCCTATGCCTCCGACTCTTCAGGTTCCTCTAGTTGAATCTGTGTGGTGGCAACAACGGCACTGGGTTCTGCATCAATGATCTGCTTCCCTTTTCGCACGGCTGTCAAATTAGGTTCTGAGTCAGAATCGGAACTAGGATCTGATTCCATAGCTTTGGTCTCAGCCACCAATGACTGTTTTGAGCGACATTCATCAGTGTTGTGCCAGGGGCTTTTGTGGAACTCGCACCACTTCCCAGTGTCCTTCTTTGTCTTTTCGCTACCCTTCTTCGCTTGTGGTTGGGACTGGTTGTCATTTCCCTACCCCGTGTTCTGCGAGCCAGAGTTTCCCTTGACCTGCTTCTACGTAGGTCCGAAGTCACGCTTGTTCTTTTGCTGAAAATTCTGCTCAATTTTGACAGCATATCAATAGGCGGATCCGAGTGGAGAGATTTCCAGGAAATCCATCTCTTTTCGTATGTACTGGTGTAGGCCACTGTGATATTTCAGTACTAGGTTTCGCTCGGAGTCCTTGATACCTAGCTTTGTGCGCAAGGTATGAAATTTGTTGGTGTGCTTCGACACCATTTGGTCCCTCTCTTTGTGCAGAATGGCCCATTTTGTGTACCGGTCATCATAGTTTCCAACAGGGTAATATTTTTCCTTGGCGACATCTATAAAAGAGGCCCAAGTGGGATTGGTATATTCAAACAATCCAGACTCGTCAAATGCGTTTTTCTCACAATAACTTTCCCACCAATGTTTGACATGGGGGACGGCCTTGAGGAGCACAAAGATGATGTTTTCCCTATCGGAAAATTTGTGGATAGGGAAATACCCTTCCAGTAGATTCAACCATTTATCTAAGGCATCGGCATCGATCTGGCCTTCAAATAAAGGGATATCAAAATTAACTTGTACCTTGAAAGGAGTCGCATCTCCGAAACGACTGCTCATTGAAGGTGTATCTGTCAGCATGCGTCGAAGGATTTGGGAGAAATTATCCATCATCTCGTTCCTCTGTCGCACGAGAGCTTCCTCGAGAAACAACTTGATAGGATCCACTGCTCCATCATCTCTCTTTTGTTCCGCCATGGGAGACTGTTTGGGGCTGCGAGAGTGGTCTTCCCCAAGTGAAACTAGTTCGAGGCCCAATTCTCTGTATCCTGACCTCGTCGGGGACATGCACCGAGAAACAATCAAAGAGCAGACCGCTCTGATACCTCTGATCCGAATTTATGCAGGAACGAAACAAAAGATAGCATATACAGAGATATATTGCAATAACACAGTGATACAGTAAACACATATTCTATTAAATAGCGGAAATAGAACAAACTGTAAAATACAATAACTAGAATGGTGGTAGTCATCTCTGAGAAGAGATGTGGCCGCTATGCTCATTCGTGCCAAGAAGATTACAAAGAGAGGCCGAAAGGGCCTATTTATCATAAGCATGAGGGAAGGAATCCCAAAAACCTAACCCTAGGATATGAAGCTCCAAAAGTCATGTGGGCCCCGTTTCGGTAAGTTAGTACATCAACTTCCCAGGGTCGTAACTCTCGCATGCGATCTCCGTTTGTGGCGTACAATAGCTCGTTGGAAATATTTATTCAATGACTACAAAAAGATATCGCAAATCTGAGTTCTTTTCACATTAAATGACAGGTGCGCGGTACTTGTATTTGCTCGATAATTCGATGCCGAAAAAACGTCGTTTAGGGCCTCAAAATGGCTCCAGAAGTTCAGCACCCGAAAAACTGCTAAAAATAGTAAATTCCCAAGATTGCCAGAAGACTGTTTTGAGCCAGTCGGAAGAGGTGGGTCGCCACCGATATCCTTCTGGTTCAAACCTCCATCCTTAGGAAGCAATGGTCTCCATTGCGTCAAATCCCTTATCATATGTCGCACTGTGTGCTGAGTTGAGCTCCTGGTGCCTCGTTTGCGGAAGTGAAAAGGCTGCCTTACTTTGACATCTGCAGAGGGTTGTAATTGTTGGAGGTGCTGGAACTGTTCAACAGTTTTGGTTTCTTTGGTATCGTTGGTCGACACCGATGTGGATGATTTCTTTTTGGAGGAGCACCTTGAATGCATGGCCTTGCACTATAGAGGTACCCAAATAGGCGATGCTGCACTGACTTTGTGTTTTTCCTGTTTCTGCTAAGTAGAGGGATAATGTGCAGAGGATGTGGATGTCTCTGCGATCTGATGTTCACCTATAGTGGAAATTGTGAATATGGAAAATTTCCTAGTATGGGAGATTATCTTCCTACCCCGCTGGGTTGGGTTAGGTGCAACTATCTCTGGTACCCGATAGAGTTTTCCTCCAAAAGTGACAATGACACTGGGAGGTCATGATTCATATACAGCATGACACTTCCACATATATGGTTTTCCTAAAAGAACATCGCATACTTCAAGTGGGGCTACATCACACAATTCCTCATCTTTGAAGGGTTTGATGTCGTATGGTAGGCGACATTGGTGACTAACGCAGATCGCTCGTCCTTGGCTCAGCCATCCAATGGTGTATGGTTGTGGGTGTGGTGTTATTGGTAGCTCCAATTTCTTGATGACTTCTGCTGAGATCAGGTTCTTCTGGTTGCCGTTGTCCACAACAAAATGTAGGGGAATTCCCTTCACCCACATATGTGAGTGGAAAAGGCGCTCCTCTGCCTCCGACTCTTCAGGTTCCTCTGGTTGAATCTGTGTGGTGGCAACAATGGCACTATGTTCTGCATCAATGATCTGCTTCCCTTTTCGTGCGGTTGTGAAATTAGGTTCTGAGTCAGAATCGGAACTGGGATCTGATTCCGAAGCTTTGGTCTCAGCCACCAATGATTATTTTGAGCGACATTCATCAGTGTTGTCCCAGGGGCTTTTGTGGAATTCGCACCACTTCCTGGTGTCCTTCTTTGTCTTTTCGCTACCCTTCTTCGCTTGTGGTTGGGATTGGTTGTCCTTTCCCTACCCCGTGTTCTGCGAGCCAGAGCTTCCCTTGCCCTGCTTATGCGCAGGTCCGTAGTCACTCTTGTTCTTTTGTTGAAATTTCTGCTCAATTTTGACAGCATGTCGATAGGCGGATCCAAGTGAAGAGATTTGCAGGAAATCCATCTCTGTTCGTATGTACCGGTGTAGGCCACTGCGATATTTCAGTACCAGGTGTCACTCGGAGTCCTTGATACCAAGCTTTGTGCGCAAGGTATGAAATTTGTTGGTGTGCTCCGACACCTTTTGGTCCCTCTCTTGGTGCAGAATGGCTCGTTTTGTGTACTGGTCATCATAGTTTCCAACAGGGTAATATTGTTCCTTGACGGCATCTATAAGAGAGGCCCAAGTGGGATTGGTATATTCGAACAATCCAGACTCGTCTGATGCATTTTGCCCACAATAAGTTTTCCACCAATGTTTGACATGGGGGACGGCCTTGAGGAGCACAAAGATGATCTTTTCCTTGTCGGAAAATTTGTGGACAGGGAAATACCCTTCCAGTAGATTCAAACATTTATCTAGGGCATCGGCATCGATCTGGCCTTCAAATAAAGGGATATCAAAATTAACTTGTACCTTGAAAGGAGTCGCATCTCCGAAACGACTGCTCCTTGAAGTTGTATCCGTCGGCATGCGTCTAAGGATTTGGGCGAAATTATCCATCATCTTGTTCCTCTGTCGCACGAGATCTTCCTCGAGCAACAACTTGATAGGATCCACTGCTCTGTCGTCTCTCTTTTCTTCCACCATGGGAGGTCGTTTGGGGCGACGAGAGTGGTCTTCCCCAAGTGAAACTAGTTCGAGGCCCAACTCTCTGTATCCTGACCTCGTCGGGGACGTGCACCGAGAAACAATCAAATAGCAGACCACTCGGATACCATTGATCCGGATTTATGCGGGAACGAAACAAAAGATAGCATATACAGAGATATATTGCAATAACATAGTGATACAATAAACACATATTCTATTAAATAGCGGAAATAGAACAGACTGTAAAATACAATAGCTAGAATGGTGGTAGCCATCTCTGAGAAGAGATGTGGCCTCTATGCTCATTTGTGCCAAGATGATTACAAAGAGACCCCGAAAGGGCCTATTTATCATAAGCATGATGGAAGGAATCCCAAAAACCTAACCCTAGGAGATGAAGTGCCCAAAGTGATGTGGGCCCCGTTTGGGTAAGTTAGTACATCAACTTCCCGGGGTCGTAACTCTCGCATGCGATCTCTGTTTGGGGTGTACAATAGCTCGTTGGAAATATTTATTCAATGAATACAAAAATATTTCACAAATCTCGGTTTCGGCATGCGAGAAATGACAGGCGCGCAATACTTATATTTGCCCGAGAATTCGACGCCGAAAAAACGTCGTTTAGGGCCTTAAAATGGCTCTGGAAGTTCAGGATCCGAAAAACTGCTAAAATAGTAAATTCTCAAAATTGCCAGAAGACTATTTTGAGCCAGTCGGAAGAGGTGGGTCGCCACCGATATCCACCTGGATCAATTCTCAATCCTTAGGAAGCAATGGTCTCCATTGCGTCAAATCCCTTATCATATGTCGCACTGTGTGCTGAGTTGAGCTCCTGGTGTGGCGTTTGTGGAAGTGAAAAGGATGCGTTACTTTAACATCCGTAGAGGGTTGTTCCTTGACGGCATCTATAAAAGAGGCCCAAGTGGGATTGGTATATTCAAACAATCCAGACTCGTTTGATGAGTTTTTCTCACAATAATTTTCCCACCAATGTTTGACATGGGGGACGGCCTTGAGGAGCGCAAAGATGATCTTTTCCCTGTCAGAAAATTTGTGGATAGGGAAATACCCTTCTAGTAGATTCAACCATTTATCTAGGGCATCGTCATCGATCTGGCCTTCAAATAAAGGGATATCAAAATTAACTTGTACCTTGAAAGGAGTCGCATCTCCGAAACGACTGCTTATTGAAGGTGTATCCGTCGGCATGCGTCAAAGGATTTGTTCGAAATTATCCATCATCTCGTTCCTCTGTCGCACGAGAGCTTCCTCGAGCAAAAACTTTATAGGATCCACTACTCCATCGTCTCTCTTTTCTTCCGCCATGGGAGGCCGTTTGGGGCGGCGAGAGTGGTCTTCCCCAAGTGAAATTAGTTCAAGGCCCAACTCTCTGTATCCTGACCTCGTCGGGGACATGCACCGAGAAACAATCAAAGAGCAGACCGCTCTGATACCACTGATCCGGATTTATGCGGGAACAAAACAAAAGATAGCATATAAAGAGATATATTGCAATAACACAATGATACAGTAAACACATATTCTATTAAGTAGCGGAAATAGAATAGACTATAAAATACAATAGCTAGAATGGTGGTAGCCATCTCTAAGAAGAGATGTGGCTGCTATGCTCATTTGTTCCAAGATGATTACAAAGAGAGGCCAAAAGGGCCTATTTATCATAAGCATGAGAGAAGGAATCCCAAAAACCTAACCCTAGAAGATGAAGAGCCAAAAGTCATGTGGGCTCTATTTGGGTAAGTTAGTACATCAACTTCCCGGGGTCATAACTCTCACATGCGATCTCTGTTTGGGGCGTACAATAGCTCGTTGGAAAGATTTATTCAATGAATACAAAAAGATATCGCAAATCTTAGTTTCGGCACGCGCAAAATTATAGGCGTGCAGTACTTGTATTTGCCCGAGAATTCGACGCCGAAAAAACGTCGTTTAGGGCCTCAAAATGGCTCCGAAAGTTCAGGACCCGAAAAACTGCTAAAAATTGTAAATTCCCAAAATTGCCAGAAGACTGTTTTGAGCCAGTCGGAAGAGGTGGGTCACCACTGATATCCACCTGGATCACCTATCTTTGATGTTGGTGGGTTCCTCTCCTGTCTCGTTTCGCGACAGATGATCTGGTCCTGTGTTCAAGCGTCCTGGCTTCACGATCACCTCAAAATCAAATTCCTAAAAAAGAATTAGCCAGCGACATATCTTCCCCCCCAACACAGGATTATTGACCAGATATTTTAATGCAGAGTGGTCTGTTAACATCTTAAAGTGACCGCCTAATAGGTAATGCCTGAACTTCTGCAACGCATATACCATCGCCAAACCTTCCCTCTCTGTGGTCGTATAGTTTCTCTCTACAGACGACAAATTCTGACTTGCAAAAGCAATGGGGTGATCTAGATCCCCTTCCTCTGGTTACACAAGCACTACTCCCAGCGCTATCAATGAGGCATCGACTTGGACATGGAATTCCTTTCTCCAGTCCGGAAATACTAGTATTGGAGTTGAATCCATCTTAACCTTCAATTTTTCAAAACTAACTTGACATTCAGGAATCCACTGAAATACCGCATCTTTCTTCAACAACTTCTCCATAGGGGTCGTGATCGCGGCATAACCCCGGATGAACTTGCGATAATACCCAGTGTGTCCCAACGTGGCTCTCAACTGTTTAACATTCGTCGGTGGTGTTAAGCTTAGAATGAGCGCAATCTTTGCTGGGTTGATCAACAATCCCTGCTTACACATAATGTGACCCAGTAATATCCCAAATGGTGCACAGAAGATGCACTTCTTCAATTTCAGCGATATCTGATGCAATCGACAGCGATCCAACATTAATCGCATATTTGCTAGATGATCGTTTATCAAGCCGTAGATTGTCTAGTCATCCATGTACACCTACAAAAACTTATGAATGAAATCCATGAAGGCAGCAACAACTACCCGAGAGAATATCGTGGGTGCATTCTTCAACCCAAACGACATCACTATATACTGAAAACAGCCCCATTCTGTCACAAAGGTTGTCTTGTGATGGTCTTCTTTCGCAATTCTGATCTGATGATAGCCAGAGAACCCATCCGTGAAAGAATACATCACCATCCGTGAAAGAATACATCTCCATCCGTGAAAGAATACATCTCTTGGCCACCCACGCCTTCGAGCACTTCATCAATAAATGGGGTCGGAAAGGGATCATGTAAGCAGGCGTCATTCAACTTCCACAAATCAACACAAATTCTCACTTCGTCGGTCTTCTTGTCTTGCACAACCATAGGACTGATCCAGTCTGACTCCTCAACCAGTTCAATAATGCAAGCATCCAACATGCAATCAAGTTCGACTTTGACCCTGTCCTTATGGCGCGGATTCAGTCGATAAGGTCATTTCCTGATTGGTTTGGCATCCAGTTTCAACAGGATCTTCATCTCCCCCATATCGCCTAAGATTCCATTCATTTCAGAAAACTTAGTGGGGAACAAGTCTTGGAATTCATGCAACAAGTCTGTGAACTTCCCCATCATCTCATCATCCCAATAGTCCCCGACATTCACGAACTTTGGACTGTCCTCTGTCCCAATGTTGACCTTCCCGAGCTTCAGCGATTGACTGATCAGATCAATTGGTGCATCAGGTGCTACAACATCGCAACTTCCTTCGGATTCCAGAATATTGACATTCTGCGGATCATCACCATCTTCTGGCCTACCAGTGATATTATAACATTCCATCATGGACTACATATTGCAGTGCGTATGCGGATCCGCAGGATATGCCACTGGAACAACCTTCATAACTACGTTGCGAATGAGCTGCAAAGCATTATGGACATCCGGTTTGGCATCCGCGAAGATGAACGTCTGAGTAAAACAAACTGTCAACTCCAACCAGGTGGAAATTTCCCCGCGCAATTCGGATGAAGTATACCACGATTGCAGCATCTCGTCCAAAGTATGGACAAAGGCATGGACCCACTTATCTCTTGGTCATGATGCCCACAACATCTGACATTCCATCAAATGACTGCCAAGGTCATTCCGGCCATCATATTTCCCTGTGGGGTAAACTTCGGTATCACCAAAGTGAACTGCCATCAATCTCCATCACTACGACCACCCTGTGATTGACTTCTTATGTGTCGCCCACCAACGTGTTGGAGCAGCCTTCAGTGCTTCCTCCAATGCTAGCAATCACTGTGGTTCTGAAACGTTTTCTTTGAACGCTACAAGAAAATCAGACAAGCCGAGCAGCCCTTCATATACTGGTAGTGTAACAGTTTCAGTCGCAACGCGGCATAATGACTGTGTGACTAATCCACACTTGCGGAGCGACACCTCATGCAAGCGATTCTGCCAATTCTCTAATGAGTCATCAGAGTCGGAAGACGCAGAGCAGAAGTTGCACCATCCAAGCTCACCGTCGGCAGTCAGATGAATATAATCTTCGGAAATATTGTATGCATGGTCCCATCCACTGGAATCTTCGTCTTTTACTGGTTCAATATACTTGCGTCACTCAACCGGATCCAACAGGGAAATGACTCTGAGATCGCAGTTTTCAAAAGTCGTCATCTGCTTCTTAAAATTGATTACTATTGCACTGTCGTTGTCCCATCCAATCCCCAACAACGCTGGATAGGAGCTTCCCCCTTCAACTACTTTGATGACATCGAAGTTGGTGTATGTCTTCATTCCCTTGATGTCCACGAACAGACGTGGAACTCTCCCAATCGGTGTCACCTTGGCCTGATTAGCCAGTCGGAGCTATACGGGAGACCAGCTCAGCGTGGGACTCCCCATTCTCTGCCAGGATTGCTTGGTTAAGATGTTTACATCCGAACCAACATCCATAATAACTGGATCAACTTCATAATATCCAATTTGAATGTTCATATGCATCTCCTTACCTGTCTTCCACCTCTGTAAGGAATTTACTGCGGACTCTTGTCGTCCTCTGGCTGGTCGCTGCAACAGCCCTTCAAGCTCGGCAATAGCATCTGGATCCCTGGCTAGTGATAAACAACTCTCAAAAAATATCTACAAGGCCCCAGACTGTCGCAATGGACCTGCCTCTAAATTGGCATAAAAAACAGGAGGCATATCACAAATAATGGCCTTACCGCGATTTTTGTCCATCACATGACGTGCCTGAAAGAATGCATCACACTCGGAATCAATGTCAAACGACACCTTCTTCTATCCTGCTAACCGGATGAGTGGATGTGGGCTATCCTCTCCTGTTGTTGTACTTCCCCTAGTGATAACTGCGACAGCAGCATCTTGCGTCCTTGGTTCCGCATAAATTGTCGCAATAGTCGCACCTTGAGTCTGATTCAGTGGCGGATTCCCAGGTTGGTTCACATTTTGGTTGGCATTCTGATTCGGATGTTGGTTCTTTGCCAGTTGCTGCACTTGATTCTGCACTGGTTGTTGTACTTAATTCTGGTTCTGCAGTTGCAGAACATTCCCCGCTTGCCATTGCGCAATCAACTGTGGACAGTTTTCCACAGTGTGATCTGTAACAAAACAAAACGTACACTATGTCTGCAATTGTGGGAAATCTCGCTGGTAATGTCACACACACCACAATTATAACACTGGACAGGTCCTCGTCCTCCTCCATGACCAAATCCTCCACCGCGTCCTCCCCAAAATCCTCCACAGAATCCTCCCTGCAACTGGTACTGTGGTTGATTGAACTGTTGCTGCATAGGATTTGGTTGCATGCCTTGCCCTTGCTACACATACTGTGGTTGTTGAACGTACTATGGCTGCTATGGAGCCGTTTGCATCGGATCATATTGCGGCATAAACTGTTGTGGTTGTTGCTGCCGTACAAACTGCACCTGCGGTTGAGGTAGCGGCTAGGATACCTGTGGCTGCGGTTGCGGTTATTGTATGGCATGTTGGTCGTCCTTCACATAAAATGCATCATACGTTCTCTCCTGAAGAAACCCATATGCACGGAAATATTTGTCTTCATGTACCACTGATTTGCAAAATGTACAATACAGATTCACCAGTTTTGTGACCATCTTTTGCATATATTGACATTCCTCATGGCGGTGCCCATATACTTGACAGATGCGACACCACGACATACCGCCGTCATTCAATGGATTCGGTGCTCCTGAAACCAAATAATTGCGGAAGTCTGGGAAATTATCCTTAGTATGCCCCTCTCTACAACATCGCGTACACCACACTTCCTCACGTTTTTCTTTACTCTTCTTTAGGTCTTGCAGCTGTATGGTCAAGTTAGCCAACTAGGTCTGGATCTGCGACATACCAGCTGCGTTCTCACCAATCGACAAAGCTTCCAACCGCATCGCAATTTCCAGGGCTTCACTTGGCGTCGTAATGTTCTGTTGCATCAGCGGTAGTCAAATGTGCAGGAGCAATGCCACGATGAACCATTCTTTGTGTTAAACAATGCTCATGTCGAAGCTGACCCTCGCCATCAGTGTTTTGAATCGCTAGTCAAAATCCCACACAGTTTCATTGGGATATTACTTAATCTCTTTTACTTTTGTAATATACTACGCTTCAGATTTGGGTTTTTTGAACTTCGCGATCAATCCAGCTTGAACTTCGTCTAGTGTCTTTTCTGGAGCGCCGACAGGAACCTGTACAAACTTCATGAACTAGTCTAATGCGCGACCCCGAAGGGTTGTCGCCAATTGTCCTTTCTTAGCATTATCATCAGTAATTTTCTTTGCCATCCATACTGCTTCACATAAAAACCAGTACTGCTCAACATTATATGTTCCATTTCCGTGGAACAACGGTAACTTTATATCCTCGCCTGCCATCCTGGGCTTCCTTCCTCCAGTCGCTGAGCTATTAGTAATCAACTTCTGTGGACCTGATGAACATGGTGGTGCCAAAGTGGTATTTCTCACTGGTTGAGAGATAGTGAGCGGAGGCATGGGTACGTTCCTACTGGGGTTTGGTCCTGTCTCTATCCTAGGCATAGCCTGGTTGTCCTTGTTCGGACTGTGAGGTCGCTTCGTCCCGTGTGGTCTTCCTTCGCGGCCTTGCATTTCGATCACAGTAGGACCTTCTCCTGTCCTCTGCCTCTTTTCCTGTCGAAACCTTGCTCCTCCCCTTGTAAGACCACTCTCTTCCTCGGCTTCCTTCACAATCTCGTCATTACCTGCACCCATCTTCCCCTTATCATTCCATGTACCGCCCCCCCCTGCCGTCACGGTATCCACGGCCTCCACCCACCACGGTTCTTACTAATCTAGGTGCATCTTCAGTATGCCCTTCTCTCAAATGAGCATTTTAATGGACAACTGTAGCGACAACAGAAACCTGCCCCTTGGCCCATTGAAGAACTCCCTCTCATCCTCACTGTAAGACTTGTTCGTATCAACCGCAAATTCAGTGATATACCCTTCCAGTATGCTGTCGACCCAAACCTCGACAGCCCGCGACGCTTTGTTGTCGACTTCCTGCAGCTCCTGGATCAGTTCTGGGGTCTAGGCTGTCGGCTCACCACCTTGAAAGTTCCTCTTCTGGAAGGTCAATTTTTCCAACCACTCATATAGGATGATTGGGAACGCGTAGAAAAAATATTCGTGCGGACCGTCGTGAATGTATTTCACCAACCACCAATATGTCGACAACCCAGGGTTCTTGTTTTCTTTTCCAGCGAACTCTCACAGCTTTAGATCAAACCAATCTTGGATCTTTGGTCTTCTCGGATGCCACAACATATCCTCCTTTCACTTCTCACTACGGTCCCAGCAACGGAACCATTTGTTGACACAGACCCAGTCGACAAGGGTTCCACATGCTATTGACACCAACCCACCGCGATCTCCCTGAGCACCATCCCAGACAGGTTTTACCCTGTCCAGCAACACCTGTGGAGCAGATGAGGTCTCACCCGAGAGGTTCAAGGGAGAGTTGACGGAACCATGTTTCCGTTGAATGAAGGAGGATGTTGTGCATCAATTACTTAACTTATCGCAACATTTGGAAGGAGAACTAAGCATTTAACTCAGGCATTAAGCATAATTGCGATACTATTCAACAGATCTTAACATTCACAGAATCATTATTGCAACAGATATAACAGTAAAGCATTAATCACAGCAAGGAAACATCGCATCATTCATAAATTCATACCGCATAATGCATTTACCACAGAAAGATGGAAACGACACAAAGGTTCTGCTCAAAAACTCTGTCACATCATATTATCTCCGCAAAAACCCAGGTACAACAAAATACTCAGTCTTCCACTTCGGATCAAGATCAAGATTTCACATTCATGTGCTTCACCAAGATGATGCTATCACTTACAAACCTACGTCTATTTATAGGCTTACGCCTTTACATTTGTGGTCCACTTAGGCAACCGCCTAACTACTTCTTAACAAACTTCTACAACAACTAACCCACAATCCCACATAATGTGGTCAAATGACCCAAAACCCACATAATATGGTCCAAATGACCCAAAAACTACATGACACAGTCCAAATGACCCATAAACTACAAAAAAATACTTGTCGCCTTTCGCACTGCTTTCCTTCTTTCACGGTATCATAGCATTCGCGATGTTGCGATGATGACTCGTCAAATTGCCTGCCAACACATTTACATGAGGTGTTTTGTTTATATGTTCATGATTTTGCCATAAAGTTATATATGTAAAAGCTCACTTTATGTAATAAGGTCCCATTGACTTTTTTAGCGTCTTTAAGTTAGGGTTTATTAAAGTCTTTGCTACTCTAATGTTATAAATTGGCATTTCCCCTTCTTATGTATGTCATGTCATTTTTATCAATGCAAACATTGTCTCTTGGTGTTTATTAGAGACATCTTCCTCCATTATTTGGGATTTGTAGGTGCAATCCACTGATGGGTGTGTAGTTTCTCCATTATTTTCTAAGCATTTTCTCTTATTATTGTTCTTTTTCTATTTTATGTTGTAGTGATAATTCCATTTGGCTATAGGATCAATGCAAGTTGGTGTAAAAGATTCAATAAATATTTTGCGCTCACTGCATCTTTCATTTTTTTCTACCACAAGATGGAAAAATACAAAAAGAAGAACAATGCCAAAGGGATAATCTAAATATGTGCTCATGCATAGTTGATAAAGAGCTTTGGTATTTTTGTAGAGAAAATCATGGGGATTATACAACTATAAATCCTATGCAAAAATCCCATGGATCATGGTAGAGTCTTCATTCCATAATCATAGGGGCTTTAAAGAGGAAGAAGAGGAGCTAAACCCTCTTAGAATGAAATGTAATACATCTCTGAGCTTGTTTTTGTTGCAAGATCATCAAAGAACAAATGTTAATCTTCAGATGAAGATCCCATAGTTTGACTTTGGCGAAGAAGTGAAAGTGCATACATGGCTAAGCAAGTTCAAGCTCTGATTTAAGGTGCAATACATGTATGACCAAGAAGAGAAGATGAATGTGGCACTGCAACATTTATATGGGGAGTGCATACATGGAGAGAAAGGCATATTGCTAAAATTCCTAGAAGGGATTAAGATATATTTCAAATGCATTAACTTAGAGAGCATATTGTCATTGGGATTAGTCTTTTGATATTCATCTCATGCAATTTTTCCAAAAGGACTTAACTATTGAGAAGTATACTAAGAAGTTCAAATTCCTCAAGGCCAAGGATAAACTCTTTGCATATCAAGTGTGGTACATCTATGTTTCAAATCTATAACAAGAAATATGGGATGAGGTAAAAATGTTTGAACTTGACTTTTGTTAAATGGCCATTATTTGTTGTAGCTAGAAGCACTAAAACTCATGTCGGGGCTATTGAGAGAAAAATACTTGTTTCTAGGAATCATAGTTATACATATGATAAGAGGGCTAATGCAAAGGAAAATTTTGAGATTCCACAAATCAAATTCCCTACCCATCATCACGACCAAAACCCTAATCCACCTAGTTTGAATGCTTGCCATTAATGCTCTAAGCCCAAGGGTAAGGATCATATATGCAATAACCAAAAACATTTTACAGTTGAATATCTAAACCAGTCTAACTCAAAATATGACCTTATAAAGGATTTCCTTCTTGAAGAACCTAATAACGACTCCAGTTCACAAGACAATTTCCCCCCACCATAAAAAAATAAAAAATAATAAATAAATAAATAAGAGAAAGCTTGAGCTCCCTTGTTGCAATGACTAGGTTGGGTAGACTTGATACCTTCAAGTTTTATGTCCATATTAAAATAAGGGTCCTTGTTATGATTGATCCCAGTATTGCATTGAATATTCTTGATGAGAAATGTGTTAAGATTTGGGCCTCCATCTAGATACATTTGAATGATTTCCTGTTATTATTCTACGCCATAAGCACATTTGGTGTGAAGGTGTGGTGTGCAAGGTGGAACTTGCAGTGGAGGACTATAGTGTCAACGATGACTTCTATGCCATAGATTTTTGTGGGGGTATTCAATAGATTATTTCCATAGGGACCTACTCCATAAACCATCGAGATAAATTCCTCTCTTTCCATCAACATGGTCATGGAGTCACTCTGAAATAATTAGAACCTAAAAACATTCATATTATGTGACCCAAAACACCTAAAATTTTGAAAAGTTCCACTATGACTTAATGCCTAACTTATATTATATGGAGACAACAACTTCTCAAAAACCTTATGCTCTAGTCTTCTACCGTATTTCATAAGTATAAGATGGATTACAAGAGATGCCTACAAAACATCCACCTGACTAGAACATTGAACATATTATTGAGTTGGACCCAACCAAAGTTCCCATAGTGGTGCACCCTTATCAATATGAACATTTTTAGAAGTCTAAGATTGAAAGGCTTGTGGTAGAAATTTTAGAAGATATGATCATAACTCCTAGTAATATCCCTTATGATTTTACCCTAGTTGTTTGGCGAGGAAACATGATGGCTCTTATCTTCTTTGAATTGATTATATAGTAGTTAATCAATTCATTATCAAGAATAAGTTTCCCATGTCTTGCATAATATAGATGATATGATGGATGACCTACATGGTCTTAAGATCCTTCCGAGTTTTAACTTGATTTAGGCCACTACCAAATACCCATCCAACTCTAGGATCAAAAGAAGACTACATGAAAAACTCACCAAGGCCACTTCCATTTTTTGGTGATGCCATTCAACCTATGCAATACTTATGATACATTTCAATCTTTAATGAACAAGGTTTTTGGTAAGTATTTCCACAAGTTAATTATGGTCGTCTTGATGATATGCTTAGATATAACACAACATTCATAGAGCATCTATATCATTTGGATCTTGTATTGAATACTTTAGAAAATCATAATCTCTATGCAGAGGAATCCATGTGTGAATTTTCCACTACTTTCGTGGAATTGTTTGGCCATATTATATCCACAGAGGGTTTTCATATTGATCATGCCAGTGGCCAATATATTCAAGAGTGGCTAGTGCTTATGACCTTCAAGAATCTTTGAGAATTTATAGGCTTACCAAGCTTCTATCATAGATTTGTATAAAAATTCTTCTTATTTCTTTCCCTCTAACTAACTTATCCAAAAAGGATGTGTTTCATTGGTCCACTACATCACAACAATATTTTGAGAGATTAAAATAAGCCATTTCTTCAACATCAATGCTTACTAGCTCTAAAGCCACTCAACCCTCCACTATAGAGTGTTATTCTTCATAATTTGGTCTTGGTGTAGTAATATTACATTATGATAGACTGCTTTCCATTGAAAGCTACCAGTGGAATGATAGAGAGTGGTGCATGTCTACATACAACAAAGACATGTTGGGCATACTTCATGAATGGCTAAGTGGCATCAATTCTTCTTGGGTATAAATTTCTTAGTTAAAGTTGATCATTTCAACCCGAAGCACTTAGACACATGGTACTCTAACAAAGAAGCAAAATAAGTGGATTGCTTCAATCCAAGCCTGTGACTTTGAGATCATCTATAAAAAGGGTGATGGGGATATTATTGTTGATGTCTTATCTTAGTGAAATCAACCACCCACATTTAGCTCCATCTTAGGTATCTAACCTACTTGGGTATATCAACTCACATGCTCCATAATATATCCTCCCAAAATTCAATTTCAACAAACATTGTTGATGGAAAGAAAGACCAACCTTGGACTATCGATAATGGTGTAATCCTCTTTAAAAATTGCATATATTTTAGCTTAGATCTACTCTTATTACAAATGGTCTTCAACATCAATGCATCTCCCTCAATCGGTCATTTGGGTTTCTGACAAACTTATATTATTGTCTCCTCCAACTTTTATAGGCAAAAAATGAAGTTTGATAACTTACTAATTTGTGGAAACATATGACATTTTCTAGTGTAACAAGGAAGATACCATTCTTTATCCTTGTCTTTACAAACCAAATGTCATCCCAACAAGAAGTGGAAAGACGAATCTATGCATTTTATCACTTTTCTACCCCTTTTCGAATTTATGGATGTTATCTGTATCATAGTTGATTGCTTAACTGACTATGATCATTTCAATCCTTTTACTACCATAATCAATAGCTACTGGGTTATTGGTATATTATTTAAGCATGTATATGATCCCCATAGACTTTCCCATCACATCATTTATGATAGAGATCCATTGTTTATTCATCACTTTTGGCAAGATATTTTCAAATTAGCAGGGGTCACCTTTAATATGAATATACATTTAGCAAATTAAGGTAGTTAACAAGTGCCCATAGTAATTAATACCTTCATATGTACACTAGGGATAATGAAGGTAAATCGACAAGGTGGTTGCATCTTGTGGAATACTAGTATAATACTATCTATCACTCTTCTACTAAAATGAACCGCTTTAAGGCATTATAAGGCTATGAACCCCCATCACCTAAGGAATGGGTCATTCAAATTGTTAGAGTCCATGTTGTTGCTAACACTTTATAGGAGATGTAAAATACCATTATCATCCTCAAGAACAACTTCCTCAATGTAGTGAATTGCATGAAGCAAGAGTGTTGCAAGACATTGATCAAAACTGCTCAAAGTGATAATTTGAAGTTGGAGATATGGTGGTTTTCCGACCACAACCACATGACCAAAACACTCTATGGATACAAGGTAAGAACAAGCTCCACTCTAGGTTAGATGGGCCATATAAAGTGTACGAAAAAATTGGAGAGGTTTCTTATGCACTATACATTCCCGACATGGGATATTGATACATTGTTACCTTTCGAACTTGCACCTCAAATGTGTAAAATTCCCAAGCAGGGTATTTTTTAAGGATTATAAAAGTATACTTAAGTATAGTATTCTAGGCGATTATTTTGGATTGAAAAAAACATAAATATAGATTGGTAGGCGAATATTAAATATGAAACATACAATTTACTACTAAAACTTTTAAATTTTGGCGAATATTATGATAAAAAACACATTTTATGTAAATATATGCGATATTAGAGACTAAAAATGACCAAATAGCGAATTATTTTTTGAAAAAAGACCCCAAAAATCGCCAATTGACGAAATTTCACCTCTAAAAATTTCCCTAGTCCCAAGCACAAAAAGAAAACCTAAGGGTAACTCAAAGGGGGTACCACTGTCACCTCAATATTTCCTCTCCAACATTAGGTTGGATCTTCTCCAACGCAAGGTGGGTATCCCTAAAGATAAGATTGCTAAGACTATTGTATTGGAGAAAACTCACTATGGCTTGGGAATACCACAACAGACAGATGACTACCAGAAATCTACTCAATTCTCAAAACAATGCTATTATAAATGACAATGTTAAAAAAATGGAGAAATGTAACCAACCTCGATCTAGCGTTTGATGTAGATCCCTGTTGGATATTTCAATCCACGCGCATCCAAGCACTTGTAATCTACAAATTAGTCTTGACAACCAATATCCAACAAGTACATGTGATATATAAATAACATTAACATTATCAATAACAATGGTCCACAATATCATAAGCAAATGCAACCCAATGTATAATAAATGACATTCACACCATGAATGGACGAGAATATGAGTATTTCTATTAATGAACAAGAAGAAGTACAAAGTGATACAACCTCTTGCCGGCAACCAATCTGAACCAAGATCTAGATCAATCCACTTGTGCCTCCACCACTTCAATCCTCCATGAATGGCAAACTCAAACTAGAAAGGAGTTTGGAAGGTGAACATAAATGGTTCACAACTACAAGGATCAATAAGTGCAGACTCAAGATAGGGAAAAAATCCACTAGAGTGCCTTTACTCTTCTCCTCTTCCCCCCGTCCATAAGCCATATGTGATCAATATATAGTCCTCTCAAAGGTAGGTGAAAGGACTCATCGAGACGTTACTTGGGCAGATGGAGAGCCAAAGGTCACCCAATGACCGCTTTTTGGGAGTAAAGAGTAATAAAATAGTGGTTTTTACCATTTTACTTGATACCCACGGGCTATAGGGATGCAACTCGTGGGTACGCATGCTATAGTGATGCAACATGCGGGTAGGAACAAAAATAGGATAAACTGGTATCACTGAAGGATGGAAATGGATCTAAGTCACTGAAATGGATCCTACAGGCCAAAGAATGTTGATGCTCACAGGGTGGAAGATTTCTGTGTAACAGATGCCCCCTAATGTGTGAGGTCAGAGACTGAAATGTGCTATGATGGCCGAAATACATTATAAAACTCAGAAGTGGAGTGATGGAGACACAAGTGGAAAGAACGGCTCACTCGTCATAATATAATAGTATCTCTGAATACATGTCGGTATAGTACAACAATCTAATACAATGGCCATGAATAGGCAGTACATAAGTAGGTACATGTCATAAGTGATCAGAGCCATGATCCCTCTACACTAAGATATGATCTGCTGCTGAAAAGAAGACAACTAGTACAAACTGGAGGTACAAACTGCTGAAATCTGAGAGGTGATATCTTAGATGTAAAGTCAAAGTCATATGTAGCATACTGAATGCCACAATCTCCTGGGGTCTTCTACACAAGTCTTCGATGGTGCAAGTCCCATCAAGTGAATAAAGGAGTTGGGGTCGAACCTGATGAGACATCGTCTGATTACCGGTCATTGATGTATACCATTAATAGACGCAAGATGACCCACAAATAATGAAAATTGGCATCAAGGCACAGAGCACAATCATCAGAGTGTGAATAAATGGGTTGAAGTTGAACACTAGGATGAATCCATCGATCAGGGGACATTGATGTATTCCCAAAACTGTCGATGGTGAGAGAACCTGCCACTAATGAATGCAAGCCTCAAGGTACTCAACCGAACTCTAAGCCTCAAGTCCCGGAATAAATGAGTTGAACTTGAGGGAATGAGACTCGCTGGAAGGAGGGAATTAAGGCATCCCCCATCAACCAGCATGAGGTACCAGCAATGCTGAAATATTTGGAAGATCTCAAGTGAAACGGACTGACTCAATAAGGATGGCCGACATGAAATAGTCAAGATATCTGAGGAGTGGCCGACACTGGTTTCAGGACTTCCTTTGAACAAGAGCATGAGCATATGGATAGACTCAGGCAGCATAGACTTGACATAAACTGTGCAATGTAGGAGGCATTACAAAGGGCTCCATAATGATTGGAAGCTTAACCAATCAGTGGAGAAAATTGACAAACAAGTACAGCTCCTAAGGCCCAACTATAGTCCCGACTCATAATGTGCGGAGTGGAATGAATGCTCTGTTCAAAGGCGACACAACAGCTGCCAACAAGAAATAGTGACCATAATCCCGTCCAGATTTTTGGAATATTTGATTTTTTTTGTCTTTTTCATATTTGGGAAAAGCTTGAAAAATAATAAAATTGCTTATAGTACAACAAGTGAGGGAACGAGTGTCAAATAGCTAGCAGACTAGTCCCAAGCAGTGGAACATACCTATGCTCAATGCAAGGAAGTGCGTGCAGGATGTGGACACTCGGGGGTGTGTTCCTTCAGGGTCAAAGGGTCATCAAATTATGAAGGGAAAATATATAAGCTCTGCAGGGCTCGATAGGGAAAGTGCTCAAGCACCAGGCTAACAATTGAGTAAGCGGGAGTCGGCACAAGGCTCAAGCGGCAAGTAGGATGATGCAATGAAATCACAACATAATATAATTGAGGGGAGTCCTTAAGGGAGATGGCCAGCATAAGACAAAGTAGAGTATGAGTCTTCATCACAACGTCATGGCGTGACTACAAAGGACTCCCAATCCTGAGGACAAATAGTGGCATGGGCACCAAAAGCATAATGGGATTCTAACTAGGGTACCCATGTTTGGGAAAGCCCTACCGCTACATGACGACACTTCTATAACAGTGTGAAGGTTCCGTGTCAGTCACGAAGTGGGATCGCACCTAGGGTTTATGAAAATGGTCAAAGTTCAAATGCATAATGCATGTGAAAATGGCATCTAACCTATATGCCAGGTGTGAAACGTACCTGTCGTAGGTGTGAAATGGATCAGAACAACTCTCGCCGAGGAAATCTGTTGAAAAAACACTACTCCATGACACAATATTAGTTCATAACGGCCCAAAATGGAAAAAACTATAGAAAAGTGGGTCTAGAAAATTATAAATAGTAATAAAATTTAATAATTTTCAATTCATTTGCACTATTCACCATTTTGGAGTTGAGTGGTAAGTTTGCACCTGAAACTTCAAGCGTCGATCGTGGGAGCTACGAGCAACCGTTCAGTAAATCGTCCGGAGCAGGTTAGTGGTCACTGCCATACCTTTCATTTAAGTGTTTTTATTTCAAATTTGGTCGGTGGGATATTTTGTTTGGCCAAGCCCTAAATGGCTTCGGCGCTACCCTCGGGCTGTAAGTGTGCGGGTCGCGGGTAGGGCATTAAACGCGTAGTCAAAAAACTGACTGCCCGCGTCTACCCGCACCTATCTACAATATAGCCCACGGGTACGGCCGTGAAGAAGTTTTTAAGCATGAAACTGACTAAAAATCTCTTACTTTGCACTCCAGGATGGTTCTAGAGTGGAGGGAGAGAGAGCATGACGAGGTAGATGAGGTCGTGTGCAACAATTTGCAAGCACAACAAGCATTGCAAGCATGTGGCTTATATAAATACTGGAGTCTCGAGGGCTTAAGGGCCCAAAACCTACTACTCTGTCATTTGATCAACTACTGGGATGTGGATCCTCAACACTTCATCCTCAATGGGAAAACACTGACACTGGAAGTGGAGGATATCTACTTCATTACCGATTTGTCCCGTAGAGGGGAAGTGGCTAGTCTTCGGTCACGGACCGTGGGTGGTGGGATCACTGTGCAAGATTACATAGTACAGTATTGTCCCGCCAACACACGACCAGTGGGAAGTCAAGTGCCAGTCAATCTCATAGTGGACTTGAGCACAAAGATCATTGTGGCAACTCTGGTACGGATCACGGGATCCAAAGCACTACATCAAGCATCCAAACCGATGATGTTCTATGCATCACAATGCTTGCAGCCTACTATATTCGACTGGTGTACTACTCTAGTGGTGTCTATGAAGACACAACTGACGGAATGCAAAGAGGGGAAGGCCAAAAAATTTGGGTATGGTAGCATCCTCTGCAGTTTCTTCTTTGAGAGGGTTCCGGGACTTAGCCCAAAGGTGGATGTCCCTCCTTAGTCTCCGATATCTAGCCCTAAATCGGTCGGCTGAGATACTGACACGACAGGGTGGTGGCTGTCTGGCGTCACCATATACTGAGGAGTTCTTCCGCTGGTGGAACCGGTAGGTGATTGCTATCGAGGACTACCCCTATGTGGGGATAGACTTCAGACAGGACCGTGACATGCCGCTCCCACCAGGCGCAGCTTTCGGAGACATCGGTGAGTGCTCTTTTGGTTTTGTGTTTTTTAAATTTTTATGGATTTTTTTATTATAGTTGAAATGCAAAAAATCTTTTTGGTGGTAATGTCATGTGCTAATGGGTGACTGTTTGCTCGCAGAAAAATGCCCAGTGAGATCCGAGGGCTTCCTGAGACATGTTCTTCGAGGTAGAGATGAGGTGGCAGCAGATGCTACAGCAGGGCCCACACTCTAGACGTTGCGGCGCAACATATCACGGATGGTTCCCCGAGTACCACTGATAGAGGTAGCCCGACTACCTGAGGCTATGCAGCGCCAGGTAGTGGGTGTTCCTGGTGAGTGGGTGTGGCTACTGCAGCGGATGGCCAACGCAGTACAATACTACTATGAGACACATCCCGTCGAGGTGGCAGTTAGACCTCCTTGGAGGGAGTAGATATCCCAGGGTCTCATCATTTTTGTATCGATATGTATATTTTTGAGGGCTACGAGCTCCAATCTTGTATGACACTACCATTTTTGGACATATTTATATCTATATACAAATTTGGTTCTCGGTTCTACTATATGTTTGTATGGTACAAATGTATGAATGTCTTTGTATTTATGTGCTTGATGATGAATGTGACAAATGCCAATCTAATACATAGTTAGCGTATGCATCAGATATATAATTATGACTTCTCGGAATGTGAATATATGTAATGAAAACAAAATGTCTCTCCAAGAGTCGTACCTTAAGGAATATCCGTAGTAATGTAGGGTATCATACACGGTACTGCCCATTCAACTGAGACACAACTAGTTGTAAATCCAGGTGTAACTAAAGACTGGATACCATGTGAAATGGCATCCTGAAGTAGCTCAACAACGGCACTATACTCAGCCACATTGTTAGATCTAGGACCGAGACAAGCACCTCCTGAGGACACAACTAGATGGTCAGGTGAAAAGATAACCCAGGCAGTAGAAGCAAGCTGCTGCGTATGTCGGCTAGCACCATCCGCGAAACCTAAGAATGTAGGACATCCTGCCGACATCTATCAATCAATAAGAGGCTAATCAGCAGACCCAACAACCAAAAATGCAACCTAGACTATGTACAAAAAAACCATACAATAGTATACAAAAGTATCAGCCCGAACCAAAGGTTCAAGCATAATACCGCTTGAGGTAGAGCCCATTTCTACGCTCCTTCAAGACAACTCCCTCGTAATCTTCTAACTCATAAGCTCCTTTTTCAAGGACATGCCTCACAATATAAGGACCGTGCCACATGGGATTGAACTTGCCTGCCCCCAGGGGTTCTTTAGCTTGGTCATACAAGAGTACCAAGTCACCTTCAGCATATTGTCGGGGATGGATAGACCTATCATATTGAACCTTGACACGACGCTTGTTAACATCAATGGCCACAGCGGCATCTCGACGATGTTCGTCAAGTTGCTCGAGGTGTACTAAATGTTTCTCAATCTCCGCCGTATCAGGGAGGAGCTCTATGGCTAGCTTGAGTGAAGGGATCTCGAATTCAATCGGTAAAAGTGACTCCACACCATGAACTAACTAGAACGGTGAGAACTCGGTGGCAGCCTTAACTATGGTTCGATAAGCCCACAAAGCAGGATATAACATGATATGCCAATTGGTCTTGCTTTGTTGGATGGTACATTGGAGAATGGTCTTCAAAGACTTATTTATTGCTTCAACCTGACCATTCGCTTGAGTATAGTAGGAAGACGAGTGTTCCTGACGAAACCCAAGCTTGAGAGACAAATCCTCCATCATCTTATTTTGAAAGTGACTGCCATGGTCAGTGACAATCTCTTTCGGGATACCGAATCGAGTGATAATATGGTTGAACACGAAATGGGCTGCAGTAGCACCATCAGCTTTAACGGTACGCATGGCCTCAGCCCATTTGGAAAAATAATCCATGGCCACAATAATATGGTGATGCCCCCCAGCCGAAGCTGGTTTGCAATCCATGAAATCTACCCCCCACTTGGTGAAGGGACCAACAGTGACGACCGGATGGAGGGGCGCTGGATGCGAGTGTATGTTCCAAGAAAACACCTGGAAAGGGTGACATCTCTTCATAGCGTTAATACAATCTTTAAAGATAGTAGGCCAAAAATAACCCGCTCGCATAATACGTTGGGCTGTAGCAAGCCGGATAAGTGACCACCACACGCCCCTGCATGGCAATCATTAAGTACCCGTTCCGCTTCTTTGTGAGTCAAGCAACGACAGATAATGGAATCCTTTCCTCGGCAATACAAAGTGTCACCGACGATAGTATAATCTTTGGCATGATGTCTCACACGTCATCGCTCGTCTCGTGAATAATGTGGAGGAAACTTCAAAGTTTGGAGATATCTAATGACATCCCCATACCAAGGGTCCTCGGTCGAGATAAGGAATATGTGTTCATCCACAAAGGAATCTTCATGAATGACATCCTCATCAAGCTGTGGAAGGTCTGACATAAGCTCAGCGAACACTAATTATTTCACCGATTTTGCAGAAGCAAACTCGAGATCAAATTCCTGAACGATCACAATCCATTTATTATACTTACCCTCGATAAGGCGTCGTGAAAGCATGAACTGAAACGGATTGATATGAGCCACAACAGTGGTTGTTCGAAGCAAAATGTAATGTCGTAACTGCTGGACTGCGTGAACAGTCGCAAGTGCCAACTTTTCTACGTGGGTGTACCTTAGTTCAGCGTCTACTAAATTTCAACTAAGATAATAGATAACATGCTCGACGAGCACTTCATCTACCTGAACCAAGACCATGCCAATAGTCTCTTGAGACGTGGCCACATAAAGAATGAAATCTTGTGTAAAGTTCTGCGGACTAAGCACGGGGGCCGATACCAAAGCTTTCTTAAGGGTGTCGAAAGACTACTGGGCTCGCTCATCCCAGATAAAAGGTGTGTCTTTCTTCAATAGGCATGCGAAACCTTTAGTAATACTGGCATAGTTAGCTATAAACCGACGCAGAAAAGTAGCTCTCCCTTGCAGGCTCTGAAGTTGAAACATATTACGCGGAGGAGGAAACTGAAGTATTGCCTCAACTTTGAGAGGATCGACTCTAATACCCTCTTTCGAAACTATGAATCCTAGAAGGCGACCAGTCCTAATAGCGAAGATGCATTTGTTCGGATTCAATTGAATTTTGTAGTGGATACATCGTTCGAGAATCATACGGAGGTGCTTGGGGTGGTCCACTCTCTTGCGAGAATGGCCAGCAAGATCATCCAAGAAAAATTCCATAATCTTCTTAAGATCGTGAAAGGCATAGGTCATGGCTCGTTGAAAAGTGGCTCCGTCGTTCTTGAGGCCGAAGGGCATTTTTCGGTACGCAAAAGTTCCCCATGGACAAATAAATGTCGTTTTATGTTGGTCCGCGGGTTTGATTTGAATTTGATTATAGCCCGAGAATCCGTCCATGAATGAAAAAATCTCACTTCCCACACAAGCATCCAATATTTGATCAATGAATGGCATGGGGAAGTTGTCTTTCGAACATGCACGGTTCAAATCTTTGAAATCAGTGCATAAACGGATCGTTCCCTGCTTCTTATCCACAGGAATGGGGTTTGACACCAGCTTTGAGTAGTTTCTCCACCTATGCCTTAATAGCAGATGCCTTCCTAGGGTTCACAGAACGTAAGCGTTGTCGAACCGGTTTAGCATCAGGATACGTTCTAATCTCGTGTTCAACAATGCGGGGTCTATTCCTGGAATCTCCTCATATGACTAGGCGAAAGCTTCCCGAAGTTCAGTAAACAAATCAGTGTAAACAGCAATCTCTTCAGGAGTGCAATCGACACCGACGTAAACTTTCTCAATCTTTCCAGGAGTGCGGGAGATGTTGATAGAAGTGGTTGGGGAAATATTGGCCATATTCCCCTCCAAGAAAACATCATGCGACTGCAAAAGAGCCACAGGGTGACCAACCATCTCAGATAGAGTCATCGTAAACTCCTCCTACTCAATGAGCTCAAGGTTGGGAAGGAAATAAGATCGATGGTGCATATCTTCCCAAGGCCTCTCACTACCACACATGGTTTCGAGGATAGCTTCATCAGATGGCAAAGTATCATCAAGGCAATCGTGAGAGCAAGATGAGTTGGCTGCCCAAACTGGCAGCGTAACAGGATCTTCTTCAACTGTCTGGGAAGAAGAGAGATCCGGATCTGCAGTGGTTTGTTGGATGTGATCATAAGTGAGCTCCACTACAGATAAATGCATAGACATCCCGACGTGCACAATGTCTCCAGACATAGAATCCACGGATGGTAAAATCCATGGATCACCACAATAGGAAGTCCGGAATGGCATACTATTCAAAGGAGGAGGCACACTGTCAGAAATGGTTCCAATAAAATTCACAGGTGCAGAATGGTTAAAAGTTCCCATCAACGAGGGGTACATTCCAACACCTATGTTCCCAGTTGCCGACTAAGAATCAGAAACTTGCGGGACTACTGATCCCGTAGATGTTGTGGAAGGAGTGCCAACATAATCCAGCTGATCGATCGTCACAATCTTGCCTTCATGGGGAAAGCAAATAACTCAAAATATAGTAGACGCGACAGCCTTCATAGCGTACATCCAGTTCCGACCCAGTAAAAGGTTGTAGTCAATGGGCGCATCAACCACTTCGACTTCAATAGGCACGGACTTACCTCCCAAGGAGACAACAAGGGAAGGGATAATTCCATGCGGTGTAAAAGATCTACCATCGAATGCAGTGAGTGTAGTTCTAGACGCGAGTAGAGGAGGAGAGCCAAGAGCTTTCCAACAAGTTAACGACATTACCGACGCAGAAGCACCTTCATCAACCATAGTACGTTTGACGAAGCTCTTAAGGCAAACCACCTGGATTTGAAAAGCCACATGGTAAGGCAAGCGAGGTTGGACATCAGTAGTATCGAACTTGATAACACTATGACTTCCCCCATCCTGAAATCCTAACGCACTCAAAAGGGAATGCCTCTGAGAAGGACAAGCTTGCAAAACTTCAAGAGCTGACATGGCACACGGAGTTTGGCCCAAATATTCTATGATGAAGTAGTTCTGGGCGGCTCGAGCATTAGGATTATGCATGGAGCGCTTGAGAACACCTTTCGGTATCCACAGCATAATAGAAGGCTTCTCGATATGCAAGGAATTATTAGGAGGAGGGGGAGGCTCATTCCCCAAATTTGGTTGTGGTGCACCATAATCACATTGATGAGTAGCAACACAAACCTCCGAATGAACCATATTCACACATCCATAACCACTAGTATTGGAAGAAGACGTTGTCGTTTCATTAGTACCATAACCAGTGGTGGGAGCATGCGAAGCCATATTTTGATGATGAGGAAGGGGATCCTTCAACACAGCTGGGCTCTCTACCAAATTCTTCGATGCTTCTTCAATACGAGGACATAAGTGAGTAAGATGATCCTCCCCACAAAGCTTGCAAGGGAATTTCACCTTACGCATAGGTTTACAATCCTCGCCAGCATTACCACCTTCCTGAGGAGGGTTGGCATTCTCTTTACGAGGAGTATTACGATTCCTATTGTTGTTACTTCCATTGTTTCCACCCCTACGATTATTTCTCCCCTTTTTCTTACCACAAAGCTGCTGGTTACCCGACGGTTTCGTTGATTGCACATTGTGTACATCAGACGACGGAGTGGAAGTGGACAAGGTGTGAACTTGTCCGGGAGCAGACTAGTTTAGCGACAAATTTTGCATTTGATTAGCTACCAAGTCTACAGGGCGATTGCATGCGGACCCCACAATGCCATCGGTATGTGGTCCAGGAACTGACGTGGGCTCATGTCTTGTTCTCGGTGCGTCAGGAATAATGTCATACAAAATGCCAGACTTAGAATAAAGTAGATCTAACTGCTGGACTTTCAAGATAGCTTGTTCCTCAGTCACAATGTCGAACATCGAAACATCCTTATCAATGTATGGGAGTAAAGACTTAAGGAACCATTCCAACAGGAACTCTAGAGGAATGTTGGATTTCACTAATCTCTTCCGCCGACGCCACTCTTGAACGTGGTCAGAAATATGTGTGGCCTTATTCTGACGGAAGGTGGACAACAACTCAGTACCAGTATCATAACGAACAGGAAACTGGAAATGGTCTAAGAAAACCAAAGCAATCTCGTTGAATCCCCTATAGGTATTTTCAGGAAACACCACATACCACTTCGCGGCTGCCCCCATGAGGATGCGTTGAAATAGGCGTAATCGAATGGAATCATGATTCAAAGAGTTGGAGGAGCACCAAAGGTGAAATGTCATGACATGATCTCTCGGGTCCTCACCACCTTTCCCTTCAAACTTCGGAATGTTTGAAGGGATCTTGGTGGGGACCAGGGGCCAAGTAGGGTCGTGACACACCGGATCATTCGTGAGCTTCGAAAGATTTGGGAGATTCAAGTGTGCAAGGAACGGGAGCTGCGGCTGGAAAGCTTGATTATAAGATCCCATAAAAGGTTGGTTGAATGGAACTGTGTTATACGATGGACCAAAAGCTTAACCATGAGGATTAAACTGTTGATACTGAGGACCTAACGGCCCATAAGCTTTCCCATGGCCATAAGATGGATAACCTCCCCCTACCTGACCCATTTAAGAGTAAGCAGGTATATGTGCGTTTTGAGCACCATATTGGGGTGGTGGGTGATACTGGTGGCCAGCAACGACTGTGTTGTAGTAAGGGTTGCCACCATGGGTATGGGGCATGTATGTACTATTCATAGTGGGAACCGTGTTGTATTGACCGTACTGGTATGGTATGTTCCCACCCCCAATATTAGGATTAGCTTGAGCAGTCGTGTGATGACCATAAGCATGAGAAGTATTCCCAGGCCCAATATGGGTGTGACCAGTAGCAGGGTTGGTGGTGTAATGTCCATGTGGATAGGAAATATTCCCACCCCCTACATTACTATTACTAGCAGCAACGGTGGACGCAAAAGTATGCGGTATGTGTCCACCCCCGTGATTGGGAGGAACAGTATCATGTGCAAAAGTAGTCCTGGGTTGACGAGTAGCGACATGTGTATTAGGTGGTGGATGGCGAGTCATGTTTCGAGGAGCATTCCGACTAGGTTGGGTATTCCTAGGAGGTGGTCGCATTCCAACATTAGCATGGTTAGGAATCTGACCAGTCCCCATACTATGTGAGTGGGTGGACAACGTAGTGCCCCCAGTGGGTATAGTATGGCTAACACTAGTTCCAGCATGAGTACCAACCATAGTGGAAGGTTCGACAGTATTGTGACTAGGCATACCAAAAGAGAGTGCGGTGGGGTTGACCATAGGGCCAGAATCATCATGAGTCTCAGGCCTCCTATATCTAGAATCGCATGGAAACGAAGGAATGAAAGGCTCGTCCTGTTCTTCCTCCTCGGGTAAGTCGGGCATCCCGTAAAGATAATTATCCGGATTCGAAGGATCAAACAGATCTCGGTCAAGTGGATTAGGCCAAATAGAACCAGGTTGAGTCGCAGGTGGATCACCTCCCCAATCCCCACAAGGAGTCTAGGGATCGGAAGTATGTTCAACTCTACCCGAAGGAGTAGAAAGGTCTTGCCCGATATCGGGATGTGTAGCCATGTAGTCCTCAATGTAATTCGCGTAAGAATCTGAAGACTCAGAGGGAGCCCTCCGATGTCCTCTAGTAATACATTGTGTAACCAAAGCTGGCTTTAAACCTGCCAAATGACGGGACCAGCAAAGAGTAGGGCTTCGCGCCACGTTCTCTCCGGAGAGAGAGACAGCGTCTCCTAAAGGCCAACTATCGATCAAAAAACAGTAAATCAAAAGCACATACCTAGAGAAACTACAGCCAAGAGCAGACAAACAGAGTGGCTAAATGAGCTCCCGACACTAGAGCCGATATGTCTCGCCTAGGAGAGGCTTGAGACTCCCAAACTATAGCTGGAGGTAACAGAATCAGTTATAGAGACACTCAGGCTTCACTGTGTCGATAGGGTCAAGTCCACTGCACAAACACAACTGTGTTGTCCAATCCCTATCTTACTCAGGACACAAACAGCATAACCATTGCAAGTACCCTGTGCAGTACCTAGGTAAGGCAACTATGTCTACCGCAATATAACCAATGCTCAGGGGGACAGTCGCAGGTGGGATCCGTCGTATGGGCAGGGTAGCTAAGCCCGAAGCACAAGAGGACAAACCTCCGATACCCCCAGATACAAACAAATCCTAGATATATCTCCCACGTTCAGCCGGTATCAGAGGGATATCTCCTCAACCAACCTCCCGTGACCTCGTGCTTAACTCTGGTTTGAGTAGAGCTTTCCTGAGAACACCGATCTATACCATGGATTCCTCCACTCCCTGGTCAGACACCTAATGTTTCGTTCAGTAGTCTTGGATTGCTAACTCACAATGATCTATTCCAAGACCCTAAACCTATGCTAGTTGGTGTACCCTATAAATAAAATAAGTCTAATCAATTTTATGATTAAGCGTTAATTTTAGTGGCTGTGATTACTCAAGGGATATGGTCATGAAACTAGTGATGTGTAGACTCAATAGTATGCAACATCATCCAATACTAGACTCATCTATCCAATAAAACAATGTCACTAATATGCAAAATCAACCAACAATTCTGAAATAAATATGCAAACTTTTATCTTTTCAATGCACAAGCAGAACCTAAAATGAAGGAAACAAGCACTCAATGCAAAATGCAGTACATGGAAATAAAATGTTTTTGTATTTTCTCTTATAAACAGAAAGGAAAATGCAAAAACTAAATGAATATTTTTGTATTTTTTCAATATATATGGAATGAAAAAATGCAACCAAAATCCTACTATTCAGTCACTGAAGTGCCGAGAAGATCACTAAGACAACTCAGCAGATCCTAAATAGCAAGACTCAGCCAAAAGGAAGAGCTCAAAAGGAAAAAACCAAAGGGCTAAAACCAAAGATTGGCAAAAAAACAAGAAGGCTCAACCAAGAGAAACAAAGAGATCTGGTCACAACCAAGGCATGAAACAGTCAAGAAAGAGGCCAACAAAGACTCAGGAATCAACCAAACTCACCCAGCAACAACCAATAGCCATAAACCAACAAAAGTCAGATTTACACACTACTGTCGAAGGAAATCCTGCAGGTACCCGCAAGCAGTAGAGTAAACAGAGGCGGGTATATGCGGGAAGAACTAAGCCAGCCCGCGGGTGAGGAAAAGCAAATGGTCAAATAAAGAGTCCACGGGCTCAGAAAAAAGCAAGTTTTCTACAGTGTATCTTAACGGCCAATCAGTGACACAGAGCTTCGATAAACAGAAACTCTAATTATGGACTAATGCTCAAAAAATTTCCCAAACATGGATGTTTTCCCCAGCGGAGTCGCCATTTCTGTATTGGAGAAAACTCACTATGGCTTGGGAATACCACAATAGACAGATGACTACCAGAAATCTACTCAATTCTCAAAACAATGCTATTATAAATGACAATGTTAAAACAATGGAGAAATGTAACCAACCTCGATCCAACGTTTGATGTAGATCCCTGTTGGAGCTTTCAATTCGCGCACATCCAAGCACTTGTAATCTGCAAATTAGTCTTGACAACCAATATCTAACAAGTACATGTGATATATAAATAACATTAACATTATCAATAACAATGGTCCACAATATCATAAGCAAATGCAACCCAATGTATAATAAATGACATTCACACCATGAATGGACGAGAATATGAGTATTTCTATTAATGAACAAGAAGAAGTACAAAGTGATACGACCTCTTTCCGGCAACCAATCTGAACCAATATCTAGATCAATCCACTTGTGCCTCCACCACTTTAATCCTCCATGAATGGCAAACTCAAACTAGAAAGGAGTTTGGAAGGTGAACATAAATGGTTCACAACTACAAGGATCAATAAGTGCAGACTCAAGATAGCGCAAAAATCCACTAGAGTGCCTTTACTCTTCTCCTCTTCCCCCCGTCCATAAGCCATATGTTCTCAATATATATTCCTCTCAAAGGTAGGTGAAAGGACTCATCGAGACGTTACTTGGGCAGATGGAGAGCCAAAGGTCACCCAATGACCGCGTTTGGGAGTAAAAAGTAATAAAATAGTGGTTTTTACCATTTTACTTGATACCCGCGGGCTATATGGATGCAACTCGCGGGTACGCATGCTATAGTGATGCAACATGCGGGTAGCAACAAAAATAGGATAAAATGGTATCACTGAAGGATGAAAATGGATCTGAGTCACTGAAATGGATCCTACAGGCCAAAGAATGCTGATGCTCACAGGGTGGAAGATTTCTGTGTAACAACTATGGAAAGGAAAGCTTAAGGTGATGTGAAGAGATTAGCTTAGCAAAACGTGGTCATTTTGTAGTATAGAAAATAGAATGATGGAAGATAAGGGACTAGTTCCTATCCAATATAGGGAAAATAGAGTCAAAGGGATACACCAAGAGAACAATTTGTAAATGATTAAGACACAAGAGATACACCAAAAGATGCCTTAATGTGTTATTAAACGATGAAGAAATAACTTGGAGGGGCCCTAAAGGTGCCACGCTCAACTAATGTTATGATTGTGTGTCTTACAATTAAGTGTTTAATCCAACAACAACTCTTAAAATGAGTATAGATGAAAGTTAACATATTTATCAATAAGGAATCAAAGGGAGAAAAGAGGGAGAAACCCTCACATAAACCACTTCCAAGATGGTAAATAAGCCCCTAAAACTTGGCCTCTCAAGCATGTTCTTTGCAAGTGTTCCCTAAAATACATCAATAATCATTAAAGATGACAAATATTAGTTTCAAATATAAAAGCGATAACCCAAAGAAATTATCCACAAGCCTTCCATTAGATATTCAACAAAGCCCCAATAGGAGAGAAATCCTCACAAATCCAACCATGAAATGAATGAGGAAGGGCTACTCTCTATATACAGTATAACTCAACTTCCTTTAAAATAAAATAATAGCTTCCTCTCCTAGATCCATAAGTCACTCAACAAACTGTCCAAGAATAACATTAATTGGTTTAGATACATTTTTCTCTCTGAGCAAAACAAATAAATAATGCTAGACCAGTAACAAACTCATGTTGTGAAGGAAATAATTAATAAAATAAGACAGTGGTTATGTTATGTGTATTCTCCAAGGTGGATTCCTTCTTCTTCAAGTGAATGAAACAGATACATCTTCAAGTTGGGTCGCGTGCTTCTCCAAGTGAAACATCTCCTCAAACAAGGGTTTGAACCAAGTCAAAATATGTTCCAAGGTAGTACATGTGGCTCCTTCATGATGAGACGTCCCTTCAATAAACATGAATATGTATGCAATGAAACCCCAATAGAGTGGACACCCTCCTTATTTGAATTATTCTAGTGACATATCCTCAGAACATGTGCAATAAAACTATCCATCTAAGGATTGACCCACTAAATAATAGAACAAGTGATGTCCACATGCCAACCATAGTCCTTCATGCTAGGATTGCCACCTCTAGATGGCTCAATATCCCGAGTGCCAACTCATAAAATAATGTGCAAATTCTAAATCCATGGAATATGGAGTCCACCACTCAATATAGTGACATTAAATCAAGTGCAAGGTCCCCACAATAGTCAACTAACCTCATGAAGGAAGGGGATGGCCCCTTCTTCAATACATGACGTATGCATCAAAATGTGTGTCAAGAAGATGGAATCAAGGGTGCTCTACTAGGAATGAAAACCAATAGTTCCAATATATCATCCATGTGTTGTGTCTCCCTACAAGCAGGGGCGTTCAAGCAATTAGTACAAGAATAGTGTTCCCTAGAGACATGTGCACAACTATTTTAAATAATAAAATGTGTGTATGCCTTAAGATATGTGCTAGAAGAGAGGGTGCTCCAATAAAGAACAAATTTTATGTTGCAATTACCACCTTCCAAGTGTGAAACAACTCCAAATAAATAGTGTGCTCTGTCAATTAATATCCCATGTGGTCAAATAGAGTCACACCAAGGACAAATATCCCTCAAATTATCTCCAACATCTGTATACAAGATTAGCACTCCATTAAGTGGTGATCAATGTGTCATGAGAAGGTGGCATGCATGTGGATCACCCCTATTTCTCCTAGGGTGTTCTTGCTAGGAGATGTCAAACCCATATAATTATTCCAATAATCTTTTCAAAATCATGTACGACACCCTCCAAGTGAGTATGTCAAACATCCCATAGAAACACTTCATCAAGGAATAATTATTAACACTTTAAAACTTAGGGAGACTCTAAGTTGATGGGTCACCCACTCGATAAATGCACAAAATGTTAGCTAATTGTGTCAATGCTAAGAAAAAATAATCCATTCATGCCAATATTACCAAGAAGGAGAGCATATCATCAGTAATATATCATTAAAACACCATGAAGAGATCTCATCCAATAGCTACTAGCAGCAACCCAACATGGAATCAATCAAAGGAAAGCAACAACTCTAAGCCAAATCTCAAATGTACCCCATTCCATCCAATGAATCATCTTGCAAGCTTGTTCTTTGTGATTAAAATAACAAGTACATCCCTCATACAATATAAGGGGTGACACTTGGATCTAGATTGGGGACATGTACTCTTTGAAGAAGAGTGCATGAGAACCTTAGAATCTCCAGGTTGTACTCATAAAAAAAAAATATCAAGAAAGCAAAAGAACCATGCAATGGTGGGATGGATACATATCACATCCCTAAACACCGCATACAACATTCATATAGTCCATTACATCAAAATAGACCAGAATTGGCTTTACAAGATAAGGCATAAGCCAACAATGCCAAAAAGAGCATGGAATGAAATCTAATTCTTATGATGTTGAGTTTATTCTTCCTATTCTAATGCTCTCAAGAGCTTACTCATCCTACCTTACTCTACTATATGAAGAAAAAATGATGCTAAGTGAAATCATATACCCAATGCAACCACTTGATGAGCTCATCAAGACCATGAATCTTTTCCTTGTGCTTTGTCACAAACCAAAACACGGATACATCCATCATCAAGACAATATAGGGTAGAATCTCCATTGCTTCAAGGCTAGAATTTGAAGTAGGGTGTGTTGATGTATATGTAACTTCGGAATTTATTTCACATATATGTATATTGTATTCCTATAGAGATGTTATTATTCCTCTATACGGAAGTGGCGTCATTTATATTGTAAGTGTCGTAACTTATACTTGATGGGTTATTAGACCACCTTGTTGGGGTCGGCCCTGTATAAGTCATGTGGGTCAAAGGGTTATTAGACCACCCTATTGGGGGTCGGCCATGTGGGTCAAAGGGTTATTAGACCACCCTAGTGGGGGTCGGCCCAGTCAGCATTATGTTAAGTGGTTAAGTTGAGGCCGACCTAGTTGAGTAAAGGTCAAGTCAAGTTAGTGTATAAATAGAGAGTGTGTCTCTCTAATTTTACACATTCTATTCTCTCGCTCACACTTTGGAGAGTGGCGCTCTTGTGGAGGAGGAGGCTCTGCTGCTAGGAGAAGACTATCTCTTGTATTCTGGTTGTATCATTGCTCTATCTATCTCTGAGGAAGTTACTGGGGTTTTTCACCTTTATGGTTTTCCCCAAGTAAACTCTGTGTCTCTTGTGTGCTTGCATTATTGTGTCCATGATTGATATGTTGTAGATTTGTTGTACATGTTGTTCTCTCAGTTAAGATCCTAGATCAGATTGAAGTAAATTCTGAAAATTTAACATGGTATCAGAGCTAGCCTAAAAGAAGGCATGATATGGCATGTATGACACTTGTTGCACTTACGATGCTAGGGCTTGATATAGAAAAAACCAGTCATCGTAGCACTTTCGCTATAAATCAATTTTGGAAAAAATTTCGGATCTGAAACTTTTATAGTTCGATTATCAGATCCCCATGTACCTTGTGTCCAAAGGACAGCTTCTAATTCGTTGTACTTTCTGATTTATGATCTGTACAATATAGGGTTTCTGCCTCTTCCAGATCTCAGTCATAAACAGGTGACCTTGGTAAAAAGGTCATAACTTAGGCTAGGAAGCTCCAAATGAAATTTCGTAAAAAGTGATAGGTAGTACACAGATTGTAATATCTCAGTAAATGTTTTCAGAGGCCGAAGTTGAACCAGTGACACGTGGCATGCCGTACAAGCTCGCTCTCTGGTTTTATCCCATAAACAGGTCACGTTGCGACACTTGGAATAACTCTCTCTCAGAGAATCCAATTGAGTTCAGACCTATCGGGATGGACAGATGACAGGTCAGGATATCTCAGAAAACAATTTCATACCCTGTGGATCGAAACGTTTGGAGTTACACTAGAAACAATTAGGTACATATTTCTGTCATAACAGAATTATTTTTTAGCACCTTCATTCATGGCTTCCGGAATTTAGGGTTTTGGATATAGTTGGAATTTTTGTAATCGGAGACCACGGCTGAATGCTACTCATCAAAATCGAAATTTAGAGACCAAGATCAGAATTTTTGGTTGGGCAAAAGGCCGGGCTTGATTAGACCCTAGTTCGGGACTTTGATCAGAAAAGTGGAAAATTAGGGCTTCTGCAAAAATGGGAATTTTTGAAATCTGTGACCATAGCTGGACGCTCCTCATAAAAATAGAATCTTAGAGCTTTGGATCAAACCTTTTGATTGGGCAGAAGAGTGGGCTTCATCAAACCCCATTTCGGGGTCACGTCTAGTGAATCTGGAAGTTTCAAAGGCAAAATTGAGGAGTGAAACTTTGCAGTTTTCAAATTCTAAATATACCAGCTTGATTAGCTCATCAAGGCGCATATTTCTATCCTTTCAGAAGTTTGAAATTCAAAGTTTCAATTTTTGGGGTTTCTCTGACAAACCCTATTACAGCTCCAGATCCAGTTCCTGCAAATCAAGTGGATTGGGTTAATCCTAGAAGAGGATGGATTGGTCACCTGCATAAGTGAAGAAGTTCCTGTTTCAGAGGGAGATGAGGCTAAGGCCTTCCATAAGAAGATTACAAGCAATCTTGACAGGTATGGCTTACATGTATGGTTCGAATTCTGTTCATGGTTAAGTTTATGATATGTTTGTCTTCATATCATTACAGTACAATCTTGATTAATTACTAGACTTGTCGTATTACCTTAATAGAAGATATTCATTGATTAAGGTTTTGACACTTATGATTGTACTAATGCATTGTGATGTTGTATGAGGTTTATGTTGTTCGCTAACATAAAAGGTACACCAAGAAAGACAAATCATGTTCTACTTCAAGAATATATGATCATGGTGACATGAAGACAAAGATTCATCCATTGTCATGGATCACATAGAAGATCTACTTACGAGGTATGTATAACTTGGTTCTACAATGGTTAACTTATGAGACATGCAGGTTACTAGCACAAGTCACTAAAGAGAACCAAAATACATTTTGCGGGTATGTTAGACATAACTAGCTAGCATGCTAATCCAGGTATGTTTTCCTATATCAAGCTAGAATCCTACCTTGTGTTAGGATCTTATACTGTTGTGTTGTTGATAGTGATTATTCATGAAGTCGTAGGTTTGAATAGTCATGGTTGTATGCATATTATGTTTCTTACCATAATTGATGATATGACTAACCAGAAGAATCATGAAGGTATAGGTTTGAGTAATCATGGGTTTATGCATTGATGATTTAACTAATCAGAAGAGACCTATGATCAAATAAGAATATGCATGAGTAAAAGAAGACTTCCCTGAAACCTTGAATACTAATGTTTATTATCTGTGAATGATCATGACTATACATGTTTAAGATTATTATGTTTTGATAGTATTAAGATTATACTAATAAATGTATGATTATGTATGAGTCCTCAAGGATAATACAATGATGATACTAATAAGCATGCATAGTGATTAAGGATGGATATAAGTTCAAGGACAGGTAATCCAGAAAGCAAAGATCAAGAGGGAGCACACTCCAGTTGTTCCTGCAAGAAAGCAAAGGAGCACACTTCAGTAGTTTCTGCAAGGATGAAGATATTCAGAGGGAGTTGACCACTTCTCACAATCCACATCAGAATGGAGTTGCAAAGATTTAGAGGGAGTCCACCCAGCAACCAAACAAAGATAAGTATTTGAATTGTCATTTCTTACATAATGTTATTCAATGATGTATATGCTTATGTTCCTAGAATTAGGTTGTGTATTATGCATATTAGAATAGTTGCATTGATGAACAGTATACTACTAATATACATGGGTAAGTGGCCTATGGCACTGTACAACATTCCATTGCTACTTATCTAGAATGAAACGTCTTTGCTAACATGTTAGGAGTTGTGCACACTCTTAACAATGTTCTGGTAGAGATTGGAAGGCATCTAGAAAGTTACGGAATATGGATAAATGTTGTATTGAAGCATTGGCTAAGATAATTGCATGACTGTATGACATATTTCTTTATGTGTAAGAATTTGTTCTGAAAACTATGAGATGTTTTCTAATCATGCAATTTAACTTGTTGTGTAGGAAATATCGTATACCATCACCTACAAAAGAAGGACTACAACATTTGTTCAACAACAAAGTTATCTATTGAAAATATTGAAGATATTGAAGTTCCCAGAATCTGGGAAGAATGCCATGATCGAGGAGTACCAGTCAATCATGAAGATGTTTGGGATGCAGTCCCAAGACCTGAAGGGGAGTCTGTAGTGACTTCCAAGAGGATCTACAAGATCAAGCATGCTGCAGGTGGTAGCATAGAGACTTTTGCTCCTGTAGCCAGATACACTTCCATTAGATCAGTACTTGCTCTGGCTGCAGTGATGAAGTGGAAGATACACCAGATGGATTTCAAGACAGCTTTCTTGAATGGTGTAGTTGAAAAAGAAGTGTATGTGGAGCAGCCACTTGGTTCTGAGACCCATGAAAGGGAGTCATATATGTGCAGAACTTGGTATGGTAGGATAGACAGTTTTCTATCCAGTTTGATCTTTACCAAGAGTAAAATGGATTCCAACCTTTACTACAAGGTTGAGGAAGGCAATCCAGTGATACTACTATTGTATGTGGATGACCTATTTGTAACAGGTGAGGATAGATTGATTGTCGACATGCAGCGGAAGCTTGCTGCCGAGTTCGAGATGAAGAACTTGGGGATGATGCACTATTTGTTTTTGGCATGGAGGTGTGGTAGACTACAGATGGAATCTTCCTTGGACAAGGGAAGTATGCAGTAGATATCCTGAAGAGGTTCGGGATGATGGACTGCAAGGCTATGGCCACACCTATGGCATCAAACCTAAAGCGTCTGTGTGATGCTCCATATAATCTGGTTGATGTCACAGACGAACACGAGAACAGATATTTGCTTTGTGGTGAACACATTGAGCCAGTTCCTGACGGATCCGAGGAGTGTTCACCTGGTTGTTGTAAATCATATTGTGAGGTACCTGAAGGGTACGGTTGACTATGGGCTCAAGTATGACGTGAATCAAAAGTTTAACCCGCAGGGTTATGTTGATTCAGACTGGGCAGGAAGTGCTGCAGATAAGAAGAGCACTCCTGGGTGTTGCTTTAGTATGGGATCAGGTGTGATCTCTTGGTTTAGCAGGAAGCAGTCCTATGTAGCACTAAGTACAGCCGAAGCAGAGTATGTTGCGACGGATGAGCAGGATGCAGATGTATTGACCAAGCCATTGGCCAGAGTGCAGTTTGAGTACTTCAGAGAGAGGCTTGGTGCACTTCATATCGAGGTTCCTTCCAAAAGGAAGTGATGAGTCCGGAAGATGCAGATGCACATGAGCTTTTCTGACATGGTTGATGTGCTCTCCCATGGTCGTGATGTAATTGCTGAGCCATTCTCACATGGTGGTAGATGTGTTCTCCTATGGTGTAGATGTAAGGGCTAAATCCATTTTTCACATGGTGGTAGATGTGTTCTCCCATGGTGAAAAAGTAAGGGTTGGAGCCTTCCCTGAATGGTGGTAGATGTGTTCTCCCATGTCGATGGTGTAAGTGCCGGATTATGTGCATCTAGGCTGTGCTTCATGGATGATGAGCATCAGGACTATGCTCCAGTTACTGCTCTATATATGCATCAGGATGATGTTGGATATGATCAGTTGGATCATTTATATGTATATGTATGTACGCATCACGTTGGATGCTAGATATGATCAGTTGGATCATTTGTATGTATTTTGTATATGCATCATGTTGGATGCTTGGACCATGTATCTGTATATGTATCAGGTGGATACATTGTATGATCAGGAAGATCATGTATGTTGATATGTATCAGGTATGATCAGGTGGATCATGTATTTGTATTTGTAACAGGTGGATACACTGTATGATCAGGTGGATCATGTATTTGTATTTGTATCAGGTGGATACACTATATGATCAAGTGGATCATGTATGATGATATGTATCAGGTAGATACTTGGTATGCATCAGGTGGATGCATTGTATGATCAGGATGATCATGATGATGAGCTTCAGGATGTTGCTCCAGATGATATGTATCAGGATGGTACATTGATGATGATCAGTGTGATCATGAGCATCAGGATGATGCTTTGTGCGATGATGATCCGTTGGATCATGAGTATCAGGTTGATACTTGGAGGTCAGAGATGATATGTGGCAGGTTGTGCAAATAGCATGTAATCAGTCCTGGGAGATCTTGCCGGTCGTGCTGCGGCACATAAATGTTCCTGGGATACTCTTTCCGGTATTGCTATGTAGTATGTAATCAGTCCTCAGATACCCGATAGGTTGAGCTGTGTTCTTGTAATCAATCTTGGGATGAGGTATTACTACGGAGACATGTAATCAGTCCTGGAGATCCGATAGGTTGAGCTGTGTGCTCGTAATTAGTCCTGGGATGCTCTTTAGAGATCTTGCCGATCGTGCTGCGGCACATAAATGTTCCTAGGATGCTCTTTAAAGGTTTTGTCTATCCACATGTAATCAGTCCTGGAGATCCGAGAGGTTGAGCTGTGTGCTCGTAATAAGTCCTAGGATTCTCTTTAGAGATCTTGTCGGTCGTGCTACGGCACATAAATGTTCCTGGGATGCTCTTTAAAGGTATTGTGGAGGAGATGCATGTAATCAATCCTGGGAGATCTTGTCGGTCATGCTTAGGCACATAAATGTTCCTGGGATACTCTTTTCGGTATTGCATCCGCACATAAAATTAGTCCTAAGAGGCCACCTCTATCAGACCGTTCGCACAGATGATGAAGACCTGCAGGTGGTGGGCCTACATCCAGTATGAAAAAGGACTGGCTCTGTAGAACTTCCTATGACGAGTATATTCAGAGATTGATTGAGATAGCAGCAGTAGTGATGATGATGATGACTCGATGACGATTATCCAGTGACGATGATCCAGAGAAGATGACTTGTGCTAGAAGACCCGTGTCGAGAAATACCTTCCTAGTTAAGAGGGAGTGTTGATGTATATGTAACTTCGGAATGTATTTCATATATATGTATATTGTATTCCTATAGAGATGTTATTATTCCTCTATACAGAAGTGTCGTCGTTTATATTGTAAGTGTCGTAACTTATACTTGATGGGTTATTAGACCACCTTGTTGGGGTCGGCCCTGTATAAGTCATGTGGGTCAAAGGGTTATTAGACCACCCTAGTGGGGGTTGGCCCAGTCAGCATTATGTTAAGTGGTTAAGTTGAGGCCGACCTAGTTGAGTAAAGGTCAAGTCAAGTTAGTGTATAAATAGAGAGTGTGTCTCTCTCATTTTACACATTCTATTCTCTCACTCACACTTTGGAGAGTGGCGCTCTTGTGGAGGAGGAGGCTCTGCTGCTAGGAGAAGACTATCTCTTGTATTCTGGTTGTATCATTGCTCTATCTATCTCTGAGGAAGTTATTGGAGTTTTTCACCTTTACGGTTTTCCCCAAGTAAACTCTATGTCTCTTGTGTGCTTGCATTATTGTGTCCATGATTGATATGTTGTAGATTTGTTGTACATGTTGTTCTCTCAGTTAAGATCCTAGATCATATTGAAGTAAATTCTGGGGTCACACATATAAGAGAGAAGAACAAAATCATGCCAAGGATAGCATGTGTCATTACGACAAGCGTCTTCTATCCAACAATGGATGGGGCGGATGTACACACCACCATGGTATAAAACATCACAAGTTAACCCTTCATCAATCCTTACAACTTCATCATTACTCCCCTCAAGCAAAAGGACTTAGGTGGCTCTATGAAGCTACTCAAAACATCATGGCTATACTCCAAATAAAATGTGCATGAGATATCAAATAGCATTCCATACTTAGCCCCAACTTTAAGGCTTGAAACCCTTCATGTTGGCTGAAAATTTCTACAATATACATTGTAATGAAATGTATGCTTCCCATATTATTCCAGCATTAAAAACACGATTTCTAGCTGAAAGTACATCCAAAAGATGAGGGAAATTTGACGAAATAGATAGTTGGAAATTTATGTAAGTATCCCCTAGTTGCCTCATAAAATTTCCATCCATAAAAACAAAATTTTAATTGAGAATACCCATGAAAATGCACCAAAATTTGAGGGTACTATTAGGTTAAAAAACATCATTAGAAACAAATTCCACTATCTGAAAATTTTCTAAATTTTTGTATGAATAACATGGCTAAAAATTAGGCACATAAATATATGAATATTATGTTGTGAAACATGGTTATCCTATGCAATTTTCAACAAATTTTCACACACAAATTCAGCAAAAATTGGAGTTTGTGGTTGGAAGTTTTTTGTGTTTTTACCATTACAAATATGATCTAAATGCTTAGTAAAATCTGCATCATACAAGGTAGATATGGTTGGAAATTACCCTAAAAATTCTTCCCCAAATATGAGAATACATGGTTGAAACAAGTATTCATACATATCTTCACCATACTATCCAAAATATGCATCATAAATAGGAACATGTGACTGGAAAACAACTTGCATTTTTTTTTAATTTACCTCCTCTATGTTAGGTTGTCCATGGACCTCAAAATATGCATTATCTTCGTTAGAAACATCTCTACAATTATCATAAATAAGGATCCCAATTTTTTTTCAATAATCCAATTTCTTATCATAGTAAAAAAATGAAAAGCAATGTCCCTAGTTGCATATCCTTGGTTTCCTTTATCTTCATCAAATGGAGAGACAAATACATTTGCAAACTCTTCATCGTTCAAGGTTTTTTCTCTGTGATATTGAATTCGACCAATTATGTGAAGTTTCCATATCGAAATCATACATAAAATGTGGAATCAAGTATTTGTGCCTAATTCCTTGAGATTTAGAAAAAAAATGGAGGATCTATTTCTAGTTTGAGGATATGGATCCAACATTAAGGGAATCAGTTATGAGTTAAGGAGACCACTTTAGGGTTGTAGGAATTGGTTCCAATGGAAGGAACTGATTCCTAAAAGTTGAGAATTGGTTCCTTCAACATTTGGAACTAGCTGCAATATAATTTAATGAAACACAAAAAAAACAATAAAAAAAAGCTCACGACAAATATGCAGGAAGAGTTTCTAGAGGGCCTACACGATGCCAAAAACCATGAGAGTATCTAATTAGCAAGCCAAAAGGTTTTCACTAAGATGATCGGGTGATTGGATTTTACTATGTAGCCTTCGGGCAAGGTTTTAGTGTGTAATTAGTGAGCAGAATTTTGGAGTAGTGATCGCTTGGGTTTCAAGTCTAGTCAATTGAGGTCAGTTCATTTCCATTTGCAATGTTTAAAGTTGAATTTTGGAGGTTCTCGTGGTAGTGTTGTGTGTGCTTCTTAGCATACATATCAAAACAAATTTTGTTTGTTGTGTATGCTAACAAGCATAGATGGCATTGTTGTGATTGTCATGGTTCAAATATGTATGTTTGTTAGCATACACATGTTTCTTGTATATGCTAACAAGCACACGTAGACTTGTTAGCTACTAACAAGCTTATGTGTGCTAACAAGCAAACACAGTTTTCCTGCGTATGCTAACAAGCACACACAAGTGCATGATAGTTGTAGCATGTAACTATAATAAATTATAATTAACAAATATAAAATTGAAATATGATAATTCAAAGTTTCAAATGTGTGAAGGGTCCTCATAAAACAATGAATTTGTCATTGTGCTAGAAGGTTTGACTATTTTCTAGTTTTAAGTGTTTTACTAAACAATATAAATGGCCTCACATCAAATGGCTTAGTTTAGGAATGGAGTTCGTGGTGATCACGGGAGACAAAGAAATGATTGTCTAGGAAATGAACAACAACAAGTACAACAAGCATACCCTATTGATTCTCCTCTATGGAAGTGTGTGACCACAATTGGGAAGAAAGAGAAGAAGAATGGTGGCAACTTGAGAGTATTGGAATTGTAGCAAGTGGGAAAAAAATCGCATGCTCATCCATGAGGGTTATGGCCCAGTTTATCTGGCTTGAAGGTGATAATGGAGTTCATCATTGAAAACATATTAGTTGAAAGGATGTGGATAGTTTTCAAGTAGAGAAAGATGCCGCAATTTAGCTAAGGAAAAAAGGAGGAGTTGTAGGTAGCAACCAATCTCAAATAGGATAAATGAAGTTCCCTTAATTGTTGAAGAAGCACACAAGAGACAAAGCCTTGGAACCTTGGCCAAAATGTTTGACATGGGAGGGAGGGATGAGACATGCAATAGGGTTGCAAGAGCCATATTTTCACATGGAATACCCTTCAATGTAGTGTAGTATCATTATTGGCAAGACATTATTAGGGCAGTTAATGAGTCCCCTAGAGGTTACAAGGGGCCAAAATTTGATAAATTCCACACTACCCTTCTATGGAATGATACATTTTATTGTGGAGAAAGTGTTAGAACTAGTTCATTCCAATTGGAGTGGGAATGGTGTCTCTATTATCTCTGATGGTTGGACTGATATGGCCAATAAACCATTGATAAACATTATTGTAATGTCTCCTTCATGCCCATACTTCTTGAGGGCAATAGATGCTTCAGGGGCAAACAAGAACACTAAATGTATTGCTGAAAAAAATTCAAAATAAATTGAGATCAAGGGCCCTTCAAACGTTGTGCAAGTCATCACAAATAATGTATGTTCATGTAAAGAAGCTAGGGCAATTATTGAGGGACTATATGACCATATTTTTTGGACACCTTGCATGGTGCATAATTTAAATCTCACTTTTAAATACATCGTTTCTGAAGTTGAATGGATGAAAAACTATGTGAAGAAGCAAGAGAAGTTCATATTTTTATCACTAATGACCAACATGCACAAGCTACATATAAGGAATTTTCTAGACTCCAACTTTTGAAGGTTTGAGAAACTAGATTTGCATCACATTATATAATGATACGGTAGTTAGTAGACATGAGGGAATATTTGTCCTACATGGCTATTAATCCATGGTGGAAAACATGGAAACAAAGCAACACTAAAAAATGAGTGTGGGTTAGAGGTACCGTTCTTGATGAGGCTTGGTGGATTCAAGCTGAGCTTTTTGTTTCCATAATGGAGCCACTTGTTGATTTGTTGAAATTTTATGATTGAGATGTGCCTATGTTGGGTGACATACATGAGGGAACTAACCATATGTTGGAAAGGATTTGGCTACTTCTTGAAGAGAAGGAATCTCTTTTGTTTGGCACCGTAAAGGACATAATCATTACATGTGGAACAATTACAATACCCCTCTACATGCTTTACAATGCCTTAAATCCAAAGTACTATGATGAGTCGTACTTGGATAAATTTTGGGGTAGGAGGAAGGTCCCAAACATAGGTATTTAGGTGGACAATGGATTGAGAACAACAATTTCAAATATTTGCTTCGATATGATATTGGAACTCATGGGGCTACATAACCAATTTACTTCATTCATCACAAGGAGTAGTGCATTTGGAAATTTAAATCCACTAGCTGACAAGGGAATTATGAGACCTATTGCATGGTGGGTATAGTATGATGCCCAAACCTTCGCATATAGAGTTTTTCCATAGGTTTGTATCTCTTCAGTGACAAAGATAAATTGGAGCACTTATGGGTTCATCCATTCAGTCAAGAGAAATAGACTTCAGTCAACAAAGGCAAAAGATCTTGTGTACATTCACTCAAATATTCACCTCAACTCTCGATCAAAGCCATATTATAATGAGGGTCCTTCTAAGCCATGGCATGTAAATTGTGAGGATATAGACTTGGATATCCATGACCATTTGAAGGATAACCTCTCTTTGTTTATTTATTCCATATATCCTTTCAGTGTTGGGGATTAAAATGAGGCATTCCTGCCTAGGTCTATCTTGGTTGTGGAAGGTTCTTATGCCACTATTGTTGGTAGGAAAAGTGGTAGCTTTATTGCATCTTATGCATGTGCTACTTCATACCATTATTCCATGGAATTAGGTGTTGTTCCTTTGGAGGATGTGCAGGGAGATGACTATCTATCGAACTAGTCTATCTCACTCCAGATTTTCGTACTTCCACTTTTTCATTTCAGACTTTTGGAGCTTTCCAAATAAGCTCATTTTTTGTTATTTTAAAGAACTTTAGTTTTACTACTTAAGTCTTGAGTCTTGATTATTTAATATTTATCATTGCGATGTTGACACATGCATATCAATATATATTATTATGAATTTATGCTAATTGAATTAGAATTTCTATTTGAATCGTTGATGTTATGAATCGTGTTGTATGATTGTATGATGTTACATGTATGTATGATGTATCCGATATTCATATTTGATATCACTATGATCATTGATGTTATGAATCATTTAACAATGAGCATTGAAAAATTAGAATTCATGATGTTATATGAATATATTATTAATGATGAATCATTTCAATTTGAGAATTTTTCATTATAAAATATATATTTATAAAATAATTAGGGTTAGGGTTTTGAATGCCCAATTCCTATTTTTTGGATGAGTGCCACTCCTGAACTGGATCCTTCAACTGATTCCAGTCGAACCCATGTTTTTTTATAACCTTGGGTTTTCTTCTATATTATCCTTCTCAAAATCATCAACAATAGGACCATGAAATTCGGAATTTTGAGAGGACAACAAGCTTACCAAATCTTTGTCTTCATGGGAGGGTCACATGGAAACTTGAATTCTCTTATCAACAAAATCTTCTTCCATGTGAGCCTCTCTTAATTCTAGATTTGAAATATGATGCATAGGTGGCTCATGGGATGAAAAAATTTGTCCATCAAGGATTCTTCATACTCAGGATCCCATTTATTGAGGAAAACCTTGATAAAACATGCAAATGAAGATATTTTCCCTTTTCACAAATCCTCAATCCATCATTTCATGGCATCATCATCAAAAGTAGATACAAGAAATTTCAGCACTACATATTCATGGTTAAGACCCATATCAAACACTACTTTTATGATGTAACATGTGTTATTGTGGAATCATCACGTCCAAGGAAATTCAAGCCATAGTCATCAAATTTTTCAAAAATAATATCAACATTCTCTTGTGGATATCTTGGGATATTTGAAAAATCAAATAAAAGATACAAATATGGATACAAATCTGCCATATTTGGTTAAATGTAAATAGCTAAAATATGAAAATGGATGTGTATGATGTACCTCATACCAAACCAAAGATGTGGAGACACCAAGGTGAACCTTCAAGTGCCTTTAAAGTGTTGAATGCTTCACTTATACAAGTCTTCAAAATATGCAAGGAAAAGGACTTCTTCCCTTCATGGAGTCACGAGATGAGGATGAGTTCTTCAAAGCAAAACCTGCATTTATTGTCTTGAAGCATAACTCTTCAAATTTATGGGAAATAGACTTTATCCCTAGCAATGGCACAAAAATGTCACCTCTCAAACCTTGATGGGGTCCTACCCAAACCCCCCTACTTTATTGATGTGCAAGGCCATAAGGCCCACTAGATAGTTAGTGGATAGTGGTTCAATGTAAAAGGGCCCCCTTTATTAAATAAAGGCCCCTAGGTGGTTGAACCTCATTAATAGTGGGACCACAATTAATTATGAATTTGACTATTGAAGAACTATATAGAGAGTAGTAAGATATTAATGTTTAGTCAAGAATTGTCATTATATTTAGAACTTTGCTCTTGGAGGTTGCCTCCTTGAAGAGGCAACTGAACATAGATATCTATTTTATATATTCTCTCTTCTTGTTTTGTATCTTTTCTCTAAATTTCAAGGTTTACAAGTAGTATCAGAGTTCTTTCTTGGGACAAAAGGAAATAATTTTTAAAACTAGGATTTGGTTCTTTCAAACGAGTCTTCTTCAAATTTTCGCTCCATTTTTTTTCTTTTTTTTCTGTGAAATTTCAAGGTCTGAAATTCGTAGGGTATAGAAAGGACATACATAAGTAACTTGTTTCCAAATTTCAACATCTGGGTCACTATAATGTCAGAGATACACTCTTTGTAAGTTCAGGTTTGTCACTAATCCAAAAGGCTCCTTCAAATGAGTGATTTGCGCATTTTCGCTCCATATTTGTTTATGCGAAGTTTTAGGTTTTGAAATTTGCAGATTATAGAGAGGACACATGGAAGTAAAATGTTCAAACTTTCATCTTCTCGGTTGCTACACTTTTAGAGATACACTCTATGTAAATTAGGCATTTTGAATGGCTCAAAAACTAGGCTTAAACATGTGTTCTAGGTAAAACTATTATATTTGAAGTTTTACAAATCCAAACTGGGTGCCACTAGTTGTATTGGAAAGAAGACAGACCAAAGTTGTTCTTGTAACAATTTCATATTTGGACCTGAAAAATTGGATGCATGGAAAGCTATACACGTTCATCCTTCCGAGAAGGCCAAAATCAACAAGTTTTGGAAAAATTACCCTATTATTTTCTTGGCACATCATAATTTAGTAAAACATGTGGCATTACAAAGTAGACTTATCATACTACTACAAAACAAAATTCTAGACTCATAGGTATGGAAATTTCAGAGTTACAAAAGTCTCTAGATCATCTCCAAATTAGTGTTTACAAGAAGTTGTACTTATTTTTAAATTTTGGCCTCAAGCCCAACCTTGAAAAGTAAGTTATTTTCCAATAATTGTATAGCTCTTTTTGGGATTAGCGAGATCAATTTTATTTTTATTTTTTTAGAGATGTATTATGGCATCTTTAAATAACACATAGATCTGTCATTCAGCAGGTACACCTGCAGTTGGGAAAACATACATGCAAAAAATACAAGCTTGCATTAGAGAAATATTGAGGTCTAAAATGTGTCTCCTAAGGAAAATAATAAAATAAGAGTAATTATTTTTTCAAGGAAAGGGAAAAAAAATCTATCGTATTTTCAAATTATTTCCTTATAGGTTTACTCATATTATGAGTGTGATCTCTCGTTGGATGTAGAATTAAATTCCACTTCCAATAAGTACCCACTCAACATACTTAAGACCCCTCTATAGGAAAAAACTCGAAATACATTTAGAAAGGTATTTCCTTCAACAAAATACATTTTTTTAATATATTTAAATTTTTTTCCTATGGGGGACCTATCCAAAGTATGTTGGGTGGGTACTTGTTGTATGCGGAATTTAATTATGCATTCAACAAGAGATCACACTTGAAATTTGAGTAAAACCTACAAGGAGATAAGTTGAAAATGATAAGTCAAGACCTCCAATGTTCTCTTCTCAACCTACAAGGCTTCGTGATCATGTGCCAGCTTTGCCCTCTCTCTCCTAGCTTCCGAGAGGAGGTCTTCCAGAGTGCTAATCCTTTTCTTGGCATGCTTGAGGTCCTGGTACATTTATGTATGTTGTCTTGACTGGCCATGGCAGTAGTTACATTTACGAAAGCTATGAATTTTGGCACTTGATCAATGACTTTAAATACCGAAACTTCCTGGGTGGTGACAATCTCCAGTTGCAACGAAATCTTGAGTCTCTTCTTTGTTTTTTTGATAATTTGCTTCCTTTTAGGATCGAATATTATAGTATCCAGTCGAGCTACAGCATTCTCCCTGTAAGGGGTGTATGGAGTGATGCCCAGTTCTCAATGTCCATGTCTTGGGGGCTACTACCTGGGCCTCCTCGATCTATTTGTCACTGCTTTGCTACACTCTTCTAGGCTTCCTCTTATTTCTTCTTTTGGATCTCCTCTTGCAAAAGTTGCTCTTCTCTTTTTCGAGCTTCTTCTTGTTCTCTAAGCAACTCTACATGCCTACATTTTTCTTCTTCATCTATCTTTTCTTGCTCTTCTGCCTACAACCTTCTGTCTGTTTAGACCAATAAAGCTTCTAATTCATCGTTTTCCCAGGCTTTTTCTTTCAGTATTTTCTGTTGTACTTCCTCGGGTGTTTCTTTAGCTTGCTTGTTGCTACTAGTCTCTTTGGTGCATTTCCCATGCTTTCTCCTCTTGTCCAGTTCATTGAAATTGTGCACCCTTCGATAAACTTCCTCCTATGCACAAAAATGATCAGCGTAGGCATAATAAAACATGACTAAAACACAATGGTTAGATACCTTTCTGTGGTTGTCATTTCTATAAAATGTCCTTTCCCCAAAGTGAAAGGCCTCAAAATTCTTGACCAATTCTGAGGACTCCTTTACTTTGGACATCTTCTAAACCCCAACAACTATTGGTAGGAGTGGCCATGGCGCTTTCTTGTTGTTGTTCAAAGCATGTCCTATCCTGCCAATGAATGTTTGCTTCGCAATCTCTTTGAGTACCATGTAGTCCATGACATACTTAGGGCAAATGTATGGAGCCTTAGACCCTCCACAAATGCGTAGATAAGTCCCCTCGTCCTTTAGGTACCAGTATCCTAATTGGGTTATTGTTTTAATAGCGTCATCGGACATGCAATTAGGTGTCTTCCCATAAATGATTTTGTACAAAGGCATGATGAATTCTTCACAAACTTGCTTGTAGTAGTTGGCATGCCTTTGCGACCATAATGCTTGGCAGCACACATGTATGGGTGTTTCGTCTGACTTCCATTGCCATCCCATGCCTAGGAAGTTGTGGAATATGCATATGGTATCCAACAGGTATGAAGACATATGGAACTCTGATTTATTTGCAAGAATACCATCTCGTGCCCTTTTAATCACATCTTTCAAGTTTGTAGAAATAACAATTTCCCAGTTAAACCTTGTGGAGCACACTTTGACATAGTATAGCAGCGAAGTCCAATGGAGATTGAAGTGTGATGCACTAGCCATCCCATATAGTCTACATAGGAGAGTTTCGGCTACCCGATAAGGCTGCTTTAACATCTTGGTGTCATAATCCTCGTTTTCCCTTTGGCGAAACTGTTTCTCAGGCATCCATACTTGCTTCATGAAATCAATGTAATTGAGCTTCATAATTTCAACCCACTCAACTGTCATGCTAACTTTTGCCACTAGAAGCTTGTTAGCCTTCTCTGAATGGGTCGACTGAAAGGAAGCGATACCTTTTCCCGGGGCATCCTTCAATATGCGAGCTATGGCATCAATGTGGGGTACAATCCAAATTATTACTTCTGCGTAGGGGAAGAACTCGGCTCTTGCTGCTACTTTATGGAGTCCTAACTGCTTGATATTCTGGTATATCAGGACTTCTTCTAAGCTGGTGGTTTGATATTCTTCATTCCTAAAAAAATTGATATATTTTTCTCCCCATCTATACTCTTGCTCAACTCCACTAGTGTTCTAAGTATCATTGTATTGGATTTGGAGAGGGACCTATTCAACTTGATCATCATCCGATGGTATCTCCTGCATAGATTTGGAGTGTTGTCTAGTGTTTCGTCGTGACATAGTAGACTCCTACAATCCATTAACAACAACATCATTTTCCATGGGATACAAATTAACAGTATATGCGAACAAAACAAACTAAGATTAACAATGCAAACAAAACCAAAACAACATCAGCTTAAAGATCCCTTCATGTTTGAGGTCTTATTAATGATGCTTCCCAAGTATCTCAGATCCCAAAAATAGGTTTCTTCAGCTGTGAGATCCAAAGAACAGTTGCATTCTCAAACTTTAGCCGCTACTACATTTTGAGGTATAAAATCCAAGTCTTCCCATTATGAATCACACTTTTATAAACAAAAGGAACCCTCCATTGTAACAAAGTTCATGGATGTTGAGGGGCTAGGAGACCCAAGAAAATACAATCGATTAAGTTGAGGAGCTATCGTGGGATACTTAGGATTGCGACTAATGGTTTAAAATCTGAAACTAAAACCTTTGGTTAATGGTGGGCGTGGAGAGCGGGGCTAGGGAAATGGGTATTGGGAAAACTCAAGGTCAAAACCATTCACTTGAGTGGGTCAAGGAGAGACAAAAAATTGCATCTTTTACTATGGAACCCTTGTGTGGTTTGGTTTGGTTCAAGTAGGGAGAGGGAAATAAGATGGTCGTCATCGAAGGCTTCGTCTTCATATTTGAGTCAACCATAACTACGAGGGAAAACAAGACAGTACCCTAGGGGTCGTACAGCTCCCAAATTATTGTCCATGGCTTCAAATGAGGAAAATCACTTGCTCAGAAACTAACAAACCAAACACCAATTAGGGGCTTAAACCCCTAATACAAGTCACCTATTACCATACAACATTTGGGATAAAGACAAATCCAAGAGGGTCGGTGTACTTACTTGGCACAGTCAATGACAGATGTAGGGCAATGAATGGTAGATGGTGCTTAGAGTTTGTCCTTTTCTCGCTTCTTCCAAGTGCCTTTGAGCGCAAGGTTGAGACCATAATGGAAATAGTATAATGGTGTTGTCGAAGGAGAGGAGGGGAAAGGCTATTTATAGGAAAAGAACCCTTCAATTTTTACCTTTGGGTGACCACAGGGTTAGAACGACAATTTAGAATAGGTTTGACAATTAAAAAAAAGGTTTTTTGATGGTTTAGATATAGTTTTTTTTTAACCATGGGAACAGCAACCTCCCAAGGGTATATCCAACATCCCGCAAGCCAGATATACCAGAAACTTGTGATGGTTTAGATATAGTTACGTTGGAGCATTGTGGCGACTCGGAGGGAGTCTCGCTGCAACATATCAGAGATTTTGATTGATTCCATCCCACGTTTTGGAAAAAGTTCTCAAGTTTTGCCTATAATTGTCACAATCCTCAACTCTTCACATGTGTGGTGTTTTTAACTAAGATATGCCACAACATTTCGGCAAAACTTGGGAAGTCATGTCACAACGTTGCAGTGGAATTATTCAAGTATCGTCATGTGATTAAATCTTCACACTTTCCCATAGTTGTGTCTAGTTTACCCGAGTCCGTCGATGCAATCGGAATGCTAAGGTTAGAAACTTGTCGTTGCAATGACTTGGAGCGAGAAGCCCGACAAAACAAGAAACATTTATGAGGCGGGCGATGTTGAGGTGAGTTGGATCGAGTCTGTCGAAAAAATGATGAACAAGTGAAGGAAAAATCGTCGTTGCAGCAGATTGGGAGAAGTTCACTAGCGTTGCGTCGGACTAAGACCAATGCGTTGAAATATAAAAACTCAAAAAAGGCGTTGAAACTCAAAAGGAATTGGAAAAGTTTAAGTCTTTCTTTCTTGGTGGGATCAAATCTTGAGACAATGCAAGCTAAGCTTAAGGGGAAAACCAAAGTTTTCTCAAGGTAAGAAAATTCATGGAGGGGGCCCATCATTTCCCATATGGAATAATGGGGAATGTAGTTGCAGCTGCAACAGGACCCTATAAACCTAACTCACCCCCAACTATCACATTGTGGACAGTCCTCCTCATTATAAACCACCTTGCAAGACCTCGTACAACATGAAAAATCGCTCTAATATCATGAATCTTGACACCTAATTGAACAATACAAGAAACTTCGGGCCAAAATCTAGGAAAATGATGACCAACATATGGGAGATATTCAAAAACTTTGAGAGGAAGTAAGCAACCTAGACCAAATGTTGGATTAGAAGTTGGAAGTTATATGGAATACTAGCTCGATTGTCACCTCATGATGAAATCCCTTGGAATATACAATAGATTGAAACACACTAGAAGAAACGTCTCGCTCAGGACTATTTAGACATCAACAAAAACCTCTGGATACTCACATCCGTAAACCACCTTCCGTGGATAATAACACCTGGAACCATTTTCCTAAAGTTGACTTGAAAAAAATTTGATGGTTCTAACCCCTCAAGACGGGTCACCCAAATGGAACATTACTTCACCCTTCATGGCATTACTGATGACACGATCAAACTTAAGGTGGGGCGCTTGTATCTATATCCAAAACAATGGAAATGGTAGGAGTGGCATAAAAATCCTATGGGAAATTAATCACTTGGAGTCTATTTGTTAAATTTCTCCATGTTTGTTATGGGTGAGATACTCACTATTTGGGGTAGCTCACCAAGTTACACCAAGCAACCTCAATTGCAAACGTTATCTCAACCTTTGAGCAATTAGACATCTATATAGAGAACTTAACATATTCTTTCTATAAAGAATGTTTCAATAGTGACCTCATGGAAGCAAATAAAGCACAAGGCATAATGCAACACCTTTCTACCTAGTTGGAGGCATCACAAAAGGATCTAGAAGCAAAGATGATGATCAATGCACAAACCAACAAACCCTCCCTCTTTCATTCCCCACTCATTCCCTACATAGATCAATTACTCAAGCACAATTCCTTCTCTTCCCTTGAAAGTACAGAGGTTGTCTTCATAAAAAATGGTAGACTAACAAAGACGAGGAATTTAATATAATTGTGATGAAAAGTATGCTCCAAGTCATAAATGTAAAGAACAAAAGCTATTTCAAATTGATGTGACAACTCCTACCCATTTTGAAGACATCATTATGGAAGATACCCCTAAGTTTGAGGCTACTGACCAAACTCATCCCATGCAAGAAAAAGTGGAATCCTGAGTCCATCAAGTAGAACCACTCATCTCTCGTCATGCTTTATCTTGTATTTTATCCAATTGGGTTGGGTAAAGTTTTGTGCAGTTTTCATGTGAACAAGGTTAAGGCGAAGTGGTCCAATGAAGAAGGTTCAAATATGATGTAACGACTGAGAATCAAGGAAGATAGGCATTTTGAATATGTAAAGGGTGGAGTTGGGTAAGTTAGTTAGGATTTTTTGTCCACATACATTTATGAGTGAAGTAGTGGGGTAGTGGGGTAGTGGGGTAGTGGGAGAAGGGCAAGTTGTGTGCACACTATAAAAATGTAATGGGTTGGGATTTTTTAGGCTGTTAGTTCATTGAGTAGTCGATACTCAGTCTTTTGGTTAGCCCAGTTTTTTGTCCGTATGTCGAAGACATTGTATCTGTGATAAAAGAGTCGTGTGATCTGCAGGTTGTGTGTGCAAATCCTTTGTAAAGAAAGATATATATGTAAGTCGTTGTTGCAAACATGAAGTGCATATTTTACTGTGACTCATGAATAAAGAAAGTGCTTCCGTGGTTTTCTCCCATTTGGGTTTCCACGTTACATCTGGTGTTCAATGTGTATGAATGATGTGATGATATGTCATGTATTTTGTTGCATTCTGAATATTGGTGAATGAGTATTTATCGATGTCAATGTATGAATGATATGGATGTTTCCTAGTCAATGAACATATGTCACAATTAGTTAAATGATTTGTATGAATTCTTGCGAATTGTTTAAGTGTTGTGTTCTGTTGAATTCTGGAATGTCATGGCTGGTAGTTCCCTATCAAACCCATTCACTACTGCAGAAATCTGGTTCCTGCAGTTCCCATAGGTACCTTGGGTCAAAATTCACATGCTTCGCAGGTGATGCTGAAAGGGCCAATGTGTTGGGGGTTTGTTAGTGTTTAGTTGAGTGAACCCTGGTAGAAGTAGATCTCCACCATCAAATGGTTTCGTTTCCAAGACCGGAACTATGTCGAAGGGGGATGTGGCATCCAGCTAACCCCGAAATTCAGGATTGGATTGATAAAAAGCAGAGAGAGTTTGTTGAAATTCGGAACAGAGATCCACGCATTGATGCAGAAACACAGTAAGGTAAGTATGTTTTCTTAGACATCCATGAAGTGTTCTTTGGATAATTTCCTATTATATTGACTGAATGTTTAGCAAGGTTAACCCTGCAAAAGAGGTGCTTTCAAGGGGGTGAGCCTACGATTTGGACACCTGATCTAGTCCGGACCCTCAAAAGTGTTAATAATACAATATCTCGTGCTATTGATTACTGGTTAGATAGTATATTGGAGTGATATATTACGGAGTATGTTGTAGACACCATAAAATCCTAGAGTATTGTTGAATGGGAGATCTTTCAAGGACCGCGAGGTAAGTACCTGAATCCTTGAAACTGTGGATTAAAATGTTGCTCTATGAAAAAAGGGTTATGAGGATGGAATATGACGAGTAAACCATTTGTGCGTGGTGGTTCGAGATGGCGGTAGGAGATGGTATGGGACTATGTTGTAAGAAGTAAGCTAACATGAAAAGGGAGGGAGACATTGAAACAGATGAAGAGTGTGGTATACTGCGAAGTGGGAGAATATTTCGGTCAAGTAAGAGAAGGATAATTGCGACAAAAGGAAAGGGTTGCAGTGTGACTAAAGGAAGGTACTACAAACCAATACCATAGATTGAAGAAGAATATTGTGATAGAGAAGAGGACGACGAAGAAGAATACCAGACCACTTTTGAATAAAATCTTGTTGAACCAGATCAGACCAGACACTGCAACATACCTGTGACCCTGCGTGCATATCCAAAAAATGAGGTAAGAAATACTAGTCCGTCGCAGTTTATACAAGCAAAAAATAGTAGTGGTATTCAGAACAGTACTTCGACAAATAAATCCACTATAAGTGTCAGTCCTATAATACAAAATCATCCAATACCCCCGAGAAATAGAATGGTTGGGAATGATATGAAACTACAATTTTTTCATGGGAATGGGTCAGAGGAACTAGAACAACATTGGTTTTTATGTGATGATGCTGGGACTATCAAGCAAGTACATGATGATAATGTAAAAAGAGCGCAACTAATTACAACTTTTAGAGGTCACACTTTGGATTGGTTCATGAAGTTTTCAAAGGTACCTGGTGGACAACAATAGAAGACCTTAGCAGAGATTAGAGATTCCTTAAAAGATGAATTTAAGAAGCCAAAATTTGAATCACAATGTATTACTGAACTAAAAGAGATCAAGAAGTCGACAAATGAATCTGTTTGGAATTTCGACCAGAGATTCAAGACATTGATGGCCCGTGTAAGCTTCTAGATGACTGATGTTCAACATAAAGAATGGTTTATAGCCGCTTTGCTCCCACATATCAGAGTTCCTCTGGTGGAGAAAAATATTGTGTCGTAGACCGAGGCTCTTGAATTGGCTATGAAATTAGAAGCATCACATGTTGGAGAAACTGGGGAAGGTATGGCTCAAATCCAGTTGCAGCTAGAAAATCTAACATTACAAATTCAAGACATCAAGAAGGGAAAATATAAGAGAGAATAAGTTTGGTGTACTAGGTGTAAGGAGGAGGGTCATTCTAAATACCAGTGCATAGGGTTTCAGGACTATATAGTTGTCAGAGCCCCTAACGCACTGAACCATGGAGTTGGAGTATGGTGTAGTATCTGTCAAACCAGGGGACATCGACCAAAAGAATGCTAACTATTGCAGAAAATTATAAGTACCACACAAAACTTGTTCTGAAAGTTTTGTAGATCAGTTGGTCGTGATGAGAAGGACCATCGAGCATACTAGTTTCTCACATAACGAACTGCAAACGCTTACCAAATGAAAGGTGAGGAGAAAGGTGAAGGGAGTAGTGCGCAGTTTAATCAACTAAGGGGTGGCTTATTTGGACAAGGATGAGGAAGAATTGGTCTAGGTAGAGGTAAAATAATATGTTACAACTGTGGTCAACCAGGACATTTTTCCAGGGACTGTCCAAACCCATGTTCAACATGCACATACTATCGAGCATTGGACCACACTATTGAAGATTGTCCACAACTCCTACCTGTTGCTTGGTTTTGCAACCAAGCATGTGCTAAAGGTGCACTTGCTAACTTGTAGCAGCAGTCTCGATGTAAAAGTAAAAACAAATGTAAATAACAGTAAATATGATCTAACATGTGCAAAGAAATAAAAACTAGATTTAAGAACAATAAATAATGAGATCCATAAGATAAACAAGAAATAAAGAATTTGAAATTTTTCTATTAATGGGCAAGCAATGGCTTGCAAAAATATACCTCAATGGTGAGGATTGTTGAATTGGGGCAGCTGCAATGTTGAGATGCTCCAATCTTCCAATGGTCTCTTCTTCTCCAATGCTCTAATGGGGATCTTCAAACTCGAAAAGGGAGGCAAGGGCTCTCAAAGGGAATTTGGCAGCATAAGGATAGGATGAAATGTGGATGAATAGTGAGGAGCCCCTATCACTTTTTTATAGTTTTTTGGTGATAGGGAATACTATTATGGTTTGAGGAAACCAATGGCATTGACCAAAATGGTTTATGTTTCTTTTTCCCTCTTTTTCCTTTTTTGAATATATTTTATATTTTTATTCCCTTTTAATATTTTTGGGAATTTTGGACCCCTTTTGAGGGTTTTTTGTATTTTTTGAGGAAAATTACATATTTTGAGTGGAAAAAGATGGGTTTTGGTCTTTTTGGTGACTTTTAGAAGGTTTTAGAGGCTCAAATGGTGGAAAAAGTGGACAAATGGGTCATGTGAATAGGGAAATGAGCTAGTGAGCACTTTTTGGGTGTTAACAGATTGCCCCCTGATGTGTGAGGGCAGGAGCTCATTGTATGGTCGATAAACATCATATTTCTTTTGTCTTTTTCCTGGGGTTTGGAGGAGAGAAGAGACCAATTGGAGACTGGAACAACGATCCCTTGCAAGCTACAAAAACTGAAAAATACATGGCCTTAAAAATGAATGAGGAATCATCTCTGATAATGGACGAGGCGGGCATACCCATGCTCGTATTAAGACATAAAAATAATGAGGCCCCAAAAAAACGGGGACCTGATCAATACATAGAACCTATTGTGTACATAAAAATGGTCCAGAGGGGACACAATGCTCAGACATACTCATGGTCATACCATGACTGATCTGAAAAACTGATACACTAGACAAGAGCAACAACCGTTCTGAATAAGGTGTCAAAAGGGTTGAGGAACTGCTGAATCTGAAGGTATCCAACAACTGTAGGGACTCAATAACTCTGAGTCGACTTTTGAAAAGTATATGGAACTGTATACTCGAGGGAGTATAAAACTGGGGTACTTCCAAATACTATCGCCAAGCGCAGCCCAGATATCTATAGGAACATGTAACTGGTTGTTTCCTCAATTGGACTCACAAATGTGGTAGAGTCAGGTGATATTTGGGGTCTTCAACAAATAACTGAAAGGACTGATACCCTGTACGAGTCTCAACGATGCGATCAAGGTGTTGACGTCGAGCATGTGAGAAACAATCATTTGGAGAGGCACTGAGGACTCCTTTCAAAATGATCCGTATGCACTCATCACTAATGGTGATGAGTCCAAGGCACAGGGACCTCTGGGTCTATCCTCTGGAATAGATTTGGTTGGCGTCGACAGAGGGAGACCGACAACTACCAAGGAAATGATGCTTCCTTGATAGGAGCGCGAGGTGTACAACTGAAGTGTGATAGTACTAATGGTAGGACTGACATACTATGGGGATGGGGCATAACTGGGGTCATAGAGTGGGTGGACTCAAACTTCCTTTGTTCAGAGCATGATGACATGGTTGACCTGGAAGCATATGAAACTGACATTTAGGTGTGGGGATTATAGCTTAAGGGATCAAGGGTATGTATTGCAGAATGGAGTGACTCCGGGGGACAAGCTGATGGATGCTATTGGGAGACTCTCAGGGTGACATACTGCAGAATACTTTGAACAAAGGCGACCATAATAGGGAGGCTGCCATATGAGTAGACATGATCTGTTGTGGCGCTGAAAAGCACCGTTGGTGACTTCTTCGTGGTTTCAATGAGCTCTAAGAAGGGATAAAAGTGTGCTCAAAAAATGGTATTGTCCTGTGGATTTATGCGAGCCCAGGACTGTTCATGCTCGTGAGTGCTTTCATTTTTAAGGAGTCTGAAAACGATAAGAAGACTCTGAATTAGTGGAGGAGCACCGTCCTATGGATTTATACGATCCCAAGATGGTGATTGCTCGTAGTTGCTTTCAATTTTAGAGAGTCTGAAAGCTGTAAGTAGACTCCACTGGTGTTCTTTTTCGTATGTTAGTCTCCAAGGCCCGAAGAAGCATAAAATGATGCAAATGGAGAACTCTTCTAGCCGATGTGACTAGAGTATTCCTTTTTCGTAATTAGTCTATAAGGTCCGAAAAAGGGGTAAACTTATACCAGGTAGACGCCCTTTCAGATACTTTTAGCGAGCATGAAAGGAAGCAAGATTGCTCGGCGATCTTTTCATTGTTTTAGGAGTTAGAAAAGAGCTTAACAGAAACTCCCTAAGTAACTTTTTCGTAAAAGAATTGCTTGGCCCGAAAAAGGGATAAAATTATACCGAACAAAAAGGTATTTGTGAGAGCGAGAAATGATCTCAAGCATCGTCACGAGCGCGGCAAACTGAATCCGGCGATATGAAAAATGTTTAAAACGGGTAACAACCGATGTGGCACGCAAACTGAGGCAATGAGGGGCATGGAAAAAATGCCTTGAAAATATGGTAGTGAGAGCGAGAAATGATCTCAAGCATCATCACGGGCACAGATATCTGAATCCGACGGTACAAATGGTGTGAAAAACGGAGGTCATAATGACTCCGGAATGGATGAAGGAAAAAACTAGGTTAAAAAATAGCTACAAATAAAGGTGAGACCACCAAGCCAGGGATGCAGTGGTGGGGAGAAATGATGACCCGCGGGGGAGGAATACTAGGTGTATCAAATCAAATCAAATATACAAGTGACGAGTGACCTAAAAAATGGTTGAGATCACGAATGTGAAAAAGTGAGCAGGGTTAATGACCTGCCCCCGTGCTATGTGCATGGGGTTTGTGATTATGGATCACATATGTGTTGGTTTGAACGATGGGCTCACCGAAGTGCTGAGATAGATGTGATGGGGTAGGGTCAAAATGATTGATCATGCCCCCTATCCCAGGTTAGAGGTAATATATTATGCCCCCGAACTCAGAGGTGTCAATGCGGTGCAGATGTTGTCTTAGAGAGGGATCAACAGGGCATTGACCAACTACTGGAGGTAGGGTGTACAATGAGGCTGTGGGTCGTGGTGGCATACTGAAGTGATGATATGATGATGAGGGATTCCCCTTGTAGGGTGGATTCCCCCAGTATCGTCAATGAGAATGACGATGATGATGAGTAGGCGAGATTTCAGGCCTGCCCCCATGCTTTGGACATGTGGTTTCCTCTTTGATTTGAAAAGGTTGAATATGTGGGTCAGAGGGATCAATGGAAGGGGTTGACCAGACAGAGGGGTCTCCATTGGAAACCATGTAAATTGTGTTAATATCTTTCGAGGAGGAAGATAGTGGGGGATGAATTTCCTCGATAAGGGGAGTGGATATCTCTAGGTCGGCATTATTCAATTCATATAGAGATGCTCTATAATCTGGGATATCGGGGCAGTGATGTGAATAATGCCCATAAATGCCACATATCGCACAAGGGTGGTTGGTACGCAGTGATTTATCACGAGCCTGAGGGGGTAGCTAAAGTTTAACAACTGGAATATTCATGTCGTCATCCAACATTTGCATGTGTTCTTGAAGTGTCAATAATTGTGGACATTGATGGGTAGCATGGCCTATATCATCACACAAAGAGCACTTGGGGGGAGCACGGATTGTTGGGGGATTCTTCGCTAACTTGGGAGTTGGTGGGGCAGTGCGGGTTGTGGGTCCAGTGGTGTAGGTTTGTGGGCCTCTGCCCCCATTATAGCGGAGTTGAGGGGGAGCGCTACTAGATGTTGATGCAGTGGACCCTGTTGGGGGTGGTCGAGGGGGTGGATGGTTAGAAGTATTAATGGGTTGTACCGGTTGTAAAACGACATTCAGTTTCGGGGGAGGGGTTGGGACAGGTAGGTACCACACAGGTAGTCCTAACGTTAACCCTGGAAGATTGAGCGTAGCCATTACTGGTGTGCTGATGACTCCTGAAGGAGGAAATAAGAATGGGATAGTGTGGATTGGTGTGGCTCCGACATGACTGGGCACTCAGGGTGGTTGCGGCAGTAAAGGGGGTTGTTGGTTAGGTGCGTGCCTATTGTGCGAGATGGTGCACAAATCAGATATTTTGGTTGTCCGCACGGGGGGTGGAATGGATTGGAACGTGGAATTCATGGGTGTATCCAAGTATATCCCGGGTCCAACTGTGGAGACGAACGACGTAGGTGCGTTCTGAACTGGTTGTTCAATCATAGGGAGAACATTTTCAGGTGCAACAGGGGTGTATTGGTTTCGACGCGTTTGGAGATCCATGTCGGTCGATGACATCATAAGGAGATGATGTAAAATTAGTCACAGCAGATCTAATGAACAAGTAAATCAATCACAACAGATGAACATAGAAAATATGGTGTAAAACTGTGTAAAACATGCACAGTGCTCAATATCCCAATAAGGGTGAATAATTACAATACAATAATCTGACAATGTGAGTGAGCAATTCGAATTGACTAAGTAGGCCATTCAAATCACTGAATGGAGTAGCTTGACTCCAACTAGGAGTACTCATCATCAATCAGTGGTGGTCATCAATGCACAAGAACCAGTCATCCAGGTGTCAATTTGAGTCTAACTGAGTGTAACATGTGTAACTGAAGTGTGTAGCACTGATATAGGGAAGTGGGCTCAGTGGAGGGCGCATGGGAGTCTAACTGAAGTCAGAACAAGTCATCTAGTCAATCTAGAGGTCCAACGGAGTGAAACGATCAGTCGGGAGTGAAACTAGCCTCAAATCAAAGAGAATCGGAGCTAACTGAGTGTAACTGAAGTGGAACTGCAGTGGTAGGTGAAGAAGTGCGTCCTTCTCTGGCATTAGGTGAGAAGTGGGCGCCTTCCTGACTAGGAGGGCTAATGAACTGATGTAAGAAGCTCCTGGGTGCTAGAATAAGGTGGCTAAGGTGCTGAAGGCATCAACCTGGTGACTGGGATGCATGCAAAGTGCATGCAAACCCTAGAATTTGCATGCAAACCCTAATTGCATGCAAGATCCTGAAAAAGATGATGTGGATATCCGAACACCCCCCCTCAAGCTAGACTATGATGTGGGGCCCTGGTAACTAAGACCAAAGGTCACCCCAATACAATAATCCAAAAATGATGAAAATAAACTAAGTGAGGAAAGAGGGAAAACCCAGTGGGAAGAAAGCCCCCCCTCAAGCTAAAGCATAATAATGTATCAATCTATCTCCACCATGATGGAACTCACCCCCAACAGTGAACGGAGGTAAGATAACTTCTTCTCAGTGAAGCTCTTAGTGAAGATGTCTGCAATTTGCTCATCAGTAGGGCAATATTGCAGAATGATGGTGCGATCATGCACCAACTGTCAAATGTAATGCATATGAATCTAAATGTGTTTGGTCCTCTTCCGCTGAACTGGATCTGTGGAGATCTTGATAGCACTTTGATTGTCACAAAATAGGACAGTAGAAGTAGTGCCACCAAAACCAAACTCGGAAAGAATACCCTGCAACCAAACTGCCTGAATGCAGGCATTGACTGCCCCTCGATACTCTGCCTCTGCTGAAGAAAGTGCAATGGCTTCCTGCTTTTTGTTGGACCAGCAAATAGCACCATGACCAATCATGAAAACATAACCAAAAGTGGACTTCCGATCAATGCTATCACCTGCCCAATCTGAATCAGTAAAACCAATGAAATCAAGCTCAGAATCTACAGCATAATGTATGCCAAAATGTTTCGTACCTTGCACATACTGCAAGATCCGCTTGGCTGCTTGCCAATGAAGCTCATGGGGCTACTACATATACCTTGACACAGCACTCACGGCATATGAAATATCAGGCCTTGAGTGTGTCAAATAAAGTAGTGAACCAATCAACTGTCGATACATACTGCAATCTGCAAGCGGTGTAGAATCTCCCTCCTCAAGATTGATTCCTGAAAGGAATGGGAATGGGGCTGCCTTACATTCAGCCATATTAAACTTCAATAATAGGTCAGAAGCATATTTTTGCTGAGATATAGTGATCCCATCAAAATTTGAGCTATCTCCAAGCCCAAAAAGTGACTCAGCAAGCCCAAATCGCTCATGTCAAAAGCTAGATTTAAGGCAGTTTTTAGCTTGTTTATTGAAGTAAGAGTGCTACCAGTAATGAGAAGATCATCAACATAAAGTACAATAACCAACAAATTACCTTTAACTCATTGAAGATACACATTCGGATCAGATTTGCATCTTTGGAAATTCTGAGAAAGAAGGAAGGAGTCCATCTTTGCGTACCAAGCTCTTGGGGCCTATTTTAACCCATACAAAGATTTCTTCAATCTGCAAACTAATGATGGATTTGATGTGTAGCCCTCTGGCTGCTGCATATATACCTCTTCAGCAAGGTCTCCATGTAGAAATGCACTCTTCACATCCATGTGGTGCACTTCCCAGTGCTTGGATGCGGAAATACCCAAGACAAGGTGGATGGAATCCATCTTTGCAACCAGTGCAAAGGTCTCAGTGTAGTCCACTCCTTGGACTTGGGAGAAACCTTTTTCCACCAACCTTGCTTTGTATTTGCTGATAGATCCATCAGCAGCAACTTTCGTGCGGTAGACCCATTTACACTTCACTAATTTTCTTCCAGGTGGAAGAAAAACTAGCTCCCATGTATTGTTCTTTTGAAGAGAACTGTACTCTTCATCCATGGCACTTTGCCATCTCAGATCTCGGTGGGAAGAATAGTATGATGTGGGATCTAAACCAGTCATCAAATAACAAATCTCAGGAATTAATGGATCAGAAATTGAAAGAGCCATACCTGCTCTTTGAAAGTCTGCTCTTGTTCGTCTCGGATCAGTAGGATTTCCAAGGTTCGAACCAGCAGATTGAAGAGTGTTTTGGGCCCACTTTGGTAACTGAGGAGGATCATAATGGTCGGATTCCGAACCTGATATGTCATGATCATCATGTGCTACTAAAATATCAGAAATAATACCTTCATTATCGCTGCACGGATCTTCTTCTGGTGAAGGCGGTGAAACGACAGTTTCTTCCTCAACTAGTTGCAATTCTTGAAGCGGTTCTTCAAATTGCACACTGCGCTCTATGAATATTTTTTTAGATATGATATCCATGAGTTTATATGCTTTTGATTCTTCCCCATATCCTATCATTATGCACTCAATACTTTGTGGATCCAAGGCTCGTCTCTTCTTGGAAGGAATTCTAGCCCATGCAGTAGAGCCAAAAACTCTCAAATTTGACACATTCGGTTTGTGACCAAAGAATGCTTCGAAAGGAGTCATACCTTTCACGGGTGAATGTGGAACATGATTCTGTATGTATGTAGCAACATTGATTGCTTCAGCCCAAATATTTGCAGCCAAACCTTTTGATTCAATCATGCATGTAGCCATCTCTTTCAGTGACCGATTTTTCCTTTCCGCTACATCGTTCTGCTGGGGTGTGTAGGGAACTGTATGTTGGATCTGAATTCCGCTTTGGGAACAAAGTTGCAGCAACTCAGCCTTGATATATTCTCCACCATTATCAGATCTAAGAGCTTTGATCTTGCTCTCAGTGACGGTCTGAATAGAAGCCTTAAAATCCTTTAATTTTCCAAGCACTTCTGACTTGTTTTTGAGAAAAAATACCCATGTAAAGCGGGAAAAATCATCAATAAATGTCAAAACATACCTTGAACCATTTAATGACGTATGGGGCAGTAGACCACTGATATCAGAATGTATCAACCCCAAAACTGTAGAATCTCTGCTAGCTTTTCCGCGGTCGAATCTGTGCTCGGGGTGCTTCCCAATAATGCAACCAGTGCATATTCCCTTCGAGGAACAGAGTTGTGGAAGACCATCTACCATGGAATTGTTTGACAACAGCAGCAAATACTTATAATTAAGATGTCCAAATATTTCATGCCAAAGCCTACTAACCTCATTACCATGTGTGTGAAGAGCAGTGGGCTTTGCAAGCGGAATAAAGTGTGAAAACTCATAGCATTTTGCAGTGTGGTTCGCCTTTCCGACTGCAACAAGTCTTCCACTTTTGATATCATAAATTTCAACTGTATTAGGGCTGAATGTAACTTTCTTCGTTTCACCAGTGTGTGTCACTTGATACACAGAAAGAAGAATTGAAGCCAAGGAAGGCACATAGAGAACATTCTGAAAACTTCCATGATCTACATGAATCGTACCTTTGCCCTTTGAAGAAATTTTTGAGTCATCTCCCAAATGGATGGGGATGGAGCTGTTTGAATCGAATGAAGAAAAAGAATCAATATTTGCAGCCATATGATTCGATGCACCCGAATCTATCAAGAGAGTAGTGGGCTTCGAAACAGTTGCCATGAGTGCTTGTCCTCTTTCATGATCATCATTCCTATCCTTCTTCCTTGCACCGTCAAGAAGAGTTATGTTGTTCTTTTCCAAAAGGAGGGCCATTTGATCTATAGTCTTCTTCATACATGAAATTTCAGGATGAAAGCCATGGTTGCAATAAGTACATTTAGATTTTTGGTTACCTTCTTTGCCCTTTCGCTTGAACTTCGAACTGGATGGTGCATCCGTCTGTTTGCCTTTCTCTCTTTGCTTGTGAGGTTCGAATTTGGGCTTCTCCTTCTTTTGCTTTCCTTTACCATTTGAGATCTTGGGTCCTTGAACATATAGGGATGAATCTTTGGAGCTTATGGACCCCATTTGAATCAACTTATCATGCTCTTTTGTGACGAACTCAATGAAGGCATTCAAGGTAGGCATCTTCCAATTCGGGGTAGTTAGCCGACTGGAATTGAAAGTAGAGACAAATACCGAATAATCTTTACCAAGCTTGCTGAGAATGGAGAGGATCAATTGATTATCCTCTTTGATAACTCCACTCTTCAACTGCATGTTCAAGTTCTTGAATTTTGTGAAGAATTCATTAATGGTCTCGAAATTCTTAGGAATAAGGGCAATCAATTCATTCTCTAATTGAAAAGCCCTAAGCTCGTCCTGCTTGCCAAATAGTGTTTCAAGTTGCTCCCATATAGCTTTTGGAGTCTTCAATCTGCTGAGATGGAAGTGAAGATCTTTGGAGATGGAGAGACAAAGAAGACCATCAGCTTCATCAAGCTTGTTGTAGTGTTTGGTTCTATCTGACAAGGTAATTCAAGACCAAGAGTGACTCGGTAGTAACCTTTTGAACGTAATATGATCTCCATATCATCTTTCCAATCAAAATAATTGAATGGGGTGAGGATAGGCTTTGAATAAGAGTATTCCATTGCTAGGAGCGAGTGCACACTGATGTAGAAATGCTTGCAAGGGCAAAGTAGCGAATGCAATTGATGGAGACAATAACCTGCAAATCACAATAAAACCAAGAACAATGAGGTCGAACAATCCACCCTTTTAGAGTTGCATCACACCTGGGATTGGAGATCAAGCAATGTTGAATGGGTCCAATGTATCAGATCCAGGATTTATGTGGAAACTCAAGCTTCTGGAGTGGTATTGGAAGTATTTTCAAGCTTTGCATGCACAGGAGCGAATGCCCTTGAGATCTTTCATGCCAAAACTTTTGTAATTTTTGAGCAAATTCACTCAAATCCTCTTGTAGAAACACCTGTAGAAAAGAGATCTTGTCCCTACAATGGCTCTGATACCATGTAAAATTAGTCACAGCAGATTTAATGAACAAGTAAATCAATCACAACAGATGAACATAGAAAATATGGTGTAAAACTGTGTAAAACATGTACAGTGCTCAATATCCCAATAAGGGTGAATAATTACAATACAATAATCTGACAATGTGAGTGAGCAATTCGAATTGACTAAGTAGGCCATTCAAATCACTGAATGGAGTAGCTTGACTCCAACTAGGAGTCCTCATCATCAATCAGTGGTGGTCATCAATGCACAAGAACCAGTCATCCAGGTGTCAATCTGATTCTAACTGAGTGAAACATGTGTAACTGAAGTGTGTAGCACTGATATAGGGAAGTGGGCTCAGTGGAGGGCGCATGGGAGGTTAACTGAAGTCAGAACAAGTAATCTAGTCAATCTGGAGGTCCAACGGAGTGAAACAGTCAGTCGGGAGTGAAACTAGCCTCAAATCAGGGAGAATCGGAGCTAACTAAGTGTGACTGAAGTGGAACTGCAGTGGTAGGTGAAGAAGTGTGCCCTTCTATGGTAGTAGGTGAGAAGTGGGAACCTTCCTGACTAGGAGGGCTAATGAACTGATGTAAGAAGCTCCCGGGTGCTAGAATAAGGTGGCTAAGGTGCTGGAGGCCTCAACCTGGTGACTGGGATGCATGCAAAGTGCATGCAAACCCTATAATTTGCATGCAAACCCTAATTGCATGCAAACCCTAGAATTTGCATGCAAACCCTAATTGCATGCAAGATCCTAAAAAAGATGATGTGGATATCCAAACAGATGATGAGTACTTGAATCCATCGGTTGGTTTGTGTGTGCAGCGTATGTGATTTGCTGTTGTGGTGTTGTGGTTCCTTGAGGAGGATCCAACGGACAAGTGTGTGCCACTCCTTGTGTGGGCAAAGGATTTTGTAGCGCCATGGGTTGTGGTTGAGGAGGTGGCACTGGTTGTACCGCGTGCCCTTGGCGTTGGGCGTCATCAGTCTACAGTTGGCGAGCTCGCTCCAAATGGGGGCAAGTGTGTGTGTAATGGTCGTATACCCCGCGTATGGAACATGGGTGGTTTGTTCGTAAAGTTGGGTTCTTACCCTATTTCGGTGGTCGATCAGGGTTTTGGTTGGTGGGGGCAGCGTTGTTGTTGTTTGGAGGATAAGTCTGAGCGACTGGAGGTTGTGGTGCAGCAAGCGCTTCCTGTGGTGGGTAATAAGCCGCTTGGGCTTGTGGGTGAACTGGAGTCTGATTGGCCTGCTGGTTATAATATGGAGGTGGTGCATTAGTTAATGGTGCTTTCCCATAACACTATGGTGGACATGAGGGGCCATGAGTGTGGTGGGTGTGCGTCATTGGAGCATACGAAGTTGTAGCTCCAGAATGAGATGTGGCCCCCGAAAGATCGGGGCCGGTATTATTGCGCATAATGGAAAAGGGTTGGTTGTGGGACGCAACTTGTCCAATGATGTCATTGGCGGCGTGGGATTCCCCTGGCACATCAGTCTGGGAGGAATCACCGTGGGGAGCGTCAGGTAAAATGGTATACAAGTAGCCACATTGGGCGTAGATCAGATCAAATTGATGTGCTTTTAGAATGGCTTCTTCTTCCAACTGGGGTCGTTCAGAAGCTACATCCTTGGCTATAAGTGGAAGGAGTGATTTCAGGAACCAATCCAGGAAGATACGGTTGTCTAGCTTGATCTTGCATAGACTACGGCGCTTACGCCACTCATGGATATGATCTGTGATATGGGTGGTTGTATTTTGTCTACAAGACAGTAGGATTTCTACTCTTACATCATAGCAAACGGGTAGTTGAAAGAACTATAGGAAAGTTGAGGCGAGGGATGTAAATGTAGGGTGTGTCCCATGGGGTTGCTCAATATACCATTTGGTTGCCGAGCCAGTGAAAGTTCTTTGTAAAAGTCGGAGTCGAATAGAATCATCGACTATGGAGTTTGAGGAACACCATAGGTGAAAGGGCATAACATGATTTTGTGGGTCTTCTCCAGCCTTCCCTTCAAACTTTGGGATGTCTGAGGGGAGTTTTGTGGGCATGGGGGGCCAAGTAGGGTCATGTCTAATTGGTTCATTTGTTAACCTTGCTAGGTCTAGTAGGTTAAGACTAGCCATGAATGGCAGATTGGCAGAGGGGTGTGACATGGTTGCTGAGGCATAAGTGCTAGTGGTAGCATTATGGATCGGGCCACTGCCCCCAAGGGGAATATTAGCTCTAAAGGGGATGTGCCCTCCACCTAAAGATGTGTGAGAGGGGCCAGTGCCGCCAATTGCAACATGAGTTACAGATGGGTTTGGAATGGTTCCAGTAATTACTGGGATCTGAGTAGTGGCGGTGATGATAGGGGTGGGTCCCATATTGGGCATACCTAAGGTGGGTGTGGGTCCCATGTTGGGCATACCGAAGGGAGGTGTAGTAATTGTGGCTACCGTGGTGGTCATTGTAGTGGCGGGGGTGGTTGATGTTCTGCCAACAGTCCCTCCAAAAAATGGGTCTAAAGTTGTACCAGCCATGTGGCTAGTGGGTGCGGTGTAGATGGGATTTTCGGATTCTTCCTCAGAGTCAGATTTGAAATGAGGTGCGTCAGAATCGGATGACGGGGCTCTATGTCGATGACTTGTGGAGTCAAGTGACAATGCTCTTTGTCTATGACGAGTGGTGTCAAGTGAACCGTATTGTGGGGGTTCACCCCGGAAATGCCGAGAACGTCTCAGGGACTCAATGGTGATAGTTGTCTATTAAAATTAAAGGGTGGTGGTGAGTGGAAAGCTCGAAAGTCCTAATGCAACCGTGTGTGCAAGAGGGGAGCGTAAAAAACAATGGCACTCAGGCCAACAACCAAACTCAAAACACTTATTATAACAGCTGTGCTATCGTAAGTGGAGTAATAAAAAAATGTGGTCATAAAACCAACATGCAAACGCCTCCTAAAAATAGAAAATGGTGGACTCACTGACCAAGGGGAGGTAATAGAGCATGCAACCACCTAACTAAAAAGTATTATGATTAAACGAGACATATCCTCTGCAAGGTGATGAAATCTAAATTAGACAATATGAATTGTAGAACCAAAGGCTAGATATCCCCCTACCGGGAGGGACACCGGGTAGACAATCCTAGAAGATAGGCCACTAAGATACCCCGTTCATGACACGTCCAGAAAGGTGAATCTGCAGCTCTTGTTCTATCACCATTGTACTCCCACAAGGGTGGTACAACGAGAACAGCGAGTAGGTATCCTTTGGTGACTGGATGGATTGCAGTATTCCACTCAGGCCTCCGGAACCAGTCTGCCTACTTCAACCCTCCTGAGGGAGAGGCCTTTCCGACGAATTAGTTTTAAACCATGCCAATAAATACTAAGGTATTTTGGTACCCTAAATGTCAACTACTATGTCTCGAAATGTAAGTGAGTGAGGGGTGTTCTTTGGATACTTATCCCCTCAGTCTTACCTAACTACAATATTCTTTTGGTGTTCCCCAAATGGGGTTAGAATGTTGGTTGAGTTAAGAGAATTTTTAAGGCTCACTTGGATTTATTGTGACAGATTGTGTGATGGTGTGGTTATGTACTTAAACAAAGATGCCTCGCTTGGGCGAAAAATTCACAAATGAAAATAAGGATTTCAACTTGCAAAGTAGACAACAATGTAAATATGGGAAACGATTTAAATGCAAATGCTTTTAAAAACTTTTCAAAAAATATGTGAAATTCTTTAAAAAATTATGGTAAAGCAAATAGCATAAAAATGAACTCGCTTGGGAGAAATATAAAACAAATTAAAATTATGGTTCTAATTTGTAAAATATGAAATTTCTAACTTAAAATATGCTTCACTCTTTTTCTTTCACTAAACTGAAATTTTTTTTAAATGATGTAGCAAAGCAAAAAACAGGAAATAAATATGAGTTTTTAATGCTGCAAAAAATAAAACAGTGGGCTGTCCAAAAAATGCAGGGAAGATGGCTGGAAAAAATGGACCGAAATGAGAAAAACTCAGAAAAATGGGTCGGACAAAACAAGTGATATCGTGGCTATTTGTGGCAAAACCGCGATGCGGATCACGTCTTTCGGGCCAAAAGCCGCGATGTGAATCGTGGCGATATAGGAAAAACCTGCGCGACGGATCGCGGTTATCGGGCTAAAACTCACGGAAACGAGGCTAAAAGCCGCGATGTGGAGCACAGAAAACAGGCTGTAAGCCGCGATGTGAATCACGGCTATCTGTGTCGAAAGCCGCGATGCAACGAACGGAAAACGTCGCCGAAAAACGAACCCAAAAATTGAAATTTTGGGCTATTTTAGGCTGCAAAACAGGCCAATGGCTAAGGCAGCAAGCAAGGGGTTGACTAATATGGCAGATCTACAACATTAAAGGGAAAAAACAACTAAAATATAGATCTAAATCAAGGATTCAAAGTTCGAAAACCAGCGGAGTCGCCAAAAACTATTGCTTGGTTTTGCAACCAAGCATGTGCTAAAGGTGCACCTGCTAACTTGTAGCAGGAGTCTCGATGTAAAAGTAAAAACAAATGTAAATAACAGTAAATCTAATCTAACATGTGTAAGGAAATAAAAACTAGATTTAAGAACAATAAACAATGAGATCCATAAGAGAAACAAGAAATAAAGAATTTGAAATTTTTCTATTAATGGGCAAGCAATGGCTTGCAAAAATATACCTCAATGGTGAGGATTGTTGAATTGGGGCAGCTACAATGTTGAGATGCTCCAATTTTCCAATGGTCTCTTCTTCTCCAATGCTCTAATGGGGATCTTCAAACTCAAAAAGGGAGGCAAGAGCTCTCAAAGGGAATTTGGCAGCATAAGGATAGGATGAAATGTGGATGAATAGTGAGGAGCCCCTATCACCTTTTTATAGTTTTTTGGTGATGGGGAATACCATTATGGTTTGAGGAAACCAATGGTATTGACCAAAATGGTTTAGGTTTCTTTTTCCCTCTTTTTCCTTTTTTGAATATATTTTATATTTTTATTCCCTTTTAATATTTTTGGGAATTTTGGACCCCTTTTGAGGGTTTTTTGTATTTTTTGAGGAAAATTACATATTTTGAGTGGAAAAAGATGGGTTTTGGTCTTTTTGGTGACCTTTTGAAGGTTTTAGAGGCTCAAATGGTGGAAAAAGTGGACAAATGGGTCATGTGAATAGGGAAATGAGCTAGTGAGCACTTTTTGGGTGTTAACAATACCAAAGTGGCAAGCTAAGGGAAATCAAAATCAAAATCAGAACTAGAACCAGAATGTCCAAAAGATCTCAACAGAACCGAGACAAGAGCATCCAACTATCGTTGTTACTGCTGGAAGAGGTGCTGCAACATGAGATGATAGAGAAATATGTCTTGATCTACATGCCCCTAGAATCAGTCCAGCCACGCAGCGAACAGTACCATTTGATGTTCAAAAGGAAAACAAACATTTGTGGTCACAAGGAAATAATTTTCTACAACTCAGAGGGGACCCTCGACATCTGCAAATCATGTCTTCGATGAAGTTCTTGTATATGATATGTCAGTCTGCTTCAACCGATCATCTCCAAGAGAAGCTCAGGAAAGATAAGTACACTAAAGAACTTTCTAAAAATTTGTCTAGACTTAGTAAAAGATGAAACTGCTTTAAGGGAATTACAGTGCTTAATTGATGAATTGGAAAAATAAATTCCTTAGGAAAACGCTTTAAATAATTTGCAAAAGAGGGTAAGAATAGGAAGGGAACTACGAATTAGTGGGAAGATTGCGGACTTCGACATGGATTTTATTATTCTAGATCTAGGGTCAGATGTGGATGTTATTACTAAACAGACATGGGAAGCTATGGGAAAACCTAAGTTGGTATGGTCACTAGTTCAGTTAAGATTAGATAATCAACATAAAATAATACCATTTGGAAGAATGATGGGTGCCCCTGTTGACATAGATGGACTACAAATCTATGTTGATTTCCAAGTCATAGATATAGTCGACGACACCAATCCATATCCAACATTGCTTGGTATCGATTGGGCAATTGAAAACAATACAATCATAAATCTAAAGAAAAGGTTGTTGACATTTGAAAGAAGGGATTTCAGAGTTGTTGTACCTTTGGATCCTTTGGAGGGTCTGAGGTATGCTGAACCTGTCCGAGAGGAATGCAATGTTGAAGACTTAGAGAATATCTACAAAGTCACTTCAAGAATGGATGATTATTCCAATCTAACAACAGATGGTACAATGAGCTGGTGAAGCATCATGTTCTTCATACTCAGGGGAAGCACTGGAGAATTGGCAGGACAGGCTACATGAAGTATCGACAATAAGGTGTGCTTGTGTTAAAAAATCACTTCGCTGGGTTGGAAAAGAGGTATGTGATCTACCTACTTATGAGGGGTTTCTTAATTTAGATGTTTTCATTTTTTATTTTGAAATAAAGGTACCTGAACAACAAAGAATATTAGATTTAGATATAGCATTGAAAGATTCTTCGTCAAGATGGTGGGTTACCCATAAGAAAAATATACAAGGTTGGTCGCAGTGCAAAAAGCTGTTAGAAGTCAGATTTGGGGAAGGAATATACTATAACCAAGAAAAGTATAATGGGTTAACTAGTCCCATAGATCACTTACCATCATGTACAAAATAATGGGAACATGTAACTAAACAAGAGTGGGTCCATATGTTCATCCATACCTTGGATACTATATCGCGGAGCTGGTATACAGATTTGGAACTGTGACAAGGCACAACAAAATGGGATGATATGGCCATCAGTTTCAGGAGAAAATTCAGTTATGAAGATGAGAACCTATCAGTAGATGTATCTTTATATATAATTAAGGCCAAAATTTATGAAGAAGTACCCGTGCAACTATCTAATCTACCGCAGTGGACTGTGACACTTGAGCAAGCAATGGGATGTTACAATATTAATGGCGACCTAGATGACGATCCAAGATATTTGCATATTTCAGAAACAAAAGGAAGCTGAGATATGGAGGGTCCTGAAGTCACATTTGATAAATTCTTGCAGCCATTGAAGACAAAGAAGGTAAATATCGGTTCAAGTGAAAATCCTAAATTTGCTAGCATTGGGGATTACTGGGATGATGAAACTGTAGGAAATCTTACTGACCTACTACATGAATATCAAGATCTGTGTCCAACTAAGTTTTCAGAGATGAAAGATATTGTTGGTGATCTCAGAGAGATGAAAATCCCACTCAAGCCTGATGCGAAACTTATCAAACGGTGGCCATATTGATTGAACCCAAAATATAAGGAAAAAGTAAGAGCAGAGCTTAACAAAATGATAGACACAAGAATTATTGAGCCTATCGACGAGTCTGAATAGATTAGTTTGATGGTAGTCCAAGATAAAAAAACTTGTAAAATACACATTTGTGTAGATCTCTGGAAGTTGAATGATGCTTGTCTACATGATCCGTTCCCGACACCTTTTACAGATGAAGTATTAGAGAATGTGGGTGTCTAGGAAGATTACTTATTCACGGATGGGTTTTCAATGTATCATCAAATGAAAATCACTAAGGAGGATTGACATAAGACCACGCTCATGACTGAATGGGGTTGCTATCAATATACAGTGATTCCCTTTGGTCTAAAGAATGTGCCATCTATTTTTTCTCGGGTGGTGGTCGCATACTTTAAGGAGTTCATACATAAATTTCTAGAGGTATACTTCTATGATTGGACAGTCTACAGACCGTTGAAGAACCATATTGAGAAACTTAGGGTGATGTTGGACCACTGTAGACAGTATCATATATCATTAAATTTGAAGAAGTGTATTTTTGGGCTCCATTTGGTATATTGCTGGGTCATGTGGTTTGTAATCAAGGCCTGCTGGTGGACCCTGCAAAAGTCGCCATTATAGTAGATTTTCCACCACCAACATCAGTTCGACAATTGAGAACAACTTTGGGCCATACAGGGTACTATAGAAAGTTTATTAAAGGATATGTGCAGATCACAACGCTGATGAAGAAGCTACTGAATAAGGACACTAAATTTCAATGGAATGAGGAATGCCAGCAAAGCCTCAACACATTGAAATAAAAGATGGTAACTACACCTATTTTAGTGTTTCTTGACTAGCGGAAAGAATTTCATGTTCATGTTGATGCTTCGTCCATCGCATTGGGTGCAATTTTGGCTCATCCAGGAGAGGGATCTATTGATCATCCAATTGCATTTGCTAGCAGGAAATTATCCACTGCAGAAAGAAATTACACTACGACAGAAAGAGAAGGGTTAGCTATGGTTTATGCATTACAGAATTTCAAGCATTATCTGTTAGGGGTCACTTTAAAATGTTTACATATCATTATGCTTTGAGATACCTAGTTAACAAGCCAGTGTTGGGGGGGAGAATCTGCAGATGGCTCTTATTGTTTCAGGAGTATGATTTTGAAATTATAGTTAAACCTCGAAAGATGAATGCGGGACCTGACCATTTGTCGAGGTTAGAAACAGGGGAAGATCTGGTTAACTTGGATAATAACCTCCTAGATGTGCAGTTGTTTTCGGTCAGCATGGTGGATGAATTTTTTGAAGACATTATTACCTTTTTGGCGACATGAATGACATCGGTAGGGTTGTTTGTTAATCAAAAGAAACACTTGGTTGTGAAAGAATTAGATTATCAACTAATAGCAGGTCAGTTAAATAAGTTGGGACCAAATGAAGTATTAAGATGTTATGTTATGAAGCATGAGCGACCAATGATTATGGTCGAATCTCATGAAGGTGTTGCAGGAGGAAACTATGCAGGAAAGGCTACAACTCAAAAGATATTGCGAGTAGGGATCTGGTGGCCCACACTCCATAAAGATGCTAAGGAATATTGGAAATCTTGTGATGTTTGTCAGAGAATCGGGAAACCATCCAGAAGGGATGAGATGTCGTTAGTGCCACAGGTAACTTTGCAGGCTTTTGAGAAATGGGTTGTTGACTTTGTGAGACCAATCAATCCACCTATAAAGATATCAGGAGCACGTTACATTATTACTGCGACAGAATACTTGACCAGGTGGGATGAAGCTGAACCAATAAAATATTGTACTGCTACGACTGCTGCAAAGTTCTTATTTCAAAATGTAGTTACGCGATTTGGTTGCCCGCGAGTTTTGTTGAGTGATCAACAATCTCACTTTGTCAATAAGATTATTGACGAACTCACTCAGGAATTCCAAATTTATCATCCAAAAAGCAACCCATATCATCCAAAAGCTAATGGGACTGTCGAATACTTCAACAAAATACTTGAACATGCCTTGAAAAAATTCTGTAATGTGAATCACGACGATTGGGATCTGAGGATTCCTGCAGTCGTGTGGGCGTATAAGACAACGTGCAAGAAGTTAACGGGGTAGACACCCTTCAAGTTGGTCTATGTTCAAGAATCTATTATGCCAATGGAGTACATTGTGCCAAGTTTGAGGGTTTTTGCATCCACAGGTATGTCAGGTATTGGTGCCGTGGAAGAGAGGTTGTCGCAGCTACTAAAGTTGGAAGAGCATCGATTCATTGTAGGATTTCAACAACCAATCCAAAAAGATAGAGAGAAGGAATGGCATGATCGCAACATCACAAGGAAGCAGTTTCGGAGAGGATATCTAGTACTCCTATATGACAGTAAGTTCTTTAAACATCCAAGTAAGTTAAGAATGCACTGGTTAGGACCCTATGTGATTAATTATGTTACAGAAGGAGGTGTTGTACAATTGTAGAATTTGAACGGAGAGATCCTAAAGGGGTTGGTAAATGGAAGCCGACTGAAACCTTACAGGGATAGCCATGCCTTCCTACACTAAACATGCTTTTATATATTGAAAAAAAAAAATGGAAACCCCAAGTTATTTTTGTGTCGCGGTTTAGTTAGTGTCGAAGTTAGCTCAGTTTGGAGTCTAGTACGTGTCAGTTTATTTTGTCACAATAGATATTTGTACATAAGTTACATTTTTGTCGAAGTAAAGGTTGTGTCACAGTCGCCCGAATGTTCATTAAATGTTATATTTATGGCACATAAAGTGGCGACGTTAGTGGAGCATCTCGTATTAAATGACGAATAAACATGCTTGTGTGAAAAAAATTACCACCAAAAAGGGTCATCATTGCGAAGGATTTGGTATGATTCACCAAATCTTGGAAAAAGCACTGACAAGACAGATTGAAGGTGGGATTTAAAATCCTATTGGGATGATGAGTTGGTCCATTATTCCCAGAGCAATTAAGTGCATTGTGAGAGAAGAGAGCTCAGAGCATTCGAGTGCAGAAGAAATCGCAAAACCTGTGAATATTGTGAGGAATCCAAACACAAAACCTGCGAAGATTGCGAGGAATGCTAAGTACTTAGTGGTACTTCCCATGATACTGAAAGGAGTTATCACTCAAGGACATATAATGGGAAATATTACAAAGTTGTCCTTTATAGATCATGACCTCGGTAATTTCCCAGAGTTCGACCCTATGAAGTATATGCAGCCGATTTTAGAGGCGGGAACTCAAACTACTTTTGTGGAGCTTATGCCATGGGCCCTAGAATTGCAGCGATCAGGTGTTCCACCGCTGCTCGACATATTGCACTTTGTGAGATCAGCGGAAGTTAATGCATGGGTCAAGCAGTTGTTGCTTTGTGTACACAAAGGATTCTTATGGCTTAACAAGAAGATTTCTATTAATTCAGACCTAATTGCGAAAATCACGGGTTTGTCGAAGGTGAGCCTCGACCCTGCTACATTTTTTGTGGGGAAAGAGAAAGATAGGGAGCTTGCAAACCGGATGAAGGAAAAGTACAATCTGACAAAATATAATAGGGGCTATGATATAGCCTCAATCAATGATCAAGGAGTGCGCTTTGCAGCAAAGTGATCTGGAAGTGTCGACCGAATGATCCGGATTTATGCAGGAACGCAACAAACTACACAAATACCCATAAAAACACAGATGCAGTGGAAATAACACTTCGTTTCATTAATCAAAGAATTGAAACTTGTTTACATACTGGATGGAAATAAACTGGCTAGAGTGCTGGTAGCTTATCTCTGAGAAGAGATGTGGTGGCTACGTGCCTTTGTCTGCCTTACAATGAGGCTTGAAGGCCTATATATTATTGAGAAACAATGGAAAACCTACACATCCAAAAAAACTAACCCTAGGAGGTGAAATGCCAGACTATGGGCCCCGTTGGGTAACTTGGTACATCAATTTCTCGGGGTCGTAACTTTGGCATACTACCTCTGTTTGACGCACATGACACCTCGTTAGAAAGATCTATTCGAGGACTACAAAAAGTGTCGACAAATCTCAATTTTGACATGCGTAAAGGTTAGGCGCGCAATACTTATATTTTTCTGACCATTCGATGCCGAAAAAACATCGTCTAGGGCCTCAAAACGGCTCCAGAAGTTTAGGACCCAAAAACTGCTAAAAATAGGAAATTGTGCTACTGTTAAGGAAACTAAAAAACTGAAAGAAACACTAGTGGGGGTCCAAGTGGAATAGGTGGGTGGCCACCAATACCCTCTTGGATCACCAAACCAGGTACCTGCGATAATGATTGCAATCGCGGAGTAGTGTGTACAATGGGTGCAGATGAACTGGGCCACCTTCCTATTGAATGAATTCCTTAGCGACTACTAGGATGCATTGGATAAAGGTAACCCATTTCACTATTCTTGGCTCATTATTTTAATTTCATTTATTGCTTGGGCGGAACCTGAATAATATCATGTAATGGATTGTCGCCTTGGTCAATGTTTGGTCGTGCGGTATGCTAACCTGTGGTTCAGCGATGAGTCAAAGAGGAAAATCGACAACAATGTGCAATTTTGCATGCACAAGGAATCACTCCAACATTATGTACCAATGATTCCGCACATAGAAGCGTCAGTGGTTACCAAATTCAGAGTAGTTATACAATTTAAGGCCAGAACTCACCACATGTATGTCCAAGTGAGACATGATCCACGTAAGCAATGATTGGTGACTAGATACAATCTATCGGAGCAAGATATCCTCGCCATTACTGATGAATGGCCATTATAGTGGAAAGTCCCCATTGAGGCTGAGCAGATCTCTATTGATGTGTCACAGTAAGATCAAGAACAGGGTGGGACTTCTACACAGAGTGGAAACAATGGTGATGATAGAGATTCCCATCCTTCAGGGAGTACTGAGGGGAACAGTCAGAATCAAGAAAAGTCGCAGGAAGAAGGTCGAGATTCAAGTGCGATAGAGACAAATCCCGAGCCTTACATGTCCCTGCAAACTTTGGAACTTCTAGGTTGAATAATGCATCACAAAGTGGTAGTCTTGGTTGACAATGGAAGCACCCACAACTTTATTCACTGGATATTGCTTGAAGAACTCCATTGTAATGTCCACCCTATGCCCAACTTTCAAATAATGATAGTTGATGGTAGGATGATGAAATGTGGGGGGCGTTGTGAAAATGTGAAACTCCAATTGGGTCATTATCATGTCAAAACTCATATGTTGGTCGTAGATATGGGTGGTTGTGATATAGTTTTAGGGGGCAAAATTGCTACACATATTGGGTCCAGTTACCATGGACTTCAAGGAATTATACTTCAACAGTCTCATACTCACACCCTCAAAGGGATCCAAGTAAGCTCCCCTTTTACGCCCATCTAGAGGAGAGCATGATCATAGTATTCGCTTGATTCGGGCAGTCAACCACCAAATGTACGGTCATATAGGAACCCATTTTCATAAAAGAATGAAAATGAAAAGATCATTTAGGAGCTACTAGAGGTAGGAGTCATTATTCCTAACACTATCCCATATTCATCTCCAGTGGTCATGGTTTTAAAGAAAGAAGGAACTTGGGGCATGCGTTCATATTCTTGTTCCCTCAATAGGTGTCACATCCCCTCCCATCGATCCAATGCAAGGAAGGGGACATGACTGCAGATCTTGGGCTTTTTACCAAAACTCAGCCCGATTCATTAGATTCATACAAATAAAACAAATGTGTGCAGATGCAAATAAAAATAACATGCACAACGGAATTAAACTGTCCACACACATTTCTCGTGCATACATTCAGTAAAATCAGAACAATCAATACATTGCAAAATTGAATACACAGAGATATAATACTTATCTTCAATGTGAAATTGTCCCAAGCAACTAGCTATGTCGCTGCAACGTTCCACCCAACCATAGGCCAACTGTGCTCATTAATGTCTCAGCATAGTTTCCACCCCCAAGTTGGACATGATTTCTACAAGGAAAAGGGGAATCTCAAGCTCAACACAGCCCAAGCAAACATCACATCCAAGCCAAGCCAGTCCACAACTGGGTTTATCAGGCTAAATCTCAACCCTCTTCATTTCTGGATACTTGCACTCAAGTTCAAGCCAAAACAATGGATACCCATAACCCATACCCCAACATACTCTTTCTACACACAACAAACACAATCATTGGTCATGGATACACATTTTCAACAAAGGGATTTACAAAATAGGGTCCATGGGTTTTCCCCAAATCGTGGGCACACCAAAACGAAATGTGAGAGGGAAAATCGACCACAAGGTAGAAAATGATTTCTCCCACGGATATATGAGCATTAAGTGGGCCAAAACAACCTCTATGGACCCCAAATCGATCTCCCCTTCCTTCCCACAGTTCTGCAACATAAAAATGACGTCCCAGTGGTGGAAAAATGAGGGAAAATGGGGGAAAACGTGAAGGAAAATGCCTAGGAAGCTCAGACTGCGTGAGGGAGGAAAGGAAATGGTGAATAATGGCTTGGGGAGCAATTTCGTGGCTCCTTTCTTGCCAAGGAAGTCAAACCCATTTTTCCAAAAACTGATGGCTTTTCCATACCCGAATTTGGACATCCATACCTCTTCTTTCCCTAAGGCATTAACTACCTCAACCAACTCTTTCAAGAAATAAATGATTGGGTACAAAATTCAACATGGGTAGTTTAGGGTTTATGGGTTCTCCCATTGACACTTGGCTTGACTTGATTGGTTCCAAGGGTTTGAATATTTCCCTCCCAATTCCTTGTAAAAATCATGCTCCCATCTCTTGTTGCATTGCATTGCATAGCTAGTTGTGGGTATTTTATTAAAATGCATATCTACATGATATTTACAGTTTCTATTATGCCTGGATAGCACACAAATCCTATGCATAAATTTTAACACTAAATCGATGGTAGGGCCTTTGCCTTGAGTTCCTCATGACGATTTTATAACGATATTACATCATTTACATTTTAATGCAATGGGGTCAAAATCAGGATATTACAATAGGTTGACCATCAAAGTTAAATTTCCCATCCCAGTCATTAATGATCTTTTGGGTGAGCTCCATGGGGCTAAATTTCTCACCAAATTTGACCTTCATTCAGGCTACCACCAAATGAGGATGGAAGAGGTCGACATTCCAAACACAACTTTTAGGACACGTGAAACCCATTATGAGTTTTTGTTAATGCCCTTTGGACTTTGTAATGCCCCCTCTACTTTTGAGAGCCTCACTATTAAAATTTTGAGGCCATGTTTTCATGATTTTATGATGGTTTTCTTTGATGACATTTTGATTTTCAGTCAAATTTGGGGTTCTCGTGTACAACATGTTGATAAAGCCTCGCAACTCCTTTGGGACCATCAATTGTTCATCTAATGCTTGAAATGTTCTTTTGGGGTCTTGGAGAGTGAATAATTGGGTCACATTGTTAGATAAGATGGGGTGAGAGTGGACCACAAGAAGGTTGTGACAATTAAAGAATGGCCCCACCCTAAAACCTTGAAGAGATTATGTGGATATTTAGGACTTACAAGCAACTATAGGAAGTTTGTGAAGAACTAATAGTAAAATTGCATCCCCATTGGCAATCCTCCTCAAGAAAAATGCCTTTGAATTGAACCAAGTGGCATAGAAATCATTCTCAATTTTAAAGCAAGCCGTGTGCACCACACCAATCTCTATTGTGCCTAATTTTACTAACCGTTGTGTGTGGTTTCTCACACACTTGTGCAAAAGGAACCTACCAAGGGGTTGTGTAATCCTTGGTAGCATATTAGAGATGGAAATAGACATAAAACTAAACTAAACCAAGGTTTACACTTTTAAACATGCATGCAAACATAAATCAGAGAACAAGACATGAAAAGAGAGTAGACAATGTAGAAGAATGTCTTTTTATTATGATTACCCAAAGAATACAGTGAGATACACACCTTGGTACAATTTGTAAAGGATAGCGAGCCTCTGTAGTCGATCCAAGGGAAGGTTAGTTGGTCTCCTCCGTGACCTCCAATATCCATCCATGAGTCCTATGTAGATCCTCTTTATGGAGAAAGTGAAAAGTGTAATATGGTATCCTTATATTTCTAATGAGAATCCAATAACATAGCGATGTTGTTTGTGAGACAATTAGAATTTTTAAATGGTTATCCTAAGGGATTATTTTATAGGCACAAGAGTGGTTAAAAAGAAGGATCTAGATCCAATGTGGATGCTCTCCATTCCCTTGATTGCTTAGTGGAGAGGTTAGGGTTTTGGAAGTTAGATCCATTGTTAATTTTGACCATGTTAAGGTATGTGTCCGCTTTTAGCCACTACTTCCTTGGGGAAATGCGAAATGATGAATGATAACCAAATTTCCACTTTTTGGGATTTTCAATTTTTGGGACTAGGTCATGAATTTTTGGGCAATATGTGCAATTGAGATTGCGCCATTCGAAGGAAAAGGCACAACCCTCTAGATATGGTCAAGTTTTGAGTTTGACTTTTAGTTTTTGGACATTTCGATCACTTCCTCAAGTCATATGGATAATGTAAGATGGGAAATGGTGCTAATGTTGCTAATTATGATTTATAATGGTGATGCAATTGATGATGAGGTAGGTAAGAAAATTTTGGTTGTTAACACTAAGACTTTTGTATTGGAATGTGATGCCTCTCAAAAAGGATTGGGCCCAGTTTTAATGCAAAGGAAGACCCTTAGCATTCGCAAGTAAGAATTTGTGTGACAATAATTTGGGAAAGTCTACCTATGAGAAAGAAATGATGTCCATCCTACAGGTAGTTGAAACATGGAAGCCATATCTCATAGTGTGATGCTTCCATATCAAGACAGATCACCACAACCAAAAGTATTTTTTGTAACAATGTTTTTCCTCCCCATAGTAGCATAAATGGGTCACCAAATTGAGTGGATTTGATTATGAGATAATCTACAAAAAGGGAAAAGATAAGGTTGTGGCATATGCCTTGTTAAGGAAACACAAGGAAGAGGTACCACACTTTTCCTTATCCTCTCTGATACCTACATGGTTAGAGGAAGCACAACAAGAATGGCTAACCAATGCTACTACATCTCAACTTATCAAGTGCCTCCATGAGGGTCCCAACCCTCCCCAAGGTCAAACTTGGCAGCAAGGTACTCTGTGATATAAGGTCATCTTTTTCTAGTACCTAAATATGATTTAAGGTAGACAATATTATCAGAGTTGCATTCATCTCCTCTCATAGGTCACTCAGAATTTTAGAAAATTTTTGCATGCTCTAGTTGATCCTTATTATGAGAAGGCATTAAAAGGATATCCTTAATTTTGTAGGATAATGTGACGCTTGCTAAAGGAACAAGGGTGAGACATTAAATACTCCTAGGGATTTCCAACCATTTCCAATCCCAACCACTATTTGGATCGACATTTCCATGGATTTTGTTGTTGGTCTTCTGAAAGCAGGTAACAAGAGTCAATCATCATGGTGGTAGTTGATCAACTTTCCAAATATGCTCAGTTTTTTGCTCTCGGGTCCCTAGTACCCATTTATCCCATCAACATTTGAGCAATTTTTTTAAGACCTTATTTTTAAACTCCATGGCATGCCTACCTCCATTTTATTAGATTGAAATCCCACATTCACCATCAAATTTTGGCAAGAACTATTTAGACTCCAGGGCACCTAGCTGAAAATGAGCATCTCTTATCATCCTCAAACATACGCCCATATCGAAGTAGTCAATAAGTGTCTTGAAACCTATATGAGATTTTTTGTATCCAAAAAGTAGCACTAGTGGTCACAATGGTTACCTTTGACAGACTTGTGATATAATACCACTTATCATGAGGCTACAAAAATGACACCATATGAAGTAGTCTATGGCCAACAACCACCCTCTATGGTTACTTATATAGTAGGTACTTCCAAAGTACATTGAATCGATAGTTTGCTTCATAATCATGTTGTAACTCTTTGCACACTTAAGGAAAATTTGACAAAGGCTCAAAAACACATGAAGCAATAGTCATACCAGCACCACTCGGAGCATTCATTTGTAGAAGGTGATCACATGTTCCTTCATCTCTAGCCTTATAAGTAGACCTCTCTCAAAGTTAAAGGAAATTAGAAGCTTGAACCAAATTTTTGTTAAGTGTACATTATCAAGAGACATTCTCCAAACCAATCTTATGCAACCAAGATTGATCCTCCCGTATAGAGGTGAGCACTTTGATTGCCTTCCGTGTAAAGGTTATTCCTCCTGTATAGAGGTAATTGATCAAAGTAATGATGTTGTAAAGTCTTGTTAGACAAGGCTCCGGAATTGTGTGTCAAGTCATGATTCTCATGTGAACCTTCTGTATAAAGGTATCCATGGGATGGACCTCCCGTATAGAGGTGGACCTTCCATATAAATGTCATGCTTTACTTGTTAAAAGCATTTAATGTTGTGTGATGTACTATTAACCATGATCGCTAGATTGCTATTAAGTCTCCTTTAGATATTGATCACCTCTAAAGTGAATTACTTTAGCATATGATCATTTGGTCCACAATAATATACTATGATCACATCATCCGATAATTCTTCTTAGTATAATGTAATGTGATGGATAATTAAAGTTAGCACATATTGACCATGCAGTAAAAGATAAGGAGATAAAGATAAATGCATAGAGAAAAAGAGAATTAAAATTGATCGGGAGATGACTAATTGAAATCGAATTTTCAAGCTTCAGTTAAAGCCACAATGTATGCCTCAGTTAACTAAAGAACTCACAGTGGTCACTATAAGTAAATCAATCAGCGTGATTTTAGTTAACTAAGTGTTAAATAAGAAGGACTAGTTAACTAAAGTGTTTTCACTTTAGTTAAACTAAAAGACAACACTTCAGTAAATCAAGGAGAACTCGAATTGATCACTACAGTGATGTTATCAAGAAAGAATCAGTTAAAGAGAGTTAACTAAGTGACAACAAAGAAGATCTAGTTAACTAAGTGTTATTGCATGACGACACTTATGTTAAAATAAAAGACGACACTTGAGTTGTGGCACTTGCATGATGACACTTAAGTTAGCCACCTAACTAAGTGGGAAAGATTTCAGTTAAGAGGCGAGTTCATCCTATGAGATAGCTCAGTGAGATAAAGCACTGCATGAGAAGTGGGGCACACTTCTTCATGCAAGATTGATACATCCAGTCTGAGGGCGAGTTCATCTTGAAGTTAGAAGAAGTCGATGCATGAGAAGAATGTATAAATATGTTATACGGGATTGATGAATTAAATGTGAAGCGAATTCGCTTCTCCATTGAAGGAAAGGCGCTTCTCTTTGTGCAAGTTATTGTTCTTCCTTGTTATTGATGTGTTGGGCACATTGGAAAACACATTTGATTGATCTATATTCTCTATTGCTTCTGCATCTTCACCAAGAGTGTTTTCGTGATATCTTATCTTCCGAAAGCAATCTACTATGTTGTAAAAGAAAGCACTCTACTATCCATTATATTATACTGAGAAGAATTGCTGGGGTTTTTGTTCTCATAGTTTTGAGGTTTTTCCCCAAGGTATATCTCATGTTATGGATGTATGAATTTCATGTGATTGAATTGTCTCATTGTTTCAAGTTTCGGCATCTAAAAGAATTAAAGATCAAAGCTCAACCAAATATTAACAATTTTTATGGCCCATATCATATTGTTCAATGCATTGGTTAGGTGGCCTACAAATTAACACTCCTAGCACACTCCAAGATCCACCCAGTATTACATGTGTCATGTTTGAAGAAGATAATGGGTCAAAATTTTTTGAGTTCAAAATACATTACCATAACTGGATGAATAAGGCTCCATTTGGATCCAACCAGAAGCAGTTTTGGAAAATTAGGAGCATCAACTATGTCAACACACTATCCATGAAGTTTTGATTCAGTGGAAGGATACCTCACCAGAAGATGCTAGTTGGGAACCATCATCCATTTTGTAGTAGTTTCCTCATCTCCATCCTTGAAGACAATGTTTATTTTTTTGGGGGGGGCATGTTAGAGTCCTACCCTAACCACGCTACATTATCAATGTACAAGGCCATAAAATACATAAGACAATTAGTGGATAGTAAATCAATGTAAAAGATCCCTCTTTCTAAAATAAAGGCCCATAGGTGGTTGACCCTCAATAATAGCGGGACCAAAAGTAGTTAGAACTTTGGTTATTGAAGCACTATGTATAGAGAAGTAAGATTGTTAAGGGAAAAATAGCCACAAGGGTGAATAGTCTTCCCTTCTTAAGGAAATCCTTGAGGTTGCAACAAGGACCTAGTATTATGAATTGTAATTTAGAATCCTAAATCTGAATGGAAAATCAATCTCTAAACAAGAAATAAAACAGAAACTAACATGAAATAAAAGGGATAAGTGCTAAGCAAAACAAAATAACAAGAGTATGCCAAACCAAATGTTGATTTCCCAATAGTCTATCTAAATACAATGGCGTTGCCTAGGAGGTGAGAGATTCAATGGGAAGCCAATGATCTCTCATAGGGAGGTCCTTTTTGTCTACACAATTGCAAGATAACTAACATAGAACAATTGAGAAACACCTGCTTCTTAGAGGAAGAAAGCAAGGGATCTTTTGCACGCCAACTTGAGGTAAGTAGTAAATTGAAAGGTAATCTCTCAATGCAATTCTTGCAGCATAAATTTTTTCCGATGTTGTCCTATAGGATACATGCCCATAGCTTCTTTTTTTATAGGAAAAATGGAGGCCAAAAACATCTAGATCCAAATGTGAACATTGTTGCTATTGAACTAGTTCTTCATGTAAATGAAGGGGGCTATTGAATGCTCCCAAGCATGTGAGAAGTCGGGTTCAAATTTTGGAGCCAAGGGAGCCATTATGATCCTTTAATGCACAATGAAAATAAGTAGTCCCACCGTTTTGACAGTCGTGTGATTTTCAAAGAAAAATCCATGCGGGTATGTAAGGGTCGCTGAACAGATAATCACGCTAGTAGCGTGGGAGTTCAGTGCAAGTAGCGTGATTTTCTGTACTGACTTCCTTTGTCATTCTAGGGATCAATTTCTCTTTTGGATACGATGAAGATGTATTCGATGAGCTGCATGATGTATGTTGATGATGCCTTTTTGCAAGATTAGCCAAAATGTCGCATGTGTGCAAAATTCAAGTGTTAACAAATGCCCCCTAATGTATGAGGTTATGAGGGTACTATAGGGACAAAATGCATCATCATTTATTTATCTCTGTGTTCTAAAAAAATATCAAGCATTTGCAGGTAAAAATACTTGTCCATGGGGGAAGGTTGTTGGTAATGACTATTGAAGTTGTAAAGAATGAATGGTGTTTTATACAAATGAGACAAGCATACCTATGCACGTAAAAATCTATCATAATATATTACAATAAGAGGAGACTGAGGGGTTGGCTCTTGATATTGTTTCTCCAATGATGAAGGCAACTTTGATCCTTGTGTGAGTAAATGAATCCTGGAAGTGATGTTACCGGTGTTGAAGAAGTGGATCTCCTGATGACCATGAACATCCCACTAGGGCGGGGGACCTGAATGATAGTGAAGTTGTTTGGATGGAGAACTTCACTGTATCAAATGTGTTGCTTCCATGAATCATAAATGTGAACATTGCTACCATCAGAATGTACGACTCCCCCTAATGCAATAGACTTGTTGGTATCGAGCATAGGGGAGACCACTAAGTTAGGGGCACTAATGTCTCTCCCTACTTAGTTTGAGGTGATCCCTTATATTGATGAGAATGGACCTCAAGGTACAACTTGTAACTATTGCAGGTCTCAGAATGGAGTGATCTCATGTCGATGAGAGCTGAAGCAACCAATAAGGAAAGGGTCTTATCTCAAGAACTAAGATCATTTTGTAACGACTTGGGATACTGACAGACCTGACACTAGACTAGTCGATAAGCATGGGGATCATGAATTCCCTTTATCGATGTTAAAGGGGTGAGTTTTCGGTTACAACATTCTTCAAATGGTGATGCAGGGAGTACTAAAGGGAGATAAACTACAGCTGAAGGGATTTATCGTAGACACAATACAAAAGGGGTAAGGTGAATGAAAAAACAGACAATGTTGGGGTTTGGTGAACTCAAGTACATCAATCAAGGGCGATTAGGGGGTGCTTCCAAAAGAATAATGTAATGGGGTTCCCGTAGTTTTGGGTAAATCTGGGAACAATTTAGACATAAAGAATTATGGATGTAGTTGCCACAGTTTTGAGTGAGTTGGGGAATCATTTTGATGACGATGAAATGGTTTTGTGCAAATGAGAAGATGGGTTCCCTGTGAATAAATGCCATGTAGAATGTTCCCGTAGGAATAACTAAATGGGATTGGTGACTTCAGATGGTGGGGACCCATTTTTGTCTTCTCGAGGGTTGATGATACAAAGAGGAATGCATATGGTATATTGCTCATGGGGGAATGAGAGGTTATCTATGAATCATAATCGCAACATATTCCAGGGAACCTAAGGGATGAGATGAGCATAATGCAAGGTGATGATATATGGTTTCAACTTTAACAAATTGGGTGAGTTATCAGGTTCCTCAGAATTGGGATGGTTTGACATCATGGGTGCCAAAATTTGAATGGGTTGTAATGGTGCGCAAACCCATGGGGAAACATGCTCTTCTCGATAATGACATTGATGGTGTGCCTTGATTGAGAATTACAAACCTATGGTTATTAGTTGGAATACTGGGTAAATGCAATGTAAATAGAGGGAATACATTACCTACATGCCAGGTTGAGATGATATACCTATGAGCGAAGTCTGTCCACCGTTGTTGTATGATGGGAGGGTGTTTCTCAATGATAATCATGCAAACATTACATAAGTACCCAAGTGTAATACTAATTATGACAAGAGTACTATCCATGCAAAAAAAATAACAAGAAACATGGCACACCTAGGGGAAACCAAGTGTTGTGGAAAGAATCTCTTCAAATACAACCCGTTGACAGGCCTGTTTAGAATAACTCCTTTAGGATCACTCAGGACATATGATCCCTTTAGTAAGCATTGTTCATCTATGTAGGGTCCAATCCACCTGGACACAAACTTACCAGGTCCGGGTTTTATTGTCTTTGTTAGCGTTAAAAACAAGGAAAAAATTGCCTTCATTGAAAGTGAGAGGGTGGATGTGACATTCATAGTGTGCTTTGGAGCAAAGTTTCATGGCTTCATTTTTTTGTAATGAGTCACAACATTCATCATCAAGGTGCCCTAAGGTGAATATTCATTGCTCTTTTTCCAGGGTGTCGGGAAAACGATTGAATGTAGTGTATGGATTTGGCATTCAATTGGTAGGACTACTTCCACCCCACGAACAAGATGAAAAGGAGTAAATCTATTGGCGGTTTTAACTGATGTTCGGTATGCCCATAGGGTGGGGAAAAAATGTGATGCCAATTGTATTTGTTTTTATTGATAGTCCTTTGTAGCATGGTTTTAATGATTTTGTTTACGACTTCAACTTGCCTATTTGCTTGAGGATAGTAAGAGGTAGAGAATTCATGTTTGAATCCTAACAAAGCCGAAAACTACTCAAAAGTACCTTCCACCAAGTCGTTATTGTCATCCCCATTACAACCGTCCCCTCATTCCATGCTGAGAAAAGAAGAATCGTGTTGATGTCATTGTACCAAATATCCTGACTCCTAGTTTTACAGTCAATAGCAAGTTGAGGGAGCCAAAAAAGAAGAAGCGGTTTTGGGAATAAGTAAAACATGAAGATATCAAGAAACAAAAAACAGTATCAAGAAAAGAGTCCCTTCTATAAAAGGCAACTCGAATCTCATTAGAAAACATCAAGCAATTTTGGGAGAAATACAACTTTCAAGAGGGTGAGAACGTAGAACAATATGGAGGGCATCATGGATAGATATTAAGACAGACGATATACTCCAAGAGATTCCACCTCTCATTTTGTATTGAGAAGTAAATTTCTCTTATGTAATCCCATCTCTATTTCGGATTGTAAATCTCTTCTTGATTATGAATAAAATCCTCAATCAACTAGTTATTTCATCATGTTCATAGTATATGTGTGATGTATATATTTGAATGGAATTGATTTCAATTTACATGACCAAATTTATTTGAATGAATGTTTAATGTATTGAATAGTACTTGAAGTATTCGTGTTGTTTAATATGTTATGATTCTAGTTGTCTGTTGTCATGGGCTTCACAAGATTAGATTCACATCTTCAATGAATTGTTGAATTCATAATTGCTTAACAAGTTCTTCTTGACACCTTTGTCAAAATTCCGAATTCTTAATTGCTTTGCAGGTTCATCTCTTCACCTCTATTAAATCATTGAATTCTTAATTACTCAGCACGTTCGTCTCCCCATGGAGATTACAAGATTTATCCATGTATATACCTTGTGCATTTCTGATTGTTTCCATACATGCTTCCATCCATTCTTTCTAAACCAAGGCACCTGAAATATAAAATGGGAAAATGCCTCTGGAGTTGAAAGTCTTACCTCATCCTACCCTTTTGTCTAGATTGTCTACAAAAAAAATAAAAGAAAATATGAAAGTTATGTTTCATATTTGAAAAGATTGAGCTCTAAATCTAAATCTAAATATATTGAGTTGTATCATGCCCCTGCATAGTTCCAATAATAGCCTGGAACATCTTAGGGGATAGCAGATGGTACGGTGTGGATGTTTTGTGCCATATTTAATATTATTGGGTGATGGATTGGATGAGCTCGGAAGTGAATTGTGTACCTTGGTCGATGGAAATTTCTATTAGTACCAAATGAGACGAATATCTCCTCGAATAAGAAATCTACCACTACTATCTTAATTGCTTTAGGAAGAGCCTTAGCCTCAACCCATTTAGTCACATAATCAGTGCACACTAAAATGTACACCTTTTGCCCCAATGGTGGATTGATGGGTCCAATAAATTAAAGGGCCCATTTTTTGAAATTCTCAACCAAGGGATGTGGTTGCAACAACATCTCATCTAATTGGAAAAGTTTTCCCATCCTCTGATAGATGTCACAACTTATGACATACTTTTTGGCATCTCTAAAGATAGTTGACCAATAGTAACCCAAATGTAGTATCTTGTGAGCAATCATCTTATTTGCAAAATGTCCTCCGCATGGGTCATTATGGTTGGCCTTCAAAATATCAAATATTTCATCTTCTCGAACACATCGCCTGATGACATGATCTGACCCAGTTTGGAAGAGGTGGCCTTGGACCCAATAATACATTGCACTCTAATGGATTACCTTCTACTTTTGTCTCAACGAAAGATGGTGTGGAAGTTTTTATGCGCCTAAGTAGTTAGCAATATTTGCAAACTACCTTGTGTTAATCGATAGTGCAAATAAATGCTCATCATGAAGAACATCATCTACCGGATTTGTATCTTCTCCATTAGTTAATCATGATAGAAAATTTGCAACAACATTCTCTTTCCTTGGTTTATCACAAATGGTAATATCAAATTATTGAAGTAAGGGAAACCACCTAGTCACTCTTCCATTCATATTTTGTTTGTTTATAAGATAAAGAATGGCAACGTGATCAGTGTGCACAAACATAGGGTAACTGGAAATACAATGTTAGAATTTATTAATTGCATGGGAAACAACAATAAATTGTTTTTCAGTTACTATATAATTGAATTCCGTCGGAGCAAGATTCTTGTTGACATAGTAAATGGCATACGACTTTTGTTCCTCTCCTTACCCAAGCACCGCTACAATAGTAGTATTTTAAGCATCCATTTAGATATATTGAAATGGAAAGGACCAATCTGGTCCTTGTAAAATTGGTGCAACAGATAATTTCTCTCTTTAAGGTTCATTTTGACAGAGATTAATTCAACAAAATTTAGCATCTGTTGACAGTAACATGAATAAGGGTGATGTAATCTCTGTAAAATTTTCTATGAAACAATGATAATATCTTGCATGGCCTAAGAAACTCCTTGCTTCCTTTTGATTTGTTGGAATTGGAAGTTCAGAAATTACTTTAATATTTGTTGTATTAGCCCTAATGCCCTTGGGATATATCTGGTGCCCTAACAAAACCCCTTCTATGAGCAACATATAGCATTTTTCTTGGCTAAGGGATAAACTTGTTTCCTTGCACCTAACCAAGACTTTATCAAGATTGTCCATGGCTTTGTCAAAAGTATTTATGTACACAGTGAAATCATCCATATATACTTCAACGCAATCATGCATCAAGTCAGAAAAAAACTTGAGGATGGCCCTTTGAAAAGTGGTAGGAGCATTTCAAAGCCCAAAGGGTAGTACTTGATAAGCGTATGTTCCCCATGGATACGTAAAAGTAGTATTTTATTAATCCTCATGGGCAAGTTGGATCTAGCTATAACCATTGAATCCATCAAGAAAAGAGAACAAATTATTACTTGCCAAGGTGTCCAAAACTTGATCAATGAATGGAAAAGGAAAGTGATCCTTTAAATTATCTTTATTCAATTCTCGGTAATTAATACACACTTGCCAATTCCCATTCTTTTACAAAACAATTACCAATGTAGAAACTCATTCACTATCATATATTAGATAGATGAAGCTGATATTAAATAATTTTTGCAACTCATATTTTACCATTTTACTAAGGGTCGGGTCCATTCATCTCTTAGGCCACCTCATAGGTCAAGAATCTTCTTTGATGTAAATATGGAGAGTTCAGGGATCTTACATATTTCCCTTCATGTTTGTGTATTCCCAAGAAAATGCATTGGGGTGTTTTTGCAGCAAAGGATTCAAGGTTGGATTTGGCATTCAAGGCTTTACCATAGCATATTTCTACTAGGATTTATGAAATGGCATTAAAGGAGGAGATGCTTGAAATAGATTGCAAAGAGGGAGTCAACTTCTCAAATTGTTGTGTGAGTAGGTGGATATAAGTTGGATGGATTGATTCATGATATGAACAAGGATGTGCTATAAGATTACAAAGGAAGTCATCTTTAGTATCCATTTTAAAATTCAAATCTTGCTAGAGGGTTAAAACTAGTTGAATGATTCCATCGCCATTTTCCTCAATCCAGGAAGGAATATCCATCTCAGTAGAGGGATTAGCTAGTGGATAAAGGGTTGGATGATTTGTGGAATTCCCATAAGTGATGGCCATATTTCCTGCCCAACATCCAATACGTGTATTAGTGGTAGATAACCAAGGTCGACCTATACTAAATGGATACCCTCCTAGATTAGATTTTGGTTGTAAAACCATGAAATGTGCTAGATATTCCCAAGATTTAATAGAGAGTATTGCATATTCCAAGGTTCCTTCTAGTTGTATAGTAGATATATAGGCTAACTGAAGCACCGTAGGGGTAGATCTTATGCTAGACATTTGAATTTGTTGCATGATTTCCTTTGTCATAACATTAATAGCAACCCCTAAATCAAATAAAGTGTTTGGAATGGGAATTCTATTAATATGAACATGAATATAAGGCTTCATGGATCTAAGTATTTGGTCATAAAATTCCTTCCTATCATCGAATTAGCCAAATTTCCAATTACATGGACAGTTGGGGGATCCTTCTTTTCTCTCCTTGGTTTTCTTAGGCATAGTTCTTGAAAAACCTTGGAATCGAATATAACATCTTTGATGACTTGGAATAGGGGGAATCTTAACGCTTAGATTTCATAATTCTACCATAAAATGAAACTCTGACTACATAAGGGGTTTGTCCATACTTAATTACTTGGGATAAGGACGAGTCAAGAGTAGATCGAATGCATGAGAATGCATGAGATTGGTTGGCCTTTTCTAGGGAAACTTTGTGTGTGACTTGTGTTACTAGTTTATCATTTTGATTAGCTTGATTTTTTTTCTAACAAAACTTCCTCATCATCTTGTTCTTGAATAATCAGGGAAGTTCTATTTATTGTTTTCCCTGATCATAAACATATATCTTGAGAATCAACAAGGGAAATGTTATATGTTGGAAAATTAGGAAAACTTGGGAAACCTAGTATCTCATTATTTAAAACGGGTTGAGCTACTTTATTGTTGTGGTTAGGTACATATTAGGCATGAATTTATGGAGGCCTTCGAGGAGGTTGATTGGTTGGTAATTGGATTTGTTGTTGGAATGACTATTATTGTTGTGGGGCATATTCTTGTGATTGTTGAGGCATGTTTCCATATGGAAATGACCTTCACCAACCCTACTGCCAGAGTTAGTTTTGGGTCGAAGGAGCTCATTGTTGTCGTGGTATTCGTGGATACCAACCTTATGGTGGATACTGTATATTGAAGTACGATACAAGGATTGATGCGATATCTTATGATGCACCTTGTTGACAAGGGGGGTGGTAATTTATGGGAAACAAAACAAACTTGCTCAGTCCCTTGACTAGTCCCTTCATAAACAAATTTAATCTCAGGTAGTGAAGGGCAATTACTAGTTGCATGGCTTTGTTTCCAAATAACACATGTTTCTATAACATTGAGTGGACATTCTCGCAAAGGGTATTTTTTCAATATTTTGAGCAAGTCTTCCTCATATTGCTTCTTATTTATTTTCGTGGTATCTAATTGGGAACTGAGAGAACTAAGGATATTAGTTTTAAAATTGTCTAACAAATTCCCTATCTCAACTCTAGTAACACTATCTCCTAATGATTTAGTAGTGCGTGAAAAATTGTCTCTAACACTTTTGGCATGTTCAACACTTGCTTGGGAATATTGTCAGTGCAACTCACAAATATGTTCATATGATGATTGAGAAACATCCCCCGCACCCATCAAATTCAACACATCTAAACATTTGTCTCGAATACCTTTGAGGAAGATGGTACGGAGTTTGCTTACTTTTAAATGATGTTGTTTAGATATTTAGAGGTTATATTGGAATCTCTCCACATACTATTCCAAACTTTCATCTTCTTTTTGAGTCATTTTAAAAATATATTCACATAAGTCCCTTGCCTTACAATAGTCTTGATATTTCTTTGAGAAGGCTTGTTTGATCTCCTCCCAAGTTCAAATAGAGTTTCCACCAAGCCCCATGAATTAGCGGAGAGTTAATTTCTTGAGGGTGTTGGAAACAATTTAAATTTTGGGGCATTAGAGTAATCACAACCCTAGCAAATGACATCAAACTAAAAAATGAATGTTTCTAGATCTTCACTAGTTAAACAATGGAAGTTAGGTAGGGCATATGGTGGAATGTTTTTCATCTGGACAGTTCCATATGATTCCTAGATAGGAAATTCAGATGTAACGAATTCTTGGCGGGTGGAATCCTCGATTTCTTCCTCAGCCATATTATAGAGAGGATTCTTCCAAAACTTTAGAGGCCCTTCAAATGATACTAATTCCTTCGAAGGGAGTGAATGAACAAATGATGCAAAGTTGGATTTGGGTCTATTTTGATATTCGTGTATATCTTGTCCACTAAGAAACTCTTACGCTTGAGCAAATTCGATAGCATAAAGGTTTATATCAACATGAACAAAAAATACTACCTCGAGGTTTGATGCTACTTCTTCGACTTGGGGTTGTTGTCTAGAGGTACTCCCTTATTGGCCATTATTTCCTAACAAGTGGTTGGCAAATTGGGTGGCTACCAATGAACCATAGTATTGTCCCTTAGAATCCCTTGGTCTATTCATGCACCCTAGTATGCTTCTATCCTACATATTCAAGACACTTGGACAAATTTTGCTAGAGGGTTTTGTCGATTGGATTTACCATGTGTCAATTTCCTAATCAATGTAAACCAAGGAATATTCTCCTTAGTATCTCCCTAGAAATGACACCAAAAATGATAGTATGTTTATATGTCTCTCCTAAGTCCCAGAGGATAAATATTTTGCTTGGGAATTTAATTATCAATCATAGGGTTCATTATGAACTTATGAGATACCAATGCTATTTGCATGGAGTAAACCCTTGAGCTTAACTTGTTGCTAACTTGGTTTGCTAATGATTCTATTATAATATGTATACAAAGATTATATACTATGTTTTGTAAAAGAACTGAAAGTGCTTGTTCAAATAAACTTGTAGACTGTGGGTCCTAGTTGTACAGATAGCAATGCATTAGTGGAGATTGTAGGAGGTTAAAGCTCATCCATGTTTAGTTCACTTTATCTTAGTTTATACAACTAGCTAACTCATTCACTAAACTACCATTTTGTGCATATACAAAAGTAAGTAAAATACAAAGTACATCTAACTAAAAACAACAATTCAAAAATGAACTAATATAAATGGTTATAGGAATGTGCAACAATTCAATATATAAGAGGCATAAATACAAATCCAATAATGATAAACTCAAAGCATATAAATTTTTTTATACACAAGTCACATCCACATACCTCTTAGAGCGGGCCCTGTCTCTAAATTTTTGGGCTATGGGACACTAGTACGCTACATGAACAATAATCGTATGAAAACTTAAACAAATTATATTATTTGCAATCTAGACTGTTACAATGAATGTGTGCTACCAATTATATACAGCGTTCGATTGGTATAAATGCATTATAACTTTTAAAAAAGGAATTATTATGTCCCCGACATATATTTTTCGCGTCGGGGCATTAATCCTATTCAAATTTTTGCATCGAACCAAGTTTTCGTATAGTTTGAAATGTTTTTTTATTTTTGTGTATTTTTTAAAAATGATTTTCCTGTGTTGCTATTGGTTCCGTACTATGTGACATCACCTTCGGTTTCTAGGTCCCTGGCCTCGGCGGCCGGCTGACGTCAAGCAGTTCAGTGGAGGTTGCGTGCGGTTTGAGCCAAGGGTCTGGGCGACAACGACTGGTTCCTACTGGTGTGGGTTGCGTGCTCTGGAGAGTTTTCAACTTACCCCAGCATTGAGAGTAGAGCTATCGTAACCTTCCCATTTGTCCAAATCGTACGCAGTGAAGTGCTTGCAACACACGGAAAGCATTAACCTACTAGGCTCCTGTCGCCTGCGTATGGGCTGCAATATCTTCCCCCTGAAATCCTCGTACGTATGCAATAGCATATCTACCAGCCATGAAAGATCTTCCCCAGGAGTTTCGTTCCCACGACCCCAACGAGGACCTCTGAATATATTTATATTGGGATCCCAAAAGGTAAGGCCGACCTGACCAGCGTTGTACATTGCTCGAGCTTCAGTGGCCACAGCCCTTGCAATGAGAGTCCACAATGTTTCATTGAATGAAGCCGCAGTTAGAATGACTTGAGGAAATCTTGTAGCTGTGTTTATGATACTGTTGAAGCGAATCCCCGGTCCATTGGTTGCAATGCCATGCAGGGACTCCGACCACTATTCGTAGCTAGGTATTCCCAATCTCTCTATTCCTTCTGCTGTCGTGGATAGATGCCCCACTTTCTCACGCAATGTTAGGCATTTTATTATGTCTTGGACGCAGATTTTGACTGGCAGGAAAGTGTTACAGAAAGCATGGGATCTAGTGAAAGTATCGCAAGCGAAACTCAGTTTGTTGGACTTAGGAACTAATTTTTCTTCGAACAACGCAATTGACTGTAAGTTTAAGCTTGTGTGCACAACTATGACTATGACGAGTTCAAATATTATTAATATGACAAATGGAAATGGAAATCGATTAAATCCCAGAGAGATTTTCTTAATTACAGGATTGGATTGAGCAAAATTTGCTAAACTCCTCATGGCACACCAATAGGTGGATGTTGTTTTCTTAATCAAGTTCAGCTGAAGAGCTGTGGAGTCTCCTGACTCATGGGGATGGGATCATTTATGAGTAGTGCGTAGGGACGCTACCAGTGGGCATGGCACGCACTTCGTTTGATGCTTTTGTTGGCCACTGCCACTCGCTGCTCATTTTATATTTATTGTTGCTCATTTTATATAGCAAAGCTCCTTCATTCAACGACACTCTGCCAGATCAATAGCACATCAATAGTGTCTTCTTCCAAGTATTCACAGTGTTATACTCATTCAAGTATGGAAATCATCTCAAGCAAAATTTCTTCGTCCAAATATATTCCCTTTTATTTTCCCTTTCTTCGATTTAATTGTTAAAACATCAAACACTTGGGCTTTGCTTTCCTACAAATAGTTAAATTCAGCTGCGTTCGCCAAAAAATCTGTAAATTGTTCACCTAACACGCTTCTTTAATTTAATATATTCTTATAAACCAGCTTCATGTTGTTTAGCTTCCTCTCTACCTTTGAAGTGCTTCCAAACTCCTTTAATTTCAACACTTCACTTCCCAGGGCTACTGTTGAACAAATATTAAATCAAAGATCTTACTGCTATTACAGTCTGCTAGGCTTTGTTCCTAATACACCTTTAATAAGTTAAAAATTGAAATAAACATTTGTGGCATAAGGTAGAGCAACTACATACCTGTGAGTGGGGATCACTTTCATGTAAAGGGAAATGGCTTTGTTTTAGACACAAGCACTATATGTTAAAATATAACCAGAGAGTAGAGAGAGAAGTAATTTCTCTAAAGGGTGAGGTTGAGATCCCTGTCTATATTTTGGCTGACCCGATTTTGGATCTGCCCATTTTGGTTATATATATATATATAAAACATACCCACTCAACTTTAATTGCAGATATAGGTCGATTGATGGGTATTTGGTATCGGATCTTTTCAAAGGATGTCGCTCCCCTCATTCAGTAGGATATATAATCAGCCATTAATAGCAGATATGAATAGAGATGAATAAAATGCATATATATCAAAACCACTCCCTTTATACACATACATAACGATATATAAATGGTCATTATATGAAGACACGAATTGGTGGAGAGATGGTCTTCTTTCAACATACGACCATGTTGGGTCAGGTTTCAATAATAGACCACCATTAGGACAAAATCAGGCTTGGGCACTTCCACACAGCTCAAGCTTAAGCTTAGATAAATAAACGCATAAATGATAAGTCTAATTCCCTTTCTTTGTTTTTTTTGCAATAACTAGGTCTGCAGAATGCCATCAATTTCAACCTTGTTCCTATATCTTTTTTCTTTGTCTACTATCCTCCGATTCACTGAAAAAGCTGGTTGCATAGGTCTCATGAAACATCAATGGCATCGCACAGATTTCTGTGTCCAGATTGTGGGAAACCTTTGTGCCCGTCCTAGTTTTTGGTTCTAGTTTTTAGCAAGTAGAATTTATGGCCCTATTAACGAACTAATTATGTGGTCTCTATCCATGTCAGCATTCTCAATAATCTTTTTTTTCTTCAGCTTCGGATGGAAGTAGAATCTTAAAATTCTAGAATCAGGGGTCAATTGCAGTTTTCAATTACTTCCCGATGTTTGAAAACTACTTCTACTCAACACTTTTCCCTTCTTCATCTTGCCAGCCATCCAAATTTTAAACAAACAATGGTTCTTCAACAGAAACAATGTATGGTGTATTTTCACCTTCGTTTTCTGCTGACTATTATGGACCCCAATATAAGACATCAATCTGGGTTTCATTCTATAGTTACCAACAAACCGCCGCAGACTTCTAAACACTACAGCCATCCAAATTCCAAATACTGTCTCTTGCAATTGAATATCAATGTCCTCTTTGCACCTTCAATTTTCTATTTGTTCTTTTGCATCCACTTGCTTTGATTTTGAACAAGCAGCAAAAGCAATGCGCTAACATCACAATTTGCTTTGCGTTGATAGATTGCCTATATTGCATTTTTTATATGTTCCACATTTTCTCCTTGTGGACTCATTTTTTTTAGGCACATGACAAAGCTAGTCTGATTTATTGCACAATTGTTTCATTTTTAGTGTATGGAATTCGGCTAATTTGTACTTGTTCTGTGGTCTCTGCCAAAACACCCATAACGCTAGTTTTTTTTCCAACGACATTAGCCTCACATGCGATAGAAAAAATGTATAGCATCTTGCGCTATGCATCTATTTTGATAGACCAAAAATCAATATTGATATGTTAAGTGTCTGTTGTCCATACAATTAAAAAAACTCATGCATGGAAGCTAGCTTGTTTCTGTAGAGACAAAGGACCTTGAAATTGCTATCTAATTGGTTATGATACTACAAAAAAATTATACTCTCCTATCAAAAGGAAATTATCATTTTTGTATTCTTCCTACCTGGCCTAACAGGGTGTTGTCTTTACTAATTAGCCACACCCACACCAAGATTCTTTAAAATTGAAATCAGTTATATTTATTTATGTCCTTTATAGTGTTTTTGGTTTATAAATTTTTTTTAGCCATTGCCTTATGCTTGTTTTCTGATTGTGTATATGAAGACCATTCAATATGGTGCTATTGGCTACCAACTTCTGCAATAATTTCAAAATGTGGCTGGAAAACATAGAATTTTTATATGGGACCAAATGACATCAAACATACCAGGAAAAAAACTTTGCAACTATGGTATCGTTACCTAATTTACAAGGAAATTGTAACTATCTTGCTCAACATTGTGCATTGACAATACATCGAGAACTAGCTCTGTTCTAAGTTACATGTTCATTGATCTGCCCACTTGCCACAAAGTCTCCTTTTCTTTCCCAGCACTTATTGTTTTTCTTCAATTTACATATGTTGTTCAAAACAACTACTGAGTTGATATTTGATTATCTTCTACAAACAAATTAGTCACCATCAATATAATTCTCTTTTATATCCAAAATAGAAATCTAAAACAACTGCTTTGGCATTCAATACATTTACATATTTGTTGCACTAGATTTTGTTCATAGATCTGACAATAATTTGTTTCCATCCACAGGAGCAAATGGTCACAAAAAAAATTGTTGGAATGGGGTGACTTCTTGCAGGATTTTTTTTTTGGTTGAGACAAAATACAAAACTTTTTTTGTTACAATTCACACAGCTTTTGCTTCCACGTATTGCACAACTTCATGAGCATTTTTTTTGGAACTTATCCACTGATCTTTTGATACCATATACATATCAAATATAGTTTTTTTCCATTTGTATCAATGCTTTCAAACAATGTTTTCACAACAAATATATCTGCAGCTGATGACATAGACAAAGCAAATAAATTTTTTCCTTTATATCTATTATCATTACCGCCATGAAATGATTTTCCTAGTTGCAATGCCTTCATGTCAATGTCATGATGGAATGCACTTCCCTTTTTTTAACATCATGTTCCTTGCTCACATCATGGATAAAGCTCATTTGCTTTTACTATCCTATGCGTTGTTGTTTTCATGTGCAGCACATTCACATAGTTCATGTGTGCATATTTACTCTGATTATATCAAACTGCTGATTGCATCATATCAATGTTATATAGTCCAAATTCTAGAATCAGAAAAACATCCAAATCTAGACTAAACCTGCTTTGCTTTTAATATTTTATCTTGGACATGTTGATTAGATTTAGTTCATGTATATATATATATATATATATACTCTCTTATATCAAATTGTTCTTTGCATCATATCAATGTTATATAGTCCAAATTCTAGTGTGAGAAAAACATCCAAATCTAGACTAAACCTACTTTGCTTTTGCATTAGTTTTGATTGATTTGTTTTGGTTTATTTTCCAAATATGATCATAGCCTTCATTCAATAACTCGAGCTGAAAAATTCTAAAATGGATGCCATGAAAATATTAGCAATCATACCATGCATAGGATCGAGAGTTTGTATTGATAACATGGAGAGTTTGTATCAATAATATTGAGCATTTTTTTAATGTTGGAGGATTTTGCAACTGTAATATGAATTAGGTAACCCTATTATTCAACCAATGACAACAAGCTAACCAGCTAAACTTTTCAAAGTCTAAATAAAAATCAAGTTTTCAAACGATTTTTGCTCAAAATTTCTTCCTTTGTCTTTTGAAAAATTGTGATATGTTCCTGAACAATCTTCCACATCCAATGATAATGGTTCCAAAGATTCATGGACAAACATAACGCTTCTGCATGCAAGCGCAGTTAAAAATGCTTGACTTAATCATTTACAGCAATGGATGAATGCCCTAGTCATCATGCAATACAGTATTCAATTGACATGCAATCAACTCATAAAGAATCATGCAGAATCAACTGATGATTCTTTCAGAGTCTACTCATCTCTTTTGCCAAATGAATTAGATGTTTTTAGTTAAATATCAATCTTGAGCATAATTAGCTAATATCAAAGCCCATTTGCTATCTACAATTGCTAAAACACTTCAACTTGGCCCAGGTGACAAAGTTAGGGACATTGCCACCTCGTGGCTCTTGTTATATAGATAAACAAGAAATCATTATATTCAAGGTGGGAAAGATGTCACATGTGATTATGATGACATTGTCTTTTAAATCGTTTAGATCTACTTGGCTTGTAAGACCTAGACAAGAGATAGTAAATAAAGAAAACTAACCAATAAAGTCTCAAAATTACTCATTTGTTAATTGTTTCGATGTGAATTAAAATTCACAATAAAATATCCTATTTGGTTGTCTTGGTTTAGAATTTTATGAATCAAATTGTAATTGCAAATATCAATATACGCACATTTAATGTTATTGTATAAATTACATTCTATAAGGACATGAACTTTGTTCTCAATCTCCTATAGGTTGTATAAGTTACATAATATTTTTTCCCAAAGAGTTTTCAAAGGAGTTCATCTATCGATTTTGTTACGCAACACATGTGAGTTAGTTCTTAGTTTAGTAATCATCATTTTTTTCTTTATGCTTTCAAACTTATTAGGGTGGGAAGGATCATCAAGCTTGGGATTGATGATGTCTTTATAGTAACCATTTATTTATTTAGTTTTTAATTTTTAATATTTTCACCACTCCATATAAATTTAAACGCTTTAATTCTATACATGCTATATCAATAAAATAAAATAAATGTGATGTAAAACAAGAATCAACACTCTAAAAAAAAAAAATTGAAAAAATTCACTTGCAAAAAATAATCTAAACCTCAAATCTTTTGACCAACATAAATTTGGAATACACTAATCTTATGAGCTTTTTCCTATGATTTTCATCGAAAATCCAATATAAATTTTGGAACCACCATTTCAATTGCATAAAGTATAGTTTTACTCTGTAGAGATGGAAATGAGGATTGAAAAGTTCATTTGCAATGCCAAAATTATGAAATTGCAAAATTTTGACAAGATTGAGGGGAAGACGGGGTAGCCTTACCCACACTAGGACAATGGATGGGGTCTTTTCTTCTATAGCACAATCCAACGACCAGCTGTTTATATAAAACCCACTAGATCCCATAAACTAGAGTCCCTATGGAAGTCTAAACATTTGTCGTTCTTAATTGAAAATAAGATCCAAAATATCCCTTAACCCATATTCAAACCCCATGGATGACATGTTTACGTAATAAAATCAAGAAAATGATGTAATTATTTGTTAATGCAACATACATTTCATAATTCTTTAGGTAAAAAATAATATTTGCAAATACAAAATAAACAACAAAGGATTATTGTGTATACATGTCCTCCATGGGCTTTGAATATATGGTGCTTAGAAGAGAGCGCATGTTGTAACTCATTGTTAATACAACTAACTATCTTTAAAAAACAAAAAATATTCACAAAGTAAAAAAATCGACAACTTATATAAACATTATAAATTATAAAATGAATTATTATTGTGGCGAGATGTGCATTCTACAACCCGACTGGGTGATATATGTGATGTTTGTAATGCATGTCAATTAAAAATATATATATAAAAATATATGATGTAGATTTATAATTAAAATTAAAACAATTATATGTATTAAATTTGTCAAACATAAGTACAACCACGAAATAGATCCATATTAAATTTCACAGCTCAATATTAAAACGAGTGTAATATATGTCTCCATAAATGGTCCACTATAATATTTTACAAAACTAAAATAAAGTAATAATAATAAGAGTGCTAAAAAATAACAATGCTTGAATTTCATTGTACTTTTCTTCATCGTTTGTCTTTGTTGTTTGTAGTCAATGAACGCATAGGATAAAAGACAACCAAAACACCCCGCTTTTCCGGCGATTTTGGGATAAAAACTGGTTAAAATTTTCGATGGAAATTGTTATTTTCACATTTTTGTAATTTCTGCAATAGGGATTTGCTGTCCTAAACTAATTGCACAATTTTAAAACTACCCAAATCGCCGAAATTGCGATTTAAGCACTCCAAATTGCGATTTTGGCAAAAATTACTCTGCTTGATTCCAACGAATAAGGTGTTTTGGTTAGCCCTTATACAGCTCCTTTAATGAATTTGTAATAATTGGGTGTATCTACAACTATATGTTGAGAGACTAATTAGATGCATATATAGCCACATGTTCTCACTGTAAAGTCAAAAAATTTAATCGAAAAAAAAGTCTCACTAAAAACATTTTTTTAAGAAGTAAAATTGATGCAGAGATTTTCCACTAAGCCTCTCAGCTACTATCAAATGGCTTTCGACTCAGCTACTGTCAAATGGCTTTCGACTCAGCTACTGTCAAATGGATTTCGACATCGGGTCCACATTGTGGTTGGTTGGCTCTCTGGTTAGGGTTTGGATGGTAGAGGTCTCGGGTGACTGCCGGCAGGGCTTGCGAACTCTGGTAGGCGTGATTTCCCCTTGAATAACCATAAACTTGGAGTCAAGATGGTTCGATACGAACCATCCCAGTACCAGGCAAGGTTAAAAAAAGTGGGAAGTATGGTTTTCGATGGTTATTCTTGGATTGTCCATCTCTACTAGTTGTTTTCAGTCTGTGCTACTATTATTTTCATTTTTTGCTATTTTAGCTCTAACTGTTCGCCTCACTAGTTTGGCTGGGGTCATAGTTTGGTCGATGTGACAGTATTGGAATATATGTATTAGATGCCAGTTGAACTACACTTACTTGTTAAACGGGTTTGGACCATTCTACCGGTGGTGGGTGGTATCGACAGGTGCCAGTTATAGATGGTTCTGGAAGGTTTTAGACCGTATGGGTGTGGATTATACTCACCGGTGGCTGGAGGAAAGAGACTTTTTCACATGACGATGAGGCTCGTGGAGGGTTTGATCCGTTGGGAGCTAATGGGGAGGGATTTGTGGGTTTACAGTCTTACTCTGGTGTAGGCGTTTCTGATTCCGGTAAGGTCTGGAAGCACCGTTTTATGGGTCTTAAAGCTCGTAAGAGGCGACAAGCTAGGGCTCTTAAGGTGTGCGAGGGACTTGAACGTTTTGTTATTCCACAGGAGTCGAACCTTGACCGTATTGAGATGTTGTCTACTAGGGCTATAGTGGGTTGGCTTGAATTTACCTCAGGGATTCAGAAAGAACTGGTGGATTGGGTTCGACGGCAATGGATGCAGATTACTGGAGATATTCCTAGGGTTATGCAGCTGATAAATGGGTGGATCATGTTCGTATTTACAAAACCGGAGCATGTTGGTGAAATTTTGAAGAGGTTTTGGTGCTTTAAGGATGGGTCGCTCTATTTGAAGAAATGGTATCTGGCATTTGACCCTTTGAGGGAAGTTCAGAATGTTCGCCACCTTTGGCTACTCATTCCAGGGCTGCCAATCGAGCTATGGACGGAGAATATACTGATGGGTATCGCGAATGCAGTGGGGAAATTTTTCTGGCTGGACAATTGTTCATTATGCGGTTTTGATAGGAGGTCGACGAAAGTTATGGTCTCTTTTGAGATGGCTATGGGACTTCCGGAGGAAATTGAACTTGTTTGGGGTTCTAAGACTTGGCGTCAACGTTTAGATTACCTCCAGGTTCCATTCCGTTGTTACCATTGTCAAAAGACAGGACACATTAGGGCACATTGTCCGGATGTAGCTTCACATACGCCTGGTGTGAGGACTCGGGGACGTTCAAAAGTTCAGGCTCAACCTTCGATGCCACTTTCTGTTGGGATTTTGGATGGACAAGCTGATTTGGGTAAGTCATTTGTTTCTCCCAAACCTTCTATTCCTGAGTTTTTTGATGCGGAGATCAATGAAATTTTTTATTCTAATATCTCCCATAAATTGAAAGTTCCTATAAACTTGGAGGTTATGAACCCCAGTCCTGGGGAGGAAGTTCAGTTGGCTAAAGCTTCGGCTTGTCGGGAATTATTTGGGGTTAATTCCGGTCTGGGGGGGATATTCCTGTTAGGGTTGAGGAAGTTTCAGATGTTATTCCTTCCTCTGATATGGTACTGGGTACCAATTGTTTGGATAACGTGGATGACGGGGGGGAATTGTTCAGGTCTAAGACAGAAAATCTTGGTGAGATATCTCCTTCGAATATTGGGGTCTTGGGAGAAGTTGGTTCTGGCGAGTCTGGAGGGGAGAGCACATTTATCCCACTCTCTATTTATTCTTAAAACCCTAGCCCTAATCCTCTTGTATAGTCTGTACACTCAGAGAGATTTCAGAACGTCACTATTCGGAAATCTCGAAGAAAAGGGGGAACTGGTGGGGATAAGGCTTATGACTCCATACAGGGTCATATTCCTGTCTCGGAGAGAATTGATTTGCTGGATAAAGTTGAGGATACAACTGTACATTTGCGGGGCCTTAGAGAAAATTCCCCAGTGAGGAGGGTTACCTAATGTCTATTTGCTCCTTAAATATTCGGGGATTGGGGGGGGTTGTCCGAGTTAGGGCCCTCGTTGATCTTATTGCTACTACTCGGCCTAGCATATTATTATTACAGGAAACTATATGTTCAGATTTGGTTGCCATTTCAAAGTTTGTTGGATTACGGGGGGGATGGGAGGTTACGGCATGTAGCTTGAATGGCATGTCTGGTGGACTGCTTGTGGCTTGGGATCCTCGGGCATATTCATTCCGGGTTTTTAAATCATATTGGGGTATTTTGATGGAAGGGATTTGCAGAGCTGATGATTTTCCGCTATCTATATTGAATTGTTATGCTCCATATAAAAAACATGAATTATTTTGGAATGGGTTACAAGCTACTGGTTTGTTGGAAAGAGAAAATATCATTGTGGCGGCTGACCTAAATTTTACTAGGTTATCTTAGGAGATTTGGGGAACATCTGCTAAAATGGATGTTTTGGCTTACTTTTTTTTTCTGAATATTTGATAACTAATTATATGATTGATGTGTGCACAGGTGTCTACTCTCCTACCTGGTCTAATGGCAGAGGGGGACACGACTCCATTATGAAATGATTGGATAAATTTCTCATTAAGAGATCTCTTTTAGAGTCCTCTGGTAGGTACCATACATGGGTTGGAAAGACTAAGATCTCCGACCACTGGCCTATATTTCTGCAGTTGGATGATTGTTTTCAGCACCGATGTTTCCCATTTAAATTTGATTGCTCTTGGAATGAAAATTTTGAGTTTGTTAGCTTTGTTTCAAATGTTTGGCAACACATTAATCTGGAGGAGGATTTGAATCCTGTGGATCGTCTGTGTTACAAACTAAGGGTGCTAAAAAGCAAAGTCTCGGCTTGGATACATGATAGGAAAAAAGTGGTTAAGCAGAAATTGTTAGTGATTGAATCTCAGCTACAGGCATTATTTGCACAGTCACTGGAAGCACCTTTGGATGACTCTAATTTTACCATTTTGAAAAATTTGGAGAAGGAAAGGGAAAGCTTTTATTTAATGGAGGAAAAAGAGTGGTGACTGAAAAGTCGTGCACTGTGGGTAAAATCTGGTGATAGGAACACTCATTTTTTCCATACTTATGCTTCGGCTAGGAGGAATTGTAATACCATCTGGAAAATGGTTGATGAAGCTGGTAATGAGGTGGTTGCTGCTCAAGATCTACAGGGGTTGGAAAAAAAATATTTTAGCACTATTTATTCGAATGATTATGGGTGTGACCTAATGTCCCAGTTGAGGGTGGCCAGATTATATCCGAAATTCTTTGATGATAGGGAATCTGTTGATCTTTGCAAAGAAGTTACATTGAAGGAGGTGGAAAGTACATTGAAATCATTTGCTAAGGAGAAGAGTCCTGGGCCAGATGGCTGGACGGTGGAGTTCTTTTTACAATTTTTTGACATTATGGGTGTGGAGATAATGCAGATGGTGGAGTTTACCAGGACACAGGGATATGTCTCTGGAGCTTTAAATGCCACATTTATTACTCTTATTCCGAAGGTTAATGACCCAAAAGCATTTGGTGAATTTCGGCCTGTAGCCTTATGCAATCTTATCTACAAGACTGTCTCAAAGATTATTGCAGGTCGACTAAAGCCGATCTTTTCTAGATACATCTCACAGGAGCAATTTGGTTTTTTACAGGATAGACAGATACATGATGCTGTTGGTATAACACAAGAGCTAATACATACTATCAAGTGTAAAAAGCTAAAGGCCATTATCCTTAAAATGGATTTGGAAAAGGCTTATGACCGTGTTAGTTGGGATTTTCTCAGATTAGTACTGATACATATTGGGGTTCCGGTTCTTGCTATAAGGTGGATTATGGCTTGTGTTAATACCATGAATATTGCTATTCTTGTAAATGGTGCTCCAACTTCTTTTTTTAGCTGCTCTAGGGGGCTGAGACAAGGATGTTCATTGTCTCCTTTGTTATTTCTATTGGTGATTGATGGACTGAGTTGGCTGATAAAAGAAGTTGTTGAGGAAGGAAAAATTAAAGGTCTGAAAATATCAAAGACCTTATCGGTGTCCCATGCATTATTTGTGGATGATGTATTGTTAGCTGGCAATGATTCTGTGGAGGAATGGAGGGCATATCAGAGGATTATTGATCTTTTTTGTTGTGCTTATGGGATGAAAGTCAATCTTAAAAAATCCTGTATATATGAGAATCTGGTATGTATAGACAGATTGAGACTTTTGAAAATCTTTATGCCTTATAATTGCTCTAAGATTGGAGATGGTTTTACATATCTTGGCTTTCAGCTGAAGCCAAATGGTTACTTGGTTAAGGATTGGTAGTGGCTCATTAAAAAATTTGAATCTAGGATCACTCATTGGACTTATCGTCTTCTTTCTATTGGAGGTAAAATTACCTTGGTAAGGTCGGTTTTGACTGGGACACCAGTCTATTGGTTTTCGCTACTCCCAGTGCCATGCTCTGTTATTAATACTTTGAGAAAATTGATATTTCAATTTTTATGGTCTGGAGGGTTGAAGAAATCTTATCTGTCTATGATAGGATGGGATAAAATTTCGATTCCGGTTTCTGCTGGAGATTGGGGGATAAAAGACCTTACTATATTTAGTGCTGCTCTTAGGTTGAAAAGCTTCTGGAGGGCTTTATTTGGCAAGACTCTTTGGACACAAGTGATACACCAAAAGTATATTAAAACTAAAGTCTCCCACTGGTTGAGGAAGCCGAAGAAAGTATTAAGGGGTGTTTCGCCCATTTGGAATAGGTTCATGAAAGTTTATTGTTGGATGGTTGATGGACTATGCTGGAAGGTTGGTAATGGTGCTGAAGTAGCGGTTGGTGTGGATCCGATTGTTGGCTTGAATGAACATCTAACATTGTCTTCGGAACTGCTACATTTATTAAGGGATAAAGGATATGTCACTCTCAATACTTTTGTTAAAAAGGAAGCACGGGGATACTGGTTGGGAGCGTCTGACCTACAGCTGCCGCGACAGGTTGCTATGGAATGGGAACAATACATTAGATCTCTTAATGCTGTTGGTATTCAATGCATTGAAGGGATGGATGAAATTCGATGGTCTGGCAATATGTCTTCAGGTAATATTACGGCTCGCACTGCATATGATTACATTATTAAGCGTAGATGTTTATTCCCTTCACATTGGTGGTATAAAGTGATATGGTAGTGGTATCTTCCGTTGAAGCTGCAGTGCTTCATATGGTTTGTTTTAATGAATAGACTGAAAATGTGGGACAATTTGGCATTGTTGGGGTGAATTGGGCCAAGCCAATGTGTATTCTGTAGGGTGGAGTCTGAAACAGCAAATCATCTATTTATGGACTGTGTTTTTTCTAATAGTGTATGGGAAAAGTTTACAAGAAATCTGGCTCTATCTCACAAATGGGCTGGGAGTAATGTGGAGAAAAGTTTGCATGATTGGGTGAAGTTTGGAAAAATCCATAGTACTCTGCCAGTTTTTATCTGTTGGGCGATTTGGCGAGCACAGAATAAAGCCATCTTTGAGAACATCAATCCAAATGCTAAAACTGTTTATTGTGATGCATTTAGCCACTATCTTAAATATCAGAAGGGGGATATAAAACCCATGGAAAGGAATATTGGACGGTTTCAGTTTATTGTTGATGACCCAGTACTTTTTTTTGATGGGGCAGCATCTTTGGGAAAATGTGGTATTGGGGGAGTTATTTTTCTTAACTCTGATCATTTTTTCACACTTCGCATGCCTGGTGGTTATGGGACTAATATGAAAGCTGAGCTATTAGCTCTCTGGTGCGTTGTCAGGGTTGCACTATGCTTTGGATTGACCAAGGTGAAAATATTTGGTGACTCTAGAGTCACCATCAAATGGGCTCGTGGTCAATATGATTTACAAGTTCTGAATCTTGTCTATTGGTGTAATCGCATTCAGCAGGATTTGAGTTCTTTCAGTACTTTTTCGCTGGAACATATTTATCGCGAGTTTAACTCACAAGCTGACAAGTTATCAAAGCTGGTGATTGAAGGTGATGAAGGCATTTTATTCTGGGAGGATGTCTGTGAAGATGTGATGGTGGAATCCGATTCTCTTTATTTTCTCTACTAAGCTATTCATGGAAATATGTATGACAGTTTATAATCCATGGATATCAGTCCATTTTGTATAATTTTGATTTCTGAAATGTAAGAAAGAACCTTTCTACATGGTCTTTCTAATAGGTATTGTAATATCTTTTTATGAACATCTGTACTACTTGATTCATATTAATTGAATAGCAGTAGTATGTTTTTTTCACGAAAAAAATAAATAAATAAATAATAAAATAATAAAATAAATAAATAAATAAATCATCCATCTTAACACCACTTTTATCAAGTGTCATGAGGGATCAATTTCCTTGAGGTGCAAACACTTTTTAGAGTGTAAAATTTGAGGAAATGTTTGCACCTCACGGGATTTGATCCCTTTCGGTGCTTGGAAGATCCAGAGTTACGATGGATCTATGGACCATACAAATGAATTGTTATATAGATAAACATGAAGTCCTTATATTCAAGGTGGGAAAGATGCCATATATGATGATGATGATGATGATAATATTGTCTTTTAACGCCTTTATATAAACTTGACTTATAAGACCTATACAAGAGATAATAAATGAAGAAAACAAAAAATTAAGTCCTAAAATTACTCATTTTGATAGTTGTTTCGATGTGAGTTAAAATTCACATTAAAATCTCTTAAGTTAGTTTGGTGTTCTTGGTTTAAAATTTATGAATCAAATTGTTATTACAGATATCAGTATAAGCACATTTAGTATCATTGTATAAATTACATCTTACAGGGAAATGAACTTCGTTCTCAATCTCCTCTAGATCCCATAACTTACATGATCTTTTTCTCCAAAGAGTTTTCAAAAGAGTCCATCTATCATTTTTGTTCATGTGAGTTAGTTATTAGTTTAGCAATCATCATTTTTTTCATGAGACTTGCAACCTTATTAGGGTGGGAATGATCATCAAACTTGAGATTGATGACGTCTTTTTTTTTTTTAATAAATATTTTCATCTCTCCATATAAATCTAAATGCTTTATTTCTATATAAGCTACATCAATAAGATAAAATAAATATGATATAAAACATGAATCACCACTCTCAAAACATAAACTGAGAAAAATACGATCCTAGAATATCATATAAACCTCAAATCTTTTCACCACCAAAAAATTGGAATAGGTTAATATTATGACTTTTTTCCAATGATTTTCATCAAAAATCGGATGTAAATTTTGGAAGCATCATTTCAAAGGCTAAAACTATAGTCTTATTTTGGAGACATGGAATTGGAAAATTCGTTTGTAATGTCAAAATTATAAAATTGCAGATTTTTGACATTGGATTTCATTGAATTATTAAAAATGGTGAATTACTATTAACTCCTTCTAGATGCAAAAGTAAAATAAAACAAGTAAAATAGTTGCAAAGCAGTTAGTTCCTGCTTTAGAATTATAGTCTTAAAAAATTATTTGACAATAATAAATTTATAAAATGTATTAAATAGAATATTAATTTTCAATCAAATTTGTAAAACAATTATTTAACAATAATAGATTTATAATTATTTGTCAATAATAAATTTATAAAATGTATTAAATAGAATATTAAATTTCAATCAAATTTATAATAATAAAATATTTAACAATATTAGATTTATAAATATATTAAATAGAACATTAAATTTCAATCAAATTTATATCATTAAAGAAAAACACAATTCATATATACAAAAGACATTATTTAAATACAATTTTTTTTAAATTGTATTCATTTTGAAACATATAAGAAAATATATTAAATAAAATATTAAATTCCAATCAAATGTATGTTATTAAAGAAATACATAATTTATATTTACAACAAATATTGTTTAAATAATTCTAATTTTTTTAATCTATAAATTAATAAAAAATTGAAAAATAAAATATATAAATGAATTTAGATTCTATGTAAAAATATTTAGGCTTTTATTATTTGGGAAAAATTTCACTCCTCAAAAATGATGGTTTCTACATTATAAACAAACTTTTTATTGGTTTCTTTGTTTTTCTGACGGTTAGTGTAAAATATAGACAGTATTTGACAAGCAAAATGGTCAATGACAGACATTTTGCCGATCAAATTCTAGCCTGGTCTCATACATGGCTTAAAAAGCTGTTAATGAATATCTCAGTATTGTATTTATAATTAAGACTAAGATTATATTTATAATCAAGATATCAGTCAAGTCTATATTTGAGATATCATTTATTATATTTTTATTTTTATTATTAATTCATTATTAAAAATATTTAAGAAAAAGCTCGTGAAATTTAGTCATATCTTTGATTTTAAGAACGTAGCACTTTGTATGGAGTGAATGTGTTGCAAAATTCCAAAAATCATAAACTTTTAACCAATAATCTAAATATTAGTGGACATCAATAATCTTTATATTGGTTATTAGAATTGCAATTATTATAATTTTCAATTTCTTAAAAATATCTATCGTAAATCTCCAACGTCTCACATGTTTTAGAATTTAAAAGTGATTTTATAACGCACATGATAAAGTTTCCAAAAAGCAGAGGTATACCAGTGTACAGATAGCGTGCAGTTGGCATAATCACACTTGCAAGCCAACTTTGGATGATAATGACGGCAATTAAATGCCACCCTGAATAATGCAGACACTACCTTTCCGTTCAGATTGACGACGAATCCAAGGGTTTTACATATACATATTTATTGCTTTTTACAAGTGTTACTTTGAGAAAAAAATTTAAATAAAATATTTTTTTAAAACTAATTGTCACCTCCAGGCAGGGGTATTTAGTCACATCAACCCTTACAACCAATAACAAAATAGTATTTCCTAATTTCGAAAATAAAAAATACATTTTATTATTTAAAAAGATTAAAATTAATAGTTTTTTGCAAAACATTATAAAATAACTATTAAATTTATAAAATTAAGAAAAAGTCAAATTAATTTTGACAATGAACCTATTGCTATAATCCCTGCCTTGACAAGGACTAATAAATATGATATAAAACATGAATCACCACTCAAATCCAAATCCATCTGGATACAAACTTTTCCACACATTTTTACATCGAAATAAAAATAATATATAACAATGTTATCATAAATAATTTAATAATAATAATAATAACTTTATCCGCAAGTCAACCAAAAAAGGAGCTCGTGGGTTCGAAGAGATGGATTCTTTGACCATTACATTTCCAATCCAAGTCATCAAATCTCCTCTCGAATTGATTTCATTTACAAAATACCATTTAAAAATCCGTGTACTTTCCTAATCCACCGAATCTTACATGGTTATTAATATATTTAACTAAAATATTACATGGTTATTACATGCTCTCCAGCCAACAATGAAAATATTACATGGTTATTAATATATTTAACTAAAATAGTAATTAGTAGTTTAACGTGAAGACAAACCCCATCCCATGTTATGAGAGTAGAAGACTAAGCGCGTTTGAAGTGGGGATGAAGAGGAGCAGACACTGTCGGTGAGGCCTCCAGCACCTTCGTTGGCCCTCTCTTTTCCTCGATCCGCCAGATGATCGGTCAAGTTCTGCTAAATTCGTCATCAACGGCCTGCATTTCATATTTCTTCACCGCCTTAAAACTCTGAATTTTGGTTATTTCCACTTAGATTCACTCCAATCTGATCGGGAATTTTTGTCATATGTTGGGGGTTTTCTGATCATTTTAGCAGATTCGTTGGGCTATCTCTGTCGATTCGTACAGATTGTAGAGACTGAGTGAGGGGGTTTTAGTTGCGGTATTGCATCTATCGTCAACATGGTTACCATCCCTTATTTCACAGCTCTTACGACGTATTTCAGTTTTGGATTGCTTTCTGTGTTTGGGCATATGCGGGATTTCTTTAGAAGCTTCTTCAAGTCGGATAAGCCCACGCCAGAGGTACTCTTCTTGCTGTTCGTTTTCATGTATTTTTAAGGCCTAGCGAGGACGACTGTTCAAGATCTGCTTTATCGTTTTTTTTAAACAGAAACGGATAAAAGTTTTATATTTGAAAGGCTATAAAAACAGTTGTGTAATTACAAAAAAACTCCACCCATTATATTAGAAAGGCTGGAAAAATAGCTGTGTAATTACAAAATACTCCACCCAGCAACTGTGGGGAGAATTATAATTGTCTTTAAAAACCAAATTTCCCCTGTTGCTAGCCTAAATATCAAAATTCCTCTAGCACTTACATGGGATCTAGTGCTATATAGATGAACATACTGACCTAACAGAAGTATACAGCAAAAAAACATAGCATATAAGCGAGAAGATTCGATATCAAATGTAAAACAAACACATCCTTAATCATACCTGGAAGATTCCAAGTTTGCAGGTTCAATAACAGGCTGGTGAACAGAGTTCTCTTCCATTGCCATCAGGTCGGCTGAGTAATTGTTTTGATTGTGGCTTCCCTGGTTCAAACTCAACAAGCTATCAACAATCTTCCCTTAGCCATTCAATCTGACCTCTCTGCTTGTGGAGGTTGCTCTCAATATCGTTAATTCAACTATCCAACATGGAAATATGATAGGAAATTTGTCTTAGAGCTTCCACTATACCTACAAACCAATCATCCAACGACCTCATCATATGCTTGAGGTTAGAAATGTTACCAACAGTCCGTTGAGAATCAACTGTCCCATAATAAGTACTGAAACCACGGGAGGCAAATCTGTGTCCACCGCGTCCCCTGACAGAAATAACGACAGCAACCGCCGAGGAGTTTCCACCCACAACAGAAGGCAGAAACCCGGCCAAGCCCAAGACCGAGATAGACATAAATGTCCGCACCCTCTGAGACGATTCTCGAGAATCCTGAGAACAAGTCACAAACCCAGCTTCTTGAGGAAAGGGGTACCCTTCTGAAATTCCCCTCCACCAGGACAGCACCAACACTCTCTTCCATCAGTCGTGCTTCAGTCCTAGCCAAGTCAGAGCTCAAGGCGAGCAGCAAACGGGATTCGGAACAGGAATCCGACAGATATCTCAAGGAGCAATAACCATCACCATAATACCACAGGTGCAAGCTGGAGAAAATATGCGGGGGCTGAAAGCATCGCATGGGGGAGCATTTAAGGGAGGACAAGACATGGTACAAGTCGGAGGCCAAGCACCCTATTCCATGGTTAAATCCGCCACCTTGTGTTGATACGTGTAGGCAGCTCATATCCAACATTATAATGCTAAGGGATACACCTCCTAAAAGGATGAACCCCCCTTTCAACACATAAGCCCTTATCCATCGTGGCACCTAGATTGGCCATGCTATCCATGAGCTCATTGTTACACCTCCTCACACGAATAAGGCTCAAACCTTTGTTTTCTTTGAGAAAACAAATAGTTCGCGGATGCAACTGCCCTTGAATGGTTTCCTCACTAGCAAGTCTTTTCCGAGCAGAGTCTCCTAAATTAATTGCTTCGAGCAAATTAAGGGTAGCTAGATGTTCCGCCCCCTGCAACACTGCATGCCATTCGGCTTGATTGTTTGACATGAATCCCAATCCCCTTGTGAAAGTTGTCACTATTGTTTCTTCAGGGTCCAATGAGACCCACCCACACACGTGCCATCCCTGTTTTATCATTGCTGCAAATGCTTCAATTTCTTATTTTTTGGGGGTAATTTTGTTGTCCTTGAAAAATATGGTGCATGCCATCACAACAATAAAAAGAAGAGAAAACCTTCCCACACCACAGTCTGAAAATTCTCTTTTAAGAAAAAGGTAATGGAGAAATTTTGCCCCACATCATTGTTAAATTTCATACATTCATAGCATAATAACATAAATGCATAACCAAGATCACTAGAAGAAAGACAAAGCACAAAACAATGACACAGAGTTTATCCTGGGAAACCCAATTGGGAAAAACCCAGCAACCTTCGTATAGAGATGATAATCCTGAGATCAGAGTACAAATGATAAAAGAGAAAATGTGAAAATGTCTTCCACAAGTAGAAACCCCAAAACAACTTCCTCCTCTAGCTTGTGCGAATTCTGCTCTCTCCCAAGTGATGCGCAAATGTCGAGTGTGAGAATGTGAATAATGAGGTGCACTAGCCTCTTATTTATACAAGTGCAAATATGAAAAATAACCTAACTGGGCCGACTTCACCTTGGGGCAATAAATAATTTATTTTTAATATTTTTATTTTTCTTCTTTGCAACCCGAGGTTTACATTGGTTCTTTCATGTGTTTACATAAGTAATTACATCATGTACATCTCCCTTTGGAGGCACAATCAAGTCTAATGAAAGTACAATAAAATACAATGAATAATATCTTCTGAAGTTGCACAAAATCCAACACTCCCTCTCAACGAGGAAGGTATTATTCCGTCTTCATCTGCATCACTATCATCTGGGTTTCATCTTGTACATCCATTCTGTCTCCATCATCTCTATACATACTGAAGGTTGTCCACACAGTCTCAGTCCATCGAGAAGTTTCGTCATGCATCATCTTCACCAATCCTTCTGTGGGTCCAGGAGAATCACTCAATCCTGGATTCAGGAGAATCTCTCAATCCTGAATATCTGATACATCTTCACCAGTCCTTCGATGATTCCAGGAGAATCACTCAATCCTGGATTCATGAGAATCCCTCAATCCTGAATATTTGATATATCTTCACCAGTCCTTCGGTGAATCCAGGAGAATCACTCGATCTTGGATCCAGGAGAATCACTCGATCCTGGATATCTAAGATTATCAGCTGTGCCATCTTTGCTATATCATTTGCTACCTGTTTGTCTCATCTGCCAATGGGGTCCTCCCATACATGGATGAGATCTCAGACGAGCAAATGTGCACAACCATCTACTGACTGTCCGACTCATCTGCCTATGGGATTTCTCCCATATTTGGTCGAGTACCGAGACTGTAGAGGTACCTGTGCAATCACACGGCCAACTGCTAACTGTCCTACTCATCTGCCTATGGGATTTCTCCCATATCTGGTTGAGTAACTGGACTGCAGTGGCACCAGTGTGAACCCGACCAACTGTTGACTGTCCTACTCATCTGCCTATGGGATTTCTCCCATATCTGGCTGAGTAACTGGACTGCAGAGGCACCAATGTGAACCCGACCAACTGCTGACTGTCCTACTCATCTGCCTATGGGATTTATCCCATATCTGGCTGAGTAACTGGACTGCAAAGGTACCTGGGTAAAGCAGGGAAAGCATCTCAATGTCGTCTTTCCCTCTCACGGAGGGACACGTTCTCTTCGACTCCAAGTCTTCCGCGAAAGTATTCAAACTTCACCCTGGGAATAGCCCTGGGAATAGCCTTAGTGAGAACATTTGCGGTATGGTCGTCTGTCGGCACGTACTGTAACTCGACTGCACCTTTCTACGAATTAAGTGATATCAAATCTCGATATGCTTGGACCTGTTGTGAAATACAGGATTCACTGACATTTGCACACAACTCTTGGTTATCACAATGAATCACGGTCAGCTCTGGAATCTGGCCGAACAATCTTGCCAGGTGTTTATGAAGCCAAACTGCTTCTCGAGCTGCTGTGCTAGCAACGATGTACTCGGCCTCTGCAGTACTGAGTGCTACCGAGTTCTGCTTCTTGCTGCACCAGGAAATAACTATAGAACCCAAACTGAAGCAACATCCAGAAGTACTCTTCCGATCTGCAACACTTCCGGCCCAATCTGAGTCTGTAAACCCCTACAATCTAAGGTCACAATCTGAAGCATACTTCAATCCATTTCTCACAGTGCCACATAAATATCTAAGCACATGTTTTGCAGCAATCCAGTGAATCTGCCTCAGTTCGCACATGAAATGACTGAGGGCATTCACAGCAAAACATATATCTGGTCTGGTGTTGGTCAAATACATCAATGACCCAATCAACTAGCGATACATGGTGGCATTAGAGGAAATTTCAACTCAAAATGGGCCTCCTAAGGAAAAATCAATAAATTGATAAAATAATGCCATGTAGACATTTTTTTAATATATTAATCTATTATTTCACTTTTATCAAAGCTCCCGAGAATTATTGCACTTATTTCAAAGCTGCCCTAGATATATATTTTATATTAAAAACAATTTATGAGAACGAAGTTCGATGAACTATTTCACCCAAATGTAATGATAGAAATCACATAAAAGAATAAAAAAAAATTAATACATAATTTCAAGTAAAAATTAGTTATTTTGAGAACCAAAATTGATGAAGTGTTTCACACCAAAATAATGTTAGAAATCATTACATAATTGCAACTAAAAATTAGTTATTTCGAGAATCAAGATTAATGACGTGTTTCACCCCCAAATAATATTAGAAATCACTTAAAATAAAGAAAAAAATTTAATACATAATTTCATCCAAAACTTAGTTATTTTGAGAACCAAAAAATATAAATATTTCAACCCAAAATATTACACAATGATATCATTAAAATACAATATCTTTTATACATAACTATATTATTAAAAAATATTTTTTAATATACACATAATCATTAACACATAGCCAAAATAAAATATTATAACCCCAAACATAAAAGAAAATGGAAAAAAAAATATATTTTTTAATATACACATAATCATTAACACATAGCCAAAATAAAATATTATAACCCAAAACATAAAAGAAAATGGAACATTTCTTAGCAGATCGAAATTGTAAGAATAAAGTTAATAAATTAATTATAGTACTTGAGAGGGAAACTTTTTCCAAATTCAATTGAATTTAACCAAATAGAGACATCCAATATTATCCTCGTGCCTAAGTTTTCATGAATAAAATCTTTTCATTTAAAAAAAATATTCAAAACAATAGTAAAATTGAGTATTCCATAGAATCTAAACAATATTAAAAATGAGTTTTAATTTAATATTAAAAAAAAAATTATTATATATTTTTCTAAATTGTAATGTATATATTTTTTATTCTATTTTTTTATTATATATATATTATCCTAGTCCTTAAGTTTTAATAAATAGAATCTTTTCATTTAAAAAAAATTATTCAAAACATTACTAACCGGGAAGTAAAAGTGAGTATTCCATAAAACAATATTAAAAATATGTTTTAATTGGATATTAAAAACAATAAATTATTATATATTTTTCTAAACTGTAATGTCATAGGCTAATCCTGATTCTATGTTTGAACACCTGGGCATATGCAAAAAAAATTGCAGATTCAATGAGTTTGCAAAAATAAACGGTTCCTCTGCTGGAAGATTGGATCGGAAGATCCTCCTCTATAAATCCGCCATCATTGCCAAACAAAATGGCGCCAATGTTATTCAAGTGAAAATATGGGAGCCAATGTCACTGGAGTGGAAACCCTTCTCTCATCGACCATTATTGATATAAATATGGCCAAAATTCTCTCGAAAATTTCGCGGGCTGGACTTTATATGTCAAAAATTTCGTGGGCTCGACTCCATATGTCAAAAAAATTTCGCGGGCTTGACTGGATATCCTATATTTCTATCCAAATTTGGTTCCTCGGCCATCGATGGCAAAAATTGGTGCGAATGGGAAATGGAAACCCTCGAGGTAAATGTTTAGTTCGTTTTGGTCCCGCTCCTATTTTCTTTTCCAGAATTTTTATTGCATCCTTCCGAGAGTTCATCCACAAGTTTTTGGAGGTGTATATGGGTAATTAGACTGTATACAGTCTTATCAAAGAGCATATCACACTACTCTGACTTATGTTTTCTCGGTGTAGTAAGCTACAAATTTATCTAAACTTGAAGAAGTGTTTATTCCGTGTGCATTTTGGAAACTTATTAGGCCATATTGTATGCAGAGAAGGTGTTTTGAAGGTTTCTCTTAAACTGCAAGGGTTTTCTTTATCAACTCATAACTGGCACAGGCAGCAAAAGCAGAACCGGCTTCCTCATTCTAAGCAACATGAAAACTAATAACCTCATAAGCAGCAGTTGAACCAACAGAATGACCAGGTCCAGAAGCTTGCAGTCTTCGACCACCTCTCCGAACTCTTTTCTTTTTTCCTTCGGCAACAGGGTGGAATTAAAATTCCTGGCTACCGGGAGATCCAGACCTGATCAGCTGAAGATCAGTCCATGTTTGAGCGTAAGCGAGTCCTGAAGTGTGTAAATGACTCTGCCCTTGTCCATCGCCCCTGTAAGCCAGCCTACTCTCGTTCAGTCTCTAGTAATTAACCATTATTTTTATAAGCATGAACAGTTCTTTGCTTCTTTTTCTAATCTAGTCTATGAATTGTTAAAAAGACAAACATAGATCCACCCCTTAAGACAATCTGAGCAAGAATTGTATAATCATCTTCGAAAATCTGCCATGAATCATCATTATCAGGTAAATGTGGTCTCAATACATGGCATGTTTATTATTATAGGTATGTTGGCTCTTCTTGTTTTTGCACTGTCAAACATAGTTGTTTGTGCCCAGATTTGCACTTTTAATGTTTTCTATAATCTCTTTAATACAGATACACCCCACATGTATGCTCAGATTTGGAGAAAACATAATTTTTATTGTTTTTCTTCACTTACTAATCACGTAGACTTGCTTCTTATTGTTTTTAGAATTTAAATTAAGGTTTCCACTACAAGGAAGATGCCCACATTATGCCCAAAACCAATTTGACTTGTCTAGGAAGGTTCTCTTCCTACTATGTTTCATCGTCAAAGTGAATCCACTAGGCATGGTGTAACGATCATAGTATCCACCCCAGAATTTCTAAAAGAGCAAGCGTATCATCTATGTTTACCAGTTTAGTTGTGAGAGTGTTGAAACATCCTTTGCATAGGACAACTTAATTGCTTCTTACATTGGAATATTTCCTCATGACAATTTAGCTTTTGTATTTTTGTTTTTTTTAGCCATAAACCTTGTTGATTCATCACAGCTCTGTCGTCACCAGTTCATCCTTTGTGATATGTTTAGTTTTATGCCCAAAACCGGTAGAGTGGCCCAGCATGCTTCGATGTTGATCTCCTTCATCATCCCTAATCCTTAGATACCCAGAACAAACCTCAATATGGGTCCACTAGGGAAGGTGTATTAATACACATGGCCTCATAATGTATGGCAAGAAATAATTGAGGCACTATTTGTTGAAGATTGGCCTATCTTTCCATTAGCAAGTGTAACTTTCAATAAATTATCTTTTTTAGGTTTATTCACCAAGAGTTTCCATTAAAAGCATGAAAATGCTCAACACACTCCTAGATATTCTTGAAGGTTGCACTCATAGCTTCCAAAAGATGGACATTCCAAGAAAGAATGGGCTCGAAAATACACCAAATTCCAGCATGTACACTTTAGATTATGATTAAATAGTAATGATTGTTAGTATAGGCCAAGTTGATGTAACCAAGAGCCTTTTTCCATTCATCCTATCTCCCATTGCAATATTTTAGCTTTCTGGTCTTTGTGTCTCACATAAATCCCTCCATTGAATCTACAAAATATTGAACAAACTATCCTTCTTGTTCAATTATATTCTTTACATTATTGTTTAGTTTAACATTTTTATACTCTTGTTATACCAAAGTTCGTAGAGTGGCCGGGTATGCTTCAACATTGATCTCCTTCTTCATTCCTAATCCTTAGATTATACCCAAAACAAACCTCAATATGGGGGCACTAGAGAAGGTGTATTAATACACATGTTTCTCTCCTCCAAAAGTAGGATCACCCAAAAGCATAGGTTGTCCCTAAAGTGGCTAGCATAGATAGGTAAGCCTTATCATTTTAGTGCACATATCGGCTCTGACATAATTTCTCATTTCCATATTGTTCTAGTGCTTTTGAGGTTCAAATCAATGCCAAAAGTGCCCCCTTTGATTTTGAACTTATGCCAAAGAATGTTGCCTTAAATATGAAGATTTGGGTCATGGCACTTCCATAAAAAAGGATTTGAAATGGAGTTCTTTCAACTATGCCATGAACAAAAAACCAAAAATATTATTGGATTTGATTGAAGGAGTCCTTCCAACATGTTGCTCATTAATTAGATCAATCCCTGCCCATACTTCAAGCATAGTTGATCTGCTCCACAGAAATATTAGGACTTCAGAACCCAGAATGCTTGGGTTTCCTTGGATTTGAGTTAGATGCATGTTATTCCATGCAAAGGGCTCCCTCTATAAAGTGAACATGCCTAGAAAATCATTTTTAGGTCTCTCCTCTATATACATACACCTAGACTTCAAAGGATGTGGCTATTTGCTTGCCCAAAAAATTGTTGTGCCAATGAAACTGCCTAGAATTCATATTACAGCTAAGCAAACCCCTCAGGCAAATAGGGAGGTAACAGGTTGTACGAATCGATTAGCTCCCTCTTGATTCTTACCTATTTGTAGAAACCCTCGAACTCCTTGGAGAGGTATACTCACCCCCATTATCCAATCTCAAGAACCTTGATCTCCTTTCCTATCTAATTCTCAACTAGAGATTTAAATTCCCAAAACCTACTAAAACTGTCATCCTTGGTCTTGAGAACTAAATTCATGTATTGTGAAGGAAATCATCAATAAAGGACATATAGTACATGTTTCATAATATTGATGCTGCTGACATTGGTCCATAGACATTCAAATGAACTAGATCAAGAATATCCTTAGACCTATGCTTGCTACTTGAGATTTATCATAAGATATTATAAGGGAACTGTTGATCACGATATCAATTATAGCAAAGATGGTGACATAATACATATTGGGTATACAGACATTGATTGGGCCAGTTCACAAGTTGGCATACAATCAAGCAAGATGAATATGCAAGCAAGGTGGTCTCAGCCTCTCTATTTCTGTCATCAATAAAACCTCCACATGTTTCAGTGGCTATTTTTTTAGTTTCCTTTTGCGATGGAAAATTTGATTCCATCTTAAACTGTTTGAATAGTATTGTGAAATTTCAAACTTGAACATATCAACTTCGTATATGTATTTATATTGGTTATTTTCAACGGTCATGGACCCAAACTCATATATACAACCCTATAATACTTTTCATTTGCCTTGTATCGAAACTAGTACTAAAACTGACACTAGAATTGGTATGGAGACTAGTACTTGAACTGGTACCAAACCAAAGTCTTGTCATTATCATTTCCTCAAGACTTTCATTTTCACATCGTCATCATCACTGCTACTTTGAGATTAATGATCTTAGAAGATCCCTTGAACTTGTTGGCATCAATTACAACTTCTTCCAGCACTCAAGTTGTAACCCAACAAATCACATTTATTCTCAACATCCCATATTTGTATAGCTCAAACTCTATTCTTGTAATAGCATTCTTGACTGTAAAGATCAACAACCCATAAAAAACTTTAGCTTATATATTTGTATTCACTGGATTTCATTATCTTTCCATTTTTATACAATGGATAAACTCTTCATCATGCCTCTGAGGCTCAATGAAAATACACACTCACCACAGACATCCTTCTCATCAAATACTTACTTAATTATACACTTCACATTAATTTGATGTGGGACAAATCGTGGTGGAGATAAGTCATATAGTCATGGTTTTATTTAGTCAACCAATATGCTTATGAACCAATCATGGTGACAAATAAGGGGCTTAGTGTGGACCCGTTCTTTGACAATGTGGGAAATGTACCACCAAACATGGGCGTCATGCCATCGCTATTCAAATGGAGGATGACTTGTTCATGGAGATTTTAACATTGTTAAATTATAATCTTCATGTCCTCATTTTCAGCAAAAATTTCCATCCTAACTAATCCACATCCTACAGGTGATCTGGTAGTTCACTCTGTAGTTCCAGTAGTTGTTGTTGCCTACAGGCGATTTGGTAGTTCACTCTTCAATTCTCATAGTTTATGTCTGTAGTTCTGGTAGTTGTTGTTACCTACAAGCAATCCGGTAGTTCACTCTGTAGTTCTGGTAGTCATGATTTATAGTAATTAGTGGTTCTTGTAGTTGAATTGGTTCCTGCTATATCCGTGTCCGGATATACTCAGTGATTATTCAAGCGAATAATCCTCCAATGGAAAATAACTCCATTTGATAAAATAATAATATATAATTGATAATGGATGATTAATAATTACAATGAGGCTCGCTTTTATAGGCTTGAGCGTGTATAGTGAAGGGTTACACCCTTTCACTTAATAACTAATAACTTTAATTAACATACATATAATATTCATAGCATTGCCACTCTCTTAGAAAGGCTTTGTCCTCAAAGCCTTATAATTTTGTTGCATTGTTCTTTGCGATGTCATGGCTGATGAAACATGTCGATACGAACTGCTAAGTGTAGAGCATAACTTCCCATATGTGGATGGGTCAATCCATCCCAAATTGATTTGTTGTTGACTGTTGGGATTCCCATTGATCTGTCGTTAAGAGCTTTGATCACATTAGTACCATCGTCTTTCGACATTTCCCTCTTTTCAGAATATCGGTTTTTTATGGTTGGGGTGTCGATAGGGAATTTTCATAATGTCATTTTCTTTTACGAGTGTCGTATTTTGAGCATTGATCTGAGCTGGGATTTTTATTTTCGTCTCTTGAGGTTTTAAGGTTTCATTCTGTATCTTTTCCAACTTGTTTCCTAACTGCTTGTTATCATTTTGAAGCTTCTTAATCAATTCGACTTGCGATTTTCTGTCATTTTCAGATGTCTTAAGTTGCTCCTTAAGATCTTCATTATGACTTCTGATACAACTATTTTCTTTCTGTTTGTCTAGAAGTTTCCCTTCAATGTCGTCCATAGATTGTTCTATCTTTCGGCTATTTTTCAACTTCTTAATTTTTGTGACTAGTATCTTGTTATGATTTCTTAGTCTAAAAATTTCTTCAGCATTGTTAGATAATGGTTTATTACTCTTCGCGATCTCTGACTTATGTGTCTTTTTAGAGTCGTCATTTTGTTGATGAAGAACTTTTATCTGTTGTCGACACTGGCCGACCTCTGATTCTTGACTTTCTAATTTATGTCGTAACTGCATTAGTTCTTCATCTTTGTCGCTAACGATTTTGTTCAAGCATATTATTTCTGCTTCGTAATTATTTATTTCCTTCTTTATATCTTGAGTTTTCAACCTCTGATTGAAATCACTTTCATCTTTTAATTCCTTGATTTGCGCACATAATTTTTCTATGTGATTTTTCTGGTTGGATATTGTATGTTCATTGAACCGTTCTTGTATCTTATGTAGTTCAATCTTTATTTCTGATTGTGTATTAATGTCTCGTAATTCTTCATTGTCTTTTCGATAGCGCTTTAACTTGGCTTCTAATTTCTCTCGCAAATTGGCTTCCATGGTTTCTGTCTTCTTCGACGGTGGAATGATCTTCTTTGATTTCTTTGATGAGTCTTTCTTAAACTTGGTCGTCCTTGTCGTTAACGTGTCTCGACTTCTTGATGAGCCTTCTTTACTTTGACTTTTTCAATGTTAAATAACTGTCCTAGACTTTGATTTCTTTGGTGATAAGTGTTCTTCGACTTCTTTGACAATAAGGAGTCTTGCTTGGACTTCTGGTTTTTGTTTTTCTTGGCTTTGTCTTAATGTCTTCTTGATGATGACAACTGGTCCTTGGCTTCCTTCAATGATAATTGATCTCTCTTTTTTTTTCCAAAAATAATAATTATAAAATAATAATAATAATTATTATTATTATTTTTAAATAATAATAATATAAATACTTATATTATAATAACACTTATTATTAAATTTAATAATAATGTGTTATAATAAAAAAAATTTCAAATATTATAACAATGATAATAGTTTTTTTTTTTAATGGAAAAATACACGCGGAAGAGAGGTGTAGTGGTCTGGAGGAGGGGGTGGCCGAGCTGGAGGCGATGGAAGGGGGTCGGTGGTGGCGGAGGTGTGCTGGAAGAGGTGGCCGCGAGGAGGGATTGGTCGAGTTGGTGCAGTTGTGATGGTGGGTAGGCGTAGTTGCAGAGGCAATTGACGAGGAGAATGAAGCTATGGGCAAGGGCGCATGAGGGAGCTGTGCGTGGGGTTGGCGGTGGTGTGAAGCTGGCGGAGGGCTTGCAGACGCGCAGGCTGGAGGTGTGCATGCACGGGGGTGGATGGTAAGGTTGGGCGGGAGTTGGAACGCAGGGAGATAAAGGGAATGGTGGCAGGGAGTTGGGAGCAGCGACGCGGAGAGGAGGAAAGGTTGCGTGGATGCGGAAGGGGGTGGAAGGACAAGGCGAGGTGAGCGCAGTGGGAGAGATTGATACCGGTGGGGGGGGTGCGGAGGAATATGGGCAGGGAATGGATGGAGGACGTAGGAAGGGAAAGGATAGAGAGGAAGGAAGATGGCGAGGAATGGAGTGTGCAAAAGTCGTGGAGGTTGCGGGAGGGTATGTGAAGAAGAGGGCCAAGAGCCCGATATCTGGTCAAAGACCAAGTAGCTCAGAAATTCTGAGAGAATGGCTATCAGCCTGGGATCAATGAGGCTCGAGGAAAGAGCTGCTCTGATACCAATGCTATATCCGTGTCTGGATATACTCAGTGATTATTCAAGCGAATAATCCTCCAATGGAAAATAACTCCATTTGATAAAATAATAATATATAATTGATAATGGATGATTAATAATTACAATGAGGCTCGCTTTTATAGGCTTGAGCGTGTATAGTGAAGGGTTACACCCTTTCACTTAATAACTAATAACTTTAATTAACATACATATAATATTCATAGCAGTTCCTCTGTAGTTCTGGTAATTCCTTATGTTCTATGGTTTTCATGGTCTCTCGAGCGCACTTTTCAACCCATGAATAATCGTTGTCATAAGCCTACCATTTCACATCTGATCAACACTTTATGGATCACTCTCAAGAATATGAGCTGACCAATGATTTAGTTACTAGATTTTTCCTTTTGTATTTATGGTAGTTGGATTCTACAATTTTGGTAGTTAGGATGAGTTTTGATAACACTATACAATTACCAGAATTCTTGTAGTGGGGTATTGCATTCTTTTAGTCGTGCTCTGGTAGTGAAACCTTACACTATTGTTCTAGTAGGTGAGTAGGTTGTGTTTATTTTCAAAGTGAAACGTCGAGCCTTGATATAGTTAATAGATTAACCAACATATAGTATTTCATTAGTTCCAGTAGTTAGGCATTAGTTGGTCTCTTTCATACTTCTTCAGCCATAATGATAGTAGCATATTCAAATAGTTCCTATAGACATCTCTCTTTCCCTTTTATCTTAACATTAATGACATTGCACTTCAAACGCTTTGACATCAATGACAATCATATTTCAACAATCGCCCCCTTTGACTTTATGTCTTCTAGTAACTTGTTGAAGTAGCTCCCCCTATATGCATGCTCCTGTACTTTCATCTTCCCTTGAACTTTTAGTCTTATTGTACTGTCTTACTCTCCCCCATTCACAACAATGAAAAAGAGACACTCCCCCTATCTATATATTCTAATTTGAAACATTGATCCTATTAGTGTATCTTTTATGATTTTATCCTATTTTATTTTAAACAATATCTTGCTTCTCTCCCCCTGTCTAGGAACTTGCCTGTTGTCTTTACGATTTCCCTTCAGTCTTCCTTTGCTTTCAATTTTGATAATATTTGTGCAATTTAATTAGGAATGGGAATTACTCCCAATTTTTGTCTAAGATACCCAAATGTATCTCTGGGAAGTGGTTTTGTAAACATATCTACAGCTTATTCCTTTGTGGCTACATAATCCAATTTAACAACTTGGTTTGTAACTTGTTCTCTTAACAACAAGCTATTGCTGAAATATATTCTACTTCGGTAGTGGACATAGAGATTGAAGATTTCTTTTTACTCAACCAAGATACCAAGCAATTTCCTAAGATGCATGCACACCCACTTGTTCTTTTTCTGTCATCTATATATCCATCCCAATCAACATCAGTGTATGCTATCAAGGTAAATTATTCACATTTTGTATACCATAATCCAAATTCCAAGGTACCCTTCAAATATCTAAATATTCTATTAAGTGCATGTACATTAGTTACCCTTGGTGCATATTGAAACCTTGCAACTACTCCAATTTCCTATATATCATATGGCCTTGAAGCTGGAACATATAGCAATCTTACAGTCTTTGAGTTGTACAAATTTTGATCTACTTCCATGGATTCATCTTCATTACTTAGATTGCTTCTTGTAATCATAGGAGTACTGAATAGTTTGAAGTCTCCCATCTTGAATTTCTTGAGCATCTCCTTAATGTATTATTTCTAAGAAATGAATATACCTTGCTTGATTGAGATATATGCGGTCCTAAGAAGAATTATAAATCTCCGAGCATTGACATTTCGAATTCTTTATGCATTCTACAACAAACATTTACTTAGTTTTTTTATACTACTTCCAAATATTATTTCATCTACATAAACAACAATTATTATCATGTCCTTATTTTCAATTTTGATGCAGAGGTTACTATCTATAACTCGTATTTTGAATCCTTTCTATTGTACATGTCCCCATTATTCTGAAACATCACATTGACTGACTTCTAGAAAATCTAGTGCATATTTATGGTATATAATTCTTTCTTGAGCTCCTTTTTTAAAATTTAAATGTCACTCTCTGTTGTTTGGCAACTAAAGCCTTGAGATCCATGAAAACTCGTTATTTAGAAACACCAAAACTCTGTGATGTTTTAGCTTGAGGAATCTTCACTGCTCTCCATCCCAGATTCCAGAGTCATAATGGCCAAGCATAATGTGACATGTAGGGTCAATTGCGAAAAATTGACTATGTCTGTATGGAATGCCAATATGAAGGCCGTATGGCAACAACACTACAATAGATAGAGTATACCAAGCATAAATATCAGTTTGAGGCATCTGGCTGTCATCTAGCAGAGGAAGCCAAAAGTCCAATGCGATAAACATGTTTGATTTTGCTCAAATTTAATGTAGGTAAGATGAAGCATGCATCACTGTTTAATACTTTATAATATTTGTAGACCATTGTGAATGACCCATGAAAACCATTATTTAGAAACACCAAAACTCTTTCACTTTTGTTTGGTATAGATGCTACATATCACTGTCAAACACCGCTCATAACTTAATTTCCAGGGTTCTATGCCCACTAGGGTTTGAACTCGGATCTTTAGTGTGGTGACACCCTGTCTCAACTCTCAATCTCTAAATTCAGCCTAATGGACATCTTTCACTGTTTTTAATCCCCTTCAGTCTTGCTGCCTTCTGCTTCTATTGTTCTTGCAATGTTGCTTAAAATTTGAATTGGTTGAGCTGGTAGTTTTAAAGTAAAATTATCATAGTGCATGCTATATAGTACAAACCAATTGGAAATCAGTTTAACAAACTGGATTTGGAAATCTTTCCTTATAATGTGTCTTTTGAATTACATTGCAAAACATATTATGCTTTTATATTGTTCAAGATTACTTGTCTGTGTTGCAGACTGGTTTTCACTTAATAGCATGCATAGAATGGAACGACAACTAGTTCCAGAGTATTTTACTGGGAAGTCTAGTGAGCGTACGCCAAAAGTCTACATGGAACTCAGAAATACTATTGTTAGGAAGTATTTGGAAAATCCAGAAAGGGCTCTTACATTAACTGATATTCATGGGCTGACTAATGTAGACACAAAATATTTGACTAGGATTTTTGAGTTTCTAGACCATTGGGGCATCATAAATTACAATGTAACAAATGATTCAAGGAATAATGGAACTTCATGGGCAGAAGCTAAAGAGATTTTACAGGAGAACACAAATGGAGAGGTACAAATCCCACCTGGCTCATTGAGGAGTATCCAGAGTTTGATTCTTTTTGAGGCACCTCATTCTAAGTTCAGGCCAGCTGATGTTTATGTTTCATCTGGATGCCCTAGTGGAGTTATTGTTGATTTAGATTGTCGGATTCATGAGCGTATTTTAGAACATCGATGTAGTTCCTGCTATATATACTGTTCTGAAATTTTTTATCAATCTCAGAAAGAGGTTTGATATATGGCAACCTATTCTTATCATAGCAGTAGGCTGTAGCTGCTGACGATAGTCTTCGACTTTTCTGAGTCCGATCTTTGACTGAACTGAAGCTGTTGTTGATTGACTGTTGGGAGTAACAAATGAGATCACACCCATCCATAAAGGATGCTAGATTTTCATGACAAGATTGGAGTGTCTTTAGGGATTTAGCATAATCTAATAGGTTTGTCTTGAGGTCTGCTCAATAGTTTGTCATCAAATCCGATCATCTTTCTTCTCGTCTTCATGATTCCATATCAACAAACTAATCACCAAAAACTGTTGAACAAGCTGACTAGCATCAATGGCACCATTTTTTACATCAATGACATCACCATTTCCACCACAAACATGAATCATATTACCATTAGTAAGTACAAATTAGATATTAATTATTATGCATGAACATGTATGGTTTTCCCCCTGTTTGCATATTTTTTTAAATTTTATTTCACAAGGGGATATATCCCAACACTGGCAGAAATTTAGAAGTTTGTTGATTGTTATGAATAAATATCTGTAATTAATTAGAATATTCTCATATAAAGGGTGGATAACCCCAAGCAAGTGGGATACATGACATTTATTTGTTTAGACTTTTTGTTGTTGTAAGATTGGTTTCTTATATTCTAGTCATTCGTTTTTAATTTATGTTGTCTTTATATAGAAACACAGAAGGTTAGTTGGATTTACAATATTCTACAAGATGGCTGATAGCTTTGAGGTGTGCCTCAATATCTAAAAAGTTGTCATTTCCTTAGAAGATCTCTCCAAAAATTCTTTTTGCAAGTTGACTTCCTCTTCTTGGGATTTTCTAGTATGTTTTGATTTTCATAATCTTGGTTGTTTGTAGGGCTCTCTAATAAATACAGATGGTGTAAGAAATCAACATGTTACCCACATAAATTTAAGTCTGGATATGGCACCAATCCATAAAAAAAATCAAAAAGAGGTTCCTAACATTGACTACAGTGCATTAAGGGAATCTGGAGCTAAAAATTTGGATCTTTGGGTAAAAGGAGAACTCTATCCAGTTGACCCTATGTCCCACTCTCATCCTGATTTCAATACAATAACAGGACTATGTCGATTTGTATGCCATGGAAATAGTGGGCTTCTTGGATACTGTAAAAAATTGGAAGGTAACCGCATTTCCCTTGAACAGAAAATTCAAGATCTCAATGCCAAATTACATCAGCTCCATCACTCAAATATGTTTCAGTATCATGAAAACATGAGATTGAACCAAACAATAGTAATGTTGAATCAAAAACATGTGGATAAACTGCTTGAAGAGAAATCCAACTCAACAAAAGAAATTGAGGAGTTGAAAACTGATATCTGTCGTCTCCAAAAGAGACTCTCTATGATAAAGGAAACTCCAATGGGGTTTAGGAGCAGATCAAAAAAGTTGAAACCAATATCATGTTTGGAAAAGACTGGAGGTGGCTATAGAAAAAGAGTGTTTGGGGTGAGGTCCATGCTAGATGAAAGTTGTCCTGATTTTGGGGATTTGTGCAAAAAAGTGTTAAAGAAAAGTGACATTAAAGCAATGCTCAAAGAACCAGAATTTGGTGATTTGAGGAAAGAAGTAGTTAACCAATTCATTGCAAATTTAAAAATTGATGTAAAGGATGTTCAAGGAGTTTGTGATGAAAGAGGGATCAGTAGGGAAGCATATGCAAGTCTTTTTAAAGTTCTGAAAGATGGAATGTTGAATGCTGGCATTAAGAAGATTGTGGTTCCTCGCCCTTTTCATGTGAAGAAAGAGCGTGCACTACGAAACAGAAAAATGTTGATTCATTGGGAGATGCATATCAATTAGAAGCAGTGCATGAAGTTGCAAGTAAGAGTAAAAAGAAAGAATCAAGTGAAATTATTCCATTAATTAGAAAAAATAACTTGTGGTATGACCTAGAGCGGGTATTACAGCTGATGGCGAGGTACTATGACATATCTACTGAGGAGGCATGTGGGAAATTGATTGTTGTCCTAAAATTGGATGAGATGGAGTTAGTCAACATGGAAAAATATGAAAGAGTTTCAATAACTTTAATGAATTGTGCATTAGATCCAAACCTTGATAAGGCAAGTGATAAATATTTTCAAGTTCAATCTGAAGAACACCTTTTTTGGTTGGGCATTTTTTGTGTCAACAACGAGTCCCATGAGTCCTTGAAATTTGTATTCAGCAAAACATCTTTACCATTAATTATGTCTTCACATGCGGCAGGGGAAAAATTATATGTGGAAGGATATGGATCATATTTTGTGGAATGGCACCTTGCAGCCGATTTAAAAACTCTCAAGTGTATGTACCACATTTCTCGTGGTGCAAATGCAATGCACAATTGCTTATATTGTATGCAGGAAAAAACAAAAAGATAGAAGTTGGAAAGGTGGTATTTTGAGCTGTCATCAAAACCTTCCTCCCGACTGTGATCATCTAGATCCAAATCTAGATGCAGTGCTTCCTATACCATTGACTAGGGTGCACATGTGCACTTTGCATGCATTTGTGAGAATTGTTGATAAGATGGTGTATTTATCTATTTTGTTTGCATGGAACAAATCCCCACAAACTGAAAGTAAAAAGTCAATTGAGGCAATTGAATGTGTTCTTTCAAAAGCAAGTTTGCATGGTGGACATGTTAAAATTGAAAAAGATATTAAGAGGTCAGGTACACGAGGTAATATTCCAACGAAGCCATCAATGTCAGGTGTCAAGGCCCGTCGTTTTCTTGATAAGAAATGTGGACATGGATGTTGGGGATTGTATGAAGAATTAATTGATGCAGAAGATGATCGCAGTAGTGGAGGGCGTGAATCAACTAGAAAGAAGAAATGTGCTTGGAGGTCACTTTCATCTTTTTTTATGCTGATGGATAAGGAAAAATTCATAGAAGGTGATGCAATAGCCTTTCAAGAAGCTATTACAAACTTCATAAAAGCAATGAAAGACGCTTGGGGAGACAACCACATGACACATTATATGGTATGTATATAAATTTTCATCCCACTAGTACTTTCCTTTGTACTTTTATTTACTTTACATATTTTATTATAAATTAACTTCATTTGGTACATTTGTTATTCTAAGATAGATTGATGTATTTTTGCAGCATCAATTATTTGCTCACGGGCCATGGTTTGCAACGAAATATGGAAGCTTGGCCATTTGGGGTACATAGGGTATGGAGAAATCGCATAAGCTAGCTCGTATTATCTACCATAGATGCACACAAAAAGGAGGGGCTTCCAATCATTCAGATGTTCTTTTGCAAATGGGTCAAGCATTTTATAGGCGCAAAATAGATGGATTTAAGAAGAAAAAAAAAACCCTTCCAAAAATAGTTGAGCTTCGTAGAGTGATATGACAAGCAAATATAAGTAGAAGACGTAATAGATCTAATGTTTCTGAAGGTGGAGTTGGGACAAGTTCAAGGTATGCAATCTGTATGTTAACTTTTCTACCTTCTTAGTTTAATAATGTATTGTTTTTAAAGGGTCATTGTTGTTATTTTTTGTAGATGCGACCCTCTATCAACGGGACCTTCCATAAGCCAGGCAAATTGCCTATGAGTATATTCTCTTCCAAATAAATAAGTTAAAGTTTATTTTCTCCACAAAGCTTATATTTTGTGTCCAATAATTAACTAAGGCTAGCTAGAAAAATGTTCTTTTTGGTATCAAAACTAACCCCACTCTTGTACATGTCAACAGATACAACATGGACATTTAAATTGTAGTAGTCCAAGAATCTATCTTCCAGATTCTTTAAGTTCAAAAAGGACCTCTATAGATGTTGTTACTTCTATGATGAGTCTTGCATTAGTTTTGGGTGTTACCAGCCAAATTTGGATAAATTATATAACTGGAGGAAAAAGTTTACTTGTAGATTCTACAAGGCTACATTTCTTCTTTCTTTCTCCATGTATTAATTAGTTGTAAACATATCTGATCTGCAGAGACTTGGACCTACGTCAATTTGTGTGAGATTATTTCTGATTTCTGATTTCTGGATTAATATAAATAAGAGGTCCTATTGCTCTTTTTTGTATTATCTCAATCATCACGTGAGATATCTCATCTTTGGTGCAAGGAAGAGAAAGAAGACATGTGCTACGGTTTATGCTCTTATTTTGGTGAATTATGTATTTGGGATCTACCTCTATTGATGCTAGCTCATGGATATGTCATGAGATTAGTGCTTTTTATCATACATATGTATTAGGGTTTCTTCATGCTATTGAAACCCTTGTAGATTAGGGTTTGTTCATGGTCTGATTGTACTTGTTTTTCTGAACATAATTATTTTAATAAAAGTTGGCTAGGTTTTTGCCGAGTTGGGGTTTTCCCAGGATAAATCTCTTGTGTCTACTGTGTATGGCTATCTTTATATGATTTCTTTATTCCACTGCAATTATGGTTGAGTTTTCGTTGTGTAAAATTATTCAATGATAAACTATGATTAATATATCATAGCTAATACTTATCAACTCTGAACTTATAGCTAAATAATCATTGAATATGGCTGATATACATTGAATATGCATGTTTTTTCCTTTTGATATTCATAAGTAGATTCAGATTGGAGATGCTTTAGGCATTCCTTATTTGGAAATGATAAGTGCATATGTAATTCCATTTTTCATTGGCTTGAATGATCTGAATATAGTCTCTGGATTCCTTCATTATTCATGCATTGATAGAGGCATTGTGAAATGTATTGAAAGCTGCACGGACATTCATAAACCTCCCTATAAATCTTCATAATAAAATGATGAAAAACATTGGTTATATCTTTAGAACGTGGTAAATTTCAATGTCATATGAACAACTTTGTTACATGCTTATGTTAGAAATAAACAACTTTAGATACTCTGTAAATTGTAAATTCTCCCAAAAGATGATCTTCACCATATCATCGAAGGATTTTGAAGTTATCAATGCAACGCCATTTCTGGTGATGATTCCTTGCATTTTGTCCGAAAGTTTGTCACAATCCTCTTCTATTAGTTGATGTTTTGATGATTGTGAGAGTGTAAGGGTAAAAAATCTGGAAACCATTGAATGCTGGAATTTTTAAAATGTAATTCCTTAATTGCTTGCACCTTAATACTATTTATTTTTTAGTATTGATACATATACTTAGAAAGAAAGAATATTAATGACTAAAACAGGTCAATGGAATTGAGATGTACATTAGGCAATAATGAGAAAGTGGGAGTGCCTAAATCATCTCCTGAAAGAAGAAAGCACTACATTATTAGAAGTAATATTCTAACCATGCTCCACAGGCACTATCCTTACATCCTTTAACAATGAAAAGTTTCTTGCAAGTAATGAAATTCCATTACTTGCAATGAAAAACCATGCACACTATAATGCATAATTACTTATTAGACCAACTGTTGAGGGTAGGAATTCTCATATTATGGTTACAGTTGGTAGTGAAGCTATTGACAATGAGGAATTTACTTACAATCTGGTCCTTTTCTCATAGTGAAGATTTGTTTGGAATTCCAGGTCCTACTCTTCATGTGATGTTTTAACAGTCTTCCTGGACAGCCATAAGCTTCTTTTGACATTTGAAATCTGGCTTTGAAAACTTTTAACAACTGAATGTGTTCATGTCCATTATCAAACTCCTCTTCACATTCAAACATTGACCTGACATGTAAAAATGCCCAACGCTTGCCGTCTGGATACCAACCCATTGAACCAGCAGCTTTCCATCACCATCGACATATCACCGTCGACCTCCCAAGGCCAAGTCATGATAAAAATACTCAATAATTGAAGGCTTACCTTGATGTTCGATGGGTTGAATTTGAGATTGGTCCTCGGGTTTTAAATATTGAAAATGTAGCTCCCGATACTAACAGTAGGGTTAGAGTGAGTAGGTGTAAGCATCCCAATTGCTGGAGAAGTATGATTCTGAGCCTCTTCAAGATCAGATGACAGGATACAATGTGCAAAAATATTGATCCCCTTCGTGGGATCCTTCAAATAGTCAACCAGTTCCTAGTCCTTAGGTTCTTCCACTAGGGCTTTCATCCTCCCCTCCAAATGATTCTTATTAGGATTTTAAAACTCTATCTTGTCATTGAACTCTTAGAATTCTGATGATATCAAATAGAGGCCCTAAAATACCCGTACTACAATAGTTTGTGCAACATATTTTTTACATGAAAGAATATGAAATCCCATTTAACATAAAACAAAATTCCATTCCACATATGCTCCATAGATTGTATTTGGTTTCCAAACAAGAACATATTATCATAAAAATACTCAAGTAAAACCATCCCCAACAACAACAAAATGTGAGCCCTGTAAAGGCATTCACTCACTAAAGCCTCAAACAATTCACATCTTTCAAAATAGTCCCATAAACACAAAATACATAGTCCCAGTAGCACAATATAAATTAAATCTGAAGTAACCAACACTTTTGATGTCAACTACACATAATTTATATCACCATATAACATCAAATGGACTGTCAAAAATCTCATAAAATGCCTTCACATGAAAATAGAAACATGACACATTTACCAAGGTACCCACTGCAATTGGTAGAAATCCTACCCATGGAGCTGTATGTAAAGTTGTCACAATGCACATACGCCATGAGTGTTGGAAATCAAGCCAACTAATTGTGGATATTGATATGGGTTCTTTACCAAAATGCCAGAACAAGGCACTCAAGAAGGTAACCACCATTTTTAGAAATTCTACCCATGGAGCTCTATGTAGAATTGCCAAAATGCACAGGCACCACACAAGGATGAATTAAAGACCAACTATCTGTGAATATGGATATGGACCATGTGCCATCTTTAGTCCCTTGCCAAAATGGCAGACCACGGCCATCACTAGTCCCTTGCCAGAATGCCAGGGCAAGATGGAAGGATTCCAAAGGATCTTTACGTAATATTTTATAAAAATCCATGGTCAATATAAGCCCCTACAAAATCCTATAGCAGTATAACCTAAGTCACTTGACACGAGGACACGAGACACAAGTGTCCCCAAAATACGAGTGTTCCCACGGGACACGGTGACCCCTGGAATCAGGACATGTAGGACACGTTTTATATACATATATATATATATATATTTTTAAATATTTTAAAAATTTAAAAATATAGACATATCAGGTTGGTTAATTGTGTCATATATATGGTATTTTGGTGTTCTCTAAAATCTGTTATAATCGATCTCTGCATGATGCCAACGTCCCCTTGCGATATATGGAGATTCTATGGCATTATTATGGAGATTCATTTTCCGGTTTGCAAGCTTAATTTATTCTGTGCTTTCTTCATATAAAGTGATGCTTTAGTACCATGCAACCCTTAGATATCCTGTAACAATTGAATAAGAAAATGCTATTTCTGTCTAGCTTTTGAGGAAAGGTGAAGCTTAGTAGCACCTTCGGGCTGTTGATAAATCTCTGAAGATGTCTCACCTTGACTTCAATCAAGGTCCAAAAAAGAAAACCAAATAAATTCCTAGACTTAGAAGTATCTTTGGATAAACTTTTGTAATCATTTTGCACTTAATGTCAAAATCAACACTCAATTTTTTGTCAGAGGACATCTGTCTTGCATCGTTTGATGTTGCAGTGGAATACTGAAATAACTTTAATTGCCTATATTTTAAGGATTAGTTTGTTCTTTTGTGACCTTCTGCCCAAACTTATACCATAGTGAAATATATCCTGAATTCATTTGTGTACAGGTTATTGTTATACTAAAATTGAATAGCAACCAGACACTGGGGCTTTACCTCTGGCTGCCATAGAACATAAAATATAATGGTGGAAAACATCCATGAGAGTACATCAACCATGCCTTTTTTCTTTACTATATTGTAATAAAATATCTGGTTTTAAATATCAAGTTGGTTAATTGTGTCATATATATGGTATTTTGGTGTTCTCTGAAATTTGTTATAATCGATATCTGCATGATGCCAACGTCCCCTTGTGATTTTCATGTCCTGGAATTGGGACACAGTGTGCAGAATTTCCCCATGCGTGTCCCGAAATCGGGACGCGACTTTTAATGTGTCCCCCACGTGGGGCTATCGTGTCTGCGCCCAAATGTGGCCCACGTGACATGAGGGCCCGGGAGGATATGTCTGGTTTCTTAGAGTATAACTTTAATTATTAGCAACATAAACAAAATAGGATAACTGAAAGATAACCATGCATAGAAACTAAGAGACACAAAGAGCTCTAATGACATTTATCAAGCTGCTTAGTTTGCAAGAATCATCCATTTACAAAACATTGTACATATGCAACTAATGGGAAACATTCAGATAGGTTGAAGCAGATTCACATGTTTTTTTCATTGGGGAAAACCATAATTTTATTCATGTTAAGATAGAAAGTACATTTCGTATATGCATTTAAGCATTTATGTCATGTTCAAAAACAGAGAGGGAAATAACAACTTTTTTTTTGGCATTTGCTTGATAGCCTAGAACATTACAAATGTTGGCTTCCACAAGGGAGTAAAAATCTTATCTCTGAACAAGACTCATAGTTCTAAACTGAGATTTCTCAAAAAGGTTTTACCAATTTTCCATCTAGATAATCAAAATAAACCAGTAACCCTCCTAAATCTCTGATACATCAACATCACTTGATACTCCTCCATCCATAATAAAGCCATAACAAAATGGGATGAAAATATTCAGAGTGTTGGCTATCCTTGAGCTCTTGAATATGCCACAGTCCATTCTCCAGCTGTATACCAGCCTTTGAAAATCCATCGGATTCTTTATTTATTTCCCTATACATGTTGTGAAAAGAGATTGAGTTAAAATGCTTGAATTTCATCAAATATTAGCCTAGAAATGTAGTAATAAATAAGAGTAATACAAGTTATGTGAAAAAAGATCAGTGAACAAAAACATACATTCTCTTGACAAAAGAAATAAGTAGGAAATTTCAAAATTAGTTCTAATATAGAGATTACAACTAATATCAAAAGAGTTTCGTAACATATGGTTGGAGAGGATTCACCTTGTATCATGTTCCTCGAATTTCTAATGTATGAGGATGAGCACAACTTTTGCACATGATGCTCTTCTCTTGTCTTTTACCAATCTATCCAAAGGAAATCATTAATATGTAAGTAATAAATTGTGGTTATAAAATGAAGAAACATACATAAACTATAAAATTCTCACCCTTTTTCCATTGTGAATAAAATAGAAGTCTTCCTCATGGGTTGATTCCTCTTCGAATTCAAGGTGTCTTCTAACTTCAAACAAATTCCAGTTTTCTTCCATGGAAATTGTTTTGAAATGTGCACCATCCTTAAAAATATCAATGGATATTAGAGGAGAATGGGTGCCATCGTCATTGTCTTGCTCTATTGGAATCGAAATCCAATCCATGTTATCCTTTATCTGCCTAAAATGTCGAAACTTAAAAGAAACATAGAGAGTTTGTCTCGGTATTGAATATCTACAGGTTGAAGAGAACAAAAATATAGTTATAAAGTGATGTCAAATATTGTGAAAATCAATGAAAAGGAAAAATCAAAATTGTAAAACATTACCTAAAACGAAGTGACTCTACACTCAACACACATTTTAATTGCTCTCCATTCACAAGATGTAATCTTGTATTCCATCCAGAGTAAAATAAGTTACGTAATAACATGTCAGAGGGGTTTGTGCAAGAATAAGTCTTCTTAGTCTTTCGAATAGAGACCTCTTCCTTAAACACTTCAGCAAAAACCAGAAATGGTATGTGCATACCAAAATGATCGCATAGTACCACCCTTCTCCCGCATACCAGATTGAATTTCAAGAACTAGTTTTGAACGTATGCAATCAATCAATGTTGGATTAGAATTTGGTAATCCAATTTCACGAAGTGTGGGTAACTTGGCTTCTTCAATTCTTCCAACCCTTTTACTACTAGGAAGAAAGTAATCATACTTATAAAACCATACCCCTTCTTCCCTCAATGACATGGAATTCTTTCCCTCATAGAGTATCTCTCCTATTTGCGAATGGAAAACACGTAAAGTACTGGTAATACTCTCCACGGGCTGCCATTCTTCAAAATCAGAAATGCACAAACCTACACATAAAAAACATACACTACACATTAAGTATCCATCTAAGCTAGGGCATTCATATTTTAATACTCATATACAAAATTTAATGAAAAAACTTCAATGTTTATAAAATGACAAGCCCTTACAATTTAGACCAATTTGAGGAAAATTTTCTTGTTTGGCAACAGACTCTTTGAGGATGTCCTTGCGCTCATACACATGAGCTATGAGCACCTTCTCCACCTTTTCATCCTGCTGGCTCCGCTTAAATGCCCTTACTACACCTTTCCAATGGGATTTTAAATCATCTAGTCTCCTTTTTTTTGCCCAAATTCGATTCCTTGATGGTTGCAAAGTAACCCAAGATCCAATGGACACCTGTAACGCGATCCACTTACCCATTTTATCCTTTGCATTCTCAACTATAATAGTTTCCAACTTTCCTGAAGATCTTCGAGTGCCCATTTCACTGCAAGAAAGATACAAAGGATCAATAAGAAAAAGTTAACAAGAAATTCAATTTAACAACATTGCAAAGTAACTAAAATGGAATTCATATATTGCCCTTTATGGGATTGTTGTATGAGAATTAAATAAAATTGTAAGCAACTGAATTAAACAAGAGTATAACAATGCTAAACTAAACAACAATGTAAACGACATAATTGAACACAAAGGATAGTTTTTTAAACCTACATATTTGCAAACTTTGCACTCTGAATATTTCACATCTAAATACACTCCCACCCCCATTCACACCACTATTCTCTTCATGTAACCACCCATATTATGCTTTACTCCATTTTACAATTACTCTCTTTCCAAGATCGATAATCCATAACAAACTCTACCAAACCCATAATCTGATAGCATATTGAGCATCATGGGGTTGAAATTCCACGATCCATACCCTTACTTAACTACTAGTATAACTGCAAGTATGAAGAACAATTATCTACCACATAAAAGTATACCAACAGTACTATAGGAAAGTAGACCTACGGTACTACATGAAATCAATCTAAGCAGCACAGATTGTTTCAAAATACACAATGCACCAGAAATATATCAACACACCAGCCACATCCACGATGGTCTAATCATGTTAATCATGGATTAAGTGGCAAGGCGACATCCAATCCCTTGTCATTTTATTTCATAATTGTAGTCATGACAGAATGCTACAACTAAAAAATCTACAATTCAATGTGGTCATCAAAACTTAAGTTGGGGGGATATTGTATATTGTATTTCATGTTTTACATTGAAAGAAATGCCACCCAAGTCTTTAAAACATAGGTAGACATACATGTGGGACATCATTTAAAAACAAGGTATGACATCTTACACCAAGTCAACAATCCAGATCAGTCAATGCAATGATTGTAAAATTTAAAATTGGGTTATTTGAATCAAGGTTTAAGGGTGAGAGTAAGAAGAACGGTAAAGGAGCAATCATAGGGACTATGAAGGGGGGGATTAGTAGTTGAGAAACTATCAATTAAAAGACTGAGACAAAGACACCAGTTGACATTTTAACCGAGTAATAATAGCTTCTTCTCTTAAGTTTTCTCCTTTCCTGAATATTTTATTTTTAAATACAAGGTAGACTAATTGAAGGCATATAAAAATTGGGGAATAGGAGCAGCGGGGATATAGGAAGGGTTTTGAAGAATCGTTAAAATTGATAGCAGGATTTATTCTCATGGAACCTTCAAAATATTCAAAATTGCACTAAAACCCTGAGGTGTTTGAGATATTTCAAAGAGCGGGTTAGACTAACTTCTTTCTAAAACTTGATGGATATAACGATGATGTTTCACTGGAGTTCACAATAAATCTCCAAGATACAAGGAGACAAGGCATGGTTACTCAATTTAGAGGATTGCATATCACCTTGAATGAGGACACTATGAGCAAGATTATAGGTATCCCATTGGGAACATCATGGAGTAAATAGGATAGAGGACCAATTAATATGGCAATGAAAAGTTTCTTCGAGTCCCATGAAAAATACAAAGAAAACAGGAATGGTGTAGAAAGGGAAAGCATTCCCAGTCCTTGGGAACATGTGGCTTGTTTCAATCTTAAATGTATTACCTATGAGGGAAGAATGAGCTTGTTGAATGCTTGCCACTTTAGATGCCTTCACTAATTAAGGAATCTCAGGCACCAAAATCTTGAGCAAAACATTTTCATACCACATTTTTATTGAAATCATTAAAGAAGATGAGCTTAGAAGTCCAAAAAGGTAAGAATGAGGTTGTAGCTCATCAGTACATAATTAAATTAATTATATGTGAATCCCTACATACCTCACTGCCTCAACTACCATGGGTATACTTCACACATATGACAAAGAAATATGTCTAGGATCTACAAAGAGAGCAGGAAAAGAAGACACATTTACTCCATTGATGAATAAGAAGAAGAAGGTTGTTAAGGGGGGATCCTCTACGAAGCCAAAGGCTAAGAAAAGGACTAGGCTAGAAGATGATGAAGAAGAAATATCCAACACCCTAATGGATCTAAGGACACTTGAGACCAATCCCATAAATATTTAATGAGGTATGAGTGCCTCTGTACCACCGTTCAAAACCTTAAGAAAGATCAGGACAAGGTTCCAGAGTTCGAAACCAAAAGTATTCACTTCCACACCTCCTACAGGGATAACAAAAGTACCTATGATTCAGATAAGAAGGAAGAACTCTAAGAAAATGAAGCACAATTGCAAGACATGATGCTAGAGATGGAGAGTGTAAAAGAAGAAATGCAAAAATGGAAGGCAGTGGCTAAGGCTAAATCAACCACGCAAGGTACAAGCAATTATCCAATTTCTCTCCAACATAAACAAGATATAAACCTTCTTCAGGAAGAATTCCAAATCATGATAATGCAACAAATAGAGGATAACAGACAGTTGGAGGAAGAAAAGGTCGAATTAAGGGATGAATTACAAAAATGTCAGAGTGAGATGATTGTAAGTGCTCACAAATTGAGGAGTTGGGAACCATAATTGGGAAAATGTATGACATTTCTAGTAAGGTTTTAACCTGTAGATGTTCTTCTAGAGTCTACAGTACATTTATAAAGGAGAGGTGGTATAGGTTTCAAATGAATTGGCTAAGAGACAAGTTGCCTTATGAACTCAACGCCCGAAGGAATTTTCTGACATATGCCAACAAAGTACAGAGGATGAGAAAGATATATTGAGTGAGTTATATATGTGCACAACTATGCTCTTCCAAACCCCCACAGATGGTCCCCAAACCCATATGTAGGGGATGTATGGTTAAGAGCACTTTGCTCGTGGATACAATAAGAAGACAAGAGGTCAGGTTTCTCTGACTACCTTGGCTACATCATATGCTATAGAAAATTATATTTGGCTCCCTAACATTCTATTCCTTCATCAGAAGCTTCAAAATTTGATACTACAATTGTTCAGGGTTCAAAGTTTCAAATACCACAACTCCTTCTATAGTGCAATGTAGCTTCTCTTTGCTTGACAATCTCAAAAACAACTTGTTTTCAATGTTTGGTTAAAGTTGTTCTTCCATTATAGATATCTTGAGCATATTGTCTATTGTGTCTTTTGGTTAATTTTGAAGTTATATCAAATTGTCATCGAGAAACAATGTGTATGCTCATTCGCAAATTGCATTATTGTTCTAACTTGAAGTTTGTGTCAGTTATTTTCCTCCAATATTTATTTGTGGTTATCCCCATGTATTTTTGATCCCCATGAGGACGCATTACTACAGTAGGAGCAACACACGAGTTGAGGACATTACTTTCCTTCACGTGATGCATATTATCACTTCTGGGCGTGATCCTTTACAGTGAGATCTGGTCTTATATCTAAGCTTCTACAACCATCCATTATTCAACTGTCCAAGATGAATAAAGCTTGCATATTATAGTTGATATCGTCCTAGGCCAATCTGGGTGCATTCTAAAGGAGTATCATCATCAAGACTATTTCCAGATCAATACTGTCCAAATCCAATCAACCACATAAACCTGAGACTGGAAGCACATACAAAAAGGTGATTCCCATCAATTGGGATATTATAGTGGTATGAGTCAAATTCAGCTAGCAACTACAGAAATAGAAAGGAAAAGACACATACAGTAGATAATTCCTATTAGGAAAGGCTTACAGTACAAAGAAGTCAGAATTGCACAACCAGTGAAGTGGAAATTTTATATCAGATCTAAGTTGGAATCTTACATAACCCAAAAAACAACAGAAGAAGACCAAGAGAATACCTCATTGCAATTAAGTGGGACTAATTTGCTTACATAATACTATAATTTCAGTTGAGTTGTTGCATTTTCACCTCTTGTGGTAAGAAATTTCCAAGAATTTTTGTATAAAAACTTGGCAAACTACCTTTAAACGAGAGGACTTTGTATACTCTACTGAAAGTATGTGTCTATCACCTAGGGTTATATCTCAGAAAATGCAGACAAATAAGGATGCCATTAAATGCCAATAAGTTTCTATTTGTAGACATTGACGAGAAGTTTTTTACAATTGGTGCTAATAGATCCCCACTACTTGACTAGAAGGCTAATGAAATACCTTCATGAAAAACACAATTCTCATCAAAATACACAAGATATAAGTAATGCCTTTTCTGGTCACTTCTGGATGATTTGAAAGTTGTAGCAACCATCAATCAACAGTAATCAACTGTATTTAGCATTTCTAGATATAATTTATGGGCATCCTGTGGTTATCTCCTATGGCATTGGGTGGATCTACTTCAATAGTAAGCAAAAAACCCTTGTTTCAACAGTAAGCAAAGTATGAGAGCTATTGATCTCTTACCTTGATGGAAAGAATATAGGCTAGAATTTGTTGTATTTTTGGGCCTATTCTTTCTTGGAATGTCCATCTTTTGGAAGTTATGAGTGCATGCTTCAAGGATATATGGCAGTATTAAGCATGAAAAGAGGAATTCGTTTATGCTACAAATACCCTGTTTTTCCCTAATTTATAACAAAATATCATTGAGTATCGAGTGTTACCTAAGAATGATATCTATCAGTTGAGCACTAAATAGAATGACCACCACTTCATTGAATGTGCGCAGATCGATAGAGCGTTTGCTGGGGTTGTTTTGGTAATGCTACTCTTAATGCTGCTCCTGCTCTGGTTGAATTTTATTTTAAAGTTGGCTCTCTATTCGTCCTCCCGCAACTCGGATGTCCCATTGCGCGATTATATCACATTGAACTCTGGATCTTTAATCTGAACTGGAGTTTGTCCCTTTCCTCTCCTCTTCCACTGAATTTCCACCCGAGTAACTATTTGCTTTTGTTTTGCACGATTCCGGGTATTTTGAAAGACATATGTTAAAATGTAAACAATGCCAGTATGCAAACGAGACTGGGGAACCTCTGCGCCACGAGCAGACCTCCTTATCAATTGCAACTCGGTGAGGTAAAACCGCCAGACACTCACAAATTATTATTCTAGAAGTAAAACGCGTTGAATATCACCCATGAAGATGTCCAATCAAATGGTAACCCCAAAATTCCATATGTGCAAACCATTCACGGATTGGGGGCAGTCAACTCTGTATTTGCAGATTCCTGGTCCGTTTGTGCGGAAGTGAAGGAGAGATTTTTTCAATTGGCCGAACAAGAATATGAATATTCTATTATATATATCATTATATATTTTGTATATGGTGGATATTGAGGTAATAAACCCACAAATCCATGGTTGAAGAAGACACTCCACCAAATTACCCAAAAAAACTCTCATCTAATTACCCAAAAAAACGTTTAATCTAAATAATGTTGGTCAACAAAAGTGTTTTCGTGCATTAATATCTCTCCACTATACTCATTTAATAGAATTAGTGGATTAATATCTCTCCATTATCCCCATTTAATAGAATTCGTGGAGAATTGGTTATCATAATAATTTCATTTCGATATCTAAGAAAAAATGGGGCAGCCTGGGCAGAGATTATTTCAATATCCAAGAAAATTTAGGGTGGGGTAGAGAAATTATATTATTAAAATACTCCATTATTTTGAAATTATATAATAAAAAATTGTTTAATACATACACCTCTTTTGAATTTTAAAGCATTTTGATTGGCTAATGCATGATGACATGGAATTTGAATTAGGGTTGAAAGGCCCATTTTAAGTTGAAATTTCCTCTAATGGATAAATCAAATCAAAATATGAAGTAGAATCTCTCAACTTCTTCCAATTTGCATCCATCGGGGTAGCCATGGACTTGCAATCCAACATATCAAATTTCTTCAACATATCGATGGTGTATTTTCCCTGTCCTAGGAAAATCTCTTTCTGCCTGCCATAGTTCTAATCTCAAGAAGTAGTGCATCAATCCAAGATCCTTCATTTCAAACCTAGAGGCGAGATTCTTCTTACACCATACAATGAGTTTCTCATTTCCTGTGAGAAACAAGTCATCAACATATAATACCAAAATCAATGGCTCATCATCTATAAACCTTGTAGTAAAGGTTGGGGTCTACATCATTCTGATGCACCTTCCATCTCATAGCTGAAGCAATAGCAATGATCGATCTAATTGAAGTATATCGAACCACAGAAGCAAATGTCTCATCATAGTCGACTCCCTCTTTCTAAGAGAACCCTTTGCATTTTGTAAAGTCTGTTGTGCTCATCTAGGTCTTTTTCGACCTACAACATTTATGGGGATATCAATTGGATCAATGGAATCGATAGGTTGATCCTCTTTTGCTAGCTCCCTCCTGAACTGGAGGGGGAGATGATCTCATCTCCTTTGATTCTAGCATCAATCTCCATGTCTGATCCTTTGCCTTTCCTGACAACCATCTCTTCTTCAAAGGTCACATCCCTACTGACTTCAGATTGTCTGGATTCTGGGATGTAGATTCTGTATGCCTTTGAAGACTCACTGTATTCCACGAAAGTTTCCTTCTTGCTTAAAGGTTCTAACTTCATCCTTTTCTTTTTGGGCACATGTATGTAGACTGGACAACCAAATATCTGAAGGTGACCCACTTCTGGTTTTACTTCTGTGAGAGCTTCCTCCAAGGTCATCCTTCTAGGCTGAGAGTCATATTCTTGGAAGCTTCCTTTTGAACATCAACGGGATTCATGTGTCCATCGGAACAAGTCTTCTCTTGTAGGCCAAATCACATGGTCTTTTCCCTACAAGTCAAATCCTGACTGATGATCAGTGACATTGCATAATCAAATTTAATGGCAATAGTTTACACAAGCATCTTTAACAATACTTTACCCATATTCAAACCCCATGGATGACATCTTTACGTAATAAAATCAAGAAAATGATGTAATTCTTTGTTAATGCAACATACATTTCATAATTATTTATGTAAAAAATAACATTTGCAAAGACAAAATAAACAACAAAGGATTATTGTGTATGCATGTCCTCCATGGGCTTTGAATATATGGCGCTTAGAAGAGAGCGCATGTTGTAACTCATTGTTAATACAACTAACTATCTTTAAAAAACAAAAAAACATACACAAAGTCAAAAAATCGATAACTTACATACACATTATAAATTATAAAATGAATTATTATTGTGGCGAGAGGCGCATTCTACAACCCGACTGGGTGATATATGTGATGTTTGTAATGCATGTCAATTAAAAATAATAAATATAAAAATATATGATGTAGATTTATAATTAAAATTAAAACAATTATATGTATTAAATTTGTCAAACATAAGTACAACCACGAAATAGATCCATATTAAATTTCACACCTCAATATTAAAGAGAGTGTAATATCTGTCTCCATAAATGGTCCACTATAATATTTTACAAAACTAAAATAAAGTAATAATAATAACAATGCTAAAAAATAACAATGTTTGAATTTCATTGTACTTTTCTTCATCGTTTGTCTTTGTTGTTTGTGGTCGATGAATTTGTAAGAATTAGGTGTATCTACAACTATATGTTGAGAGAATAATTAGATGCATATATAGCCACATGTTATCACTGTAAAGTCAGAAAATTTAATCGAAAAAAAGTCTCACTAAAAACATTTTTTTAAGAAATAAAATTGGGCAATCACTATAATAAAATAGACCAAAATAAATCCATCTTAACTCCACTTTTATCAAGTGTCGTGAGGGATCAATTTCCTCGAGGTGCAAACGTTTTTTAGAGTGTAAAATTTGAGGAAATGTTTGCACCTCAAGGGATTTGATCCCTTTCGGTGCTTGGAAGATCCAGAGTTAAGATGGATCTATGGACCATACAAATGAATTGTTATATAGATAAACATGAAGTCCTTATATTCAAGGTGGGAAAGATGCCATATATGATGATGATGATATTGTCTTTTAACGCCTTTATATAAAATTGGCTTATAAAACCTATACAAGAGATAATAATTGAAGAAAACTAAAAATTAAGTCCTAAAATTACTCATTTTGATAGGTGTTTGATGTGAGTTAAAATTCACAATAAAATCTCTTAAGTTTTTTTTTTCCAAAAAAAAAACGTAATTTAATTAATAGAAATCAAATTACATATTGTAGAAAGCATTTGAATGCCTTTTCTGAAAGAGTGTCCAACAATATAGCTCTATCAAAAATGTGCAGCTCTTTTGAGCCATCATCCCATATATACAATATAAAGTAACAAGGACCCCAAGTAGCCTCTAAAGTGGCAAAAAAGAAAAGAAAAGAAAGATTAAATCTTTCTAGATACAAAAGTAAAATAAAGTAAATATGATATAAAACATGAATCACCACTCAAATCCCTCTAAATGTAAACTTTTCCACACATTTTTACATCGAAATAAAAATTGAAAAAATAATATATAACGATGTTATCATAGATAATTTAATAATAATAATAATAACTTTATCGGCAGGTCAACCAAAAAAGGAGCTCGTGGGTTCGAAGAGATGGATTCTTTGACCATTACATTTCCTATCCAAGTCATCAAATCTACTCTCGAATCGATTTGATTTACAAAATACCATTTGAAAATCCGCGTACTTTCCTAATCCAATGAGTCTTTCAGCCTCATGCTCTCCAGCCAACAATGAAAATATTACATGGTTAATATATTTAACTAAAATAGTAATTAGTAGTTTAACGTCTTAACACAGAAGACAAACCCCATCCCATTTTATGAGAGTAGAAGACTAAGCGCGTTTGAAGTGGGGATGAAGAGGAGCAGACACTGCCGGTGAGGCCTCCAGCGCCTTCGTTGGCCCTCTCTTTTCCTCGATCCGCCAGATGATCAGTCAAGTTCTGCTAAATTCGTCATCAACGGCCTGCATTTCATATTTCTTCACCGCCTTAAAACTCTGAATTTTGGCTATTTCCACTTAGATTCACTCCAATCTGATCGGGAATTTTTGTCATATGTTGGGGGTTTTCTGATCATTTTAGCGGATTCGTTGGGCTGTCTCTTCGCAGTGCAGGGAAAAGAGCCTCGATTCGTACAGATTGTAAAGACTGAGTGAGGGGGTTTTAGTTGCGGTATTGCATTTATCGTCAACATGGTTACCATCCCTTATTTCACAGCTCTTACGACGTATTTCAGTTATGGATTGCTTTTTGTGTTTGGGCATATGCGGGATTTCTTTAGAAGCTTCTTCAAGTCGGACCAGTCCACGCCAGAGGTACTCTTCTTGCTGTTCGTTTTCATGTTTTTTTAAGGCCTAGCGAGGACGACTGTTCAAGATCTGTTTTATCGTTTTTTTAAAACAGAAACGGATAAAAGTTTTATATTTGAAAGGCTATAAAAACAGCTGTGTAATTACAAAAAACTCCACCCATTATATTAGAAAGGCTGGAAAACAGCTGTGTAATTACAAAATACTCCACCCAGCAACTGTGGGGAGAATTATAATTGTCTTTAAAAACCAAATTTCCCCTGCTGCTAGCCTAAATATCAAAATTCCTCTAGCACTTACATGGGATCTACTATATAGACAAACATACTGACCTAACAGAAGTATGCAGCAAAAAAACATAGCATATAAGCGAGAAGATTGGATATCAAAAGTAAAACAAACACATCCTTAATCATACCTGGAAGATTCCAAGTTTGCAGGTTCAATAACAGGCTGGTGAAACCAGTGAAACCACGGGAGGCAAACTCTGTGTCCACCGCGTCCCCTGACAGAAATAACGACAGCAACGGCCGGGGAGTTTCCACCCACAACAGAAGGCAGAAACCCGGCCAAGCCCAAGACCGAGATAGACATAAATGGCCGCACCCTCTGAGACGATTCTCGAGAATCCTGAGAAAGAGTCACAAACCCAGCTTCTTGAGGAAAGGGCTACCCTTCTGAAATTCCCCTCCACCAGGCCAGCACCAGCACTCTCTTCCATCAGCCGTGCTTCAGTCCTAGCCAAGTCAGAGCTCAGGGCGAGCAGCAGACGGGCTTCGGAACAGGAATCCCACAGATATCTCAAGGAGCAATAATCATCACCATAATACCACAGGTGCAAGCTGGAGAAAATATGTGGGGGCTGAAAACATAGCATGGGGAAGCATTTAAGGGAGGACAAGACATGGTACAGGTCGGAGGCAAGCGCCCTATTCCATAGTTAAATCCGCCACCTTGTGTTGATACGTGTAGGCAGCTCATATCCAACATTATAACGCTAAGGGATACACCTCCTAAAAGGCTGAACCCCCCGTTTGAACACATAAGCCCTTATCCATCGTGGCACCTAGATTGGCCAAGCTGTCCACGAGCTCATTGTTACACCTCCTCACATGAATGAGGCTCAAACCTTTGATTTCTTTGAGAAAACAAATAGTTCGCAGCTGCAACTGCCCTTGAATGGTTTCCTCACGAGCAAGGCTTTTCTGAGCAGACCTAATGACGAGCAGAGAGTCTCCTAAATTAATTGCTTCGGTCAAATTAAGGGTAGCTAGATGTTCCACCCCCTGCAACACTGCGTGCCATTCGGCTTGATTGTTCGACATGAATCCTAATCCCCTTGCGAAAGTTGTCACTATTGTTCCTTCAGGGTCCAATAAGACCCCCCCCACACTTGCCATCCCTGTTTTATCATTGCTGCAAAGGCTTCAATTTCTTATTTTTTGGGTGTAATTTCGCTGTCCCTGAAAAATATGCTGCATGCCATCACAACAATAAAAAGAAGAGAAAACCTTCGCATACCACAGTCTGAAATCCTCTTTTAAGAAAAATGTAATGGAGAAATTTTGCCCCACATCATTGTTAAATTTCATACATTCATAGCATAATAACATAAATGCATAACCAAGATCACTAGAAGAAAGACAAAGCACAAAACAATGACACAGAGTTTATCCTGGGAAACCCAATTGGGAAAAACCCAGCAACCTTGGTATAGATATGATAACCCCGAGATCAGAGTACAAATAATAGAAGAGAAAATGTGAAAATGTCTTCCACAAGTAGAAACCCCAAAACAGCTTCCTCCTCTAGCTTGTGCTCCCAAGTGATGCGCAAATGTCAAGTGTGAGAATGTGAATAATGAGGTGCACTAGCCTCTTATTTATACAAGTGCAAATATGAAAAATACCCTAACTGGGCCGACTTCACCTGGGGGCAATAAATAATTTATTTAAAATATTTTTCTTTTTCTTCTTTGCACCCCGAGGTTTACATTGGTTCTTTCATGTGTTTACATAAGTAAGTACATCAGGTACATCTCCCTTAGGAAGCACTATCAAGTCTAATGAAAGTACAATAAAATACAATGAATAATATCTTCCGAAGTTGCACAAAATCCAACACTCCCTCTCAACGAGGAAGGTATTCTTCGGTCTTCCTCTGCATCACGATCATCTGGGTTTCATCTTGTACATCCATTCTGTCTCCATCATCTCTATGTTAAATTTCATACAATCATAGCATAAAACATAAATGCATAACCAAGATCATTAGAAGCAAGACAAAGCACAAAACAACAACACAAAGTTTGACCTAGGAAACCCAAATGGGAGAAAACCCAGCAACCTTCGCAGAGAGATGATAATTCCGAGATCAGAGTACAAATAAGAAAAGAGAAAGAATGTGAAAGTGTCTTTCACAAGTAGATGCCCCAAATAAACTTCCTCCTTCAAGTGATGCAAAATCAGCCTCCTTTAAGTGATGCGCACTTGCTAAGTGTGAGAATGAGATAATGAGGTGCACTAGCCTCCTGTTTATACAAGTGCAAACCTGGAAAATTCCCTAACTGGGCCGACTTCACCTGGGGGCAATAAATAATTTAAATTTAATATTTTTATTTGTTTCTTTTGCACCCTAAGGCTTACATTGATTATTTCATGTGTTTACATAATTGATTACATAAAGTTCTTCTCCCTTAGGAGGTATAAATAAGTTTAATGAAGGTACAATAAAATATAATGAATAATATCTTCCGAAGTTGTACAAAATCCAACACTCCCTCTCAACGAGGAAGGTATTCTTCTGTCTTCATCTGCATCACGATCATCTGGGTTTCATCTTGTACATCCATTCTGTCTCCATCATCTCTATGCATACTGAAGGTTGTCCACACAGTCTCTGTGCATCATCATCACCAGTCCTTCGGTGAGTCCAGGAGAATCATTCAATCCTCGATCCAGGAGAATCACTCAATCCTGGATATCTGAGATTATCAGCTGTACCATCTCTGCTATACAATTTGCTACTTGTTTGTCTTATCTGCCAATGGGGTCCTCCCATACTTGGCTGAGATCTCAGACGAGCAAAAGGGCATGACCATCTACTGATTGTCCGACTCTTCTGCTTATGGGATTTCTCCCATATCTTGCTGAGTACTTGGACTGTAGAGGCACCTGTGCAACCACACAACCAACTGCTGACTGTCCTATTCATCTGCCTATGGGATTTCTCCCATATTTGGCTGAGTAGCTGGACTGCAGAGGCACCTGTGTGAACTTGACCAACTGCTGACTGTCCTACTCATCTGCCTATGGGATTTCTCCCATATCTGGCTGAGTAACTGGGCTGCAGAAGGTACCTGGGTGAGCATGACCAACTATTGATTGTCCTACTCATCTGCCTATGGGATTTCTCCCATATCTGGCTGAGTAATTGGACTGCAGAAGGCACCAGGGCAAGCATCTCAATGTCATCTTTCCCTCTCAAGGAGGGATACGTTCTCTTCGATTCCAAGTCTTCCGCGAAAGTATTCGACACGTACTGTAACTCGACTGCACCTTTCTGCACCATATCACGAATGAAGTGATATCGAATCTCGATATGCTTCGACCTGTCGTGAAATACAGGATTCACTAACATCTGCACACAACTCTGGTTATCACAGTGAATCACGGTCGGCTCTGGAATCTGGGCGAACAATCCTGCTAGGAGTTTACGAAGCCAAACTGCTTCTTGAGCTGCTGTGCTAGCAGCCATGTACTCGGCCTCTGTAGTACTGAGTGCTACCGAGTTCTGCTTCCCGCTGCACCAAGAAATAACTGCAGAACCCAAACTGAAGCAACATCCAGAAGTACTCTTCTGATCTGCAACACATCCGGCCCAATCTGAGTCTGCAAACCCCTGCAATATCAGGTCACCATCTGAAGCATACTTCAATCCATATCCCACAGTGCCACGTAAGTATCTGAGCACATGTTTTGTAGCAATTCAGTGAATCCGCCTCGGTTCGCACATGAACTAATTGAGGGCATTCACATCAAAACATATATCTGGTCTGGTGTTGGTCAGATACATCAATGACCCAATCAACTGGTGATAAATGGTGGGATCAAACAAATCAGAATCTGAAGTAGAATCTCTCAACTTCTTCCAATTCGCATCCATCGGAGTAGCCATGGATTTGCAGTCCAACATTATGAATCTCTTCAATATATCAATGGTGTATTTTCCTTGTCCTAGGAAAATCTCTTTCTGTCTCTGCCATACTTCTAATCCCAAGAAGTAATGCATCAATCCAAGATCTTTCATTTCAAACTTAGAGGCGAGATTCTTCTTATACCATTCAATGTGTTTCTCATTTCCTGTGAGAAACAAGTCATCAACATATAATACCAAAATCAATGGCTCATCATCTACAACCTTGTAGTAAAGGTTGGGGTCTGCATCACTCTTGGAAAATCCCAAGATCACCAGGAATCCGTCTATTCGTCCATACCAAGCACGGGGTGCTTGCTTGAGGCCATACAATGCCTTTTTCAGTCTGCATACATAAGACTCCTCTCCTTGGACAATAAACCCATCTGGCTGTTCGATGTAAACTTTTTCCTCAATAACACCATTGAGAAAGGTTGTCTTCACATCCATCTGATGCAACTTCCATCCCATAGTTGAAGCAATCGTGATAATGGATCTGATGGAAGTATATCGAGCCACAGGAGCAAAAGTCTCATCATAATCGACTCCCTCTTTGTGAGAGAATCCTCTAGCTACAAACCTGGCCTTGTATTTCTCAACACTGCCATCTGCTCCATGCTTGATCTTGTATAGCCATTTAGAAGTCACTACCGACTTCTCCTCGGGTCTCGACACAACTTCCCACACATCATTCTTCATGATGGATTGATATTCTTCCATCATGGCATCCTTCCAAACTTGATGTTTGGATGCTTCTTCGTAAGTGGTGGGTTTTGAATCAATAATGTTGCTCATCAGTGCCACATAGCTAGAGAACCTCTGAGGTCTTTTGCTTTCCCTGAAAGCGCCTTGTGGAGCTTCATGCCCCTCTGCGTCCTGCAGTGTATGTTGTGCCCATCTAGGTCTTTTTCGACCTGCAACATCTCTGGGGATATCAACTGGATCTATGGGATCGATAGGTTCATCCTTTTCTGCTGTCTCCCTCTGAACTGGAGGGGGAGATGATCTCATCTCCTTAGGTTCTAGCATTTCTTCATCATCGATCTCCATATTTGATCCCCTGCCTTTCCTGACGACCATTTCTTCTTCAAAGGTCACATCCCTACTGACTTCAATCTGTCTAGATTCTGGAATGTAAATTCTGTAAGCCTTTGAAGACTCACTATATCCCACAAAGGTACCCTTCTTGCCTGAAGGTTCTAACTTTGATCTTTTTCTCTTTGGGCACATGTATGTAGACTGGACAGCCAAAAATCCAGAGATGGCCCACTTCTGGTTTCATACCTGTGAACGCTTCTTCCGGAGTCATGTTCTTCAATATCTTACGCGGACATCTATTTTGTACATATACAGTGGTTCTGGATGCTTCTGCCCATAAGAACATTTGAAGACTCTGGTCATGTATCATAGCTTTGGCTGCCTCCACAATTGTATGATTCTTTCTTTCTGTAACCCCATTTTGTTGAGGGTTGTAGGGAACTGTGAGCTCCCTCTTAATTCCTGCTTCCATGCAGAAATCATTGAATTATGTAGAGGTATATTTTCCACCATTATCGGATCTCAAAATCTTGATCCTCTTTCTTGACAGATTCTCAACTTGTGCTTTAAACTCTTTGAACTTGTTGAGCACTTCCTCGGATTCTTTTGACTTGAAAAAGTATATCCAAGTCTTCCGTGAGTAATCATCAATAAATGTGATATAGTAATGGTAACCACCTAATGACACAATTGTTATGGGCCCGCACAAGTTAGAGTGTACTAGATCCTAAATCCCTTTGGATCTACTCTCGCTATCTGGAAAGGACTTCTTGGCATTCTTGCCAAGTGCACATCCTCTACGAGTTCCATCATTGTCAACCTGTAGCCCTGGAAAACCTGTTACAATATTCTTCAGAACTGGGAGAGCTCGATAGTTCAGATGAGCTAACCTTCTATGCCATAGCTCGCCCATACTTGCAGCATCATGTATTAGGGCTTGGACTGGAGAAGTGTTTAGTCTATACAAGCTTTCTTCTCTTATGCCGATAACTTTGGCTGTGCTCATGCTTGAGTTCTTGTGCCAAGCAAGAAATTTCCCTTCTGAGAAAGCTACTTTGTCCTCCAATGCTGAGATGGAGACAAGATTTATTTTCATACCAGGTACATAGAGTACATCACTTAGGTGTAATGTATCATTTGATTCTAATTGAAGGGTGGTGGCTCCAGACCCCTTCATAGTGTAATTTGCATCATCTCCAAGTACAACACGGAGATATGAATCTTTTTCAATTAATTCTGAAAGATTCTCTCTATAACCTGTCATGTGTCTAGATGCACCACTATCTATGAGCCAAGTGTCACTAGTGGTAGGAATAGTACCTGATAGTGCTGATATGAATATAAATTCTGTGTGATCTTCATTCTTTTGCTTCTTGTGATGATGATCTTCTTCTACATCAGGAGTGGATGCTTCATGCTTCCTTTTGATTTGACTTCGACAGCTACTGGCGTAATGTCCATACTTCCTCCATCTATAGCATTGAACTTGAGATACATCCTTTTTCTTCTTTTGTTCTTGTCGGGGACTTGATCTCCTTTCTTGGTGCTTGTGTCTATGGAACTTTTTTCTTTTTCCCTTACCATTTTTGGCATGGGAAACAAATGCTTGAGTCTCTTCAGGTTGGTTTCCGTGGAGTCTTTAACCTGCTGTGATCCTTGTCTCCTCCCTAGAGCAATCTGCCCAAAGCTTGTCAAACTTTGGTAGTTTGGATCTACCACTTATGCTTTGGATAAATGACTCCCATGATGGTGGAAGACCATTTAAAGTGTGGAGGACAAGCTCCTTATCGCCTATAGGATCTCCACTGGTGCTGAGCTTGTCTCTAAGTTCTGTGATCCTCATAAATTATGAGGCAATGGATTTTGACTTTGCTATCTTCATATTTGAGAGTTGGTTTCTCAAAGTCATGGATACATTTAGGGTTGTGTGTTCAAACAACTTCATAATGGTCTTGAACATTTTCCTAGCATTCTTCTTTCATGAGATTTGAGGAACCAAATGGTCTCTCATTGAATCCACAAGAATCCTTCTTGCTTTAGCATCATTCTTCCTCCATCGAGATTTATCCTCTTTGGCTACTGGTTCGGGGACTTTCTCATTTACATATAGTAAGAGATCATTTTCTTCTAGGAGTAGAAGAACCCTAGACTTCCAGGAGATAAAGTTGGAGGCTCCTTCCAAACGATCTTCAACCTTCATCCCAATCATCTTGATTGCAGATCTGGTTCAGAAACCCTAGCAGGAGCTAGGTAAAAAATGAAAGTTCTCGGAATTGAATTCCGTCTTCACCAATGGATTTGTCTTGCCAAAAACGAAATTCCTATGGCTCTTTTTCTTCAAAATGGTGGGAGAAGACTTCACAAGATGAAACCCTAATTTCGGCAGGGTTCCGACAATGCTTGGGCAATGGCTTCTTCTAGAACGGCTCTGACTCCATGTTAAATTTTATACAATCATAGCATAAAACATAAATGCATAACCAAGACCACTAGAAGCAAGACAAAGCACAAAACAACAACACAGAGTTTGACCTGGGAAACCCAAATGGGAGAAAACCCAACAACCTTCGCAGAGAGATGATAATTCCGAGATCAGAGTACAAATAAGAAAAGAGAAAGAATGTGAAAGTGTCTTTCACAAGTAGATGCCCCAAATAAGCTTCCTCCTTCAAGTGATGCGAAATCAACCTCCTCCAAGTGATGCACACTTGCGAAGTGTGAGAACGAAATAATGAGGTGCACTAGCTTCCTATTTATACAAGTGCAAACCTGGAAAATTCCCTAACTGGGCCGACTTCACTTGGGGGCAATAAATAATTTAAATTTAATATTTTTATTTGTTTCTTTTGTACCTCAAGGCTTACATTGATTCTTTCATGTGTTTACATAATTCATTACATAAAGTTCTTCTCCCTTAGGAGGTATAAATAAGTACAATGAAGGTTCAATAAAATATAATGAATAATATCTTTCGAAGTTGTACAAAATCCAACACTCTATACATACTGAAGGTTGTCCACACAGTCTCAGTCCATCGAGAAGTGTCGTCATGCATCATCTTCACCAGTGCTTTGGTGGGTCCAGGAGAATCACTCAATCCTGGATTCAGGAGAATCTCTCAATCCTGAATATCTTATACATCTTCACCAGTCCTTCGAGATTCCAGGAGAATCACTCAATCCTGGATTCAGGAGAATCTCTCAATCATGAATATCTGATATATCTTCACCAGTCCTTCGGTGAGTCCAGAAGAATCACTTGATCCTAGATTCAGGAGAATCACTCAATCCTGAATATCTGATACATCTTCACCAGTCCTTCGGTGATTCTAGGAGAATCACTCAATCCTGGATTCAGGAGAATCTCTCAATCCTGAATATCTGACCAGGAGAATCAATCAATCCTGGATTCAGGAGAATCTCTCAATCCTGAATATCTGATATCTTCACCAGTCCTTCGGTGAGTCCAGGAGAATCACTTGATCCTAGATCCAGGAGAATCACTCAGTCCTGGATATCTGAGATTATCAGCTGTGCCATCTCTGCGATATCATTTGCTACCTGTCTGTCTCATTTGCCGATGGGGTCCTCCCATACCTGGATGAGATCTCAGATGAGCAAATGTGCACAACCATCTACTGATTGTCCGACTCATCTGCCTATGGGATTTATCCCATATCTGGTCGAGTACTAGGACTGTAGAGTTACCTGTGCAATCACATGATCAACTGCTAACTGTACTACTCATCTGCCTATGGGATTTCTCCCATATCTGGCTGAGTAACTGGATTGCAGAGGCACCAGTGTGAACCCAACCAATTGCTGACTGTCCTACTCATCTGCCTATGGGATTTCTCCCATATCTGGCTGAGTAATTGGACTGCAGAGGTACTTGGGAAAAGTAGGGCAAGCATCTCAATGTCGTCTTTCCCTCTCAAGGAGGGACACGTTCTCTTCGACTCCAAGTCTTCCGCGAAAGTATTCAAACTTCACCCTGGGAAGAGCCTTGGTGAGAACATCTGCAGTCTGGTCGTCTGTCGGCACGTACTGTAACTCGACCGCACCTTTCTACGAATGATGTGATATCAAATCTCGATATGCTTCGACCTACAAGATTCACTGACATCTGCACACAACTCTTGGTTATCACAGTGAATCACGGTTGGATCTAGAATCTGGTCAAACAATCTTGCCAGGAGTTTACGAAGCCAAATTGCTTCTCGCGCTGTTGTGCTAGCAGCCATGTACTTGGCCTCTGCAGTATTGAGTGCTACCGAGTTCTGCTTCTTGCTGCACCAGGAAATAACTACAGAACCCAAACTGAAGCAACATCCGGAAGTACTCTTCCGATCTGCAACACATCCGGCCCAATCTGAGTCTGTAAACCCCTGCAATCTCAGGTCACAATCTGAAGCATACTTCAATCCATATCCGACAGTGCCACGTAAATATATGAGCACATGTTTTTCAGCAATCCAGTGAATTTGCCTCGGTTTGCACATGAACTGACTGAGGGCATTCACAGCAAAACATATATCTGGTCTGGTGTTGGTCAGATACATCAATGACCCAATCAACTGGCGATACATGGTGGGATGAATCAAATCAGAATCTGAAGTAGAATCTCTCAGCTTCTTCCAATTTCCATCCATCGGGGTAGCCATGGACTTGCAATCCAACATCCCTAATTTATTCAACATATCGATGGTGTATTTTCCCTGTCCTAGGAAAATCTCTTTCTGCCTCTGCCATACTTCTAATCCCGACAAGTCAAATCCCGACTGATGATCAGTGACATTGTATAATCAAATTTAATGGCAATAGTTTACATAAGCATCTTAGCTAATACTTTAGCACAACAATCATGAACATGTCTAACAAACACATCTGGGAACTATCTAGATGTCTTCTATCTCCACTAGAACATGCCATCAAGAGTGTGCACTACCCTAAACATGCAAGAAGGATATATCATCTAGACTAGCTTCATGAAATGTTGTGTAGCTCATATGCATAATAAATATAACAATGTAAACTATATCAACTACTCAATGCACTTTTAGATAGATCTGCATATAATGAAGATAGATAAGAAAAAGCAAATCTATGTAAGCAAGAAAAACAAATACTTATCTCTTAATGTTTTTGTGTGTGGGCTCCCACTTCCTTCTTGTGGGAACCATGTGAGATCTCTGTTCTTGCATTTTGAATCTTCTAGAAGAAGAACTCTGAACGATCATCATCCTTTGGCTTCTTGTGATGATAGTCTTCTTCTACATCAGCAGTGGATGCTTCATGCTTCCTTTTACTTGAACTTCGACAGCTATTTGCGTAGTGTCCATATTTTTTGCACCCATAAGTCCTATGTCACATGGTTCGGGTTCGTCTTCGGGTTCGGCGACCTTCAGGTTTGATTCGGGTTCGACATTTTGGATGAGGTTCGGATGGGGTTCGGCATAGGTTCGTCTATATACATTTAAAAAAAATATATATATATATATATACTATATTATGAATTATAACATAAAACATTTAAAAATAAATAACAATGAAACTTTAAAGATGAGAAGTTGCTTAATAATGATAAGATCCAATCATCAATGCTCTTAAAATTAAAAATACAATGGAATTCCAAATTTCAAACATAAGCATAACATATTCTTCAAAATTCAAAACTTAAAAGATGTCTCTTATGTCATTTTTCAAATACTTGTAAAATCAGAAAAATTTAAAACATCTAGATCTAAACATTTTATACCATACCATAAACACTTGCACATGATCAAATTATAAACATAACTTGCAATATGAAATTGCAGATTGCAAAATGAAATATAAATAGTCTTCAAGTTTCAAAATTTAAGGAAATCCACAATGTCAAATAGTTATCAGCCCTGAAATTGTTTCACAAAATTTAGAATATGATCAAAATTCTATTTTTGTGGCCTACTAGTAACATCATAAAGCTCTAAATCATCAAGAGCACATGGGGTAGTAAAGGCGCTAGAGTTGTCAGACTCATCCCAATGTTCATCAATATATGGAACTCCATCATCATGAGGTTCATCATCATTGCCACCATCCATGCCAAGGTCTTTTTCTACACTAGGAGTAGGATCAAAACATGGACGATAGGAGCTAGATGAATCTTTGGCCAAGCTGCTTAAGGCCAATTGCAAATTGCTGCGCACATAAACCAAGTCTTCCGACCTTGAAGTTAATAACCTGTTTCTTTTCTTGGTTTGGATGTGATTAAAGCTACTCCAATTCCTTTCACAAGCAGAGGCACTAGATCCTTGGCTCAAAACGCGAATTGCAAAACGTTGCAACTCAGGTGTCTCTGCTCCATAAAACTGCCACCATCTTCCTGGAGGAATTCTAATCCTATCCTCTATGGAAGCTTTCCTTCCAAATGTTCCTTCTTCCATCCTATATGCCTGAAGTTGGTCTCTAAGCCTGGTAGCTTCTTCTGAATTTGGAACCAACCGCTCAATTGCATCATAAAGGCCATTCATTACTTCAGCATCATTATTTCTTTGTATCCCAAACAACCTGGGGTCCAAATAACAAGCTGCCGCATGCAAAGGACTATGCAACATCTTCCACCTTTTATCTATCACTTCCCATATTTCCAAGTACTCACTTTCCACATCATTGAAGGATTTTGCAATGGATTCCTTACAACGGTCCATGCCCTCATAAACAAAACCCATAGAAGGAGTGTCGCTATCAACCATCCGAAGCATGTCAACAATTGGTTCACATACTTTTAAAACCTTCAAAGCACTTTCCCAAAAAGCATTGCCTAAGATGAATTGTTCCAACTCCTTTCCTTTTGGTTCTTTTGAAAGGTGAGAGCTTTCCCACTCATGGCTGCAAATAATACCTCTCACACTTATCTTTTCCTCAACCACTCTTTTGAGAGTAATATAATATGTGGCAAATCTAGTATCACAAGGCCTTAGCAACTCTTTGGATGCTTGCCTCCTATACAAACTCAATGTGAGGTGATGGTTACAAATGAAGTTGGAAATGTGTTTTCCCTTTCGAATTGCATCATTAATCCATGGAAACTTTGCTAAATCATGCAATAGCAAGTCTAGGCAATGAGCAGCACAAGGGGTCCAAAAAATTGTTTTGCAATTATCCATTATCATCTTACCTGCTCCCACACAATTTGAGGCACTATCTGTGACAACTTGAACCACATTTTTTTCCCCAACTTCAAGAATGGCTTCATGTAGAATCTTGAAAATATATTCTAAAGTCTTCTTGTGTCCTGAAGCATCAATCACCTTCAAAAATAATACCCCCCTAGGGCAATAAACCAACACATTAATGAGTGGCCTATTATTCATATCTGACCAACCATCTGATAAAATTGTGCAACCTGTTTCTTTCCATGACTCCTTGATCTTCGACAATTTGTTTGTTACCCTTTCCTTTGACCTCTTGAGAAGAGTGGTCCTTATTGCCTCGAAACTAGGAGGTACATACCCTTTCCCAAATTCTGCAATCTTAGCACATGCATTGATAAAATAAGGACTTCTAGCCAAATTAAAAGGGATAGCGGATTCATAAAACATATCTGCCAAAGCATCATCAACATCCTGCTTTTGTACAGGTTTCCAAAGAGAGTTTAATGTCCTCTCTCTTGCTCGTGTTGGTAGAAGCTGAGAATGAGATGAACTTCCATCTCCAACATTGCTTGAAGAAAATGGTGATGAGCTGTTGTAATTCATTCCCAACTCTGCCTGAATGCGCTGTCTTTTGTTCTCATTTGTCTGCTAGTTTTTTTTAATTATGTCATAGTCTTTTTGGAGTGTTTCCTTTAGTTCTAAAGACACTCCTGGACATCCCTCAACACCACCTCCTCTTCCAGCACTAATTGACAGCAAGTGATCCATCACTCTTGTCAAAGATCCAACAAATTCCGCATTGCATAATTTGCATTTCAGATGTCTCCCCGCAGACCCATCAATTTTATCCACGTATTTCCATCCTTCTGCTATTGATCTTCGAGGTGCCATGGCAAAGGCTTCTGCACTGTTTATTTCATCAATCATGTTCACGTTATAGTTCAGAATTGCATCAAGTTCAAATTTTAAATTTTATCATGTTTTAGTATGTCTGCAAAATTGAACTATTGACTGCATATTTTAAAAAATTTCACTACTAGTAGTCTACAAATTTAAAATGACAATGGACGGCGACGCTGCTGTCTGCAAATGCAAAAAATTCACTACTGTTTACAAATTTAAAATGACAGAAAACCAATAAAATAAAATTGAAAACAATTAACAAACAAAAGACCAAAAAACAAGAATTTCAATAGGCAGAAAATAAAACAAAAATGAAATTGAAAACAAACAGAAAAAAAAAAACAAAAACAAAATGGAACTTGAAAACAAACAAAAAAACAAAATAAAAATAAATTAAAAAAAAAACATTATATTGCCATACAAATTTATAATACAAATTAAAAATAAAAATAAAAAATATACATACCTGATACGCTGTAAGCCTGTAGCCGTAGGTTGTAGAAGCCTATGGAGTCGTGGACTGGTCGGTCGCAGACTACGGATGGCATTAGCAGTCTAGCACTGGCTCGCACAGGTGACAGGGCCACACGGTGGTGTAAGTTTTAAGTTTGTAACTGGCTGAGGGCTCGCAGGCTGCACGGGCACCGACCGACGACGGCGACGCAGATGGGTCATGGGGCCACGGAACTGGGAAGTGCAATGGGAGGCTAGGACTCGGGAGCTCGTGAGTGGAACGGCTCGCAGGCCGCAGCCCGCAGGATGCAGCGATGCAGAGACTCGTCACTCAGCCCACGACGGTGTAGATAGGTCACGGCTCACTGCTGTTGAGATGAGAGTCGAGCGAACTCGAAGTCGTCATAGATGCTTGGAGCACAATGCAATCGGAGTGGAATACCCTAAGCGCCGAAAAGGCAAAAAAATACCCGCGGAAAAGCAAAAAAGGCGCCGAAAAATTAGTTTGGGGTTCGGTTCGTTTAGGTTCGGCGAACCTGATAGCCGAACCGGTTCGGTTTCAGGTTCGGCTATCAGGTTCGCCGAACCTAAACGAACTTTTTAAATTTTTTTAGGTTCGCCGAATTCCGAACCTGGAGGTTCAAGTTCGGCAAACCCTGTGACTTAGCCTATAACATTGAACTTGAGATATGTCCTTCTTCTCCTTTTGATCTGGGCGAGGACTTGATCTCCTATCTTGGTGCTTGTTTTTATGGAACTTCCTACCTTTTCCCTTACCCTTCTTGGCATGGGAAACAAAAGCTTGGTTCTCCTCAGGTTGAGTGCCATGGAGTCTTTGACGTGCTGTAGCCCTTGTCTCCTCCCGAGTGCAATCTTCCCAAAGCTTATCAAACTTTGGTAGTTTGGATCTACCACTTATGCTTTGGATAAAGGACTCCCATGATGGTGGAAGACCATTCAGGGTGGTGATGACAAGCTCATTTTCATCAATGGGATCTCCACTGGTACTAAGCTCGTCCCTTAGTTCTGTGATCCTCATGAAATATGAGGCAATGGATTCTGATTTGGATATCTTCATATTTGATAACTGGTTTCTCAATGTCATGGATACATTGAGGCTAGTGTGTTCAAACAACTTCTTTAAGGTCTTGAAAATTTTCCTAGCAGTCTTCTTTCCTGAAATTTGTGGAACCAAATGATCTCTTACTGAGTCCACTAGAATCCTTCTTGCTCTAGCATCATTCTTCCTCCATCGAGGTTTGTCTTCTTCGGCTTTTGGTTTAGGGACCTTCTCATTTACAATTTGTAATAGGTCATTTTCTTCTAGTAGTAGAAGAACCCTAGACTTCCAAGAGGTAAAGTTGGAAGCTCCTTCCAAACGATCTTCAACCTTCATACCAATTATCTTGACTGCAGATTTGGTTCAGAAACCCTAGCAGGAGCTAGGTCAAAAATGAAAGTTGATAATTTGAAAAACTGAAACCACAGATAAATGTGCCTTTCCAAGGAGAGTTGAATTGAGGGCGGGCTGGTCCAAATTTGTGGAGAGAAATGAGTTAAAACTGAAACCCTAATTTTGCTGCAGCCAAAGAGTTAGGTCAAAAATTGAAAATTCTCGGATTTGAATTCCGTCTTCACCAAAGGATGTGCCTTGCCAAAAACGAAATTCCTATGGCTCTTTTTCTCCAAAATGTTGGGTGAAGACTCACAAGATGAAACCCTAGTTCCGACAGGGTTCCATGTTTCGACAATGTCTTCTTCTAGAACTGCTCTGATCCCATGTTAAATTTCATACATTCATATCATAATAACATAAATGCATAACCAAGATCACTAGAAGAAAGACAAAGCACAAAACAGTGACACAGAGTTTATCCTGGGAAACCCAATTGAGAAAAACCCAACAACCTTCGTATAGAGATGTTAATCCCGAGATCAGAGTACAAATGATAAAAGAGAAAATGTGAAAATGTCTTCCACAAGTGGAAACCCCAAAACAGCTTCCTCCTCTAGCTTGCGCGAATTCTGCTCTCTCCCAAGTGATGCGCAAATGTGGAGTGTGAGAATGTGAATAATGAGGTGCACTAGCCTCTTATTTATACAAGTGCAAATATGAAAAATACCCTAACTGGGCCAACTTCACCTGGGGCAATAAATAATTTATTTAATATTTTTCTTTTTCTTCTTTGCACCCCGAGGTTTACATTGGTTCTTTCATGTGTTTACACAAGTAATTACATCAGGTACATCTCCCTTAGGAGGCACAATCAAGTCTAATGAAAGTACAATAAAATACAATGAATAATATCTTCCGAAGTTGCACAAAATCCAACAATCATGAGTCCTACCCTCTGGTTAAATTGAAATTTCAAAGAAAGAGTCATTCTGGGTCATAGTCTGGAATCCTAATAAAAGAAGTTAAAAATGACACCCCATAGAATAGATTAATCCTATCCAGAAAGTTTAAAGAAAAATCACCTAAGCTACAGTTTAGTTAAATAAAATTTCAACCTCGGTCATGAGCAGGATGAAAGACCTTAATTGGGCATCTTTTTGCATTCTATTCCGTGTGGACAGTATTTGTTACATCGGCTAGTTGTGATGGAATGCTGTCATTGCTCACTTCTTCTAGGTGCAAGCTTAGTCACTGCATTTGGCAATCTTTTCTATTTTTTTTTTTGAAATTTAAGTAATCTCAAGGACCCACAAGTAAATTATCCAGATTGGGCGAAGTTAATTGTCACAAATCTGATTTACACAAAATTTTAATATAAGAGAATTTAAATACAATATGTAAAATATTATTCTCATATGTTGGAATTTTGAGATAAGGGTAGTTAAAAATTTAGTTTGCTCTTAATTCTGAATTTGATTGTCACGACTCTAAAATTTAATTGCATATGCTTAATTCTATTTGCTAAACTTAATAGTTAGTTTATCATATTCTTTTGCATTGGTAATTTTTTTCCGAAGTTCATTATGTTGCCCAAACACAAATAGGTGACTTAGGTGTAAGAATTTGTCCAAACTTATTTTTGGCCTCGTTTTATGTCCAACTTAATTCATCTCCATGGGTTTATTAGTGTGGGATTGTCTCTAGTGGTTATCTGGCAGGTTTTACGGCACCATTGTGGCTATGGTTGGACCATGAGCATTCACTCTGAGGATAATACTTCTTGTTTTCAATACCATGATCAAGAACATGTTTTTTCCCTTGTATTTGGATCTTGGTATCCATTTCCACTAGCATTCTTGAGTCATGCCAATTTTGCTTTTGTATTTATTACACTATTATTGGCAGGGTTGATCTTTTTTTTCTTGGACCAGGGATATGCTCCACTCTGCAGGGACTTTGAGGACTTTTACACCCGTAGGCTGTATCATCGCATTCAGGTATTTTACACTTTAGACATTTCAATCAATTTTGTTAGATGACTGTTAATTTAAAAACTGCTCTATAGTTTCCTCGTTCTAATGGATTTTCACACCACCCTATATATGAAACATTCATCATATATTTGCATGCTCAGGCTTATTTGGCAGATTTGTCTTTGTTGGTTTCTCATTCATATTGAATGTTTCTAAACTATAAATCCACAAAACAAATTAGCTCTCTAGAAAACTCACCATTGCCAATTGATGAAATTAACACAGTCTAATGGCCATGCCATTGTATTTAGTTGGTGTTCATATTAGATAATAAGTGTGATAGAACATATTCTAATAGTCACATGTCACATTAATAAAGGACGTTACGACAAGTAGTGTGTTAATTAGGTTTTAAGCATGATTCGACCCAATGCCAGTTGGTAGTATAGGTGGTTGTCTCTCACATATATGAGTTTTATATCTCATTTTCTTATTGAATAATATAAGCAACTTTCTTTTTTTTCTGTCTGCAACTTTTTCTTGTGTTTGTTTATAATCTTATATTTATCAAAGCCAAGGTTCTTTGTTGTTTGGAAGGATTAGAGCCTTGTTCCAATGCATCTGGGTAGTCACTAGGAATATTCAATATTGAAAGCATTGTGGACAAAACACACAAGTAGGAGATTGTAGAACATAGGATGCATTAATATTATTGAATGTGAGTTGTTGATAAATGTAGCTTGGGCAGGAACTTCTTGCATAGGTTTCAGTATGAACATGCAGGGAATGGTTTGAGACATTTTGAGGATGATGCAGAGGATGAGATGGCACAGTGAGACCCACAACGAAAAGTGGGAGAATATACATGGCACTTGGTGGGCCAGTTCAAGAGAAGGACCCCATGAACAAAGCCAAGTTGTCTTAGGCTAGATTTTCCATTATTTCATTTCCTCTCATTATTTGTAAAGTGACCACTAAGGAAAAGTGGAAAATATTTCTATTTTGTAATTTCATTTGCAAAAGTGAAAGCCAAATTTTTTGAAGTCGACTTAGTCTTAGGGGTCTAAATGAAATGTATTTAATACATTAATGACTTAGACTGGTATTTAATCTTAGCAGTACTTCTCAAGTTTGAGATAAGTGGTGGTTAGGGTTGAGGAGATTAGGGTTTTCGCAAAGCATAAAGGCAAACAAGATAGGGAGGTTGACTCAGTTGAATAGAGTTAGCGAGCATGAGAGGAGTTGGAGCGCATCAGAGAGGAGAAGAGCATTTTTACTGAATTGACCAGCAAGTAAAACAGGCTGTACAATACCCTGTATTTCTGGTGCTGTTTTTTCCTTCATGTATAGGACCTACACCTCTTACGCAAATCGTGCACTTCTGTTTAGGGGTGATTTGTTGACCGTACAACTATTGGTTTAACAAACTGTGATGGTTGCCTTCTAAGCTTTAATCAAAGGAATGAGGAGCTGATTATAAGGAAAATTCATCTGTGTATTGTAAGTTTCATTTATGTTTCTGCTGTTTACTTTTCCAGTGATTCTGTGATTGATGCTATTTTCGGAAATTAATTTTCTATATTTGAATAAAATCAGTGTTTGATTTGTTTAATTTGAGAACATAAGAACAATAATCACCTAGGGTTTGAAAATTTTAATATGGTACCAGAGATTCTCTGATTGAGATTCTCAATGGTTTGTGATAGTATATCAACTACATGATACAATTGACGAAAATAACTGTCAGAGACAAGGACCAACAGTTAGAGGTTTTCAGAGGTTGTGCTTACTTATCAGATTTGGGAGTTTGTGTATTAGATCTCAGAGATGGCATCAACTAGCATTAGATTTGATATGACAGATTGGAAGGAGCCTCAAATTTCTTGCCTTGGAAAGTCAGGGTAATATTCCTACTGCAAGAGCATCTTTGGGATATCCTCAAAGATGTTGTGACTCCACCTACAGATCCACAACAGTTGACAGTGCACAAGAAGAAGGAAGTGAAGGCCAAGCAAATGATCTTGGATGAAGGTCACGCAGGTTCGTGATCAACTTGCAGCAGATGGGGAGAAGATTGAAGACTCAGAGCTAGTGAACGTGGCATTGAATGGATTCTCAACTTTATGGGAAACATTTGTCTAGGTCATTTGTGCTCATGTGCATCTTCTTTCCTTCGAAAGATTGTGGGATGACTATATCCAGGAGGAGACTCGGATGGCGTCAAAGGCCAACAAGAAAGATGGTGATGATAGCCTAGCCATATATGGACAAACAAAGAAGGGAAGAGGTAAAGGACCCAACAAGGGCAAAGGAAAGAGTTAGGAGTCAACCTCATAGTTAGGGAAGGACTTGAACAAGGTCAAGTGCTTCACTTGTCACAAGCATGGGTATTGTGCACCGCAATGTCTAGGCAAGAAGAATGGCAAAGGGAAGCAACAATAGAAGCAAGTGGCAACATCTGCAGTAACATAAATGAACGAGTTTGCCACTAAATTCGAGAAGGATTTCTTGATGGTATCTTGCCTTTCCACCAACACAGTTTTGAGGGATCTTTGGTATGTGGATAGTGGGGCATCTAGGCATATTACATCAACTCGACAATGTTTTACCAGTCTAAAAGAGCATGACTCATGGGTTCAAGTAGAGCTTGGTGATGATGCTTGGACTGAGTAGCAGGAGTTGGTAATATTTTCTTCCAACTCCAGCCAAGTAACTCTTTAGATTTTGATGATGTTTTGTTTGTTCCAACTTCCAAGTCTCAAGACAAACTTGCTTTTAGTTTTGGTTATGGAAGCTAAGGGTTATGCAATGGGAACCAACACGTTCTTATCAAATTAAACGAATCTAGTGCAGAAGCAATACAAGTGATAGGGGTTAGGGAAGGCAATCTATAGAGGTTGTAGGGTGAACCTGATTAAGCTCGAGTTGATGGCAACTTGTGTCAGTTGTGCCACAAGAGGATGGGGCACCTGCATCATAAAGCGTTGCCTATTATGAGGGAGATAGTTAGGTCTTCCAGAGTTTAGCATTGAGCAACAAGGAGTATGTGAAGGGTACATGCTTGGCAAGCATGTGAATGCTTCTTTCCAAGCAATAAACACAGGTCTAACGAGATTCTAGACCTAGTGCATTTGGATGTATGTGGATTGATGTCAGTAGCATCAATCTTAGGTAGCATGTACTATATTTCCTTTATTGATGATTTCTCTCCCAAGACAGGGATCCACTTCTTAAAGGCTAAGGATGAGGTCTGTTACCTCTCAGTTTGCACAGCTTGTTCAGTAGACAGAAGACACCCAGTTAGCCAGGGAGCCTTTAGTTCATCATCTGGATCAGATAGTCTTTTGCCCTCTTGTATTGTACATTTCCTTTGTCATGGTCAAAGGAAGATGATTGTAAATTTTTTGACATCCTTTATATGTGTAAAAGGGCTAGCTCGAGTGAGTCATTCTTATTATGGCTACTTTGGAGTGTTTTTTCACCTAGATGAACTTAGATCCTAGCGATCAGAGTTTATCTAGGTTTTTTCACTCAATTCTCCAAAGCCAAAGTATGTTATAATACAGATGCCCGAGGTTGGTGTTTAAGTCCTTAGAGTATGATGTCGAAATCTAAGTCAGTTACCATGTTTTTAACAAAAGTTATTACCTTTTAGGTCTCTTGGGGGGGTAGATGTGTCAAAAACTATGTAATAAAAGGCTTAAGGGGGTCAAATAAATCAAATAACCTACCTTTCCCCTTCTCAAACCTTGGTTTAGTGTAGCACTACCTCCTTGAGGAGTTTCTCACTTGGTTCATGAGATTTCCTTATTGAGGTGTTTTCACTTGTTTTAGGGGGAAATATTCCTAGAATACGCCCCATCCCTTGCTGAAGCTCCTTGGGCTCAGAAAGCTGTAGCACCCCCCTAAATCAAAAGATATGACCTTAGGAGTGGGCTAAGCTAAGCTCTCTAGCGGCTCCCTTAATCAAGAGTTTTCCCTCCTCCAAGGGATGTACGGTGGCACCTTCTCTTGCATTGTGATTAACTCCCATGCATGGAGAAGATCCCAAAGTAGCCTTTGGCTACTTAAAGAAGCATGATCTCTCTCATTTTTGTTGGTTATTGGTTGAAGCACATAGCTTATTGTAGTACTCTTTTGAGAACAAGTTTGTGTGAGTAAAAGTAAGGCTTTGGAGGCTAACTGTGGTGTGGCTCGTCAATTGTTTGGCATATCTTGCTTATCATCTTTATGTGGAGGTAACAAGTATCTTATGTTGTTAATGTAGATGCTTCTTATTTCTTCGTATGGTCTTTGAAAGGGGACTACTCCCCAGTTGAATAAGATTTTACTTCATAGTTTTTCTATTATAGATTTTACTGTACGTTTATAGAGAAGGAGCTTGATTTTAGCATTAAGCCTAGTTTGGATTATCCTGTATTGACTCTCTCCCTATAGGTTGCACCCGGAGAAGAAGAGGGCAAGGAGAATCTTTCTCCTTGCATGCATTTAATATTGTCTGTGTAGGTTATCTCATCCACTGAGCAACTTGAGGTTAGCCTGGAGCAACCTTTCCTTTTCAGTGATTCTTCTAGTAAAGCAAGGCCCTTAGGGTCATTCCTTGGTGACTCCATTAGCGTGATCTTTTGGTATAAAGCGCAACTCTCTCTCACTTGCTTCTCACCTTCCAACCACTACAAGAAATTTACTCCCTTTCTATTTATTTCATGCATGCACTAATCTATATTTTCAAGTAAATCCTAGGACCAAAGTAGATGTGTTTGCATGCATAGATCTCTTTGATAAGCAATTAAAAATCCGAAAAAGTAGATCTAGGAAAAGTATTGCATGTTCGTGCATGTTCACATGCGTGCATAGATTTCTAACTTTTTTACCTTGCATGTCAGTGCATGTGGTTGCATGTCATCAAAGGTCATCGTAAAGTGTTTATTTGGCTTTTTTTGGCATGCTTTAACTCGCTCTCCACTGTCTGAACAACGGGAAAATCTTGCCTTACGGACACTTATGTCCTTCTCCATTTGTATTTCTAACCCACTAATGCATGCCTCCAAGTGTCCTTTGATTTCGTAGGTTAAGCATGCTTTCCGATGTAACTTAGGAGCACTTTTCTAGCTCATTTTTGTTCGCTGTCCGGACTCATTATTCGTCGCTTTAGACAATCCCAAGGAAGCCTTTAAGAAGTAGCCCTGTACCATCATAGTGGGCAGTTGATTGATACTCCTACCATGCAAACTTTCCAACCCTTTTCTGCAAAATTTCAGCCAACAAGTACTTTCTAAGTGGTCCATATGGCATGTAGTTAATTGAAAGGCAATGGTCTTCAAATTCATATTATCATGTGTCATGCACTAATAAATTAGATTTATTTTCTCTAGTTGCATTTCTCTAAAAAACTCCTAAACAAAGTTTGTTTTAAAAGCAAAAACTGCATCCTTAGATTCTTTTCTTTTAAGGACCACCCCCTTGGCTTCGTAAAGGTGTTGGCCTGAACGGAGGAGTCCAGTGTCAAGTTGATAGTTCATCCGACTCTAGGCTTGCCCCCAAAGCTGCCCACAATGAGTTCAAGATTTTTTTCACCTGGAAATGTGAATTAGGTGGCAACAAGGTCTTTAGAAATTTTAAGGAGTTTAAAGCTCTAGTCGAGAATCATATAGGAAATAAGTTCAAAGTCTTGAGATTGGACAATGGGGGTGAGTATATTTCTGAGGAGTTCGAGGGTTTCTGCAAGGAGGCAGAAATCAAGAGAGTTAGTTGTTCCGTACAACCCACAATAGAATGGGGTTGTAGAGTGGAAGAGTCAATCCATCATAGGGATTGCTAAGGCAATGATTCATGACCAAGACTTGCCATTGTTTCTTTGGGTAGAAGCATGCAAGACAATAGTCTATATCCATAATAGGTGTCCTCATAGGATCTTAGAGGACAAGACACCAGAGGAGACATTCACTGGTGTGAAATCATAGGTGAGTCATTTTTGCATCTTTGTATCTCCTGTTTTGTATCCATGTATTAGTAGAGAAGAGGACCAAGTTGGAACCTGTTGTTCGCCAGATTGCACACCAGCAGCAGAAATCTTTCGAAAGCTATCTCCCTCACTGGAAGTGGGGAGAGGTGTGGCCTTGGGGGCAAGCAATGAGCCAGGTACTGTCACCTGAATCCCAGCTCCTCCGTTTAGGAAAACTCCTAACGAAGCCAAGAGGGGTAGTCCCTACAAAGAGTTTCACTAAGGCTCTTATGTGTTTTAAGTGTTTTTTGATGAAGTGATATGGATGGGTGTTGTTTAGGAGTTTTCTTGTGATGAGACCAAAAAAAAATGTAAAGATGAACAACAGATAATAAGCAATCCACGTTGCGAGATAAGATAACAAGATGGCAGTACGATTCAAGATTTGATAAATCACTAAAGCATTCACAATATGAAATAAACTCAAGGACAAATGGTCCTGATCAATATATAAACTCTTAGATAACCAGTGCCTTATGGAGTCAAAGAAAAGTAAGGATTGTGATGCTGAATGTGTGGGTCTTGAAAAAGTGCTGTTTGTGAGATCGTTATGCAGATTATCTTTGTAAATTGAATATTTTAATGGTCTTGATTATTAAGCTAAGAACAAGGATATCAAAAGAGTAAATCTAACCAAGAAAAATACTGGCAACCTCTTAGATGATAGGTCGGGAGCACCCAGATTCAGAGGATAGGTGTCCGATGTTTGAACCGCCCTCGAGTCTGATAGTGGGATTCCCGACACCACCTTTTTCAGGAAGCAACCTCAGTGATTTGACGCTGGTTTTGGATTTGGGATAAAGTTTTAATTAGGTTATCACTTGTAGACTTAGCAGATCCTTCACCTTTTTGAGTACTAGCCCAACCTTTTCAGGTTGGCAGAGCATACGGGTGTTGGACAAATAACCAAAATAAATTAATTAATGGGGGAATGTGAGTTGAAGTATTTTATTTATTATGAGCACCGTTCAACTCTCCGATAGAGAGTGCCCTTGACTTAGTCTTAAGACCAAAGTTCAAGAGACTTTTCTAATCTAATATGCCTAATGCAGGGGGAAAGTGCAAGTCTAAAAATGCTCTCCGACAGAGAGTGCCCTTGACTTGGATTTGGCCAAGTTCAAGAGGCTTTGTTTATTTTATTGCAAGTGGAAGCAGTTGTGGAAATTAAACCATGTGATAGCTCAACAGATATAAAAGATGACTAGCATGCTACTTGCAAAATGAAATTAAAAAAGAGACTTAGTGTTCTACCAAACAAATTTACTCTAAGGTGGGGTCTTCCTCCGAACAAGGTTGACCACTAGAATCGCTAGCACTTGAGAACTTTCCAGCTAGCTGAAATTTCAACCAAGGAAACTAACGGGGAAAGAGGAGTAACCACAAAGTTATGTGGTCCTGCCCTTGGGATGAAATCCCAAGGATACTGCCTCAAGTCAAAACTTGGAAGAGAGTGCGAAAATGAAATAAAAGACTAATCTAAAGCATGAGATGAAAGATCTAAGCTAACCAACCACAACACTCTTCCCCAAATGGGGAAAAAAACCCAAAAGTGGAGGACCCCTCCACTTGAACTTTTATTAACTTGATTACAAATGCCTTTGGGAGTTAAACCCTTCAAAGGTCTTCTTTGAGAAACGTAAGATAAACAAATTATTGCAAATAAAACCTGGAAGTCTTTGAAGGCTAGTACAAAAAGGAGATTGTTTCTTGGTTTATTGCTTGGTTTGGATCTTCTCCTTGAAAATACTTTGCTCTTCTTTGAATGTTACTTCACAAGTTTTATCTCCTCTTTCAAGAGACCTACACAAGCTTGGAAAAAACACTCAACAAACACCCATTAAATGTTAGAAATCAAGCGAAATTGAAAACTACTAAGTCTAAAAAATGAAACCTAAGATCTAACATGTAAAAGCATGAGATTTTGGTTTGAAAATTTTAATATGGGAAAACGAACCAGCGAACAAAAGATGCCCTAAATATGCTAGAAATGAGATCTAAGACATAAAAATTTTAAGAATTTTTTTATGAAAAAATTCTCTCAAATGTAAACAAAATTTCAATCTAGAATGCTCTAAGATTAACTTTTCAATGCATGAGATGGTGTATGAGATGCAATAATACTTGAGATCTAACTCTAACAAATTACTTTTGCAAACTAAAAATGAAGCTAACATTAACTCAAACAATTCGTTTTTGTGCTTTTTTGGCTTGTTTTAGGGCTTTTTTGAGGTGGACGAAATGAGCTTGAAGAGGAAAGGCGAATGGAGGATGGAAGGTGGATCTTAGGGCAAAACGAAATGGAGGAAGAGAAAGTGGATCTAGGGCAAAACGAATGGATGAATGATGGCTAGTCTAATGGAGATGGGCTTGAAGAGGTAAGCTTAAGGACACAAGTAACCAAGATTTGTTTTGAAAGTGTTTGTTGATGGAGGAAGAGGCCAAATACTCCTACTTGAAAGTTTCTTCTCATGAAATGAAGAGAAGACCTTGAAGACCTGCAAGATAGATTGATTAGATGCCAAGAACCACTGTTAAATGAAGAATGACTTAGTCTTTAATAAGCCTTTCTCCACCTTGGGAAACCCCTGCAAAAATCTTGTTATGAAACATGCAAAAACCGAAAGATATATTTATAATCAAAGTTAAAACATACATCTAATAATGAAATTGCATGATCAATGAACAAAATGAAAGAGATATCACCAATAGTGTGAAGAACATCCCAATTGCTCCAGCATGGACCTCCAAAGTCTAAACTTTATTCAATATTAAACATATATTACAACAATATTTTGGCAGAGTGTTCATGGTCAAAATCTCCATGAGAGAATTGCCAAAATGCCATCTCTTTATAGCAAATACAGGCTACCTAATACCTAAGTCGAATTGGCATGATGGAAGCCAATGGCACTTTACACAATTCGAACTCCACTCAAAATCCCAATCAAAACCAAGCTTGGAGCTTAGATTCACCAATAACTCGAGTTTGTGGATGGGGAGGTGGCCTCCACCTTAGCAAGGCGCCCCCCATCCCACTTTGGAAACACCATCGAGCAAATAAGATGTTGACACATGTGAAACTCGCACTCCCAAAGAGAATGACGTGAGCAAGCTTGTGAGGGCGTGAATGCCACATAGGGAAGCTTGGAGTGGAGTGGTTGGTGGTGACTCGAGTTATGAAGGGAGCCAATGCACAAATCAAGGAATGACACCTACCATATCCATTAGTGTAACCACCAACCCAATAACCATGTGCCAACACACCAAATCGACTTTTCATTGAAGGAGGGCGAATTGCTTGGTGAAGATAAGCTTGTGCTGACTGTATACTCAACTGAATGATGACTGAGATGATTGGAATCTTCATTAATGCCCAGTGCCATGCCAACTAGCCTTTTACTTTATTCCATTTGGATTATTTTGAAGAGATTTGGATTATCTCCAAAATAATCATTTTTATTATTTTAATTAATAATTTCTTTGTAACTGAGTTTTTTGAGAAATTATTAATTATGAGGCCTAGCTGACATCCGAAACTTAGGATAAACTGGTCCGGGGATCATGAATGATTTTTGGCTTAAGTCTGGAGCCTTCAATCATCAAATTCGGATCCTGGATGATTGACATATTACAAATTGATATTTCTCTATTTAAACTATAGAGAAATTTATTAAATTTAAAAAATAATTAAAAACCCAAATTCAACGGACCCGGTAAAATTTTTTCGAAATTTTTTCTGGGGGTCCTAGAGACTTAGGACATGGCCGACAACTATTCTAACAGTGTCTAGTAGGCTTATATACATCAATTGGACTCTAATAACCCCCCATGGCTAAAATTTTCAAAATCGGGCATTCCAGCTTTAGAGGAAGCGGGAGAAAACCTCATCGATTATAGCTCGGCTATAGGCAAAGTATAATTGGCAAGAGAAAAAACTCCCTGGAATACCTTAGTTGCTTAATCAAGTCATGGGGAACCGAGACACTCAGATCGTACTAGCACACTTTATTACAAACCCCATGGGGCCATGGTCATGTCAACTGAAAAACAAAACTGGCTAGTCACAAATGCTGGATCATCTGATACACTGGAGTACAAACATTCATCATGTTTGTCAAATGGCGGCTCTTCAGATAATCCAACTATGGTACAAATAAGTTGGTAACAGAACCCTCCAACAAGAAGGGTATATTTGTAGGTTATAGTGAGACTTCAAAGGCCTATATGGTTATATTCCATAACAGAGGAAGACAATAGTAAGTAGGGATGTAAAGTTTGAGGAAGACTTTGCATCCAGGAAGTGTCATTAGCCTATTCTAGTGATAGAGGATGAGGAGCAGGAAGCTTCAAGGGTTGATCCAGGGTTGCAAGCAGCATCCAGAGTAGGACAACAACCTTCAGGTGAAGAGGAGAGACATTAGCCCCTTCCAGTTCTGTCAAAAGACCTGGATCGTTCACTTATACATTAAGGGATGCTCAAACGTATGTTGAGGCTCCTAGGAGCACATTTAAATAGAGAATCAGAGATCTCCAAGGATGTTTCCAAACTACATGGCATTGATGATCAACACCATAGATTCATATCCTTCTAGCTTCCAGGAGGTAACATAACAACAGGTCTGGTGGGATGCCATGGTGGAGTACACCTCCATCATGAAGAACGATGTGTGGGACATAGTGCCGGGATTAGAGGGGAAGCTAGTAGTGAGTTCCAAGTGTCTCCACGAAATTAAGCTTGCTAATGGTAGCATCAAGAAGTTCAAGGCGAGGTTTGTTGTGAGATGGTTCTCCCAGGAAGAGCGAATGGACTATGAGACTGTTGCTCTAGTTGCCATGTACACTTCCATTAGTGTAGTTATGTCGTTTATTTCATTTATGGGATGGTGGATACATCAAATGGATGTGAAGATCACTTTCTTTAATGGGACAATTGAGGAAGAAGTGTCCATAGAGCAGCCTTAGGGCTTTGAGGTAACTGGGAAGGAGTCCCATGTTTGTAGGCTTAAGAAGGCCTTGTATGGACTCAAGCAAGCACTAAGAGCATGGTATTTTTCCTTAGGGCTTTGAGGTAACTGGGAAGCAGTCCAATGTTTGTAGGGTTAAGAAGGTCTTGTATGGACCCAAGCAAGCACCAAGAGCATGATATTCCTGGATAATATAAGCATAGTGTTGTCATTGAGTCTAGTGTTCTTGAATGTACACTAGAAGTAGTTTCTCACTTGTTAGATTTGGACAATTCATGTTCATGTGAGATGATCTGAAATGGATCAATATATAGTTTGTCATATGTTTTGGTGCTTTCGAGGTCGAAAGATTGGTGGATGAATTGGCTTGTAGGCCCCATTCCAGGGGTAGGTCTCACTTTTTAGATTTGGGTCTAGAACCTTCTGGGGCTTGTTTGATGGTCTTAAACGATGTTTTTTGGGGTCAAACGTTCAACACATATTGTGATGCCCCTTCATGCTATTCTATACTTTGAGACCTTTCTAACGATCCAAGAATCGCCTAAAATGTAGTCCGTATGAAGAAGTTATGCCTCCTGCAAGCTGACCTACCCAATTGACCACCATGGTACCGATTGGATTCCGCGTCAACTCTCATTTCTCACACGTGTGGAGCTAGTCACATGTGGACTTTCTAGAACATTCTAGAAGGTCCAAAAACCTAACCCTAATCGGGAGTTGAGGTATGCACAAACTCTAGAACTAACCCTATATGACTATCGGGCTATGTTAAATATTGGCCCGCTAGGAAAAGAAGGGGTTCCATTCTTTTGATGTTATGCATTGTTCCATAGTTGAGCAACAACACGAGAGTGGATAGTAGAGCAGAATAGAGGAAGTAGGAGATCCTGTAGTAGCCATTATAGCTGCAGAGTCATAGGTAACTCCATAGAGAGTACCGCTTTCTTTGTATTTGTCCTACATTTTGGAGAAGAAAAGAGCAAGGCATAGTCATCATTTATGGCTGGGTTTTTCCCCTTAATGGGTTTTCCCAGGGTACATCTCGTGTTATTGGTGTGGATCGTGTATTTCTTTGCTCTAGCTATTTCTCTAATATTTAATAAACTAATAAAAAGAACTAAGTTGTAAGATTCGTCGTGATGAATCGTTCCAGTGGAATATCCACAACAGTTTATGGATCATGAGAAGCTTGATTAACCTTTCTATTACTAACAACCATACTCTAAGTGGGAATCAAGATCACTAGGTAAGTCAATTGCATGTATCATTACTAGTGTGCAGAAATCTTGTTACTGTACAAATCATTACATGCAACATATCCATGGATACTCCAATCGATTAGTTTAATAAACTGCTTATATATTACTTGAACTATTGCACTGCATAGAATCTTGGAGATTAGTATAAGTTACAATACCCAACTGTTGTCCATAAAATGGATTCATTTATCACTAACCTCTAATATACAAGAAAATAATTAACAAATCATGTTACAAATACAATGCATTACTATGCACACAATTCCCAAATACATCCAGGCAATGGATTTCCCATGTATATAAATTGAAACTCATTTTCTCAATTTACTCTTTCAGAAAAATACATCAACAACACATGCTTCTTTACATGAATTACATTTCATGGGGGGTTCATACTCCCAATTCCACTTTACAATCTAGCTGTTGTTCACATATACAATTTCTTACAAATGTTACAAGACAAGCGGCCCCAAGCGTTAACTTGATTTCTAAATGCTTTCGTGCTAAATACCTAGAGGTCTTGGAATCCAATCTGATCAGGTCCTTTGGGGTTACCAATGGCCTATGTGGCTGGCAGTCAATTCACCTTCCATGCAAAACTTTCGGGGAAGTAGGGGGGAGAGATCCACAAGGACTGGCCTAGTAACAACACCCCAATTCTTTGCTTAGGTGTGTGAGAGTGGGGTGGAATTATTTCCTTGGAAAAAATATAAAGGACAAGTAATGAGGAAGAAGAATGCAGCACAAGGATTACACCACAGCGATTGGATTGGTGTGAGCATGTCTCACCAAATTGTAGAGCTTGGGAAGGATCTCACCCTCATGCTAGGGCCTTCTCCTTGTGGTGTGATCACATCATTGGACACTTGCACTATGAATTCATAAAAAGTTAACGTGGAAAACCAAATCAAATTCAAAGATAACAAAGCTGGAAATGACATGGAGACTTTTGCAAAATTGTTTCCTTTGCTAAAGGATTGCTTTGTTGAACACCAAGACTCTCTCACAGTTGTTAGAGTAGATTGGACAAGAGCATAGTTCAACTTGTGCAATTGGGAAGGAAGTTAATTCAGATTGGATATTTGGCAAGAGGAGAGGTTCACTAGATTATGGCTTAACTATACCAAGAATTGGCAATGAAGGAGGAGGCATTGGCCAAGCTACAGGTAGATGTCCAAGAGACCAAAGAAGCAAAGCAATCTTCCATTGCTACTGCAGAAGTCAACACCATGACTGAGACAAGCATGCTAAGATCACCTTCCATAGACCTTTCTCAAGATCACTTGGGTGACTCCGCAAAGCATACTACAAGCATTAGTTCCAAGCTATTAAGACAGATGGGCTACGATGTTCAAGGGCTAGGAAAGATAAGTCAAAGAATCATAAGCCCCATTGTAGCTGAACCAAGGGTCAAGCATTGTTACCTCTCAAACCCTCACTTCTTGAGATAAAGTCCTAAAGCTCAAGTGAGACCTTGGAGCAACTAAGAGAGATAACGATGTCACCTCACAAACCCTCTTCACATTGTAGGCTGGCTCTCCTTTGGCTGAAAGGGGCCTTCCCTACAATAGGATTTGTTATCACATTTATAGTAGCCTGGGCTACCATATTTTCAGACCAGATTCTAGTACTATTTTGAGCCAGTCCTTTACTATGAGATGCTTGAGAATGACAGATGATGAGCAGCTATTTCAGGATCACTCACATTTTTGAGCAGCCTCAGAGCAGACATTACAACCTTATGCCATGACTGAGCCTCGTGATCTTAGATTTGATGACCGAGTTGGCCATTTTCTTCCATATAGAGCAGTGTGATAGTGCCTAGAGTTATGCAGCAGCAGTGTTCCAGTGACAGTTGATAGTTCAGATGGTAGATACAGGTATATGATCCAACATGTATATGGTTATGCATTGGATACCTTTATTTTGCTCTTTTACTTATCTTGGTAGCTTGACTAGGTATCTTGTAGTCATGATCTGGCGATATTATATATAGATTTGGTTATTGGTTGACTGTCTGGAATGGAAGTGATCTAGTTACTTGGACTAAGAATTTCTTATGTATACTCGTTGGTCTTACCCTCTCAAGTAGTATGGACTTGGTCATTCCCACCATTTTTGGCTTGCTAGTTATGGCATCACATGTCACCTTTCCCCATCCATCCATTCTCTTTCGTATTTGGTTTTATCCCGACTTGCACTTCAACTTGTGATACTGAGGACTTCCCCACTTATGCCTCTATGTTGGATAGACTCCCTGTTGTTTTGTGTCTCGACTCTGAGTTGTGCAATAAAACTTACCGAAGCCTTGATCCTTCTGGGTTAGGAGAACTCGCTGGTGTTGGTTCTTGAGCTTAGGTGAGTTGGATTTGAAGCCTTGACCTCTCTGGTCGGTTGCCCCTGATGTTTGGTCCTGATTGTGGATAATCCCCCCATTTGCCTGAGTTGTGTCGACTAAACTTTAAGCAAATTGTACTACCATCATTACATACACATATGACTAATTGTTATATCTTCTATGCAAGCCCATGATTATAAAATAAAAACTGTGCTTTTAAGCATAATGAGAGAGGGCTATGAAATAAAGTATAAAGCACCCTGGATAAAAGCTGCGATTAGTTGTGCTTCTAAGCACATGCAAAATCCAAAGGGTCATAAGGCCTAAAAAGCAGTGGTTAAACATATGCTAAATCTAAAGACTGCTGGCCATAATAAAAAAGTAATGATGGGATGTGAGATGGAGTAAGGGACAACTATTTCTAAGTGTCCCCTAGAACCTCAAGTTACGGTTAGTTGTGCACCCAGTCATGGTGGTTCTAGAAAAGATCCTCACAAAGCTAGTTCAAGCTTGGATGTGAGCTGTAGACATTTGCTAAAGTGAATAGGCACTCCTCAAATCAACTTATTCCATTTGTGAGACACCGCCATTCCTTGTGTGTTTTCTGTCCAACATATGCTTAGGTGATTTCCCCTTTTCCTTTATCCAAAGTGTCACAGTGTTGAAGTTTGTAAAGTCATCCCCTTGTCCTAGCCATGCCTTTTCCACCTTCACCCATTTCTAGCAAAATGGTCCAGTCCATGAATTGAGTATACACTTGAGGGTCTTTTTCTTAGTAATTGATTATTTTAATCCAGACTTATATTTGATGTACTACTGCTTAATTGCCAGTGAAATGCTACTTTGTACTTTAGTCTTGCTAGTGAAATGCTACTTTGTACTTTAGTCTTGCTATTGAAATAATTAAAGGAGCATATCTTATCCATTTGCACTTGCAGCATCAGTCAGTTTGAGCCTGGGTCATTATTTTGATCAGTTTTGACCTGGTCAACCTAGTTTGACCAAGTCAACCGCAGGATCTGAGATGAGTTGGATCGATGAGGTTTGGGATTGATTATTTGTGGTCCTATGATGCCCACTTGATGACTCCATGCAACAGACACAAGTTTCATATGATGGTTTGATGGATTTTTATTATAATTATTATTTACAAACCATTATTTTTTATTGTCCGGGCATGGTTGAGCTTACAGATGATTATCCAGGTGGTCACATGGTGTATGAGTACTCATCTATACTATATTTGGACCTTCTGAGTCCATTGGCACAGTCATATATCAGTTTCAGGCATTTCAGATGAGTTTATGGTTAGATTATGTAAGATTCCAGTTAGTAGAATTTGCCTTCTTACTGTGTTACTTCCACTATGTTTATGTAACTGCTGGTTTAATGACTTGTTTGTGGTTTTACATGGGTTTGCATGACAATGTAATTTCTTATAAAATAAATGCATGTCATATTTTAGTTATTATCTTCATGGATCAAATAATCTCAACTTACAAACCCCAATGAAATATGTCAAAACTGCTTATTCATTTATGCTGATACAAATTACTTCAATTTAACCCATAGCATCCGATATCGAAGATAGAATATTTCTGAGTCTCTGACCTTTGTTAATGATGAAAGTGGACTTGGCTGTAGCAGCTGGTCACAATGACGCAGATTTGTAAATATACTTTAATGAAAGTGTGATGCCTGTAATAGCAAATGATTGGTTGGCGGAAATATGTAACAGCTGCTGTGCATAATCGTAATGTAGTTTGGAGATGGAATATTGCATAAGGAAATGCCCTGCTGTAGAGGTCCACGCTTATCTGGATTGATCACACTCCGCTTTGTAAGAATACAGTTTTAGCATGAGAATTGCGTCCTCAATTGATTCATCTGCTCTCATGCATAGAATCGTGAGCCACCTATGAGATATAGCCTTCGAACAAGTGTCACGTTTCTCTTTACTACTGATCAGAATTCCTAGCTCAATGTGCTACTGCTGCTACTATGAAGAGATGGTGTTAATAGGAGTTAAATGCTGCTATTTATCAGAATCGCTGCCCTTATATAACACACAGCAGCCCTAGGGATCCACCCTCCAGATTAATGGGTCTCTGCACCTTTACTTATCTTTTGCTGTATCAGTTTGCTTTTCTTTGGTATGTAACACTGTTAGAGTGAAGGGAATGCTACCTCCATGGATAACTCGCAGCCATAACTGTCTGCCAAGAACGCGTCTTCAGTAATTAAGTCACAGCAAGAGGATGATATTCTCTGGTATACGTTCTCAGTAATTTAATATGCTCCTTCTCTGCCACAGTAAGGAGGAGGATCGCTGCCACAACAGTGGGTCAATACACACTAGCTCAATAAACTCGTCCTCAATGGAGCCTGCCTGTCAATATAACCCAAACTCTAACCAAACTCTGACCTAAACCCCAATGAACTTGTCTTCTTGTAGCTCGATCTTCTCTTGTCCAAGTGATGTAACCTTCAGTAGATCCACACAGAATTTGGACAGAGATGTGCTGCCCTACTACTTGATGAAGGGTGCCTTTATTAATTGAGGAAGATGGCTGTCTCCCAGTGATGAATGTGCCCTACCACCCTACCACCTATAGCCTCAATCTCTGACCGAAAGAACTCACAATATTTATCTTCTTTGAAGCACGGTGATAGATCGGGGTGATCTATCCTCTTGAAGTTGACTAGGATGTATAGATTTCAACATCGAACCCAAACTTGTTGGCTAGGGCAGTGTGCCCTAAACCCAAAATGGCTCTCAGAGCTCTCAAACCGAATCTCAATGATCAATAACAATAATGGATACTGAGCAAGACACTTTACCTTTCTTTTATAGCCTTGACATTGCATGCCCTATACCTAATTCACTTTTCTCTTCTATTTCTCCGTTGAGTTGCATGCCACTCATTTGTTGTATGCATGCATGTTTGCATGCATCTCCCCTTTTCCTTGTAGCATGCACCTCACTTTTGCATGCCTGCATGATTGCATGCATTTTACTTCTGCATGCATGCATGCATCTTACTTTTGCATGCATGCTTGCATGCCCAGTGCCTTGTTCCAGTTTTACCCAAAACGAAACATTACAGATTATCACTTTATTGCTTATTTGCCATATAAAATGGCCTGTCAATATGTTTTGAGATTATTTTGGTTCACCTAGGGCGCTACAGAGGGAGTATGGGGTCCAACGACTTGTTATTGCCATATTACCGTACTCCCATACATTTTGGTGTAGTCAGATTTGTGCCCGAGGCACCAGGAAGAGAGATACAAGTATTTTATTATTTTACAGGTGATTTTCTGAGGATAAAAAATGGAAGAAATGGCTACTGAGGAAATCGATTTGGGCAATTGAGGCAAAGAATTGGCATGAGGTTTGTTCAGAGGATTTTTGTGATGCATCCCACACCTTCCGGCACAGCTTGCAGCATTCAGTGGGGTCCACATACACTCCGGACTATTATTTGGGCATTTTTATTATGTCATTGAGGGGCCACGATTTGGTCATTTGGTCACAGTATGATATTATCTTGAGTTATTATATGTTATTGTGCCATGGGGTCATGCTAGAGAAGGACATGTTACACCTCCTAGCCCCACCATGTGCTTATGTCATGTGTCTTGCTCACTTGTCATGTGATGTGTCCCCCTTGGATGTCTTAGTGAGTGCGCCCCCTCTATTTTTGAGTTGATCCATGTGTTTTGTATTTGGGCTCATTTTAGCCATTGCTTATCATTGATGTATCTTTTAATCTCAACCACTCATTCCGAAGGTGGTTAGGATTTTGGTCTCTCTCATTCCTATTTAAGGAAGAGATCCTCCTCATTGTAAAGGGACTTTTGGCTCTTGGCTATTGGAATAAAATTTGATTCTTGTGAGAAAGTCTTGGATATTGGTTTGGATGTATGGCTATGGTGACTGAAACTATTTTTCCATTGCATTGAGGATCTTGGTGAATATCTTGCACATTTTCTATCCATATTTTTACTTGTAGGTGAAGAGGACGATTTGGTAGAGGGGCGCACTTGCTGGGGAGACTCACCTTGTCCCTCTCTCTTAAATCCGGTTTATTTAGGGAGTAATTTTGTCTTTGTACCAGTTATTCTCTGCATATTATTCTTCGTTTGCATTTATCCTCATTCTTGTTTGGTAATTGAGTTGATCTCCTTGGTTTTGCAGGAAGAGAGGGGTGCACCTGTGGACTTGAGAAAATTGTGGGAGCAAGAGAACAAGCCAAATCTTCATTTGATCTTTGCGGGAGTAGTCCTCGTCATGCTAGCATCCATTCTCATCATTCGGCTACGCTCATAAGGTGAGTATTTTATTTCTCTAACTTACCCATCTGTCATTTACATTCAAACCCTCATTGTTAAAAGTCTAAAAATTCTTTGGGTTTAACTACTTAGAATTTCGGCGAACCATTTCTTGGTTTTTACGTCTAGGCCTATCCCTAGGTGGGTTCTCAAGGGTGTCACCCTCTGAGGACTCCATCTGCCTCTTTTCCTAGGCATTGATCCTTTAACCCATGTGCCCTCCTTGGTTTGCTTATCTTCCGGGTTGTTAAACCTTTGTTTTTCGAGCTTGTGTGCCGTGATACTGTCAGATCTACCTTCAAGCTGTGCTAGAATGCCTTAACTCTTCCAGATCTACTACTTGGGACCATTTTCCTCATTTTTAATTCACGTTTCCCAAGGCAGTTAGATTTAATCATTTACCCTAGCACTTAAATCTTGGATCCACTCTTAATATTCAAGTCATTGTGTCTAATACATCTAAGGTTGAATCTCATCTATCTTAAGCCTCCACAGTGACCTTGTTCTTTAGATCTAGGGTTCTTCACCCCTCACCTTATGTACCCTATTGAATAGATTGATCTGGTGATTGGGTTAGATCTCTCCTGTCGGGAGTAGATCAGGGTCTCCCCCTTTGCTATCTGGGGCTTGGATAGCAAAAAGCAAAGAGTGCCTTGATTGACATGACAACCAATCCATCTTGGGAATCGAGGCCCTCTTAGGTCACCTCTTTAGTTGCCTAGCTCCTCTACCGTCTTGAATACGATCTTTGTTTGGGGCAACTACAAGTTGTGTGATAACAGGATTGATAGAACTTATGCAATGAAGTCAAAGGTGAAATGAAGAGAAAGCTCTAGCAAAACAACTTAATGTGCTTTATGAAATAAGATGGATGAGTCGAACGAAGAATAGCGCCTTTCCGTTGGGCATATGGGGTCAAATCAAAGTTCAATGTGAGGCTATATAACCTATTGAGGAAAAGATGTCAATTGGGACTAAAACCTACAAGTTACGAAGGCCCTCTCCTTGCAGTCCCATATTGTAGAAATATAACTAGATAGATCCCAAAAGTAGATGAACCCCAACACTTATGAAGATTACGATGACCATGAATGAAATGTATGTGCACTCATCCAATAATAGATAAGATAAGATAATTTTATTAATGTTCAATGAATGACCCCTAAAGTAGGTCAAAGGGATTTTTGGGTACAAAATGATGTCCATACAACGTGGGGGCACTGAATTGACTCCTATGAAAAGCAAGATGTAGAAGTAAAGTATGAATCTAATCTCAAAAAGCCAACTTTGAAGATGGAGAATGAATAGAGTTATCCAACCATAAACAACATCCCAATTCAATTCTCCATAAGCATATGTCAAGATAATTCCAACAATAAGGGAGAGCATTAAGATCTACAAGACATCCTCATCCACAAAGCATTTCATCAATCCTCCAAAAGCATCCAATGGATATTCAACTTACCTCCAATGGGAATTCTCCCCAAATCCACCATGCCAGTGCACGAGAAAGCTACTCTTTAAATAGAGTTTTCTCCATCTCTCTTACATTAAACAAGTAATTGTTTTCATAGATTCCTAAGTTCTCTAAGGAATAAAAATAAAATATCCTTCTCAACAACTTACTTACTATGAGTAGCAATATGTTGTTGAGATCCACTTTCTTCTCCAGAAAGAATTAATAAAATATGTTAGGAAAACAATACATAATGCTTTCTCTCATAACCAACTGATAAGACAAGTCAAACAATAAAATAATGAATGGTCAACAAGCTCCAATAGGCTCAGAGGTGCATGAACATGTGTTTAAAGGGGCATCCAAAAGAAATTGCTTCATTAATAATCTTCAATAGTGTGAGTGAATGTCTCTAATCAAGGATTGACCTACTTGAAATGATGGCCCATGAGTGTATCTCCAAGTCTCAACAAGGATTCAATAGGATTGGTTTATCTCGATGATACTTCATTATGGTTTACCAGGTTCAAGCTACAACAGTACGACAACAAAATGATGTAAGGCAAATATGTATATTAGTTAGGGCTCAATAATGCAGTCTCACTTTCAGATCCGTAACACAATCACGTTTGTGCCAACATTTGTTAGTTTTTGTACCTAGGGAAGTGTTCCCCTAGTGACTTTTGCCTAAGTCACTTAGAAAAAGGGAAAAGTGACCTTCACATTAAATGACTTGAGAAAAGCATTTAATGAGACTTTATAAACTTAAAGTCACTTTTTTGCACCGAGTGAAACGAGGTGCTCTACAGCCCAATATGGGGAGATGTTGTAACATGTATGGATGTAGCGTTACACACGAGTATGAGGGAGATGTTGTAACGTTACCAAAAAAGAGTAAAAAGTAATAAATTATATTATGTCGACCATTAATAAATTCATGTTGGCTCATAAAATAAAAAATTAATGAAAGTATTTAAAGAAAATCCATGTTAGCTCATAAATTAAAATATTATGAAAAGTATTTAAAAAATCGATGTTCGTTTATAAAATAAAAACTTAAAACTTAAACCAGGGTCTATCAATCAAGAGATATCAAATTTCTTGAGTTTAAATTTAAAAAAAAAATACACCTTAAGAAATTGGATCCCTCTCGGTGCTTGATAGATACGGGTTTAAGATGGATCTATGCTGGTGATAAATTTAAGTAGGTGAGTGAAATTAATATTTTTGAGAAATAAATGGAGCATTTAATTTCAACCATTGATCTAAGTCAATGTCAACCATTAGATTTAGAAAACCGTAGGGTTTGAACAAAAAGGTGAAGGGAGGCAAAGAGAGTTCACTTTGGAGAGATTCAAGTGAAGAAAAGAGAGAAGAGAGAGCAGAGAGCAGGGGCACGATTTTTGAGGAGGCAACTAGGGCAAGTTTGCACCAGCACACATTTCGAGGCTGCTTGAAGTGCATTTATTGCTACACGGATTTCGAGGCAACAAACTGTTATATCAGCACGGTTTTCAAGGTGATCGTACAGCAGCAGAAGGGCACAATTTTTGAGGCACTGTACTTGCTGTACAGTGGCACAGAAGTCGAAGACCGTACAACAGATTTATTGCTGTATCGTATAGCACAAGTTTCAAGACATTTTTGGGCACAGTTTTCGAGGAGACATTTTGGCACAAATTTTGAGGTCATTGGCATAGTTTTCGAGGAAGGTACAACAATATTTATTGCTGCAAATCCGTACAACAGGTTGGGCACAAATTTTGAGGCATGCTGGGCACATAAATCGAGGACCATACAACTCAGAATTTATGGCTATGTTGGCACAAAAATCGAGGCAGTGATTGCACGGATTTCAAGGCTGAAATTTCTTGGTTGAGATGAGTAGTATTTGACTGAAAATTTATGTACTGAAAATATTGCTGAAGAATTAATAAAATCTCTCTTTCTCTCTCTGACTAGTTTTCCCCGTGGGGGATTTTCCAGCGCTATTGGCCGAAAATTCTGAATCTGATTTTTTAATGGTGTGCATGTTAAATTATATTCCTGCCTGTTAAAGTGATTTTTCAGCGTGTTTAATTGTCTGAGAATTTTCATAAGTAATTTCTAGCCTATGCAAAACCGGTTGGGAATGAAATCCACTAAAACATTGACATAAACCAACAAGCTGCAAAACTCAGAAAAATTTACATGGTATTAGAGCCTGGGGGCAGAAAACAGTAATATTTTGCAAAGACAGAAATTTCCAGAACTCAGTAATTTCAGAAATTTTCTTCTGTTAGTGAACAACACTTTGTTGGGTTGAAGTAGAGTTGGCTACAGGACTTAGGTTGGAGGATAGGCTAGATGGGACATGGAACTTTGTGCCATGGAAGGATAGGATTTTGCTGATCTTAGAGGAGAATGAACTGTGGGAGGAGGTGGTTAGAAATACTACAGCAAACCCCGTTCAGATTCCCGCTGCTACAGATGCAGCAACATTATCAGCCTTCAACAAGAAGGACTGTAAGGCTAGAAGAATAATCCTTGATGCAGTTAAAGATCATATCATCCCTCACATTTTAGGCAAGGCTAGGGCACATTTGATGTGGACTGCTTTGACCAGCTTGTATGAGAGTACCAATGAGAACCGGAAGATGGTTCTCAAGGAGAAACTCAAGAGTATAAAGATGAATGGAGGAGAGGGAGTGACAGCTTACCTTACCAGGATATCTGCAGTTAGAGATGAGCTAGCAACAGTTGGGGAGGTGGTCACTGCTACTGAGCTTGTGCGTATAGCAGTGAATGGGGCTTCAAAGCCCTGGGGTGCATTTGTGCAGGCTATAGTGGGCAGAGAGAACCTACCTTCTTGGGAGAGACTGTGGGATGACTTTGTGCAGGAGGAGACCAGGAGAGGTCTCGTACAGGGCAGTTCGTCACAGGGTGGGGTAGATGAGGAGAATGTGGCTTTGACAGCAAAGGGGAAGAAGAAAAAGGGTCCTAAGAAGGGTGGGGCCAAGCAACAGTAGCAGAGTGGGCAGAAGAAGGACTTGAGTAAGATCAAGTGTTATGGTTGTCAGACATTTGGGCACTATGCTTCACAGTGTCCAGATAAGAAGAAGAAGAAGGGACAACAGACGACAGCTTCAGCGGAGGTTGATGACTTTGGAGACAGATTTCAGAGGGAGTTTTCCCTGTGTGTTGGACAGATTGAGAGAGAGAGAGCCTCTTTAGTTACTAGCACTGATATGGATTTAGAGATGGAGTATTCCTTGCTGGCAGGCCATCAGATGAGTGCTTCCACCACTGGCACTTGGTATATTGACAGCGGAGCCTCGAGCCACATGACAGGTGCTCGAGAGATGTTCTCCGAGCTATCACAGACAGGTACAGATGTGGAGGTTGTACTTGGCGATGACACCATTGTTAGAGCAGTTGGTCGAGGGACCATTACATTTCAGAGGGAGTCTATGAGTCCCATGATTCTTAGGGATGTGTTGTATGTCCCGGGGCTAAATAAGAACCTTGTATCAGTTTCCACCATTGAGGACAGGGGTCTTGGGGTATGTTTCTCGGATGAGAGAGTACAGGTATTCCCCAGGACTATAGGAGTATCTACCTCCATGGACATTGGGGTTAGATGTGGAAGATGGTACAAGGTCTTGTTTCAGCCGCAGCATGCTCTAGCACATAGCAGCAGTAGTGAGCTATGGCATCAGAGGATGGCCCACTTACATCACCCAGCTCTGAGATTGTTGAGGAGCATGGTTACAGGTTTACCCGAGTTCAGCACTGAGCAGAGTGATGTGTGCAGGGGGTGTGCTTTAAGAAACCAAGACTGCTTTTCCAAGCAGTGACACCAGAGTAGCAGGAGTGCTTGACCTGATCCATTATGATATTTGTGGTCCTATGTCATCAGTTTCTTTGACTGGATTTGAGTACTATATCATCTTCATTGATGACTACTCCAGGAAGACCTGGATCTACTTCTTGAGGAGCAAGAAGTCACCCTTAGTATTGAGTGTCTTCCAAGGGTTCAAAGCCCTTGTGGAGAAGCAGACAGGGAGGAAGATTCGGATGTTGAGATCGGACAATGGGGGTGAGTATACCGAGAAGCAGACATGGAGGAAGATTCGGATGTTGAGATCGGACAATGGGGGTGAGTATACCTCCAAGGAGTTCGATGCCTTTTGTAGACAGGAGGATATACAAAGACATCTGACAGTTCCCTACACTCCTGAGCAGAATGGAGTAGCAGAGAGGAAGAACAGGTCGATTTTGGGAGCAGCAAGAGCGATGCTCCATGATCAGGGGTTACCGTTCTTTCTATGGGCAGAGGAATGCAACACTGTAGTTTATCTACAGAACAGGAGTCCTCACCGTGCTTTGGGGAGGAAGATTCCTGAGGAGATGTACACAGCCAAGAAGCCTGAGGTGAGCCACTTTTGTATATTTGGTTCTTTGACTTACTCTCACGTCCCTTCTGAGAAGAGGACGAAGTTTGATCCTACAGCAGAGAGAGGCATCTTTGTGGGATATGATGAGACTTCGAAGGCTTACCGACTTTATCTTCCTGGCCAGAAGAGAGTTGTAGTGAGGTGGGAAGTGAAGTTTGATGAGGAGAGAGCCTTCAGGGAGTCCAGAGAGTTAGAGCAGAGGGAGCCACCAGCTCCCACACCTCAGTTGACACAGGCTTCTTCGATACAAGTTGTAGGTCCACAGGTTTCCAGAGTGATTGGATCACAGAGTACAGGCACAACTCCTATAGGTTTAGTGGTTCAGGTGACAGGTACTTCAGGGACAGGTTCAGGTTCTGGTTCACAGGTTACAGGTTCTTCAGGGACTGGTTCATCAGTCACTGGTCCTCGGGGTGTTAGACCTTCTGCTTCTGGGAGTTCTTTAGATGAGGATAGACCAGTTTGGGAGGAGCCTTCAAGGAAGAGGAAGCCTAAATGGCTTCAAGACACCTTGAAGGAAGTAGAGGCATTTGGTAGACCCCAGGAGGAGATCAGGACAGTAGTGATGCCGGATAGACTGGGTATGTCTCTTGTTGCGAGTCTTCGTGATTCTGGGCCATCCACATTTGAGGAGGCTTCTCAGCATCAGGTATGGAGAGATGCCATGATGGAAGAGTACCATTCCATCATGAAGAATGATGCTTGGGAGATAGTGCCGAGACCAGAGGGGAAGTCAGTTGTGACTTCCAAGTGGCTTTACAAGATAAAGCATGCTGTAGATGGCAGTGTGGAGAAGTACAAGGCTCGGTTTGTGGCTCGAGGGTTTTCACAGGTTGAGGGAGTTGACTATGATGAGACTTTTGCCCCAGTTGCTCGGTATTCTTCCATCAGAGCAGTGATTTCTATAGCAGCAGAGATGGGTTGGAAGATCCACTAGATGGATGTGAAGACCGCATTTATCAATGGTCTTCTACAGGAGGAGGTGTACTTAGAGTAGCCACAGGGATTTGAGATTCATGGGAGAGATTCTCATGTGTGCAGTCTGAGGAAAGCCTTGTATGGACTGAAGCAAGCTCCTAGAGCTTGGTACTCCAGGATCGATGCATACTTGACTTCGATGGGTTTTCAGAAGAGTGAGGCTGATCCCAACCTTTACTACATTGTGGTTGGTGGAGATCCTTTCATTCTTTTGTTATATGTTGATGGCTTGTTTATCACTGTAGAGGAGCGTCTCATTGCATATTGCAAGAGAGACCTTGCTGCTGAGTATGAGATGACTGACATTGGGTTGATGCATTACTATCTGGGGATGGAGGTGTGGCAGGAGCCTGGACATATTTTCCTAGGACAGGGGAAGTATGCAGTTGATATTCTGAGGAGATTTCGGATGGAGGATTGCAGGCCGATGTCTACACCTATGATCACCAACTTGAAGCAACTTCATGCTTCTAAGTGTAAGTTGGTGGATCCTACACTTTACCGTCAACTCATTGGATTGTTGATGTATCTGGTCAACACCAGGCCAGACTTGTGTTTTGCGGTGAACACTCTTAGCCAGTTCATGGTGGAGCCTAGGAGTGTACATTGGACTGCCGCAAAACATGTGCTGAGATACCTAGCAGGTACAGTGGACTATGGTTTGGACTACAGGGGTTCGGGTGGAGTCAGTTTGGTTGGTTTCACAGATTCAGACTGGGCAGGCAGTGTAAGGGATCAGAAGAGCACTTCTGGTTGTTGTTTCAGTTTGGGCTCGACAACAGTGTCGTGGTTCAGTCGGAAACAGAAGTCCGTTGCATTGAGTTCCGTCGAGGCTGAGTATATGGCAGCCAATCAGGCTACTTGCGAAGCACTGTGGCTTCGTAAGTTGCTGGTAGATTTATTTGATCAGGAGCTTAGACCTACGGTGATCTATTGTGACAATCAGAGTTGCATTCAGCTCTCTGAGAATCCAGTGTTCCATGACAGGTCAAAGCACATTGAGATCATATACCATTTCATCCATGACTACGTCCAGAGAGGAGCAGTTGAGTTGCAGTATATTTCCACTGATGAGCAAGTAGCAGATATCCTGACGAAGTCTTTGGGGAGGGGGAAGTTTGTCTTCTTCAGAGACAAGTTGGGCGTGGTGCAGAACACCTTCCTCGGTAAGAGGGAGTGTTAGTTTTTGTACCTAGGGAAGTGTTCCCCTAGTGACTTTTGCCTAAGTCACTTAGAAAAAGGGAAAAGTGACCCTCACATTAAATGATTTGAGAAAAGCATTTAATGAGACTTTATAAACTTAAAGTCACTTTTTGATAAATTTAAGTGGGTGAGTGAAATTAATATTTATGAGAAATAAATAGAGCATTTAATTTCAACCATTGATCTAAGTCAATCTCAACCATTAGATTTAGAAAACCCTAGGGTTTGAACAAAAAGGTGAAGGGAGACAAAGAGAGTTCACTTTTGAGAGATTCGAGTGAAGAAAAGAGAGAGTAGAGAGCAGGGGCACGATTTTCGAGGAGGAAGCTAGGGCAAGTTTGCACCAACATGCATTTCGAGGCAACTTGAAGTGCATTTATTGTTGCACGGATTTCGAGGCAGCAGATTGTTATATTAGCACGGTTTTCAAGGTGATTGTACAGCAGCAGAAGGGCATGGTTTTTAAGGCACTGTACTTGTTGTACAGTGGCATAGAAATCGAGAACCGTACAATAGATTTATTGTTGTACCATACAACACAGGTTTCAAGACATTTTCGGGCATAGTTTTCGAGGAGACATTCTGGCATAGATTTTGAGGTCATTGGTACAATTTTCGAGGAAGGTACAACAATATTTATTGCTGCAAATCCAAACAGCAGGCTGGGCACAGATTTTGAGGCATGCTGGGCACAAAAATCGAGGACCGTACAACTCAGAATTTATGACTGTGTTGGCACAGAAATCGAGGCAGTGATTGCACGGATTTCAAGGCTGAAATTTCTTGGTTGAGATAAGTAGTATTTGATTGAAAAATTTCTGTACTGAAAATATTGCTGAAGAATTAATAAAATCTCTCTCTCTTTCTGACTGGTTTTCCCCGTGGGGGTTTTTCCAGGGCAATTGGCCGAAAATTCTGAGTCTGATTTTTTAATGGTGTGCATGTTAAATTATATTTCTGCCTGTTAAAGTGATTTTTCAGCGTGTTTAATTGTCTGAGAATTTTCATGAGTAATTTCTAGCCTATGCAAAACCGACTGGGAATGAAATCCACTGAAACATTGACATAAACCAGCAAGCTGCAAAACTCAGAAAAATTTACAGCATTAAGCATTCATCAATGTTTTTTTCGTTTTTTGATGTCCTTATGGCACATGCAATGATTAATTTATTTCAAACCAACAGAAGATACTAACTAACTTGTTTACTGCTGTGTAATTTTTTGTGTATCTTACAGGCACCATGGAGTAGTTAGGATAGCACAAGGGCTGCCCGGTAGGGCAGACCTGTGTAAAAAAAAAAAGGGCTTGGGAAAGGGAAGGAGCAGGTCGCGTGAAGGATGGAGGAGCCGCGGAGTGTGGTTGAGTGGTGGAGGGGAGCTGCAACAAGAGAGGACACAGGTTATGGACGGAGCCGCGAATGGGAGGTGGCTGCGAGTAGGAGGTAGGCTACGGGGAAGCAGCGAAGGAAGGGTCGTGAGTCTTGGCGGAGATAGACAACAGGTTCAGAAAGGCCGCAGATGGAGGAAAGATGGGGACGTGGGTGAGCTGGGAGGCCGAAAGAGGGAGCCGTGAAGGATGGGAGAGGGGCTACGGTGGAAGAGAACTGTGAAGTGGAAGCAGCAGCGTGGAGGCCCGCAGACTTGGATGGAAAGGAGGCTGTGGGAAAGAAAGGGTGTGGGTATGTGTGGGACGCGAGCAAGGTGAAGCCCGCGGATTGGAGGAGGCCGTGGGGGAGAAGATAGAGCACGAAGTGATGGAGGGAGCCGCGGGTATGGCAGCAGGAGCAGCCACGGGACAAGGGGAATCCGTGGGTGTGGCCTTCGGACGGGGCAAACAAGGAGAGGCCACCGGTTGCAGAATGGGTTTTATTTTTAAGTTTTTACTAACAAACTAATTATGAAAAATAAAATAAAATTACATTAACTAGCATATAAGATCGAATAATATTTATAGAATAACTCGAAAGTTAAGCTTTAAAATGTGGATTGAACAATCAGGGTTTGATAAAATAATCCAGCCTAACCTAGGGTTTCTAAAGGGATAACCCCTTACTTGAGATGGCACTTGCTCAGTTTGGAAAGCCAAAGAATCCTCCAACAACCTCTAGGATTAGTTGTGAGAAATTTGGCCAAAGCAAACCTAAAAGACCTAAAGCTCAAGCCTTCTTAGCTAGGGCAACAAAATACTGAAATTTGACTAGACTAGGGAAAAAATGCAGCATTATAACCACCATTCAAACCTTCAACAAGCATAGTTTCAGCATTTAGCAAAAAGACATCAAGAGATGAAAACTTAGATACCTTTTTGTGCATGTGTCAAGCAAACAACTCTTAGCAATCACCCAAGCAAGATGCAAGAAAAAAAGAATCTCCAAAGATAAGTCCCAAAATAAGCTCATACATTCATCCTTAAGAAAGTGTTTCTCCTCCAAAAACCCAAGGAGGTCGAAAATCAGAAAAATAGATATGATCCCTTCAGTTGTTAATTTTTGAAGTGAGGAGAAGATGAATTTATATCTTTCTCACACTCACTTTTACACAAAATAAGGTGAATTTAATATTTAAAATGTCAACTTAAAATTACAATTAAAATAATATAAAAAATAATCAAAGTAGTGGGTAAATTGGGTGTTTTCCCATATTTGACCCCTACTTGAGTAAAAATGGCTAGACAAGGCCAAAATTGACGAAACCGAAGGCTGAGACACGGAGGGGGGTCATCATACCCCTACTAAACCCATGAAATAGAGAAAAGCCCTCAACGCCCCCCCTCAAAGCATACATCTAGCAGCTAGTGGAAGATGACGTCATCCTCTGTAAAGACCAGGGAGGCATGGCGCTGGAGTTCTGGAACAGTAGGAGGATGCAGGAGAAAGCCCAGGTCAATGACAAAGGTCCCAATACTGAAAGAAACATGCCATCAATGTAAAAAATGCTTAGGGAATCCATGTGGTTCAATAACCCATCCTCGGGGGCCCCAGACACCAACCTCAGGGTTTCAAACCTTTTTATGAGGCAGTCAGCAGTGCCATTAAGCCATAGTACCCCCAGAGGGTAGCTAAAGAACCTGGCCATGATCCCATCCATGAAATATGGCTGTATTGCATCCTCCAAGTCAAAAAAATAGGCTGCCACCTTTCTAGGGTGTATTTGGAACATGTGCTGGTATTGGTACTACGTAACAAGGTGAAAGAATGCAAAATTCTTCATTGAATTAGGTTGTTACTCATGGGAGAAAACAATGGAGATCATCTCTAGATTACAAAATCCTCCTTTAGGCTATGTTACTGCTCTCTTATACCAAGTCACTATACTTGGGTCTTAGAAAACTCCCATAAAAGTTACTAGTAGTGTCTCAAAAAACTTAAACAATCTCCCTAGTCATGTTTCATAACGCTCCCTTAGTCTAAGTTGCCATGGAACTCATTGCTCTCTTAGATTGGGTCACTGTAGTTGGACATCCAAAAAATGTCAAAATTGCTCTAGTACAATCTTGGAAAATCCCAAAAATGTCCTACCCCAACTCCTAACAAGGGTTTTAGAAAACTCTTGATTGTCTTGCCAAGGGCTCCTAACAAGGGTTTTAGACAACTCTTGATTGTCTTGACAAGGGCCTTAAAAAATCCCCTAAATTCCTAACAAGGGTTTTAGAAAACATTCGATTGTCTTGACAGGGGTCTTCCAAAATGTCTCCAAAAAAACATAATAAAATGCTAGGGTTAGAACATGTTGACATGTATGCTTTGATGTAGTGTATATGTCATTCTGGCTACATTGTTGACAAACTAGCTGGCATGGCTTAGAATTTAGGGCCTCACTTGGAGAGTAGGCTTATGGAGTAAGTCAACTTTAAAGTCCCTTTTTCATGAGTGGCAAATGAGAGACTTGGTCAACATTTACAATCTTGTAACTTCCTTAATATACATTGGAAGATATCATACACTAAAAAGATTATGCTTCCCTCGGTTTGATTATACTATTACGAGTCCTTTGTGTTCCCCTGTTTCAGAAACTTGTGAAACATTGCTAAATGTTTGTCATGTTTTATGTTACTAACAGTAAATGTGACATAGCATTTATGACTCATAACGTTAATTTTATTCAGGTGTGATTACTCCAACACCCCTACATGAAAATAATATTTCAGAGCTTTACCTCCCCATGATACAAAAGTTCAAAATTTCTACGACTTGAAACTTTTACAAAGAAGAGCAATACAACTTCACAAGTAAAGGTTGACTACAGAATTTGATGATATGACGACTGCATATGGGTATGCAATATGCATCCATTCACCGAGGCATTTGGGTAATCGGCTGTGACGCTTGCTGATTATCTAAACTTGAATACATGTTTTGTCTTTAGAACAAAATCTGTCTGCTGCTTCTCTCCTCCAATAGATCTGTAACCAATCATCAGTGTTCCATTAGGTTACTAACTTACTATCACCCACGCTATCATCACACTAAAGGATAAGTTTGCTGAATTGCTCTAGACAACCATCCATATTGAGGAATCCCTTGTAAAATTCCCTGACTGGAGGCCTGCCTAATAGGCTATCTTTTAAGCAGTCAAGCAACTGTAGTCATCATCTTTGTCATCGATATTACCACCTTCAACATCATTGGTATTGTCACATTCCTCTCACCCTTTTTCTCCTTTCACTTCCCTTAAGTAAAACATAACTGCTACATTGACATACTTTGGGAGTAATCTGGTCATTTCATCCCTAGTAATTTGATTTCAACCTTTTAAACATATACCATTCATACATTCTTCAACTTCATAGTCTTGCCCATTAAAAGAAATTGCATCTTTTAGAACTTATAAAACTTAGAAATGTACTTGCAAGGACATTCTCTGTTAGACACAAAGTGTCAGTTGTCTCATGCTTTTATATCACTGGAAATCCTCTGCCACACTCTACAAGCCAACTATTTGAGAACACTACCGGAGATTCTCCATCAAAATTTCTGTCTGCAATTGCTCTCACGTTTCTGAAGTTTTCTGTTAGATGCTACCCATCTCTTGTATAATTGGAAGCATTTTCAACAAATTTTCTGGACAAATTTGGACATCTTGTTGGGTTTTAACAACTAAGGCATGTTTTCTGAACTTTTACTCAATTGCCCATAAACCATGGACCTTTTTGAATTCTTCAAATGTCCATAAACCAACCTTTTTGAATTCTTCAAATGTCCATGTTACCTCCCATTTTTGCATGGGTGGTCACTTGATGACAGGGTAAGAAAAAGGCTGCTGGGAGATAGTGCAGAAGGCAGGAAAACAGACCTCAAGAACGCATTAAATGAATTCAAAGGCATTCAAGGACCATACATTTGACAGAGGAAGAAAATGCTAGTGATTACAGTCAACACAGAGACTGATTTGGGAATCTTGTTTACACATCTTTAGGGTTCCTTGATTTTGGTTTGCTTTTTTTCGAATGGAGAAGAAACATAAGTTTGCCATGCTTTCACCTATGGTTACTCTAAGCGATGCGGCAAATGAAGGATGGCATTCCTAACATAAAGTTCAATAAGGTTACTATGGGTATGTCATCTAGTCCATACATAGATGCACAGGGGAAAAATATATCTTCCACATCAATCTCAAACTTTGGCATGCTGGCCAAATTTTCTGTGTGTTTGTACAGTTTTCATTGGTTTCAGTCCAGCTTCATTGGTCTGAGTGGCCTGCTAGCGAGCCCAGCACATCACCAAAGTGGTTTGCAACAAACAGAGGAATTCTGGAAGCCAGGACGGGTAGCATTATGACAGCTGATGCTATTACAACGAATACGGGTACAATGCTTGCAGCTGGCTTTCCAAAAGTGAATCCATCAACAGTTTTTGTTTGGGAGATTATTCCTGCCCATAGAAGCAAGCAATGCAGAACATTGCCGTGTAGATCAATCTACGCTCGTGAGTCAATGTTAAAAGTTGAAAGAGATAAAAATTATGCGAGTTGCCGGAGTGAAAACTCTTTGGAAATTGTCATAAGCTGTACACTCACCCCTTTCTCGGCAATTGATCGCATTTCCTAATTACGAAGGGGTAGAGTTCCACGTTCTATAGCAGCGGAATGTCTCATGTGGCAGCCCTTTTTGTTTCCATGCGTTATTGATGGTCGGTTTCTTTTGATATCTGAAGCAGCTAACACACAGATTGACAGCTGTTACTCGGAGTTCCAGCTTCTTTTCTGCAGGTATTCAGGGTTTCGTAAAGCTTCAGCAAATAGCCAGTATTAAAGTTTAATTCTTTTATGACATACAGCTGGCGCTCCTAACTCCCATTCTGACTGCAAGAAGATCTGAAGAGGACCAGTTATATGACATTTCGAGAAGCTCTCTGCCGGACAGGTCGACTTCTTTGGGCTATGTTCTGAGATCCTGAGCAAAATTTTGAGTCATCATTTGTGCAAGTGACATGTGTCACATATCTGGTACCCTTTGCAAACCCTAATTAGGGCAACTGCGTCTTTTGCTCTACTTAAGCTAGCAGGCTTTCATTTGTAAAGATGGAAAAAACTTTGGGAGTTCTTCTCTTCCCTTGAGCATAATAGAAAAAATACCATGGGCCTCTCTGGATAAACTCAGAACTCTCTCTCTCTCTTTGTATGCCATTTCTCTTTGTTGGCCATCTTTCATTTTGTCTGAGGCGATACCTCTCTTAGTTCATTTCTCTCGATTCTTAAGCTAGGATCATATGAATAGAAGGCCAACAATCTAGCACAACTTTATTTGACCCATGCTTTTCTCATAAGTTTTGCGGTTTTCAGGTATTTTCAGGTGCAAGAGCTCTTAGTTGGTCACTACATTCATCTGGCAGCAAGGCCCATTTGAGCTCTCTTTTGACTCCATTTGCCCCTCTGATATACTGGCACTGGCCTTTCTTCGAGGACTGATCCTCCCATCTTTCCCATCACAATTTCAAAATACATCTTTTGTTACATTTGTTTCTCTAAGGCGGCCTCTTCTTTTCACCTTGCCCGTTTACTATACCTGCTTTAGCGATCCTATCTTAGGGATAGCCCCCCTAGAGTTGGAGGAGAGCCAACCTGAAGTGAAGAGGAGAGAAGTGTGGTGACATTGGCCTCTCTCCTGAGAGAGTTGTCATCCAGCTGGTGTGTTACATTTTGGGCTTCAACACACGCATGCCATTTTGGGAGACAATAGTCCAGAAACCATGTAGCTTTCTTAAAGATAATATTTTTCATATTTTGCTTTTAATACGTCAACACCTGTGCCTTGTTCACATAAGATTTTCATTTTTCCACCCATCCTTTGAGCTTTGCGAAGCAGTTTGTGGGTCTCCAAGAATTCAGGGTTTCCAGGGATGGTAATAAATCATTGAATTGCTGTCAACCCGCAATCTATTCTTCTTCTTCTCTCTTGAAGATGACAAAGGGTAGCCTATTATTCACAATATTGCTTTCTCCTTACCTTTTTATCTTTGATAGCCAGTTTGTCTCTGTCCATACAATCATTGAACTTGTGAATTGACCCATGATCTAGCCAAGAACTGATATATTCTTCTATTTTTTTAGGTTCAACATTCACCCCGGGAAACTTACCCCCTCTCTTAACCCAGTTGATTGTTGTAAATAGGATTTTCTTCCTTTTACTTATTACAATTTCCAGTCTAATCTCGAGTTGGCTTTTAGTTTGTCTGTATTATGTACAAGTGTTTAGCAAGAAAGGCTGTTGGTTTTTATGTTTTCTCTTTTTTGAGGGGTGGAGGAGGACTCATTCCCCAGTGTAGGATTATGGACAACAACTTGAATCCTCTTCAGATTGGGCCTAATTGGCAAGCAACATCGTCTACAAAAGTTCTTTTGGCTCTTTGTTTCTTAGCCTTGAAAGACAATTGTATCTCCCATGGTTTTGGAGCATTTTTTATTTTGTATACAAAAACCATTGATACTTAACTGCTGGTAGTTGTGAATGCATGAAAGGTTGCACAGTTTTCAATTAGAGTAGTTGTGATGATTTGTTGCTAGTTTTATGTCCTGCCATGGTCAGGGTGAGAGGTTAATGGCTTAACTTATCTAATAAGTGTTAAAGTTAGTGCAGCTGCGAGACCCATTCTTAAAGAGAATGGTACCCTAGTCAGTTAACTAGGGTTCCTAATCAAGTTAACTAGGCAGAGTAGAGAGTAAGACCCTAGAAGGTACCCTAGGGCCCCCAGCTGTCTCCTGGGGTTCTTGGTCGGGGACCAAGCAGACTCATGCCATGGCAAAGTCCCTAAGATGTGGCTAGGGCCCCTATTTGTCTCTAGGGTATTTTGGTCTGGGACCAGGTCTAGTTTCTTGGTCATGAGGACCAAGCAGATCCTGCAGGTTGAGACAGAGACATCTTGGTCTAGGACCAGGTAGATTCTTGGTCACAAAGACCAAGTAGGTCTTGTAGGTGGTTTCAGTCTAGGACTGAAAGCTCAGCCTGGGGCTGAGAGCCATTTCCTTGGGAATGGAGGTTCTTGGTCAGTTACCAAGATGATGATGTGTGATGCCCCCTTCTCCCAGGTCTTCGAGATGGTTGAGTTAGATGGTCTTCTCAAGGGATTGGCCACCCCTTGATGGAGCCACTAACATTTGACCTTAGGAGCAGTTTAGAGGAACACATGATCACATCATCCATGCAGACCCTTCCTTATACAGTGATGATGAACTTTCAAGTTATATGGAACATTTGTACATTTGAGAGAGAGATGATTGGTTGTAGCTTCTCCACCTTGGTTGATTTACTTTTGGTCCTTATACCCTGTTGATTATTTGTCTTGTGGTACCTTGTCTTTGACTTGTGGTTAATAGGGTCATTTACCCACCTTGAGTTATCTTTTGACTTGTATCACCTTTGATGTTTTTGGTCTTATGGGTACTATGGTTGTTTTACCACGTTTAAGGTATACCCTTGGTCCTAGGGGTTATGGGTCATGTACCCACACCTATGTTATATTGGGTCATGTATTAGTACTTGTACCCTCACCTAAATGACCCCAGTACCCTACTTATGTTTTATGTTATTAAATGTGACTCTTTTATTTTATTTTAATTTTAATTTTACTTTTATTTTTATTTCGATTTTAATTTTTAATTTTTTAATTTTTTTTTTCCAAGGAAAAAAGCCGTAATTTCATTAAAGATAATCAAATTACATTCTGTATAAGCACTTCTAAGAGCCCTTTCAGTAATAAGCTTTTCAGCTTCCAGTATCAGAAAATCATCAAAAGAAAAGAGTTGCAAGCTCTCTAGGGAGCTCTATTCCGAACAAGAAAAAACCCTCTTTCAGAGGCAACCATGAATGGCTCGTGTACAATGAAGAAAACCAGCTCTTTAGGAGCTGGAGAGAAACACAAAATGGAAAGATACCAGATGATATGTCGACAGACACAGAAACATATAACTAATCCACTACATACAACAGAAGATTGCATAGCCACCGGTTTTCTAATGCTGAGACCATCGTCCAGGTGATAGGGCCGCCATCAGAAAGTTCTCCACCGCATCGAGGGCATCCAACCATTGCCGTCTCCCCTCGACAATGTGACTGCCGCCGCTGCCCAAAGAAAACAGGAACCTACTGCGAGCTGCAGGGCTCCTCCGCTGTTGAGCAGCCGCTGATGCCTCGTCGTGGAGCACCCTTCCATGCCATCCGTCTCAACTCAAACCGCCGCCGCCGCCACTGGCAAGCAGGAGGAGCCTGCTGCGCAATGGGTCACCACGCTAAAGCTCCGCCATCACTTTGTGTGCAGGTGGATCGTCAAAGTTCGGTGCCGGTCGACCGTGTCAGGTAGTATCTCAGAGGGAGAAGGGTCCATGGCCGCCAAGTTTCAAACCAATACGACGCTCAAACCTAGTTGCAAAGCCGCCCAATAATAAGTATCTTGTGCAAATCACTTGTCTTCTCCATTTATTTTATTTTTTTATTAAGTGGTACGCTCCTAACTTAATGGAACCCTAAGTTTAAATAAAAGTTTTATTTATTTCACTCTTCTAGAAGATCTTAATCCTATTTATTGAAGACTTCTCTTTGGCATTTGTATAAGATAACTTTAGCTCTGCTCCTTCCTGTGCTTGACGTCAAGGGCATCTCAGCTGCTCTTTTCTGAAGTTGATGGTTTCCCCACCTGCTGATCAAGTTGAGATCTGTTTTGATGATTTTCTGTTTTGATTGCTTCCAGGGTTTAATATATAATTTTTTGGTGATCTTTCTAGAAGTGTCTAAAGGTCTATTTATTGAAGACATCTTCTCCTCACTTGGATGCATATCTCAGCTATGCTTGACGTCTAGGGTGAAAGGGTTATCTCTGCTGCTCACATATGTGAATTGGGTGACTGTTCAAGATGTGACATTGATGGTTTATGCTACACTTACCTAGCTGTCTGCTGTTGTGAGGTTCGGTCTGCTGTTTGGGGTCTTCCCTTGCTTCGATCTACTAGTTTAAAGTTGTGTGAGCCCTGTCCTCTACACTGAGCTACCTTTAAAGGACCCGATCTGTTCTGTGCCTTGCTTGTTGAGCTAGCTGTGACTCTAGAAGCTCAGCCGTGACCTTTAGACTCTGTTGTGAGTCCCTTTCCTGTTTGCTACCTTCTGTTCTGTGGAGGTCGTGAGGGCTAGTGTCTGACCTTGACTGCTCTTGTGGAGGCCGTAAAACTTTAGGCCAGATCCTGTTTCTACTGTGAGGCCTGGATTCTTGAACTGTTGTGTAGTGTGAATGTAGCATAATTATTGTGGGAATGTTTTGTAGATGCTGTGGTCCTAATGTTTCTGGTTACTTGTGTTAAATATCTGTTGTTATTTATTTCAGACCTACTTTACTACTGTGACTTATTCTGGGTTTGATACTAATCCTGTGTGTTGAGGGTTTAGACTTTTTTTTTGTTTTCTTCTATTGTGCAGTCTTTATGCTGAGGTTTGTTTGTGTATTTGACTGTCATTGACCACTCCTGATTGACCGTACCTCAGCCCAGTCATCTCTCTCTCTCAGGTTTGTACTAACCCTTTAATAGGGTCACTTGGTTCCTAGTGTTGACTGACATCTGAGAGGCACAGTCTTTTCTGAAAGTAACATTTCTGAGTATATAACAGGAAAGGTTCCACATCCAGGTAAGTATCTTCATCTATCTCTTTAAACAATTTGATTATTTTATTATTGATTACATGTTACTGAAGATTACTTTAACATGGTGACCAAATCAGTAGTGTTAAAGGTGTGAAGTTGAAAGAGATGAAAATTATGTTTTTTTTGTTAGAGTTACTGCTGTACTATTTCATCTTTAGTACTAGTTGTTAAATGTTAAAAGTGATTTTGCATTAAAGTACATTGATTGTTTATTTTCTGCATTAAACCCTAACTCCATCCAAATTTTAACAATAAGAAGACCGGGGAAGATTGACATTACTTTCTGTTGTGTTCTGAATTCAAGGTTTTCACATGGGATTTTCTGATGCAGGATTGTTTCAACAGGCCTATTGCAAGTGCACCAGATGCTTGGATAGACGTGACTGAACGTGCTTCAAATGACAACAATAAGACATTATTGTATGTGATATTAGAGAAATTTGTTTCAGTGCTTTAAGAAAATAGGAATGCTATGGATTTTAACCCATATAACTGCACTGGTGAGATAAGAAAGATGGCTTCTTGATTGATATTTTCCTAATTGAGGATCCTAACGGAGGATTTTCTGGATTTGAAACAGTCGAACTGGAAAGACACATAGGTGCTTAAACCTTGGTTCCTACAACTATCTTGGATTTGCTTCAGCAGATGAGTATTGCACTCCACGTGTGATTGAGTCACTTAAAAGGTTCTCTCCCAGTACGTGCAGCAGTCGTGTTAATGCTGGTATGGTGCTCACTTGCATACATGATTAGTTTGGTTTGAGCACTCAAATATAAACATGGTATGATTAAAAATTTGTGGAAAATTCACCCTTGCATATGGGCACGTTTTTCTCTTTTGGTGATTAATCAGGTTTTCACTGCTTACCCAAATTTGTATTTTGTCGTTTGTGCTGTAATAGGTACTACTGTTTTGCATAAAGAACTTGAAGAGTTAGTTGCCAGCTTTGTTGGGAAGCCTGCTGCTATGGTTTATGGAATGGGGTTTGCAACAAACTCGACCACGATTCCAGCATTGATTGGGAAGGTGAGTTTGTAAGTTAAAAATTAGGTTGATGGATGCTGACTTGGTAATTTAGCTGGTACTTTATAAAGTGATTAGTCAGGAAATATCTACATTTTCAATAAAATATAGCTTGGCGCATTTTTAGCTAATCCAACATCTTCTCAGGGTGGACTCATAGTAAGTGATTCCTTGAATCATTCTTCGATAGTTGCTGGTGCTCGAGCATCTGGATCAAGAATTACTGTTTTTCAGCACAATAGTCAGTACTTTATTCCTTTCCTGTTTGTTTCTGCTCACTTAAAATATGGTTGTCAATGTTTTGTGGCCTACATTTCTTGTATTTGTGCATATGAACATTTGAAATCAGTGAAAGCTTATTTTATTTTTATTTGTCTTTCAGCACCTTCACACTTGGAGGAAGTGCTTCGAGAAGCGATATCAGAAGGTCAGCCTCGGACTCATAGACCTTGGAAGAAAATAATTGTTGTGGTGGAAGGGATTTACAGTATGGAGGGTGAATTATGCAAACTTCCAGAAATTGTAGCTGTCTGCAAGAAGTACAAGGTTTGGTTGGCTAGTGGACTGCCTTATGGTGGTTTGTTATCAATTTATATTTGTTTCCTAATACTTTTTTCCTTTTGTCCTTGATTAGGGTGCTTCCATCAGTTCTCTCTCTGCATTAGCAAGCTATCAAAACTTTCCGCAACTGACCTTTTATTATCATTTTGTTGTGTATTAGGCTTATATATACTTGGATGAAGCGCATAGTATTGGAGCTGTTGGAAAAACAGGAAGGGGAATCTGTGAGCTTCTAGGAGTGGATACTTCTGATATTGATATTATGATGGGCACCTTCACAAAATCATTTGGATCATGTGGAGGTTACATTGCTGGATCCAAGGTTGGTTAAATGTTTGTAATTTCAAATGATCATGCATTTTGTTGGTGTTGTTTTGAGTTGAGCCAAGAGAGTATAATTTTATGATTTATAACTCAATGCTCTTGGACCTGTCTTCAGTGTTTCCTGACTTTAGAAAATGATTGTTGAATTTCTATCATTGTATTTATTCTTGTTAAATTAGATCACTGGTTTTTCAGGACCTCATTAAATACTTGAAGGCTGTCAGTCCTGGTCACCTCTATGCAACAGCTATCTCTCCACCTGCTGTGCAGCAGGTCATATCAGCTGTGAAAGTGATTCTTGGTGAAGATGGTTCAAATCGAGGTTAGAGGACCATATATCTTTCTCTATATATAGCATCTCTTTTGCTCGGTGATATATCTTCTTATAGTTGTTTGTTCTATTCACTGAAAAAAAAGAATATACAGTTTGTTTATCTGATCAGTGATGAGTAATATGTCTGTGTCATAGGAGCTCAAAAGCTTGCACGCATTCGAGAAAATAGCAACTTTTTTCGTGCTGAGTTGAAGAAGATGGGATGCGAGGTTCTAGGAGACCATGATTCACCTGTTATGCCAATAATGATCTATAACCCAGCAAAAATTCCCGCCTTCTCTAGAGAATGCTTCAAACGCGATGTGAGGAAACCTTTTCTCCATTATCATGTAGATGATTGCAAAATAATGTGGACACTGGAAATAGCTTGTAGAACAGGAAATTGCGAGTATGTGTTGAAATGGTTCCTAGAATAGGTGAACAGTTCTGATTGCCAACATGAAAATAGGTTCTAACAGGCAAAACTTTTTTTTTCTCTGAATTCAAGATTAGGTTTGTCCCATATCTACTTTATGAATAACTAGTCATTCCAAAATGTTCCCAGGGTCATGGTTCGATCAACAAACATTTAATTACACCTTTTCTGGACCCCAAAACTTTACAGTCCATTTACTTTGGGCATTGGTCCTAAATGTTTTAGTTGCATTGTTTCATGTTTTATGTTTTGGGATGAGCACATACATTGTAATCACTCTATGGATTAGAAATAGTTTCTTATAACGTGAATGATTTGGAACGTTTTACAAAGATCCTTGTTCTTGAAGAATCAACCATATTGCTCTGTAGTCCATCCCAGACACTGATGTCTATCAACTTCTTATCTATGGATCTGTTGGTTTTAAAAGCACAGATGCATGAGAATATTATTAGTCTAAAGTTTAAACTCACTTCAAATTCACTTGATTTTGTATTTCATAGTAATGAAGATTTACAGTACAATTTTTTTTTCAAAATTGGCTGCCGAGGATAAGGATAGACGGTAGACCTCTAGCCAACAATAGCTTATCTCAGAATAGACAATTCTTACCAGAAATTTGTCTATCTTATCTTAAGCCTAGTCTAATTTTAGCAAAACAGGGCACCCATCGAAAATGGGCATTACATATTTCTCTAAATCTCTGAAATTTTCTTGCTCACAACCTTTGTGGTAAGATAAAATAATTTTATCAATGTCCAACAAGTGACGACAAGATTAGGCCAATGGGACTAAAAAGATATGTCCAGTGTGAGTACAATGTGGGCGTGCAAAAGCAACTTCTATATAAATACTGAAAGCAAAAGAGAAAAACTGAAAATAGTATGTCATAGGTAAATATCTAGCTGATATTCAACGTTGCTATTGCACCCCTGGCAACAAACACATATTTTTATTGTCTTCTGTTTTTCTTCTGATATCTGTCTAAAGTTATAATAAAAATTATACCACTGCAAAGAATGTTTTGTGAAGAATCGGGAATACATAATATGAACTACTTTTGTCAAGTCAAAAGGAAGTTATGGACAGCTAAAGTGCATCACATATAAGTTACTTCTTAAACAACTTAATTCAATATTAATTATGGGCTAAGAATGAGATAATAGCTACGTTACATGACACTAGAACATGGGGACACATAGACACCCTGAAATGTGACATCGGACAGATAAACAGACACATATTAAAAATATACAATATTTTGCATTAATATTAAAAATATACAATTACACAAACAAACTAAACAAACTATAGACATAAAGATGCAAATTTTTAGAACATTTGCAAAATAATAAAATATTGATACAAGTTTACAACTAGTTACTACCTCAAAACATAGAAAAAATTAGAATACACATAACATAGAAGTTTAGAACCATAAATCGTAGTCTTCTCATTGAGCCATTTGATGTCATCAACATCAATTGTATCACATAGATAAGATTGTAGATGATTATGACACTGATACTCTTGGGGGGAATGCCAATGGCAGATACAGATTATGGTAGAAGTAGAGCGCAGATGGAAGAGTCTCTCATAGCTCATCATTTATGACACTGATACTATAGGTGGGAATGCCGATGGCAAATACATAATAGGGTAGAACGTAGATGGAAGAGTCTCATATTTCATCAGCTGTCCGCCAGCATGTCATAATCAAAATTATCAAGATCACCACAACTGCCACTACCCTCTCTTCCATCCTACTCCTCTATATCCAGTCCAACTTCACATTTGCTGGTGTGGAGGATGATCCCTCAAGAGGATCACCATGATCAAAAGTATCCGGCCCTAGTATTGGTTCATTAATATCCAAGTTGGCTAATGCCAATTGAATGTTGCTGTCCGAATAGATATCATTAGGAAATATATCCCGCATTTTTGTCTGTCCCTTCAACCACTTTTCATATCATGTATAGAAGGCAGAGGTTGGAGTGCACATACATTCTTGTCTGTTCTTTGGACTGCTCAAGCCTGCTCTTCTTTAGAGTGTGCACATTCCCATATGTGCTGCAATTCCTCCCGCAACATGAGGATGGAGTACCCTGTATCCATGTGAGGAGGGAATATGCATGAAGGTCCACCCTTAAGCCACTTATCACTGTAGTACTTGGGATATTATGTCTGAGCCAAGCAATGCAAAAGTGTATATCCTGTCTGTTGTTGAATAGGTGCTGTTATTGCCCAATCTGTACATATGTGGTGAATGTCCCAACCCACTAGCACAACCTAGGTGGCAACCAATGTTGGATGCCACTGTCACCTCAACACTCAACCTCTCACATTAGGCCTAACTGTAAATCCAAAGCCTAGGGGGGTAGCCTGAATCAACAAATTACTTATTTGTTAAAGTCTAGATCGAATATATAACAATGGGAGGTATCTAGACTAACTAAATACAACAAAAATGAGGTAATGTTAGATCATGCACATAGTAAAAGCTTAAACACGATGTAATATATAGCAATAACAATAGATGCTCAAGATTACCAATGAATCCACTTAAGACAATAAACAATAGTAGTGCTAGATTCAAAGGAAAATTGCTTCAAATAGATATGTAATGAAAACAAGCAGCAAGAAAAAGACATTACTAATCGACGAGTAGTATAGCAATTAGGATTATGAATTAATAATGAGTCCAAGCCATACTACGAGGTCTAAGGGGAAATCCCTAGAGCTTGTACTAGGCACAAGGATGATTAGCTTAGTATATGTAAATTTATGTCTTAATCATCAAACTAAACCAATAATATGATAAGCAACTTGAACAATTGGCTTGAAAACACGAGATAATCACCACCAATAGTAAATCTAATTGCTATATTAATGATGAATAACAGTGAATCAAACAAGTAACCTCTTAGTGATTATCATCAAAGGGCTAGTGGTGAGAACCACTATGATTTCCACTTGTGTGTTTAATGGTTTTATACATTATATAACAAGGGGAAATATAATTCTAGAAATGCCTAATATTGCAGAAAATTTATGTAACTTTTAGAAATAGAAAGTTAAGTAGATGCCCAAAATGTACTTGAAATAATATGCACTTTACTCAACAAGTTTCTGCAATAATATAGAATAAAGCTCGCTGGAATTTACTGCAGAAATTTACCCTAACTAAAAAAAAATGTTAAACCGATTTATTTTTATGAGCTGCTAGATCTGGAATGTGTGATTTTAATGTGAATTTTCAAATTGTAGAAAGTTTAAAGTTATCCCAAGAGAATGCTTAATAACTTGCCAAACACATGGAAATAACTTCCAAAATTTGAGTCTTTAGATATACAGTAAAATCCTTATCAAGCTTATGAGTTTTCTTATGCAAACTTTGAATAATAAATCTGAAAATGAAAGATAAAATCCTAAATGTAATTTCCAGATTTCTGAATTAAGCTGATTAACCCAAATAAATATTTTGTGCGAATAACCAACGAGTATTTAGTAAAAATCTGAATCCCAGATATTTTTTCGATGAGGAACAATTCAAAAGTTTATAGACCTACTCTAAGATATTGAATAAAACCAAATAGATCTAATCTATGTGAAATCTATAAGGGTTTAACCTTAGGGTTAATAGATTTCACACAAAAAAAAGAAGAAAATATTTTTGTATTTTATTGATCTTTCAATACAAGAAATAAAGAAAGGGTTTACGGTTTTTAACCTTTTATGGATGGTTGCTGGGGAGAGAGATTAGTGAAAAATCTTAGGGCAATGGAGTCACCATAGAAATTCTTAATATGGCCCGGCTGATAAAATGATTTACCTAGGAGGAAAGAGTGCTCTAGGCTACTCTTATCTCATGGATGTATTGGAAGATTTAAATGCAAATCACAATGAGAAGGATAAATCCTTCCTTTACCTCTTTTCTTGGGTGTACCCTACACAAGGGGGGTTAGAATTGCACCATTCTAATGAAGAACAATAACAAAAGAATCTAAGATAGATGATTTTACCTTAGCTCCAATCCAACAAGACAATAATATCCCTCCAATGGCCCAAGAAGAAATAAATGACAATGCTACCAAGTGTTACCTCCCATAGATAAGTCAAGAACAAGAAGAACACCATACATCAACAAGAAGCTCCAAGTCTTTACTTCCAATGCCAAAGAAACTTTATTAAGAATGCTTTCTAATGTACAAAGATAGCTTTTGCGTAGTTCACCAACAACCAATAACCAACAACTAACAAATGAAAATGAGAGAGGAGTTCTCTTTATATAAGCTAGATATTTGACTTTCTCCCAATAAACAATTATATTTTATAACTCAAACTCTAAATCTATTTTAGAAGACTCAAAACCTTGACTAAATCCCTCTTGACATGTTTTTTTTTGACCCTGGGGAATCGATAACTGCGTTGGGATTGCCTGGGCTAGGCGCAGGCTCAAATCCGACAGCTGCCACTATAACCCCAAGAGTATATCCAACAACCCACAAGCCAGATATTATGATATACCAATAACTTATGACTTAGCAAGAGCTGAGACGTCCGAAGACACTCAATGGGGGTCCCACTCCAGCGGGCGCCTAACCAAGGCTGTTGGGAGCGAGGAGTAGGAAGCGGGAGCAGAAAGCAAAATTTTTAAAAGCTTCCATTTCAGGAGCATTTTGGGAGTGTTTTTTATATAATACATATTTTGATGCATATATATTAAAAAAACATTTAGAATGACAAATTAGCTATAGAAAACATGAAAACATACATATAACCATTTAGTACACATATAACATCAATCATCCAGGAGTTATAACTTATAACATTGTCATCAAATGATCAATCATCAATCATCAACAAGATCAACCTTCAAATTTCAACATATAATATTTGCCATCAACAAACTCTATCAGATAACATCAACCATGAAATGAAACAAAGCATCATAAGTTGTAGTGCACATAAACCAAGCTTTCTGTCTGATCTACATTCAAACTGTTTCTCTTGACGTTGTGGATGAAGTTGTTGGTGCTCCAACACCTCTCTACAGAAGAAGTATTAACAACCCGTGAAAGCACCCTCACCGCCATTTTATGAAGATATGTGGTAGAGGAGCCATACATGTTCCACCATTTGATAAGACTCAACCTATCTTGATCTTTGGTTGCATGCAGGTTACCAAAGCATGTAGTCACCAGGGAACATGTGGGAGTTGGAGCTAGTGACAATAGGAAGCAGGTCAGTGGGAGTGAAGAGAAGCAGGTAGCCGCTAGGAACAGAGCCGCCAACAAAGCGTAGCCGGCAGGGTCGGGCTGAGGTAAGCCGGGCAGGGTCAAGACAGTCGGGTAGCTCCGAGAAGGGCTTAGGCATCCCGGTAGGTGATCGGACAACGAGTAGAAGAGCTTGGGTAGCCCAAGAAAATCCGGGTAGTGCCCAGGATATTTCGGGCAGGCTCAAAAAGGCTTCGGGCAACTACAGAGATTTCAAGGCAGCCTAGAACAGACCTCGACCATCAACTGAAAGGGCTTGGGAAGCCTAGTAAAGAGTCCGGGCAGCAACAGAAAGCTGCAGGAAGCCTTGGGCAACAGTAGATTGCAAATCCAGGCAATGAGCAGCAGGTCCAGGCATATCCTCGAGCAAAAAATATGGGCAAGTAGAAAATTGATGTGTTTGGTGGCTTGTTGAGCCATGGCAGAAGGCCAGGCAGCCAACAAAATTATATCGGGCAGGTGAAGAAGGAATTTCACTTAGAGATTTCAGCCGCAAGAAAGCACATAGGAGCAAAGGAGGACTTTTGCTCATGTCATCCACTTTGGAGCAAAGGTGGACTTTTGCTCAAGTGCTAGAGCCATGAAGGACTGTGACTCAAGGATCTTGGATGGGTGGAGGACTTTCATCCAGAGATTAGGGGATGACATGAATACTCTTTGCATAAAGAGATTAGTCCAAAGGAGAAGAGAAGCCGATAGGGCAATAGCACATAGATCTGGTAACAAGGACAGATTTGGGTAAATATGAGGAGTAGATTTGAGCCGTAGGAACTGTAGGAGTGTTTCTTTTCTCAGTGGATAGTGGTGCATCTAGCTATATGACAGTAATGAGGGATGTGTTCCTTAGTGTTTCAAAGATAAGACTCAAACTGCCATGTGGCTTGTGGGGTCGACACTATACATGCAGTAAAGGGGGTTAGAACAGTGATATTCCAACTAGAGTCAGGAGGATTTCTAGAGGTGGCAGGAGTGATGTATGAACTTGGGGGTATGGGGTTGTGTTCCGAGATGGACAAGTACTCATACGTTCAGAGAGAGCTACCCAAGATGCAACAATGATGCTTGGTGTCAACAAGGGTAAGTTGTGTAGGTTGTTGGGTCAGCCTATATGTGGGTCCAAGGGGATCTTGGATCGATGTCAATGACAGAGGTTAAGAAGTAGAAGACTTCGAAGGGTGAGCAAAATTCACAGGCTTTCAGTATGGGGAGTAAACCTTCAGAGGGAAAGAGGGAGTTGGCCTCTTCCAGTTCTTCCATTACTGTCAGGACCAATTGGTATGAGCTGACATTGATGGATGCTTAGGAGCAGGTGGAGATTCCTAGGAGCATGGTTAGGAGGAACAAATCTTCAGAGCAGATTCCAAAGCAGGTGGCAGGGAAATCTTCCAGTTTAGAGGGAACAACTACATCAGCTGATAATTTGGTGGGACTAGAGATAGATTGAGGTGGAGGTTCTTCCCGAATTACCTTCCTCGCTAAGAGGGAGTGTTAATTTTTGTATCTTAGATAGGTACTTTTGCATAGGCCAGGTGTTGTGCATGCATGAGTTGTCGAGAAGACCTCTCTATCAGCTTGCTTGAGAGGGCAAGTGACTTTTACGTTATAATGGATAAAAGGTGACTTAAGTTGTGTCAATGGAAGATTAAGTCATAGCCGTAGATCTCAAGTGATCTAAAATCACTTACGAGATTTGGAGGGCCCATGGTATTTTAGTCATTGTAATGATATAAAAGGAAGCCTAAGGAGAGGAGTAGGGCACAACTATCACACAAAGTGATTGAGATCTTGTTGAGTGGTTGGAGAAGGACTTTCAGCCAAGTGTGCAGGTGCAGGGGCAACGGAGAAGGTAGCAACCGGGTGATAGGCTAGGCTATCTTGCTGTGCTTGTATTATTCCTCAATGGGCCATTATCCCAAGACGGGAGCCCATAATTTTTATTCTTATAAAAATCACTGTTTGCTGTTTTTTCCCCAGTTGGGGTTTTCTAAGGTAAATATTGTTAAATATGAATCTGATTTCCTGTGTTTTTCCGCTACATAATTAGTTAGGATTTTAGTGTGTTTTCAGTTAATAATTTTAAGTAAATTATTCAGGACCGAAGATCAGATTTGGGATTGAGTAAAAACTAACATCTCAAACATCTTGAAACAATTAATGGTAATGCTAAAAATTTAAGTAAAATGATATAAAATGAAAGATAAGGAGAATGCCACTTTCATTTTCTATTCTCATCTTTCATTTTCTAAGATGATTCAAGCTTTCGCAGTTATCTGAGTTGTCCATGGTCTTCTGTATTTTTCATGATGGTTTCTTCATAAAATTCTTGCTAGCTCTGCTTTGTTGGATTTTGTACAACTTCGAAAGATATTATTCATTATATTTTATTGTACCTTCATTGTACTTGTTTGTACCTCGTAAGGGAGATGAACTTTATGTAATCAATTATGTAAACACATGAAAGAATCAATGTAAGCCTTGGGGTGCAAAAGAAACAAATAAAAATATTAAATTTAAATTATTTATTGCCCCCAGGTGAAGTTGATCGAGTTAGGGAATTTTCCAGGTTTGCACTTGTATAAATAGGAGGCTAGTGCACCTCATTATCTCATTCTCACACTTAGCAAGTGCGCATCACTTGAGAGAGGCTGATTTCACATCACTTGAAGGAGGTAGCTGATTTGTGGTATCTACTTGTGGAAGACACTTTCACACTTATTCTCTTTTCTTATTTGTACTATGATCTCAGGATTATCATCTCTATGCGAAGGTTGCTGGGGTTTTCCCAATTGGGTTTCCGAGGGTTAACTCTGTGTTGTTGTTTTGTGCTTTGTCTTGCTTCTAGTGATCTTGGTTATGCATTTATATTATTATGCTATGAATGTATGAAATTTAACATGGTATCAGAGCAGTTCTAGAAGAAGCCATTGCCGAAGCATTATCGGAACCCTGCCGGAATTAGGGTTTTATCTTGTGAAGTCTTCACCCACCATTTTGAAGAAAAAGAGCCATAGGAATTTCGTTTTTGGCAAGACAAATCCATTGGTGAAGACAAAATTCAATTCCGAGCCTCCAACTCTGGTAGGAGCCTGCAACTTTATCTCCTGGAAGTCTAGTGTTCTTCTACTCCTAGAAGAAAATGATCTCTTACTATATGTAAATGAGAAGGTCCCCGAACCAGAAGCCGAAGAGGATAAATCTCGATGGAGGAAGAATGATGCTAAAGCAAGAAGGATTCTTGTGGATTCAGTGAGAGACCATTTGGTTCCTCAAATCTCAGGAAAGAAGAATGCTAGGAAAATGTTCAAGACCATTATGAAGCTATTTGAACACACTAGCCTAAATGTATCCATGACTTTGAGAAACCAACTCTCAAATATGAAGATAGCAAAGTCAGAATCCATTGCCTCATACTTTATGAGGATGGCAGAACTTAGAGACAAGCTCAGCACCAGTGGAGATCCTATTGGCGATAAGGAGCTTGTCCTCCACACTTTAAATGGTCTTCCTCCATCATGGGAGTCCTTTATCCAAAGCATAAGTGGTAGATCCAAACTACCAAAGTTTGACAAGCTTTGGGCAGATTGCTCTTAGGAGGAGACAAGGATTGCAGCACGTCAAAGACTCCATGGCACTCAACCTGAAGAGACTCAAGCATTTGTTTCCCATGCCAAGAATGGTAAGGGAAAAGGAAAGAAGTTCCATAAACACAAGCACCAAGAAAGGAGATCAAGTCCCTGCCAAGAACAAAAGAAGAAGAAGGATGTATCTCAAGTTCAATGCTATAGGTGCAGGAAGTATGGACATTATGCTAGTAGCTGTCGAAGTCAAATCAAAAGGAAGCATGAAGCATCCACTCCTGATGTAGAAAAAGATCATCATCACAAGAAGCAAAAGAATGAAGATCACACAGAATTTCTATTCATATCAGCACTATCAGGTACTATTCCTACCACTAGTGACACTTGGCTCATAGATAGTGGTGCATCTAGACACATGACAGGTTATAGAGAGAATATTTCAGAATTAATTGAGAAAGATTCACATCTCCGTGTTGTACATGGAGATGATGCAAATTACACTGTGAAGGGGTCTGGAGCCACTACCCTTCAATTAGAATCAAATGGTACATTACGCCTATAAGTGATGTACTCTATGTACCTGGTATGAAAATAAATCTTGTCTCCATCTCAGCATTGGAGGACAAGGGATATAAAGTAGCTTTCTCAGAAGGGAAAGTCCTTGCTTGGCACAAGAACTCAAGCATGAGCACAACCAAAGTTATTGGCATAAGAGAAGAGAGCTTGTATAGACTAAACACTTTTCTAGTCCAAGCCCTAATACATGATGCTGCAAGTAAGGGCGAGTTATGGCATAGAAGGTTAGCTCATCAAAATTATCGAGCTCTCCCAGTTCTAAAGAATATTGTAATAGGTTTTCCAGGGCTCCAAGTAGACCATGATGGAACTTGTAGAGGATGTGCACTTGGCAAGAATGCCATAGTGAGAGTAGATCTAAAGGGATTTTGCATGTAGTACACTCTGTCTTGTGCGGGCCCATGACAGTTGTGTCATTAGGTGGTTATCATTACTATATCACCTTTATTGATGATTATTCACGGAAAACTTGGATATACTTTCTCAAGTCAAAAGAATCCGAGGAAGTGCTCAGCAAGTTTGAAGAGTTTAAAGCACAAGTGGAGAATCTGTCAGGAAAGAGGATCAAGATTTTGAGATCCGATAATGGTGGAGAATATACCTCTACAGAATTCAATGATTTCTGCAAGGAAGCAGGAATTAAGAGGGAGCTCACAGTTCCCTACAACCCTCAACAAAATGGGGTTGCAGAAAGAAAGAATCGTACAATTATGGATGCAGCAAAGCTATGATACATGACCAGAGTCTTCAAATGTTCTTATGGGCAAAAGCATCCAGAACCGCTGTATATGTACACAATAGATGTCCACATAAGATATTGAAGAACATGACTCCAAAAGAAGCGTTCAGGTGTGAAACCAGAAGTGGGCCATCTCCGGATCTTTGGTTGTCCAGTTTACATACATGTGCCCAAAGAGAAAAGATCAAAGTTAGAACCTTTAGGAAAGAAGGGAACCTTTGTGGGATACAATGAGTCTTCAAAGGCTTACATAATTTACATTCTAGGATCCAGACAGATTGAAGTCAGTAGGTATGTGACCTTTGAATAAGAAATGGCTGTCAGGAAAGGTAGAGGATCAAATATGGAGATCGATGATGAAGAAATGCTAGAACCAAAGGAGATGAGATCATCTCCCCCTCCAGTTCAAAGGGAGTCAGCAGAAAAGGATGAACCTATCGATCCCATAGATCCAGTTGATATCCCCAGAGATGTGGGAGGTCGTGAAAGACCTAGATGGGCACAATAGACATGGCAGGATGCAGAGGGGCATGATGCTCCACATGGAACTTTCAGAGAAAGCAAAAGACCTTTGAGGTTCTCTAGCTATGTAGCACTGATGAGAAACATTATTGATTCAGAACCCACCACTTACGAAGAAGCATCCAAACATCAAGTTTGGAAGGATGCCATGATGGAAGAATATCAATCCATCATGAAGAATGATGTGTGGGAAGTTGTGTCGAGACCTGAGGAGAAGTCAGCAGTGACTTCTAAATGGCTATACAAGATCAAGCATGGAGCAGATGGCAGTGTTGAGAAATACAAGGCCAGATTTGTAGCCAGAGGATTCTCTCAGAAAGAGGGAGTCGATTATGATGAGACTTTTGCTCATGTGGCCCGATATACTTCCATCAGATCCATTATCGCAATTGCTTCAGTTATGGGATGGAAGTTGCATCAGATGAATGTGAAGAGAACCTTTCTCAATGGTGTTATTGAGGAAGAAGTCTACATCGAACAACCAGATGGGTTTATTGTCCAAGGAAAGGAGTCTCATGTATGCAGACTGAAAAAGGCATTGTATGGCCTCAAGCAAGCACCCCGTGCTTGGTATGGACGAATAGACGGATTCCTGGTGAGCTTGGGATTTTCCAAGAGTGATACAGACCCCAACCTTTACTACAAGGTTGTAGATGATGAGCCACTGATTTTGGTGTTATATGTTGATGACTTGTTTCTCACAGGAAATGAGAAACTTATTGTATGGTGTAAGAAGAATCTCGCCTCTGAGTTTGAAATTAAAGATCTTGGATTGATGCATTACTTCTTGGGATTAGAAGTATGGCAGATGCAGAAATAGATTTTCCTAGAACAAGGAAAATACACTATTGATATATTGAAGAGATTCGGGATGTTGGACTGCAAGTCCATGGCTACTCCGATGGATGCGAATTGGAAGAAGTTGAGAGATTCTACTTCAGATTCTGATTTGTTTGATCCCACCATTGATCGCCAGTTGATTGGGTCATTGATGTATTTGACCAACACCAGACCAGATATATGTTTTGTTGTTAATGCCCTCAGTTAGTTCATGTGCTAACCGAGGCAGATTCACTGGATTGCTGCAAAACATGTGCTCAGATACTTACGTGGCACTGTGGGATATGGATTGAAGTATGCTTCAGATGGTGACCTGATATTGCAGGGGTTTACAGACTCAGATTGGGCCGGATGTGTTGCAGATCGGAAGAGTACTTCTGGATGTTGCTTCAGTTTGGGTTCTGCAGTCCTTTCCTGGTGCAGCAGGAAGCATAACTCAGTAGCACTCAGTACTGCAGAGGCCGAGTACATTGCTGGTAGCACAATAGCTCAAGAAGCAGTTTGGCTTCGTAAACTCCTGACAAGATTGTTCGGCTAGATTCCAGAGCTGACCGTGGTTCACTATGATAACCAGAGGTTTGTGCAGATGTTAGTGAATCCTCTATTTCACGATAGGGCGAAGCATATCGAGATTCGATATCACTTCATTCGTGATATGGTGCAGAAAGGTGCGGTTGAGTTACAGTACGTGCCAACAGACGACCAGACTGTAGATGTTCTCACCAAGGCTCTTCCCAGGGTGAATTTCGAATACTTTCGTGGAAGACTTGGAGTCGAAGAGAATGTATACCTCCTTGAGAGGGAAAGATGACATTGAGATGCTTACCCTGGTTTGCCCAGGTGCCTCTGCAGTCCAGTTACTCAGCCAGTTATGGGAGAAATCCCATAGGAAGATGAGTAGGACAATCAGCAGTTGGCCGGGCTCACCCAGGTACCTTCCGCATTCTAGTTACTCAACCAGATATGGGAGAAATCCCATAGGCAGATGAGTAGGACAGTCGGCAGTTGGTCGGGTTCACACAGGTGCCGCTGCAGTCCAGTTACTCAGCCAGATATGGGAGAAATCCCATAGGCAGATGAGTAGGACAGTCAGCAGTTGGCCGTGTGGTTGCACAGGTGCCTCTACAGTCCAGGTACTCAGCCAGATATGGGAGAAATCCCATAGGCAGAAGAGTCGGACAATCAGTAGATGGTCGTGCCCTTTTGCTCATTTGAGATCTCAGCCAGGTATGGGAGGACCCCATTGGCAGATGAGACAAACAGGTAGCAAATTGTATAGCAGAGATGGTACAGGTGATAATCTCAGATATCCAGGATTGAGTGATTCTCCTGGATCCAGGATTGAGTGATTCTTCTGGACTCACCGAAGGACTGGTGATGATGATGCACATAGACTGTGTGGACAACCTTCAGTATGCATAGAGATGATGGAGATAGAATGGATGTACAAGATGAAACCCAAATGATCGTGATGCAGATGAAGACCGAAGAGTACCTTCCTCGCTGAGAGGGAGTTTTGGATTTTGTACAACTTCGGAAGATATTATTCATTATATTTTATTGTACCTTCATTGTACTTGTTTGTACCTCCTAAGGGAGATGAACTTTATGTAATCAATTATGTAAACACATGAAAGAATCAATGTAAGCCTTGGGGTGCAAAAGAAACAAATAAAAATATTAAATTTAAATTATTTATTGCCCCCAGGTGAAGTCGTCCCAGTTAGGGAATTTTCCAGGTTTGCACTTGTATAAATAGGAGGCTAGTGCACCGCATTATCTCATTCTCACACTTAGCAAGTGCGCATCACTTGGGAGAGGCTGATTTCGCATCACTTGAAGGAGGTAGCTGATTTGTGGTATCTACTTGTGGAAGACACTTTCACATTTCTTCTCTTTTCTTATTTGTACTCTGATCTCGGGATTATCATCTATATGCGAAGGTTGCTGGGTTTTTCCCAATTGGGTTTCCCAGGGTAGACTCTGTGTTGTTGTTTTGTGCTTTGTCTTGCTTCTAGTGATCTTGGTTATGCATTTATATTATTATGCTATGAGTGTATGAAATTTAACATGCTTCCCTGAAGATGGGCAGGGTTTCTGCTTGAAACGTCGGTTTCAAATCTCTTACGTAGTGTCAAATCCAGAAGACCATGGACATTTCATTTTCTATTTGATAGAACTAGAAAATGAGAGATAAGGGGGATAGAAAATGAAAGTGGTGTTCTCCTTATCTTTCGTTTTCTATCCTTTTACTTTAAGAATTTAATATTACCAATTACTACTGAACAAGGCAAATTTTTTTTATGGGCAGGGTGAATATTTTTTCCAAAATGTGTCAAATGAGCAAAAAGAGGGCAAAAAATACTTTTCTAGTCAATTCATGGGCTGGTCAATTCATTCCCATTGACTCGCTATATATTCGAAAAGTCACCAAAAAATCGGGGAAATATTGCCTAAAATATCAGTCGATATATTGCTGATCTAAGTTGCAGGAAACGGGCTACCCCCCGACGTCCCCTGTCCGTTTCCGTACGGAAACGACGAAATGCGTATGGAACGGTACGGAAACTCGTTTCGAAATCGGAAACTTGTTTCATAAATTTGGAAACCCGTTTCAAAATCGTGTTCGGAAATTTTGCCACGTTTCCGGCCGTCAATGCTCAGTTCGCGAAAATGTTAATTTTTAATGAATTTTTGAGTTCCGGTTCCGTGACTCCGTTCAACCTTATAAATTAGCAATATTTTCATTAAATACATCATTGCTCAGCGATTATTCATCTGCTGCGAGTGTGAGTGTGTGAACCGTGAGGTATTGTTTTCAAAAAACAAATATAAATCATACTCGCAACCGTGAGTGTGTGAACCGTGAGGTATTCGCTTTGCAAAATTCCAGTCACTCCACTAGTAAACTCCCCTCGAAAATTCTAGTATCGAACTCCCAGCTTCCACACTTCTATTATCGAACTCTGTTCAACAAATTTTGTGAGCGCAGCAAACATTTACATCATATAAAAAGGAGATCCAAGAAGACATAGGTTATGATGCCAACAGCACGTGGAGACGGCAGCATGATGGAAACAACCACGCCTACTTTATTCCAGTTAACCAGTTGCCAAAGCAGACGATTGTTATACCTTCCTTGTAATATCGGATGGACAGCTCTTCATTGCTTCACGTCCGCACATAGGAATTAAAAAATTAATTCATGCTTATCAACATAACTATTAATATTAATATTTTATTATATAAATAATAATAATTTCATCTTATTAATAACAACAACATTATCGTATGTACATTTCTTATTTACACGATCATACAATTTGAGTCTCTTTGAATCTCCATAAAAACCCAAAAATAAATTTGTGTTTTATGATTATAAAATGCTTAAAGAATGCTTTTAAAAACACGTAAATGTCTTACCTTTGATTTCTATAATAGGCCATTTCATCCATATGTGCCTTGTAATAATATGTGGTGGATTATTAAATTATGAGACAAATTTGATACCATGATTACATAAAAAAAGTGGTTGATTTATAAATTTAATTGTTTTAAAGGATTATGTTTTCTTTATAAAAAAACAAAAAATTGTTTTTTAAATCATTTATAAATATATATAAAATAATTTGAATTAATTTATTTTCACTATATATATATATATATATATATATATATATATATATATATATATATCGCGTTTCCCCGTTTCCTAAATTTTGGGGGGTCACGTTTCCTACGCGTCCCCGTTTCGGAAACTCGTCCCCGTTTCCCCGTTTCGTGCAACTTAGTTGCTGATACATCAGCTGGGGTTTAGCATTACGATATATTGTGATATTGCCCATATGTCGGCGATGTTTGTAACAGAGTTGCGAAGTGCAGTTCAATCTTAATCTATTTTTGACTGGAAGAGGACCATAGAAAACTTTTCAGATGTACAGATATACCTGGAGTTGTCTCCTGGATGGAAATGCCATTAAATAATACATACTATTTTTCCTGCACAAAAGTTCCTTTATTTTGAGTTTATTTTATATTTGCTGAGTTTTGCTGTCTTGAGCCAAGTTTTGTGAGTCTCATGCTGGCCGGGTTTTTTCCGGTTCTGAGTCTGATAATGTTGGTTCATGTACATGTTATAGATTTATTTTGCATAATAAAGCATTTAAGTTCACAACTTGCAGGAACCAGTAGCAAATTTTTATTATTATTAATTAATGATATTGTGCTGGCCAATCTCAATGCTGAAAGTTGAAACATAACTCTGCAGCTATTAGGAGCTTGTGTTCTCTCCATAGCAGATTGACAACATTAAATCAGATTTGGAGGGAACCACTCAAAACCTTTTACATTCCGTTTAAAAGTTACATGGAAAATTCTAAACTCAATCTTCCTCGTCAGTTATGGAATCAACTGAAACCACAATATACACATTTCAAACAGGCAGATGGAAGTATGGTACAAATAGGAAATCAGGAAAATGGTAAAACACCCAGTATTAACTGGAAAAGGTTTACTTTCAGAGCCCAACCTGTGTTGGCAACCTCTGTCACATGGATTGAAATTACTTCTAAAAGTTGTGGTTGGGCATATATGGTGTGCAACAGAATTACATTCTGAATATGATCTCAGGTTCTGAAGCTGCTGCTTACACATGCTTGAGCACTCTTACATAAAAAATTCTGCCTCTGGGTAGCTGCCCAGCGGCCCCAGCCACTGTTCCATCTTGTTATGTAGACCAACAGTGCCATTGGAATGATTGATGGTGGCATGTGAGACCCTGACACGCCTGAACATGGCTATGGTGCCAGAATGTGCGGAAATCTAAATGCAGACCCTTCAATTATTCATGAAAACTTCTCTATGAAGACCCTGAATAGGAAAGACAAGAGAATTAGAGTGCAAGAGATACAACAAAAATGGTAGCTTCACCATTAATGGAGAGAGTATATGGATTTTACGTGGCAGCCCTGGTGCCAAGACTAAAGTTGCCCTCTATAGAATCTTATTCATGACAGCAACCCAATGTCTACATGAACACCCACAATATATTTGACAATGACAATACACTTTTTAGTCACATCAGAGGCCTTCAATCAGTTACCGACTGATAAGGACACTACAGAATTACACCTTGAATATGTTTTCGGGTCCAGAAGCCACTGCTCAAACATGCTTTAGCATTCATACAATCAATCAATTTAGCTGCCTACTCTTTCATCTTGTTATGTCGCCCAACAATCATCAATGTTATTGGAATGGGTGATGGTATGCAAGACCCTGACAAGCCTGAATATTTATTTGGTGCCAATATGTGTGGCAAGCTAAGTGCATAGTATTCCATTGTTCATATATAAACCTCTCCATGGACTCAATATGTAAAGCAAGATAATCAGAGTATAAGAGATACATTAGAAGCTGCAGCTTTGCTACTAATGCAGAGAGTATGTAGATTTTAAGTGGCAGCTCTGGTGCCAAGAGGAAGGTTGCCCTCTGGAGAATTTTATTCATGACAGCATTTCAATGCAAACATAAGCACTCAATATCTTTGACAATTCCAAATACACCTTTTTAGGGACAACATATGCCTTCAGTCAGTTACCAACTGATTATGGTACATGTCCTGTCACATTGTCACGACTGCTAAAAAGACTGCATAACTAAATAATGCGTTATGACACTTTTACATTTTACAGCCATGCTGAATTTAGGTAAGTAAACGAGACTTTATGATAGGCATTGCGTTATAATATTTAATTTTTACTACTACAATCATTGCCAATTTGTTTGCTGGCTGCAAGTCGAGCGTATAACATGCTGTTGGTCATCTCAGATCTGTCATCAAATTGAGGGCATCTTCTGCTAAACTGGTGGTATGTCATCCCAATACAAACATGTCTGCTACAGCTTTATAAACTTAGATAATGGCCATCTGGTACAGGGTTTACTGTGTACCTTACAGGTTTTTATTCTTGGATGTTTCCTAGTTTAACTTTGAAGTGATATCTATCTGCGTTTAATGTTTATTGTTTTATTTCATTAACATTCCTACCTATTATTGCTTTTAAGATGGACCATTTCTGTAGTTTGCCAGTCTCCCAACAGAAAAGCTGGACTCCGGAATTTTTTAGGACATTTTAGGGAGATTCCAGTTAATAGTAATGGCAGATCTTTAAGGATGAGAGGCATTCCATTCTATCATGAAAGACTATAATAAATAGAATATAATTTTTGGTGTATAGTTCAACTGGCGCTACTCATCCTTAAATATATAGATGATGAGGAAAAACATGGCTGCTGTTAATTTTATTATTTTGTATAATTCAAGGGGTTTTATCTATCTAGTCACAGATCTTGGTTGGTTGCAAACAATGTTTTTTTCTTGTCATTTGAAAGGGTCATGACTGCAACATTGTGGTGCTTATTATATGTCTTGTATACTGATAACTTTTGCTGTCAAACATCTGTACAGATTGCAATGGTGACAGTTGCCTTTCCTGCGACACCTTTGCTATTAGCAAGGGCACGCATTTGCTTGTCTGCCTCACATACCAAGGAAGATCTGATGAAGGCATTGGAAGTATGTCTATATTCTTAAATCTTTTATTTTCTCATTTTTCCATTCATAGCATGAATATTGATCTTTTACTGTCTTGCTGCAACTTTGGATCTATAAGAACCGAAAATATGAGGGATGTAGAGAAAGTAGAATAATGACGCCACTTACATTATGGAGTCCTGCTTTACGTGATAAATTCTTTCTCCACATAAATTTGATTTCCCTGCTTGTGTCAATAGTTAAAATCCCTGGATCATTTCATACAGGAAAAACTTAAAATGGTTTTCAGACCTGCATTCTTGCTGTATTTAATACATAAAAGGAAGCCAGAACTGAGAATATTATTGGTCTAGGTACAAAATGATTTCAGAGATTCAGTTTGTTGTTTTGTTTAACTGTAAATTTTTGACAAAAACAGAGGTTCATATATTATATATAGAATAATACATAGACCTCAGCAATATCAAGAGGGTCAGAGTGTCCAACCAATAGGTAGATCATTTTGCTTTCTGGGCCGCTTCCATACAAAAGCACATTCATAACTTAATAAACAAAATTTGGACCAGGGCCTAGCTTCTGCATTTACTCTCCAAAACACTAACCAAAGTGTTTTGTAGAGCCAAGCTTAAGACAAACCGCTAGAAATCAAGAGAGGACATGCCTTTCACATAAATCATAAGCATTTTAGAGATCCAAGGCTCTCAATAGAACCGGTTCTTCCATTAGCTGGAAGCTTCATTGCTTGGGATTTAACTCCAATCATTGAGAGGATCAGTCAGAGGATGACCTCAGGTTGCTTGGTCGCTGCCCAAGCCACACTGTGTAGTGTTGGAGCTGGGCCTGCACTCTGTACAGCTGGTCTTCCAATCTGGCTAGTTGACAGAGCCCATCCTCAATACGGGAGAGGCATTACACCAAGAATTGATAGGGCTTAATTCTCTCCTCTACTTACTGCAGTTTTTGATCCACTTATTGAACTTTTTGCAGAAGGTTTGGTGGTCAATGATCCCACAGCCTTTCCTTTTCTGTGTTCCATTTCACGTTGCCTTGCATCGTTTCTACAGATTCGACTCTATCATTTAGTACTTCTAATGAACATAGGCTCATTATGTAGGCTAGATGACATATGCTAGAATAGGGTAGTACAGTTGTATTTAATATTAAATGTGTACGTCTGCTGTAGATAGGTAGGCTAAGTAATACCACCACACGATCTGTATTTATAAACAGGGGTGGATTGTACTTTTAGATCATATCATGCATCTCTTTTATCTTATTGGAAACATTTCATTAGAATTATCAATTACTGTGCATAATCTAAACTTGTCTCTCACAAGTGGTATTATTAGAAATTCTCTGTTCTTTGGCTTTTAATCCAAAGCAGAAAATTGACCTCTAAGTCGAGAGGTTTCCCAGATCTTAGCCCTAGAACTGTTTTTCAGTCTCAGGACTGTTGTAAATGAAAGTATGAAACATCAGGTGAAAGATCACAATAATTCACTTCTAACAGCCCAAAACTTCATTGCAATTAAAGGGGAAAATATACCAAACAATGAGATAAGTTTCAGCCCCTTCTAGGGCAACTTATCAACCAATAATCAGATCGGAAATTGTATTTTCACAGCAGTATACTAGCAGTAAAATCAGCCCCTTATATTCTTCATTAGATGTCAAATTACTTAACAATTTGCCCTTTATGTCAAATCAGCAAGACATAAATATCTTAAATATCAATGCATAAAGAACATATATAGTTGAAATTCAAATCTGGAAATTGCAGAATATATGGATAGCTGGAAACTTCATTTGTTAGCTCAAGATGAAGTACAAGTACATACTATAGCCTTCTCTCAAGGCTAGTACAAAAACTCCAACAATCCAAAAATCCCTGGCTAGGGTAAATCATCAAACTCTAGCTCAACCAAGAATATCCAAGTGCAAGAATCTCTTAAATACAACCTCCAAGGCAAGATGTCGCCCTCCCTTCTTTTTCACCAATTCAATCTAGGGTTTTATCACAAAACTCTAATCTCCAATCTCCAAGGACAAAATCCTAACCCTAGAACTCCCACATACTCCAAGAAACTCCAAGAAGGCCAAGAAAGTTTAGTGCAGAGAGAGAGAGAGAATACAAGTACAAGTGAAGACCATGAGAGAGATAAATTCAAGATCATCTCTAATGTCCGCTCCACAAGAGCAAACCCTAGTTAAAAGAGAACTCCGCATGAAGATGACACCTCTAAGCTTCATAACCTTGGAGACTTCCACCAAGAAGCTAAGTACAAAGAAAATAGTACAAATGATGATATATGGAAAGACTCTCTCCTTTCTCTATTTATATGAGAAATAAGGGAGGCCAACAATACTATGATAAATGGTAGGTTAACACAAGTGAGACATCCACTCTAAAGTACATGTGTCATGCTCCAAGGTGATTTCGTACACAATAAGGGCTACAAGATGATGTAGCTATACAAGGTAAATTTGTTGGCTCCTTCGTTTTTTGAAAGGACCCTAAATGGCGTAAGGAAGTGCAGGGTAAAGGAGCAAGAGTTGCGGAAGCCCCTAACGGCCGCAACGGTATTGGACCCGTCCCCGCAAGTATATAAAGAAGTATGAGGTAAGCAGAAGAGGAGAAGAAGATAAGAAAAGTAACGAAGTAGCGGAAGCTAGAGCCAGAGAGATAGAAGAGAAGGGAGAGCAGATCAATGACCGAGCAAGAGAGCTATAGTAAAGTCTGGTTTTATGTTAGGGATCTTGGGTAATGTATGTGGCTTATGGGTTCTCTGTTCCGTTTAACACCACGATGGGTAATTCTGCGAATGATGTAAGGCCGTGGAACCGTAGATCTAATATGTAATGGAAGATTACCAGTAATAGAAATGAAGGAATTTTGGGCCCCATTAATTTTCTGTGTATGGTTGAATTGTATTCTATTGATTGTCTAATGGATAGATCATGCCTCTATTTCTTATCTGTATGTTATGGTTAATGGAACTATGTCGCGATAGTATAAAGGTGAATGTTATTGCGGTATGAAGAATAATAACCCTTGTAATTGTATCTTTACAATTAACACTCCTTATCACACATAGATCTTGGTTGTGCTTCTGGTGAGACCTTCTCCTTTGGGGGATTGAAAATGCCAGCACACTAGACTACAACGGTGCCCTTTGTTGGTCCCTACACAAGAACCCGGTCTCTAATTTTGCGCCAACAAATGGCTTCGTTGTTGGCACTTGGTTTATAACAGGACACTGTTAACTGTATGGATACACAGGTAAGGAGGAACTAGATTCATCTATGGTGGGACAAGAAGTTTGAAGACTTCATAATCTAGGAAGCCGAATTATGAGGGTGGGAAGCATAAAGACTCAGGTAATATATTCTCTATGGAGGACCACCGCTAGATCAATATGAAATCTCGTGGATTGAATTTTCGGTAGCACTATCAAAGTGGTTACGAAGACTTGCATAAGCTTTGAATATCGCAACCGACATAGGAGGATTGCTCAGTGGACTTGAAGGGACTTGATAGAATTAAACCATCGAGATTCACCCCTAACCAAAGTTGTTGATTTCTAGTTAGAGAACACCTTTATTGGCTACATTGTAGAATCTGTAGTAGAAAATAATCATTCGATAACCATTGAAAGCCAAAGACGAGCTGAAAAGGGGAGCTAGAGGCAGACTATTGAAGGAAGTTCCATTGTGGATCAAAACCTCGATGGTTGAATTCGGATTTCAGTTGTTGAAATGGATAAGAATGGTGGAGTAAAACCCTCACGCCCCAAGGGAACGGCTTAGGTGATGCTTCTACGTTGCGGAAGGTAGAAGCTACAGTCATGGAGGGGGAATATAGTAATGATGCCAGGGTTGAGCAAGCAGAAAGGAGATAAAAAATATGTGAACAATGGTGGAAAGCGCAGATGAGAAAGGCAAAAAGACGAAGTGTGCAACTAGAAGGGGAGTTGCGGAAGTTGAAAGAAACAAAGAAACTGAAAATGAGCTACGCTAGATGAAGTGGAGAGAGAAACCAACTAGCTCATGGCTGAAGGAAGGAGGAATAGAGGTACATGATGACCCAGTAAGAGGAAGTTAGGAAGAAGGCCCGAGCAAGAAACAGGACTGCGAAATTCAGTCACCAAGTAGTGGATTGCTGAATTAGTCACCTGAACTAGCCCCAGACGTAGTTGCAAAACAATCCGAATTGTCAAGACTTGCGGAAAATGGAAGTGCCCTAGAAAGTGAACCCCTCCATTATCACAGAAGTAGATACTGGAAGCAACAGTAGTAACACACCTTTGATCAACCCCCAGGTGCCCTTGCATAAATTGGTAACACACTTTCAACATTCTGTTTTACAGCTACCTTGGTACAATCAGATGAGTAGTAGTACGAATAGTTTACATAATAGTTCATTAGCAGGAGGAAGTAGTAGTAGTTCTTAGCAGACTAATAGTAATATCATAACTCAATAGAGACCACAAGGATTTGTGTTGGTAGGATACTTGGCTGTTGCAACTACTGGAGTACAAGCAGGTCCACCTCTAAAATGTCTAGAATTTTGGGGAAGAGGAGTAGAAGTTGACGTGGAACAACATTGGTTCCTCTATGAAGCTATATGGAGCTTCAAAGGGACCCTAGTAGTAGCCAAACTGGTTGAATTTCAGACCTCATTACGTGGAAGAGCTCTACAATGGTATATGAAGCTGATTGACATACGGGATCGGAACGCACCAACTTTTACACTGGCAGAGCTTAAGAAACTATTTTTAGATGAGTTTTTGCAACCTAAATCAGAATAGCAAGGTGTTATGTGGTACCAGTACCAGTGCACCTACAGAGGTCCCCTAGGGAGAGGGGGTCATTTTTCTGACCAGGAGGGGTGTTTAGCCAACTTTTTCTAAGTAGGGGTTATGACCAGACCCACTGGTTTCTCCTTTGGAAGTACTATGGCTTGGTGGCATTGCTGACTGCCTCATGAAAGGGCTTGAAGCCCTGAGGTTGGTGTCCGGGGCTTCTAGGGGTGGATCACTGGGTCACATGACCCCGACCTTGATTTATCATTCCGATGACAGATTTTTCGGTACTGAGGAACATGTCTCTCCTCTAGGTCACCTCCCACACCCCCCGGCCCTCCAACTCACCAATGCCCTCTCTCCTTGGGCTCCTCTTGATGATGACGTCATCCTCCAGGCCAGGTTGCAGTGCTTGATTAGGAGGGGCGTTGAGGGATTTTCAATACTATTGCGGTTAGATGGGGCACGACGACCCCCCTCTCCGCGGTCTGGCCTTCAGAACGGACCGATATGCTCATTTTTATCTATTTTAGTCATGTGTGGGTAAATTCTGGGGAAAATGCCCCAAATTACCCACATATTTGATTATTTTATATTATTATTGTTTTAATTTTAAGTTGACATTTGTAATTTCAAATTGACATTTTAAAAGGCATGTCGGCCTGGATATTTTTTATTTTTGTAAAGTGAGGTGAGAAAAGTATAAATACACTTCTCCTCACTTCATTTTAACAACAACTTATGGGATAAAACACTATGTGATATTTTTTCCCTAGCTAGGGCTCCTTGATTGATGCGCACTTCTTGAGGAAATGCTATTTTGTGGTTTGGAGCATTTTCTTGGAGTCTCTTTTGCTCATGCTTGTTGCTAAGGTGATGCTAGAGTTGTTTGCTAAACACATGCACAAGGAAGTATCTATATTTTTTGATGTCTTTTTGTTAATTGTTGGAAAGTGATACTTGTTTAGGGTTGAATGGTAGCCATTGATGCTACATTTTTTCTTAACTAGGTCATTTTTTACCACTTTGTCACCATAGCATTGTTAGGATCTCCTCTAAAGGAATCCTTTCTAGGGCTTGAGCTTTAGATCTTCACGTTTTGCTAAAACTAGGTCTCCCTTAACCAACCTTTAGGGTTGTTGAGGAAGGCCCTAGTTGCCAAGCTTGCCAAGTACCATCTCAAGAGGGGAGGCATCTTTTCTTGGATGCCCTAGGGTTGGGTAGATCTTCATTCAAACGCTAGGTTGTTCTTTCAAAACCAATTTTCTGATGTTTTGTATTTTTGTATATATTATGTTAGCTTAGTTTTCTGTTTTTGTAATTTAGGATCTTTTTTTTTTACATATAAAACTTAATTTTAAAACCCTAAAAAGGCCCTAAATTCTATACCTTTACCCTAACTGCAGAACCTTTGTTGCCCTAACGACCTCCCTCTCCCTTCTTTCCCACCTTCACTCTCCTTTTTTATCACCTCGTTCCTTCTCCTTCGTTTCTAGACCTTCGTTGCCCTTCCTCCTGTCCTCGCTCCCCTTTTTCCTTTTCCTCTCCCATATTTGCAGCCACCCTCCTTTTTCCCTTTTTCCTCCTTGCCTTCGCTCCTCTCTCCCTTGCCTTCTAGACCTTCGCTCTTCCTTCCCTATCTCCTCGCACCCCCTTTCTTCCCTCACCTTGTAACATTTCTGCAATAAAATTGCAAACCCTGTCTATGCCACCTGCACTTGCCCATAGTAAAAAGACCAAAGTTAGTATCATTTTGGGGACACAGAGATTATAAATTTCTGTACTATTCTTGCACTATTTCTTGGTCGAATTTCTACTTGAAGGAAGTCTGGATTTCACTTGTCACAAGATCTGGAACTTGCATTTTTTGAGGGTGTCTCCACAGTACTTATTTTCTGATATAAACTTACTCACAAAAGTGAGACATTGGCTCAATAAAGGGTTCATATTCCCGTACCAATTTGGGTGTTTCTGTACAAAGTCAAGTGGTGTGCCTCTCTGAGTCTAATACACACAGTTAGTCTGAAAATTTATTCATCTACAACATTGTTATTGCGCCGAGAGGCGCTCTATAGCCCAGTATGGGGGAGATCTTGTGAGTCGAGTAACAAAATAATACAAAGTAAACAAAAAAAGAATAATACAAAGTAAAAAGTAATAAATATTATGATGGCCATAATCAAAAAAGAATAATACAAAGTAAAAAGTAAATATGAGACTTAAACTAGAGACTTTAGAGCTTAGGATTAGGTGGTAAATATTATGTCGGCCATAAACAAAAAAGAATAGTACAAAGTAAAAAGTAAATATGAGACTTAAACTAGAGACTTTACTTTTTACTTTTAATACAAAGTAAAAAGTAAATATGAAACTTTAGAGTGTTTGTTGAGTAACAAAATAATACAAAGTAAACAAAAAATAATAATACAAAGTAAAAAGTAATAAATATTATGTCGGCCATAAACAAAAAAGAATAATACAAAGTAAAAAGTAAATATGAGACTCAAACTAGAGACTTTAGAGCTTAGGATTAGGTGGCTCAGGTATTGCACTCAAGGAGCTATTCAAGGAGAGGTTTGCACCTCGGGAGATTTGATCCCTCTCGGCGCTTGATAGAGCCTAGGATTTGGATCTAGGCTGGTGATAGGGTAATTTCTGAGTATTAGGCTATTAGCATTGAATGTCTCCATTGTAAGTGTATCTTCTAACATTGATGTATTGTGGAAATAGTTACACTAGTTGGTTCAGTGTTGTCTAATTTTGCGTTATTAATAAGTTACATATTGTCAAAGACTTTTATTGCTACATCAAGGTTGTTATAACCTACTGGATACCTTCCATATAGCATACATATTTTTACATATAGGATCAAAAGAGTAATATAATGTCATACTGAAAGTGGTTAATTGGGGTATATTTACATGCATTTAATATCCCTGCTGTCATAACTCCAATGTATATCTAAAAGTATGAAGGTGAAATTGGTTAACTATTGAAATACTATCGTTGTTTCTCTAAATTTTGGTTTAAATGATATTTGATTGTTGTGGAGGTGATCTCATTACTGCGAGGCCATAAATTGCTTGACCATACACTTGTTCATGTTATACTTTACTGGATGACTACAATCTTCGTGTTTGTTGAAGGACATGCAAATGCTTAACAAACTTGTTCGGTAAACTTTATGCAACTTGGGTCCCATATCTTGACTTAAGATAGGGGTGCCTTACATCTTCGTGCTAACTTTCATGCATACACTTTTTCCTTATAAGATATTTGCTCAAGTGACATTGATTGGTATATTTGAATATTAGCCGTCATATGAATGGTTGATGCATTATTTACCTATTTTACATTGATTCCATAAAGGCACTCTTTTGGGGATTTCACCTGTGCTTAGAAGCACAACTACTAAAGCTTTCATCCAGGGTGTTTTAAGATTTCCATTCATTTCATTTGGAAACCCTTTTGGGGATTTCACCTGTGCTTAGAAGCACAACTACTAAAGCTTTCATCCAGGGTGCTTTTGAGTTTCCTTTTCATTTCCTTGGCCAACAGTTCTTTAGATTTAGCATTTGTCTAGCCACTGCTTTTTTAGGCCTACACAACCCCTTTGGGGATTTTGCATGTGTTTAGCAACACAACTAATCAAGCTCTCATCCAGGGTGTGTTTTTCATTTGAGTTTCAATATAATTTCGCAAGATATAATAGCAATTTCCATATGTACATGATGGTAGTATTGTTTGCTTCAGGTGTTAGTCAACACAAATCAAGCAACTATGGGGATTTTGCTAGTATTGTTTGCTTCAGGTGTTAGTCAACACAAATCAAGCAACTATGGGGATTTTCCACAATCAAGACCAAACATCGGGGCAACCGACTAGAGTGATCAAGGTATCCAATCCAACTCACCAAAGGAAAGTTTTGTTGCCAACTCAAAGCCGAGACACAGACTAACAGGGATGCTATCCAACATAGAGGCAAAAATGGGGAAGTCCTCCATATCACAGGCTAAGATGTAAGTCAGGGTAACGACCAAAAGTGGGAAAGACAACGAACGGATGGATAAAGTGAAGGTGATGCCTAAGCTAGCAAGCCATAAAGGTGGGAATGATCATGTCCACACTCCTAAGAGGGTAAAACCAACGAGTATAAAACAAGAGCTTCTAATTGTCAGTAATACAATCATTTAGATAATCAATAATAACCAATTTCATTTTATATAGATATACTGCCAGATCATAATCACTAGATGTTAAGTCAAGCTATCAAAATGACCAAAACAACAAGATAATAAAACCAACGCACATCATATACTTGCTGGGTCATATACCTGCATCTGTAATCTAGACCAACTGCAACCACTGAGAACACTGCTGCTGAAGCTCTAATCACTGCACTGCATCTGTATGGAATAAAAGGTCATCTCGGTCATCAAATCTCAGGTCAAGAGGCTCAGCCTTGGCATAAGGTCTATTGCATGTCTGATATAGGGCTGCTCTGATGTGTGAGTGATCACAAATAACACTGCTCATCATAGCTGATCTCACTGAAGCTCTGTAAAGGCAAAGCTCAAAAATATGCAGAAAACTGCTCTGCAATCATGGTAGCCCAGCTACTATGGATGTGATAACACTGACATTAGAGACTATTGGGATGGACATTCTCAGAACATTAAGCACAACCCGAGGAACCTTGTTAAAGCTCAGATAGAATCAAACAACATGCTGACGATCTTTGAACCCATGACAAGGATTTTACTAGCGAAAGATAGCTGTGGAAGGACAAGTTTGCTCCCGCATGGCCACAACATCCTTTCTAAATCATGCTTTAAGGTCAAAGCATCCTTGAAGGGAGAGGACTTGTAATGAACATAAGTAGGCTAGATGACATGCATTTAATTTAAATGGATAGGGCAGTGATAGATATGATAATTAATGAGTGACCACATGACATGTATTTATAAACACATGTGGATTGTACTTTTCAGTTGTATCATTCATCTATTCATCTTATTTGTAATATTTCATCCAAAGTATCAATTACTGTGCATAATCTGAATGACTTGACAGAAGGTTAGATTATGCACATTAATTGATATTTCAGATGAAATATTTCAATTGAGATAAAGAGATGAATGATACAAAATAAAATTACAATCCACACATGTTTATATATACACATCATGTGGTCATTTATTAATTAGCCTACCTATTGTTGACCTACACATTTAATATTAAATGTGCCTATACTACCCTATTCTAGACTACGTTGTCTAGCCTATGTAAACTTATGTTCATTACAGTGCTTCTTTCATTCCTTGAACTTCTCTTTTGAAATCTGCGAAGTCTTTATTGACAGCGTAGACCTCCTAGCTTAGTGTTGGACAATAAGGACTATCCATTCTGGCATATACTAGTCCTCAACACTCTAACAATGATGTTGTAATATGGGAAAAATAAAACAATATGAAGCAATAGTTGTTGAGGACCCTCTTGTTTATAGCCACTGCCTTGGTCATTGCATTTTGTGAATTAAAAAAAAATTGAAATTCACCAAATGGCAACTTTCAAATTTAATGATCATTCATTCTTTTTATAAAATTCATATAAGGGGAATTTCCTTTTATATGTCTAGATAACTATTGTCTTGTTCCAACAATGGAAGGAACCATACCGATTTGAAAAATAATATTATCTGAAGTTTGAACACATTTCAAGCAATTGCAATAGGACCTGTCTCATTGATCCCTTGGTTCTTCTAGCAATACGAACATATTTCAGTAATTGTTGCTCTGTAAGTTTGTAATGCAAACACAATTTTTGTTTCTCTTCTAGCTGAATACAATATTGACACATTTGCATGGATGAAGATTAGTTGATAGAATCTTTTTTGTATTTGGATCCTTTTAAAATTTATAGGCAAAATCATTAAGATTTGCTTCTTTTTAGTTAAAACTTTTAAAAAATAAAACCCATATATATTTGACATGCTTTTGAACAATATGTGATGCTCTAACATATTTTTAGGTAGTTATAATAAAATTTGCATGATTCTCGTTGTTGAACTTAATGGCAACTTTTATCATATTTTATGCATTGGTGAATCTTTTTTGAATTTCATCATCGGCAAATTCGAACACAACCATGAACCAGGTGATTAAGCCATTGTTGGAGGGCGAAAGCACTGTCTCCATAAATACTTCATGATGATTTTCCTACGTGATATGCCTATTCTTGTTCTCACAATCTGTCCATCGTGCCACAAGTGATTTACTGATTGCATCGCTATTTGATGACATGATAAGCTCCTTCCTCAAAGTTGTGATTGTTACATCACCTTGAAAGGAGGGGAACTGGAGTATGCTACATGATGAATACTTGCAAGTCAATGAACAATAGAGTCTAATTCCATGATCTTTTCCGAGGTCACAAGTATTGATCTAGAATCCCTTATTGTTTGTACTTGTTTCCGTGAGCCTAAAGGCTGTACACTCTTCATTAATGTGGAAGATAGGGGGCTTGCCAAAGAGGGAATTCCACTTCCTCCCACCTATCGTATTTAGACAGTCTCTATCACTTCCAATCATGGAAGGAACATGGTATTGAGAATCGTTGTTTTTCTTGCCGCATACTTCTAGAGAGTTCATTTTGTCCATTCCACATCCTTGTCCACAAGAGAACTCGTGGGCTCAGAGGGGTGTTGTCCGCCAGATTGCACACTAACAGCAGAAATCTTTCGAAAGCTGTCTCCCTCACTGGAAGTGGGGAGAAGTGTGGCCTTGGGGGCAAGCAATGAGCTAGGTACTGTCACCTAAATCCCAGCGCCTCCGTTTAGGCTAACTCCTAATGAAGCCAAGGGGGGTAGTCCCTACAGAGAGTTAACTATGGATCAATGTTTTAAGTGTTTTAAACGTGTGGGGTGATGCATATGAGTGCTGTTTAGGAGTTTTTTAATGATGAGAGATCACAATTTTAACAATTGAAATAAACACAAGATAATGAAGCAATCCACGTTGCAATATAAGACAAGAGATTTGAGAAACAAACACTTTGGTGAATTTAAAGCAAGACAACCATGGAAATATAAATGCTCCAGATAGATAATAAGCAAATAAAAGGATGTCAAGGACCAGTGCCTTATGGAGTCAAAAAATAGTCTTGAGTGCTTGGGTTGCTTGATACAAGAGTTCAAAGTGGTGATGTTCGTGAGATCTTCCTGCGAATTAATCTTGGTTTATTGAATGTTTTAGTGATCTTGTTTATTAGGTTGTCAAGAACATAAGGATGAAAAAGAAAAAACCAACCGGGAAAGATACTGGCAACCTCTTAGATGATAAGTCGAGAGCACCCAGATTCAAGAGGATAGGTGTCCAATGTTTGAACCGCCCCCGAGTCTGACCAGTGGATTCTCGGCACCACCTGTTTCAGGAAGCAACCTCAGTATTTAACGCCGGTTTGCTTGGTTGGGGTAAAGTTCTATTAGGTTATCACTTATGAGATTAACAAATCTGACACCCTTCTGATTACTAGCCCAACCCTTTCAGGTTGGCAGAGCATACGGGTGTTGGATAATCGACCAAGATAAATTAATTAATGGGGGTGTGAGTTGGAATATTTTATTATTAAAGCACAGTTAAACTCTCCGATAGAGAGCGCTCTTGACTTAGTCTTAAGACCAAAGTTCAAGAGACTTTAATTAATCTAAATGCCTAATGCAAGGGAAATGCAACAACTAAATGCTCTCCGACAGAGAGTGCTCTTGACTTGGATTTGGCCAAGTTCAAGAGACTTTATTCGTTTTATGACAAAGGGAGCAGTTGTAACTTTAAGAACAAATGTGGAGCTTTAAAAGACTGAAAAATATGATGATATAAGATTAAAACAAAATGCTTGAAAATACTGAAAGCAAACTTAGTGTTCTACCAAACAGAATTATTCTAAAAGTGGGATCTTCCTCCGAACAAGGTTGATCACTAGAACCACTAGTCCTTGAGACTTTCCAGCTAGTTGGAACTTCGGCAAGGAGGCTAATGGGGAACGAGAAGCTACCACAAAGCTGTGTGGCCTTTGGGATGCAATCCCAAAGTTTGCTTACTCTAGTCAAAACTTGGAAATGGAGTACAGAAATGAAATAACAAGCTAATCTAAAGCATATAGAAAAGAAAGATCTAAACTAATCAAGCACAACACTCTTCCCCAAATGGGGAAGAAAACCCAAAAAAGTGGAGGACTCCTCCACTTAGCCTTTTATTAATTTGATTACAAACGCCTTGGGAATGAGACCCTTGCAAGGTCTTAGCAGAAAATAGAGACTTGGAAAATCAAACTAACTCTTATAAGCTATGACAAAGGATAATAGAAGACAATGTCATGTTTTGGATCATCCTCATGGTTTGTTAGAGTTTTTCTTTGCTTGGATTTCTTCACCTTCAAAACTGCCTTCACCAACAAGTTTGGTGAGAAAAAGGAACCAAGGCATCAACTGAATGCTTTGACCAACATCAAGAAGAAGGACACTGAAACGATGGATGAGTTCAACACTAGGTTCACCGAGTTATCAAACGCTATTCCTGTTACCTATGCACCGCTCGCACCTTCCATTCTGGTTTATTATCTCTTTTTGGTAGATTTTTTAGTTTAATCACTCTCTGAAATTAGACTTGGATCCACCTGGCGACTCCACTGTCAGTTAACACCTCAAGGTATTCGACCAGAAGAAATTCTGAAGGCTTGCTTAGTTTTATCCCTGAGCTTGAAAAGGTTTATAGGAGAAGACTAAACAAGCTTGCTTCTCGTAAAATCCTTGAAGAACTTAGATCTGAGTCTATTTTAGACATCCATTCTTTGTTCCCAGAAAACTTAGAAAATCTTGAAAATCTAATAAATTATCCTTCCGATACAATGGGTGAGTATTTTACTCAACTCAATATTTCTCAGATAGCAGGTCAACCCCATCAACTTCCAGACAAAGCTGTCGAAAAAATTCCAACGTATACTGGCACTGATGCCACTACTGCTGCTCAACATCTCAGAAACTTCTCCAGATGTATTAATGCCTATATTAGTGACCTTGCAAACCAACATGACGACGTCTATATGAAACTGTTTGCTCTTTCCTTGGATGGAAAAGCTGGTGATGGGTATAGCAACCTACCAAACAACTCATTTGCCACCTTGGCCACACTTCTCCCCACTTCCAGTGAGGGAGACAGCTTTCGAAAGATTTCTGCTACTGGTGTGCAAATCTGGCGGACAACAAGGGGCAGTAACAACAATCTGAAGATTAGGTTGCAGGGTCTTGATACAAGCCATGGGTAGAAATAATTTGGAGAAAAGCTGACATGTACCAGAAGGGCCGAAATTGGTTCCAGGAAGCGCATAGACTAAAGACATGCACTTCAAGTTGGTGCACGCTTCATAATAGCTAATGTAAACAATTTATTTAATGCCTTGACAGAAGAACTTGTTGGTACTGAGAGTTATGGCACCTGGAAACATCTGGCTAAATATCCAATGGTGTTCCATGATCTTTGGAGTTTTATTGATGCTATTGTAGTCAAATCCACCACTGATATTTCAACTTAAATAGATTATGATAAAAAAGCAGAATTGCATTAGCATTGTTAAATTTGTTTTTTGAGGGACATATTATTGAGAATGTTTGAGATGCAAGAACCCCTAGAGAAGCATGACTATCAATTACAACATTTATTGAAAATAAGAATGATACGAGGGTCCTAATGTTGCAAAATGTAATATCCCAAACTGATATTTTTTTCTTTTTATGTAGTTCTGTTGCTTGCTAGTAGTCTTTATGGCTCAGTATATGAAGGAAGCATGAATGTATGTACTGATCTAAGCATGCATGCGCTTGCATGCAGATGCATTAACCCAAATAATCGGAAATGCTATAAAATAGGGATAGAAGTTATGCATGTACGTACCATCAGATAGAGGAGTCGATGTACATCAATATAGGACCAGCATGCAAGACTTGTGTCGGTGGATGAGCGAGATAATGAGTGCTTCTCCTCCAATAATGCGCCCTCTTCAATGGTAATAATGAAGGATAGATCGTATACTGACAGAAGATGAATCCAGAGGTAGTGTACTGGGGTTATAATCCCCCTCTGGACATAATAGAGACTGCATGCAAATCATGCAGTGACTCCTAAGCCTAAAACATGAACCCCTCCTCTGATAAAGTCGCCCATGCAAGGAGGACATCTTTGGAATCTGAGAGATGCTGATAACTTGATGGGGAGGCCAAATAAAGAACCCCTCTTCCAAGTATAGGGTAATAGTGCTGTTCTCGGAAGATTGGAGCCGACATGCAGAAGAAAGGAACCTTGTAGACTGAGATACGAACCAATCTCTACTTGTGCAATTCACTCATTCAAGGAGGGTGAATCCCCTTAGCCTGATATGTAACTCAAACCCTGCAAGAAGCTGAAGAACAGTATCTGATGATGAAAGCAATGTTGAATCTGGATGATCCAACCTGATAGTGACTAGGGAAGATAGATTTCGTAGCCGAAATAGACTGAATAGTTGAGTGTGTGCACTCAACCCCAAAATAGCTCACTGAGCTCTCCAAGTCGACTTCTCAAATCAATAACCATATAAGCAAGTCTTACTCACTCGCTTTACCTTTCTTTTATAACATTCACTTGCTTGACCTAACTTTTGCATGACTAGGTCGCTTTATCTTCTAATTTCCAGTTGACTTGCATGCAGTGCTTTTGGAGTGCATGGAGGCTCATTGAAGGAGTTTCAATGCATGCAACATGAAATATAGCTCGCATGTCATGCATACAGGTGGCCCCTAGTTCATGTGGCCCCAATTTATCTACTGATGATATAATAACCATGCTTAAGATCTTCTTATGGTGTAAATGGCATCAATCCTCAGTTAATCCCCTGAATGTCAGTGCCCGCTCGAACCTATGGGAATCAGATAGGTTAGCGGGATGGTTCTCTGTGCTTAAGCAGAAGAGGACATTACACAAAATCAGGTTTATAGCCATAAGTTGTCAGATTCAATGTTTTTTCATGGTCAAATGATCAAAGGTATCAAGAATTAACTTTCAAATATGGGAGAAACAGGCTCAAACAAAGAATTGAACATAACTCCACCCAAAATGTTGCCTAAATCCTATGAAAGCTTTGTTCCAAGTTTTCATGATGAACGAGAAGCATCTGGTGCCTATGTGACACGTTACAAAGGAAAAAAGCGAACATGGCCAAAAAAGTATACACATAAGCATGGGGAGTCCAAACAAGAAAGAAGGGCAACACAGAGGACTTAAATGCCCTTACAGTGGAAAGCACAGTCATATATAAAATGACTGTAGGAAGAGATTGTATGATTTGAAGAAAAAGAAGCAAGATGGGCATTATACAGCAAAAGTTGATAGCTCAGATCTCTTCTTTGCAGCATATCAATTTAAGGACAATGAGAAAGAATTACCTGCATGGTACATTGAGTCTGGAGCCACATGTCATATGACAGGCATGCAGGATTGGATCAGCTATATATGTGACTGAGAAGGAGGCACTGTCACAGTTGGAGAAGCTCCTCAAAGGCTCAAACAATGGCAAATGGTGAAATGACTTTAATTGGAAATGTATTGGATTGGTATAGAGTCTAATCTCTGCAAGCCAAATTGACAAGCAGAAGATGAATGCACTGTTCAAGAATGGAAAATGCTAAAATAGAGATCCTGAAAACCAAGTTGTTGCAATAGGGATAGAGGATGATGGCCTATACAAATTAAAGGTAAAATATGTTAATCAAAAGGTCTTGTTTTCCGCTGTTGACTCTAAAGATTAACTATGGCTTGAAAGAACGGGCCATAAAAATTACAGGAGTCTCAAATCGATGCATAGACTTAATATGGTACGTGGCTTGCCTAAAGTATCAATTGATAATTGTTCGTGTAAAGCCTGCACAATGTGCAAGCACCATAAAAAAGAGTTTGAAAAAGGAAAACATGATGAGCCAAAGAGAAACTTGGTTTAGTGCATATCGATCTTTGTGGTCCAATGCCTATTGCTTCACTTGTGGAGTGAAATACTTCATGATATTTATTGATGGCATGACAAGAAGGACTTGGATTTATCTTCAAAGAGAGAAGTCGGATGCTTTTTGACTCTCGATGCATACAAAGAATTCAAGGAAGATGCTGAGATTGAAAGTGGGTCAAAGTCCAAAGATCAAGAAGCTGAGATGTGACAATGAGGGAGATTATACATCAGAAGGGTTTGATAACTTTTTCAAACAACATGATAATAAAGACAACTGACTACTCATACTCCACAGCAAAATGCCAAATGGTGTTGCTGACAATAAATTGGACATTGGTGGAGGAGGCAAAAGCAATGATGAAGGCAAAGAAGTTCTTTGATGGTTTTTGGGGAGCAGTTAGAACTCAGTTAATCTTACAAACCGAAGCTCGACAAAAGCTGCAAGAAACATCTGAGGAACCTTGGATGGGAAGAAACTCCACTTTGACACATCTGTGGGTGCTTGGACGCACTTCCTACAGGCATATTTCAAAGAATGATAGGAAGAAGTTGATGATAAAAGTTCATGTGTATCTTCCTTGGATACAGTGAAACCAACAAAGCATATAGTGTTTGAATTGAAATCAAAGGAGGTTCAGTTTTCCAGATATATAATCTTTGAAGAGGGCACTAAAGAGGTTGTTGCAAGTACAACTTGTCACAGGAAAGAAAGTTGAAGAACAACCAGTGTCAAGGCAGAATACAAGTCAGAATCCAGGTCATGATACCTAATCTAGTTCAAGGCAGAGTTCAGAAGAGGAAGTTCCAAAATAAATTCTTTCTGAAAGGAATTATCAAAATGGTACTTGAAACCAATCTCTGAAGCATTGCTGCTGTAAACTTCAGGGAAAAGGAAGTCTAAGATAAAGATGACTTCACAGGCAAATTATGCACTTACAGAACGGGTGCCTCTCATGAGACTTCTGAATTTGGGGAAGCAAGTAAAGAAGAGGAGTGCCAAAGATCCATGGATGAAGAAATGAATTCAATCAGAAAGAATAATACTTGGGACTTGGTTGAACTGCCTAAGGGTAAGGATGCAATTAGATGGAGATGGGTGTACCATACCAAGTACAAGTCAGATGGTAGTATTGACAGATAGAAGGCCAGGTTGATGGCCAAAGATACAATCAGCAGAATGGCATTGACTATTCAAATTTCGGACCTTTGCACCAGTTGCAAGGATGAATACAATCAGAAGTTGCCTGCCTTTGCAGTACAATTCAGGTAGCAAGTTCACCAGATAGATTTGAAATGCACCTTTCTCAACGGAGACTTGACAGAAGAGGCTTACATGGAGCAGCTACTGGGGCATTCAGAAAAAGGGAGGGAGCTTTTAGTGTGCCATCTGAAGAAAGCTTTGTATGGGTTAAAGCAAGCTCCCAGAGCTTGGTAGACACAAATTGACAAGTACTTTTTCAAGAACCAATTTCAGAAATCTATTTAAATCCAAATATCTATAGTAAAATTTAAGGAGACTCTGTGATTTTGGTAGCACTCTATGTTGATGACCTAGTCATAATTGGGAACAATAATAAGCTAATAGAAGAATTAAGCAGTGTAGTCAGACTCATTTGATACTCGTGAGTCTTGCCAAGTCTTGCCAAGCGGTAGGTGAAACGAGTACTCGCTGCAAACTCATCGGGTGAACTCGGCACTCGCCGGAACTTGCGGATACTTGCTTGATCAGACGCCGATTAGACAGTTGACCACAGAGATTTCGTTTTGGAAGGAAAGTTCGGGCTCTGGAGGGAAAACCGTGCCCTGTGCCTTTAAGAAGGCATTTCCACTGCTGCATTTACATTCCAGTTAACGGTTCAGAGTGAGTTGCGAGTCTGCGTTCACATTCTAGTGCATTCACGGTTCACGGTTGAAGAGTCTGTGTTCACATTCCAGTATGTTTCGGTTCACGTTGGGTGAACTTGAAGAGTGGCGACGGGCCATCATCTGCCATCGAGTGGGCCATCATCACTGTATCTTACTTCATGGGTTGATTTTACTTGAATACATATCAATACCTATTTGCTTATATTGCTGGTTTAAGATCTAAGTTTACATAGTTATCTTAGTGTTGAATGAGCATTTAAAAGACAACATTAACCTTGTGTAAAAGACCTAACCTTTCAAGGCTAATTCTTTTACATGCTCACTATGGTTAATGGCATGAACACACCTAACATTCGATACTAATTTGCCCTAAACTGAGTTATAATCTCACATGTTAATGTGCTAACTATTGGGGCTTGTTGCTTGCTCATCAGATCTATGGCTATGTTGATTTATGACAATTAAATATTGAGTTGGGGCTGCCAATAAATTCTGTTATAGGGGAATTTTGCCATCAATGTATTAAATATTATATTGCTGCAAATACAACACTCTGCTCATGTTATGATACACCATGGATCTCTGTTGATGCAAGATTGATCATTGTCATACTAAAATCCAAACTCGATTTGATTAGTAATCATTTACTGAGGGACATTCAAGGTCACTGTTGTTACTTGTTAGAGCTAAGACTGTTATATACTCCAAATCTGAGATACAATAAGGATATCTGTGGAGGATTTCACTGTTACTGTAATAGGCTCTATCTTCTATACTATGCTGGTCATTATCATTACCTTTTGGCTCTGTTTTGGTACTGCAGAATTGTGATGCATAATACATTCTTTTTGGGCAGCCATTTACGCAAAATCAAATCACTGTATCTAATAGAATTCTTTTTATAACTTATATGGATTAAAAATGTCATTATGTATGTTTTTTGTGCACCAAAGGTACTATATTTGTAATTTTTTAATTTTTTTCATATTTGCCGAGTCTTTGCCGAGTCTTATCCGAGTCACTGAATCTGCCGAGTCCCAATCCAGCCGAGTATTTGCTGAGTCTGAGTCTGACTACACTGGAATTAAGTAAATTCTGATGAAGAGTCGAAGACATTTGAAATGTCAGATCTTGCTCTAATGAACTCTAATCCTTACTGCCTTTGAGTTTAACCGTGGCAGACTCCCGGTGGAATCTTCATTTTGCAGGCTAAATATTTTTTTGAAATTTTGAAGGCGTTTAAAATGGAAGACTCTAAGCTTGTTCCTATCCCTCTGGAAGTTGGTACAAAACTGTCAGCTGATGAGTATGGAAAATCAGTGGACAACACAATCTGGACAGGCTAGTTGGCAGTCTTATCTACTTTACTACAACTAGGCCAGACATCACATTTTCTGTTGGCATACTTTCCAGATTTATGACAGATCCAAACTGAGTTGTTGGAAAGCTGGGAAGAGAATTCTAAGGAACTTGCAAGTTACAGGGAACCTTGCTGTATGGACTAAAATTTGTACAAAACAACAACTTCATATTAGAAGGGTTTACTGATTAGATGGATGTAGCGACAGCAGGAAATCCACTTCTGGTTATTACTAAGTCCTGGTTCTGGCATAATAATCTGGAACACCAAGAAATAGTCGATGGTTGCTCTATCTTCTCTCTCTCCCTCTTTTAATTTCTTTTTTATTTTCTTCTTTTCCAAAGTTTCCCTAATTTTGACTCAAGGAAATGATAAAAGACTGTAGTTTCTTCTCAAATTAAGATCTGCAACTCATGTGCCTTGGTCTTAATTCCATCTTTTAATTTTGGAATTCCTTGCCTCGAGGCTTTACACACTTCCGCTCTTCAATAAAAGGTTTTCATGGTCTCTGATGGTATTGGTCTGCTTTCTTGTCTTTCATCCTGTCTCTTAGAGACTTTGGACCCTAACAGCCTTTCACAGGTTCCATGACAGGTCTGTTTCGACACCAGGTAGGATTTCATATGGGTCCATACATAACATAATGATAACAGACATAATTAGAGAGAGTAATAAATATCACATATATTAATGATGATGCTGCAGCAAGTACATTCATGGGAGCCAGGGTAAGTCTACCAGCAATCACATACCACTCTCTCATCTAATCATCTCTGATAACATTGTTGTATAGTACCCTAACTTGGTTATTATGGTGTAACCACCTAACCACTATTCTCAACATTATAATATTAATATGGTCACATGTCACTAACATATTAAGTGATTCATATTTTTTGATATCTTCATGTCATGTTCTATTGTGTAAAAGGCACAATTCAAATTTCAAACCAGATGCACACATCATACTAAATATCATGGCCAAGATCTTATACAGGCAGGGTGTATACGACTTAGAAACATTAGGCGGCTCACAAGGGTGTAGGCCCTCTCAATTAATTGTTATACATAGAAACAGCAGGCGGTTCACAAGGGTTTAGACACTCTCAATAATGTTTTAGACAAAAATGACCCCCAACAAAGAGCTATTTCCTATTTCTAACTCTTGGCATGGCTATTCATGGCTTCTTCATAGAATATTTAAGAGAATCAAGAGGACACCATGTAGGCTTATTGAATTTTTTTTTTTAACTGTGCCTCTGATTACCACCATTGAATGATATTGCACTCTCAAGATATCCTGGATTGTGCATGTCATTGTGCTTGTGTTACCTATAATGGAGCTGCAACTACCAATTTAATGGCTGTAAGTTACCTTTACACAAGCTTGAGTTGATTGATGTTTTCAGCTCTCTGTCCAAAGAAAAACATTAACTACAGAAGAAGTGTATCCAAGATTCCAAACTCGTGGTGTTACTTATAATCATAGCTTATCTGTTGAAACTAGAATCAGTAGAAGGATGCTGTATCTGTGTGAAGTCATTTTCTATTTTGGATATTTGCAGAGATGAAGGGAATTTATGCAATATGGTTTATCTTGTGAAATGATATTTTATACATGTTTAAATGTATGTGGAGTGTACATATGGCCTTGTTGGTATTGCATAAATCAGTTTGTTCTGTTTACACAATTACCATCTTAAACCATGAAGGTTCTTAATTAAAGTCTACTTCCCCCTGTTATTGAGAAGCTGGATTTAACTTTGTTTTCAGGTAATTAGGGAGGTTGGTGATATGGTTCAAATGAAATATTTTCCAAGGGAACCGGAGAAACAGCTTAAAGAGGAGCAATGGCAACAGTACGAGACGAAGAAGCTTTCTTAAACTCAATCTGAATCTTGTTATTACTGGCTTGACTGGTACCATGCTTATTGATGCTGCTGCTGAAGCTTTGTACTTTTGATGTGCTTTATCATTTGTATTGAAGATATCCAGGGGAGTGCCTTTTGTAATGCTATTCTGTTTGGTCCTTTTTTATGGCAATTTATTGTGAGACCCAAAACAAATTTTATAGTAATTGTGTAGATTAGCAAATAAGATAATTATTTCTTCTGAGACTGTTTGAATGTGTTCAACAGCTACCCTCAAACTTGTGCCTTGACTACATCTATTCCGGATCGTGTACCTGTATATATGCAGTTTTGACTGATTTATATTAACAGACTATGCATTTTAGGGTCTTGAATGAACATGTGATAGGAGTTTTTAATAAATTCGTGTGGAAGCTTCAATGTATAGTGTACCATGTTATGCTATAAGAGGAGAATACCGCTTTCATTTCTTCTGTCTTGTGTATTGTTTCATGAATTTTCTGTATGACCTTCAGAACATTTTTGGGTTTTGGAAAGGTGTAAACCATTTCTAGGTCTGTCATAAATACACTTTAATTAAATATAAAAGATGTGTGATATGAAGATGAATTTTATTCAAATTTATGCATCAGTTCTTATTTTTAATTGTTTTTGTTATATTTGATGCCCGAATTAAACAACTGTGCCATTTTGAAGGATACCCACAACATTGCATTTTTCCATTGTTTTCTCTAATATCCTCTCGCAAAATAGAAAATGTGTACCATGGACCACAGCATTGAGAATAAACTTCATACATGCTCTTCCACTTCATCATTGTGGTGAATAAATAATGTGCCTTCTTTGATCTCTTTTTCTCTTTATGTCCTCTCTGTTTGCATTTCTATGCAAGAACTTGCAAGCAATATCTGTAAGATGTAGACAATATGCTTCTTTTATAATGTGTTGGTCCATTGGACAATAATTAACTATATGCTTCATTTTTTATTGAACTTTGTTTCCATTTTTGGTTAATTTCTGTATGCCCATTTCATTCCCCTTGTTCTGTGAGAATTTTAGGACAAGACCTAGTCCAATGTCTAAGGGTTTTAGATTTCTGTGAGTGGATATGAATGGAAAAATCAGATAAATGGCTACACATTTGACATGCAATTGCTGCAAGAAAAGGCCTAGTTCAATCTTACGGGGTCTCAAGGTTTTTGTGAGAGTGGATATGAAGAGAAATATGAGATAAATGGTCACACATTTGACGTGCGATTGCTGCAAGAATAATTGTAGGTTGAGCCTGAGCATGCATCATATTTCAAGCATGATTGTAGAAACATTGGAATGATGCCTATACGTAAAAGCATCGATGGTTCGAGGGGTATTTAAACATAGTGCTTATTCAAATTAATAATTATATACTCATTATAGATGCCAGAGTGAGATTATGCATGTTGTGTGTCTCACTAGTGAAATAACTATTATTGTTATTGACCAAAACCCCGTCATCAGTCATCAATGTTTATTTCATCTATGCTTAACAATTGGTTCACTAGGGATTATAAATTGCTAATAGAATAACAAGAGGGCAATGTAAAGCGATTTCTTATGTATTGGAGGGTGGAATTGTAAATTTATTTAAAATCCAATCTTGAGTTAAATTATGCCAGTTTATTTTTAATTAAACCCCAATTATTACTTTTAACCACAAATGGATTTCTTCACAATGCAACGGAAAATAAATACTGAGAGAAATATAACATGAATCACATCAAATAGAGACACCAATATTTTTGGGTATAAATCCCCGGAAAAACCCAAGATGGGAAAACCGATGCAGCAGTTTGAGAAGATATTTTATAAGATATAGAACAATACAATCCAAAAAATCGATTTTTACCCAACTTGGCAAAATTGAGCCACCGAACTTCACTGAGGCAACAACACAAATTGTACAACCCTCCTGCGTCACTGTATGGCCCTCTGCGTTACTGTACGAAATTCATACGACCTCTGTGTCAGCGTACGAACATATGCGTACGGCCCCGCGTCATTCGTATGGCCCTCTGCGGCTGCTGTACGACCCCTTTGCGAATTTGTACGACCTCTCTCTCTTGCTCAAGTCGCCCTGTCAATCCTCCAGATGAAAGTTCCTCTGTCTTCTTCTTTGTAAAATTCTTCTGCAAACTTGTCTTTCTCACTCTCTGGCTGAAAGCTATGGGTAAGAAATCTTTCTGTATGTCCGTGTGTCCTCTCCACCAAATCAATCCTCCTTTTAACTCAATGGCCAAACGAAAACCCTAATTTCTCACTATGGATCAATGGATGAGATCCTCCGGTGAGATCAATGACCAAGATTAGATTAGCCATCATTTAAATTATTTTCACTTGAACTTTATAAAAGTGACTCTATTAAGTCAATTAATAATTAGATCACTTAATGAACTTTTCCTAAGTCTAAACTTTGGAAAATACATTAATACATTTGGTTTCCTATTTTATGTCTTCTAGCATGCAAGGACATATGCAATGATAGAAGACCTTCATTGTTGCCACTTTCTAACACTCCCTCTCAACGAGGAAGGGATTCGGTAGCAACCCCAACTTGTCTTTGAACTTCACAAACTTGAGTTTGCAAAGTGCCTTGGTGAATATGTCCGTCACCTATTCATTTGTCTGAATATACTCCAACTGAATGGTTCCTCTCTGAATGCAATCTCTGAGGAAGTGATATTGGATGTCGATGTGTTTGCTTCTATCATGGAACACTGGATTCTCAGAAAATTTAATGCCACTTTGATTGTCACAGTGAACTATCGTAGTCTCCAACTCCCTCTCGAATAACCCTTAGAGCAACTTCCTTAGCCACATCCCCTCACATGTTGCCATACTGGTTTCCATGTACTCAACCTTTGCCGAGCTCAATGCAACTGACTTCTGCTTCCTGCTAAACCAAGAGACAACCACTAACCCAATGCTGAACAACAACCTGAAGTGCTCTTCCGGTCTTCTACACATCCTGCACAGTTAGCATATGTGAAGCCTGCTAACTGTATACTCCCAACTGCGCTCATAAACCAATCCATACTCCACCGTGCCTCTGATATAGTGAAGTATGTGCTTCGCAGCTGTCCAAGGCACTCTTCGAGGGTTCACCATGAACTGACTCAAAGAGTTAATTGCAAAGCTAATGTCTGGTCGAATGTTGACTAGATACATACGTGACCTGATAAGTTGACGATACAATGTAGGATCAAACTCCTCTGACCCTGATGCATCAATCTTCCTCCAGTTGGTAACTAGAGGCATGGACATGGATATACAGTCCTCCATCTTGAATCTCTTAAAGATTTCCACTGCATACTTCCCCTTACCAATGAAGAAGCACCCATCTCTCTGCCAAACCTCCAGACCTAGGAAGTAATGCATCAACCCAAGGTCTTTATCTCAAACTCTACTGCAAGATTGGACTTGCATTCCCCGATCAGCCTCTCATCTCCTGTAAGAAAGAGATCATCTACATACAACACTAGTATGAGAGGTACCCACCAGTATGGTACCTCGCCTTACAAGAAGTACAGGTTGTGGTCTGCCCCACTTCGCTGGAATCCCATATCCCGTAGATAGTGGTCGATCCTCGAGTACCATGCTTGAGGTGCCTGCTTGATCCCGTAAAGAGCTCTCTACAACCTGCATACATGTGACTCCCTCTCCACCTCAAACCGCTCTGGCTGATCAATATACACCTCTTCCTCTATAACTCTGTTGAGGAAGGCAGTCTTCACGTCCATCTGATGAACGCGCCAACCCATCTCTGCTTCCAATGATAGGATAGTCCGAATGGAAGAGTATCTAGTGACGGGGGCAAAGGTCACCTCATAGTCAATGCCTTCCTTCTGTGAATACCCCTTAGCCACGAAGCATGCCTTATACTTCTCCACACTTTCGTCTGTTGCATGCTTTACTTTGTAGATCCACCTAGATCCCACCACCTTTTTACCTTCAGGCTTCGCACAACCTCCCATACCCGGTTCTTCATGATTGAGTCATACTCCTCAACCATGGCTTCTTGCCACACATCATGTTGTGCAACCTCCTCAAAATTGGAAGGCTCATAATTAATCAACTCTGTCATTAGTGCCAAATAACTAAGTCTATCTGGTGGTTTGCTCTGCCTCATGGAGCTCTGTGGAAGACTTAGCTTCCTGGAATCCTGAACTGTGGACCTGTACCACCTAGGCCGTGGCCGAGTGTCTACCTGTTGCGGTTGCTGGATATCCTCCTCCTGTTGCTGCTCATCCTCCACATCAATGATAGGAAGATCCTGTCCACCTGACTCCCTTTGACTACTAGAACCTGTGCCCTATGTCTGTACTTGTACCTGTGGCTCCTCCAACTTTACTCTCGAGTCCTCTACTGGCTGCTCCTGTGTTGGTAAGTCCATAGATCTTCTTAAGGCTCTGTCCTCATCAAACTGGACATCCTTGCTCACAATGATCCTCTTGCGATCCCCCTGCTCACAATGATTCTCTTGCGCGCCGGGACATAAACTCTGTATGTCTTAGAAGTCTCACTGTAACCAACTAGAAGCCCCTTCTCACTTGAAGGGTCCAACTTCTTCCTAGTGTCAGCATGAATGTGACAATAGCAGACACTCCCAAATATGCGTAGATGACTCACATCTGGTTTAGTGCTTGTGAATACCTACTCAGGTGTCTTCCTCCCCAAAGCTGAGTGAGGACCCCTGTTTTGGACATATACTGCAGTCCGAAATCCCTCGGCCCATAGGAATAATGGTAATCCTTGATCAAATAGCATGGCTTTGGCTGCACTCACTAGTGTCCTGTTCTTCCTCTCCGCCACTCCATTTTGCTGCGGGGTGTGAGGAACAGTGTGTTCCTTCTTGATCTCCTCTGATGAACAAAACTCTAAGAAATCCTTGGAGGTAACTCACCTCCATTGTCCGTCCTCAATATCCGAATCCTTCTCCCTGTCTGGTTCTCCACGAGAGTCTTGAACTCTCGGAACTGCTCGAAGACCTCTAACTTGACCTTCAGGAAATAGATCTAGGTCTTCCTGGAATAGTCATCAATGAATGTAACGGAAAAACTGTAACCACTGAAAGAATGAACACTCATCGGTCTGCATACATCAGAATGCACTAAGTCCAAGGTCCCCTTAGACTTGTGCTCACTCTGTGGGAAAGGTCTCTTGATGTTCTTCCCCAACGCACAACCCTTGCAAAGGTTATGCTTCTCCTCCTGTACTGGAGGAACTCCAATAACTGCCTATCTCAGGTGCCTCAGTGCTCCACGATGTAAGTGTGCCATCCTCCTATGCCACAACTCACTCTCACTGCTGCTGCTATTGACAAGAGCCTTTGCAGGCTCAAACTACAATCTGTAAACCTTCCCGCTCCGGACCTCAATCATCCGATCCAACCTCTGATCTGACCCCTTGGGCCTGATATACACTTTCGAATCCTGAAAATTCACTAGAAAACCCTTGTCTTCCTGTGTGGAAACATATATGAGATTCTTCGTCATCCCTAGAACATATAATACATCAACAAAGCTGATGGGCTTGCCAGACTCCCTCTGAAACGAAACAGTACCAACTCCTTGCGCCTCATACCGCACATCATCTCCTAACTCAATGTGGATATTTACTCCACCCTCTTGCAAGCTCTTGAAGAACGATCTATGTCCTGTCATATGACAAGATGCACCGTTGTCAATGTACCAGATGTTGTTGTTGATGAAACTTGCCAGGCAAGCTATCAAACAAAAGCCTCATCAAAACTCTTGCTGAACTCATCCACCTCTGCTGAACCTGCCATATGTGTGTTGTTGTTCTTCTTCCTATCTGGGCACTGGGAGAAAAAGTGTCCATGCTTGTGGCAGATGAAACACTTGACTTTTGACATGTCAATGTTTTTCTTACCACCCTTCTTTTTTTTTGCCTTCCCCTTGCCTTTGCTTGTTAGGGCTAGAGCCTCTTCATCCACGATCTGTGGGGCTCCGCTGGATGAACCTTAACCTTAACCCATACAGATCTCTTCCTGTACAAAGTCATCCCACAATCTCTGCCAGTTAGGGAGCTTCTCCCTAGCCACCACACCTTTGACAAAGACCTCCCATGGCTTAGAAAAGCCATTGAGAGCTATCCGAACTAGCTCCTCATCCTCAGTCTTAGAGCCCACTGCTCCAAGCTCATCTGTGATCTGTGTGAGCCTTGTGAGATAAGGCACCACTCCTTCACCCTTGGCCATCTTGGTACTATGTAACGTCTCCTGCAACACCATCTTCTGATTGTCGTTCTTGCTCTGGTAAAGACTTTCCAAAGCCTTCCACATTTCTAATGTGGTCTTCTTCCCGGAAAGGTGAGGGACTATGTGGTCCTTCACCCCATCCAAGATGATCAACGTAGCTCTAGAATCTACCTTCTTCCACCTTGCAAATTTTGCTGGATCTGTGTGAGCAACCTTCTGGTCGTCAATGTGCTCCTTTGCATCACTAACATCCAGGATCCTGGTGATCCTCTCTTTCCAAGTATGAAAGTTCTGAGCCCCCTGGAGTCTATCCTCAAATCTCAACTGTACGACCATAATGATGTGTACCTGTAAACCCTAGAATAGATATGCCCCAGATCTATTCAACAACTGCTGCTTTCTCTCAGATCTACTCAGAAGAACTTTGATACCATGTAAATTTCCTTAAAATCCAATCTTGAGTTAAAGTATGCCAGTTTATTTTTAATTAAACCCCAATTATTACTTTTAAACACAAATGGATTTCTTCACAATGCAGTGGAAAATAAATACTGAGAGAAATATAACATCAATCACATCAAATAGAGACACCAATATTTTTGGTTATAAACCCTTGGAAAAACCCAAGATGGGAAAACCGGTGCAACAGTCTGAGAAGATATTTTATTATGAAGATATAGAACAATACAATCCAGAAAATCGATTTTTACCCAACCTGGCAAAATCGAGCCACCGAACTTCACTGAGGAAACCACACAAACTGTACGACCCTCCTGCATCAATGTACGTCCCTCTGGGTTATTGTACAGAATCCGTACGGCCTCTGCGTCAATGTACGAACAGATCCGTAAGACCCTTTGCGACTGCTGTACGACCGACCTGCTGTACGGTCTCATCGAATCTGTACGGCCCCTCCGCGAATCTGTACGACCTCATTCTCTCTTGCTCAAGTCGCCCTGTCAATCCTCCAGATGAAAGTTCCTCCGTCTTCTTCTCTGTAAAATTCTTCTGGAAACTTGTCCTTCTCACTCTCCGGTTGAAAGCTATGAGTAAGAAATCTCTTTGTATGTTTGTGTGTCCTCTCCACCAAATCAATCCTCATTTTAACTCAATGGCCAAGCGAAAACCCTAACTTCTCACTATGGATCAATTGATGAGATCCTCCGGTGAGATCAATGGCCAAGATTAGATTAGCCATCATTTCAATTATTTTCACTTGAACTTTATAAAAGTGACTCCATTAAGTCAACTAATAATTAGATCACTCAATGCACATTACCTAAGTCTAAACTTTGGAAAATACATTAATACATTTGGTTTCCTATTTTATGTCTTCTAGCATGCAATGACACATGCAATGATAGAAGACCTTCCTTGTTGCCACTTTCTAACAGGAATTGCATGTGCTTACTTATTAATGCAACTCAAGTTATTTTTATAAACAATGGTAAGGATCGAGTCTGTTTCCCTCCCGGTTGTTCCCACTCTCACAGAGTCAATGTTGGGGCATAATGTGTTGGAAGAATTTACACACCATTCTAGACCTTCAAGCCGACTCTCAGGTCTGGGAGGGTTGGGGTTACCCTTGATGAATTATATATCCTTTTGGAATGCACACGCTGGGTTTCAAGAAAACAGTGTTGTAGTTTGGAAAAACTTAAAAAGAGCCAATTTATGGTTTTGAGAGTGACCAATAAGCCAAACAACACCTCGGTGATTCATTAGATTTTAGCCAAATGAATGATCTTTTGAATTGCGTGCATGATAATTTGAGTTTTGCATGACTAACAACTCAAGGAAAAAGAGATTTGCATTTGAGGGAGGGTTGTTTACAAACTCTTTCACATGGTTGCAAGCACCAAAGAACAAACTTATTGGGCATTTAAAATAGATTCAACAAGTGTAGCAGACTTGATAGCTAATTTACATAAGCATTCTGCCATTAATTATTAGGAAACATATAAGGACACTAGGGGTTGTACTTTTATAGCTCTATCTTGGGTTTCTCCATGCACATTAAACCAAAAATGTTCCTAAGAAGAAAGGAAATGTCATTGGGGGGTTGATTCACCTTTGTTCTCTACCATTATGAATTGAGATAGCCTACCATCGGGGGATTGATTCACCATTGGTGCTATGGCATTCGTCATTAAATATCTAGAATGACATACATTGGGTCCGAGGGGGTGATTGCATCTCTTTCGTGAGCCAATCTAGCATCTAGGTTCATACAATGATTATATTCTACCTCTTGGGCATGCAAGTATAATAAGAATGGAGAGAAAAATAAGAGAAGAAGAAAAGTTACTTGTTTCTCCAAAAAACGTGATGCCTTAGGTAGATTTTAAGTTTCTAATGCCCTCCTTGCTTTCAATCTTCCCTTCTCTACTGCTGATTTGAACTTCTGATCCTTTACCATGAGAGCTCTTCTTTATATTAAAGACACTTGAAAGAGATACGTGAGCCCCAAAATTAAGTTAGAATACTTTCTCCTCAACCAATGAGAATGCTTTCTTAAAGCTTTTGTCAGATCTAGTTAGAGTATAAACTTCTTAGCATTTTCCAAGTTTGTGGTCAAGTTGGCACCGCTGTGTTTTCCTCCTATTTTTCCATAGCAACTCTTTTGGCAACCCATCACAAATTTGGGTTCATTGCTTGCCCAAATCAGTCACAAATTTGACACCTCCTATATCAAATACAACATCCCCAAGTGAAAAAAATTCAAATTGATGGAATAATGAGCCAATTCAGTGCTGTTTGATCTTCTCTGGCTTTCAAAATATGGTTGCAGTAGTGATTTTGCAATGTGCAGGAATATAACCCACAACCTCCTTACCTTTTATAATACTTTCACTTTATTTGATGCTAATCCACCTTATTAGAGTTGAAAAATCCTTTTGAACTACTCATTTAGATGTGTATAAGAAGCTAAGTAGTGCTGTTGTGTTCTCTTGTATAGCTGTAGCAATTTCTTTGTAGTGGGTAGGAATAGAACCCACAACCTTGTTTTGCCTTTTAAAACTCAAACACACCTAATACACCCTCTTTAGACATAGCGCTAAAAGCCACTTTAACATTAAAATTTAAAGTCACTTTATCCTTAGCACTAAACCTACTTGCACTAAACCTACTTATTAGTGTTAAGACCTTTTTTAGGCATTCAATTTCACCTTGTAATGAGCAAGCTTAGCACTTATCACGTTTTAACAACATTGGGTTATGATTTTGGTGTTTTTAAAATCACCTTGCGATATGTAAGTTGTTGGAATGCTTTGTTGGTGACCTTTGGGTCCCACTTTATCACACGAGAATTGACCCAGCGGTATATTATATCTTCTCAACCTAAAACCTATATACACAACACCCACGTGAATGGAAATGGATTAGAGTTATCGTGAGATGTAATTTGATGGCATGTAACTTTAGGTTGTATAACCTACACAACCCTTACATATAATCACCTTTTAGTAAACACACATTTATGGTGGGATGTCATATTATGGCATATCACTTTAGGATGTATAACTCATGCAACTCTTACATATAATCACCTTTAAATAAACGCACAGGCTTTGGGTAAGTTGTAGGCTCTCCATAAGTTGTATAACTCATTCAACTCTTACATATAATCATCTTTGAATAAACGCATGCTTTGGGTAAATTGTAGGCTCTCCATAAAATAATGCACATAAGGGACATGAATGTTTGAATCCGTCCATCATTTTTACCATGGAGAGTGCCACCTTCTTATCGATTACATTGGGGTTGTTAGATGTGAATGGTTGGATGTTATCATCCACCAATCACAAGACCTTCAAAGGTTTAATATAACGTTCCTTGGTGGGCCTTTCAGAAACATAATATGGTGTTGCTTCAAACCACGTTGATTTCTTTTGAGAAAACTACATCATTGCACTTTAAACCAAGTTGCGATGGTCTATATTATGAAAATTTTAGCTCTCAACCCCACTAAACCTAGCATTGATCACATAGATATATTTCTCTCATCGATGCTTTGCCATACAAGTTTGAAATCATGCAAAATGATGCATTGTGCACCCTATGGAGGAGAAAAGACATAGCTACAAATTCATTTGCTCACTGTGAGAGCTATTATCAATTTCACGTTGAATTTTTAGATAGGTTAGTCTCATGAAGTCTTACATTTCCTGAGAATGATTTCTTGAATATCGGAACATATACAAAATATTTAACACTGCAACTTCAAGGGTAAAGCGTCTATGTGAAAACTACCTACAATTTTGTTCCATTGCAATGCCTTTCGGTCCCTGAAAACTAAGACCAAAGAGCCTCGTGTCCAAACTTAGAAAATCTTGTCTTGGTTTTGGATTTTGGGCACCAAAACTCGATAAATGAGTACACGAGTGCGGTGTATGTTCATAATTCTTTTTTACCATCTTTGTGCTTTGCATGGGGCCAAACAAACTATCATATGTAATCCCTACCTTTATCAACAATCTCCTAAAACAATTTCTTGAGTGGCGGACCAATTAGAGAAAATTGTCTAGTTGAATTTTACATAACAAATGCATAAAAACCCATTAATAATGCGTGCCTTTAATTTTTGAGATATTTACAACACTATCTCCATACAAAATTAAAATCATGTGCCAGTTGAGGGAATGCATAGTAGACATAGAGGGCTTTCCAATGGTTGGTTGCACAATAAATTTTGATGACTTTGTTTCCCAAAAGAGAAACTGAGCACTATGGTGGGATTTTTTTAATAGCTATGTTTTTGCACTTCTAGAGCTCATAATTGAATTATGTTAAATCCAGGATGATTGGTGACCTTAAAAAATGTCTCTAAGATAAGTCATTTGGATTGTATGCACAGTTTGGCCTAAAGTGGTTCCCACCACATTCTTGAACTTCTAGAGCCCAGAATTGGATTTTGTCAACTCTATGACGATTAGTGACCATAAAACCCTTATCCAAGCCACTCGTTGTGTAATTCCCATCAAGGTTCATTACACCTTGATTGGGTGCTAAACGCTAATAACCGTTGACTAATTTAGTAAAGCCAAAGAAAGCTAATAATAAACAAATCTACATGATTTCGTAATTGTTTAACCATTTAATTCCCCAACATTCACTAGCATTTCATTTAAAGTTCACTATCATGAAGCAACATATAAATTTACAAATCTGCAACAATATATAAGCTATTTTAATTTCACATTTTTTTAATAAGAATAATACCTTGATAAAGAACTTGAGTATGCTCAAGGATGGTGAAGAAGCCCGACTGATCCTGACTTCGATCTGATCTTCTTCCATGTCCAAAGTGGAATTACACCACCTTGTAGATTAGGTGACTTGTCGACATCCTAACTCCAAGAAATTCTTCAATTCCTTGGCCCTCCATGCCTGTGGCTCCAAGAATAGTGATCCACAAAGTATAATGGTGTGCACCCCAAAACATATAGTAATTCTTCCAAGGCTTCTTAAAACTCTTTCAAATCTTCTCAAAACCCTTCACTCTCCCAAGAATAATTCTCCTCCCTTTTCTATTTATACAAAAATCCTCAACCTACTCCAAATTTTGGTCCAAAATCAATGTACAATTATTAAAACAAATAGCGTATGGAATCACTCAAAATAGCAAATGTTGAATTACATTAAAATAAAACTAAACTTGGGTGAAAAGTATCCCTTGTCTTTTTACCCTTAAATGCATTCGTGAAAATCTTATTCAAACCTATGCTTATCTATTTACCAAGTAGGTGGTTGTTGTCGTTGTTGTCCCCATGAGACAAATTATCCTGCGGCCGGAGGTTGATTGCTTGGTCTTGCAGCCAACGACCATCCTCATGATATAGTATAAATTGTAGCTGAAGATTGACCTCGATCTACATTTGGATTTTCAATAGAAGGTATATATGAACTTCCTACTGGAGCATTGAAAGAAAATGATTGGGTAGTCTGAGTAACTGCCGCAATGTTACTGACTTGAGGAATGGGATGTGTACCTATCCTAGTAATCGTAGGGGATGGAGGGACATTAGGGTTAACCACTTGACTAGGAACAATCCATATAGAGTGACTGAGAATCTGACTCGGTAAAAAAACTGGGATAGTTCTAGTGGGAAAACTCTTAGATGGAGTCAACTCCATGGATGATGGGAAGGCACTACTCATATTGTGAAATTGGGAAATAGCTTCACCGAACAAAGTATCCCACAATGGAGAAGACAGATTAAAAATAGACATCCCCACGTCATTGGGTGGAGGCTGGGTGAATACCCAATCCATGGGTGCAGAACAACCTACAATCGATATATGAAAGGATGTATCACTGGAAGAAGGTCGGGATGTTCTCATACCAGAAGGATCTACCACTTCAAAAGTGGAAGGAAAGTATATTTCTTCATTTATGCGAAACGTACCTTGGTTTTGTGTAACATGGGATGTCCATAAGTTCCTTACTATCGCCATAAGGTCTTCATCTGCACAGGGTCCGAAAGAAATAGTTTCTCGTAGGAATGCCATAAACTCTTTGTTCGTACAGGGTCCAGGGGTTTCCATACCTAGAGTTCTTCTATGAGAAAATTTAGGTTGACAGGAGGGGGTAGTGGGTACAAAACTTGTAGCTACTACTTGAACAAATGGTTGATCAAATCCTTCTACTAATTGAATAGCTGTAGATGGAAGGGCCTCAGACTGTTCAATAACTTCAATGGATCCTCCGGGTGGGTTATTTGGCGGTGTTACACTAGCCTCGCCCTAGACAAACTCCCCACCCAGACGTCCTTTGCTAGACGGGGTTTGGGTACATTGAGTTGGTGGTCAGTTAGGCCCAGGTCTAGATTTCTCAGGTTCCATCCCTAGCTGTCTGTGCATTTCCTCAGGGGATTGCGGTCCTCCAGGGTGTAAGGATAGGTGGTGCAAAATAAATCTCTCTCTAAGGTATTCTAAAAAAACACACAAATCAAATGCTACTCAATCTATGGCAACAAGCAAACGTGTGAATAGGTGGGATTAAAAGTCAGATCCTCACAGGTTTGTCAAGTGTCACAACTCGCGATATATTGTAGGGTCCAACATTACTAATCGGCCCAATATTTTAGAGCACTAACCAAGGAGGATTCAGACTGTACCCTTGACTGTATTGCCCGACTACCTGATAGTACGTGCGTATTAATCTCCCCAAGTGTTGTTATTGGTGTATTGCGACGACATGACAACCATAAGGTTAACTCAGTTGGTCTCAGGATTCTATGAGGGTCTCCTAATATACTCAAGGTACATGGGAGCTCAAATTTGTAGTAGTGATGTCTAATTCACAACCGTTCGAAAGGGGCCTTCCGATATACTCTTCGTATGTGGAAGAAATACACAGTCTTCGAATTGTAGCGCTAAAAAATTAATGGCAACCCCTATGCTTAACGACAATGGAACACGTATCTAGCCTAACACACATAGTTGCTAATTTTTTTAATTAAAGTGCGCTTTATTTTATCTTGAAGCGGTTAAGTGGGAAATGTGGAGTTTCGACCGACTCAAAGACCATGCAAAGAAATGAAAATGCAATCTTTCACTTCGATGAATGCTATACTATGAGAGGGAAGAAAGTCTTTTCCTTTAAAAAGTGTCCTACTTAAGAGAGAGAGAGAGAGAGAGAGAGAGAGAGAGAGAGAGATTTCCAAATGCAAAAATTTCCAATGCACATGCATTTTTCAATTTCAATTTTTGATGACATGCACAAAATCCAAACCAATATGTATCCCAAATTCTTTACAATGAACAAAAATCTTTCAAACTCGCACCAAAAATGCGATTTTTTTTTAAATTGTTTCCTCTCCTTTTCAAAACTAATGAAACGTAGATCTCTAAGTTCATTAAGAGGAAGATCGCACCAATGTTTCCAACTACAATAGCAAAGCAAAGAAAAGACACTCACAAATTCTTTTAAAACTATGGAACTTGAAAACAAATTTCTCTTTCTTTTATAAATGCAAGATTCTTAAAAACCAAAATCAAAGCAATACAAAAACAAGAATATATATATATATATATATATATATATATATATATATATATATATATATATATATATATATATATATATATATATATATATATATATTTTATTTTCAAGTATTCAACCTACCAAAAGAAACAAAAGAAATCTTTCCCTTGACTTGCAATGGAAACAAGAAGAGTAATCAACTTCTCACAAACTTAATGACTAAGAGATATAAGGAAACTACAAATCAATCCCAAGATGAAAAGAGCTCACAATGCACACCAAATCTCAATAATTCCTATGCAAACAAACTCAATTCAATCTCTAAATGATGATCAAGAGGGAGTCAAATGCAACTTCTGGAGGCAAATGGCACCGTACTAGACAATAGGAAACCAAAAGAATCAATCTAGTCCAAAATCCAATGAGGAAACCGAAGAAAAATCCAAAAGTTCCTCAAAGTGTCACAGTTGACAGGCAAGAACCAGTGTGTCAGGTTAGAGTGTCACAGTCTATGAAAATCCCAGGTGTGAAACTATCACACTGTATGTGAAGGCAGAGTGTGACATGCGAGGGATGGAATTAAAAAACAAAAAGAGGTTTCAAAAACTCAAGGATCTTGATGGACCACATGTTCCAGAGTCATCCTCGATGTCCCAGTGACTCAAAGGACCAAACTCAAGCAAAGAAAAAAGAAAGAATGACTAGATCAAGAGGGTTAAAATTTTAAACCAAACAAACCCTAAGCTAAGGAAAAGAAACTCTAGATAACACTTTGTTCCCCAGTATGGTCGCCAATTTTGTTTGAGGATTATTCTACCGATGCGGACAAAGGTGGAATTCCCTAGTTCAAATGGTTTGGATCTAGAACAAAAAGACACATAACACACAACTCCCCCTAAGTTATTTATAATGAAGGATTCAAGTAAGAAAAATATGAAGTTTATGATTCAGAGATTGGACTCGCTTCAATTCTCAGCTCTCTCGTTCCATGCAATATCCAAGTAGGACACCTGTAAGAGAATTAACAAGAAGAGAGAACAATATAATTGAAACCTATGAGTACTTATGTTAACAACTAAGGAGGAAAACAACAATATTAGTAACAAATGATTGCAGGAAAGAAAATGTATTGTTGTATTATTAAATAAAAGAGATAAAAGTTACAACCAAGTTCCTTAGCGTTGCAATATTCCACTAGATGATCCTTTTCCTTAACCCCATCACTTTTCTCCAAGAGGATGATCAACAGATATTTGACTCTCTAGCACAATTACTCCAGCATCTAGCTATAATAGACTCCACCCCTTTTACCCATTTGCATAGCCTTGATTTTATAGGGCAAAGAGGATAAGGGGAAGATGAGAGATAAGAGGAGAAGGATAGGGTGAGATCCCAATAGGTTAGGAGTCTGGTTGAGATCCACCCTAATAGGAGGGGATAACCATCCACGAGGGCTTCCATCTAGAAGCTCCTTGAATATTCTATTTTTCCATTCGAACGAGTAGTGTCGCACCTTGTATGATAGAAACCTACGACATAATGAGGTGTCGCAGTCTGCATAACAGGAAAGCTGTGAAAATGTCACATGTTTATTGAGAGAAAACTGTGACAAGGGAAAGTGTCGCAAGTTTCCCTTCAACAACCTGTGACATTGTTGAAAAACAAGATATCTGAAGGGAAAAAATTTCAAGTTCTCATCATCCCAACAAGTTTGATCAACATGACTTTAGGGATTATGGCAAAGTACAAGGTTTATGACGAAAATTCCGTGTAACAGGAAGATCACCTAGAGCACCAACAAGAAGTTATCCAATTACCGAAGGACAAACTGGCTATGTCAAAAAACAAGATGAAACAACAAGCAAATAAACATTGCAGTGAAAGGAGTTTTGAAGAAGGGGATTGGTTATTTATGAGGTTGCAACCTTACAAATAGATGTCCCTCAAGCAACTAAATAAAGATAATAAATTAACACCCAAGTACTATGGTCATTATAAAGTGTTGCAGAAGATTGGTAGTATGGCTTACAAATTGGAGCTCCCTTCATCTTCAAGGGTACACCTAGTTTTCCACATTTCTTGCTTAAATAAGGTAATAGGAGACAAGGTCCCAATTCAAAATCTCTTGTCGGAATTGAATGAAGAAGGAAAATTCATATCGGAACTTGAAAAAATCATGGAAACTGTCAGAGATATATCAAGAACAAGAAATAATCTCTTAATAAAAATGATTAGAAGCAAAACCTAAATGCAAAAAATGAATAATAGAAAACTTAAATACTTTACCATACTGATCTAAATCTACAAAAAACACAGTTAGAAAAAACAGTAAAGGAAAAAGAAACTTTTACTTACAACCCTTTTGATTGAGTGCCTAGAATTCTATTCTGTCCACATAGGTAGATCCAAAACAACTTTCCAGTTCTTAAAACAGGTTATAATAAAAATTCCTATAACAATTGACCGAGTTATGAGGCCGAAAACAGTGCCGAATCTGTCGAAGACGGAAACTTGCACAAAGTCTACCAAACCTGGACGAAAATTACCGTTTTGGCAACCGGAAGGCCCAAAATTCTGTTTTGTCCACTTAGCTGGATCTAGAATAGCTTTTCCAGTTCCAAAAACAGGTTATAATAAAAATTATGATAAAAATTGACCGAGTTACAAGGCCGAAAACAATGTCGAATCTGCCGAAGACGGAAACCTGCACAAAGTCTACCAAACTTGGACAAAAATTTCCGTTTTGAAAACCGAAAGATAGATCTCCTTGAGGAGAATCAAAAAATCATATAGATCTACAAAAACAACATCAAGAAACCCTTGAAATTTTTTTGCAAAAATCTACACAACAAGGTTAGGGTTAGAAATAAAAAAACTGCAGAAATATGCCCAGATCCGAAGAGAAGCCTAATGGGTACTAGATAGAAAACAAATCTACAATAAATAATCAATTACCAAATGATAAAATATTGTTTGAAAGCAATAGAAGGTGCTAGATCATAGCAACAAGCTTTGATACCATGTCAGAGATATGGATCTAACTAAACTAGCTTACCTATCTATGCAAACAATAACATATCACAGTAAATAAGAACAGAAAGAGAACAAGAGAAAAGAGTACACCAGATATACGTGGTTCACCCAATTGGGCTACGTCCACGGGAAGGTAGTCTTCTATTATCTCCAAAATATCTCCCTCAAGCTTACAAAGAGCAATTCCAATAACTCCAATACAATATAGAAAGATCATGATATATGATCCACATTGGATGATCCACAAAGGATGAATGGATGATTCACGAATGAATGAATGAGAGAGACTCCCTTGACTCTATTATATACCAAGAGACGAGGAGGAATTACTCTCACATATTACATGTGGGATAATATAATTCTCCATAATAACATCCCTTTATATAATAATGAATATCAAGAATATATTTTACCATAATTAATATGGGATAAATGTATTACTCTTTTACATAAGATTGTGGATATCTTTCGACATAATACAAAGACATTATTACCTTCCAAGGAATATAAAATATTCCAACATAAACAAGGACCAAACAACTATGCAATCGGGCTATTACTGCGTACCTCATCGAGTGGAAGAACTTCCCAGTTGAATATTTGACATGGGAAGTTGAGTCCTTCATACAGAAGCATCCACAACTAATCAAATGTTGAGGACATGAACACTTGTTTGAAGGGGAGGGAATGTTAAGCCCTAAATATTGGCACATTACCCCCTATATTGTGGCTCATTACATATTAATGATGTTGGCTTGGGTCTATTAGTGGTAATTGTCATTAGTATTATTATATTAGTTGTGTTGGTTTGTGTCCATTAGTTGTAATTGTACATATTTGTCTCCTATATAGGAATGAGACCTTTTCATTTGAATCATCTCAACTTGTCTTGTCTTGTGTACTTAGTACATTGTATAAATAGGTTTCCCCCTTGAAGAGGCTTTTTATTCATCTTTTTTCTTCATTAATTAAGGCATGGATTACTCTTTCTAGTCTATTTATGCTCTTTTCACGCTCTTTTAGGGAATTTGTTGCATAATAAATTGAAACCAATCCCCTGGCACCATTAGAATGGAAACATCTCCTAGATTTGATTTACTTTGAGCTTATAGTTTGGCCTTTAGGTTTATTGACAATATGTAGTTCCCACTACATCTAACACAAGGGTCTTCCTCAACTTTGAGGATGTTACCTCTTCCAACCTTCCTAGAAATGAATTTTCCGATGATAGGGAAAGCTCTCACCAACCCCTTCCAAACAATAGAGGTGCACTTGAAATTTTTTCTTTCTGACCTAATCCATTCCTTCAAGGAGCTGCCTTTGAAATATTTAGTTCTTGTGATTTTTCCCCATAATCCATAATTGAAATTTTTTCTTCAAATCCAAACCTCTTACCTCTTTTGGCCTTGCAAGTTTTTTCCAGTTTTTTCCAATTGACTAGTGGAATTCCCTCTGATTGCTTCCTCCCTATCCAATGGAAACTAAAATATTTATTCCTAATATTATGAATAATTCCTTTGGGAAGGTGTGTTATCTCATGCTATATATCACCAATAAACTAGAATGCTTTCCAAAATTGACTTTACAAGAACCAACCTTCATGAGACAACCATATGTGACACCAACATGATATTGTTGCCTCAGTTTTTTTGTATAGCCACAACCAATAACCATACCTATAGTCATTTGTCTTTAGATCAAAATCCAAATTCTAAACCCTCTAGGAAGGGGTAGTTCTCTATGATTTGATTTTCCAAACGAGGTTAGGCTCACTAAAAATCATATAAGACTAATTAAAATTGATCTCCATTCCAGTTGCATTGCAATAAGTATAAAGAATACCTGAGATACATTCTCACTTCATGAATAAAACCATAACTAAAGAGCATGATATCATCTACAAACAATGGTAGGAAAGAAACATAGGCCCTGCTAATATGATTCATTTGATATCACATGCCCTTTTTGCCTCTACAATTAACCTGCTTAAACCTTCAACCACCATTAGGAATAAGAAAGGAGACATGGGGCATCCGTATCTAAGCCTCCTTGATGCACTGAAAAAAATGGAAGAGAATCCATTTATTAAAAAAACACAAGAGGATGAAGAAACACATCCTATAATCTAGTTAAGAGTGTGAAGATGCATACCCATTTGCAACAAATCCAACCTAATGTACAAACAATTTTCCTTCTCATAAGCCTTGGCCAAGTTGATCTTTATCAATACTGTTGGAATCTTGTTTGTCTTGATTGTAAGTAAACGCCCCTTTGCAATGCCTAGAACATAATGGATCTACCTATTATTCAAAAATACAAACTATTTCTTTGAGATCATACTAGAAAACATCCCCTTGCGCCTGTTTGCTATAATATTCAAGATAATTTTATAAACGAGATTGTAGAGAGAAATAAGCCTGGATTTCTCAAAGGAATTAGCCACATTCATTTTAGGAACTAGGGCAATAAATGTATATTTTAGGCCCCGAACACTTTTCCTAAATATTTAGATCCCCTCTCCACCCTTAAAATCTCATCCTTTTGCATATCATAAAAACCTAGGTATAATTCCACTGTCCAACCATTAGGCTCAAGACTCTCAACCTTCCAAAAATACATCACAACTCCCTTCAATTCCTCCTTTGTTATCACAACTTCTAAACCCTCATTCATGCTCTAGTAAAAAATCCTTGGAAAGAACCTTGTCATCTTCATAGTTTTATATCTATTTGAAACTTTTGGCTCTCTGAAGAATTTATGGAAATGGTCCCTACCTGCTTTAGCAATATCTTGAAAGGATCTAGGCTTGGAGCTATTAGGGAGCCCAATATACCAAATTGTATCAACACTTTTAAAATTGGCATAATTGTGAAAGAATTTAATGTTATTATCCCCCTCTTATGACCAAATGGCCTTGCTTTTTCACCTCCATTCTATCTCCTCTTTGTCCAAAATATATTGGTTTTGTCCTCTAGTAACTTTAATAATAACATCTCTTTATCATTGAAAACACCTATAACATTGGGATCAAAGAGAGAGGATATGTCTACTTATACTTCTTTTAGTCGTGCTTGGTGTTCCTCTCTTTTTTGTTTTCCCACCCCACAACAAGATTCTTGATTGTTTGAGATTAATATCAAATTAAAATATAACTAATTCACCTGATGAGGGATCATAGAATTTCCAGTTTCTTGAAATATGTTGTCTAAAATCTTCCTCCTACAACTAGCCTACAACTAGCCATGATTAAATTTAAAAGGGGGTGGAGGTTTTTTGACCTCCTCGTAAAACTTTAATAAAATGAGAATGATTAGATAATCATATAGAACCCACCCAATACCTAAACCTCTCTACAACCTCCACCATTTTTTCTACCATTAAGGATCTTCCCAACCTTTTTGAGATGCCTTCTCAATTTAGATATGTCTGTGAATTTTAGAGATAGACTTATAATCTTAGTATGGTCATTAATGGAGGGTGATAAAGTAAATTATCAATGGATATATTTTTGTAATTTAGAATATTTAGTTAGGAAATTTATATTATAATAAATTTGGATTCTGGTGACTTAAAATTGGAATTAGCCATTTTTTTTTATAGCATTGGGAATATGAAATGCATAGTTGTTCCCTATTGGCAACCATGCAAAATACTCTTTGGAAAATATTAATCAACTCAAAATGTTCTCTCTTCTAACTTATTGTTGTGAATTTGAAATATTCTATTCAATAATAGATATTCATTGATGTTTTTTCCAAGTCATACTTGTATTATTTTGCATAATGCTTATAGTTTGCTAAAGTAGCTAAAAAAAGATGCAACTTATACTCCAAATTCTCTTGGAATTTTATACTATATATGAGGATATCATCTAAGTAGAATAAGAGATATCAATGGAGATATTTACTAAAAACAATGTTCATTAAGGATTGAAATGCAATGGGAGCACTATAGAGGTTAATTGACACTAGTTGAAATTAGTAGTAGCCATGATGAGTTGTAAATGTAGTCTTATATTGATCCCATGATTGTATATGTATTTGATAAAATCCGAAATAGGATTCAAAATTAAAAGAAAACTTGGCACCATGTTATTCATCCATCAAATCATCAATTCAAGGAACGAGGAACTTATTTTTTAGAGTGAGTTAATCAAGTGCTATTCATTTAATATAGAAGTTGCAATTGTCATCTTTTCACCTCATCAAGATAATGAGAGAAACACAAGGGTTCTTTATAGGAATGATGCTCCAAACTTCCAAGAGTTCCTCCATAAGCCTTTAAGTCTCAAAAATTTTAAAGTTGTCATATCAATAGGGATAAACCATTATGGGGCTTATAGGGGGGTCAAGCTTAAAAACATGATCCATGCCCCCATCAAGTAAAAGTTCTATGGGCATATCCTAGAAGACGACCCTATATTTTTTGAGCAGGTTAGATATAAGGCATGGAATATGAGTTTTTTTGAGAAGGATATCCCTCTATGGACTAGTATAGTGAGCCAAGAAAACAAAGTGGCTCTTCTTTAGAAGTTTGGACATGTGTTTACAGTCCATAACATGGATGTTAATACATGGAAACAGTTTGATAGTATATTTTCAGCCATCTTTGTGAAAGGAAAGGAACATCTTTTGATGGCTAATCAAATGGGTCCCTAAGGAAATAAGCCATTGAATATCCCAAGCACCATATACGTATTCTATAATGCGAGGGAGTGCTAATTTGGTCATAAATATCAAAGAAGATGCCATAGTGGGAAATGTGTGCTTGCACCTAAGATATATGCAGTATTTGAGGATTAATATATAGATCATTGATTAGTCATGATTGAGGTATAGGGTAATATTGGGAACCAACTTTTATGTATTAACTATATCCAGGGATAATCATAAATATATTACATGGAAATTAATTGAGAATTATAGTATTGGTTTAGTGATGCATGATAAACCATGGTAGTTAGTTCAACTAGCCATTGTAACAAGGAAGCACATAAGTGAAATGGTGAATAAGTGTCTACCTAAGAAGAATATACTCACCCCTTATGCAAATTTGAACATGTTGACTCTCAAATCATATGATGCATTAATGGGGATGGATCAATTGGATCCACATTGGAAAAACTTGATCGCTATAGTAAGATGTTTGAGTGCATTGATGACAAATTTGGAGATGCAATAACTAGTCAAGGAACTCTAAAGCCTATTTATTAGGTAGAATACAATTATGAAAATGAAGCAATGTTTTAGGAAAATCTGCCATATGTTTGTAACAAATGTGATAAAGCATGTCAGGATTAGGGACACCAAGTTAAGGATTTTTTAATGTTGTAGGGATTAAAGGATGTGTTTCTAGATCAATTATTTTTAGACTTAATTTGCACAAGGAAGTATATTTAGAGTTAATTCTGAAAGCTAATCCAACATCCAAATCCCCATATAAGATCAACACATTAAAACTACTAGAGCCAAAAATACAATTGCAACAATTAATTTATTAAGACTATGCTAAGCCAAGCATATCCTTGTGGAGGGAACCAAAAATGTTTTTGATCACAAATGAAAAAAACTCTAATGCAATGAATATATTTTAAGAAATTAATCAAAGCCACAATTAAGAACAAGTATTTTATTTTGAAGAATATACGACTTTATGGATTAGATGGGTGAGAGTATTTTCAAACATTGAATTGAAATATATATACTATCATATTTGTACCAAAGATGAAAGCATATTCAAGACAATATTAAGGATGTGTTATGGTCATTATGAGTTCATAGTGATGCCAATATTTGTGCTAACTGATGCACATGTCACTTATGTGTGCCTAATGAACAATATGTTAAATAAATATCGAGATAGATTTCTAGTTATGTTTCAAGATGATATTTTGATTTATTCTAAGTTGGAAGAAGATCGCAAGGGAAACTTATGGATTGTCCTAACCATGGTTAGAGAACACAAGATATAAGTTAAATTAAGCAAGTTTGAATTCTTCCATAAGAAGATCCACTATTTGGGCCCATATCATATATAATGAATCTATATTGGTGGATTTTAAAAATATTGATGCCATTATGTAAGATATAAGACCATTTATGGGCATTGTTATAAGACACTACAAAAGATTCATTGATGGAGTCTCTATATTTCATATCCAATTACATCATTATAAAAAATAGTAGGCAGTTTTAAAGGATATCGAGGTGTGAAGAAATATTTAGATATTGAAGAAGCTTCTTACCAATGCACTAGTGATAAATATTATAGATCTAGATAATTATCTTGTTGTCTACATATGTATGTGTAAAAAGGTAATTTGAGTGATTCTTACCATAATATGCATGCCATATACGAGGACACAAATGACCACATCTTCTTACATTTCCCCTTCACCAAAAAGTTTGGAGTGAGATTGAATAGGGGCTTTAGGCCCACAAATTGTGGGAAAAATATATGGTTGCTTCATGTAATACTTCACTAGCTTGCATATGAAGATACTCCACTTCTTTCCATACTTGGTAAATTGGGGAACATGTCTTGCGATAAATGCAACTATATTCGATGGTAAATTGTCTCCACCCTTCTAAATTACTACTCAAGTTTTGGCCTTGTTCAATTATTACAAACAGGTACTGAGCGGAAAACCAGAGAGCACCATTGGTGATCTAAGCATTGAAAAACAATGGGTTGGGGTTTATTCGATGGAGCATGTCAAGGGGTTGATTGTGGTAGTGGTTTGGGTTTTATTTTATATATGGATGATGACCATTACTATATTGGAAAATCTTTCATGCGGCCAGTCACAAATAACATTGCAAAATTTTCATCCCTATATAAATTGTTAAAACTAGCAATGGAAAGGTGGCAATATCAACTTCATGCATTTGGGGACTCCACACTTTCCATTCAATGGATGTAGGGAGTTACTCAAGTCCAGGACCTCGGCCTTCTATAGCTAGCAAGACACTTGAAAGATATAGATGGCCTCTTCAACAACATAAGCTGCATACATGTTTTTGGGTAGCATAATGAGTTTAATGATTCTCTATCAAAACATGCTCGATCAACCCTTGAAGGTAGACTAATTATTGAAGAATTCAGAGGGGGAAAATTCATTTCCCTCAGGACTATAAGTTGTTCATCAATAGTTTTTTCTTTGTGTTTTGAGTACATCATAAAAACTCTTTATGATGATAATCTTTGGTACCTGGATCAATGTTTGTAAAAATGTCACGATTTCACTTCTTTATCTAGGCATGTTCTTCTAGGTGAAATGCCTCTCATATTTTTTGGCTCAGTGCCTAGGGAACCTACATATTATATTTAATTTCCCCTCGAATGGAAAGTATGTTTTTTTTCTTGGAAAAGAATATGCATTCCATATGCTATGAGTCTTCGAAATTTAAGGAACATGAGATGGAGTATGCTATGCATGAACTATAACTTATTTGATAGTTTATGCTCTAAATATGTGGATACAAAACCTCAATGGTAGAATTTTTGAGACAAACATAGGTCATGATACTTTGAAGTACTTGTTCACTCAACATCTGAATTAGGACAAAGGAGGTGGCTATAATTTTTTAATGAGTATGAAATTGAGATCAAACACATCAATTAAAGGAAAGAGAACCATGTTATAAATTTTCTAAATACCATACTACCATCACTTCTTGTGAGGCAAAGAATGCACAAAGTTCTTATGATAGGTTAATATTACCTTCAATTGAAGAATAAATTGTAAAAATGTAATGATAAAGTACATCATACTTATGTAGGATTCTATATAGCTAAGGATGGACTTAGACTTAGGACAAATAGAGGCTGAGTGTATGTGCCCAATTTTGTGGAATTGAGGAAGTTATTGAGATAAATGTATGATGTTCCATATTAGGATATATAGGGAGAATTAATAAATTGTAAAAGGGATGGGGGATCTATGAGCTCATATCGTTGCCTTTGTTTTTGTTGGTATTTGCAGGATGTATGGAAAACCTTAGCTATGCCTTGATTTGAGGCACTCTTCACTAGCACATTTGAGGAAATTTGCCACGGTTTTGCGTTGATATTTCCACGTTTTTTCATTTCAATTGCGACGATCATGGGAGCGATTTTGAGTGGAACCCATTTTGTGGATATAACGACTAACTTGGAAAGCCGTCGCAATAGAGATGAAAGCTGGTCGCCACGTGTCTTCTATAAGGTGGTATTGAAAATGATTTTTTTTATTCATTTTCTACAAATCGTCTCTCTATCGACGAACATTCGTACCTATAATGACGCAAATATGTCGAAAAAGCATTGCACATAAATTTGCTTCCGCGAAAAATTGTCGCTCTATCGACGGTTGTTCGTTCAACAGATTAAAACAAAGCGAGAGGTTGCGATGGTTTTTATATACCTGCAATGATGTTTCGATGAAACTATCGATGAATGTTTGTCGAACAGACCAAAATAAGGCAGGTGCCTTGCCATGGTTTCCACGAAAAACCCTCGCTCTATCCACGGTTGTTCGTCGAATAGACCAAAACAAAGCCGGAGGATGCGACGGTTTTGCTATACCTACGACAATGTTTCTATGCAACTATCAACGAATGTTCGTCGAACAGACCAAAATAAGGCAAGTGCCTTTCCACGGTTTCCATGTAAAACCGTCTCTCTATCGACGGTTGTTCGTCCAACAGATTAAAACAAATCCTAAGGCTGCAACAATTTTTCTATACCTACGACGATGTTTCGGTGCAACTATTGACGAATGTTCATCGAACAGACCAAAAGAAGGCAGGTGCCTTTCCACGGTTTCCACGAAAAACCGTCACTTTATCGATGGTTGCTCGTCGAAAAGACCAAAACAAAGCCATAGGTTGTGATGGTTTTGCTATACCTACGATGATGTTTCGGCGCAACTATCGACGAACGTTCTTTGAACAAACCAAAAGAAGGCAGGCGCCTTTCCACGGTTTTGATATACCTTCGACAAAATTTCGTCGATATATCGATGATACCTGGAAGTTAAAAAAAAAATTAAAAACCGTGGTAACTGATGTCTTATGAGTATAACCTAAATGTCCAAGCTAGGTGACATTATATTAGTGAATTTTGGCATTGGACAAGAGCTTATCATCTTTTCTGAGAACAAAGATGATTAAATGAAAGTGATGGCGAGTTTATCATGGTTTTTAGAATTTTCAACTGCAAAAGATGACAATGAAAAAAGGGATTGATCTAGTCTATCTCCTTTGATTGATATAATTGTAAAGTCAACAATGTTAAGATTCAATATGCTAAGACATAAAATATCAGCATTACATTCCATTTCACAATAATAGCATATACAGGATCACTGAAAGAACAAAAAGCATATCATAAACACAAGAGACACAGATTTATCCTGGGAAACCCTCATGGGGTAGAAAACCCAGCAAAGATTCCTCAATATAGATGACCAACAAATACAAGATGTATAAACCAAGACATGAGCTCCTTCTCCTCCATATCAGACCTCTCCCTCACCTATGCACTATTCACAAGTGAGTGTAATGTGTGTTAAATGAGGAACACACCTCCTCTATTTATACACATCTCCGACTTGTCTTTTACATTAACTAGGTCGGCCCCAACTTAACCACTGGGTTAAAAACCCCATTACAACTGACTAGGCCGACCCCTCTAGGGTGGTCTAATAACCCTTTGACCCACATAACACATATAGGGCCGACCCCCACTAGGGAAGTCTAATAACCCAAGTTACCACATTTCAATGGAGGAATAAACATCTCCGGATACATGACAAAGTCCCATCGGTGGAATGAAACATCTCCGGAATAATAAAATACAAATATAATATTCTTAGAAGTTACAATATTTCAACACTCCCCCTTAACGAGAAGGATATTATAACAACATCTGCAGGAGAAACGAGTCATCAACATCATACATGATACATCTATAAATCATTGGAAGCTTTCTCAACATCATCAGTAACTCAAGCAGTTACTGGAACATATTCAATACTGGAACATCAACATCTTCGTACTGAATCTTCATATTCTGCAGCACTCGAACAACTACATCAACATCAACATCATCATCTAGATCCTCACAATCATCAGCATCGTCATCACATGATCATCAGCATCGTCATCACATGATCATCAACATCGCCATCACACGATCATCAGCACCATCATCACACGATCATCAGCATCGTCATCACACGATCATCAGCATCATCATCATACGACCAACATATGGATCATCTCAATCTACAACATCTGGATCATCTCGATCTACAGCATCTGGATCATCTTGATTTATAGCATCTGGATCATCTCGATCTACAGAATCTGGATCATCTCGATCTACAACATCATCATAGTAGCATACTTTGCAATACACACGATCCAATTATAGGATGATCAATCTCGCTCTCTTTAGGACATAGGTCCATGGATGATGCAATCCAGATCAAGTTACAGGATGATCAATCCTTATCACTTTAAGACAAGTCTCATGTCTAGGGACGATGCAATCCCATCATGTACATTTTGAACCAAGGGTCCAGGGACGATGCGGTCCTATCATCAATTCTCAGAGACAAATGTCTATGGATCAATTCTGGGACTGAAGTCCAGGGAAGATACAATACCCACTCGTCCGCTAAGGACCCATTATCGGATACATCTGTCTAAGGATCAATTTTGGGACCGAATTCCGGGGAAGATACAATCCCCACTCGTCCGCTTAGGACCCATTCTCGGAGACATCTATCTACGGATCAATTCTGGGACCGAAGTCCGGGGAAGATACAATCCCCACTTGTCTGCTAAGGACCTATTCTCGGAGACATCTGTCTACGGATCAATTCTGGGATCGAAGTTCGGGGAAGATACAATCCCCACCCGTTCGGTAAGGACCCATTCTCGGAGACATCTGTCTACGGATCAATTCTGGGACTGAAGTTCGGGGAAGATACAATCCCCACCTGTCCACTAAGGACTTCATTCTCGGAGACATTATCTACAGATCAATTCTGGGACCGAAGTACAGGGAAGATAAAATCCCCACCTGTCCAGTAAGGACTTCATTCTCGGAGACATCTGTCTACGGATCAATTCTGGGACCGAAGTCCGGGGAAGATACAATCCCCACCTGTCCACTAAGGACTTCATTCTCGGAGACATCTGTCTACGGATCAATTCTGGGATCGAAGTCCGGGGAAGATACAATCCCCACCTGTCCACTAAGGACTTAATTCTCAGAGACATCTATCTACGGATCAATTCTCGGACCGAAGTTCGGGGAAGATACAATCCCCACCTGTCCAATAAGGACCATACATCGACCTTACTGTCGGCATCACAAATATAGGTATCCACATCATCGACCTCACTGTCGATGCAGGAAATCTCATCTTCAGTGACCACATCACTCCCCCTTTTGAGGAGGGTCCTTTTGAACTACACCAAGCTTGTCTCGGAAACACTCAAACTTTACTCGAGACAGAGGTTTGGTCAATATATCAACAACTTGTTTGTCAATGCTCACATACTTGAGCTTGATAGCTCCTTTCTGCACCATATCCCGTATATAGAAATATCGGATCTCTATGTGCTTTGACTTATCATGGAACATTGGATTCTCTTTCATCTTGATACAACTCTGGTTGTCACACAGGATCACAGTGGGTTCCATCTCTAAGTCAAATAGTTTTGATAACAGTTTTCGAAGCCATACTAGTTCACAACTAGCAGAGCAAGCAGCTATATATTCCGCTTCAGCTGTACTGAGAGACACACTATACTGCTTCCTGCTAATCCACGAGATCATGGCAGATCCCAGACAATAACATCCACCTGATGTACACTTCCTGCCCAATTAACATCTGTGTAGCCATACAATCTGAGTTCATGATCTCCAAGATAATATGGACCAAAGTCTATCGTACCCTTTAGGTATCTCATCACATGCTTTGCAGCTATCAGGTGAACACACCTAGGTTCCACTAGATACTGACTCAAGGTATTCATAGCAAAGCATATATCTGGCCTGGTACTCGTCAGATACATCAGTGACCCAATAATTTGTCTGTACAGAGTTACATCCACTAACTCTAATGAGTCATCAGTTAACAGCTTCAAGTCGGAACCCATGAGAGTGGCCATGACTGTTCATTCCAACATATCAATCTTCTCAAGATTTCCCCAGCATACTTTCCTTGGTTGAGAAAGATTCCTTCTGAGCCTTGCCATACTTCCAAACCTAGGAAGTAATATATCAATCCGAGATCTTTCATCTCAAATTCTGTAGCTAGCTTCTTCTTGCTTTCCATTATCTATTTCTCATTCCCTGTCAGAAAGAGATCATCCACATACAATAATAGTATCATCCATAACCTTAAGGTAAAGGTTAGGAACAACTTTACTTCTGGTAAAGCCCAAGCTTGTCAAGAAACTATCAATTCTCCCTCTGTGACTGAACATCATTCACACTCTGCATTGAGTGATCTTCTGCATATCTATCTGTGCCATCTCCTGTCAAATGGGTCCACTGATATGAGCCTCAAGATCATTTGAACTTTATGGTGAGTTCCTTCTTGCATCCTTCTGAGAGAAGAATGTCATCTGTATATATAGACACCATCCTCAACCTTGAAGCAAATGTTGAAATCTGCATCACCCATGATGATCATTAAGCTCATCAAATGGCTATCGATCCTAGGTACCCGTATAGAGCTTTCTTCAATTGAATCCTGGGAAGTTTCTCGATTTGCATTTCTTCTTCAATCACACCATTGAGAGAACAGTATTATCTAGCTACTTGGAGAAAACATCTCGTCTTGATCCTCTTCCTCTTTCTAAGAGAATCTTCTAGCCACGAGCCTTCTATAGTATGTTTGATTTGTAAATCTTCTTGTTGAACATCCATCACTTGTTCAGTGTTCATCATTCTTCATGATCTTTCCTACTAATCAAAATTGAGTACATGTTTAGTAATACTTCATAATCATCAAATTATGATAACCTATTATGCATACAGATATGATTCACTTAGTTATGCAACTATCTTGACCAATACTTTGGCACAACATTTCTCCATATCCTGTATACATACAGTGGCTATCTAGATGCCTTCCATCTCTACCAGAACATACTATCGAGAGCGTGCACAGCTCTCAGCATGTCAGCAAAGAGGTTTCATTCTAGACAATCAACAATGGAATGTTTGTCCAACTTATCAACCATATGCATATTAGTAGTATACTTGTTCAATGCTATATGAGTGTTTACACTCAACATGATATATTCTATAAATACAAATATGCATACAACTATTACAAGCAATATCATTTACTATTTCAGAGATTCAAATAACAACTCAAATACTTATCTTTTATGTTTGTGTGGTTTCCTCCCACTTGATCTTCTATATGTATTTTGAACTTCTATTCATTCTGTACCACTGTGCATGCTCAAGTGTGCACTAGTGTCATCCTCATGATCTCATACACAAACATACATTCATTAGTATAATCTCAATATTATCAAAACATTATAATTCTAAATAATCTTGAATATGTATGGTCATGATCATTCAATACATGGGTATACTAAGATCCTAGCACAAGGTAGGATTCTAACTTGACATAGGAAAACATACCTGGATTAGTATACATGCTTAGTTATGTCTAACATACCTAAGCAATATCTTCTTTGTTCTCTTCAATGATTTAGAGACCTTGTGCTAGAACCTTCATATCTCATAAGTTAAGCATAGTAGAAATAAATCATACATACCTCGTAAGTAGAGCTTCTAAAGACTATGGATAAGTCTTTGTCTTTATGTCATCATGGTCATAGAACTTGATTTGTCTTTCTTGATGTACCTATATTTTGTTAGCAGACAACATCATCCTCATACAACACCATAGGTGCATTAGTACAATCATATAACCTTGATCAAAGAGTGTCTTCTATCATTCACATGCATTTTTACTAGGGTGATAAGACAATTCTAAGATTAATCAAGATTGTACTAACCTCAATAATACGAAGACAAGCTTATTATGAACTTAATCAAGAATCAAATTTCAAAACATACCTGTATCTCCTTAAGTCATACTTGACGAGATTTCTTGTAGTCTTCTTATGTAAGGCCTTAGCCTCATCTCCCCCTGAAATTGGATCTGGAGCTCGATTAGGGTTTGTCAGAGAAACCCTAAAAATTCAAACTTTGACTTTCACACTTCTGAATGGATGGAAAGATGTGTCTTGCTGATCTGATCAAACTAGCATACTTCAATTTTGAAATCTCCAAGATTTGACCCCTCAAAATTGCGTTTGAAACTTCTGGATCTTCTAGACAAGATCCCGAATTAGGGTTTGATGAAGCCCACCCTTCTGCCCAATCAAAAGGTTCGATCCAAAGCTCTAAAATTCTATTTTTCCGAGGAGCTTCCAGCCATGGTCACAGACTTCAAAAATTCCATCTTTTACAGAAGCCCTAATTTTCCACCTTTCAGATCAAAATCCTGAACTAGGGTTTGATCAAGCCCACTTTTCTAACCAACCAAAAATTTCGATCTTGGTCTCTAAATTTTGATTTTGATGAGGAGTATTCAGCCACGGAATCTGATTACAAGAATTCCAACTTTCATCGAAACCCTAAATTCCAGCAGCAGTGATAAGCCAAGAATGAAGGTGCTCAGAAAATAATTCTATTTTGACAGAAATATACACCTGATTGTTTCTGGTGTAACTACAAAATTACGAATCCACAGGGTCTGAAACTTCGACCTATGGTATCCCAATCTGTCATATTTCCAACCCGACAGGTTTGACCTCAATTGGATTCTCTGAGAGAGAGTTATGCCAAGTGTCGCAACGTGACCTTTTTATGGAATAAAACAAAAGAGCGAACTTGTACGACGTTCCACGTGTCACTGGTTCAACTTCGTCCTCTGAAAAAGTTTCTTGAGATAGTACAGTCCGTGCACTACCTGTCACTTTTTATGAAATTTCATTTGGAGCTTCCTAGCCCAAGTTATGACCCTTTTTCCTAGGTCACCTGATTATGACTGAGATCTGGAAGAGGCAGAAACCCTAACATGTACTGATCATACCTCACAAAGTACAACCAATATGAGGGTTTCCTTTGGACACAAGGTACATAGGGATGTTATCTACGACCTGTAAAGGTTTCAGATCCTGAACCTTCTCCAAAATTGATTTATAGCGAAATTTCCATGATGACTCTTTTTTGCTATATAAAACCCTAACCTTCAAATTGTCGCAAGTGAAGAAAGTGTCATAAGTGCCATACATTGCCTTCCTTCAGGTTAGCTCTGATACCATGTTAAGATTCAATATGCTAAGACAAAATATCAGCATTACTTTCCATTTCACAATAATAGCATATACAGGATCACTGAAAGAACAACAAGCACAACATAAACACAAGAGACACAAATTTATCCCGGGAAACCCTCATGGGGTAGAAAACCCAGCAAAGCTTCCTCAATATAGATGACCAGCAAATACAAGATGTATAAACCAAGACATGAGCTCCTTCTCCTCCATAGCAGACCTCTCCCTCACATATGCGCTATTCACAAGTGAGTGTAATGTGTGTTAAATGAGGAACACACCTCCTCTATTTATACACATCTTCGACTTGTCTTTTACATTAACTAGGTCGTCCCCAAATTAACCACTGGGTTAAACACCCCATTACAACTGATTGGGACGACCCCTCTAGGGTGGTCTAATAACCCTTTGACCCACATAACACAAACAGGGCCGACCCCCACTAGGGAAGTCTAATAACCCAAGTTACCACATTCCGACGGAAGAATAAACAACTCCGGATACATGACAAAGTCCCATCGGAGGAATGAAACATCTCCGGAATAATAAAATACAAATATAATATTCTTAGAAGTTACAATATTTCAACAAACAAAGAAATGCTTCAACCTTTTATGAGCAAATGAGGTTGGAAATGAATGCTCACAAGTTACAACAAATTGAATGCAAAACTAGCATTAGCAGTGGATTTCATGCCCAAAACATTTCAATTTGGTGTAATCTTAAGTTGTTTTGGGCTCTAAAATTGTCACAACAACACTGAAATTTGAGCCAGAGTTGATCTAAATCTGGTGAAATCATGGATATTTTTAGTTGCTAACCGACATATTTAGTTGTTTATACTGTTGTTGTTAATGCCCCATAATGTTCATAGGAGGATGAAGTACTCCATGATAGTTTTTGTGCTACGAATCCCCATGTTTCATGTTTTTTCTTTTCAATATGGTAACCACCTTTAACCAAAAGACATGGAAGCTGGTTGGAAATTGTCAGAATGTTAGGTTGCGATCGTATTTGGTTCCTTAAGGGAGGAAGAGATTCTACAATCGTGGAAGTTGGAACAGGTTGTCACATGCATTTTGTACAATAAATTCCATTGGGAAAGTTTTTAATATTGTACATACATATAGGATATGGAACATTATAGTGACCTTAACTCAACCCCTAGGGGAAAAGAGTAGTTGTTCACGTAGAAAATATTTGTAGGCTCTTTGTAGTTCCAACTAGTGGTAAGCTATTTTGAATTTTCACATTACTGGAAGAGATGAAAATGAAAAACTGATCCTTCTTATGCAACCACCTCAAACATGGCCAAAATCAGTCAAAGTTAGTACCAAATATGCCCAAAAGAACAAATAAGTCCCTTGAGCACATGATAGGAAAGAAACATGTTAATCAACAAAAAAATGACAACTTATTTATATTCTTTTATTATGCATGATCTCATATAACAAAAAATTCATCATAGATCACCTTTTGGCATTGATCAGAAGCAGGTTGCACAGTTGAGAATGCAATTTGTAGTTTAGAAACCATATCATAATTGCCTTGGAGACACTCCTCGTGAAACAACATCACTTTCTCTACTACATGTGAAGAGATACTAGTGAGAATTCATCATACTACAAAAAACATAAGGTGCACTGAATTCTTCTTTATTGAAAAAAAAAAAATAAAAAAAAAAATAACTCAACCCCTAGGGAAAAAGAGTAGTTGTTCACCTGGAAAATCTGTGTAGGATCTTTGTAGTGCAAACTGGTGGTAAGTTGTTTTGATGTTGCTCATTATTGGAATAGGTTTCTTATGGAATCACCTCAAGCATGGCCAAAATTGTTCAAGTTAGTATCAAATATTCCCATAAGATAAAAAAAAGTCCCTTGAGCACATGATGGGAAAGAGACATGTTAGTCAACAAAAAATAGAAAACATATTTCTATTATATTACTAGGAATGATCTCATGTAGCAAAAAAATCATCATAAATTACCTTTTGGCACTGAGAAGTAGGTTGCATAGTTGAGCATGCAATTTGTAGTTTAGAAACCATATCATAATTTCCTTGGAGACACTCCTCATGTAATAACATAACTTTATCTGCTACCTTTGAAGATCTAGACATATCAATTTATGAAGGGTTCACCATAGTTAATGATAAAAATTCCAAACAAATTGAGGAAATCAACTACATAACCAATCACATTGCTTTTCTTGGGCCCTAGCGAGTATGAATAATTGAAATATTCTTAAGGGATATTGTAATTCAATTCAATCATTAGAGATTCTAGATTTTGCATAATTTTGAAAAATTAATAGCGTTTATATACATTTGTAGAAGAATTACAGCTGGTTAGGTTTAAAGATTGTGTCAATTCTTGTCCTAGTAGTAGTGTGTCCATTGTAGATGCAAAAATTTGCCAAACAATGTTTGAGTTGAAGTTGTAGAGAACAAAATTGCCTGAATATTGCATCTCCCCTAACTCAACAAACAATATTATGGTCTCATTCATCCAGAATGCTGATTTTCTATCTCCCAGCTGAATATTTCCATCTTGACCAAGAGTGAGGAATCCTTCTTCACTTACTGAATGGCTTCTGATAAACCCAAAACCATAAACCTTCAAATTTTACAGATACATAAATGTTACAATAATAAAAATCAATCATCACTACAATCCAAGAACTTATGTATCCAAATAGGAAATTTCACAATATAAAATAAATATAGAAGATGATTTGGCTAATACAAAATAAATACAATAACAAACATATGATACAAACATAAAAATGCAAAACATATTTTTGTGATTTTTTTGGGCTACTTTCTCATGCATTCCAATTGGAACTTTGATGACTAGTCTTTGTACTTGATGATGATGCAATTGGAATTCTCATTGACCCATTTGGTCATCTTTGGATGTTAATATAAAATCTATTTCTTTCTCTCTCACTATATTTTTAAACCACACATTTACAAGTGCTAAGGCTAATGATCACACCTTGATGAGGAATAGGGACGACTTGGCTGCATGGAAACAAAATAACAAGAATTATCTATCATTAGGAAACTATGCTAAATGCAAGGACACCATATTGAAGTCATGTGTAACCTACCTATCTCACCACCCTCCTATATTAATGCCTGCAACTCATATGATAAATTCAAATCCTCATCGTCAAGTTTTCATTCATTTAGAAATGATTGAGATAAAAATCAGTAGGAGTAAAGTGGGAAGGATGGAGAAAATAAGGGTTGGAAGGAAATCGAGGACATCCTTGACATGATGCTAAAGTTACACAGATACTAGGTTTCCATGGATAATGTTATAGTGAATAAGTGAGGCAATTGTAGATGAGATGAATTAGCTAGCCCAAAGTAGCAAGCTACCAACACGACAGACAATCACCAAGCCCTGGATCATAATTGGGGGTAGTTGAAGGGTATACATTCTCAGCTAGAGGTATCAACCAACAAGAAGACCAAAAAATCAAATAATGAGTTATGAGCTCTTGGTTTCTGACTTGCAGTTCTCATATCTTTGTTATTTTGTTTTTAATTTCCTAAGGCATGTACTGGGCTTCACGAGAGAAATAGAAACACCAGAATTGATGATACTCTACCAATATTCCCTTTTTTATAATCTTTGAAGTAGGTTGATTTGATGGCTTCTTGTGGTGTTGAACTTCAGTTAAATATAATACTTTTCTATTTTAAATCAAATTTAAAGGAAGAAGAGAAACCACATAATGCAAGCACTTTCGTTTGTCTAAGATGTTACTGGGACTTGTAACCTCGACAGGCGGCCTAATATACCACAGATTTCCCATTAGCAAACATATTCTTATGTTACTAAGAAGCATTTCTTTTTTATGTAGCAGGTTGTCTCCTAGTTTGGATGATAGTCTAAAAGTAGTTATTTACTATTGGTTGTATCTCTTGTATCTTAATAGAATGAAATAGAATTTAAGGATAAAGAACACATCAAAACCCTTACCTTATCATTGTCCTTTCGCCAGATCCATTCGCAGTTGTCCACGAGATGCATTTCCATCACCAAGACCCGCATAAATAATCAAAGACAGAATTTTTATATTAGTAAATAATATATAAGCAAATAAACAGTCATTTAAATCCTACTACAAAGTCCTGTAGAAATCAATGAACCGTGAAATGTTAAATTTATTAACAATATTTTAAGAAATAGACATGCATTTAAAAATTTACAACCATCTTTAATACATAGTAATAAAATAGTATTTATACCTTATTGAGCTTCTCTCTGTTTTGAGAATAGTTTTATATTCTCTACTGAACAGGGCCAACCACATGAAGGTGGAATATCATATGGCCCCTTGCCCCCCTCACATCGCTCTCAATTCCCCATACCCAATAAATGATGTTGTTTACATAGAAAAAATATAAACATTCATGCATAACTAGGCTAGTCATCAAAACATATAAACATTGAATCATAATGAGGTAATTCATATAAACAATGTTTCAGACTAACAACATCGATATACATCCAAATACAACTCTTGAATTTATACATCTACTTTTTCTTTGATTTATGTTTTTTTGCATTGTAATAACTGACGATTAGGGTATTATCACCATAATTTGGTGGAATATCTACAAATCCATGCCCTGCTAGTGTTTGTGTTTCCATTCCCTCATGTATCATACTTCTTGTACATCGTTGAGTAGGGCATGGAGGTAGTTCTGAAGGGGCGTGAATTGCAACAACAAAAATGGGCATGTCGATATGCTGAAATATTATTGAAATTAATAGTTCATCATTTTGATTAAAATTAAAATATTTCTCTTTACCTGTCTATGTAGCTGTGACAACTGGTGTGTTAATTGTTTCTCTAAATTCTAATTCCTCTTGCGGTTCACCCTCCTAAGCTAAACGATATTCCATTGAAAGAAGAAAATTTATAAGTATACGTCAGGAAATAAATATCTATAATCAAAGTATATATTTCTATTTCCAAAGCACACATACTAGAATGGCTACTTTGCTCCCCACTATCATGGGACATGCACACCCCAACATTAGCTGGTACGTGCTGAGTACCGCTGGATTCACTACTGCGGTTGCACTGTTGCTTAAAAGAAAACATAAATATCTAGTTATGGGTGATATAATCAAAATTGAATAGACTTTAATAGTATACTGCAATGATGTCCTTATTCATTTTATTTAGCTACATCTACGTCATTGGGGAGATTGGAGTCTGCCCCAAGCTTTTCCGATATTCAATCACACTTTTAAAACCATACTTGAAACCAAGCTTTAGGTATTCCTTGGTGGCAGCATCTTGGGACATATTTCCTTGCAATGCATAACACATTTAAAATTTCCAGTATCAAAAACATATATTTGTTCGCTACTTTCAAATAATTATTCCCCACGGTTAATCATTTAATTCTTATGATTCGGGCTCTTAGTTTTCTATAGGAACCCTGGCCCAATCTATGTTGCCCATGCGTTTCCACTCTAGTCTTGGTTGCTTTGGAGGTGTTAGGTAGCCTATATATGAAAATTTTGAAAAACATTAGATATCAGAATTCTTACTTAAAACAAAAAAGAAAAAAATAAATGAGCATATTTCAGTAAAAAGATGATATGTGTTGTACCTTGCTTTTCCAGGTCGTGGTTGTTTTCCTTGTCTTTTTAGAAAGTTCTCCTTTGCATCCTTTATGAGTGCCTTTCACTCTTTCTCCGGAACCATTGGAGGGCGCTTATGCTTGAGGTCAAGTTGCAATTTATCCCTATATTGGGCCCTGGTATATTTTAAATTCTCGTCGGCTAACTTTGAAACCACTTTCTTGTTGAATGTATTGCCGAACAAGTTTACCATGTGGTCTATCAAATCATCTCTCTTTGTGCTATCTTGGCTATTTCACCATGTGCGAATGGTGGGGCCAAACAGATCCAATGCTTTTTGATTCAAATTTCTGTAGAAAACATTGTTTCGTGCAGAAACGTTGTTAGTTTTTTAAAAATTTCAATCTGATCTAGGATATTAACTGAGAGAATAACATGTACAACATATCTACAACATATCAATCATGGACACAATAATGCAAGCACACAAGAGACACAGAGTTTACTTGGGGAAAACCATAAAGGTGAAAAACCCCAATAACATCCTCAGAGATAGATAGAGCAATGATACAACCCAAGCACAAGAGATAGTCTTCTCCTAGCAACAGAACCTCCTCCTCACAAGTGCGCCACTTTTCGAATGAGAGAAGTGTGAGTAATGAGTGCTCAAATAGAGATCTCTCGATCTCTATTTATACTTGTCTTGTCCTGCCCAATAAACTAATGGGGCCTACTTGTCTAGCTTAACCCATGGTTAACTTAATCTGGGCCGACCCCACACTTGGTGGCCTAATAACCCATTTACCCACATGACTTATACAGGGCCGACCCCATCAAGGTGGTCTAATAACCCATCAAGTATAAGTTACAACACTTACAATATAAATGACGACACTTCCGTATAGAGGAATAATAACATCTCTATAGGAATACAATGCACATGGGTAAAATACATTCCGAAGTTACATATACATCAACAAACGTGTAATCCATTAATTTATAATAATTTCAACGTATTTCCATTTAAATTTCATGATTAAATTGAATAAATTAATTAATAAATACCTGCAATATTTTGAATCTTGATCAGAACATAAGCGTCATCCATTAGAAAGGTGAGATCTAGTGATCCAGTCCTTTTAACTCGTGCTGCTTCAGGAAAAGTTTCCTAGTCATCTACAGTACATTCATCTCCGGAGTCACGTGGAGTCCTAGGCTCCATCTCATCATGCTCCGGCATGTCATACTGATCAAAATCAGTTCCCTCATAAATGGATTCGAGGCCAACCACAAGAGTGTCAAAAAGCCTCACTGGTATATTTCTTTGTCGACGTTGTTTGGAGCATCACTACTACTTATACTTGTCTGATAGTTTCTCTAGTCACGGATTGTAAAAAATCCTACAAACGAAAAAATTTACTTTATCAGATCACTTGGAAAAATAGAAAACATAATATCAGATATCAAATCATGTCATAGCTTAAAAAAATATGTGAAGATGCCACTTACCCCATAAGATTTTATTTGTTCTTTCATCTCTTCAATCCTTGCCATGATCTCCTGTGTCATGGGCCTTATGTGAGCCAAGGCAAGCATTTATATATTTTCCTTTTTCAGGGCCTTCTTTATAGTTTCCATTGGGTTTGTGGAATAGTAAATTTCATCCTCAAGCTCCTCATCACCCAGATCAAGTGCACTGGACTAAATTCATCAAACAATAAAATTAAGCAAAATAATTTTAACATCATTCAAACATTGTTATTATAATGAAATTTAGTTACTATTAAGAACTAACACTTACTTGATGCGTTGTTGTGGCCAGTGACTCCCCACGGTCACCCCGTACTGATCTACTTCTAGTGTGTGACTGTCCATGGTCACCCTGGACCGTGGAAGCAGCAGGTGCCTTTCCACGATCCTCACCCTCACACAATAACTCAATCAATAATTCATCATAAGTACATAAAAATGCGAATGTCAACATGGAAATCGAATGTTAATAGAAAAATCGAAACATTTAGTTATTATATTTAACACTTACCTGACGGGGCATAGAGTGTGACCTTCCACGGTCACCCTAGACCATGGAAGCAGCAGGTGCCTTTCCACTGGTGCCACCCTGGCACAATAAATCAATAAATAAACGTTATGAAAATAATTGTAACATAATAAAAAATGAGATATTGCAATAATATTTATTTTTACCTCAGAAGTAGAGGACACACGTTTTGTTCCATGACAAACATGGGAAGACCCTTGTCATAGTGTAATAAGCATGTTGTCACATGGAAATCTTATAGGGTTGGAGTTTCTAGTTATTGTAGTCATATTTAGTTACTATATTTAGTTGAGTCAATAATTGTAACATAAACAAAAATGAGATATTGCAATAATATTTACTTTTACCTTCGAAGGAGAAGATATATGTTATGCTCCATGGCGATGAGAAGACCCCTGCCACAGTGTAATAAGCATGTTATCATATGGAAATATTCACAATAAGCACGAAAAAAGCGAATGGTAATAGTGAAAATCAAATGTTAACAGAAAAAAAATTGAAATATTTAGTTATTGTAGTCATATTTATTTACTATATTTAACATTTACTTGACGAGGCATAGCTTGTGAACTTCCACGGTCACCCTAGACAGTGGAAGCAACATGTGACTTTCCACTGCCGCCACCCTGACAAAATAAATCAATCAATAAAAGATATTCATAATAAGCACGAAAAAAGCGAATGTCAACGGCGGAAATCGAATGTTAACAGAAAAAATCGAAACATTTAGTTATTATATTTAACACTTACCTGACAGGGCATAGAGTGTGACCTTCCACGGTCACCCTGGACCATGGAAGTAGGAGGTGCCTTTCCACTGACGCCACCTGGACACAATAAATCAATAAATAAGCGTTATGAAAATAATTGTAACATAATAAAAAAGAGATATTGCAATAATATTTATTTTTACCTCAGAAGTAGAGGGCACACGTTCTGTTCCATGACGATAAAAGACCCCTGCCACAGTGTAATAAGCATGTTGTCACATGCAAATATTATGGGGCTGGAGTTTCTAGTTATTGTAGTCATATTTAGTTACTATATTTAGTTGAGTCAATAATTGTAACATAAAAAAATGAGATATTGCAATAATATTTACTTTTACCTCCGAAGGAGAAGATACATGTTTTGCTCCATGGCGATGAGAAGACCCCTGCCACAATGTAATACGCATGTTATCATATGGAAATATTCACAATAAGCATGAAAAAAATGAATGGTAACAGTGAAAATCGAATGTTAACCCAAAAAATTGAAACATTTTGTTATTGTAGTCATATTTATTTACTATATTTAACATTTACCTCACGAGGCATAGATTGTGACCTTCCACGGTCACCCTAGACCGTAGGGTGACCGTGGAAGCAGCATGTGGCTTTCCACTGCTGCCACCGTGACAAAATAAATAAATCAATAAAATTTGAGTCAATAATTGTAACATAAAAAAATGAGATAAGCATAATAGTTTAATAAGCATGTTATCACCTGGAAATATTCATAATAAGCACGGAAAAATCGAATGTCAACGGTGGAAATCGAATGTTAATAGAAAAAATCGAAACATTTAGTTATTGTAGTCATGTTTAGTTACTATATTTAGCATTTACCTGATGAGGCATAGCGTGTGACCTTCCACGGTTACCCTGGACCATGGAAGCCACATCTATTTGATTTAAGTTGCAATCGATCAACAACTCTTCACCTGGAAGTATTGTTTTTGTTGCACATACAAATATACGACATTCTTCCTGTCCCTCAAATTCACAATTCGGTTGCTTAGTTGCTGTCACTAGTGGTTTTTTTTTTTTTTTTTTTTTTTTTTTTTTTTTTTTTTTTTTTTTTTTTTTTTTTTTTTTTTTTTTTTTTTTTTTTTTTTTTTTTTTTTTTTTTTCCGCTAGTTGTATATAATTTGCGGCAACTCCGTATCTCCGCATACTTCAAGTATATTGGACCAAGATCAACTAGTTATTGTATCTGTATAATGGTCCGACATACTCCATCAATTCAGTTATAGTGCCATAACTGACCTTTATGCCATCCATGGAAAATATCCCCAATCCATGTAAGGACGAAGGAGAAATGCGATACATCCTCCCATTGATGAAGAAATCTGTGTCCACTTGAGGTAGCTTATTAGGTACCCATCGTTGCACTAGATGTCTATAACTCAAGGGAAACTCAATGTCACCTATGCTCTCAGCATCATAATTACATGACCCTCCGTTGGCAATAAAATATTGCATGCGTCTACGAAATCTTTTCCTTACCTTTTCAAATCTAGTTGATATAGAACTGGTAGATTTAGTACAACACGTATCACTTTCAACCTCTCCGAGTATATCTTCATCATCACTCGAGGAATATAGATCTGACAGATACCTATTTGGTGGTACCTACACTTGATAAAACAAGAATACAAGTTACCAAGCAGATATAATTTAGCGTTCAAATATATTTACCTGTAATGTTTTAATATCAAAAGTTATTTCTTCCCAAAAACTTTGTCAAAAGCTATTTTTCTCTCAAAGGTGTAATTTCTTTTAGAGTTATTTATATTCGAATTATTTTTAAGTATAAGACACAATTTGATTTGATTTAGAATTTTTTCACAACACGGATATAGAAGTGTGTTTCTTAGGCCACTTGACTAGTTAATGCATGCAAAGAGGTATGGGGTTCCCCCTCATATAGATCATGTTGTGGATTCAATTTGGAATGGGCGGTGGTCATATTGCTTCATTCATGGATTTCCCACCGAAACTCGGCGATGTTAGTCTAACACTCCCTCTTCCATAGTGGTTTGATATGCAAGTTTCCTCATGCAAGGTACTCCTTCTCTAACTATGTGCTACATGTGCGCAATGGTACTCTATTGTATGGAAATGTGGTCACAAAGGTCCAACTCTCCACCTCAACATAGGTCCTTGGTTCCATCACCAACCTCCATGAAGTATCCTCCTCAACCCAAGCAACATCAAATCAATTGTCCAACCTACAAGGTGTGTAGGTCCCAAGCTCTAAGGGTTAAGTGCCCAATGCTCCTCCTCCTAGGTAAGTACCTCCCTTGATCTGTTAATGTATTTGTAACTTTGGAATATATTCACTTGTATATTTTATATTGTATTCATATGTCATTGTACTTCCGATGGAGAGGTTTTATTCCTTCGATCGAGAAAGTTATTATTGTATTTAATAGGGTTATTAGAATCTCCTAGGAGAATTCGGCCTAGTTAGGTTAAAATTCAAGTGGAAGTAAAGTATAAAGAGAGAGGGTTCTCCTCTCTATTTACACATTCGCTCACTCACTCAATTCACATAAGTGAGAGAGAGAGAAGTTCGCACAAGTGGAGGAGGAGGAAGCTACTGAAGACCATCTCTTTGTTTTGGGGTTTTGTATTGTTGCTCATTCTATCTCTGAGGAAGTTGCGGGGTTTTCTCCTTTATGGTTTCCCCGATGAAATGATTTGTGTCTCTTTTCTCTTGTGTTTGACTTGCTGTACATGTTATTCTCACAGATAAGATCCTAGATCATATTGAACTAAATTATGAAAATCTAACATGGTATCAGAGCTAACCTGAGAAGAAGAAACTGTGCAGCTGCAGAAGCTAGGGATTCTTAATTTTTGGGTCTCTTTCCATAGATCATCAAGAGAAGGAGGCTAGGATATCTCTCCTAAGGAAGGCACATCTTTCTGTTGAAACAAAAATTGATTTTGAGCATTTTCAATTTTCGGCCTGTCACTACTACGGGAAATTAGGGCTTTTCACAGAAGAGGAATTTTGGAGTGCTTTCAGCACAGGGAGATGCTCCTAATCAAAATCTAAATTTAGAGACCAAGATAGAAGTTTTTGGTTGGGTAGAACCCTGGGATAATTCAAACCCTAATTTGACTTTGGACCAGAAAAACCAGAAAAATCCAAAAACTGCAGATCCGAAATTCGCAAGTCAATTTTCAAGGGTGAATTTTTGGAATCTTCAGAAACCAAGTGCATTGGCATACTCGCCTCATCCAGGAGAATCTTCTTGTGAAAGAAGAATTCAATTCCGAGAATTTTCATTTTTCCGCCTGTCACTACTGTGGGAGGAAAACTAGGGCATCGGATATTTTGGGCTTCTGTTCACTAATTCAGGAAAGTGAATACATTGTACAACTCACCTTGAGGAGGTGCATCTATATGTCCATTCAGAAATTCCAAATTCCAAATTTGGAAAATTAGGGTTTCTCTAACAAACCCTAGCTAGCTCGAGATCCAGTTTCAACAAATCAAGTGGTAAGACCTAAAGCTTTTCTATTTCCATTTGAGTTTCTCATTAAAGATGTCTCACCAAAACAAGCTTGAGGATAAGCTTGAAGGGGTTGATAACTTCCGAGCATGGAAGTATAGTATTGGGCTTGTCCTAGAAGAGAATGAATTGGACACCTATGTGAATGAAGAGGTTCCAGTTCCAGAGGGAGATCAGGCTAAAGCATTACACAAGAAGAACTTGGTTAAGGCTAAGAGAATCATTGTAGATTCTATCAAGGACCATCTCATACCACATGTGTCATCTCTGAAGACACCTAAAGAGATGTTTGATGCCTTGACCACCTTATTTGAAGGGAGGAATATAAATAGGAAGATGTCATTGAGGAACCAATTGAAGAATGCCAAAACACAAGATGCAGAGACCATGCAATCCTACTTTACAAGGGTCTCTCAGATAAAAGAATAACTTGAAGTTGTGGGAGAATATATAGAGAATGGAGAAATAGTGATGACCACCTTGAATGGTCTTCCTAGGTCATGGGATTCCTTCATCCAAGGAATCTGTGCAAGAAGAAAGTTGATCACCTTCAGTAGGATGTGGGAGGAGTGCTCATAGGAAGAAGCTCGAATTGTAGCTCGAGAAGAAAAGATGGGTAATGAAGACCAGGCTCTCACAACACATACCAGGAAGAACAACAACAAGAGGGAGCATCCTCATCACAAGAAGGGTAAACACCATCACCAAAATCGGAGGGAGAACTTTGGAGGATCAAAGAAAGATATTTCTCACATTCAATGTTATACTTGTGATGAGAAGGGACACTATTCCAGAGATTGTCCCATGAACAAAAGCAGCTCCCACAAGAAGAAGAACAACAAGAAAAGACATCATGCTCACACTGCAGAGGATGATGAACCTTCAAGGAAGAGAACCAAAGAGGACAATGAAGATTCTTCAAGTTATGAAGAATATGTATTGTAATGAAGGTAACTAGCTACAAGGGTTTATTAAGAAGGTTCCGCCTCATAAGGGGAAGCTAGAGATGACTTTCAGTATTACATGAAAGGAGTAGAAGAAGCTACTGTAGAGTTGGAATCCAGAAAACAAATAAAGATCAATAATCTATGGAAGAACCTCTCATCCATTTTCAGCATTGGTTAATGTGCACACTATCGGAGCACACTCCAGTAGTTCATGCAAAGATTGAGAGGGAGTCCACCCAACAACCAAACAAAGATAAGTATTGGAATTGTCATTTCTTGTATATCTGATTACTTAAATGATGTTGTTCAATCATGTACATACTTATGTTCCTAGATTTAGGATGTATATCATGCATGTTAGAAAAGTTGCATTAGTGAACAAGATACTACTAATATGAAAGTAATGGGTAAGTGGCCTATGGTACTGTACAACACTCCATTGCTACTTATCTATATTGAAACCTCTTTGCAGACATGTTGGAGTAGTGCACACTCTTAACAATATTCTGGTAGAGATGGAAGGCATCTAGAAAGTTACGGGATATGGATAAATGTTGTATTGAAGCATTGGCTAAGATAATTGCATGACTATATGACCTATGTCTTTATGCATAAGAATTTGTTCTGAAAACTATGAAATGTTTTAATCATGCAATTTAATTTGAATCGTAGGAAAGATCGTATACCATCACCTACAAGAGAGACTTGTTTCGAAGTAACAATAGACGAAGACTCAGCATATCACAAATCCAGAAAGATACCTATTGAAGACATTGAAGAAACAGAAGCATCCAGGATCCGGGATACAACAATGAATGAAGTAAATCCAGAAGATTATGGAGAACGCGAGGTGGAAGACCCACAGGAACCTGTAGATCCACCTCGTGAGAATAATTATCACAAGAGGAAACTAGCATGGATACGAGAGGAAATTCAGGATGCAGAGAGATATGGTGCTCCAGAAGGAATGCATAGAGAAAGCAAGAGACCGAGGCTATTCTCCAGTTATGTAGCCCTGTTGTGTGACATCATTGACAAGGAACCTACCAACTATGAAGAAGCGACAGAAAGAAAGGAATGGAAGCATGCCATGATCGAGGAGTACCTTTCGATCATGAAGAATGATGTCTGGGATGTGGTCCCAAGACCAGAAGGGAAGTCTGTGGTGACTTCCAAGTGGATCTACAAGATCAATCATGCTGCAGATGGAAGCATAGAGAAACACAAGGCGAGATTTGTGGCACGTGGATTCTCCTAGAAGGAAGGGATAGACTATGAAGAGACATTTGCACCTGTAGCCAGATACACTTCCATCAGATCAGTACTTGCTCTGGTTGCAGTGATGAAATGGAAGGTACACCAGATGGATGCCAAGACAACGTTCTTGAATGGTGTAGTAGAGGAGGAAGTGTATGTGGAGAAGCCACTCGAATTTGAGACACATGATAGGGAGACTCATGTGTGCAAATTGAAGAAATCCTTGTATGGATTGAAGCAGGCACCCAGGACGTGGTAAGGAAGAATAGACAACTACCTGACTAGTCTGGGCTTTACCAAGAGTAAAGCGGATTCCAACCTTTACTACAAGGTTGAAGAAGGAAATCCAATGATACTTCTACTTTATGTAGATGACCTATTTGTGACAGGTGAGGATGGGTTGATTGTTGACACGAAGAGGAAGCTTGCTGCCGAGTTCAAGATGAAGGACTTGGGTATGATGCACTATTTTCTAGGTATGGAGGTGTGGTAGAGTGCAGATGGAATATTCCTTGGACAAGGGAAGTATGCAGTAGATATCCTGAAGAGGTTCGGGGTGATGGAATGAAAGTCCATGGCCACACCTATGGCATCGAACCTGAAGCTATTGAGTGATGCTCCATCAGAGTCGGTTGATGCAACGATGTATCGTTAGATGATGTGATATTTGATGTAACTGACAAATACGAGACCATATATTTTCTTTGATGTGAACACGGCTTTGATCCAGTTCCTGAAGGTTCCAAGACATGTTCACTTGATTGCTACAAAGCATATTCTGAGGTACCTTAAGGGTACGGTTGATTATGGTATCAAGTATGATGCGAATCAGAATATTAACCTGGAGGGTTATATTGATTTGGATTGGGCAAGTAGTGCCATTGATAGGAAGAGCACTTCGGGGTGTTGCTTCAGTTTGGGATCAGGTGTGATCTCTTGGTTTAGCAGGAAGCAGTCCTATGTGGCACTGAGTACATCCGAAGCAGAGTATGTCACAACTTGTTCGGCTAGTTGTGAGGCAGTATGGATGAGGAAGCTACTGTCTGATTTTTTTTTATCTCCAGTTGGATGCGACTTGTATATATTGTGACAACCAAAGTTGTGTGAAGTTGTTTGAGAACCCGATGTTCCATAACAAGTCGAAGCACATCGAGATAAAGTATCACTATATCAGGGACGTGGTGCAGAGAGGAGTAGTGAAGCTCCAGTATGTTGCGATGAACAAGCAGATAGCCGATGTGTTGACCAAGCCGCTAGCCAGAGTGAAGTTTGAGTACTTCAGAGAGAAGCTTGGTGTACTTCAGATCGAGGTTCCTTCCAAGGGGAAGTGTTGAGTTCGAAAGACGCAGATGCACATGGAATTTTTCGACATGGTGGTAGGTTGGTCCTCCCATGGTCGTTGATGTAATTGCTGGGATTTTTCAAGATGGTGTTAGGTTGGTCCTCCCATGGTCGTTGATGTAATTTTTGAGCTTTTTAGACATGGTGGTAGGTTGGTCCACCCATGGTCGTTGATGTAATTGCTAAGATTTTCCAACATGGTGGTAGGTTGGTCCTCCCATGGTCATTGATGTAATTGCTGGGATTTTCTGACATGGTGGTAGGTTGGTCCTCCCATGGTCGTTGATGTAATTGTTGAGCCTTTCCCGAATGGTGGTAGGTTGTTCCTCCCATTTTGGTTGATGTAAGTGTTGTGTGATGTGCATCTGGGATATGCTCCATTGACGATGAGATGATCTGAATATGATGAGGTGACAGTAGGGTACACAGGTTTTGCATAGGCATATAATCAGTCTTGGGATTCTCCTTCAGGTTTTGCAGTGGCATATAATCAGTCCTGGGAGATCTTGCAGGTTTTGCAAAGGCATATAATAAGTCCTGAGATGTACCTACTTGATGGATTTCTCGCAGAGATGATGAATACCTACATGGAGGCTAGGCCTACATCCAACATGAAAAAGGGATGGCTCTGAAGAACTTCCTATTACGAGTAGATTGGAGACTGATGGTCGAGATAGCAACAACAATGAAAATGATGATCCAGTGATGAAGACTTGTGTTGATGAATTGTGTCAAGATAATACCTTCCTAGTTAAGAGGGAGTGTTAATGTATTTGTAATTTCGGAAGATATTCAATTGTATATTTTATATTGTATTCATATGTCATTGTACTTCCGACGGAGAGGTTTTATTCCTCTGATCGGGAAAGTTATTATTGTATTTGATAGGGTTATTAGACTCCCCTAGAGGGGTCGGTCCTAAGTTAAGTTGTAGGGGGTTATTAGACTCTCCTAGGAGAAGTCGGCCCGGTTAGGGTAAAATTCAAGTGGAAGTAAAGTATAAATAGAGAGGGTGCTCCTATCTATTTACACATTCACTCACTCACTCAATTCACATGAGTGAGAGAGAGAGAAGTTCACACAAGTGGAGGAGGAGGAAGCTGCTAAAGACCATCTCTTTGTTTTGGGGTTTTGTATTGTTGCTCATTCTATCTCTGAGGAAGTTGCAGGGTTTTCTCCTTTATGGTTTCCCTGGTGAAATGCTTTGTGTCTCTTGTCTCTTGTGTTTGATTTGTTGTACATGTTATTCTCTTAGATAATATCCTAGATCATATTGAATTAAATTGTGAAAATATAACATGATCAAGCAATCGAATCCCCCATTGTCTGCACCCAATGAGTTTACCAACATGTCGATTAGGTAACAATATCCTAAGGGTACCATGTCAACACACTAACCAAGGCCAAGCATCCACCCAAATCGAGACATGGATATGACCATGAAGCATCACAAGGGGCTAGGAGACCTATTGCTCGTCTACCGAGGTGAGAACACTTTTGGAGTAATCCCAAAAGCTAACACATATTTTTCCCTAAAATGAATAATTATATCTAAAAGCTAGGTGGCCATGTGTATTACTCACTCATTATCCTTGCCAATTTTTTTAGGTGCATGCAGTTAATACACATGAAATTTATAACATCATGTCCATAAAAGAAAAGTGAGTATGGAGTAACATAATTCTCTACAAAACGTCTTTTTGCGTCAAAGTGAAATTCTCAATGTAGATATGAGTTTTGATTGCTTGAAGTTGAATGAACAAAAAATTTACAAATTTAATCGTCAACAAGCAAATGTATTACCCATTTTTCGTGTTTGCACCCTTATACCAATGGAGACAACCACATGAAAGTGGTGTCTTCCAATAACATATTGGTTGATTGGTTGGGGGGTCAATATGATTTCTTGGCATACAATGTTAAACAGTTAGAAACCCTTGTAATATGGCACCTTAGAATAGCTTCGAACGCTTTAACTTACACCAAATTTGGCCATCTTTTTCCCATTTTTTCCAAATTTCATGCAATTTCATACATCGAGGGAAAGTGGGCCCATGCACAAAATTGTCCAAAATTGGGCTAGATTTGGTCAATTTTGCAAAAAACAAACCATTTTTTTTTTACTTTCAAGCATGAAATGAGGTGGAATAACATTGGGTAAGACTCCCACTCCCTACCATGCATGTTTGAAATTGTAAAGGATTTGGACAAATTTGGAACATTTTGTTAGTGATTTTAGCTATGGGGAGAGGGTTTAAATGATAAGAATCAACCTTGGTGGAGGGGGAGGATTATAGACATCATTTCCCCTCTCTCCATGCAAGAAAACTCACAAAAATTGGTGAATTTTTCCCTCCATCCATGCCTGATTTTTAAAAAATAGGATAACATGGTGAAATGTCACCAAATTTAGACCAATTTTAGGTAGTTTTGAGTGGTTTTGCACATGGATGCGGATAGGGTGATGTTGGATCCTGAATAATCTTATCACAAACTTGAATCGTCTTACACTACCCAAGACCATTTTATTACCATTTCTACGGTGTTCTGCAACACTGAAATCCAAAATTTGTTTAGTCGTGATGGTAGGGTTCAGGCCCGTTCTTTATCAAATTGGCTATGGATGGGTTTAGGGATGGCATTTGACGGGAAAAATGCCCGTCATGGGTCATTTCCCCCCTCAAATATGGCCTATATTTCATATAAACCCTCAGAAAAATGAAGTAAACAGTGAAACATCTGTATTTAGTGTGGAAATAGTCAAAACTGTGGGATTTTCCCAACTTCCTATGCTGCTAGGTTTAATGGGCTTACCGAATTCATTGAGCCCTTTGTTATCCTCTGGACTACCACCGGATTTCCTCTCCTGGGAACGCCGGTATCCTCTAGACTAGTATCCCCTGGTCCTCGATTTACCACTGCTCTGCTCATCAAATTACCAGTGCTCTGGATGTTGCTAATGAATTAGTGCGCGAGAGTCTTTTCCTTCTATGTTTTTTTGTTTTTTTATTTGCATATTTATTTTTTGTTTAAGTTTTTTATTTTATTTTTTATTTGCATATTTTATATTTTGTTGCATTTTAAATTAATTTTAGTTAAACAACTCTATGTTTTTAATTTAATGTAATTTAATTTAATTTAACTAGGATTTTGTCATAATTTGTATTGGTTGCATTGCTTTTTTTTTTCCAAGGAAAAAAGCGTAATTTCATTATATGATAATCAATTTACATATGTATAAGAACTTCAAAATCTCTTTCATGTAGTAGCTTTTCAACTTCAATATAAAAAAAAAGTGCAGAAAAAGGGATGTCAAGCTCTTCAAGAGAGCTCCATATGTCCAATACAGAGTAGAGCTGTTCCATAAGAGTGCTATATATGTATGTACATGAATCCAAAAAATTAATATCTGTGTCGTTTTCAAAGTACTGCAATGTCAAGACCTTCTATAAACGGTCTATGATAGTGTTCATCGAAAGTGTCATTGTCCTGCTCCAAAATTTTCCACTGACCAAAAGGAAGAGTCAGCCCCTGCTTTGATAGGAGATCAATAACCGTGTTCCTTTCCCTGTAAACATGTTTGCAAGTGAATTGGTCAAACATCCCAGTGATGCGAAGAGTCTTCTTAAGAATAGTGTTCAGAAACAAATTGTGACACCTCTGTAATTTGTTTATCCAGTTTATTATGATCATGGAATCTCCAAAAACTTGAATGTGAGTGCAGTGTAATTCCAGCACATAACGAAGCAACAAATTTAAAGCATATAGTTCAGCAAAATTGTTTGTGGCACTGCCTATCCCCATTTGTAACTTGTAGTGATGGGTGTGTGAGAGAAAAAGAATAGCTCCCCCTACGCAGGTGTTTTTTTTTGAAGCACCATCAAAAAAGGCCCAGGGGATGTTTGGGGTGATATGTTCAGCAGTGGGAAGGCGGGGAATGGGAAGGGATTTCTCCTGAGGGAAATGTGAAAGGATAGAGATGCAATGGTTCACCAGGATGGAGGGAGTGGTGGCCTTTTCCAGAAATATTTTTTGGTTACGCGTGAGCCATATACCCCAGATAAAAATCATCAGGAGATCTCGAATGTAAGAGGTGTCGAGGGAATCATACCATTTTTTCCAGGCATTTCGACAGTCTGCTCGGTCCAATGCCCAACCGCTGCATGAGTAATTTTCAGTATCGACCAAACATGTATAGTGAACAAACAGTGGAGGAAGAGATGTGGAGTAGTCTCTTCATCTTGTTTGCAGAGAGGGAACCAGCTCGGTCCTTCAATGTTTTTGTTTTTTTATACAGTCCCAGGTGGGGATCCGGTTTGAAAGAGTGCACCACATAAAATTTTATTTTTGGAGGGACAGTGCTATTTCCATAATTTTTTGCACCACCACTTCGACTCGATCTGTTGATGTTTCTATTGCATTATTAGTTTGTAGCCGAGTTTCGGGGTGTATCTACCATTTGAAGAAGACGCCCAAACGATTTCATCAGCAGAGTCTGAGATACAGGTGTGTGAAGTTCTAAGTGCAAAGAGGTATTTGTTCCAGTGGTTGTGTAAGTCCTCTGGTAGATTCAAAATCTCCGGAGTTAGTCAACCCTGGTGCCAAAAGGTGGTGGTCAGAGGATTGGCAATTTGAGAGAGGAGAAAAACAACCTGTTGATGAAGAAAGTGTAGTAGGGGGTCCGACAAGATGTGTCTATTTTGGCACCCAATCCAAGGATCCGACCCAATACGAATATGTGTTCCATTGTCGACCTTCCAAGCGAGGCCGTGTGTGATAATTGGAAGAGAATATAGCACAACCTTTCAAATGACCGACATGCCAGTCTATGGATTTGAGGGGTTTCATATCCATTGTAAGACAGAGTCCAGAGCAATATATTTCTGTTTAACAACCTCCGTCCAAAGGTTATCATATGTGAGTATACGCAAACCCACCTTTGCTGCCAGATAGGTTGCGAACAAGTGTATATGTTTGAGGCCCCAGCCCCCTAGTGATTTCGGAAAAGCAAGAAGTTCCCAGCATACCTAGGGAGCAGTGTGTTGGTTCGAGTGGCTCGACCAAAGAAAACGGAAGCAGAGTTTTCAAGCTTTTTCCCTAATGCCTTTTGGAATCCATGTCAATGACATCCAATAGACTGGGATGGCCTCTAGGACAGATTTAATGAGAACTAGTCGTCCTACTCTGGAGAGCCATCAATGGCTCCAGATCAATAGCCTTTTCTCAAGTTTTGTGATAAGCCAAGTCCAATCGCACATCTTGTAACCATTTGGCTTCATCTGAAAATCCAGATACTTTAAGCCATCATCAAGAAAAAGAGCTTCAAAAGGGAAGAGAGTGAGATACCTTTGTTGTTCATCAACAGTAGTTCGGTAGAGTGTAATAGAAGATTTTTTGATGTTTATAACCATTCCCGTGGCATCCTGAAAAAGTGTGAGAATGTTGGCCAGTTGTTTAGCATCCCTGACAGAACCATTGCAGAAGATCAAAATGTCGTCCACCAAAAGTAGATGAGTGAGCTGGAGATTGTTGGAGATGTGTAGACCCTGGAAAGAGCCCTGGTTTTTTGCACCTAAAATGGCCCAGCTAAGGCCCTTAGCCACAAGTAGGAAGAGTAGTGGGGATAAGGGGCATCCCTGTCGTAGTCCACGTTCCACACAAAAAAAAGGTGAAGGAGATCCATTGATGAGAATAACGAAGGAGGCTGTTGTAATGCAACTCATAGTCCATTTTATGAAGGCATAATCAAAACCCAAGTGAGTCATTAGGAGCCGGAGATAAATCCAACTGACTCTATCAAAATCCTTTGAGAGATCAATTTTGATAACAGCTCCTTTGATTCCCTTTGTCTTCTGAGTGTGTAAACCTTCTTGTGCGACCCCAATAGCTTCGTGAATCTATCGCCCCTCCAGGAAACCAAATTGTTCCGAAGCAATGAAGTTTGAGAGAACAACTTTAAGTCTCTTAGCCATGATCTTCTCCACAACCTTGTATGTGATGTTGCAAAGGGACATGGGGAGGAATTCGTCCATGGTGTCCGGTTTTTCAACCTTGGGTATAAGAGCAATGAAAGCGGAATTTAATGGTGGATGTATATGACCCCCAAGTCTGGATTATTCCACCAGTTGTAGAAGATCATTGCCAATGTGTCAAAGTATTCAAGAAAGAATTTGATGGTCCAACCATCTGGACCCAGGCTCTTATATTTTTGAAAGCTGTGTAGAGTTGACTTGAGCTCCTCCTCAGAGATCTCCTCCATGAGATTCTGATTATCAAGTTCAGTGACTGCTCCTAGAAAGTACAGTTAGAGTCTAATAAACTCAACGATGTTTGCACCATGAGTGGATGAGAACAGAGTTTTGAAGTGTGTGGTGCCCAGGGAATCCAAGTCCTCAAAAGAGGATAATGTCTCACCATGAGGGTTTTTCGGATCCCAAATGGTGTTTTGTGCCTTTTGACCTTTTTCAAAAGCTTGAAAGAATTTTGTATTTTCATCTCCACTTTCTAGCCAGATGGATCTGCTTTTTAATCTCCAGGCAGCTTCCTGATCAGAGAGGATTTTTTTTTGGGATCTTTCTAGAGATCTAAGTGTAGTAGTGGAATCCGGTGTGAGATAACCGCCCCCCTCAAATTTTTGTAGATCAACCAGAGCCTATTCAATACGAGAGAGTTACAAAGTGTATCTCTTATTATTTTTGTGTGCCGATTCCTTTAGGAGAGATTTTATGCAAGAAATATTTTTGACAAAGTGTGGATCAGCAAAGGAACCTACACCCGATTGAAAAGGTATCCATGAATTTTTGATAATGTTTGCATCCTCCACCCCCTTTATCCAAGAAACACATAATTTGAAGGGGATGGGTGGTTTGGAAGAGTTTCCAAAAATCTCCAAGTAGATAGGCAGGTGGTCAGAGATGCCTCCAGAGTCAACCCATTTATGAATCCGGTAGGGTTGTTGTAAAATGTCCTCTGCCAGCAGAAAGCAGTCCAATCTCTTAGAAATTTGTCCCTCCGATGTTTTGTGATTGTTCCAAGTCGGTTTCAGGGTGGGAGGTTGTAGATCAATAAGATGAGTATCCTGTAGAATAGTGTCAAAGAATCCAGCTAGTGTATCCCCCTGTACAAGTGGGCCCCAAATCTCATGAGTGCCAAGAGTGAAGTTCAAATCTCCACCAACAATCAGCTTTGCACTAGAGCAGAGAGTATTTTGACGAAAAGAGTTCCAGTAAGCCTCGCGGTCCAGGTAGGGACAATAAATGTTAAGAACCCTGAAAGACCGATTGAGATCAGCAAGGTGAAGATCTAGACCTAGTCCGAAGGGGAAGCCCCAGGAATTGAGGGATTTTATAGTGGATTTTTTCCATCTCGTAGTAAGACCCCCAGAGAGTCTGCGCATGCTAATAGCATCAAAATCATAAGTAGGAAAGAGAATGGCAAGAGTTTCCCAAACATTCGCTTCAGAACCCATAGTTTCGTGTAACATGAAGATGTCAGGCTGATGTCTGATGATCATCCTGCGGAGGGAAAGTTTTTTACGTTTACTTGCTAAACCCCGACAGTTAAAGGAGAGTAGTTTCATGGGTTAACCCCTGAAAGGGCCTGCACTGCTCTAAGTTCCCCATCAATAGTTTGCTGCTTACCATCCACTTGGTCCAGGATTGCCTGATGTTGAGCAGAGGCAAATAGTGTAGGTCGACCTCGACCATGGGTGTGTTTATGAGGTAAAGTGTTTTGGCCCAGTCCAGTGCCAATGGGAAGGGAGGTCGTGAGGACAGGGATATTACAGGTGTGCAAATGAAAACAAATGAGAGGGGAGGGATCAAACACCACCGTGGTGTGGGGCATGGAGCAATTCAAGTATGTAGGGTGGGTAGGGGAGGTAGAAGGTGGAGACAGTAAGGGGGTAGATGCATGAGTCACAAGGGAGGACACAACAACATGTGTGTCCGGTGAGATGGTAGGTACTAGTGAGGAGGGGAGTGGATGACAAACAGAAGGAATGGTAACAGCAAAGCCATCAAGATTCAAAGAGTTAAGAGACGATTCAATAGTAGAGCAAAGAGAGTAAAAATTTTCATGCGTACCCGAACTAGGAAGGGTGACGGAGGGCGCAGTGTGAGCCCGCTATGTTGCAGAAGCCCTGACCAAGGTGTCCTCAACGTGCAGTGGGTTTTTATCCCTTTCTTCCAAAGTCTCCTGATGACCCACAACAACGTGTGCACCAAATGAAAAACCCAAGTCTATAGCCATCCTGCTAGCTTTGGTAAGACCAACCCCTGCCTCTGGATCTGATCCATCCAATCGTTTGCGTGTGATGTCTTATTTTATATGAAAAGGGAGATTACAGTGTTTTTCAAGATGATGATAGCCATGGCACCAGTGGCAGCGAAAAGGGATACCTTCATAATCAAGTTTTTGTATACGTAGATCCTGTCCCCAGGTGAAGGTGAGTTCAGCATGAAACCCTTCCTGAACATTGATGGAGACCAAAATGTGCACTGTCATGAATTTTCGAGTTTGCAAAAAAGACATGTATGCATCAATGAAAACGCCCAGGGCATTCCAATGTCCCGAAAAGAATTTAGGTTCCAGAATTCCCATGGTAATCCTGGAAGGCGCACTCAAATGGGGATTACATCAAAATTTTGAGTATCATCATCAAACATTGGATACCAACATTTGAATAGTATAGGCATGTTTCCCATGTTCCAATTTGATTTGAGAACCAGGCCCACATCCTCGCGGGAGTTGAAATTGAAGATGAACCAGCCCCAAGAGAGGACCATGACAGTAGGTTTGTTGTCAAAAAACTGTGACCAATTTGTGGAAACCCATCGATCCAAAAAGTGGGAGGTTGGGTAATTACCCGAGCCCATCCCATGAGCGTCATCTCAGCCATATTGAGTGAGTTCACTATAGAAACGTACTTACCACAAATGAGATTGATATTGTTCCGAGTGTTTTTCAGAAGATTCCCTTGATGTTTCCGCGCAGGTGAGATGTCACAAGGGATCAGAGGTGAATTTTGGGTGCCCTGAGCCGCAGTGCAAATAGGAGGGTTTGAAAAACCCTGAGTCGTCGGTGAGTGTAAAAGAGAGGCAATGACATCCTCTGAGTTAAAAGATAGTGAGACCTCAACAGGTGGAGTGGAGGACGGAGATGAGGGCAGATCACAAAAAGGGGAGTTGACCGAAGGTATATCTGCGAGGAAGGGTGGTTCCAGCGTCCATTCCTCAGCAAAAAGTTTAGAATGTATAATGGTGGAGTCCGCAGGGAAAGTATCACCCATATGACAATGTTCAGGGAGGTCGAAGAGGGAAAAAGGGGTGCCCCCAATATTCGATGGTATCGATCGGCCAGCAACCGTCTCTACGGTGGAAGATCTGGTGATTGAGAATAGCATAGTGTCAGGGCGGGTAAGTGCAGCTAACGATAAATATTC